>OU830602.1:10005000-12505000 GCA_917563855.2 Limnephilus lunatus | reverse complement strand
TTTCCGCTTTGCAATAAAATCCAAATAAATATAATATTTCTAAATGTATCCTAAAACTAAAACTGTTTTTTAAAGGTGATAGAATATGCTTTCAAATTTAGAAATAAACATATAATTTCTTAAATATTAAAATTTTTAATAAAAAAAAAAGTTTTTAAAATTGCTCGCCTCACGTTTTTTCTATCTAAAATTACTGAGACAAAGACTAAAACCGAATTATAACGGTAGTTTTGTTTGAAATTCCACGTACACAAATGTTATTTGTGGCGCAACGCGTACGGCGTGGTGTCAACGTGCACTCGAAACTGGGTTCTGAAATTCAACCACGCAGACGCTGAGTAATAATAACGTTCGATAATATGAGGGAAGGTTTGAGAACGTGATAGGTACTGTGAATGGAAAACTATATATTTTGAAAATCATATACACGTCACTAGGAGAACCTGTGCTGTGGTGTTCACGTGGTAGTACCAAAAGTATTAAAGAAGTTGTACTATAACTTAATGTACTGTACCGTGCCCGAAGGTTTTCAGTTCAGCGATTCTTCGTTATCCATTTATTTTATCTTGAATTGACATTTGTAGCTTCTAACCATATGTATTACGTAACTACCAATAATATAATATTACTACCGGCATTAACATCTAAATTGTTTTCTGTTCCTTCGTAAGTATGATAGTATATTTTCTTAATATTTATGTCTTTAGAATCTGTTGGTACTGAATATTACTTGATTATGTTTACTTGTGTCTATTAACACCATTTTATATAATGTATTTTATTGTTTTCTTCCCACCTTTTTACTTCATAATTTAGTTTAACTTTATTTGCACTTCATTGCTGGAATTTTTTCTACGCACTGCAAGGAATTGTAAAGTTTTTATTTTACATTAGCTCCACACAAAAGGCCCTGAGGAAAATAATATCTCTCATGGTCGTCTTCGGGACGCTGAGTGGATGGTTTATTATAAGGAAATGAAGGAGAAGATCTGGGAAGAAAAAATAATGAGGGATGGATAGGAATCTGGAGGTCAGTGCGTCCAGGAGTGACGGACGTTTGCATTCATCCCTTCCAATGCGGTGCAAGGCGATGGATCGAGAGAGTCAAGCTGAAGAGGTAAAAAGTTCTCTCAATCAGTCTCTATAAATACCAAAGTAAGTCACCAAAGTAGAGAATCATTTGGGGAGACCTATGACGGAGGTGATGGTTATCCAATTAATGGTTCCCGTGACGGCGGTATCCTCTTCCTCCTCCCCATTACTTTCAGCCTCACCACATAGCTCAAATGGGATGCATTTGGCCACTGGCTCAAAACGGTTGGGAGTAGTTGGCCCTCTAGTGCGAAATTAACTTTAAAAAAAATAATCTGTTCGGATATGGACACATTTAGCATCAATAAAGCCGCATTTAACCCTCGACCCGTCGAGTGGGGTCTTTAAAAGCCCAGGTTTTACAGAAATGCTAATTATGTACATTTTAAATGTTCCCACTGATTACTTTCTTTAGGTAGCTTCCTAAAAGGGACTATTCTTGACGCTAGCGCTGAGAAAATTCAGTCTGCGCATGTGCGATGTGTGATACAGACTTGTGTTTCGGCGTGAGGCTCAAAATCAACAAAAAACAATGAAAAATCAAGTTTATATGTTTTTTCATTATATTTTGTAGATTTTTTTTTGTAATAAAAATAAGTCTGAATCAACCTCAAATAGTTATAAGTTTGATAGAAATTGCTTTGATTTGTTTTTTAAGTTTTCTATTAAAAAATATGATTCGAAATTACAAAAAAATATTCCTTGTTGATTTTTAAGCTTTTACATTGAAAATAAATATCTAATTTTTAATATTTCTTTTTGTTTCAAAGCAGTCATTATCACCTGACTGTAATCAGTTAAAATAACATATAAAATTTATGCTATAACAACAATTTAATCTTATTTATTTTTAAGGGTCCTAAGCGACCCCGCGCGACACCTCGCGTTACAAAAAACGCGCGACGGGCGGAGGGTTAAAAGGCGAACTTTATGAATACTTCGGGACTTTTCTAGTCAAAGTGTATGTTGGTACAAGTCTCATTAGTATTATTCAAGAGACTGTATCAAATTGTATTACTTTGTTGCTTGTATTAATGAGCATGTCCTTTGCAGAGCGGCTCCCTTTGCTTGATTGCAGAGTTTGGTCACTTGCTTGCATTGTTTGGTAACTTCCCAAGACTTCACCTTGTGACAACTAGCTCGAATCGTGTGTTCAATTGACAGCGCATATTGCATATTAATTTTGATCAAAGTATTGCAGGCGATGGACCCTAAGTCGATGCGTCTAATTATCGCGAAAGCAGAAGTTTTCTAGCAAAGCCCCTCCGAACAATTCCTTGGAAAGTTCTTATGTCAAAATAAAGGAAATATATCTACTTCTATTTCATCTCTTTTTGGTGCCTTCTCTTAACGAAGTTTGGTTATTATCAGGGAACTTTGGTAACATGGCACTTATTATACTAATTACATATTACACATCGTTCTTATTTCTCTTAGTATCACCCTTATGAAATGGAAATTCACCCTAATAAAATGGTACCACGCGAAAATAAAATAAATAGGTAGGTACTCAACAACTTCACCTACCTATTTATAAATAAGTCGAAAACCTTCCTGTAGGTACCTACATGTGTACTGTGTACTATGCTTAACACTAGCGGAAGATACTCTCAGTATCGCCCTGGTGTAAGACCACCATTCAGAATTGAAACGTTGCTTGAAATGGTGACAAGATCTGAATAATGAATTCCTATTTCCCTTCTCATCCCCCTCCCCATTTAATTTAGTCTCACAACATAGTTCCTGGCAGTTTTTTTTTTTTTTTACAGTGAATACCGCACAAGAATCTCAACTGCTCCCGTCTGGAGCCAGTGAGACTATGGCATCCCCAATTGGGGTATGTTGTGAGGCTGAAGGTAGTGGGGAGGGGAAGGAGGTGGGGAAGAGGAAGGTTGGGAAGTACCTGGCTATTCAGATCTGGTCACCAAACACGGCTAAAGCCATTTTCAAGCAACGTTTCAATTCTGAATGGTGGTCTTACACCAGGGCGATACTAATAGTATCTTCACTCAAAGTTGGGACTCTTTTGCGATTTTCACATGAAAATAATAAAACAGCTGTATAAAATTTTGGTTTTACATTTTAACTATTTTTGAGATCAAGAAATATAGTGTTGTTTTGATATTTTGCATTTCATTAAAAATTACAAAGATACAGATTCTCAAATCATCAAAAGGAAATTAAATTATGCCAACAAAACGATTTTCAATTGTTAATAGTATAATAGTAGGTAAACATGGAAACTAGGTGTGTAGGCGAAAAAAATGTTAAAAATGTAGTTACACTGTTGTTAAAAATATAATGAAACAAAACACATCAATCACAAATAAATTCATTAAACAGTAAACTGTGTGTCAGCATTAAATTTATTATCCCCACAGTTATTTTTTGCGATCATCATATTACGTTCTTTTGTAGCTCTTTGACCTTTGCACTATTCACTATTATTTAGGACCTTTATCTTTATTGCATCTTAAGTCTTTTAATAAGCCTAGAAAAAAAATATATTAGGTCCATAAAAAAAACTTTCAAGTGCAAATTCTACTATCTATTCTAAATTATTCTATTCTAAATCCCTTTTCGGATATGGTTTTATTTTTTAATGTGGCAAATTCAGTTTCTTTTATAATAATCGCAAAAAAATGTTATTTACACTCGAACTTCACAAAATAAAATAAAATAAAATATGCATTTTTTCGTTGTTATTTTACAATACGGCCGGCAGTCGATAAATTTGGATTTTCAAAGTGAACCCTGTGCCGTTCACCTAAGGACTCCAGACTTGCCATACCCATTTTATATCAGTTCCGCCCCGGCCTCGACGGGGAATAGATGTCGCAGACTCCGCGTCGCTTGGTTCCGTGAAATCAATTTTATATTTCGTTGTTTTAGATGCGTTAAAAAATGAGTTAATGTTTTTTACAGGCCTTTACGAAATCAACCAGTAAAAAAATCTCAAAACTTTTCCAACCTTTCCAAAAGCTTTTTCTCGAGTATTTTTAAACTCTTTCTAAAAAGGGGCGTGAATTCCGATTTAGATTTATATACTATTGGATCGCCTTAAACAAAGTCAAAACTATTTAAATCCAAACTTTAAAAAAAACTTTCATTCTGTTCTACTGTAAAACTATAAAATCGCACATCCGCAATTGTTCTTCGGGGCCGTAGAATATTATAACGACCTTTTTTGGACATTATTGGATATGTAATTCATTATATTCTCGATAGATTCCATTAATCTGGCAATATTTGAATTTGTACTATTTTAACTAAGCTTACTAAGGACAGTAGATGTTTGTTGCATCCGAATTTGAATACGAATTATGCAGCATCAGAAAAACTCGAAAATGGAAAGTAAACAATTAAAACGAAACGAAATGATGTTTGATGGAATTGAGTGATCATATATGTAAGATAAGGTATGGAAGGAAAATGGGATGAACAATCCCTTACACACTCGACCCAATCACAATATGTTCCACCGCGAAATCTCCAGGTATCCAATTATGGCCAAACGAACGAACGAGTTCTAAAATCCGAGATTAAATATGTCGCCAGGCACTTCACGATGTGGCTAGTGGCTAGGCAAACCACGATCTGCCTGATTTTACGATCGGTCTACGACATTATACACCGACAAAATGAACAAATTGCTTCCATGATAGTCCGAATCGTCCGAAACCTTTTTCTCGGTCCAAAACAAAAACACTCAAACTTGCACAATTTTGTTGCAAATATATGTTCCATTATTTGAAGAATTTTGAGCTAGTGATGGTAAGGAAAAGTTTTGAACTGAATAATCGGATATCCAGGTAGGAACGAACCGTAATCTCAAATCAAAATCAATAAACATTTATCGGTTGGGTAATAAAGACTGCACAGATGAAACTAAATAAACGTGTACTTGAAACCGTTAGATGAATAACAATAAAAATCGGTACCTACATAGTCCACAAAAAATAATTAGGTACCTATATATTATTTAATATTATAATATTTGCGATTTCAATAAGAGGACGAAGAATGCGAGATTTTCTGGCTTTAGAAAGGCTAACATTGTGACATTGCAGTTCTGTGTTACTCCAGTTAGCTTGCATTAATTCCGAGCATATTCCAAAACTAAAATGGTTATATCAGCTTGATAAGATCCATAACCGTCCATTTAATGGGAGCAAATACCAGATATCAAGTTTAGTGATAATGCGCTAAACACTACTTTATTTCCACTTTACGTATCATCAGTGTTTTAAATAAAACTACTAAATAGTAAACACGAAATGGTCTATAAAGTTAAGATTATAACAAGTAATTACCATAATTCTACCTGATGTAGTAATCTGATTTAAACATTCATAGATTGATAAAATTAATTAGGAATGAAAATTTCTTCATCAGTGATGTTACGGTTTCTGTAATGTGAGTGTAATGAATATATTTTATTTACTACTTTATATGACCATGGGGCCTTATTTTAGTAATAAACAAACTATGGGTTGCAAAAATTATTTCTAAATTTAGATAAAATTTAAATAATAATAATAATAGATAATAATAAACTGAAATTATCAGAAATAATATCACGACATTAAAAAAAATCATTATTGAGGACAGTATTACAATTTGAGCTTTTACTCATAAAGTTGTGTTATTTAAGTATGTTTTAAACAAGGAATATATTTAAAATTAAAAATGTTGAAATAATTGGTACTAGGTATATACCTATTCGTTAGCTTAACTACGTAGGCAAGGATCTGGCGAGTCTGCTACACAATTGTGAATTTTTAAATTTTTTTTAATAGTAATTCTTCACAAGAGTCTCAGCTGCTCCCGTCTGGAGCCAGTGAGACTATGGCATCCCCAATTGGGGTATGTTGTGAGACTGAAGGTAGCGGGAAGGAGATGGGGAAGAGGAAGGTGGGGACGTACCTGGCTATTCAGATCTGGTTACCAAACACGGCTAAGGCCATTTCAAGCAACGTTTCAAATCTGAATGGTGGTCAGGGCGATACTAAGAATATCTTCCACTCTGGAACGTGCCGCAAATATACTATACATTAATTTAAATGAATAAATTGTGAAATAACACAAATTATTGAAATAAAATTTATTTGCCCACGCCGGGATTGCGAGTCAAGAGCCTTAGCGCTAGACCATGCCGGCCGTCCGTGAATGGTGTTATTGAAATAGAGTGCTCATATGCCGAACTCTTAATCTGACTAACCTCAGGAGTTCACAGTAATCGAACTCCGAAGTTACGATTTAAAAAAAAAAGCATAGGTCGCCGATCGCCGATCCTTAAGTGTATGTATTTAATAAAAAAGGTAATTAATATAATCCATTGGATATTTAACTTAAAATTATAAATCGTAAAACTTTCGCTGAATTTTTTCGACATTTTTAACATTAATTTTAATGTGCTGTAAACATTAGGAGGTGGTGGCAATGACTACAAGGTGATATATCGTTCAATGATGAAATAAACTGACGACCTAAAGAGTACTACCGACCATATATGGGTGAACTGGACTGGAGAATGGACTGGACTGGAATCAGCAAAACTCCAGGCATTTGAGAGAGACACGTATAAAGTTTTTGATGTTTAAAATAAATTTATTATTATTATTATGGAATTCCATTACCGATCTACAAATAGTATTCAAATCTGTGATTCATTTTATTATGTTATATTTAATTGGCTAATATACAATAAATGGCGCGAATATTATGAAATATTAGATGCCTGCCTACCCTACAATATGGAACGAAGTCAGAAAATTATATACTAAACTGTTAACGTAGATCAAAGCAAAGCAATTTGAGTTACCTTTACAGATGTAAAATGGTCAGATTTGGGTGATAATTGAAAACACTGAAATAAATCAAAAAAGTTAGAGGGGACCAGATCAGACCAGACCAGACCATATCAGACCATACCAGACCAAAGCTGTAAGTGACAAAGACAAAGGTGCGAAAAGACAATTATTGTTATTTTTTATCTTGCTGTGTAGCAATTCCGTATCTAACTCATTTTGGAAAAGATGGGCAATTTCATAACATAAGTGGCAGGTAATATGATAAATTCTACAAGAGGTACATGAGAAATCAATATTATTAATTGATGCGCTCAGCGGAAGAGTGGCCCGACCCACATCAGCGAAAACATCATATTGTTACATATTTATTTTTGTCATATCTATGAAGCCATAGTGGCCCAATTTTAGTTTTCGCTGATTTCAAAATATCTTTGAAATAGTGAAAACTGAAATTTGGCTACTGTAGCTTCGTAGATATGACAAAAATATATAACGATATGAAGTTTTCGCTGATTACGAATTTTTGAGGGTTGGGTCACTCTTCTACTGAGCGCCTCAATTTTTAGTACATGAGAAATCAATATTATAAATTGTAGGTACTTGAGAAATTATTATTATAAGTTTCGCATGCATAGTGCAGTATTATCTAATGTACAGTCAGTACAGTGACATATTATGCAAAACAATAATTATATTAATGAGATTTATGATAATTCAAGTAATAAACTCTTTTATTTTTCATTCTTAATTGATCGTAAACCTTAATAACATTAATGTGTGCAAACAGTATCACATTGTTGTACAAATTAGAACTTTTATAAATTCCTGTTCCCACCCGGCTCTGCAACAGTTTTTGTTGTTTGGTCAATTTTTCGAGTTTCAACAATGTGACCTCTCGTCCTAATATTCGATTTGGTTCAATACGTTTTGCTTTATAAACTAGCTGACCCGAAGAACTTCGTACCGCCTCAGAATCAATAACTGTTGTGTTAAATTATTGGCTGAATTAAATTCAGTTTTTAATTTTTTTTAAATTACACAACGAAGCAATTCTTATATTTTTCCTTTGATACGTTCACCGTTTGTCTCATTTTCGACTATTGACATTTAGTGTGTAATAAAGAGGGGCAGCATTATATGTTTAAGAACAAAAGCAAAACAATCAGCGCATTGACATTTAACGTTTTTGAATTTTTGGAATTCACTCACTATTCAATATTATATTTATCAAAATTTTGCTGCAGCTCTTTCAAAAGATGAGAATTCGTTCCAAAGATGAGGACCGCAAACTGAACGCAGCCGAACTGTTGAAGTCGTAGAAGCGACCCATCCTCATGTGACAAATGTCAACCGTGTACATATTTTGGGCGCTATCTGAATAGTCGAAAACTTTCCCACCTTCCTCTGAGATGAGCATCTCCTTCTCCTCCCCACTACCTTCAGTCTCACAATATAACCCAATTGTGGATGCTATTATCTCACTGGCTCCAGGCGGTACGAATTATTCGGGACTCTCGTGCAGTATTTACATACAAAAAAATTTTTTACCGTCTTATATTTTATGTGATTGTGTATGCGAATCAAAAAATTTTTATCAATAAATAATAAAAAAAATTTAAATGTTTAAAATGGTAATATAAAACTGTACATAAGTTACGGATTTTACGATCTTTAATGGCTTTTGGTAGGTAAATAAACCATAAATAACTAAAATTAATAAAATGTTGTAGATAATCATAATAATAATCATGAAAACCTAACGATATTTTTTTCAAACCTGAATTGAAATCTATTAAAATTTAAAATGCAACACCAATCGTGGAGTGATGGTTTCCATTTATTTCTTTATTGTAACGTCACTTCCCGTCGGAGGATAACTATCATAAGAACAATATATTTTTAAACAAAGTAAAAACCCTAAGATATTTGTACTCCCACGGCCGTACAGGAAAGACGATAATATTTTAGCCGACTTTTATAGAACTGTAGAAATGACCGAAACGCATAGATTGTGTATGCAGTGCATTACATCAATAGTCAATAATTAACCATTTTAACCTCAAATGATTGTTTGTCGGCGAAGAAAACTCGTGTAACTAATCTAATGTGATCTATTATCAAAATGGACACTGTGGTTCAATAAAAACTGGTCGTTTAAATATGTTCAGGAAAATAGATACAATTAGATAATTTTACTAGTTTCTCACTTCCTCATTACAACATTATTTTACTGAATAAAAAATGATTTTGATCAATAAAATAACACGTTTATCAATAACAAAATGCAATCCATTTTTTCATGTAAATGCTATCTAACTAACCATCGCGCCGTTTTCCCGCTGAGTTGGCAGATAGAAACGGACCGCCAAATATCTCTGTCTTGGTACACTTCTTGCTTTATTGACATTAGTACATCGTCTCATAGACATACCCGTCTGTTATTCTGACTATTGACATGGCCCTATTGAAGTATTTAGTTCTTTTTATCGTGATATGTCTTCCTCGTGCGTCTCCAACATATTATACCATTCACATTCACGCCATGTATTCCATTTACACTAATTTCTTCTTTCATTCGCTGTATTATGCTGCTCATTACTCATTTTGACGGCAAGGGGTTACTTCTGACAGCAAAATGACATTCCACCAGCACACAAATGACTTATGCAACAGAGCATATAAACTGCTGGGCTTTGTCATTCGCAATTCACGCTCATTTCAAAACCCACTAACAATTAGGCTACTTTACAACTCACTGGTGCTAAGTGTACTGGAGTCGAATTGTATTATCTGGGCCCCATTTGAAGCATCCTATATTTTAAAAATTGAAAGAGTTCATAAAAAATTCCTTCGTTTTTTATTTTTACGCCTCTATGGAACATATCCATATTTATATCCATCGAGATTTATTCTAGGTATGACTAACTACCATTCTCTAGAAACTCGTAGATGTTTTGCGTTGCTAAAATACTTCTTTCAATTAATTAATGGCCTCGTCTCTAACGGTGAGATTCTGGCGCAAATCAATTTATTTGTACCAGAGTCTCACTCTCGGGGACGTCACCATAACATATTATATTGCCGATTGAGTCGTACAAATCTGTACCCGAATTCGCCCGTGGGAAGAGCGATATGCTATTTAAATATATTAGATAAAAATTTCGACATTTTCTACGAAAAATTCAATGAGTTTGTAAGGTTTTTGGCGCTACATTCTCACTGTGAAAATGGTACTATTACAATTAATCAGATAAAATATCTGTAATGTTGTAAATTTTTGTACACAAATAAAATAAAATAAATAAATAAAATAAAATTACACCCATTACGCTTACAATCAGTCAGCCTTGCATTCTTTACAATTGTCTAAATTTGTTACATTTCATATATGGTTTAGTCGCACACACACGCCCCAGGGATCTCATTTCTACAGTATTCAGTCTCCTTTCATCCTTCCCCTGCAATATATTCTACATTATCTAGTTTATAAATTATTAGAAAATAAAAGATTAGTCATTATGTAAGCAACCATTTTTATGTTTATAGTTTACACTTCTACAATTTCTCACGAGTTCTTACAAGGACATCTAATGAATAAAATTATGTAAACTTAAATGGCAAATAAAGTAATCGATACTTGACAGAAAATATGAGAATAAACAGCATTTTATGAATGCGTTAGCTCGTAACACATTGTTTTCATTAAAACTAGACCGGTTTAAAGAAGTTGCGCAAAAGATGTTTTAGAGATACTTTTTTTCATGTATCTTTATAAGACTATTATTTAAACTACGCTAGCTTGAGCCCCGTATAGATAAAAAATATTTATTTGTGCATAGTAATAACTACTAATACTAACTAACTACTACAACTAACGTAAATAATTATATTACACAATAAACAAATACTTATCACATAATAATTTTAATTTATTGCGAAAAATTGAATCTAATGATTTTAAACAACTGCAAATAATAATAAAAGACATTTAATAATAATGCTTAGTCATATCCTTTTTAAACTGAATAGTCCTAGGCTCTGTCCGGATTTTATGCAGAATTTTTCGAAATAAGATGTAGACATCAATTTTCATCTTATTTTAAACGTTAAGTATGCAAATTTTCATCAAGAAGTATCAAAAGTCATTAAAAGTGATGAAAAACATCGTGTATATGGTCCTGCTATTGAGAGTCCCACTGTAATCTATCTTGTTTCAACCGTAATTTATGAGAATTAGGCAGAGATTACAGCATAGAACGGAGCTATCAAAGGTACAACTAACACCAATCCACATTCACTCTATATGATACGATACGATGGATAACTCCTCTGCCATAGGTCACCCCAAGCATTGCCTACGTTTGGTGACTTAGCAGTGCACTGATTTTTGTCTAAGTCTTGGCGACGAATGTCTTTTCCCACCTATGCATGGCAGGCAGGATCAGGAGAGAATGGTTGAGTTAAACTTTTTGACCTCTCCAGCCGGACTCTCCCGACCTTTCACCGCCAGGGATGGATTCGTACGTTCGTCATTCCTAGACACATTGAAACCCAGATTCCTACCCTTCCCTCATACATTATTCCTTCCTAGAACTTCTCCTCTCCTCCCTTGCCATAAAAAGACCCTCCACACAGCATCCCCAAATATGACATAGGCTCTGATGGATTTTTTTTCCTCTGGGCCTCCTGTGTGGAACTAATGTAAAAGAAATCAGAGAGTGTAATTCACACGCGGTAGAAGTGAAACTAAAAGTCGCTAGATGTCGCTTTCTTTTCTTTTGCCCGTTTATTTTAAAGTGGTTTGAAGATTGGATATTGATTTCACAAAAAAATAATGTTTTTTTTTGGATTTCTTAGGATTCAAACCTCCGTTTGCTGGACGTCTGTCTCTCTGGCCGCTGAGACTTGTCGAGCGCCTTACCCGCTGCGCTATCGGAGGCTCGCACTGAAGCGCGAATTTACATCATTATGTTAAAACCAAGGACCAGTCAAATAATAAATTTTAGTGACGCACTTCCATTTCATACGAATTTCAAATCACTAACGGGGCTAAAGAAGTTTCACTTAAAAAAATAATGTACCAATCCAGCCAGGAGCACTCCTATCCCGGTGCAACCGATATGACAGGGGGCACTGTTTGTAATGATTATTTATTTATTTATTTATTACACGCCCTGGCCCCCTAGCATGGTTGATCGATATATGTAGGTTTAATCGAAAATGTCGGTAACTTGTCATCGCTCCCAAGCACGACTGCAGGCCGCTAAGGAACAAAAAACAGTCCACAACGACTACGGGTATTTAATTTATTTGACGTGAACTGTTGTTTGTTCGTTAGCGGCCTGCAGTCATGCTCGTGAGCGATGACAAGTTACCGTTATTTTCGATAAAACCTATACCGATCGACCGTCCTAGGACCCCTGATGGGCTTTTACATTATAGATTATAAGTTGAGTATCAAACAATGAAGAAAATATAATACAATGAGAAAATAAAATACGTATCCAATACAATGTAACAACAAAAGCATAATATAATAAATAAAAAGTACATATGTAAAAATGATAAGATGTACCACATTCAATATAAACAAAAATTGCAGAAATTATGTAAGTAAATCTATTTGTAAATTAAACAAATTTTTTACTTTGTTTGAACCACTTGTATATTTGTTTGAAGCCGACCGGTTTCGGAACGACCGTTCCTTCCTCAGGGCAAACATATACTGTGTCTAGAAGAATCTATTTTTGTCTAGAAGAATAAAAGTGATAGAATGTGTATTGTATATACAACATTTATACTGATTAGTTTTAAGATGAAATATATCAACTAGATTTTTTTTTAATATATTTATTTCATCCAAAAAATATATGAATACATAATATAATATCATATTACAGACGGTATTGGTTACATTTTTAATTACATTTTCCCTTTTTATTTTCTTCCTTTTCTTTTACACAGTAGTAATAATAACATAATTGTAATGACAATAACATGTTACTTACAAAGTTAAAAACATAAGGTAATAAATGATGCATTAGTAAGTTAATATCTATAAGTTAATAACATTGTTATAAGAATAATGTTATAATAATAATTGATGCCAATAAAGCAGTATCAAAAAAGGAAAAAAGATATGGAGGTAAGAACTGTTATATAGAAGTAACATAATATATATTTTAAGCTGTGCATAGTCTGCCTCACTAGGCGAACCTGTATTGAGGCAGAATTTTTAGTAAAATTGTTTCTCGTAATTTTGTCTATGGTTTACTTATGAATGTATAATATATGTTATTATACAGAAATACTTTGTTTCTGTTTACATTAGAACATTTATTTCGGAAACGGAGAATTTTCATAAGCTAATGTCCTGATGTTATTGAAGTAAAAGGGTAATAAATGTCGACATGATTTTTTGGGAACAATATTGATAAATTGAAGTAATTCAGGACAGTCAATTTTGTAATACCGAATTTTATGTAATAGTATTAAATCTGTGCTTATTCTTCTTTCTGAAAGTTTCAATAGAGACATTTTATCCAGGAGGTAATTGTAATCAATGTTTAGTATAAGAATACGCAATTTATAGTTTATGAACCTTAGAAACTTCCAATTATACAGGCAACCTTGAGCCAATGTTGGAATGCAGAACACAGAAGGATACACGGATAGAATGAAGCGTTGTTGCCACCTGGCTCTTCTTGGCTATTTTCGCACTCATCCACATACCCTCAACTCGAAATTTCTTAGTCACTAATATAAGCCATCAAAACGCAACGGCTTCTGGCAGTAACTGGTATCTATTACTGCATTCATTTACCGGTATAGAATGGCACATTTTCCGCTGTTATTCCGAGTCCACTTTACGATGCACGTGCTGTGGGAATTACTCTAGCGGAATATGACTGGGACCGCCCGATAAAATAGTAACGTTCGGCTTTAAGGGGAACGGCTGCGTGGCCTTTTTCATATAAAACTTCATTTTGGATTTGAGATCAAAATACCCAACCAAACTTTGACTATTTGAAAAAATATTTTTTTATCAAAAATTGTGTCAAATAAATGTAATAATGTTTCATGATTTTAGATGCTACTTGGGCAATTATTCGTGGTTTATTTTACATTTTATTGATACAGAAGATAAGGCAAGATATTTTTGAAGTTAATTTTTCTTTAGCACCGTTATGATTTGAAACTGGATGAAACGGAAGCGAGCGTTATTAAAAAGAGACATATACATCTATAGGATTTAGCCTGCGAGAGAATGAGATAGCAATATAATATTTATTTATTTCACGGGTACTCGATCGAATCCTATGAAATTAAAAAAATGTAATAATTGAATTTTTTGTAAAATCAATATCCAATATTAGTACCACTCAAAAATAAAACACAAAAAAGCGACATCTAACGACTCCGAAGAAGAAAACTCAAATACTAATAAGATGACCAAATGTATAGGGAAAAAGAGCACTGGAATTCGACGACAAAAATATGGAAAAAATTATCCTTCACATTGATAAAAAAGTGCTTCGTAGTCTCTCCACTCTTGTCAACTTTAGTTTTCTGAAGGTTTTACTTCTATTGCGTGTGAATGCACATTCTGATTTTTTTAAATAATTATAAACAACTCACAAAAAATTTCTAAAATTGCTTCCAAAATTAAGAAAAACTAAAATCTTTAATTACCTATACATATATGAACATTTTCAACAAAAATAAATAAAGAAGTAAATATCCGTACTAGATATTTATAAAATTTTGATAAAAAAAATCACTTCGGTTGAGTATTTTGATCTCAAAAAATTAGGATTTGTATGTAACGAGCCGACGTTATAACAATGAGCTATATGCTCTGTTTAAGGATCTAAACGTCACAAAATTTATAAAACTGGGAAGACTTCGGTGGCCAGGTCATGTGGAGAGAATGACCGAGCATCAAGCACCAGTCCCTGCTGAACTCAAGACCGACAGGAAGACCAAGTTTAAGATGGAGCGACAACGTCCTCAAAGATATATCCACCTTGGAGATTGTAAACTGGAGAGAGCTGGCACAAAACCATGATGAGTGGAGGAAGACTCTTGAGGAGGCCAAGACCCACCAGGGGTTGTATAGTTAAGAGTGATGATAATGATGATGATGATGAAACGAGCCGAAACGGGCAGCGCAAACACTCCTCTTAACGACCCTCTACACTACCGACCAAATTCTTATGAAATCTGAAATACAATCGAAGAACTGAGCTATAAAATCGTAAAATAATCTAAAATGCATCTCTGCTTATCTTACGTAAGTACCTACATTTTTCAATTGATTTCTATGTTTTAATTTCTAATTTATAACAAGGCAATCGCACTCGGCGTGTAACAATCGGAATGGGGCGAAATCACGCACGTCTTTCACCGGCCGCCTGTTGTGATGTATGCAAAAAACATGACCAAAATTAATGTTTTGTTAAATTTCGTGAAGTTCTGGCACAAATAATTTTTTTCAGTTCAAAATTAAATAACTTTTCTTTTAATTTTCTCCACCAAAGCTATAGCAGAGATTTTGTGGCTAGAAAAATTTTGAGAAGAAGTAAACCATTTTTTCTTCTAGCCCGGGGGGGGGGGGGAGTACCAAGTTTTCATACGAAATTAACCGACTAAAACTTGATTATCTAACACTGCCTCCCAGAGTGGTGCAAGGCGATGGCTGGAGAGTTGGAGGGGTCCAAAGGCATCTCTCAACCAGTAGGTACGTGGGCATAAGTCACTCAACGTAGTGGATCACTTGGGGTGACCTATTGCAGGTATGTTGGTTATCCAATAAGTTGGTTTCCAAGGCGGCGGTACCCATACCCACCTTCCTTCAGTTTCACAACATACCCTGCCTAGGGATGCCGCAGTCCCACTGACTGTAGAAAGGAGAGCAGTTGGGAAGCTTATACGGCATTCAAAAATCTACTTTCAAATTTGTACACGATTCAATGTTCTACTTCGCATTAGTATTTAAGTATGTTTATTTATTTATTCAAAGCCCAGAGGGCTTTTACATATTTAGTAGTACAATTAATTCATGACAGATAATTTAATTTAAGATGAAGCCATACTAAATAATGCAAAATCATACAAAATTATATGTTTTTGTTTTGAAAATTTGATCGCTTAGAAGTATTATAGATGCTTTAATCAAATACTGCGTGTAGAACATATCTTGGCCCTTAAAAATATCGGTCATTTTTTTAATAAGTCCTTTAATAAGTCTAGAAAAAAATAAAGTGTTAGGTCTATAAAAAATACTTTTAAATGCAAACTCTCCTACTTATAAACCCCTTTTCGGATATGGTTTTATTGTAAAATGTGGAAAATTCAGTTACTTTTATAATTATCGTAATCAAAAATGATATTTGGGCTCGAACTTCGTAAAATAAAATAAAATGTCCATTTTCGCGTTGCTATTTTATAATACGGCCGGCAGTCGACGAATTTGAATTTTCAAAAGTGGACCCTATGCCGTGCACCGAAGGACTACAGACCTATTTTTGTGTCAGTTGTCAGTTCCGCCCCGGCCGCGACGGGGAATAGACGCCTTGGACTCCGCGCCGCTTGGTTCATTGAAATCAATTTTAAATTTCCGTTTTATTACAATAAAAAGATGTAATTTTTTTCTCAAATACCTTTTCCAACCTTTCCAAAAGCTTTTTCTCAAGTATTTTTAAACTCCTATAAAGGGGCGTGAATTCCGAATTTGATTTTTTCCTGGACTATTGGATCACCTTAATTTAACAGATAAAGATGTAATAAAGACGCCCGAGGAAGACATGGCACGACCAAGTGAATCAGATACTTGAGTCGGGCCATGTGAAGAGTCGGAATAATAGAAGAGCATGTATGAGACGATGTATGAATGTGAACGAGGCAAAGAGTGTGTGCCAAGATCGAGTTGTGTGGCGGTCCGTCCTCTCTGCCTACCCCTGCGGGGAAACGGCGTGATGGTTAGTTAGTTAGTTAGTTAAGATGTAATAAAAATTAAATTAGAATAAAAAATGCACACAAGTCACAAAAATACAGCGATTCGATAGTGTGGTTAACGTATGTCTTGCGGTATGAAAGAGACATGCGTGTATGAGGGAGACAACATGAGGAACGTATAAAAGGGTGTGATTGTTGTCCATTCGTCCTCTTACCATCAGACTTCCTTGATAGAACCACTGTACATAATCCCGGAATAAACATCAGCAGACTACCTACGTATTCTTATTGCAAAATAACCTGTACTGAGATCATCATATTCAGAGGAATTTGGATCCATATATTGGGAGTCCAGATTATCATGGGATAACCGGCCACGGTCATCACAGATAGGTTTACAAAAATTTAGATATGTTTAGGAATAGTTTTGGAATAAGTATTTTACAAGATCCACAAAATTTGCCAAGTTGATGTTAAATATGTCAACATCACCTAAGTACTGATTTCCCATAGTGTGAAATCGTTGTAGAGTTGTAGGAGTTCGCAACAGTCGAATTTAGAGATCAGTATTTTGAATAAAAATGTTAAGTCGTTTATTTTACGTCTGTGTTCTAGTGTGTGTATTTTTAGAATATTTAGTAATAGATTATATTTTAATTCTTCTTGTAGGATATTTAATTTAAAATTTATAAAAGGCAAGTTTTTTTTTATTCGCTCAATGTTATTAACATGAATTTTGTAGGATGGAGACCAAACTACCGAGTTATATTCAATTTGGCTTCTAACTAGAGATACATATAATAGTTAAATGGCATCTATGGAATTAATGTTTTTAGTTGTTCTTAATACAAAGCCTAGTGTTTTCATACCTTTGTTCATAAGTTGGTGGATACGTTGGTGGATACTTAGTTTTTCATCCAAAATAATTCCAAGATCTCTCATTTCCGTGACTTTTTCTAAAGCTGTGTTATTGATGGAATATTCGAATAAAACAGAATTTTTATATCTGAAGAAAGTCTAGGTTTTGCACTTTTCTACATTTAAGAATAAATTATTTTGAACACACCAATCTTTAAATTTACTTATACTTGACTGAAGTATATGGCGATGATTTATATCAGTTATTTTCTTGTATAGCTTGATGTCATCAGCAAAGAGCAATACCTCAACATCATTGAAGCAATTGGTTATATTGAATATGAGGTTGGTTATATTGAATATTAATGAAAATTAGGAACAAAACTGGGCCAATGTGACTAATAAAGTATCTAAAATTCCCTCTTTGATTCAATTTCGTATCGGTTGAAGCTTCAAAAACACTTAAAAAATATTTCCACAATATTTTTGCTAAAAGTTGTTATTACACGCATCGCGTATAAGCTATACGATCTCCGATAAAATTTGCTCAAAGGGTTCTGCGCGGTAATACTGGTAATTATGGTACCTCTTAAATCTCGAGAGTTTCAGTCCGAGTGACGTGAGAGGCACCCGCGAGAGGAGGTTGCTGTTGGCTGATAACCGATTATATCCCCTGACTGATGTTTATCGGAAGATACCATCATTTGAGCAGCCTTGAATGATTTATCTCAAGTATATGCAATGGCTCCAAAACTTTGTTTTAATATTAAAGTAATAATTATTTTAATTTTTTATTTAACTTTACGAGTAAAACCTCAAATTATAATATTTAATTAAATAAGACCATATTTTGTTTAATAATGTCTTCATTTAATTAAATATTATAATTTTGAGGTTAATACAATATATGATGGGAAAAAAATTAAAATATTTTACAGTATATTAACTACTTTTTAGTATGTTGTCAATGGGTGCTTTTACTTTGAAAATATATAAAACTTATTTTACTTTATTTTGCAGTTAGTCTTTTTTGCGTTAGAGTCTAATACAAATTATTTCTTTCGGAGAGCCAATTCTTCAACATAATATTTGTTTTACCATTTGCACATTTTTTAATTTCAGCAGGAAACATATTTTAGCAAGTTGGTATAATGTAGTCCAGCGTTCTTTGTCCATATTTGTTTAAGTGCTTAGGTACAATTAGTCCTTCATTTAGCGTAAAACGAGTATTGTAAATGTGGTCCAGTTTATGAATGTATATAGGGCTATTCATATGCTGAAATATAATTTTATACCATAATTTACCATTAATATAATTTAAAAAATTACCTTAAACATTCCAACTTCGGACACGATTTACGCTAAAACATGGAAACGAATCCAAATATGATGTATATTCATCCGTTTCCTGCTTGTACTACGACTTTCCAGGCACCGTGTAAAGATGGCGAAAGAAAACACGTTTCGATATAATACGAGTCGACACGGTGTAACTAAAAGCATTCAAAGTTTCTTAAAAGTAAAAAATGACAAGAATGTTAGTGACTGAACTGTGTTCTGAACATTCGACAAACCTGAAAGGATATAGATTTACAAAAAATATATATTAATTAAAGTTGATAATGTTATTATTCAGGTCTTCAAGGATTTAAGTTGTTTTGACAGCTGATTCCGCTTGAAACGGCTGTCATAGTAATAAAAAACTAAAATACTTGCAGAACTTAATAATAAAATTATTAAATTACATACTTACATATTTAAAAAAAAATTAAACGGAGTTCTAAGAATTAAACGCAAAAACAATTAATTTCGGTTGAATTTTTTGAATTGAACTTAGAATTATTCCAAGATAAAAAAAAAACATCTTTTTGTCTACAAATATGCTCAGTAATAGACACATTTAATATTTTAATATTTAAAAAAATATCAGAGTGTGTAATTCACACGCGGTAGACGTGAAAACTTCAGAAAAGTAAAGTAGACAAGAGTGGGGAGGCTGTAAAGCACCGCCCAAAGAGGAGACCGATTATACTATCCATTCTCTTGCGGGCTAAATCCTATAGATGTATATGTTTGCCTCTTTTTAGTGCCGCTTTTTTTCGTTCCAACGAGTTTAAGATCACAACGGTGCTACAAGAGTTTTCACTTTAAAAAACACTGTCGTTTTTTAGGAAACGGAAACACCAACCTTGAAAAAATATTATATTGGAAAACTTTGAGAGCCGCAGTGATTGCTGGAGGTGGTCGATGAAAATATGCACCAAATGATGAACGACCAGTCTACATCACGACAAATCCAAACACAGCTTAAGGGCACTTCACAAAAAACCTCAACAATAATTTAAATTTAACAACCAAATGGCTAAGCATTTTTTGTGCAGACCCGCAAAATTATTGGCTAGTAGTTTCGTTGCAGCTTTTCGCGGCACAGGTATACGAGTACCTTTAAAATATAATTATAATAAATAACGACTGCAAGAAAAATAAGAAGCGCCAAAACTCAAACAAGCCTTGCGATTTACGAGGAGTTTCTCATTGTTTTATTTTGTGCCAACGTATAACATGATAAAAGGAGATATAAACATAAATAAAAGATCCACTCTTTTGGGGGCAATAAATAAGTATGTTGTATCTTTGTTATCAGTAATGTCTTCATCATTGGTTGTTACTCAATTTTTATATGCTTGCAATATCTTGAAGTTTAAATGAAATTTTATCGCGAAAATGATTTTAAAAAGGCACCGATACTGTGTAATAGGGTGTGTACATTATTTCAACTTTTGAATTCAGAAATGCCTGGGGTCTCAAAAGTTGCGTTTTATAAAGAAAATGAGAACTGCAATTAATTTTTTTTTAAATGCATTGAAAATCTCAAAATAAAAGAATAACATTTTTTTTGATTACGGTAATTAGTTTATTTTTTTTTAATAAATTAACTTTTGAACGTTTGTTTGTTATAAAAAAAAAATACGTAATAGCTGACAAAAATGAAGATAAAAAATCACGTTTATGAATACAATTAAGTAAACAAGACTACTGATTTTTTTCTAGAAAAGGTGTTATTTTCCACTTTAATATTTTTAGCAAAAATATCACACTTGTTTGAAAAAAAAACTTTTTTTGGGTTTTTTTGTACTGCATTTATGGAATAAAAATTAAGTGGCTACTCAAATGATAACATTGATAACATAATTGAGTATGAATTCACTCACCAAACACAAGAGCCTTGTCTCTTTATGGTGAGGAAAGGCTTTTATTACATTAATATTACAAATCTGTTTAATATGTAAAAAAAATGTATAATTATTGTAAAAACAAACAAATATTAAATAAATAAAAAAAATATAAAAAAATGGACCCATTGTTTTATTTTTTTTACAAACCAAGAAATCTATTTTTTTTTTCAAAACTTCCAACAATTTAAAAAAATTTAAGCGAGGCTAAAAGTGAACAACATTTTCATTTATTTTTACGCTTTCGAATAGCTACAGATCATACGCAACTTTTCAGACCCCAGGAGTTTAAAAATATGGCAATTTTTTCTCTAAGGTAAGGTCCCGCCAGAGATGGCGATTAAACGCTTTTGATGTCGTCAAATATTTAAATATCTTGGGGCCCAAGGGTTGTGGCGCCAATTAGTGGCTTGTATTTGTAAAAATAGATTGTAGTATGTTACTTGTTTATGCGCTTACATTATGGTGTCCTCACGACCACGCGGGTAAGGGGGTCCGACAGGGTCCTCAAAATTCGCGCGACCAAAGGATCAGTCCTGTCATAACTCCGCGACGGAAATTGTGACATTATGCATGTGACTTGGAGATGAACTTTTTTTTTTTTTTTTACAGTGAATACCGCACAAGAATCTTAACTGCTCCCGTCTGGAGCCAGTGAGACTATGGCATCCCCAATTGGGGTATGTTGTGAGGCTGAAGGTAGTGGGGAGGGGAAGGAGGTGGGGAAGATGAAGGTTGGGAAGTACCTGGCTATTCAGATCTGGTCACCAAACACGGCTAAAGCCATTTTCAAGCAACGTTTCAATTCTGAATGGTGGTCTTACACCAGGGAGATACTGATAGTATCTTCCACTCTGGAACGGGCCGCAAATATACTATATATTATTTTAAATGAATTAATTGTGAAATAACACAAATTAATCAAATAAAATTTATTTGCGCACACCGGGTTCGAACCCGCGACCTCCGGATTGTGAGTCAAGAGTCTTAGCCACTGGACTACGGAGGTCGTCTAACTAAATGCATTCATTTGGTACTTTGAATTTGGTCCTAAAATCCTGGGAATAATACCCAACACGCATCGAGCACGTATTGGATGGCTACACCAAAACTGTATTTCACTAATTATTATTATAACATAAAGAGTTATAAAGAGGATTAACGTGCGCAATACAGTATCACTTCTGTATAAGTACATTAACACAAACCTCACTACAATCCACTCCGTCGCATCTGCCCTGATGATGGACGATTGACACTGTAACGCTGTCCAGCAATACGACGGTGTGACAGTATAATAAACCAAAAATTAATCACGTTTCGAAATGACTTAATATGTCGTGTTGGCGAGAGTGAAGTTTATTTCCTGTACTGCATACCAATACACGGTGCCCGGACACAGAATTTACAACACATTTGGAATCGATTTTGTGGTAGATATTATCTTTTTTGATTTCAGCTTTTGTTTTCAAGTTCGATTTTTTGAGACGTGTATGGGTACCGCCACCATTTATTGGATAACTAACATATCTGCTGTAGGTCATCCCAAGTGATTCGCTATACGTTTGGTTACAGCACAGGTGCCCGGAGGTATGAGGTTTGTCCGGGTCTTGGCGGTGAATGCCCACCTGCTGCATGGCGGTCGGGATCGAGAAAGAGAAAGATTGAGAGAGACATTTTGACCTCTCCAGCCGGACTCTCTCGACCCACCCGCCTTGCACCGCATTTTGAGGGATGGATTCATACGTCCGTCACTTCTGGGCATACTGACCCCCGGATTAGAACCCACCTCATACCTATTTCCTTCCCAGAACTTCCTCTCCTTAAAAATACCCTCTGTCAAATAAGATAACATAGGCCGTGAGGGAAATAATTTTATTCGGGGTTTAGTGTGGATCTAATGCAAAAAAAGTAAATTTAAGCGTTTGCTTTTGAGAAAAAAAATCAGTGGCTAGATAGTTACTGTCTTAGCTCCAAAATAAATTTAACCATTTAGTTGTCGAAAAAGGGAAAAAGGTTAGACGAGAGATCTGGGTTGAGTCCCAGTTGCGACCATTATCTTTTTCTATTTTTCTGTGACTTGTTCTCTTTCATATTTTCGTTTAGATTATTATTGTTATCTTCTTCTTCAATGATGTATTAAATTGATGGGAATAACCTTTAAAAGTTATAAAAATAGAGTTTTTCTCATAAACAAAACTAAGTTTAATGTTTTAAAAAGTATTCAAAGTTGAGGGATATTACCAGTCATAACTGATATAAAATATATATAACATAACTATATCTGATAATTTAACACCTAGTTGAGAATAACGGGTCGTCCCACCTGCCTCGCCCTACGGGAGCACATGAATTACATTTGACAGTAAAATGCTACTCGACGGCTACTTCTCTGGTTAAACTTTAGTATTGCTAAGTTTTTGGACCGTAGCATAAAATAAATGCAACAAGCCATAAAATAAATGTAGTGTTTAGACAACAGTTCTCCAACTCGCCTTGGAAGGAGATTACTTATTTGGAAAGAATAAAGTTCTTTGTATTATTCTGGGTTTATTTGATACTTCGCGTGTACAAGGGGTGACCAAGATAGACCTATCTGGAAATTGGCTTAATGGAATCTGATGCGAATGAATTCCTAAAGACTGCGCCCGGGCCCTTGGCCCCTCTGGTGCCCAAACTCCGAACTAAACTACCTGCCATCTAGCGGACTTTAGGGACAGCTCTTAGCACTGCCTTCTATGTGACAAACTCGGAAGCTTTTAGATATACCACAATAAATATTATATTCCATGGACTTAGTTGCTCTGAAAAAATAATGTGCAACAAGAAAAAGGTCTCATCTCTGAGAAAGCCGTATAGAGGTTGGAAAATCATTCCACAGCCGATTTGTTGAACACAAGAACAAGTCGAAGAAATGAATCATTCGCATGCGACAGACAACTTTAAGATAACTTAAATGCACACAAATTTTTAATTTAAATCTTTTAATTTGAAAATTTCCCGGCTTACGAATATCTAACAATATTTGAACATCTCCTACTACCTCCACATTAAGCGTGTGTCGTAATGGAAAACTTAGCCAGTCGAGGAATCGAACACGCGACGCCTGGGTAGGACCCAAATGCGATGCCAATTCTGCCACTGACCGGTCATATAATTATTCAAGGTTTTTGGCTACCCGAAATCGAAATGTCGAAATAAAATAAAGCGAAATAGGCAACATTACGGTGTTCTCTGTTGCTTGCGGGTTTGATAATACAGCTATTTCATCCGTACGCACACATTTTTTGAATTGTTATCCTTTTCTGATGCGTTTCGTTTTTCGCTTGGCACTGAAATCAAAAGATGCGCGCTCCGTTATATATTGCTATTTCATCCACATACACTCAATTTTTCTCGGAATTGTCATCATATTCTTATACTGAAAAAAAATGTTTTTGGAAAGCCACCATTAGAGCAATTTGAGCTTGGTTTAAATTTTATGACTCCATACTGGCTGGAGTTCCAATCGCCATTAAAGGGTGGCAGAAATAATGTTCCTATTTTAATTTTTTACTGTCCCTAATTGCACGATATAAAATAATATGTGGGGAAATCGCGGCGGCAAGGATCGAACCAGGGCCGCATTTACGCGTAGGCTACCAAGGCTGCAGCGTAAAAGCCCGCACCACATATTGAACTTTTTTTATTTCGAATCCATTCAAAATAAAAATTGTTTTCGTTAAAATTAAATTTCATATTACTGCAATTTGGGAGGTAGTTATGGGTACCGCCTCCCAAATTATTAAATAACCAACACCTCCGCCATAGGTCACCTTAAGTGGTTCGCTACGTTTGGTGACTTAGCAGGGGTGCCCGGTATCATTAGGTTAGTTGTGTTTCCCTGCCCACTAACCGCGTGGCGGAACGGATCGGGAGAGACTGCTTGAGAGAGACTATTCGATTTCTCCAGCTGGTCTCTCTCGACCGATCGTCTTGCACCGCTGCGGGAGGGATGGATTTATACCGTCACTCCTGGCCACACTGACCACTGTATCTCTAACGCACCAAACACACCTTTTTCCTTCCCAGAACTTTCTCTCCTTCATTTTTTAAAAAGATCCTCCACTCATCATCCCCAAAGATGATGTAGGCCCTGAGGGAAATTATTTTCCTCAAGGCCTCCTGACGTGTTAATGTAAAAAAAAATACAAGTGGCATCAAGAATAGCATGCAATGTTTTTGCATACTAAATAAAACACGTGCTAAATATTATTTTTAATTATACCATTTCATAGTATAAAGTCAACAACATCAACCAAATAATAAAATAAATAAATACTAACTCCGACAACTTCCAAATTATATGTAACGACAAATATTTTGAACATAGACATGAATTTCAACGTTGTGTTCTTTTTAATTTTTATCTTCTCATTTGATCAACTTGTATAAAATACCGGGAAGTAAAAATTTTCACAATTTAATTTTCTGTAAATGATCCTTTTCAGGTTTTCAGTTACAACATTGCTCTGAAATGCTATTTTTGAATACCCGGTTCAGAGAAGGTTATAGATTACCACTTTGCATTCTATTATATTTGTTTACACCCCAGGCCACCCGGTAGGGCCCGTGGATTCAGCCTCGAGGACTACAAATCCTAAATACGTCCCTGGATCGACCATAAAACTTGCAAGTTTCTGCCCACCCAGAACGGCACGGAGGTCGCGGTCGCTTATAGGCTGTTGAGTAGGTACTAAGTATTGTATATTATGAATATATTATATTATACTTCTTTTAAGAAAGGTTAAGAAACGATGTTCCATAATATAGGTGACAAAATAATGTAAGGCTGTGGTTAAACCTATGTGTACCGTGAACCCACGCCACGCCTAAATCCAGTTAGGTACTATTTATAAGCAAATAAAAGTTGAGCTTGGACGAAAGGCGATTTAACTAGATTAATGGAAATTTATCATTTTTAAATCTAATAGGCCACTTGCATCACTTTTTTATTGTTTTCCGGTTTAGCCAAATATTCTAAGACATTCTGTAATTTTTTTATCGTATTTTTGAAACCCTGGCGATTTTTTGAAAATTTCAATCCGGAAAATCAGACCATTTTTTATTAACCGTAAAGACGGGACATAATTTTGTGGGTGCGAAAAAACGAAAATTACATAGCCGAAAATCATTTAAAAAAAAGAACGTTTTCCACACGAATAGCAATAAATTGTACGGGGTTCTCTTCGTAACATCTGAAAAAACACCGCCATCTTATCAAAAAATCAAACCAAAGGACAAGTTCGCATAGAACAAATAATAAATCGAGTGAACGTTAAACGCAAATTCAAAAATTCGCCGGAAATCAAAGTGTTGCCATATAGAAAAAAAATAATCAATGTGGAATTTTACAAAATTAAGGGAACATAATCGGAGAAGGGACATTTTCATGTAGTGACTTCACGAGCTCAAATAATGGATTTATTTATTTAAAAAAAAAAACTATACATTACTAAAAAAATTTACTAACATTTTCGTAATCTTAGTAAAAAAATCTATCCACACGATTTTTTCCAAGTCGTTATGAAATCCATGCAAGTGGCCTATTCTGGACTCGATTTCGAAATTTGTTATTTAATTGGAGGAGTAATTTTTTAAATTTGATTTATATTATTTGAAAATCATGTTTTTTAATTATAGTGAATTTATATTTTTACGGCTCGAAATGAAGAAGAAGATAAAAACCATATAATATCATAGATAAGATAAAAACCATATAATACC
This sequence comes from Limnephilus lunatus, assembly GCA_917563855.2. Taxonomy (NCBI): domain Eukaryota; kingdom Metazoa; phylum Arthropoda; class Insecta; order Trichoptera; family Limnephilidae; genus Limnephilus; species Limnephilus lunatus. Next base: position 12,478,281 of record OU830602.1, on the reverse strand, counting down.
CACATTTATCATAAATCAATTAATTATTTATGAAATCTACTTTTCAGAATTTTAATTTTTTGTTCAAATAAAATCATTTCAAAAAATCCAAAAATGAAAATCCTTCCGTTTGTTTATATATTTACGAACTTACAAACTAAAATATTTAAAAACAGATTGTTTAGGTACTTATAAATTGAAAATTATAAAATATTTATGATCAAAAAATAATTATAAAAAGTACATAATTTAATTAATTTACTATAACGCGTTTGAACATTTTTATTGCTTGATAACCCATCAGAACGCGGTAGTTAATGCATCAGGACGTTTTGGACACAGATAGCAAGCTAGCAACATTTTTTTCGTAATAATTTGGCTAAAAACGGTAAAAAAGGTTCAAATGAGAAAAGTTTTACCAGGAAAATACGAGTCATAACACCAAAAACTTTTCTGTAATTTATTTATTTATTATTTATTTATGTATTTATTTAAGTTATTTATTTAAGTTATTTATTTAAGTTTTTAATTTATTTTAATAAGAAAAGAGATCCTGGGTTCGGGTCCCATTTGCAATCGTTACCTTTTTGTTTTTCTGTGTCTAGTTCTTTTTCATATATTCATTTAGATTTATTAGTATTACCTTGTTCTTCAATGATATATTAGTATATTATATTTATGGATATAACCTTAAAAGAGTTATTCCAATAAAAAAATGATTATTTATTTAGAATTTTAGGAAAAGGTCAATAGTTATCCCATATTTATAAATAAAATAGGATGTGTTTATCCAAGACACTATCTAGGTTACAAACAATTTTTTTAGAACTTTGTGATCATTTAAAAAGGGAAGCAACCAAAAATATTTGTCGAAGACCATATTGTTAATTCTGAATTTGAAATATGAGATCAACAAAAGTGACTTACGAGCAAACGGTCCCAATGGCCGAGTTGGTTGAGGCGATTGTCTCGGTAAGATGAGATATCCTGGTTGCGACCGTTACCATTTTATTTTTTCATATTTCCCTACATGCAGATCTGTATATACTTTTATATACATATTTCATTGTCTACGCATATATGCATAGTTTTAATTTTAGTATGCTTCGAATCCCGGTCGAGGAACCATCGGTTCTGAAACAAGTTGATGTTGTGTATTATAAAAAATAGTTGATAAAACCAAGTGATTATCAATAATTTTTAATGTATCTGCTAGGTTTCAACATTTTTTTAAACTAAGCATTAATGAAATACACAGAAAGTTAAAAAAAAATTATAAATAGTTTCATCTTCTGTTTTAATAATATAATGTACAAGTTCCAGAACCGATGGTTCCTACGCAAGGATACAAAGTATTCTGAAAATTGAAATGACATATATTATGTCTATGTTTATTTTAATTTTTAACTTTATGAGTAAAACCTCAAATTATAATATATAATTAAACAAAGACAATATTAGCGAAACTCAATCGAAAATCCGGAGTCAGAAAAATCATAAAAAGATATTGGCACCTCTGGGACTATGTAAAGACATTTACAAAGATAGCAGCCAATAATATGTGCATTAAGAAAATGAAGATAATTTTGGTAGTTCTTAGTCGAAGTATGATACAGTTAAAAGTGACCGAATTGGATAAAGACACCTTAGCTCAGTTGGTAGATCTGTTGCCGTGTAAGCAGAAGGTCCTAGGTTCGAGTCCCAGGGTGCCAATGCCTTTTTCTGATTTTCTGTCCATATTTTCGATTGAGTTTCGCTAATATTGTCTTCATTTAATTAAACATTATTATGTGATTATTTGTTTGTTTATTTAATATTTTTAATTAAATAAACATCGCTTACGACATCAATTTTCAAGATGTCGCGCGTCGTTGATTAACATGCTAAGGGTAACAATTTACTCTAAGTTAACGTGCTGTCTGTTAAGCCGCCTCCACACACAAATGACTTAACTAAACAAGTTTTAAGAAAACATGTTGGAAGGAATCGAACAATGGGCTTGACTGTTGGAAGGGAGGGCCGAGCTTTTCTACTCTGTGCCTTCATTTAGCACTGGACAAACCGGTCGTGTATGTAGAGGAACTATTACAAGCTTTTTATTTCTTTTATATATTCCAGAATATTATTACTTTTAATTTACAATTTTTAATTTATTTATAAACAAGTTCTGCTATGTAATTATTTCGCCTTTTGAACGTATTAACAAACTGTGATGATTATGATTATCAACCTTCAGAAGGCGTAACAGCTGTCACGCGTAATAATAATTACACATCAGAACTGTTTTTTATAAATTAAATAAAAATATTATAGGTACCAGATATTAAAACAACAACAACATCAACAACAACAAATAAAACAATAATACAACAAATAAATAAATAATAAACTATTACAAGTAATCCGGAGGTTCCAGGCTTAATTCCCAGTGCATTATTTCACTGTTTATACTTTAAAATTATACGAAGTGAGTATATTTGCGAAACGTTCCAGAGTGGTAGATACTTTCAGTATAGCTCTGGTGCGAAAGACCATCTTTCAGAATCGAAACGTCGTTTGAAATGACTTTAACCGTGTTTGGTGACCAGAACTAAAACGTCAGGTACTTTCTTACCTTCCTCTTCCCCATATCGTACACCGCCCTCACTATCTTTAGCCTCCAAAATACCCCATTTGAGAATGCTATAGTCTCACTGGCTCCAGACGGTTGGGAGCAGTTAGGATTCTTGTGCGGTACTCACATAAAAAAAAACATTTCTTACATTCGTAACTCATTTTTCAGAGGTTTTGAGCCTCAGAGATCTCATATATTATCTACCTATACCTATATGTATTCAAATAAAATCGCATTATTTTGGAAATACATTTAAAATATTAAAATGTAAGTAACATTACAGTTTATGCATAAGATATCGCAAAATCGCAGCAAAGGACATGAAAATGCTTTACACTTGTGACAGACTCAGCTATAAAAGCGCCAGCGTTATTCGTCCTGACCTATTTCAGCATATCGCTGGCCATTCATTACCAACAACACATATTATTTTTCCACAGAAACTGATAAAATGCACGAAAAAGTAATGCGAAATTTATGATTGAATCAAAAACATAACCCCGCTATCCTATTCTTATATAATATGTATATTCATTAATTACATATCTGACAAAGTGAAATATTTCTACGTAATGCGTAACATTATACAAGTTCAATAAACTTTTCATTCAAAATTGGAACTACTTATATCAGACAAGCGTTAACGTAAGCGCCAAAATCATTTTATGAATGAATAATTTTTCATTCAAAATGCGCGAAAGATACCCCCCACAGACGGTTCAACTTTAGTTGATCAACTCTCAGTTGAATGACACTTGAAAGCATATTGACAAGTGTGAACATTCTTTCAACAAAGTTGGTCTAGTATTTAGCCGAGCAACTAAACTAAACTCTTTGCCTTTTCCGTTGAAGTGTTACTCGTCGTTCGAGTTTCACGCCGAATCGCTTGCGATTTTAGTTCCCTGCGGGCGAAAACCGATGTTAGACGTACACACTGTTGCGGCATCTTTTCAATGAAAAAATATCTGAAATGGTCGGATGATACGATGTTTAGATTTACCGATCTGTACCAAAGCCATTCCTGTCTTTGGGATCAAAGATTTGTATAAAAATAGAAATGCCCGTGACAAAACATTAAATAATATCATTTCGAAATGGGTGTCGCGGGATTGACTCCTAGATATATATAAAATAAGACATTTAGAACCATGGACAAGAAGAAATTGGGATTAAAAAATTAAAAGCAAAAAAAAATTGATACTCGAAATTGAATTCTGTACCCGAAAAGCATACGGATGCAAGTCCGAAATTTGAAGAAATGAGTTTTTGATGCAGATTTGAAATAAATTATCATGTTTATCAGTGGCAGAAAGATACAAGTCCTATCATGAAGAAAAATATATTTTCAAAAATATATACGGATGCAACTACCTTTGATGCAACAACTATCTTAGAAGCAGAAAGATGTACATGGATTTGCATCTTTATGATTTAGTTGCATTTTGAGTATTATGACTCAAATCCATTTGCATTCTTCTGCCCTTAACATTTACCTTTTTGGACTTGCATCCGTATGCTTCCCGGGAACAGAATTTCCCTTTGCCAAATTTTTTAATTTGTAATTTTTGCAGGTTTTTATTGCTGCTCGCATCACTGTTCTATTTTTGAAATTTATCTTGAATTTAAGAAATTTAAAATTTTATCAAATTGTTCTTCTGAAATTTGCAAATGATTCTAATATTTTAATACCATCTCTCTAAAATAGTATTAGTTGCACCTAATTCAATTCCTCTTAGAATCTATTCCTAACCCAAATACGACGTTTTTTTGTCTTTTAACATCATATTCTCAAGATCGTTCCGCAAAATATCAGAGATTATAGAGACGCACGCACTAATAATTTCAGTTGACGCCATGTTGACGAAGAAGTTCGGTTCGATTTAAATTGAAACGTTTGAACGCAATCTTGTTCAATTTTTGTCGTTCAATAAAAGTTGTTCAACTAAAATTGGGAATACTTTAGGGGCCCATTTATGTACATAATCTTTGAATACTATCCTTTCCATAAGCGGTGCTCATTGACCTGTCGAAGGCAAATATAACGGGTTTTGTATTTTTACAATGTCATTACAGAGATATCGTAATATTTCAAGTTTATTAAAATTCGACTTAATTTCGAAGACAATTTTCTTCGTTCGAAAGGCAATGATACTGAGAAAATATTATTTTATATTTGATTTCAGCTTTTACAAATCCAACAATCGTATTAAGATGAAGTCATACTAAATAATGCAAAATCATACAAAATCGTATGTTTTTGTTTTGAAAATTTGACCGCTTAAAAGTATTATAGATGCTTCAATTAAATACTGCGTGTACAACATACCTTGGCCCTTAAAAAATATCGGTCATTTTTTTAATAAGTCTTTTAATAAGCTTAGAAAAAAATAAAGTATTAGGTCTATAAAAAATATTTTCAACTGAAAACTCTCCTACTTATAAACACTTTTTCGGATATGATTTTATTGCATAATGTGGCAAATTCAGTTTCTTATATAATTATCGCGAAAAAAAATGATATTTACGCCTGAACCTCACAAAATAAAATATAATATGCATTTTCGCGTTGGTATTTTTGACATCACGGCGACAATACGGCAGTCGACGAATTTGTTATATCAAAGTGAACCTTATACCGTCCACCGAAGAACGACTGGCAGCCGCCCCATTCTTCTGTCATTACTCCTCCGGCCGGAGCGGAGAAACAACGTGTTAGCGTCCGCGCTGCTTGTTTTCGTGAAATCAATTTAAAAATTCCGTTTTATTACAAAAAATTCTCAAATATCTTTTCCAAACTTTCCAAAAGCTTTTTCTCAAGTATTTTTAAACTCCTCCCATAAAAGGGAGTGAATTCCGATTTCGATTTTTTCCTGTACTAGTGGATCGCCTTAACCTGTGATTATTCAACGGTCGTCGCTGGTTTATTAATAAATATTGCGTACAAATCTATAGAAAAAAATGTAATAATTATGTGACAATAGCTGATCAGTGTGCCTTGAACTTCGATTACACAATTAGGTATATTCACGAGACCGTTGTATTGTGTAAAAGAAATAATTTAGATTTTAATAAAGTTTGACAGTACTTAGGTAAAAATCTGAAAAAGACACAACTTTAGTATTATCATCAAACTGATGATAGCAATCTGAAAAAATATATAAAACAGCGCACAAAGTTTTTTGTTTAATTTAAGTTAATAATGTTATTATCAATTTCTGCCAAATATTTTATTTAGTCAATTTTCAAAATGTTGTTAAACCACTTTGAGACGACTCATTTATAAAAATATAAATGTCAATTTTTGAAGGTGTCAAAATAACATTATTTAATTTAATTTAAAGAAATTAAACGCAGTTCTACGAATTAAACACAAAAACAATTAATACAACGCACAAATAATCAAAGAAAGAATGATATCGCCTCAATTTAAAAAACTGGAAAATCACTAACCTTTTTATGGAATGCTGGAAATGCAGTTCGCCCAAGTTGTTTATTCGGGATACTGGAGCGAGATGCTGGAACAAGGCAGCTCGCCCAGATTGGCTGCGAGTTTGATGAGATGAACCAAGCTCTCACTCAAATTGGTACAACATGCAGATAAACAGGTACATCGCTTTTAACACTTTTGTAACATTACATTTATATTCGCCGCGTATTCGCACTTAGGATTCCAACATAGCCAAAAAATAAGCAACCAAAATTATGCGTAAATTTACAATGTGACTTAACTTCACTGATTTATTTTTAAATTCACTTTTACTTTTTTTAAGCAAGCATATTAATTTATTTATGAAATTCACTGTATTTAAGTAGATATATATATATATATATAATTTTTTTTTATTATTTTTACTCATTATTTCATTCACTATGATTCACTGTTTTATCATTTTAATTATAAATTTATTAAGCTTTTGTGAATTTGAAGTCTTGTCTTTGAGTCAATAATTTTCTTGCTTTAGTAGAGACCTAAACAAAAGTTGTGTTTTTTTTTTTTTAATTTTGTTTATATTTAAGCAATCAAATTAAGCGAACATAAATTAATTTTAAACGATAAGACCCAATTCACAATTTTTAACGATAATTATTATAAAATACTTTTAAATATTATTTAGTTTTCACAAATTTATAAACACATTTTATTTTAACTTATTAAGTATCTATTTCAGTCTGATTTATTAGATTATTATGATGGTAATTTTCATCATTTGTTTCATTTAATATGCTCCGTTGATTCTCAATCTATGGGACCAATAAAATTCATAATATTAATTTTATTTATTCTCCTACCAAAGTATTAGAAAAGCATGAAATTATTTTCCGTACTTTTAAGAACCAAACTCAAATGGGATTCAACAAAAAAAAAACATTAATTTTACATAAAACGAGAAAGATCTTTTAGCTCGTGCTAGATATTCAAATCAGTAAATTGAAAGAATTGTTCCTAAAACTATTTTAGAATGATTTTATATCAAAACAACATTCATCTAATTCAGATTTTTTTTTTTTTTTTTTAAAATCTATCACTTTTTGAAGTATATTACAGATTGATTTAATTTTGAGTTTGATTCGAATGAGAAATTATTTTTTTGGTTTTAAATTGCAACATTTGTTATAATCATGAAGATGTTTAGATTATGGTAGATATGTTTTAAATAATAAAAAAACTCGACATTTTAGCAAAAACACATTAGTAAATAAACGCATTTATAAAAAGAGATTGACACATTCTACGCATTCGGTATTTTATCCAAAATATATAGCTTATCCGCAAAGGTTTATAAAGTTATTCAATTTTCAATGAATTTATTAGCAATAAGTGTTTTTGCTTAACTTATCATAAAATAGTATCTTTGCAAAGTTTGGTCAAAATGGCAATTAAATGAAAGCAAAAAGGTCGAACAAATCCTCGATAAAACATGTTACTCGAACATCGTTAATGTTGAATATTTGCATGAAATAAGTATGATTTATTTTGAAAACATTTATTATGGTATCTATGGTTAAATTACTAACTTTAATAAAAATGAAATAAAGATTAAACAACAAGAATTTTAAAGTTAATTGGAAAACGTTATAACAACCGAGCGATCACGCATATTTTTTTTTACATTAACCCTTGTTTAGTGCTCGAAAAAATCTACAAAGTAATATTAAAGGCTAATATAAATCTATGTTATGAAACTATAAACCTTTGTGGGTAAGCCGACGTTTTGACGTTACCTCCAGCACTGTAATGCTCGGCATATTGTGGGGACTAGAAAACAAACAAAAATGTATGTTTAAAAGACAAGTACCTAAATCAAAAATAATCAGACGCATCCCAAACATGCAGTACAAATATTACAAATGAAAATATCTTCATGATCAGTTCTTGACAAAATGCAGTGGCAAACTATATTAAACTAATGGCGTGCTATCTTATTTTTCATACTAAAAAATATAATACAAAGTCCATCACCAATAAAAAAATTAAATATGAATATTCAATATTACATATTTGTAACCCAAATTATTGACAAGCACAATATATTGCACACCCGCAATCACACCGTCGTAAGTCAAATTTTGTCAAAAGGGAATAATGGAGTACCAAGTCTAACACGGTGTTTAGAAACTCGTGGTAGATCAAGCGAGAAACTGGTGAATATTCATGACATTTCTAGTCGTTTTTTTTTTTTTTTTAATTTTAGTGTTTGTTTTTCGAATAAAACATATCAAATAAAAATTGTTTTTTTTGTTAATATCAACTGTTTAATGTTTTTTAAAAAGCTTAGAAGCATAGACCCGGTTCCAAATATTTTTTTAACCGTTTAGTTGCCGCAAATAAAAGGAAAGAAAAAAATGGAAACAAATCGAAATGCACATATCGAAAAACCTGCGATTGAAAAAAAAGGGTTCTTGTGAGATGTAGATTCAATATTTTCTCGCTTGTTCTACGAGTTTCCGGACACCGTTTTTATTCACTATGTATTCGGATTCCTATATACACAATAATCAACATTTTGATATGTGTAGGTATCTATTCCACTTTGAAAATACCTCTAAATTACTTTGCGCCGAATTCAAATGACGTTCATAGTCCGTTTCCATAGTGCATTTTCCCTGTATGAATTTATTTACTAATGACATTGTAGTAGTGGAAATACGATATTAGTTCCATCAATAATAATAAGAATTTGCATGAATGTTCTGAAAAAATAAGAAAATATACAAATTTAGCAAATGGGATTAAAAGAATTTGGCATCTCAGACTATAAAAATATGACTATTTGTTATTTCGGTTACTGGCATTATACCAAGCTCTCTCATTCAAAATTTAAGCTTATTAAATTTGTCAAAGAATTTATATATAAAAATACAAAAATCAATAATTTTAAATTCATGTAGGACTACGAAAGATTTTTTAAATATTTATATTGAGGGATCAGTAGGATTTATCGGTCCAGTTAGAAGTTCTACCGAGTCGAACCCTCTGATATGAAAATATCTGGAGTCGGTGAATCATTTTCCCGTTTGGTCTCTGGTAGGCTGACATGTTGTTCTTGTATTGTTTTGTATTTATTATACTTATATAGTGCACTTACATAACGTGGATTCTCAGATGATCATTTGTGGAAAAGCATGTGGAAGGGTGTAGTTTTTCCTGTGAGGAAGATTTAACCCGGACATAAAGTCTTAAAAAAAAGTTGGATAATTTATATAGCACCATTTTTATGAAAAATCACCCCAAAGGGCGATAAACAGTCAAGATAAAACTGTTCGCTTCCGTTTAGGTCTTCATCATTTCGACAAATGATTATTAATCCACGTAATACTTCTATGATATTAAAAAACTAGGCAAATACATTTGAACCTTAAGTTCACAGTTTTCGTATCGGTATCTGCTTGAAAATTCTGTTGCACACGTGTCTTGCACGTGGATAATAATAAAAAACACTTTATTGAAAATTTTGTTTACACGAGAACTTACTGCGTAATTTAAAACGAAACCTCGGAACTTCCTCAGAACTTTACCGGAAACTTGGCTTGGGAATCGTTTCCACAATTTTCACAACAGATCGTTTCCCGAAACTTCACACGGCTGAAAAAATTCCTGGAAAATAACTCATCATCTTTCTGGAAAATTACCCGGAATTTAACCCTAGAAAAGCGAAGGGAACTCGAAAAAAAGATTTGACAACGAAATAGTTAATTCCCAATATGATTTCAATATTCATTTAAAATTTTTAACAGGTTGATAGGTAGGTACATTGCAATATATTTGTTTCATGCTGGTGAACTACAATGGAAAAATTCAAAATTGTGTTTTACATTATTTTTTTAATAAATAAATTGTTTTTTTTTGTAACACAAATTAGCGTTCGCACGAGATTACGAGGTTAGTAGTTTTATAAAATAAAATAAAAATTAAATGATAAAAAAAAATATTTTAATGTGCGTAAATTCAAATTAAAAACGAACAATTTATCTTGTCAAAACAAATTTAAATAAATTCAAATTGCTATCCAAAGAAATGACTTTTTATGTTGGTTAATTTCATTAATTTTTCATTATATTAATTCAGTATGTAGGGTTGGACTATTTCTTTAATAATTAGGCATAATTACCTAACTTACAAATAAAATCTTGCAAAATTTAATAATTTTATGACCAATATACCTACCATGTTTTAAGACAAAAATAAATAAAATTACACATATAAAAACTAGATATTTAGCATTGTTTAAAAAAATAATAATTCAGTTATGATGGTTTAAATACAAATTTAAATTTTGTATGAAAAAATTCGCGCAGCCGTACCTTGTTGCGAACAATTTTTCTGATACAAAAACATAACAATTTATTTATTTTCTTCTTCCATGCTCTTCAGAATATTCATGCAAAGTTGCGAACTATTAGGAAAAAACATCAATTATGTGTGTTTTCTGTTTACATGTTAAGAGGTGTGATGGATTACATGCACATATATTGTATTATATTTGTTCGATCAGATATGTTATTTTAAAACGCCGAAAATGGATAGCAATGAATTTTTTTACGATTTTCGAGATTTCATGAATAAAAAATTGCTGGTAAAATACATTAGCTATGCGCTCCCTCTGTCATCTGGATCGAGTATTTTAAAAAGATTATTAATGTTCATCTGCCATGACGATGAACACTGCAAAGTCACCAGCAAAGGTTTAGAAAGTAAGGAGGAAGGCTATACCCCAAAAGTCAACTAACAAACAGATACCAATAGATAAAAATAAATACTTGCTTTGGCAATGGGGTATTTCCACAAACGAGGGATTCTGTTGAAAATGTACGGAATATTTAATGATCATTTTTCTGGTTTTAATCATCCTACTAAAAATGTTTGTTTTTTAAGTTTTCATTCAATATTATTGATTTTAAAAACGATCTAAAACTGACAAAATCAAAATGGCCCGTGGTTGGCAAATTAGATTGTGAAGTCACAAGCGTAGCTCAGTTGGGCCAGTATTAATAAACACCGCCAGTAAGCGTCCACGTCCACACTCATGATATCGTTTTAGCGGTAATTCAAAAATGGGAAACTTTGACTCGCTGTAGAAAATTTATTCGTCAACATAAAAATGCTTTAATCATCGTAATTTTTTGCTTTTTTTTAAAGTAATACCATTGGTACTTTATGGTGGGACTACTAACTGCGGAGTAACTGGTGTACTGTGCCTACTCTTTTTACTTTAACTCTACACAGGAGGCTTAGGAAAATATTTTCCCTCAGGACCCATGTCATCTGGGCATGCCTGGTGGAGGGTCTTTTTAAGGAAATGAAGAAGAGGAAGTTCTGGAAAGGAAAAAGGAAAGAAATATTGGTAGCAATCTGGAGGTCAGTGGGTCCAGGGCAGACGCATTCGCCGCCAAGATAATGACAAACCTCACCCAATTAACCCAGACTCCCTTGCAAAGTCACCAGTGGTTCAATTTTCTGTGAGATTTTTCAATCGGGCCAACATTTGGTTTCAAATTCAAAAACCTAAGCAAACAATTTTTGAAGGGAAAAATAGTTTTTTTTTACGCCAGATGAAATTTAAAAAAAAAAATAGAGACACAACAAAACTTGTGAAAACCGAAAAAAAAGTCATTGCATCCACTTGTTGGAGAATTGAGCTATTTAGAATAATGTTTATGATAGTAGATATGAGTCAATAATTGTACGCATTCCAGTAGGTACATTACAATTATCCTTTATCACATGCGCATGTCATAATAATATGTGGTAAATATAATATACATATAAAGTGTTTCAAATTAAGTTTGTGTTTGAGGTTAGGTACTTCCGAAAATATATTCAATATCAGTTAGTAAGTGTGATTTTTTTTTTGGATACGATGTTTTCCCACAATGATGATGATTTGCAAATAAACAAATTGCGTACAAAATCCAGAAATAAAATATTTTCGAATTTCTCCAAAAAACTTCGCACGCTTTGCGTATTATATTTGAGCTATATCTACTTAGCAGACAACACAAAATTACTTATTATTGCATAGGTATAGTATTGCTTATTCAAGGACTTGGCAATAATGCAGGCATTTGTAGGTCGGTACCCATATCCAATCAAATCAAATGACCAAATTTTTCAAAATATATTTTACCAAAAAATTATATTTTAACAAACATTAAATAAATCAGAAAATATGTAAAATTAAAGGATGATTTAAGAATAAATAATATTAAAATATTGTCCCTTCACCCATTTACAATGAAAGCAAGACATATTTTTTATTAGATGATATTACGAATATGAGTTTTACGTTCGATCAGAGCAGTGATTCCCAAACTTTGCGCTACCGCTGCCTTTGTGGCGTTGCGAAGTGATGTGAAAAAATGTAATTTCATTGCATTGGCATCTGCGTTATATTTATTAGACCGTTATATTTAGAAGACCGTTATATTTAGTAGACTGTGATATTTAATAGGCCGTTATATTTAGCATACTGTGATATTTAATAGGTCGTTATATTTAGTAGACTGTGATATTAAATAGGCCGTTATATTTAGTAGACTGTAATATTTAATAGGCCGTTATATTTAGTAGACTGTGATATTTAATAGGGCATTGAATTATTAAAGTATGGCCGACGCGCTTTCACGAAATGAAATATGAACATCATCGTGTAGCATATATTTGCTACGAAAATTTTACACCCGCGAAAATAATAACATAAGTTAAGAAAATAAATAGTGCGGAATAAAAAAAATCGAAACGAAAACATATAGGTATAGTTTTTTTCATTATTGTTCGATTTTTTTGCGATTCATAAGTTGGATCATCAATTTAATCATATAAATCTTTAAACAAACAAGAGCCGTCATAAATTGAATAAAAAATTGTTTATTTTGTAAGAAAACAACAAAAAAACATATAGGTATAATGTAGATATTGTACATGTATAAAGCAGATCCAAAAATTCCCACTAGTTTACCAAATAAACAGTTTTTTTTTCTCCTGTGAAGTTGCCGTGTTGGACTAACATAATTTAATCATTGAGGTGGTGATATGCATCTTCATACACTGGCAATATACCCACTTTATATATACATGGCCATTACATGACACATCGTGGATGAGCGAACCGCGTGAAGTTAATTTCTCTTAAAACTTAATTTCTTTTTTTTCCTTCTTTAGGCTAAAGCAGGAGGTAGCGCAACACGGCATAACACCCCAAAACATATAACGAAAATACTTTTTGCCGTGAAAAACTAAAAACGTACCTTAATTTCTTAATTTCCTTGGCTACGAAAGGCATTAAAGGCCACTAAAGTGTAACATTGAAATGGGCTTCAAATAAATTATTGGTCGAATGTGGCGATAAATGCTATTTTCAAAACAGCAAATAATAATTTTAAAAAAATATTAACAAAAACAGCATGCACTTGAAAAACATGTGGAAAAAGATGAAAGATTTTAATTTTGATTCTCCCGGAATTTGAACCTAAAATTTATATTTGCCATAATTTTTATTAAAGAATCGTTTGAATGGGTAGAATGGTTGTGATGTGATGGCAAAAAAGGAAGTGGTAGTCCTGCAAAGTTTGAGAAACAGTCCAATACACGAATTTAAAGTTAGTTGATATCGTTAATTAATGCGTTGAAAGAAAATGCTCTGAAAAAATTAAAAATACAAAAAACATTATACATAAGTACATATTATGCTAGGATGACACTGAATCCGCACACCAATACTAAATAAACTGTTGTAGTTTAAAAAATAAAACTCATAAAGCAAGCGCAAAATTAACCAAAAAATATAAAACAACGCAATCACTGCAAATTTGTACACATTTCTAAAATGATCAAGGGTTTCTTCAAATAAACATTTTTTAAATTGTTTTTTTTTTTCATTTCAACTGAGAATTTCACGGATTGTTTTTTTTTTTTAATTACAAATGAATTATTAGATTATGCATTATTATCCGTACTGCCGTGTAGAGTTCCGGAGTTCAACGCCGTCAAACATGTTGAGGTTGTTCTGTCTGGCGTATTCGTTGATCACCCATTTTCCTGTGGAAATAAACAAAAAAATCGCCGCTTTACACAGTCGCCAAAGTATATTTCACGCAAATGCTGCAAACAGGGGAATTAGTAAACTTCGCATGAAATCACAAATTTAATAATAAAAAAAACTTTTAAGAAACACTTGGAGAGCCTTTTTTGTTTTTAATCTGTTAAAGCTGTTTCGGATTACAAGGCCATTTTCAAATCACTTTGAGAAGACTTATTTATACGCATCTAAATGTCAATTTTTGATGGTGTCTAAATTGATTAATTACCGGTTAAACCAATTTGTTAAACTAATTGAGACATTAGACACTCCATTGTGTGGAAGGTCTGTTTTCCCCGCACTAAATGTTTAGGTTTCCTTAATTGTTTAATAATTACTTTAAATGGTAATAAATCAATTTAAACACCTTCAAAAATTGACATTTAGATAGTCTAAATAAGTCGTCTCAAAGTGGTTTAACCACAGTTTGAAAATGGCCCTGTAAGCCGAAACAGCTGTAACAAAAATAAAAACAAAAAACTTGCAGAACTCGACAATCGCATAATTATTTTTTTAATTAAAATTAGATTTTGAAAAATTAAATGGAGTTATACGAATTAAACACAAAAACAGTTAATACTTGTAGAGACATTGAAAAATTAGTAAAATTTTCAGATTCCATCCAAAACCATTTATATTATGATTTATTATTGTTGTTAGAAAACTTTTGTTCAATTCTAACGTTTTCAAAAGCAAGTCTGACTTTATAAATACCTTTTTTTACTTTCATGTAACATCCCAATTCTGTGAAAGCATCTTATTGTTAACGTTTTCCAAACATCGTTCTTATTTACAAATATGTTTTCTTGAAATAAACTGAAATATTTGCGTTTTATCTTTAAAATAACACACATAATCAGTACGCCCGCTCTCACACGGTCCGGTAAGGAATCGATATAATCCGAGCTCGGTAAGACTCTACAGAAAAGTAAAGTTGGCGATTCTCATTTTTGTATTTTTTAATTTTATAAGCAAGTTATAATTCTGCCTTAATACAAAAATGTTAAAACTTTATTGGAAAAATATAATTTAGATTTAAACTTGTTTGTTTTTGCTCTAAATAAAATAACATGGCTTCGTTAATTTTCTCCAATTGATTAAAAAACATAAATTTGTGATTTCAGTGTACAAAATAAGAGCAACAAGAACATACATATGTCGATCGTCCAGTTGATCAGTCAAACGTCTCCGAAAAAATTTGAGTTGAGTATGCAGTTATATGAAAAGTGGGTTCCATGACTCAAAATCAACTCAACTCAACACCTCTATGCCTCTTTGAAAAGTCATTAAAAGCTATGAAAAAAAATGAATAATAGAACATAACTAACCAAACGCGACCTATGACCTATTTAACCATTCTTTTATATGGAGATGTACCGAATATGGCATACGTCCCTAATATGAGACTGTGGTGTTTCTCAAAATTTATGTAAGAAAAGCCTCTATAAAAACCAGCGTTCCCGATTCCCCACCGACTGACCTTGAAAAGGAAAGTACTCGTCCGGACGCCGAACACACCACACTCACCTGAGAGAGTGATTAAATCTTTCACTGATAGACAATATTATTTTTTAAATTTTATGTTTTCGTAATAATTTAAAGTAAAATTCAAGCAGATTTTATTCTACGGATATATTTGTTTGTATTGATCTTGTTTCTAATATAGGATTTTTTGATGACCCTAATATGGAATACTACCTATCTCATGTTAGGAAGAGTGTTTCCAATATGGAATTCTACATTTTTTTGCTATTTCAGGTTGTATTTTGGCCTGTCGTAGTCGAAACAGTGTGAAACAATATCGTAGAAGAAACAGCGGAAGACGTGGGACAAAAAAATATATAAAAGTCATAGAAACTGTAAAATCGAAGACCGTGGAGAGGCGAGGAGTGGATCCAATGTTTAGTCTGCCGCCATGGATGCCATTTGGAGTGTTCGGGAGCCGATAATATTGATTTTTTATGTGATTATTGCAAGCAAAATTTAAAAAAATAAGTGTATCCCATAATAAGAGCACTGTTTTTAATAATCGTATTTTCTATTGTTTTACCTTTCGTTTAAAATGAAGACGATTTAGTATTTCTTTTAATACTTCGTTGACATTTTAAGTTACGTAACTATATTTCCAAAGATTTCGATGTATAATACTTAATAAACGATTCAATAATAATAATTCAGATTTTTTTTTACCAAAGCTATTCCATATTCGATACATCTCCTCTACATTTTCATCACTTTTAATAAAATTTCAAATGAGGTGTAGAGTCGAGTTGATTCTGAGTTGTCCGGGCAATCAACTGGACGGTAAAAGTGACTCTTTCTGTTGCAATACTCAGATCACTCTTAAACACCACCAAATCAATTATAATGCAGAAAAACGTGAGTGAATTAAACAAATTGTTGATGTTTTTTGGGTCACTAGTGGAATATTTTAAAATATCATACTAATATATCGGATCGTTGTGCCTCCCGGTGTTATTTTATAGCATATTTAATATGTAAAACGCAGGTACCTGTAAATAATATTTGATTTAAGTTGAACATTCGAATATTGCTTGCCTCATCATCTCAAAACTTAGTTTTTGGAAATATCTTAATAATCAACTGGATGATCGATGCATTGAAAAATAGTAACCTAATCAATGGGTAGGTACTAACTTAGTTTTTTTCAACATTTTAATGCCATTGATAAGAAGACTTTTATATTTCATATTCTTGTATAGATACGCGGAAAGTGGATGAAACTTTTAATTTGCGATCAAGTTTTAGTGGCGTAGAAAAGCTCTCTGAGAATGCAATTTGCTGGCTTGCACCGGCTTAAAGAATCTGTAAAATCGTAAAATCTTTAGATGCCACGACCCGCCATTTTATTGTGATATTTTATGGTTTTATTGGCACCTTTGTATTGGGAGAGCTATACAGGATAGCGATTATAACAGCTTTATTTAAAATATAAAATAAAAAGCCATAATAAAGCAACATATTGATGTCATTATTAGATAATAAATTAATATTTTGTAGTACCTACCCACTGAAAAAATTGCTATTTTACGTAGATTGTTTCTTTATTTCAAAATAAATAGTAAGTATGTACATCAAACGAACAAAGATATTGAAATTCAAGAGAAATGCTATGACGACCGCCCGACCGTAAGCGGACTACCACCTGATGGGAATAGTTTGAATACGGAAAGAATTCGTTCAGTTAGTATATTTTTCGAAGGTATACAGTAGTATTGGTTAACAATATAGTTTGAATTCGTTCATTTAGTTGCTTTTTTGAAGATGTGCATTAATATTGGTTAACAATATCGGCGACACCAGGAAGCACAGTCTCATCCAGTAAAAACTGCCGAAAACACATCTCTTTTATTTCAATATCTTTGCAAACGAATCTAAACATCGCTACATCATTTTAGGTTTACACATTTCAAAATTATTTTTTCCTATTTCGAAACGACAAATACAGAAGAAATTAACTATGACGAATATCTGTGGTCTTGGGTCAAAATACGATATGTGCGAATATGGTTTGTACAATATCGTAACAATGCAGTATGTGTCAATTATTCGGTATTTACTTTAAGGTGATACTTTTTTTTGTTTACAGTGAATACCGCACAAGAATCTCAACTGCTCCCGTCTGGAGCCAGTGAGACTATGGCATCCTCAATTGGGGTATGTTGTGAGGCTGAAGGTAATGGGGAGGGGAAGGAGGGGGGAGGAGGAAGGTTAGGAAGTACCTGGCTATTCTGATCTGGTCACCAAACACGGCTAAAGCCATTTTCAAGCAACGTTTCAATTCAGAATGGTGGTCTTACACCAGGGCGATACTGATAGTATCTTCCACTCTGGAACGTGCCGCAAATATAGGTACTATATATTATTTTATATGAATTAATTGTGAAATAACACAAATTAATCAAATAAAATTTATTTGCGCACGCCGGGTTAGAACCTGCGACCTCCGGATTGTGAGTCAAGGGTCTTAGCCACTGGACTATGGAGGTCGTACTTAAAAGAATTCATAATCCGTTTTTTCACAGATGGCGATCTTTAATTATTTTGGGGATTTTTTTTTGTAAGTCATGCTTATAAATATCAAGATGAATTAATTGTTGGTTCACGTACAATATACATACAATGCAATACGAATATTGTTATAATGCATACAATGCAATATTAATATTGTTGTATAAAAACAGTTTCGTCCATAAAAAAACAAATACTTCAAGAAAGGTTTACAAATACAAATTTAATCGGTGATTTAGTCCAATATTATATTTGAAAGCCTTTCTTGAAAGATTTGAGTTGATTTATGGACCAATCCATTTATTAATATTCATATTGCGTATGTACGGGCGCAAACAATTACTTTATTTTAATATTTTAAAGCATAACTTGCAATATGTGTTTTTTATTCCTAAAAATTATTAAACTAGCGCCATCTATGAAATATTATCGATTATTTTAAGTATCTTCAATTATTGAAACTCAAACTTATGAATCGAACATACCATCATTGATATAGGTACTATGTTATTATTATTAATATTTTTATTTGAAATTAGTGAATTTTTGAAAAAATCATATTCGCGCTTATCGTATTTTGAACAAAATATGATCAGACCGTGTTGTTCAACACAGAAAGAGGTAGGTCCTTTATAAAGATTGCACTAGTACTAAACATTTCAACCCAAAACAGGATCGAGCAGAATCTACGAGTTAAAAACAAATTTAAATTTTGATTTTGATTGGTGGGTTATTGTAAAGGAAATTTTTATAAAGAACCTACTCACATTATTGCAACATGGCCCATCGATAAGCCATCGTATGTAGATGTAGAGAGGGTTTATGTAGCATGAAAATTTGTCAAAATCGCCCGCTGAAAATTAATAATATTTTTAACATCGCAGTATAAAGGCAAACTTTAAAATAAGGAGGTAGGTATTTCTACGAACATATTTTCTTTGCATGTCAATCCAACATTGATTACAGGACCATTTCAAAACCCTGAAAAAAATATTTTCTCCTAGGTATTTCAGCTATAAACTACTCCTACATTGCTGAAATTATTTTTAAATTCAAAAATACATTGGACGGGTTGTTTAACAAAAATTTAAATGTAACATTGTCATCAATACCATTTTTTTAAACAGTTGAAAGGTCGCAATTAAACGCGAATTCTAAGTCCATTTTGAGCTTTTGAACAAATTGTGAACATCAGAAGAGGACAACTATCATGTTGGTAAGCTTGTGAGCTTATTACAATTTGATATAAAGTTGAAACGCGCCTAGAATCGGCACTTAACAAGGACCTTTGATGACTTTGTCACAGATGGATTTCTGTGAAACAACTGGGTCAGGTAAGTTCCTGTGATTTTTAAAATGTAATCAATCGAAAATATTTCTAGTTACCCACTATACGTATGTATTCGACAAAGTGTTAACAATAGGTAAATCAGAATACATTCCACCCTGAATCTTAAAAAAACAATGTCGTGCGTTGTGTTGTCTAAATAGTGTTCACATATATTATATTAATTATTATTTAAAATATCCCTGGTTTTGAACTAGTTTAAATAGAAAGCAATCAGCTGCTCTATCAAATATTCTTACCGAATCAAGGAACAATAATTATTATCATTGCAAGCCCATTTAGTATTATTCAATACAAATTTGTTATTATAAGTAAATAAATTACCGGTGCAAATTTCAATCGATGTGCGAAAGTTAATAATAAAAGAAAATTATGTTTGCAGCCAATTTCAAATAGTGTCTACTGCGTCCCAATTAGAATCATGCAACCGTGTTATAAGTTAATATCGTCTGAATATAATTGATAACCTACCAACAGAATTTGTCTCAAACTCGAGAAAAGTAGGGTAGATATACTGACTCTAATCAAGACAGCGTAACATATATTTTCTTAGTTTACTCATATTTTTTAATATTGGAAAATTTTAATTAAAGCTGCTCTTACAGAGTACGCAATAACTACTAAAAATTTCTATGCAGTAGGTTGGTATAGTGTTGAGTGAAAGAGAGATGGAGACACGCCTGTTTATATGATACGCCTGGAAACTGTTTGCAAAGATTTTAACGTTTTTTTTTCATATTTAAATAAAACCTAAACAACGAGATGGGTTGCACAGAAGTGATCGTAAACCACATCAATGAATGCATGCTCAGTCAAACGTTGAATATGCTATCAAAGCAGCAAACAGACTGAAATGGAAATAAACTATACATCTCATCAGTGCATAGCTAAATGGCATCGCATCAATCGAATGCTAATATTAGCATTAGAGAAAAAGATAGAAGAGAAGATTCTGGTTGAATGAAAGAATTGAAGACGGAAATTAGGAAAAAAAACATATTATTTGATGCATTGAGAAACCAAAGACAGGAATTCTTGAAAACGTTTTATGCGTTTTTCGTCCTGCTGAGCAGTGATCTTGCTTCAGATCATATTACATTATGCAACATTCATTTAATTTAATTTAACATACATGCACTTAGCAATGCAATCGAAATTCAACCTTCTTTCATGGACCAAAATAGTGGTATCAAAAGTATTAGTGTAGAATTTAGTTATAGGTTTTTGATTATATTTCGTTGAAACTATTTTCCCAATTAAAACATTATTATCTACACGCTGTGTACTTCACGTTGAGCACTTTTGATAAAATTCTTCGTTTCATTTTATGAGAGCTTCTTTTTCAGTTCGTAAAGGTTTTACATTATGTTTATAAGTTCGTTTTCCTTCATCACTCACATATCATGTGTTAAATTCAAAGTTTGAAACATTTGATATTTCATCTTGTAAATCTGGCAGGTCTTCCAAATACACAAATAATACTTATAGCGAATTTACTTACAACACAGTGTTGACAGCTGAAAGAAAATCTCATATAAAATTAATGAGTTAAGTAGCTACCTTCTGGAAAATTCTGCTTTCCCCCATCGGTGGCGGCAACTGCAGAAAGTGGGTTAGACAGAGAGGGAACAGTACGTTTAGGTATTTATGTTTTTTGCAGTGGTTGTTTGGACTTACCCTCGTCTATTCTTCTGGAAGCTTCCTCCAGGTCGCTGTGGGCATCCTTGAGTATGGCGTACATAAGAGGCATCATCTCCCAAGAGTAGTGGAACTTCTCCAGGAGTTTGTGACAGTTCTCCAACAGGGTCTCAAGTGAGGCTGTGAAAAAATGAAACACATTTGTTAGCAAAATATAAGAAAAATTGATCGCTCTCAAAATGCTTCCCTTCTTTACAAAATCCACATACCTATACTTAATTAGACACGATTTTTGTGTACCTAATGCAATATATTTTTACATGTCACACAGAGTATTTCAAAGAAAACCTCACCATAAAGAGACCAGTCTCTTGTATTCGGTTTGAATTATTTAACCTTTTCCACTATGACCATTTTCATAAATTATGACTAATATTCAGCCGAAGATATTTAAATTCCTTTAAACACTTTGCAAAGGAAAACCGAAAATGGCCTAGGTATATTGGCAGGCAATTTTTTTAATTACGCCTGTCTCAACACAGGTATACCCTAGCGAGACAGGCATCGAATAATATAATGTAAACATCCCTCATATAGATCAATAAATAAAAAAAATTCTTCCCCTTTCAAAAAGTCGACCCTTATTATTCTATAACTACAATTAAATGTTGTAGACAGATATTTATAGGTAGGTGGGTACCAATTTATTCCAAAACTAACTAGGTATGGTTATTATTTATCATGTACAACGTAGGAAACACGTACAAAAAAAACGTAAGGACTTAACGATATGATTGTACCCCCCAGCCAGGATCACTCTTGTCCCGGTGAGTCCGGTACACCAAGGGGCACTGATTTGTTAGAACTTGGAACTCGTGATCTGCTTGTCTCTTCTTGCTATTTTCTATCTCATATTATCTCGTCTAGTATCTTCTTGGTTTTTGTTGGGTCGTCTTTTATCTTCTCTTATCACTATTCAAAACTCATAATGGTACAAATGAATAAATCTGTAAACGAATAAAGAACTATCTTCAGAAATACACTAAAAGTACCGATTTTAAACTGAATAAGAAATACTTATATTAGCACGATGATAAACCAATTATCACAATATCTTTAAAAAGCTTTAATTAAAACACGTATTTTGACACATTTTCAAAAACATTCGGCCAGAAGATCCACAGTAAGAAAAATATATATAAGAAACAATCCAATTTCCAATACAAAACTGTGTGTGTTAACCATGCTTATGAAATTCAAATGAGAAGGCGATATACAATGTAAGGCAAGTATAAGAGAGATAGAGCGTGGGGTAAATGGTCTAGAATTAAAAGGTGTTCGTTTCCATCAAAATTTATACGGTGGGCACTTCCAGTTTTATTAGTTATACTACGATGAATACCAAAAGATACTTTTTAAATCTCAATTTTGTGATTACCTACCTATCAATTTAAAAACATCTTCTAAGCCTTAAATGTGTATGCTAAAGGATTAAAATGGAAGTCAGTCAGTCACATTAACCCTCGGGCATCTAAAAGCCCGCATTGTTCGAGTCGAGCACCAATAAAAACTCCCCGTTCCCTGCGGCCATTGTTGAATAATTCCCGACTTCCTCTGTTTGAATTCGACATAAAAAGCTACCATTGTTTGCAAACGGGTGTTTGTTGAATAACGTTTTTTTTCTCCTTTGAATTCGAATTCCAAATAATCGAATTTGTTATTGGTCGAAGAAGGTCAAGGGTCGTCAAGGGTACAGAAACTCGGGTTCTTTTTTAAATAACATATACTTGAGCTTCTTGAGCATGTATAATTTGCTGGAAGTATGTTTCTACATTTCTAACTAGGTACTTCTTAATAGGGATGTGATGAAAAGCTAAAGCTGTTAACTCTCTCGAAAGCTAAAGTCGTTTTTTTTTTAAATGATAGATGGGTATTTTTTTTTAAATTCATTACCGTATGGGCATTAAAAGGTAAATGGGTTTTCTTGATATCTAATTGTTTTGTTCAAACTGTATACCTACATACTTACTAGGTAGGTAGCCATCTAGAATCAGGCAAATAAATTTAGGAAAAATCAGGGAGCTGCAAACGTTTAAATTATCATAAGCCAACACCAAAAGGTTTTCTAGCAACACCAAGAGGTTAGACTTTTAGAGAAAAGGGATGCGAAAATTTAAAAAAAAGCCAGGTGCTTTTGTAAGAGAGATAATTGCAATAAAGAGGTTTTTAAAAAAATATTTTCAAAAGGAGATTTTAGTTTGCGCATTGCAGGAGTATAATATTATATAAAGGGTTGATTTTTGAGGTGATTTTCTCACGAAAATGGCGCTATATTAAACATCAAAACATGATTATTATGACTATAAATAGGGGATGAGTCATTCCACAATCTATCTACTGGATGTCACGAAAAAAATTAGTTCTATACTCTTATAAATTTACACATTTAATTGCCAAACTGTAAACTTCAATTAAAATAAGGTAGTTACATTAGCTCAAGACAGGAGGCTCTGAGGAAAATAATTACCTCAGGCCTATGTAATCTTTGAGGATGCTGTAAGGAGAATCTTTGAGGAAAGGAAGGAGAGGAAGTTCTGGGAAAGAAAAAGGTATGAGTGGTAGGTTGAAATCTGAGGGTCAGTGTCTCCATGTGTGACGGACATGTGTTTCCATACCTCCCGTAAGGTGATGTTCCGAGAGAGTCCTTCTGGAGAGGTCAAAAGGTCTCCCTCAACCAGTCTCTCCCGATCCGGCTTGCCACGCAGCTGGACAGTATCATCTTACATCCACCACCACGACTCGGATAAATCTCACCCCATGAACCCAGGCCCCCCTGCTAAGTCACCAAACGTAGCGAACCACTTAAGGTGACCCACAGCAAGGGTATTGGTTATCCAATAAATGGCTCCCGGGGTGGCCGTACCCACACCCACCACAGAAATAAAATAAGTGTAGATTTTGTTTACGCTGTATTTATTTTATTTACCTATAGATACATTTAGCACTGTAGAGGGAATCGAACCAAATGGCGGACCCCAGAGTCCAATGCATACAACTGGGTACCATACACAATAATTTCGAAACGGATAAATACACGAGTTAAGTTTATAAATGGATTAATTAATAATAGCCATGCGGTTTCCTAGTAACATAGGTATTTTTCTCAAACAACAAGCGATTCTCCCATCCGCTCTACGCCGCAAAAAGCTATGTGGACGAGCGAGATCCAGAATGGGGTAAGTACTCTCAGGTAAACCTAACACTTGCCGTTAATGTGAGCCTAAAAAGGTGTTGGTGGTGCGGGGGGGAGGGATAGGAGTGATAGAATAGACCAATAGCAGCGCGGGGGCGTGGCGAGTGCGGCGAAACGCCTTCCCATTGGCCGAAGCGGAGTGGATCGGGGGTGAAGCACCGTGCAACAATTAAAATATTGTTGCAAAAGTTGGCGCGCCTATCCAACTTTGGCGGGAAATTGTTTTAACATATTAATTTCTGTAACAAGTGGGTGATGTGATATATTCCTGCGTAATGTAATGATTTTCAAAATTGGAACGGATCAATTCAGACAAGCGATAAACAAAAATTATTTCATTTAAGGTGGTCCAATAGTCCAGCAAAATTCACGCCTCTTTTTGAGAGGTGTTTAAAAATACTTAAGAAAAAGTTTTTGGAAAGGTTGGAAAAGGTATCTATCTATTTGAGAATTTTTTTTACAGGTTAATTTCGTAGGCCTGTAAAAAACATTAACTTCTTTTTTACGCATTGTTTATTGATATAACAAGGAAATTTAAAATTGATTTCACGGAACCAAGCGACGCGGAGTCTAGGACGTCGAAGATGGGGAGTTACTGGAACGAAATGGGTGTGCCAAGACTGCCAAGTGCATGGTTTTTACGCCGAAGGCATAAACAATCCAGATTCGTCGAGTGCTAGCGCTAGCTGTAATGATTGATATCAAAAATAAGACCGAGAAAATGCTTATTTTATTTTATTTTCTGAAGTTCGGACGTAAATATTTTTTTTTTGCGATTTTTATAAAAAAAACTGAAGTGTCCACATTACACAATAAAACCCACCCGAAAGGGGGTTTATAAGTAGGAGAGTTTTCACTTGAAAGTTTTTTTTATAGACCTAATATCTACGTTATTTTTTTCTAAGTTTAGGTATCTATTAAAAGACTTACAAAAATGACCGATATTTTTAAGGGCCAAGATATTATGTTTTACACGGAGTATTTAATTGAAGTACCTACCTATCTTTAATACTTCTAAGTGAATGATTTTGCATCAATTTTTTTTTTACGTATCTATATACCGCACAAAAGTACCAACTGCTCCCGTCTGGAGCCAGTGGGACTATGGCATCCACAATTGTGTTATGTTGTGAGGCTGAAGTTAGTGGGGAGGGGAAGGAGAAAGGAAGAGGATGGTTGGGAAGTATCTGGCTATTCAGATCTGGTCACCAAACACGGCTAAAGCCATTTCAAGCAACGATTTATTTCTGAATGGTGGTCTTACACCAGGGCGGTACTGAGAGTATCTTCTATCTAGCTCTGGAACGTGCCGCAAATATGGGTACCTAGGTATCTACTAGATATCTACTCTATATTGTTTTAAATTAATAAATTGTAAAATAACACAAAACAATTAAAATAAATTCAAAATTAATAGATTTCTTTGTTTTAACCACGTTTATTGTTTAAAAAAACCTACATGTTCACTTCCTTAAGGTTTACTAATAAAATTTACTTGCGTTCGGTTTGGTATTCAAGAGCCTTACCCCTCGACCATGGAGGGCGTCGTTAAATCTGAAACACTAATGATTTTCAAAGTTTATTGACAATGTTTATTCGAAAGGCTAATTCTGATCGTCTGTCTAATAATTTGTCAATAAAAAATATATTTATTTATTTAATTACTATTTTTTTCGCTGATGGGGCTTTTTGGGACATATTATAGGTGCCTAGTGTTGACATTTTTTTACATTAGGATTAGTAATAACCAATAGGTCAATAAAAACAATTTCTTGCATTGCTGTAAGATGGATAAATTTAAATTTACGATATCTACCTAATAACGTCCATATGAATACCAAAAAAAAAACCTATATATATATTTTTTTTAAATTAATTTATTTATCTTAAAAATGGTAGATACCTACATATTATAATATAAGGTATCTACTTGTCTTCCATTAAAAGCATTTGCTTGTGAATGAAAACTTGGAATTTGATGGCAACAGTGGCGGAACGTGACTTTTGGGTGTGCTAGAGTGCTAATATTAAAAAAATGGCTTAAAAAATAATGTTGTAGGCGAAAAAACATTGAAAATCGGATTTTGTATGATGATTTTTAGGAAATCCGTGCGGCGCACGGTCAAACTGAATTTTTTCATATAAAAAACCGAATGTCGTTGTTGAAGCCGAAAAAGCACTTTAGCACACCCAGAAGTCACGAGCCGCTACCGCAATTGTAAGTAGGGACATTTACCTATTTTTTAATTATCGTTTATTGGCTTAACTCTAAGAAACATGATGTAGGTACCTACACATAAACTGTAGGTATACTTGGTATACCGCATACCCTTTGTACCTACGTTACATTTTATTTGTAGTTTCTTGATTTTGTATTGGCAGTAGATTCACCACTACATAAGCAAAGACACATTTAAAATTACTTACCTTTTACGTAAAAAGCCCACATTATCTTCTAATTAAAAATCATCATTTCCAATCTTTATCCCATCTACCGTATCGGTGCCAGCGAGTAATCAAGCATCACACAATCAAGGATCTCAATAAAATGATTTACCTATAGATACCTGTATATGTAGAAAGTCTACCTAGATAATCTTCTAATTCAAGCACATCATTTTTAATGCTTTTCCCATCTACCGTATCGGCGCCAGCGAGTAATGTAGTTCCATGCCAATGTAATTATTACCTATCGTCTGTAGATATACATAGAATAAAGAACAACATAAGAAGTGACTTGTTGCCGTGTTTCATAATTCAAATATAGACCCCATTTGGGCCAATATTTCCATACAAAGTTCAAATGGGACGGAGATCTACGATTTCGGTCGAGTGTAGTCTCAAAGAGATAGAAAGCTTGGGACTTCGGCCAGTGGGGTACTAAGCCCGTCAGAGGCCCGGGACGGCAAAGCTGAATGACTCCCTCCCCTAGATTAAAAAAAACGAGTGTGCTTTAGACCACACGACTGAAGTAAAACTTCACTAACTTATGCCGTCCATTAACAATATAACAATAACAGGAATATAAATATCCCCATCCCCTCAACATCCCCATCAACTTAACTCTCAACTCTCAACTCTCAACTGTCAACTGTCAACTCTCAACTTTCAACTCTCAACTCTCAACTCTCAACTCTCAACTCTCAACTATCAACTCTCAACTCTCAACTCTCAACTCTCAGCTCTCAGCTCTCAGCTCTCAGCTCTCAGCTCTCAGCTCTCAGCTCTCAGCTCTCAGCTCTCAACTCTCAGCTCTCAGCACTCAGCTCTCAGCTCTCAGCTCTCATCTCTCAGCTCTCAGCTGTCAGCTCTCAGCTTAGCTAAGAATTAAATATTTAGGTATAATAGTGGATAACCACCTTAAATGGAAACAACAAATTGAAAACACAGCTAATAAAGTGCGCAAGCTTATTTATATATTTATAGGATTGCGGGAAATTATAAAAACTCAAGACATTAAAAAATTATACTACGGGCTCTGTAACTCCGTCATAACCTACGGTTGCATTGGATGGGGTGGAACAGGTATAACAACATTATACCCGCTACTGAAGGCACAGAAATCCATTCTACGCGTCATTATGAAGAAACCCTTCAGATACTCAAGCGACGCTCTCTTCAAGGAGTTTAAGGTGCTTGATGTTCGACAATGTTACATAAAAAAAATAACAATCTGCGTCCATAAAAATAAAAACAAAACGATAAAAATCGATCATAATCATCAAACCAGAAGTAAAAGCAGAAACGACCTTTCTATTCCAACAAGCAATACTGCGGCTTATCAAAAAGTTTTCTCATACCTGGGACCAAAAATATACAAGAAAATCCCCTCTCAATTGAAACTGTGTGAATTATCATCCTTCGGTACTAAAATTACAAACTGGTTATTAGACTTAGGTAGGACAGATTCCGAAAAATTATTAAAAAACGTAGTCTGAGTTGATTTCTTCGATTTTGTATTTGTATTTTCCTATAAATTATTTTCTTCTTTGTTTTTCTTTTTTATTTTTCTTTCTTATATTTATATATAATATTTTTATTCTATATTTTACATATACCTACCTGGATTTTATTGCTTATTACTGCTAAACTGTATTTTCATAAAAAAAAAAAAAAAAATTTTATTATTTTTCTTTCTTACATTTGTTATATTTTAGTTCTACTTTATATTTTACAAGTACCTATCTGGATTTTACTTTATATTTTACATGTACCTATCTGGATTTTATTGTTTATTACTGCTGTATACCTAGAATAACACAACTTATATCCGATATTGTACCTAATATCTAAGTAACTCCCCCAATATGTACCATTATTGTTATTTATTATTGAATCCACTAATGTGAAATTATGTACACGCAACCTGCCAAGTTGACTGTCCTAAAACGGGAAACCTTCCTAGTTGGGCAGTCAAAGCTTCCTTTTATATTGTTATTTCTTGTATGTAATAAATGTAATAATAAATAAATAAATAAATAAATATTGATTAGCGTTTCACATTTTTTCGTAACGAGTCACATTTTTTCGTAACGTTTCATAACGTATTCATCATTTTAGTGTCCCCAAGTGTCGAGCGTGCGTAAAGAAGTTTTACTTCAAAAGTTGATGTAATTTTAGAAGCTTTTTATTCAGTTCACACGTGCCTCTAGTACTGGGAGGGCTCCAAACGCCTCCATGCATCCTCAATGTTACCGTAATCAAATCCTAAAAAAAACGATATTTTTTTAATATAATTTTCTGAAAGATGCATTTGTTAATAACGCTTTCATGTTTTAAGTAAATTTGTAAAATTGACGGAGATACATCATTTTATATGAAACAGCGTTTTTCTCGAAAACACGTTTATCAACCTGGTTTACAAAATATTAGAAAAATTGTTCATCCAATTTGCACGCACCAAGTCTTAAACTTTTCGAAAATCCAGTCACTGTGGCACCACGTAGTGATTTTTTTATAAAGGGCCCACTTCTATTTTTTTATGAACGATGAAATTCGCTGGTCCGCAATTTTTTCTTTTTTTAAGACATCAAAATTACCCTACATAATGCCATAGACACTGGATTTTCAAACAGTTTAAGACTAGGTGCATTCAAATAGGATGTATAGTTTTTTAATATGTTGTCAAACAGGTTGAAAAACGTGTTAAAAAGTTTCGAGAAAAAAAGACAATCAAAATTTTGCTGTTTCAAACGGTTTCTCATAAAATGCTGTATGATTTTTATTAATATGACTAACTTTTTTTACAGTGTCCTGGTGCCTTAAAGCCCTGTTTAGGATTTGATCAAGGGAACATGGAGGCGTTTGGAGGCCCCCAGGACCAGAGGCCCGGGGTCCCCCCGTTAGTCCGCCACTGGCTTAAGCCAAATGATGCATGTTTTGTTTCCATTCAAATTTGAATGCAAGACACTTCTAGTTTTACATTCTTCATTCCATGCATGTGTAGGTTACGAAACACAGTTATTAAAGTTTATGAATTGCAGATAATATAGTTATTAAACGGTAAGTAGATACGGATTTTAGTAGATAATATCGCCTTCTGTTCTTACAGAGCACAAACCTAAACAATTTTTCATTTATTATTACTTATTTTTGTTTATTAGTAGGCATTATTTATTTAGACTTTAGACTGACACAAATTGGTATCTCAAAGCTCCATCGTTTAAGATTGAGCAATGTGAAATCATACAAAATCATGTGTTTTTGGTTTGAAAATTTGATCGCTCAGAAATATTATAGATAATTCAATTAAATACTACAAATAGAACACATCTTGGCCTTGGAAATAATCGAGTATTTTTTAACAAGTCTTTTTGTAAGTCTGGAAAAAAATTAAGGCTTATAAAAATATATTCAAGTGCCTAAATCTCCTACTAATGAATCCATTTTCGGATAAAGGTTCATTATATAATTTGGGAAATTAGTTCTTTACAAAATTATCGTTAAAAATTTTAATATCTGTGCCTGAATTTCACAAAATAAAACAAAACAGTGCAATCTCCCGCTCTGTTTTTTTCGGTAGTAATTAAAATGGGCGGCTTTCAACAAATAAGAAATTGAGAATTAAACCTTTTGCCGTCCGCATAACGCTTTTCTGCATTTTGTTATCAGTTCCACCCACTGATGTGATGTCTAGGGAAATTTCCCTAGATCTAGGGGAGAAAAATATTTTTTAGGGAAAAGGGAAATCAACACAAAATCTAGGGAAATTTAAACTCTGGCAAATTTTTTTTTTTACATATGACAATATTACTGGTATTGCTAGGCGTATTTTTTTTGGAATTCCCATGAATCTTAAATATTGTTTATGTACTTACATTCAAGCAATGTCGTTTTAAAAACACTCACTGACAACTCTAAATGATATTATTGTGTACCTAAAAAGATAATGGGGACTTCTAAAAAAATATATTCAGTGATTGCGTTTGATTTTTATTTTGCAAAGTGATTTTCATTAGGAATTCCGTTTATAATTCAGTGGTAAAATACATACTTTCAAATTAAGGTAAATTTTCGATCGAACTGACCATATATGAATATTTACGATACTTTTAATAATATCTATGAATATTTTTCAGAAAATATAAAAAACGTTTTTTTAATAAGAAGAAAATATTTTTTAGAAAATATAAAACATTTTTTAAATAATAAGAATATTTTTTTTAGAAAATATAAAATCATATATTTTTTTAGAAAAAACTTAATGACTATACGCGCACTATGCGGGCACATTTGCTGTTGCTGTCATTTCACACGGTTGCTGTCATTTCTTTCTGCAGGGTAGGCGACTACTTCCGTACAGATACATGGTATGCGCAACCCCCCCCCCCCCCCCGACACGGGTTTTTATTGGCCAAGGTAGTACCGCCGTCTAGGGAAATTCTAGGGAAACAATTTTTTTGGGCATCACATCCCTTCCACCCCGTCCGCGGTGGCAAATAGACGTCCTTAAAGTCCGCATCGCTTGGCTCTATGAAATCAATTGAAAATTTATTTGTTTTTAGAATAAACAATGCGTAAGAAAGGAGTAAATGTTTTTACAGATCATTACAAAATCAACTTGTAAAAACAACTCTCAAATACATTTTCCAACCATTACAAGAGCTTCTTCTTAAGTATTTTTAATTCCCTCTAAAAAAGAGGAGGGGATTCCGATTTCGAATTTTTCCAGGACTAGTGGATCACCTTAAGATGGAGATTATGTCTACCCACATAAAAAATCTAATAAGAAAAAGTTTGTTGATCTGTTCATACACTTGTTTAAAGCTGTAAAAATCAAATCAATGAGATAATTTATTTGATCTAGTTGTGCAATTTCACAACTTATTAATTTAAAAATAATATACCTATAGTAGTATTTGCGGAACAAACACGAATGGAAGATACTCTCATCGTTCTGCTGTAATACCACCATTCAGAATTGAAACGTTGCTTTATATGGCTTTAGTCGTGTTTGGTGAACAGATCTGAAAAGCTAGGTACTTCCCCCCTTCCTCTTCCCCCATCTCCTTCCCTCCACACTACCATCTGCTTCACAACAATCCTCTATTGGGGATCCATTGTTTCACTGTCTTCAGATGGTTGGGAGCAGTTGTGACCCTTTCGCGGTATTCACATTCTAAAAAGTGAGAATAATATGTTATTAAAGTATGTTATTATTCTCACTAATTGAATAATTTATTGAATAACTTATGTATCTATAATAACGTGATACTGTAAAAGCCTTCAAGGCGTGAATAAATAAATAAATAAATATTTTTTTGGTTAGAATTACATAATAGGTGTGGGATGGATTAAATTCAGATCCGTAACAGGAATGTTGTGCGACTCCAAAATGCCTATAAAACATAAAGGAAAGATATACCAGACTATTGTTAGACCCGCGATAATGTATGCCTCCGAATGCTGGACTACGTACAACTCCTACTCTAGGCAACCGAAACAGCAGAAATGGAATGCTTAGATGGTCGTCAGGAGTATCACTAAAATATAAGATTAAAAGTTCACGCATCCGTGGTAGTCTGGGTGTCACGGACATAAACAGTAAGCTGGAGGAACGACAGTTGAGATGGTATGGGCACGTCAGACGGAGACCATCAGACCACATAGTGAAGCAGGCAATGTCTATGGAGCTTCATCGACAGTCATCCAGAGGAAGACTAAAGAACTCCTGCATGACTCAATTCTCCAAAATATTGCAAAGAAACGGCCTGGATGAGAGCGATACTCAGAACCAAGAGTAGAAGAACGAGAAAAACCGATCCCAACAGCCTACATAGGCAGTGAGTTGGGACAGCGCAAGGAAGAAGAAGAATTACTAAAACATAACTGAAAAAAATAGTGATCTTAACAACGTGCGCAAATGGCCGAAAGTTAACAAACTACAACTCAACATCTCCAAAATGATGTAGGTGCATGACCATTGGCAACCGAAAGTACAATGAACGGCATCAAGTAATAATGGATAGCGAAAACTTGGAAAAGGTTAATATATTATACGATAATGTAGGTAAAAATAATAATAATAATTGGACAATTTGTAGAGCGCCGTTTTTGTGAAAAATCACCTCAAGGGCGGTTTAAAATTCATTATGAATTCCTAGGTTCTATTTAATTTTATTATTTACAGATAGATATAAAAACATACTTACCTGCAGGTCACTTCCGAAAAACACACTTTATTAGAAAGTTTATGCTTGGGAAAGATACGACTTTGTACGTGGAGGGCATTATATTTAAAACACTGGACATTGTATGACTTTACCTTTGCTACTCTCATCACTGTTGGTTTTACCTTTATATTTATATTTATAAGAAGATTAATGCCAAAGTTGAGTTAATATTTATTTGAAAGACTGGAGAATTGTAAGAATTTGCTTTATTTTTACAAAATTAGTTATTTACTATGTCGCGAGCCGTGAAGCTGAAGGTGAAAGGTTTTTTTTTTGGTTTAACTTATGGATACGACTGTCTGAAAATATGAGTTTTTAGTTTAGCTCTAAATTCCGCTGAATCTGTGATCATTCTTAACTCGTGTGGCAGTTCATTCCAGGCTTTAGGTCCTGACACTCCGAAAGCACGCTCACCGAATTTAGTATCTGGTGTGCGCTTTGGTTCCTTCAACCTTCCGATAGCTGATGTTGCTGCTGACCTGAGGGTTGATTGTCGCGAATTGGAATTTTCTGGAACTTGTTAATAATTCTAGACTCAGATATTTCTTGAAGAAATAGATGATTTTTAGCCAAAAAATTACTAAGAAAGGTGACTTTCCTCGAAAGAATTGAGAAAATTTTCAATAAAAAAACAAGTTTATTAATTTATTCATTTGCTGCACCACAAATAGAAGACAACTGTTATATGAGATAGGATTCTTCTTAATAAAAAACTCCGAATCTAGAATAGACCAATGTGACAAATTTTGAAGTGTAATAAATATAAATCATTACAGAGAATGCTCAAGAAGTTAGATACACAGTGAGTGTTAAACAAAGACTTTTCAGAAACTTTTTAATTTATAATTGCAATGTTTTTAACATTTTACTACGATTCCAGATACTAATATCTACAGCCTGTATGTCGGACAATTATCTACAGCTCATATGTTGGACAAATATCTATGAACTTCAGAGTGAAGACTAATATCTACAGAACTAAGGTCGGATAAATATCTATGACGGTCCCAGTGGTGACGAATATTTATGGAGCGTAGGTTGGACTAATATCTACAGAGGGCAGCTGAGCAAGAGGTTGTACGGAAAAGCATAAATTACTTCAATTACGTAATACCAACCTAACCTAACATAAATTAAGTTTTTTAAACTGCATACGCAATATTACGTTATGCCAATATGCTATACATAATTGCAAATCCAACCTCTGCCAGTGCTGTAGATATTCGTCGACATCACCTGTTTCATATATATTAGTCAGCAGTTTGAGCTGTAGATATTCATCCTCACTTTGGTTCTCATAGATATTAGTCAGCAGTTTGAGCTGTAGATAATCGTCCTCACATTGGTTCTCTTAGATATTAGTCCAATTTGTTTAGTTTTTGGAATTCCTGTAGATATTAGTAGACGCCTCCTTTTACTACAGCCCACTTTAGAGACAGACTACACAGTAAACAGGAAGAAAATATCATACTAAACAAATGAACACAACCAAAACACAGATTTTTTTTAAAGAAAGGCAAACATTCCCGGGTTATCAATAACCTGGCAATATTTGAAAATCTCGTAAAATAAGCGGAATTTTTTGCTTGTGTCGTGATGCAGGAGCCGAGGAATCGAACACGCGACGCGACGCCTGGATGGGACCCAAACTCGATGCCATCTCAGCCACTGACATTGTTTACTGCATTAAGAGGAAACCCGGTCTTCGTGAAATTTGAACAATAGTTATTTTACCAAACTGAGGCCGTCACTGTCACTCTTACTCCCCCGAATAAAAAAATTTTTTCGGGAAAAATAAAACAGAAACAAATAGAATAATGTAATTTTTTTTTCAAACATTTTTCTGGATGTCAACCTACAAAACCGAGATGGCAAGAAAAAATAAAATCGATGTGGCATCCAATCTGATCTATTATAATATGATATACATATTTCATATAATCGATAGATTAAATAGAACTTCAACTTACGTTCTGTAAATAGACCTTAGATTCTCACAGAATAGATAAGGTACCCACCATAAATGATTAAGTGTTTATGCATAATATGCATTTACTTCCTATTCAGACGTGCCAGTAGGAACTTACAGAGGGAGCTTCCAAACAAATTTGGCAGTGCTTAAGCATTTATAAGGAAAATATGAAAAAGGAGATATTTTGTCTTAGATATTATTTAAAATTTCCACTTGCTTGAAAATATCTCACCAGAATCTTTTCCAGATAAAACTGTACCTACCGGATAAGGAATAATTATCTTCCATAAAGTTTAATTTCGTTATTCGTACCCCAATCTTATACTTTTGTTAAGAAAACACGTCACTCTACATAGTCACAGCAATCATGTAAAATTTAGATTAGGTACCATTGCGGTAATAACATTGATTGAAGCGGAGTGTTGCAATATGAAAGGGTTTATTACTTACCCACTTTATGCCCGCTAATAACAGCTTCTCGGACTGTTGGAAGGCAAAGGTGGAAATTTCACAAGGGTATTTATAGGACGCAATAAGGGCTTTATGACTTGATCATTATTAAGTACCTAAAGCCCTTTGTAAAATTGCCGATGTCGGTGGCGGGGGATTGGAATTGTTTCTGTAGTACTTTGCACTTGCAGATTCAAAGTACTTAGTTCTAAATACGATTATTTTGAAATTAGTCATTTTACATATTTTTTGTTTAGGATGGGAGCTACGTTCAGCAACGCTCTAAGCTACGAAGAAACGTTCTAGTACTAGCTTACCCTTCCTCTAATATGTTCCCCAGTGGCGGACTAGCCCGGGGCGGCAAAGCTGAATGAGCCCCCCCCCCCCCCCCATATAGGTTAAAAAGTTGATGTAATTTTACAAGATATTTGTTCAATTCACACAAGCCTCTGGTCCTTTGGGGGCTCCAAGCGCCTCCGTGTTGATGAAATCCTAAACAAGGCTTTAAGGCACCAGGGCAATGTAAAAAAAATGGCTTGGCTTGGGGAGTAAGCTGATGAATGCGTGACGAGATCATTATGAAAGGTGTGATCGGGTGAGGCGAACGGTCGGGCGAGGCGAACGGAAGTTGAGAGGGAGATATAGGTTAGTGAAGTTTTACTTCAGTCGTTTGGTCTAAAGCACACTCGTTTTTTTCTTTTCTTTTCTAAAATATGCAATTGTTTATAATGCTTTCACCAAATGTTGTAAGGAAATTGGTAAAATTGACGAAGATACAGCACCTTATATAAAACCGTTTTAATCGGTTTGTGTGTTGAATTATCCTTCAGCAAAACTTTGAACGACATTTTTGGCAAAACTACGTTTTTCAAACTGGTTGACAACATATTAAAAAAACTATAAATCCGATTTGCAGACACCATGCCACCATGCACCAAGACTTAAACTGTTCGAAATCCAGTCACTATAGCCTGGGCCGTATTATCCATAAGACGTGAAGGCAACTGCCTAGGGGCCCCAAGACGTGCATTGCCTAGGGGCCCCGACAAGCTTAAGCTGTCCCTGGTAGGGCCCTATTATCCATAAGACAGTGTAGGCTACTAGGGTAAAGGGGGCCTTAGACGAGCATTGCCTAGGTGCCTCGACATGTTTAAGCCGGCCCTAGCAGAGCCGTATTATCCATAAGAAAATGTAGGCCACTGCCTTCGGAAATTCAGTCACTATAGCCAGGGCCGTATTATCCATACGAAGTGTAGACAACTGCATAGAAGGGGGGGGGGGCATCGCGGAGGGGCCCCTAGGGTAAAGGGGCCCCAAGACATGCAATGCCTTGGGGCAATACCGTCTTCACCATAAGGGCACACGGGGCCCGTGCCCAGGGCCCCCATTCTCAGGGGGCCCCGAAGGACCGACAATATCTCTCGCGAAACGCGAAAATGCGGGCGGTGTGTGCGCATGCGCGCGGTAAAAATATCGAAAAAAAAATTGAATTAGAATTTGACCCTTCTGTGTACAGAATTTGTATTAAGAACAAGGTCAGAATCACTTGCGCCAACATCATTGATGATATAGCCACTAGTTTCATTCACCTGGAAACACCAGAATATTTTTAAATAATTTATCTTTGGAATCGAAATGTCAAATTTGCCGCGATGCAAATCTGATGCGTGATACTTGACGAAAACATCGTAAAACCTATCAATTTATGAAATTAACGCAAGTAATGTTGTTTTGGTACATAGTTTATTATTCTAGGAATGTGTTTCGGTCAATAAAATATATTATAGCTAAAAATTAATCCACAAAACATTCAATTCAAAATTCAAAGTGGTGCTTTGTTAGGGAAAGGGATGGGAAGGGGGCCCCCTCAGGCCCGACCCATGACCCATGACCCATAGAAAACTGCGGAAATCGTGGAAAAGGAAGTACATAATATTTATCGGCAAATATTTGTAATGAATTTATTAATTTAATGGGACAGCCAGTTTTGAAAACCATTGTCAAAGAACTTACATCAGCAAAGTACTACGTACTACTCTATTAGCGTAGATTCTACGCCAGATCTGTCCCACTTTGACCAACTGACTTTCATAGTTAGATACGTAAAAGACGGACATCCTATCGAGAGATTTTTGCCTATGGATGAACATAATGCGCAATATATAGCAGATACCATTTTAAACTTTTTTGAAAGCCTTGAAATTCCTATAAAAGATTGTCGCGGGCAGAGCTACGACAATGCATCAAATATGTCTGGAAAGTACTCTGGTATTCAATAAAGAATAAAAGAAATTTGCGATTTACGTTATTCGCTAAATTTAGTGGGTGTTCAGGCTGTTGAGTGTGTTACTGAAGCAGTAACATTCTTTCAATTTGTACAAAAATTGTTCAATTTTTTCTCGGCTTCGACAAAACGATGGAAAATTTTGACAGAGCATTTAGGTGCAAATAGAGTCCTGAAGTCTCTTTCGGCAACTAGATGGTCTGCACGCGCCAATGATATTAATGCTTTGCAAAATGGTAATTTAACTATTTCTGAAGCATTGTCTTCAATCGCAAGTGACATCAATCAACCAGGAGACACTAGAAAGGAAGCCCAAAGCCTAGCGAAAAAATGGGAAAATTTGAGACTGCTCTTCTAACGGAAATATGGAATGATCTTTTGGGAGTTATGAATAAAACGAGTCTAAGTTTACAGAATAGCACTATGACCATGGACGTTGTAACGAAACTTTACGAATCTCTGAAAAGTTATGTCAATACCGCACGCAATAAGTTTGATCAGTACGAAACGGCTGCTAAAGAAAAAAATCCATATGCTGACTACAAAGATACATTTGAAAGAAAAAGATTTCGAAGCACACGCATCACTTTTTTTGAAGGATCATCAGAGACTGCACAGTTAAGAGGCAAGGAAAAGTTTCATGTAGATACTTTCATTCCCATAATTGACACATTAAATACACATTTAAAACAACGTTCGGCAGCATACCAAGAAATTGATAGTCGATTTAGTTTTCTTTGTCAGTTAACAACAATCGAATCTGGTGAGTTGACCAAAAAATGCATAGAATTTTATCATGAAGACAGTAATGCAGATGAGATCCAAAAGAATGTTTTAATTTAAGCCAATATTTAAAAAACATAACAAAGCAATCAGCGGATTTAAATATATCAACCTTACCTAATAAAATCAGATAAACTGGAAGAAACTTTTCCAAACTTAGAAATTGCTACAAGAATATCCTTTGCCTAATGGTTACCAATTGTACTGGAGAGCGGTCATTTTCGCAGCTTAAGAGAATAAAAAATGAATTGCGAACAACAATGTTACAAGAAAGATTGAGTAATTTGTCAATTATGTGCATAGAAAGTGATATCCTTCAAAAAAATTGACTTTAAGGATATAATAGAAGATTTTGCTCAACAGAAATCCCGAAAGAAACCGTTATCGTAATCGTAACCAAAAAACCAGCAGCATTCTAATATCATTAATGACATATAATATTATATTGTATTTAATTACCTATAATAAATGGTCATACTTAGTAAAAAATGTTATTATAATTCGCTTTTTTTACTTTCCAAAAGGGCCCCAAATTCTTGTGTGCCCAAGGGCCCCAGCCTAGTTTAAGACGGCCCTGCCTTGGGGCCTCGATATGTTTAAGCCGGCCCTGACTATGACACCACGTAGGGATTGTTTTATAAAGGCCCCCCTTCTGTTATTTTTATTAACGATGAAAATAAACCATAAAAACATCGAAAATAAAATTCGTTGGTCCACCATTTTTTTTTAGATACCGAAATTACCCTACATGGTGTCATAGACAGTGGCGGCCAGCTCTAAGGTGCTTAGGAGCGCCGCACTACCAAAATATATCTATTAATTTAAATCTAATCTAATTAATAAATTGAAATCTAAAAATTTCCGAGCGCCAAAAAACATATTTATTTCCGACACGCCTCATCACAGTTCACAATATACACTCGGTTATAATGCACGCGTAATATAGGTGCCTACTGGACTGCGCGCGTAACAAAGCAGATCGTTGTGTGCCTATATTCAGAGTGGTGGTTCATTTTGCAAAGCGATCACAGGAGTTCTTCTATAATTCTATAATGAGCCAAAATCGTAGGTAGGTTGAAAATTTGAAAAATTTGGTGAGCATTTTTAACAAGTGCATCTTTCAAAAAATGAAAGAAAAACTGCCAACATTTTTTTTACAGTGTCTTGGTGCCTTAAAGCCTTGTTTAGGATTTGATCAAGCGAATATGGAGGCATTTGGGGTTCCCCCCCTTAGTCCGTTACTGATGTTTCCTTTCCCTCCAATAAATGAATTGAAAGATCCGTATTCCTTGATTCAAAATGGCATTCTGTTAAAAAAAAAATTGTGTCTAAAGAGATTCCGACACTATCAATAGTAGCTTGTTCCAAGCACGTAACACTGCGCGTAGTTTTTGTTTGTGCCAAGCATTTTGATAGTCTACAGACAACTCAAAGACTTATATAATTTATATTTTTTAAATTATTTATTTGGCTTTCACCCATAAAGGGTTATCTTAGCCATTTCTTGAAATTAATGATATTTTCAAAACAATCGCGGAATCATAAAATAGGAACCCATGTACATTATTATTTAGCGTTCTTCGAAATAAAATAAAAGATTTTTTCAAAATTAGTTACATTTTTTACGCATCATGAAAAAATTCTATAAATTAGATAAAATTAATATAAAATAAGTATTAATTGTTTTTAACCCAGACGCAAGGAGCGGTGTTATAAGTTTGACTTTCTGTATGTTTGTGTGTGTGTCTGTCTGTGACTTTGTAGCTCCTAAACGGATTTTACGATACGTTTTTTTGTTTGTTTGAAAACTGACGTGATCGAGATGGTTCTTAGCCGAAATTCGTGAAAATCTCTTCAGGTGTTTCAAGGTCATCCGCCTTTTTTGTCGGGGGTTGATGACAATTTTTAAAATTTTATTTATTGTGTTTAATTTGTAGAAATTCATTTGATTTTTCTTTTGTTTTTTAATTACTTTAAATATTAAGTTATTTATATGTAAACATAAAAAATGAAGCCCTGTGTCGCTTGGTCACGCCATTACTTCAGAACCACTTTTACCTATTTCATTCATCTTTCTTTTTAAGTTTTCTAATACTTTGTAGAAGGTTCTTCCAGAAAGAAAAAGTAAGAAAATTGGAGGGAGGGCAAGGAATTGTAAGTTTTTTAATACTTTGTGGAAGGTTCTTACGGAAAGAAAAATTAAGAAAATTGGATGGAGGGGGAAGGCGAGGAAGGTGGAAGGGGAACGCGGGAGGGGAGGGGAACGCGGGAGGGGAGGGGAACTCGAGGGTCAATGGGGAAAGGACATGCAAGGAGAATCAATTTATTTCTTTGAATGGCATTCAACGCATGCCGGGTACCAGCTAGTTATTATATATTATTAATTTCATTTTTATTTTCTGTTTTCTTATTGATAAATAATATTGTACGTATCTGCTATTGATTAATAATGTGTATATTAAGTTCTGCATGTATTTTTTTTTGTTTTCTTATTTTTGAATAATAATGTACTTCCTTAACTGCTATTGACAAATTTAAAATATTGTTTAGGTCTTGTGAACATCTGGGAAATGGGGAATAAATAATTTTCCTTTCTATATCAATTAATGTTATATTAAAATATAAATTATAACATTTATATTATAAAAGAAAAATCTATTGAGGAATTAATTTTTTTATTATTATTATTATTTATTCATAATATCAACGGAAATATACAACAATGCTTCGTAAGTACGGTCACCCATTTGGAAAAAAAGGGATCTCAATTAATTTGTATCTACCATTCTTGACACCAAATTCGTTTCTTATATAAATAAATTATATAATAAACCAAACCACTCATCTGTCAACTATCGAAAAACACATGAGGGCATAGACAAATGCTTGCCAGATCGCTTGGAGACTATCAAGCGGCTTGACGGCAAGAACGTAAATTTAGTTTCCGTTATTGTCTATGGATGCTTGCCAAAACAGCTTGACGCGTGCTTCAAGCCGTTGTGACAAGCCTTAGTCTATGCCTGGACGATATTTCTTTAGAGAGGCTTTTGAACATATTACTCCTTTGTGTACGCCTTCCTGTCATTTTCGGTAATCGAAAGTGATTTTTGTGCGAGATGGAATCTAGTAAAGAAAAAGCATTAATTGTTACGTTCTAATAAATGTTATATGTAGGTATTATAATTAACATAATAACTAGACATCGGATTATATGCAATAACAAAGTCCCAAATATGCATGTAAATACGCACTAAAAAAGGCCGAAATATGCACTAAAAACTCTTGATATGCCTAAAATATGCACAATGCAAAATCAAAATACCATTTTTATTTTTGTATATTTTGATTAAAGACGATACAAAATCAGCGAAATATTCTTAAAATTATGCATTGTTTTTGTGACAATATATAATTGAGTATTTTTCCAAATTTTCGGGCAAAAAATTTTGATGTTTGTCACACAAAATGCCGAAAACGACTTCTCTACGTCAACTGAGGTCATCCGACAAAATTTAAAAAATTTGGCGCCATTTCTGGAGATACCTGTTGGTACCAGGGTATGTATGACCTGTGCCGTTGATGTAGGCATTAAAGTTCTTCATGTCTTCAAAACTCGGATTCTTAAACAAAATAGCGTCTAACTTTTCAAGAAGCTTTTCTGATATTGAATTGGGAAGGGCGTTGGCGAGTTCAACCATTGTTTCCAGTATTTCCATTGATTTAAATAGAGGTAGGTTTTTTGTTTCAAATTTTTCTATGGCATCTGGTAACTTGTGGAAATGTGTTGAGATGAGGGTGATATTCTGTTTAATGGATGCCTCTTAAAATGCTAAATATGCACGATTGGGAAGAAAAGGCTAAAATATGCATTAACGCCATAATTAGAGATTTATATGCATTTGCATATTTGCATATGCATTTGCATATGCAAATATGCAAATGCATATAATCCGATGTCTAATAATAACATTATTAAATTATATTTTCATTAATTTAAGTGAGAGGTCAGATGGATTTCTACAATTTAAACACAAAAACAATTTATACTTCGACTTCTTCTACCATTCACATTAGCTTTACGTATTCTTATTACACACCTTTCTTCATTAAATTCGCTCTATATACCAACTTAAAACCATATTATCGTACCTTTCTTAATCTTACTCATTACTCATTACGCTTACACCGGCCTTACATTTTTTGCGAATCTCCACGTTTTTTACACGATCATTATATGGTTTTACCACACCGAGATCTAATTTCTACATCATTCAGTTTACTTTCATCCTTCCTCTATCAGCTAAACGAGTTCTTGCTTATTTTTCCGAAGAAAATAAATCGCAATACAAACAAGCTTCGGCAGACAGTGAGTAAATTATAAATTGGAATTGTAACATAAACTGTGTCCAAAGTCTCCAAAGATGTAATTTTTTTGGACAAATTTAAAAAAAAAATCATTGGGGAGTTAACATCAGCTTTTTAATGTATTTTAAAATGGGTCTAACCGTAGACCTGGCACCAAAAGTATTTTGAACCCTTTAATTGCCGAAAAATTAGAAAAAAAGTTTTAAAAAATCGAAAGGCTCATATCGAAAAGAAAAAGTTTTTTTTTATATTCTGTGTGTTGTGGATTCACCGGTTTTCTCCTATAACACAATTATAATTATTAACAGAAAGCATATCATAAAGTTGACTACAATCAAGTTCACGTTAACTGTCGGTTAGTAATTATATTCGCAGTAACCGTAAACTGTCATATAAACGTACAAACTAACAATTTTCCACCATAAAGTTGAAGCCCAAGC
This sequence comes from Limnephilus lunatus, assembly GCA_917563855.2. Taxonomy (NCBI): domain Eukaryota; kingdom Metazoa; phylum Arthropoda; class Insecta; order Trichoptera; family Limnephilidae; genus Limnephilus; species Limnephilus lunatus. The sequence continues at coordinate 12,434,875 of OU830602.1, read as the reverse complement.
TAATAAATTATTTGATTGACCGAATTAAACAATAAAAGTAGCAAGATGTGTTGAATTCTTTTAGCACGCAATCGAAACAGAATCCTAGGTAGGTACCTAATTGTGAGTAGTAGTAGTACCTACCTACGACTTTTTCCTAAAAAAGTATTTACGATATTTAAAAATAACCTACAGGATGTCCCAAAAGACAACGTAATCCCTCGGAGGGCTGATATGCCAACTCATGACGGACCAGAAAATCGTAGTATGATAATAATAAAAGTAGCTAGTTTCGAGAAATTTTGGCATTTTTATGAATTTCGTGAAAATCGACTACTTTGCTGTGTACATGTCAAATCAAATCAAATATTAAAAAAAAGGTATTTATTGTACAAATAAAAATACAAAAGGTGTAGCTTATGGGTAAGTAGACCCCATTTCTTCCAGCTAACCACATACATGTTACATTATAATGTTTATACAAAGAAGAATATTATAATGTTTACACAAATAAGAAAAATACAAATATACAAATAAAAATACAAAAATAGGTGTTTCATTTAATTTGTTTTAAAGGAAAGTGTTTAGTGACGATTTGAATTTGTGTGTAGGTATCTGTCAATATTATAATAATAATAATAATTGGACAATATGTATTGCGCCGTTTTTGTGAAAAATCACCTCAAGGGCGCGTATCATAGGTTAGTACCTAATAATATTCTCCTGACGAAGGAAGGGTGTTTCCGAAAACGGTAGAGTGTTTATGAAATAAAAGTGGTCTTTAACAAATTTATATGTTTTTTATTGCAAAATAAAACTAGCTATGCCTTCGACGCGACCCTAACTTTCTAATATATAGGTAGCTACTATTTTTTTAAATGATTTTAGCTGAAAAACCCTTGAAAAATAAAATACAGTTTTGCCCTCGCCTCGATCCTAATATTCTAATAAGTAGACACCTATTGTTTTTTAATAAGTTTTTAGCTGAAATAAGTATTAATTTTTTATTAAAAATCATCCCAAGAATCACTAGAAAGTAAGTGAGGTAATTTTCTTCTTACACCAGGTAGGTAGGGGAGAAGTGGCATGAATGAGCCAAGTTTCGAAAGAGCCACTTGCATTATTTTGGTAGTTTAGGAACGAATGTGGTTGGTAACTTTATTTTTAAGTATCAACACTGATTTCCCGTCACCCACAAACATTTGACAGTTATCCGAAACCAACGGACACCGGCACATCGAGTCAAAGTTTTTGGCACTAAAAAGTAAGTATTTTGCTTCATTTAAGTTGTTTTTTGGTGTTTTATTGTAAACAAATGTAGGTAAATGACTTATAGATTGAGTTTGTGCATATATTTGGCATTGGAGCTGCGTAAAAGCTGAGCCACAAAAGTTTTGTTATTTTGAATATTATATTTCTTTTACGAATAAGTTATGAAAGAGCCGGGTGAATGGGTCACGAAAGAGCTTAACGTTTTTGATAGAAGACATTATTTGTTATTTGGTTTAATTTTAGAAATTGTTATTTATAAAAAATAATCCGCCTCTGATATGTTAAGATTATTTACATACTAAGTATGACTGAATAATATGTTAGATTAAAGAGTTTGTTAGAATTACTGATAGAATTAAAAAATTGTTGAAAATGTCATTAGTTTCTAAAAAGGATTTGTTAGAATTGTCTTTTTGTATTTTTTTATTATTAGGGCAATTATTTTTAGTTTGCACACTTTTTAGTAGTTTGCACAATTTTCCCAATTACTTTATAATATGGACTGTCTCTTTCATAACTTTTAGTAGCTCTTTCAATACCGAAATGTTATGAAACAGCCAAAAGACACATTTTTTAAAAATGATTGTTTCATTGATTTTTTTATGGTGTTGATGGTTTTTTCGTATGAAATTACCTACTTAATAAAGTATATAATAATTGAAGAAAAAAAAACATATATTTTTTCATTAAAAGTGTATTTTTTGCTCTGTTTAGTAAACTGGCTCTTTCATGCCACTTCTCACCTATATTAATTTTGAATTACGTATATCGACCTTCTTCTACAACCAACGTGAAGAACTAAGAAGGTGGATGAATGTGTAGAGTAGACTATAGACTGTTATAGAAGTGTAGGAGTATAGAGGAATGCAGTTCACTGGAGCGAAGGTTTCGGGCGTTTAAGCGCCATAAATTTTTACTACCTTCTCTTCTACGCTTTACGACATTTTATATTGGCAACGCGAAAAGACTCGCAAAGAACGCACAGTAATTAAAATTAAAATAGCCGATTTAGCTATAACTGTAGCTGTAACTCCCTTTTCCCAATCGAAAACAAGCCAATACCTGCGGTGATTTGTGATTAACATTGGTAGGTACATTATTGATGTGCCTCGTATATTAAAATGTAGTTAAGTTAATTGGGTGTGTTTAAGATTATAGGTAGCCCTTTTGTGGGTTAACTCCTCAGGCAGCAGGCTTCAGACATATTTTTTCAGAAGGTCCACTTTGCAATAAAATCCAAATAACCGGAATACTTCTAATGTATCCGAAAACTAAAAACTGTTTTAGAAAGATGAAAAAATACGCTTTCTAATGTTATTATTTGAAAAACACAATTTTTCAAATAGGTATTAAAATGTTTTAAAAATGGCTCACCTTATACTAAAATTACTGATTACGAAATAAAATAAAAACACACACACATTTTATTCGAAAAAATCATTATAAACATTTGTCACCTCAATTTTTTGCCAAAAAAATCATATTTTTCTCAAATTGCGGTGGGAAACTTTAGTTTCATAGAGGTGTAAAAAATTATATAAAAATCATAGAATGATAGTAGGTAACTCGGTTTTATTTACTCGGCGACTAGTCTAGAAATTATAGATAATGACAGAAAAATTAATCCGTTTTTTTCTTTGTTTTACAATTATTTTAGAGAAAAATGTGTCCTTACTGGGACACACCGTTTTAAGGTAACATTGTACAAGTTTTCGTGTTTGAAGTATAAGTAAATACCTATTTTAAAATATTACAAAAGGAAAATTATAAAGTAATATCTAAAAGAAAATCCCTACAATACAAGCATTAAATCTTTGTTAGGTTGCAAAATTGTGTATATATTCTTCCTTCCCATGTCATAATCCATATCATAATGCTACTTTTGAAGTCGGTTATTTTTTTTAATGGTTTTTATTGCAAGAGGAAGTAAATTTAACAATTTTATAAATAAGTATTGCATATTTCTTTGTCCGAAAGTCGTTTTAGTTGTAGGTTGGTGGAATGTATGTTATAATGTAGATCTTGTGAATCAGCCCAAGTTTGTCTGTGTAAAGTTATCTTGGTTTTTGACATATATACATAAGAATATATTTTTTGTATATAATTGTTTCGGAACTTTCTGAAGCAATCAGAATAGCCCTAAAGCTGGAAAGTTTGGAGACTCCTGGTTTAAACCATATTTCTTATTATGACAGTAAGGGGAGATAACTGATATCTAGGAGACTTTTATTGACTAGGCGTTCACACAACTGACATTACTTTTATAGTGACCATAGATGACAAGTAGGTATTATCAGAAGTAGTTCAGCATTAGTGATGTGCAATATATAACAATAGTGATGTGACACTGTGCTATATGTGAGCTGGTTGCAGAAGCGAAAAAATTAGCCTGAGGTAAGTACGGATTTCGCACCTCATTGAATGATTCTGCTCAGGGCTGTATGGAGCTCCGGCCAGCTACCACGAATACGTTTGGTCCGGCTCCCTACACCTATCAACACTCGACACCCGAAATTTATTTGCACATTGGAATTTTCATTATTATTTATTCTACCTTCCAAAAGAATAACAATCAGTTTGGGAGGCGGGTATGGGTACCGCCGCCGCGAGGCACCGAACGAAGAGGAGACCGACAGGCTACAAGCACTACACAAAGATGAGACTTATAAGTCTATTTCATTCTCTCGCAGACTAAATCCTGTAGATGTACTTCCTATGTGTGGATCACTTTTCAGTGTCGCTATTTTTCGTTTCATCGAGTTTTAAATCACAACGGTTCTTAATTCACGAGGCGGGTATGGGAACCATTTATTGGATAATCAAGACCTCTGCCATAGGTCACCCCAAGCGGTTCGCTAAGTTTGATGACCTAGTTTGTAGTTAGAAGTAAGATTGTAGAAATCTACTTCTACTACACTCTACTACACTATATAAAGAGGTAAGGTTTGTTTGTTTGTTTGTTTGTTTGCATCGAATAGGCTCTGAAACTACTGAACCGATTTGAAAAATTCTTTCGCTGTTGGAAAGCTACACTATCCCTGAGTGACATAGGCTATATAATATTTTCAAAATAATTAGGGATCATTACTAAAACTCCAATAATGCAACCCAAGGTGTAAAAAAATTACCTAAAATATTCTTTACATCGCGTGCGCTGCGAAAACTATTGATGATAGAATAAAATAATGTACTATGACTTTGTAGAACACATCATTATTTACAAAAAAGGTCGCGACAGCATATGTCTAACTATTATGGTTATGCAACAATAAGTATTCTTTTATTTTTACACTATATAAAGAGGTAAGGTTTGTTTGTTTGTTTGTTTGTTTGCATCGAATAGGCTCTGAAACTACTGAACCGATTTGAAAAATTCTTTCGTTGTTGGGAAGCTACACTATCCCTGAGTGACATAGGCTATATAATATTTTCAAAATAATTAGGGATCATTACTAAAACTCCAATAATGCAACCCAAGGTGTAAAAAAATTACCTAAAATATTCTTTACATCGCGTGCGCTGCGAAAACTATTGATGATAGAATAAAATAATGTACTATGACTTTGTAGAACACATCATTATTTACAAAAAAGGTCGCGACAGCATATGTCTAACTATTATGGTTATGCAACAATAAGTATTCTTTTATTTTATAAATATAATTAATATGTCGCCGTTTGAAAAGGCTTTTTATTTGTATCTTGGTGTAAATCCTTATCAAAATAAATTACTTCAAATTCAAGACAGCTTCAATACCTTTATTTAACTTTTTGAATTTTTCAATTGGGATATTTAATTAGAAAGATATCACGAGTTTAAAAATGTTAGTATTAGAAAAAAGTTTCTGCTACGGGCCGGGCGGGAGAGGAGTCAAGAAATGAAGTGCCAGGGGGGTTGGCGGGACGGGGGAGCGGGAGAGCGGTGGCGGGGAAGGTGGAAGTGGAACGCTGGAGGTTAACGCACGGGAATGTACGCACGGGAGTAACATTTTATTTATTTAAATATGGCATTGCAACGCATGCCGGGAAACAACTAGTGTATTATAAGTTTGTACAGCGCCCTTGAGGTGATTTTTCAAAAAAACGGCGCTATGCAAGTCATCCAAATATTATTATAATAATTATTAGCAGAAGTGTCCTTTCAACCTCTTCAGCACAAATCTCTCGCAACATCGCATTACACCGCAGTGGGAGGGATGCATTCATACGTCCGTCACTCCTGGATCCCTAGATTCCTAAACACTCCTCATAAATTTTCCTTCCCAGAACTTCCTCTCCTTACCTTTCCTAAAAAGACTCTACACAGCATCCTCAAAGATGGCATAGGTTCCGAGGGGAATTATTTTCCTCAGGGCCTCCTGTGATTTATAAATACATACATTACAAACAGTGGCGGCTGGTGTTCATAAAAATAGGTGGTCTTTTTTTCAAGATGTGGGAAGGTGAGTGCAATCCCACACATCCCCATAAATCTTGGACCTACCTACTCTAATTAAAATAAATTCAATTATAAAAAAATCCTACCTATTCGCAAATTAGGTCGATCCTCCATTATCTCTGGGTGCATGCAACACATTGAGCCTAAATTAATTGTATTTCTTCAGATAGATTAAATTATTTTAAAGTTTAACAACATCGTTCAATCTAAACAGACGTCATAAGGATTGTGAGGAACAACTCACTGAAAAAGCATTCCATATTCCATTATTGTAAAAGAGTTCTAGTAAAATAAATATTGATTCATCAGCATTTGTAAAGTCTACGCGATTGTAAATTCAAATTCAATAACAGTTAATTCCTATCCAGAAAATTGTATGTAGATACTTATTGGCACGAAAATCGAGTTAAAAAATGTTCAGTTTATCACACATCCGAAAGTCTTTCTGACGCTCCGAAACTCCAATGAAATATATACTGCCATAACTCATAACAAATAATGTCCGCAATGTTTATGTTGTTATGCTGTCGTTGGTCGATGCTGAGTGAAACATAGCATGAACAAGAGTTGATATTAAAATAAAGACACGATATGGATAATAATATGACACAAACGTGTCCCCGTTTAACATGCTACAGAACGAACCATTCCTTTTGATGTGGTGGAAATTTTTGGATCGCCGCCCGCGATTTCGTAAAATTTGCAAAGCATTCAACCTACCCACGATTTTGGCTCATTATAAAATTATGGAAGAACTCCTATGATCGCTTTGCAAAACGAACCACCACTCTGAATATAGGCACACAACGATCTGCTTTGTTACGCGCGAAGTCCAGTAGGCACCTATATTACGTATGCATTATAACCGAGTGTATGTTGTGAACTGTGATGAGGTGTGTCGGAAATAAGTATGTTTTTTGACGCTCGGGAATTTTTAGATTTAAATTAATTAATTAGATTAGATTAGATTTAAATTAATAGATACATTTTGGGAGTGCGGCGCTCCTCCGCACGTTAGAGCTGCCCGCCACTGATTACAGTTTACAAAAATGCTTTATTATTATTATTATCTGGAGAGGATAGGAAGGTCGACACTAGAACTTCCTATATTTTTTCTGAGGAACCGGTTCCTCGCATCGGCTGCACCCCCCAAAAATCAAACAGGTTTCACATCCCTGGTTTAGCACATTGAACAAAATAGCCATAGATTTTCATTGTTTTATTTTATAGTAATACAATTTGTACATTTATCAGCTTCCGGACCTACCTATGTCGACCATTGTTTATTTTAATGCTCTCTACACAAACCGAATACAATATAAAATATTATTACGTTTTTATCGCTTTTCGACAAAAATATGTATTTAGTACCACAAATAATCAATACATTTCAAAAGCAAATTGTTATGGCAATAATATTTACTAGTTAGTGGTTTCATTCTAACTACGGTATTTTTCAAAATCACACCTTGCAAACATATCAACGAATTCAATCGCTTTTGTACCGCGGGTATTACAATAGTTAATATATTGCAAACTGCTTCCACCGGTTTATGTATCGAATCACAAAACGCGACGAATTGATAAATTCCACTTAAAATATGTATAACAGAAGAAATTTCATTTCCTTCTATTATTTCTCGGTGTTCTTAACGAGTGCTTAACTTGTTGGATGTTGCAAGGGCAACAACTGGCAACTGTTCCTACTTCATGAAGTACAAAACATTATAACGTGGTATTGCTACTTCGTGAAGTACAACGTGTCATAAGTAATAAGGTATTCATACTTCACGCGGTATAAAATACTTTAACGAGTTCCTTTTTTGTGAAGTATACAATACTTAAACGTATTCCTTTTTCATAAAGTATAGGATATTATAACGTAGGTAGTCCTACTTCATGAAGCATAAAATATTATAACGTAAATATTCCTACTTTATGAAGTATAACACAATATAACGTAGGCATTCCTACATCATGGAGAGTTACATATTTTAACGTATTCCTATACATCACGAAGGATTAAATTGTAGGTATAACGTAATCGTACTTACGATACGATACGATACTATTGTACCACCCCAGTCAGGAGCACTCCTGTCCCGAGACCGGTACACCAGGGGGCACTGATTTGTTAGGACTGGAACACACGCTCTGGGGATGGGAAGGAGGTTGGAGTTTAATCGACCGTTATACATGGCAACCTAATAAGCCAATATTGGAATTCAGGATGGGCAGGAATAAAGGAATTGATTAAGCGTTATGATGTTTTTAATATGTATCTATATTTTTTTTTCCTTTTTTTTATAGCTTCCTTCTTCTTGCCTATTCTCGGCTCTTCTTGTCTATTTCTGGCTTTTCTCGGCTTAGGCACGAAAAATTAAATAATATAACGTATTCCTATATCAAGAATAAATATATAAAATATTTATAGTATAGGCATTTCTATTTCTTGGTTATATATTTTCTCATTTATATATTACAACTTACAACGTATTCCTAATTCATGAAGTATAAAATATTATAACGATGGTATTCCTACTTTATGAAGAATTTAATATTGTGACGTTTTCCTATATTATGAAGGATACATTAGTAAAACGTATTCCTACTTAAAGAAGTATGAAATATTATAACCTATTCCTACTTCATGAAGTATAAAATATTATAACGTATTCCTATTTTGCATCAAGTATGATTTTGTCCACTCTTCTGTAGAGTGTCATCTTATTTTTTAGAGTTTTATATTATTTATTTGAAATTATAAAGCAAAGATGCAAAGTAACAATATGATGTATAACATCGTTACATAATCAACTGATTTATTTATCCAGTTAGTAGAGAAATATTCTCGGTTTCTGGAGATTTAACTATTATGTAACTATTTATTAATGTTTAAAAATAATGGTACGCTGAAATCGCTTAAAATAATATACTTACACAAATTCTTAGTATAATACTAATATCTTGGAACTATTGTAAAATAAACAGGTACGTAGAAAATAGCCATAGAAATATTATACCCGAAAATCATCGCCTAAATTAGTCTGTTGGTTCAGGAAGAAAATGTAATATTGAAATGAATATGTAAAATATATATTACATAAGTAAGTACATGTTATATCACTTGTATCTACAATCAATTTCAATAATGAAAAAAAAAGAAATTTGGACAGAAGAAACTAATTTTCTACATAAGTTTCATTTGTGCGAATTTCGTCGTAATTTCAAGAGATCGGTATTTATAATCGATCGCTTTAAGATCGATATAGCGATATTTTTATTCTAGATATTTCCAAGTTCTAACCGAATATGGGGGTTAAATATTATTTTGTAAAATATTATGAACTGTTTCTTAGCGATATCTCTCATGAAATTTGATAATTTATGTTGTTTACATTACACAAAGCAGCACCTATTTATTTGTCAAGTTGTTAAAATCTTCCGCAATTGTAATGTGAGTGTGGATATGTTTTTATATACATTAAGCGTATGTTCTTAAACATAGACTTTTTTGAACTGAAAGAAACATAATTTAAACATCCATAAATATGTCATGACGCGCTCTCAGTGAACAAGAGGATTCGTGCTAGATCTTCACTCTGAAATTGAGGAAAGTGAGGAAGACTTGATAAAACGTAACTTATTGACAATGAAGATTAACCTTTCACCTTTTTGAAATTACTCAAAAAGGAACGTCAGGAAAATGGTACAAGAATTCGGGAAATTATATACCAGTTGTCCACCAATTTAATGATTTTCCATCTGGCATAAACGCGACTTCATTATTATCAGAAAATTCTTCGGAAATCGTTTTTTTGACACTTTCTTAATACATATTTGTCAAGGAGACAAACAAATATTATCAAGCTATTTGGAAAACAGTTATTTCTGAATATTCACGGCTTAGCAGGTGGACAGATACCTAAGTTAATGAACTCTACGTATTTATTGCAGTGTTATTTGTTAGATATTGCAATGTTAATGACCAGAAATAAGCACCATACGACCGAAGAGCATTCGTCGAGAGATCTCCTTCTGACGATAATGTTTTTGGCAAGACGATGGCAAGAAATCGTTAACAGATATTGCTAAGTAAGGATGGGTTGTTTAAAAAATTATGAACGATTCATCAAATATTTGAAGTTAATTTTCACATTCTGTGTAAGTTTTCTTCGAGTTCTGTGATTTTTTCAGTTTTACGAAGCAATTGGCCTATAATGATATAATAACAGAACTTTAATAGAATTTACACAAAACGTGAAAATTAACTTCAAATATTTGACGAATTGTTAAAATTTAACGAAAAAAAATATCTTTTGCATTTCATCACTGGGCACTCGGCCAAGTGACTGCCCAATCCAAATACCTTCTGATCTTGCTTGAAAAAAATACATTCAAAATATCACCGGAGAAAAAAATTCAAAGAGAACAACTATTAGAAAAATATCATACTAAATATATAGAAAAAACTTCGCAATATGTTCCATTACGGTTATCTGTTAAAATTCTAAACGTACGCCGAGACCTACACCCGCAGAAAAAAACTCAAAAACCGAATAAAGATCTCAAATCTCATGTTTGCTCAAACACCAAACTTAGACCAAAAACAAGAAAACTAAGTATACGCGTTGTGAATATAACGTGCCGTTATGTGTTAGCCATGACCAACAATATTCCTTGAGAAAAAAAAAATTGAAAACATGTTGTTACATAAAGCATTTGTAACGAGGTGTGTGCGCACTTTTACACACACCGTATTATGGTCACGGTGTGTGGTATCTTCAGTATTTGTGAATTGGTCAGATTTCCAGCCCTGGAATTTTTTGGAGCTGAACTGTCACCAAACCTGCAAGCACCAAATTTTTGAATTTAAATGCAAGCATTTCTCAATCTTCTCATTCCTTGTGCGGCAGTCAAGAGTGACGGGCGATCCTCTCAGCTATCATACGACTTCAACGCCAATATCGTGATCATACATTTTGAAGTCACTCGCCATTATTGGGATTGACTGGAGGTCAATTTGAGAGGATTTAGTTATCGGAAAACATCAACTTTTTCCGGATTTGGACGGGCCTTTTGGCTGGTAGCCACTGTTCTCTGGACTCCTAATCTCAAACTTGCAATTCGAAAAACGGTAATATACCATCAACCTATTTATTCAAGCAAACCCTTTTGCCAGCCAGCGTTAGTTTCAGGATGTAGAAATTTTGTTGTTTTTTTTCAAATATCTTCTTTTCATTCTGAATAAAAACTTACTTGAAGGTGCATTTGCCATAATCATAGTTCTCATTGTTCATAAATAGTATTCAGTATTTTAAAAATTTAAATAGTTTCCACTCAATCCCATGGTAACAGTGTAAATCAAAAACAGTGCAGTACAGAGCAATATCAAATCTAAAATGTGAAAACAGTTGGAGAATCATTACCGAACTCGTAGACACGATAATGAGATGGTATTTATCTTAGCTCTCTTAGTTTATTTGTGTTAGTGGTTATTTAGCCAGCTCGCCGCTCTCAAATATTCTGTAGGTGTTTATTATTTATGTCAAAAATACATTATGGGACACACTTGAGTATTTAAATATTTTATCAAGTATGTACAATAAATATCATTAAGTATTATATAAACAAAGCCCTCAATGTCGAAGGGAATGCTGAAAGGATTAATCTAATTGATGAGTTTAAAAAAACGCTGAAATTGCTTGATAATGTTTTGTTCTTGCGGCAAATGGCTAGGATGCCCAATCCTACATACCCCGAGACAGTACAGACATGAAGTAGAAACATTTTAACCATTAAGCTAATTTGTTCGCTTTTGGGAACAGCTTATACAGGTCTCATAAAAATCGTTATGCCTTCCTTACTGTCATGGTAAGAAATATGTTATAAACGGTGTTAGAATGAGAAAATTCCACGCTTTATATTTAATATCTAAAAGTTTACGATAGAAAATATAAAAAATAAATATATATATAAATGTAGGTACTTACTATGCATTAAAATGCAATTCGAAAATGTTGTTGAAGTTTTTTATTAATTATTTTTACATGAAACGACGGAAAAATGAAGTAATTATAACATTTATAATTTTTACGTTTGTCTAATAAAATATGTTTGTGTTTATTTTTTTGTTATCGGTAGGTAATTTTAGCTAGAAAAAACGTAAAGTTAACCATTTTAATTTTTTATTTTATTTGCATATTTGATTATTTCTAATAATAAAATTTGAAGCCGTATTTCATTATCTTTCAAAAATGGTTTATCGTTTTCGGATACGTTCATAAATATTCCATTTAGTTGGATTTTATTGCAAAGCGGAAATAATCCCACCATCTGACAAAATAAGCTCGACGCCTGAAAGGTTAGAGATTCTTGCTTGTACTTTATCGTAGGACTACTATCGGGACCGCCAGCAGTTTCAAACTAATTCGAACTGATTTAAACAACTATCGCAATGTATAATTTCATTCGAAATTTAAACGCGCATTTACGTATACTCTATAAAAAATCTGCATGTACCTACCTATAAACCCTCATAAAAAAATGTAAATTTGCATGACCAAGTTTTTGAAATCAATAAAAATACACATTTTTTACGACGTCGTCAAACTGCCCCAAAATTATTCACCAAACGTCATCCAACCGTTTAAGGGGTGGTTCTGAAACACCCTCCCTTCTATAAACAATGCGAACGTCGACTTGTGGTGGTGTAAGGCTATAGATACTATATGAATATCATTCAGATACATTTATTTTAGGGTAAATTAATGGGGCATGTAAATATCGTGAGGGATGTTCATTTTCCGTAAACGTGTACCAAATTTCTACATAAATTTCTTCGCTAGAATTGCAGACTCTTTGAGTGATCTAGAATGAGAGATAATGATGTGAAAATTTATGGTTGTTTTATTGTTATTGCCTTTGTGTTGAAACATTTATTTGATGTAGGTAGGTAGGTACTGATCGTCATAAAAAAAACATCTAAAATTGATGGAGTGGAATTATCATATTCGAAAGATGCATCTTGTTTAGATATTTCGGGCATTAAAGAATATAAAATTTCATTAGACTCATTTCGATTAAAAACCTTTATAACTTAGAGGTTTTCACATTATTTAAAAACGAGTGTGCTTTAGACCACACGACCGAAGTAAAACTTCCACTAACTTATAAAAGAAGGGCGAAAGAAAATGTGCGCGCGCACTGTTCTCTCTTGCTCCTACAGTGTGAAACAGACAATAGGCCCGCACTGTGTCTTAGATATACGAAACGTAACTGGCCATGAGAGAAAGAAAATGTGTGCTGGCACCTCTCTCTCTCTTACTCCTACAGAAATATAAGAAACGTAACTCTCTCTCTCTTTCTGTTATGGCTAGGTACTATTAACGTACAATATGTTTTATTTTATTATACTGGCAATTGTAAAGGCTGGTCACACCAAGCTATACTAGTTCCAATTTCTTCCACCAGAATCATTCCGTTTCGAAGTGTCCTGGGCTGAACACCTGTCAAAATAAGCCATCGTAACTAATCTTCTGAGAATTAATATTGTGTCGCGATTGTATTTGACTTTTACAATAAAAGTGAATCTGTTATAAACCTTCTTATCATTTATCAAATCCCCGTGAAACATATGGAAGTGTTGATTTGGTAAGATTAACACATCCATACTGTTAGTGCGGGGGGAGTGGGGTGGTGAAGTGAGAGGGGGGAGTGGGGGGGGGGGTGCAATTATGCGAGCGAAGCCGGAGGCAACAGCTAGTCTAAAATATTAGTAACACGTTCTTCAGAATTAATTAAAATGAACCCGGCTTTTAATTTCCAGGTCTGCTAGGGTGAATTCGAACGTACGTCCGTCCAATACGCCGTTCGCGGGCGCATATTTGTTACACGCTTTCCTCACTTACGTCGTTAAGATTCACACATTATTTTTCTTCTAATCCTTTTTTTGATAGGGCAAATTCGACAGTAGGTCCGTCCAATACACGGGTCGCGAGTCATAATTTGTATACACAGTTTCTTTACTTACGTCGTTAAGATTCTGAATATATTTTAGGGTGTAGTGTCGTCTTAATTTCAACCGTACAGACGTTAGCGTAATAATAACGTCAGATTACATAATATATACGAGACAGTTTATAAAAACATCTATATCATCACATTCTATGGCATTATACAATATACACTCTACACATTCGAGACATTGGATTAAAATAGGCAAATGGTTATTAAATAACTCAAGATGAAATGTTTTATGACTCCTTAAATAATATCAATTGGGAACTTTAGAATATTACTTAGAGAATAAATGGTGTCAAGCTTGTTGTGAATAATTTTGTATCAACATAGGCCGTTAGATTGTCTTTTTTTTCTATTGTAAGAAATTAAACTATTATATTATAATTTTAAAAAAACTAAGTAAATAAAGTGTAGTTTCGGCAAATTTTCTTTAATGCATGTAATGTAAGTAATGTTATTAATCTGTAAATGTTCCTAATAAAATAAAATTAAAATAAATGGTTTTGTTGACAATTTTGCCGGCAACCGGTACCCACGATTATTATTGAGTAGATATATTAAGTGAAAATATGTTCTATGAAGGAGTTAGTTGAACTACTGGTATCATGCTGGTATCCCTATCAATGGACGACACCATTCATATGGATGTTCAACCATTTCATTGAACATTGGACGTTGAACCGGAACATGTACAAAAAGTTGCGAGTTCTTGTACCTACCCACTTACACCTAATCCTCTGCAATAGTGGCAATTCACTTGGCGTTGCGCATTTGTGATTTGTGATTGCATTTGGTTGTATTTGGCGATAGTTGACGCATGAAAATAACAACGAGTATGACCGTATACACCAGATGGAGCCAAATTTTCGCCTTCGCAGCGCAGCGCTTTTTTATGCATTTTAAAGGTTGATAATATTATGATCAAATATTTAACGCGCTCAAAATCTGTATCACAAAATACCAAAGGGTTTCATGACAAACGTTTGTCTGTCGATTTTGAATCAACTGCCCATAATTGGTAGTATTTTTCATATTTTTTTTTAATATTTCAGAATATTATTTATTTTTGGAGTTATAGGTACATAAATTATCGATATACTATCTACATAGGTTTGCGACATCACCGACTGTAAAGATAAGCTGTACGTAAGCCTGCGGCCCACGAAAACGGCTAAATGGGCCCCCAGGTTAAAATGGTTGATCACCACTGGCATACGCGGTTATTTATTTATTTCCTGGACTTCTTTGTGCGTAGAAAACCGACAAGAACGCGGCTATTGGACATATTTTTCGAATAGGCAAAATTGTCCAATACATTGGCAAATATATCGTTCATACATGGCGACTGTTGCCAAATACCCGACTACGAATAGCCAAATGAAGTGCAACATATGGCCAATATTTTGTCAAATATACTGTTCAAATATATTGTTTGCCGAATATGTCATACACGCGAATACGAATAGCAAAGTGAAGTGCTACCATAAGGAATCACAACAAATGCAAAAACATAAAAATATATTTAACCTGCGACACACTAAGCATTGATGCGAATACAAAGTCTCATGTTTCAGTGAGTAATTAAATACCAAAAATTTAAGACTTCGCAAGAATAATCATAAAAACATTTTATTTTATATAGCGCCGTTTCCGCGAGAAATTACCACAAAGGAGCTTTACAACTTGTTTAATCAAAAACACAGCTTGTAACTAGTGACAACAAACAACTAACAACTCAAAAGCCACACACACAGTCTTTATTACTTGTGTTCCTCGATTAACATATTTCTCACACAGCTCTCGGAAGTTTAGGATAAATTCAGGACCCAGCTTTTCAATAAGAGATCAGTTTAGTGACTTTCAGATTTTGAAATAAATGAAAACATGTTATTTCGCTTCTCTTTTTTAACATTAGCTCTGCAATTTAAGGGGCGGGTATGTGTACCGCCGCCCGGGAAACATTTATTGGATAATTACAACCCATATACACATAGTTCACCTCAAGTGGTACGCTGCGTTTGGTGACTTAGCAGGGGTGCCCGGGTTCATGGGGGGAGGTTTATCTAGGTCTTGGCGGCCAATGCGTTTGCCCAACTACTGCCTGGCGGGTCGGATTGGGAGAATTTGGTCGAGGATGTCTAACCTAGTTTTCTCCATTTGGAATCTCGACCCATGGCTTTATCGGAGGGATGAATTCGTACATCCATCACTCCAGGACACATTGATCCCCAGATTCCTACCCACCCTTCATTTCCCTAAAAAAAAACCTCCATACAGCATCCCCAAAGATGACATAGGCCCTTAAGGAAATGTTTTTCCTCAGGGCCTCCTGTGTGAATCTAAAGACAGAAGGCACTGAGGAAAAATATTTCCCTCTAATTATTAACAATTATTAAATCCATCCCTCCAACTGCGGTACAAAACTATGGGTCGAGAGCGTCCGTCTGGAAAGATCAAAAGGCCTCCCTCGACTAGTTTATATTGAAACGGCCCTCTACGCAATAGGTGGATAGATGCATCCAATGCGAAGACCCGATCAAACCTCTTTCCATGTACCCGTGCGCAATTAAACGTAGCGAATCATTTTGAGTGACCTCTCGCGTTATCCATTAAATGGTTACTGGGGCGGCGGTACCCATATTCGCCTCCCAAGTTATATAGGAGCATTGCTTAAAAGTGAGGGACATATCGTAATTTATTTATGTATGAAATTATTAAAATAAAGTATAAATTATTAAAATAAAGTATAAATTATTAAAATAAAGAATAAATTATTAAAAAAAGTTTAAATTATTTGTGATTGATACTTTTAGGTAGGTACCAGCCGTTTAATAATTATCATTTGTAAAATAAAAGTTGAAAATATAACATTTATTACTGAAAACCACTTTAATTGGGAAATCACTAGACACCACTAAATATGTACTCCAGAGTGGAAGATACTCTTGATATCACCCTTAACTATAACTTTTTTTTGGTGAGAGAGTTTTTTTTTAAGTAGGTACTAAATCTCAGAAAAGATACTGGCCGCCAACGGGAATTGAACCCGTGTCCCTCTGATTGCCGGTCAGCTGCTCTGACCACTGAGTGTTTATCAATAAGTATCTAGTTTATCAATTAAAAATAATAATTAATATTTGACAAGTTAAAGTATTTCAGGAATAAATGCAGACATAATTAGTCTCAACGCCACCTAGCGGGAAATTTAGTACTTAACAATACCTCTCTCACAAAATAAAGTTGGTTGTTTTCAGTTGGAAAAATGTAATAATGAGTAATTGTCGAATGAAACACTAGTATATATTGAATTATTTGGCGGGTATTAGATAAGCCGCCATAGCTCAGTGGTCAGAGCAGCTGACCGGCAATCAGAGGGACACGGGTTCAATTCCCGTTGGCGGCCAGTATCTTTTCTCGGAAGATTTTTTCAATGTAGATGAGTGTTTCAGGCTGATAATTGTTGATTATAATATTTGTTATCTACCCTTTGTGCTATGCCTAAAAATCTTATTAAAACGTTAGTTTATCAATTAAAAATAATAATTAACATCTTCCTATAGTTACCCAATTCAGTTTGCATGGTGTTTTTTCTAATTCTCGTTAAAATTATTAATAATAACAAAGAAATATTTAAAATAAAAAAACGATTAAACAATTAGGTAAGCTTCCCCTCTGAAATGCAAGCGTTGCTCGGTACCCACAAGATATTCCCAATCAAAGCAATATTATTGCCCTATATCGTATATCGCTTATCATTCTCGACTCAATCAAAATTTCCTAAGTCGTGACGCGATAACTAAATTACTATGGAGCATTCTACCTTTCACACAGAGAATAATTGACCAACTTTATCCATTCCAAGTCTTGCTCTCACGGGACCTCCGCGACAGGAATATTGTAATTTTGAATCGGAACAACTAACTGTCGGATTGTATTGCAGATAAAGTTGCTGTATAGAAAGTAGGAACCGGATAAACCAAGAGTAAAGCCTCGATGACAAACGGCGAGTTTACAAGCTACTATCTACTAAATTTAAAAGCGGGTGAATCGGCGAGTGAGATTGTCATGATGACACACAAAACTATCCACTCGCTCAGTAACTCGCGACATTTTTGTAGGAAACTGGACTCGCACGTAGCTGCTAGCGCCAATAGCGGAAATAACGTGAACTAATCCTTCAGACAGTTGACAGTCGAAATCAGCTGGTTTTTGGCAGCCATATTGGAAACACAAATAAACCAATCACGAGTCGGCTTGTAGCGTGTAAAGTTGAGGACCTTTCAACTTTTTCCGTGGATTGTCAACAATCTGCTAGTTAGCAAGTAACACGATGACACTGAGCGAGTTTACCAACAGATAGTGAATTTCCGAGATAGTAGCTTATAAACTCGCCCTGTGTCATCGACGCATAAGCTTACATTTGTGTGAATTGCAAACAATAATCCAAAATCATAATGTAATCAGCAATTCTTTGTAGAAACTCCACATAGGTTCCTAAATGTTTTCATTCATAAATGTTTAAATACGTGTGTATGCGAAAACAATTATCTTTATTATTTTTTTATGTACTGCACAAGAGCCTGTAATAACCCCCCCCCCCCCCTTCTTCGACGTAGTAAGTCCTACCACTTGATTTCCAAATGCTGCTACATTGCTACAGCTACCCCGCTCGGCCTTTAAAAAGCTCGTAGCTCGCCCGTTCTCGCGTCTCTCCCCTGCATTTCTTTTGAAGCGCCTTCTCAACCCCATCACGTAATACTTTTATGCAAACGTGACGAGATGCTCTTAATTAATCAATTGTAATTAACCCCACAACGTTGTGTACTTTTTTGTTTGAGTGGTTTGGTATAGTTAATCCAATTTAATTAATAATTTATTTGTGGTAAACCCTTGTTCTTTTAGGTATGGCGTGTTACAATTTGCAAGGCTTCGAATAACAATGACTGGGTCTGACTAACTTGAAAAATAACTAATTATCTAACTATATTCGTTCAGCTTCCTCCCCTAGCACCTGTTAAACACCTACGCTCATCGACGACTATTTTTATTGAAGTAATCTGCATTTTCCCTCCTAGCATCTAATATATAAATTTACATTCAAACGGCGAATTGAGAAGATCCTACCTTTCGATGCGATGTCACGTACTCTCTGCAGCTCTATAAAATGCTATCATGAAGATAATTTGACATTTATGTACATTCTAACAAAAGATTTACACTCAAGCAGTACGGATTGCAATGATTCTACACTCACAGTTCTAGATGCAGTTTGTTAGTTAGCTAGCTTGTTTTATCTTGTTAATTTGATTCTACGGGTAGGTATTTTGGATTAACATGAGACAGAACATGTGCTGTTTAAATAATTGGACTCCTCCATAGCCCAACTGATAAGGTGATGGTCATAGACCGCCGAATCAGCTTCCAATTCCAACGCCTCCGGAGAATGTTAAGGTCGCAAGCGACGAATGAAAATCGACATGTTTTGCCTTCTGTCGGGAAAGGGTTTGATGTGTGTTTCTGGATCATAGAGTGATAATGGGAATAATATCGACCACTACGCCGCCAAATTAAAAATATGTTGATGATGATGATGAGAGGTCATCTCATACCGTTTGATATGAGGGTCTGCTCCGATTAATGGCGTGATAGCCGATGTCAGGAACTGTTCAGGAAATGTGTGGGTGGCACGAGGTTTTGGATCGTGACATCCTACTCTGGATTGATGATGATGATGATGATTCTGAAGTTCTTCAGCATGCCGATGACTTGAGTTCCATTTACTCCTAAAGCACCGGCATAAACATTAAACCGAAGTTGATTAGACAATCGGCAATGTCAGGAGATCGGTGGGGCCGCTCTCTCCTCTGATCTGGCGATGTATGAATTTAATTAAGGAAGATTTTGATGTCACCGATCCTCGACTTGGCAGTCACTCATGTCCTCAATAGTCCCGTTCTCCGTCCAGCACGCCGTCTCGAACCAGTAGAAATAATGATTACGTTTTTCCTAGGCACGCTACAAAACATGCGCCAGCCTGCAATCGCGATGGTCATCGGTATTTGATTTGAATGAAAAATACGTCCTCTCGCATAACATACACAGGCGTAACGTGGGACCTTCCCCGAAATGTCACGGGCATATGCTCTACGATAGGCGTACCCCAACCTCAAACTCAAATATCAGCTCAAAGAAAGAAATGTCAAGCTCGGCTTCCAGGGTGCTGGGTC
This sequence comes from Limnephilus lunatus, assembly GCA_917563855.2. NCBI lineage: Eukaryota > Metazoa > Arthropoda > Insecta > Trichoptera > Limnephilidae > Limnephilus > Limnephilus lunatus. The sequence goes on along the minus strand of OU830602.1, from coordinate 12,414,938 downwards.
CAAGAATGAAAGGCACCAGGTCGTGAATCTGGCTTCCCTCCCTTCTATTTCCCCCGCTGCACTTTCGTCCAGAGTACTTTCCCACCCTGATGCTGGATGATCCCTATTCCTAGTGTGAGGGAGTTAAGAAAACTTTTGCTACTTATGTAGGTGGATATAACGCATTTCGCTTAAAATATGAATACCTACCGACGGCTTCATTCAACCGACAATGTGAAAGTTTTTGATAAATCGAATATCGAATGAAATATACCTACCTAAGCGTAAACCAAAAAGTAGTTAAGAAAACTTATCCGGATTCCAACAAAGAACCGCCGATCGGTTGCCAAACGATTCCATATGTCATGTTCCCTTCGTTCCGCCGACAAGGCAGACCCCACACGAGCGTAACCTAAAAGGTAGTGAAGCCCACGCAAATTTCGTCACTTCGTTTCCCCCATGACGAAGGTAGTCCGGCCAGATCGTAATCTTCGTCCTGCATCAAACTGGCCTCCCGCGACGACAACTTTTATCCGCTGGTACCTCGGAGCGGCGGTAGAAGGAGGGCGAAATGGGTGCACGTCCTTTGTTCTCCTGAAGTCCCCCAATGCCTTAGTGACGTACATACGTCGACATCATGGAATGGCTCCGGCCACGCTTCCAATCCAGTCTAGAGCGGGTACGAGATCCACGTTACCGAGATGTGATCACAAGGGATTCCAATTTGCTCGGACCAGACACGACCATCGCTTACTTCGCCTCCACATTAGGAAAATAGTGTAAGCCCACCTGCATTTCGATCACATCGCCCCCGATAAAGTCGCGTGAGATACTTCCTCATGGTGAAATAGGAAAGCCGGACCCGTTAATTCATTCGACAACCGCCGTCCATTCTCGAGTCGTAACCCGCTCAATTAAGTTTGAAGAAAAAGAGTTTGTTAATTAAGTAGGTGGATATAGCGCATTACGCTAAAATGTGAATACCTACCGACGGCTTCATTCGACCGACAATATGAGAGTTTTTTGCTAAATCGAATATATCGAAGGAAATATGCCTGAACGTGAACCAAAGGTGATTATATGATAAGGTATCGAACCAATTTTATGCAAAGCCTTGTGTAATCGACTTGTCGTGATACCTAAAATTTGGGATAAGATATGGGAAATTTTTTGGGAGTGGGAAATTAATTATGTCAGATTTTGTTAGTAATCAAAGGTGCCCATGCTATGCACCATTCTATAAACTGTTAAATTACCCAATGCCTTTTCAAAAAACCCTTTCCTAAATATAGTCCCCTAGCTACGTTTAAAAATATTATTACGAAACTCGTAACTAATAATTAACACCTCCAAGGCGCTTTACAAATTAATTTATACCTACATTCTATACCTATGTATTTTGGTACCCGTTATGTATTGGAGAATACCCAGTAACCTAATTTTCTAGATCACCAACAAAGCACCTTTAAAGGGTTTTATTATTGTTTTGTGGTTTCAAAATCCCGTCTTTTAAATGAAGTCTCTCGTCTAAGATTTATTGCCCGAAAGTGTCTTTTGTGCTTCAAATAGTATTTTAGTTCATTGAACCCCAAATTATTATCTTACAACGGTATTGTCTCAAGAATCGTCGCCGGTCAACATCAGGCAGATCCGGATCGACTTACGGAGGGAACGCTCCTTTTTTTACGATTACCGATAATTACCCGATAGCTTTTTAAATGTTACCGTTATAATTTTCCGATTAAATCATCCGACTTAGATGACATGTTTCCTTATTAAAGGCCCCATTAAGGTAGCTATAATAATAATACTAATATTTGAACGAACCACATAGCACCGCTTTTATGGAAAATCACCTCAAGGGCGCTATATAAACTATAATTCATGCTTAAATCTAGAAAACTACAAGCCAGACGAACAATTATAAACAATTAAAATACTCGGGGAGTAATGATGATTCTATTGTTTTAACCCTACTTTGTACGAAATCCAAACATTAATGTTGTTAATAATTAATTCAATTTGTCAAACTTACCCCTCTCATGCACACGAACCTTGACATGCACGAATCACAATCCAAAACCAGCATCCCTCGTGCACTGATTGATTAATCACTAATTAAAGCACTTATTATTTCGGTCTAACTTTCGCGTCGGTTTGTATTAAATTTTATCCTCCCTGACAAACGCCCCAAAAGTGCATTTTGTATTGATATTAAATTAACATTGACCGCCTTAATTTACATATTATATTATTTAACTTCATGAACTCGCAAGCCGCAATCTCTGTCTTCCTTATTCGCGTGGACTCTTTTTGTTTAATAAAGACGAACTATTCTTTGTTTAATTAAAATGATTTAGAAGCACCGAGCTGGTCTCCTCGCGACTCTCAGAACTTGACGATCTTAATTCTCAACAGGATCTCTCCCTGACTGTCCTCTAACACTCCTCTACCCCGACTTCCTTTATTATTATATATAACTATCTGAATTATTCCCGGTTTACGCGCACCAAATTATTATTCTGCCGTTTATCAAAACTCGATGATTTTTATCCCGTCTGCGCGGCCCTAGGTTCCTTCCCTGACTATCTTATTCGCGTGAATTAATTTTTTTTGTTATCTCTCAAAATATCCCAAATTTAGAAGCACCAAATTATTATTCTACCGTTTATCACAACTCGATGATTTTTATCTAGATCGTGCGTCCCCAGAATCTCTCTCTGACCGTCCTCCAACCCGTCTCTACCCCGACTAACTCGTTCCCACTCCCTGCCCCCTGACTCCCCAAACATCTCCTTGTGTGGTTTCAACAATATATTAGCCACTTCTTCAAATCTTAAGTGATAAACACATCTCCCAATATGCATATATCAACTTTAATAGTCAAAAATGTCACACTTTAACTATTATTTCAGAGAATTTTGTGTAGGAACCATGTTCGCTTTTTTTTCCGGTGTAAATTAATTTTGTCTGCGATGGAGTCATAAATTATCCCAATAACGCTTAAAAGAAGAGCTCAGTGGCGCACTTCAATTCACTACGCAAACACATGTGGTTATTTATTGGTAAGGACCCATAAATCACCCCCATGAATTGGAAACAGAGAATCGTATGCCATTCCATGTTACAAAATTAAATATATTTCTAAATCGATCTCTCAATTTTAAAAGAATTATTTCGTAGGCCCAAAGGCGAGATCATCACAGTCTCCCCTTTATGGAAAAAAATAGTGGAGGTAGATAGAAATCCAAACTACAATCACCTATTTTGTTCCAGAACTTCAGCAGTAGTCAGCCCGTTTGGACTCGCCTACAATCTTTGTGCCTTTTTTTTGCAAAATTGTAATGAGGAGTATTTCCTAATCCGGCCCTGTCCTGTACGTCATCGCATCCCTTCCCTATTCCGTTTCTTCGCCGGCCTTGCCCAATGTTTGTCTAATGTTGAAACTACGGTCAATGTACCTTGCGTTACGCCTACATATTTCCAGGAATTTGTACCGGTTACCACCTACAACGGTACCTAGTCATGGTACCCTAACTGTCTCCTATTGTACTCCCCACATAAGCCGACAATATATTATGTGAGTATTTAGGTGTCTATTATTGTCTCTAAACCAATTTATCCAAATTTTAATTTCTGCCTAACTTTATCACCGATTTATACTGATTTTAAATACCCACCGCTTCACAATAAACTCTGTTTGCGTAATTTGTAAACCCTTCCACAATCTACTACTAAACATTATAAATGTTCCAATGCTCCACATCTCACTGTGTCTAAACTCATAATGTATTTTTCTCTATAAAATAACCCTAAGTGGTTTTCCCCAATTCGGCCCTGTCATTGTTATCGGTAACACGGCTATCACTCGTAACCTTGCTCCGTCTATGTTCCCCGTTTTCGAAACACTGTTGAAACTGTATTTGCTTAGTAGCTGTTATCTGGTTTTAAGAGGCGATCAGGTGACGTTTCACCCCTACAACTTCCCTTACAAAATTGCAAATATCTGCTAGCAAAGAGCGCCTAAGTCGTCCCTTCTCCCCTTAATCGGTACTTTCGGTTTCACATAATGGCCGTCTCGAAGGTCCGTCTGCATTTTTTTCTTCATAATATCTCGACCGTAGTTATACGAGTGTGACCGACCTTTCCTTATTTTTTGTTTGTTTTTTCGTTAAAGGAACTTTGCCCAAAATGGACCTGACCGTTGTTCTAAATTTAACAATTTGGTACTGGGGACCAATATCATCTATAAATTTTTAACTGCTGAGAAATCAACTGTCTACAATACCTAGTCGTTTTTTTTATTTCCTTAGATTCATACGTTTGAGTACGTAATTATTATTGTAGTCCTTTAAATCTAGTGCATTATTAGAATTACACATTTTGGATACGCTTATTCTGTAAGTCGGGTTGAATATTAGCAAACAATTTATTTTTAAAATTTTAATTTGCCATCAAGAACCGACTTCCTCCCCTCACATCGGAATACCTTTTATTCCCTATACTTATCGGAGGTTGCCTAACATTTTACCTACCTCTCCTATCTTTAATTTGGTTTTATTGTCTTCACGCCTAATCCGGTTCACGTCACTAATGTTTATTCTGCATGTATTTTGTTTCTCAACAGATTCTGTTTCTTTGAACTATTTAGTCAAACTAATTTCGCTTAATCCTGTACAGATTATTTTGAAATTACGTTTCAAAATAATGCTTTTATTCCGACTGTCACCCACTTCTTGTGATGACCGGCTGTAGGGAGGGTTTCAATTTACCGTTACGTTAAACGCACAAACCTATTTGACACATATCTCCGCTAGTCGGCACTCGGTTTAATGACCTCCCTTTTTTTTTGTTCTCCACACTGAGCGTTAAATGTTTAAATGATCTACCCTCAAAATGAAAGGGACCCTTTTTTCTATCGTTTGTTGGTGCCCCTTTTTTTTTTGTTAAACTATCTCTATTCTATATAACGATTAGGGTAGATTATCTATGTTTACTCTGGTAAACAGAACTACTCAACGCTGGTCCGATTGCATAATTTTTAAACTAATCGTCCGGTATCCAATTTACCAAACGTTCAAACCCAATTGAAGGTTGACTAACATCAATATTATCACCCCGGCGATTTGATATTGAATGCATCATTGAAGGACTATCTCCCCTAATAACGTAACACCCTTTCTCACTAATAGTTATCGAAGGTTGGATATCATTAATTTCTCTTGGTTAATTTTGTTACACTTTTTATTGACGTACAGCGCTCCTCCCCTCAAAATATGATACCTTTAACCTGCGTCTCATCGGAAATTGGACATCATCAACCAACCTCTCCTAAATTTATCTGGTTAAGCTAATGTGTACATTATTGCACTACCTACTCTCTTGATTAATTTTGTTTCACCTTTTATAGACGTATGGCGCTACTCCCCTCAAAATATGACACCTTTAACCTGCGTCTTATCGGAAATTGCCCATCGTCAACCAACCTCTCCTAAATTTATCTGGTTAAGCTAATGTGTACATTATTGCACTACCTACTCTCTTGATTTATTTTGTTTCACTTTTTATAGACGTATGGCGCTCCTTCCCTCAAAATATGATATCTTTAATCTGCGTCTTATCGGATGTTGGGCATCATCGTCTTATCTCTCCTATTTTTATCTAGTTAAGCTAATGTACCTATACATTATTTGAAGTACCTACTTTCTTGGTTAGTTTTGTTCCACTTTTCATAGCCGTACGGCGTTCCTCCCCTCAAAATATGATACCTTTATCCTGCGTCTTATCGGAAGTTGGAGATTATCGGCCTATCTTTCCTATATTTATCTAGTTAAGCTAATGTAAACGTTATTGTTAATTCCTCTGCTACACATCTATTTTCCTAGTACTTTACTTTTTTTTCGTTGTGTTTTCAGTCATTTTCGGATGACATGCGAACCGTTATACCTACTGTATTAATTTTTTTTTTTCTATTCTTGTTTAAGTCATTGTATAAAACCCAGCAAAATGCAACACTTTGTAATACCATACCTCCTGGTCACTTAGCAAAACTGTAATAACCCCCCCCCCCCCCTTCTTCGACGTAGTAAGTCCTACCACTTGATTTCCAAATGCTGCTACATTGCTACAGCTACCCCGCTCGGCCTTTAAAAAGCTCGTAGCTCGCCCGTTCTCGCGTCTCTCCCCTGCATTTCTTTTGAAGCGCCTTCTCAACCCCATCACGTAATACTTTTATGCAAACGTGACGAGATGCTCTTAATTAATCAATTGTAATTAACCCCACAACGTTGTGTACTTTTTTGTTTGAGTGGTTTGGTATAGTTAATCCAATTTAATTAATAATTTATTTGTGGTAAACCCTTGTTCTTTTAGGTATGGCGTGTTACAATTTGCAAGGCTTCGAATAACAATGACTGGGTCTGACTAACTTGAAAAATAACTAATTATCTAACTATATTCGTTCAGCTTCCTCCCCTAGCACCTGTTAAACACCTACGCTCATCGACGACTATTTTTATTGAAGTAATCTGCATTTTCCCTCCTAGCATCTAATATATAAATTTACATTCAAACGGCGAATTGAGAAGATCCTACCTTTCGATGCGATGTCACGTACTCTCTGCAGCTCTATAAAATGCTATCATGAAGATAATTTGACATTTATGTACATTCTAACAAAAGATTTACACTCAAGCAGTACGGATTGCAATGATTCTACACTCACAGTTCTAGATGCAGTTTGTTAGTTAGCTAGCTTGTTTTATCTTGTTAATTTGATTCTACGGGTAGGTATTTTGGATTAACATGAGACAGAACATGTGCTGTTTAAATAATTGGACTCCTCCATAGCCCAACTGATAAGGTGATGGTCATAGACCGCCGAATCAGCTTCCAATTCCAACGCCTCCGGAGAATGTTAAGGTCGCAAGCGACGAATGAAAATCGACATGTTTTGCCTTCTGTCGGGAAAGGGTTTGATGTGTGTTTCTGGATCATAGAGTGATAATGGGAATAATATCGACCACTACGCCGCCAAATTAAAAATATGTTGATGATGATGATGAGAGGTCATCTCATACCGTTTGATATGAGGGTCTGCTCCGATTAATGGCGTGATAGCCGATGTCAGGAACTGTTCAGGAAATGTGTGGGTGGCACGAGGTTTTGGATCGTGACATCCTACTCTGGATTGATGATGATGATGATGATTCTGAAGTTCTTCAGCATGCCGATGACTTGAGTTCCATTTACTCCTAAAGCACCGGCATAAACATTAAACCGAAGTTGATTAGACAATCGGCAATGTCAGGAGATCGGTGGGGCCGCTCTCTCCTCTGATCTGGCGATGTATGAATTTAATTAAGGAAGATTTTGATGTCACCGATCCTCGACTTGGCAGTCACTCATGTCCTCAATAGTCCCGTTCTCCGTCCAGCACGCCGTCTCGAACCAGTAGAAATAATGATTACGTTTTTCCTAGGCACGCTACAAAACATGCGCCAGCCTGCAATCGCGATGGTCATCGGTATTTGATTTGAATGAAAAATACGTCCTCTCGCATAACATACACAGGCGTAACGTGGGACCTTCCCCGAAATGTCACGGGCATATGCTCTACGATAGGCGTACCCCAACCTCAAACTCAAATATCAGCTCAAAGAAAGAAATGTCAAGCTCGGCTTCCAGGGTGCTGGGTCCAAGAATGAAAGGCACCAGGTCGTGAATCTGGCTTCCCTCCCTTCTATTTCCCCCGCTGCACTTTCGTCCAGAGTACTTTCCCACCCTGATGCTGGATGATCCCTATTCCTAGTGTGAGGGAGTTAAGAAAACTTTTGCTACTTATGTAGGTGGATATAACGCATTTCGCTTAAAATATGAATACCTACCGACGGCTTCATTCAACCGACAATGTGAAAGTTTTTGATAAATCGAATATCGAATGAAATATACCTACCTAAGCGTAAACCAAAAAGTAGTTAAGAAAACTTATCCGGATTCCAACAAAGAACCGCCGATCGGTTGCCAAACGATTCCATATGTCATGTTCCCTTCGTTCCGCCGACAAGGCAGACCCCACACGAGCGTAACCTAAAAGGTAGTGAAGCCCACGCAAATTTCGTCACTTCGTTTCCCCCATGACGAAGGTAGTCCGGCCAGATCGTAATCTTCGTCCTGCATCAAACTGGCCTCCCGCGACGACAACTTTTATCCGCTGGTACCTCGGAGCGGCGGTAGAAGGAGGGCGAAATGGGTGCACGTCCTTTGTTCTCCTGAAGTCCCCCAATGCCTTAGTGACGTACATACGTCGACATCATGGAATGGCTCCGGCCACGCTTCCAATCCAGTCTAGAGCGGGTACGAGATCCACGTTACCGAGATGTGATCACAAGGGATTCCAATTTGCTCGGACCAGACACGACCATCGCTTACTTCGCCTCCACATTAGGAAAATAGTGTAAGCCCACCTGCATTTCGATCACATCGCCCCCGATAAAGTCGCGTGAGATACTTCCTCATGGTGAAATAGGAAAGCCGGACCCGTTAATTCATTCGACAACCGCCGTCCATTCTCGAGTCGTAACCCGCTCAATTAAGTTTGAAGAAAAAGAGTTTGTTAATTAAGTAGGTGGATATAGCGCATTACGCTAAAATGTGAATACCTACCGACGGCTTCATTCGACCGACAATATGAGAGTTTTTTGCTAAATCGAATATATCGAAGGAAATATGCCTGAACGTGAACCAAAGGTGATTATATGATAAGGTATCGAACCAATTTTATGCAAAGCCTTGTGTAATCGACTTGTCGTGATACCTAAAATTTGGGATAAGATATGGGAAATTTTTTGGGAGTGGGAAATTAATTATGTCAGATTTTGTTAGTAATCAAAGGTGCCCATGCTATGCACCATTCTATAAACTGTTAAATTACCCAATGCCTTTTCAAAAAACCCTTTCCTAAATATAGTCCCCTAGCTACGTTTAAAAATATTATTACGAAACTCGTAACTAATAATTAACACCTCCAAGGCGCTTTACAAATTAATTTATACCTACATTCTATACCTATGTATTTTGGTACCCGTTATGTATTGGAGAATACCCAGTAACCTAATTTTCTAGATCACCAACAAAGCACCTTTAAAGGGTTTTATTATTGTTTTGTGGTTTCAAAATCCCGTCTTTTAAATGAAGTCTCTCGTCTAAGATTTATTGCCCGAAAGTGTCTTTTGTGCTTCAAATAGTATTTTAGTTCATTGAACCCCAAATTATTATCTTACAACGGTATTGTCTCAAGAATCGTCGCCGGTCAACATCAGGCAGATCCGGATCGACTTACGGAGGGAACGCTCCTTTTTTTACGATTACCGATAATTACCCGATAGCTTTTTAAATGTTACCGTTATAATTTTCCGATTAAATCATCCGACTTAGATGACATGTTTCCTTATTAAAGGCCCCATTAAGGTAGCTATAATAATAATACTAATATTTGAACGAACCACATAGCACCGCTTTTATGGAAAATCACCTCAAGGGCGCTATATAAACTATAATTCATGCTTAAATCTAGAAAACTACAAGCCAGACGAACAATTATAAACAATTAAAATACTCGGGGAGTAATGATGATTCTATTGTTTTAACCCTACTTTGTACGAAATCCAAACATTAATGTTGTTAATAATTAATTCAATTTGTCAAACTTACCCCTCTCATGCACACGAACCTTGACATGCACGAATCACAATCCAAAACCAGCATCCCTCGTGCACTGATTGATTAATCACTAATTAAAGCACTTATTATTTCGGTCTAACTTTCGCGTCGGTTTGTATTAAATTTTATCCTCCCTGACAAACGCCCCAAAAGTGCATTTTGTATTGATATTAAATTAACATTGACCGCCTTAATTTACAAATTATATTATTTAACTTCATGAACTCGCAAGCCGCAATCTCTGTCTTCCTTATTCGCGTGGACTCTTTTTGTTTAATAAAGACGAACTATTCTTTGTTTAATTAAAATGATTTAGAAGCACCGAGCTGGTCTCCTCGCGACTCTCAGAACTTGACGATCTTAATTCTCAACAGGATCTCTCCCTGACTGTCCTCTAACACTCCTCTACCCCGACTTCCTTTATTATTATATATAACTATCTGAATTATTCCCGGTTTACGCGCACCAAATTATTATTCTGCCGTTTATCAAAACTCGATGATTTTTATCCCGTCTGCGCGGCCCTAGGTTCCTTCCCTGACTATCTTATTCGCGTGAATTAATTTTTTTTGTTATCTCTCAAAATATCCCAAATTTAGAAGCACCAAATTATTATTCTACCGTTTATCACAACTCGATGATTTTTATCTAGATCGTGCGTCCCCAGAATCTCTCTCTGACCGTCCTCCAACCCGTCTCTACCCCGACTAACTCGTTCCCACTCCCTGCCCCCTGACTCCCCAAACATCTCCTTGTGTGGTTTCAACAATATATTAGCCACTTCTTCAAATCTTAAGTGATAAACACATCTCCCAATATGCATATATCAACTTTAATAGTCAAAAATGTCACACTTTAACTATTATTTCAGAGAATTTTGTGTAGGAACCATGTTCGCTTTTTTTTCCGGTGTAAATTAATTTTGTCTGCGATGGAGTCATAAATTATCCCAATAACGCTTAAAAGAAGAGCTCAGTGGCGCACTTCAATTCACTACGCAAACACATGTGGTTATTTATTGGTAAGGACCCATAAATCACCCCCATGAATTGGAAACAGAGAATCGTATGCCATTCCATGTTACAAAATTAAATATATTTCTAAATCGATCTCTCAATTTTAAAAGAATTATTTCGTAGGCCCAAAGGCGAGATCATCACAAGCCTCAACTGCTCCCAACCGTGTAGTGCCAGAGAAACTGTGGCATCCCCGATAAGGATTTGGTACGAGGCTGAAACCAGTGGAGAAGGGAGAAGGAACGCGGGGAAGAACCTGACTATTCAGATCTGGTTGCACCAAACAAGTCTACATTCATTTTTTACAATAACTTCACTTCCTCAACGCCTACATCATCTTTGGGGATACTGTGTGGAGGGTATTTTTTTAAGGAAGGAGTGAACCTGGCTCTTGAAGTGACACTTGTTGTAGGAGAGAGGAATAAATGAGGTAGGCAAATCGTTCCACGTAACTCACACCAAAACTAGTTGAAGAAAAGATCCATTCTCATGTAGCTAACACTATTGCAGTTTCGCAGTTAATTCAAATCTCCCAGTGGAACATGGACTTCAAGCTACGTCACTATTTTTTTATCCAATCACCGCTCTACCCCTCGACAACCTAACCTTGTTAAACGCATTTTCTACGAGCCTTGGCTGGTTATTCGTTACCTGGAAATGTTTAAATATAGAATAACTCTGTCGGCAGAATTCCTACTCCTCAACGGAAAAGTCTCGCTGTTTCTCAGCTGAATTTTGCTTTTCGCACTCGTCGCCATGTGCCGATAAAGGCCAATCCACAATGGGTGATTTGGTTCACAAAGGCGAATAACAAGACGCACTGTTTACATTTCCGCGCTCCGGTCGTTCGAAACGGCCAAGAATTACGAGTGTAAATGTTCGGCCACACAGGCGCATGGCATGGTAACGCCATGGAATTAGGACGGGAGACGAGAATGTTTGCATTGCAATGGTGTTAGTAGCACATAAGCATCTTAATCTCAATGCAATCCTGATGTTTATTAAATTTATTTTTTATTATTTTTATTTCTTGCGACAAAACAATCCCGATTAGGAGCCCTTGCCCGGAATAATGTGTATCCAACAAAACTATCAAAGTTGAGTTATTGATGCAATAATGTTGGGCATATTAATACGCATCTTTTAAGGTAGGAATTATGATATTAAACAAATTTTTAGGCCTGTGACAGCCTTTCAAAGTTTGTTTTGTGGAAGAATGTTGTATAACGCGATTCATCAAAATCACGGCGCATGGTTTAATTTATGGGAATAAATGGAGAAAACGAACGTCTTATGGCTTTAACTGGAAAGTTTTCAAAGCCGAGAGGCTGAAGAATGCAGGAAATTAGAATTTGTCTCGAAAAAATATTATTAAGCCTTTTTTAGCCGTTGAAACAGTTTTTTAGCCGTTGAAGCCGTTTTAGCCGTTGAAACAGTTTTGTGGAATAATGTTGTATGTTGATCTCAAGACAATATCTAGAAGGTAAATAGTTTCATTTATTCATATCGTTTTTTGGCTTTATAAGCTCAAAAACATGTATGACATTTGTGTTAGAAGAGCATATTGCTTTCTGTAAGGTAGGAAGAGTATAAAAAAAACCATTTTGTGGAATAACGTTGTATTTGAAAGTGGTCATATACAACATTATTCCACAAATTCAGCCTAAATTCAAGTAATAAACTATAAATTAATTGATTTTCTAGACGACTTTTCAATTAAAACTGTTAAGAATTGGATGTTTTATGTATTTTAAATATAAAATGTTAAGAAACATAACTGGTTTCGTTTTTTCAATTTATCTCGAAACTAGAATATTGTTGGATACAACATTATTCCGAGCAAGGGCTCAGTTATGAAACTCATTTTGGGACGGGAAGAATTTTATATTGTACGTACATAAGTAATCATTTGTCTACCTCGGGAGCAAAATAACATGGGACGGTCGGTCTAAGAGCGAGGTCAACAGCCGTATACACCAGGCTAGGCTTGCATTCTATAAAAGGTCGAAAGTAATTGAATCAAATAATATAGACCTAAAACTGCGAATACTCCTCATCAAGACCTATGGAGTATCTTGATGTACGGCTGCGAAACATGGTGCCTATCCGAAAGAGATAAACGGAGACTAGAGGCTTTTGAGATGTGGTCCTATAGAAGATTATTAGGAATTTCCTGGAGAGACCACATTACAAACGAGGAGGTTCTCCAAAGAATCGAAAGAGGAAGGCACCTGCTCAGGACCTTGTCCGAAAGGCGTGCAAGATGGATCGGCCATGTTATACGACAAGAAGGCCTCTTGCATGCCATAATGGAGGGTATGACCGAGGGGACAAACTCTAGGGGACGCCCACGCCGAGAGTACCTGGACGACCTGCTGGTAGACGTGCGCTGCTCATCATATGCAGAATTCAAAAGAGCCGCACAAGACAGGGAAGAATGGAAGAAACAATTAGAGGAAATTGCTGCAAACCAATCCCAGGATTGAAACCAGAGAGAGAGAAGTAATGATCGGTCTTTGGATTAGTTGGCATCGCTTTTGGGCCCTACCCAGGCGTCGCACGGGTATTCATCCCCTTAAAATAATAAAATAATTGATTTTTGAAAGGTATGCATTGGTATTATATATTAACAATATCGGCGACACCAGAAAACACAGTCCCACCCAGTTAAAATTTCGGATAGCACATCTCTCATATTTCAATATATTTGTATCACACTGATCATTTGGTTCTAAGGGCCGGTTTTATAAACGAAGTATCAAACGTGACATCTGTCTCGCTTAGTTTGATAATGCCTTCAGAAGGCGAAACAGCTGTCACGCCTAATAATAATTACATTGCAGAACTTGTTTATAAATAAACTGTTTTTTATAAATTGAATAATAATATTATTGAATATAGGTATAAAAGAAATATAGCAGGGCTGACGTAATATTATATCTTAAAAATAGTGTACGGGTCCAAATAACCATGCGCCGGGAACATCTTCCTACTTACAACTACGTCAAAAAACGCCAGCAAACGGATTTTTATCCATTTAACTGAACAAAATCGGTCCGTAAAGCGTTAACCGCTACTTAACCAACCGGTAACCTGACGAATGTTTATAAAACGTGAAAATCGGGCAGTAGATCAAACATTTGTTAAAAATGGTATCAAGCGTGACGAACGGATTCTTATAAAACCGGCCAAATCAACAAATAAAATCGCACTGAAAGTTAACTGAAAAAAGTAAAGCAATTGGAAAACCAGAATTCAGATTCCGAGTCAAATCTACAATCAGCTCAATTCAATATTATTATCATTCTCATATTGTTTTCGTCAGCCAGTTTTACAGCGATTCTTGATGTCCACTCAAATGTAATTAAAATATTTGCATTCATTCGAAACGAGTACTTTTCCTCGAAAGCCCATACAGTTCTTTCTCGGGAGCGAAGTGTGAAGACGATAAAAAGTATTATGTGACTTCCCGTTGAAATGTCAATGCTAAGAAAAACTTTAAAATAAATCTGAGGTACGCTGTACTATCGTTGCATCTATTTAATATACATCAATAATTTTTTTTTTTTTAATATAGATATATAAGTGTACAAAGGTGTTACATAAATTACATATCGGTACAGAAATTATTTAAAATTGCAATCTCATCAAAGAAGAAGATAGTTCTTGTGCTTGATGAGCGAGTTACACTAATTATAACAGAAATAGAATAACATTATGCAAAAGGTAAGTATATAATACGAACAATTGAGACTTCTGGATCATCTATATGTGTAGGTGTACATACATAGGATACGGTACGAAATTCGAAAAATCTAAATAAAATAGAGATGAATATAATTTATAATAAATGGAAAGAAAGAGAAAAACAGGTAATTATTTAGTTTTAATTATTCCTGATGAAGTGTAGCTTCAGTTTGAGTTTCAGTTTATTGATGTCTTTGGTTTTTTTTATTTCAATTGGAAGGTTGTTGAAATACTTAATTCCTAAGTAGATATAATTTTTTTGCATTAGTTTGGTATTAAATTTTGGTATTTTGATGTTGTCTTGATATCTTTTTGATTGGTAGGTTTCAAATTTTTTGATGATATTATCCGTGTAGTATGAAATACGTGTAGTATTTTTGCGGCAGAGTGGTAGATGCTGTCAGAATTGCCCTGGTGTAAGACCTCATTTCAGAATCGAAAAGTTGCCTTAAATGGCTTTAGACCAGATATGAATAACAAGGACTTCTCAACCTTCGCCTTCTTCATATACTTCGCTTCCCCACTAATTCCCAATTCAGTATTTTTTTTAAAGTCCCAACTGCTCTCAACCGTGAGAGACCATGCCATCCTCAATTGGGGTTCATTGTGAGACTGAAAGTAGTGAGGAGGGAAGGAGTTGAGGAAGAGGAAGGTGGGGAAGTTGCTGGCTATTCAGATCAAGTTAAATCCATTTCAAGGAACGTTTCAATGCTGAATGGTGGTTTTACACCAGAGCGATACATTCTGAGAGTAGGTATCTTTCAATGTGGAACGTGCTGCAAATATACGTTAGGTACGTTTTTTTAAATGAGAAAAATTGTGAAATAACATATATCTATCAATCAAATAAAATTTACTTGCGTATTCCGCGATTTGTATCCGCGTTCTTCAGATTGCTGGTCGGGACCCAATTACTTACTCCTCACCGGACCAACGGGTCGAAAACATACGCCAAATGGGGCTGCTTTAGTCCCACCGACTCCGGGCAGTTGGGACTCTTTTGGGATATTCACATTAAAAGCAGGCACATTGGTTCTGCGGATTGAAAGCCCGAACATTTTTTTGTCGTTGTCTGAAGTATAGTCTGTCAATTAAGAAAAGTATTAAAAATTCAAATACAAAATTTGTAAGCTGGCAGCACCAATATAAACTGTCAGATATTTCTTTAAAGCGCAATTACACTTAATATATACATATAACACTTAAATACTTTTAAAAATATGTATTTAAATCCAAGCAGCATTGTTAGGTGTACCTAAATGACATAAATTTGATTGTACTTTCATTCAATTTTACAAAAATTTGAATTTAACCGAAGGTAAAAAGGAACAAACACTAATGGTGAGTTTAGTTACACTACTTTAGATCTGATTGTAATTTTAATACAATACCGTTATTCTTCATTATGTTAACACATAAATGTAAAGGTATAATATACCTGCATGCCATTCTGATTTTGAAATCAGTGGGCATCTACATTGCAATGAAAAAATATTTTTTTCAATTTTATGCATTTTTATTTTTTTACAAATATGTAGGTTACACAGTTTTACATTTTCACCATTAGTTTATATTTTTAGTATTGCCATTTGAACAACGGTGGCGCCTCTTGTTTTCTACTCTCATTTGACAATGTGTAGGTATCTACTCGTAAGTTATTTTCTGAGGCACGCAGGCCACCTTTTATCTCTATGACTCATCGTATTCGTAGAATATGGCATCCCCAATTGGGGTATTTCGTGAGGCTGAACGTAGGGGGGAGGGAAAGGAGATGGTAGAAAGGAGGTGGGGAAGAACCAGGCTATTTAGATCTGTTCACCAAACACGGATAAAGATCTTACACCGATATTAGTAAGTATATAAGTAATCTTGATACTGAGAGTATTTTAATTAAATAATTAAAACACTTTGTTTTTACCACAATAATCTTTATTTAAAAAGTCGACATGTTTCGATAACGATGTTCTCTTCATCAGGACATTATATGTACTTAAATAAAGATAATTGTGGTAAAAACAAAGTGTTTTAATTATTTAATTAATAAAATGGTGCCACAAAGTGAATTTTGCAAAATTTGAAGATATATATTTTAAATGAATTAATTATGAAATAACACAAATTAATCAAATAAAATTTATTTCCCCACGCCGGGATTCGATCGCGCGGATTCGATCCCGGATTACGAGTTAAGAGCCTTACCGCTCGACTAAGCCGGGCTTCGAATGTTTTTTTAAATTATTTATGAAAACAGTTCTCGTACATATCTTCCACCTAAATAAATCTCGATACATTATAATGTTAACTAATTAAAATTACGGCTAAATGATTTAAATGATGAACTACTCTTCCTATAAATCCTTGTAAACCTTTATGTTAAATATATAATTTTTTTATACAGATAAACCTTTAAGTTAAATATATAGAAAAGGCAGCGCAGTCGTTCCTCTTAATTACTTACGTATTTTGCAGATTATATGTATCAAGGTGAATGAGAAACTGATAAAATCCATTAAATTAAATATGCACGATTAATACTTGTGATGCCAAATTAATGTGACCCCACACAATTCAGGGTCAAGTTTTTAACATAAAACTGTAATTTCAAAATAATTAATTCCGGTTCCTCAAACAACACTTCACTAATAATATTTAACATTTTGTGGATCCCATTCTTCTTTGTCCAGAATGTTAAGACTTGTCAACTCAAGACAGTGCATAAAATTTTTGGTTCGTGTATATTTAGATTTTAGATTGTTTCTATCAATATTTATTTGTTACAAATGACGCATTCTTACATCGGTCCATAAAATAATAAATAAATAAATATATTTGTAATAACCACCCAATTGTTTTGCAGATTTCCGAGCATATACCTTCGATCTTGAATACTTTCTCATTGCCGTAACGCTTCGTTAGTTACTAATTAGGGCGAGGGATGCTATTGGTTAGTTTTGTCATCCCACCGCTCAGGCTTACATATGTGATCCCTTTATGGGATTTCACAGCTTTGATGACTGATAAAAGGTCATGTTTTACATCTAGAGAGCAAGTTGCTTCCCGATACATACGGCGCGACTTCAAGAAAAAACTCTGGCAGGACTGCACCGAGAGACGCTTTGTAAACCGTCTGCTTTCGGAGTTCAGCTGAGCTGACCCAGAGAGAAAATGAGAAACATGTAATTACGGATGTTGGAGAGAGTGCGCTAACATTAAAAAAAGGTTAAAATTGAAGCTAAAATTGTGAAAATGTTTAATAAAACACGATTCGTTTAAAACAGAGCAAAAATCTCTTGAGGCTATCTAAAACAGCATTTAAAGAAACACTGTGAATTTTTTCACACATATAACTTGTAAAATAACTGAAACAGACGTGAAATTAATGATTTTCGGAGCATAATTTGAATTTTTTTTCTGTCGAATATAATTTGCGTTTCGGCGTGGGGAATGTATAGATATTATATTAAAAAATAACATATATTTTTTTAAGAGCTAAAAAACTTCAAATTTTTCAGGGGGATATGTAAGAAATCGGAAGGAATTCGGGTAGCAGCGGCTTAAAGGAACAATTGGGATGACCAACACAGGTGTAACCTGTGTATCAGCGAACCCATAAAGTTATTATTAATGTTTATCATACTGTTGAACTGCTTTAAATACGTGCCATACTAGCAAATTGATTGTACTAAAATTAAAGACTAATTGTTTTCACCATCATCCCGTTACACATCAACAAACACAAGAAAATTACATATTGTTTTTTTTTTATTATTACTGAAAATTAATCAACTCGTCAAGCGGAGTGCATAAAACAGTCACTGATATTAAATATAAGATAATATTATTCTGTAATTAAATAAAAGATAACATTTTTATGTTAACCGGGAACTTATCAACCGCGGACTAAAGATAAAAAAGGACGGTGCTGAGTCATGACATTTTAATAAATTCATTCAATCATGTATTCAACAAATAATGACCTACGACAAATTCAGCGATGTCGTCAAGAATCTAGTAGAAAAATGTTAATTTTCATGAACCCAAGTACACGAGTGGTCGTATATTATATTATCAACTAGCTGACCCGGAGAACTTCTTACCGCCTCAGAATCGGTAACTGTTGTGTTAACTTATTAACTGAATAAAATTCAGTTTATTGATTATTTTTAATTATCGATGCGCAACTGTCCGTGTTTTGTTTTTGTCAGTACGGCGAGATGACGTTGTGTACGGATTTATAATTTTTGTGATTTTCTTACTTTTCCACTTACTTACGGGAACTGCGTTTCATTTTCTTTATATGTGTGAGGGAGATTTATTATAATTATTGTATTTTTACTTTGGAGGGGTGCAGACATACGTTCACCGTTTGTACCATTTTCGACTGTTGACATTTAGTGTGTAAGAAAGAGGGGCAGTATTAGGTATATGTTTAAGGACAAAAGCAAAACAAAGAGCGCTTTGACATTCAACATTTTTGAATTTTTGGAATTCACTCACTACTCAATATTATACTTACCACGATATTCCTGCAGCTCTTTTAAAATATGAAAATTCGTTCCATACAAAATGTATGAGGAAAAGAAATTTCTTCGTAATTATTATTTTCGTGAATTTCTCTGGTGTTTTAATAGCTATTCTGCTATACGGGGCGGAGGCGAATCCAACAAATCAAAGATTATAAAAATCGGTTCAGCCGTTCTCGAGTTATTAATGGTGTAACTAACCCGACTTTGTTTTATATATTAAATATTAAGATTATTGAAAAGTACTTTTATTTCTACAGTATTTCATGGCGACAATTTTTGGCTTTCACAAGCGTGTCTTTTCATTGTATTCTCTTTTAAGCGTTATCTTTTATGTGTATTTTTAAATCGTGTGCCAATCACCAGGGGTGAACTAATCCAACAGACTATTCCAATGAGCAGTGAAAACTGGGGAGTAAAAATGAATCGGTGCAGTATTTTTAATTAAATAAACGTTGTGGTAAGGAAGGGGAAATTATTACATTTTCATCCATGAATACATTAAGATTATACAGTCTGTAAGGCGCTGTGAAAAACGAACAATAACAAGAAAATAACTGATAATAGATGCATTTTTTTAATTGTGCAGAATTTTGGTTATATGCACTGTACTTTTCGCAGTCTACAGTTTTTCCATCTTGCATGGTGGAGTATTTTCTTTTTATTTCAATCCGTTTTTGATTGTATTTTTATTTTAGATTTGGTTACGACTTTTATTTTGATTTTGATTTTGTTTTTTTGATGCACATAAAGATTTAGATGGCAAATCGGATGGTCTTTCCTGGTTCCCTCCAAGGTATCACGGAATACTTTATTACACTTAATTCCTCCGGCTGGCCCTTCTACGAAGTGCCCCGCGATTGTCCACGACAATAACCGTCTGAGAAAAAAAATTATAACAACTCGAATCATCCACATACACCGTGGATAATCTGTCAATATGACTCTGCGCCGTATTATCCTGGCTGCGCCAATTTGTAATGTCCTTGATTAACTTAGAATCAAGACACAACTAATGAATTTGTAATGAGGAGAATAAGATCGTAATAGGCGAGTTTATTGACGTTATAAAGTTTACAGTGTAATAGTATGTCCTATGCTACGGTCTACGAGAGAATGAGCGCTCAGCAGCCGATGTACCGCGCGCTGCCTGCCTCCGACTACCGACTTCGGGTGCCATCGGAAGCGTTCGGCTATTTCCGTAAATGTTGCCATGCTGAAGCAAGCTTGCGGATACTACATTAAAAAAACAAAAATACATGTAAAAACCAAGCCGGGCGTGAAAATCAAAATAAATAAATATCACTGGTGGTACTATCCGGCTTCACTCGATGTTGAAAATTTCACCCTTTTTTAACATTTTATGTTTTCTCTTATTTAAAAATAAAATCTTGCCTTAGGTATTACCGGTAATTGAAAGTTCAATTAATGAGAGATATTAGAAAATTTGACACAGAAATACCATTAAAAAAAAGTTGTGCAAAACATCTGAGCTCACCGGTTGGTATTTAAAATGGGTCTTTCAGTGGTGGGGCAATAGAATAGTGCTCGCGGTGGACAAAAAAATAACATGAAGAGTCAACTCTGTCTCAAAAAATTCCCAAATTGAGGTGTGATTGTCCGCGTCTGTCAACGCGTCACCTAGCTGACAACGTAAGTGCCTACATCTCTTCAGACAGTTGCGATGCAGATAACGCCGAGTACAATTACTGGCAATGTTGAATGCATAATGCAGTAATGATCATCATAATATTATAAAGGATCTTGTTGTAATGTGACAGTGAGCGAATTTACTACAATGGCCACACACGACGCATAGCAACAGGCCAAACATCTCTCTCAATCCTCGCTAGCGACTAAATTCATCATTTACATTTACGTAAAAGTCATCGACGACGATTCAACCCCGATTTACGCGGTACTGCGCTTTTTCATTCCGTGACAAAATATTTACTAAAAAACTAACCTAACCTTACCTAACCTTGTTTTACATTTTACTATTTTTGAACAATAATTTATTGTCTTTACAGAATGTCTGCATTATTTTTGTCCCATTTTTTGTTAGGTTATATTAAGTTAGGTTTTAGTAAATATTTTGTTGGGAGATGTTTGTATTATTTTTTTCCATTTTCCATTTTTTAACAATAATTTCTTGTATTTACAGGATGTCTGCATTATTTTTGTCCCATTTTTTTTGTTAGGTTCGATTAGGTTAGGTTTTAGTAAATATTTTGTTGGGGGATGTTGGATAGGGGATAGGATGTCGTGATGTGTGATGTAATTTACGGATGTGCGTAGGATAGGGGCCATCCATAAATTACGTCACACCTTAAGGGGGTGGGGGGGGGGGGGGGAGTAAAGAGGTTTGGCATTGTGTAACAATGGGTATGGGGGGTTAATCAGCTCTGTGACGTCACATGTAAAAAAATGTTGAACTACTATTTTGATTATTCTTAGATGTAAAATTACAAAATATGTGACGTCACATAAGGAGGAGGGGTTTCACGAATGAGATAGGGACAGGGTGGGGGGGTCAAAAAATCTTGAAACTCGTGTGATGTAATTTATGGATGGCCCCATATTTTGTCGGGGATATAGTTGAAAAGTCGCGGAACCGATTTACGCTATACTAATGAACTCTTATAAAAAAAAAACCATAATAACCTTCTAATTAAAACACCCGTAATCTTATGTATAGATTAAAATTAATTTTATTTAAAGATTAAACTTGTTGAGTTAAATCCCAAATTGTAATATTTTACCTAATTAAATTATGACAATATTCGCGAACCTCGATCAATTAAAATATTAAAATTTAATGTGTTACTCATTGAGTTAAAATAAAATAAAATAATATTCATCCTAAACTTGCAGAAAAGTCAATAGATCTCACATAAAAATAAAAATGGATAAAATTTATCCGAGACACTGTATACAGCATTTAGATCGGGTTTGAATCTTGCAATCATACATAAGATAGCTGTCAATAAACATATGTCAAGTCACTGAAGATAATCTTGGTAGTTCTTAGTCCAAGTATGATACAGTTAAAAATGACTCAATCGGGACACTCAGTTGGTTAAGCTCCGCCCCGGCATGCCGTAGGTCCTGATTTCGAGTCCTAGATGTGACTGTATCTTTTTCTGATTTTTCTGTTTTCAGATTTTCGATTGAGTATCGCTAATATTGTCTTCATTCATTTAGAAAGTTTCCTTGTTTGTCCCGAATCGTTCTTATACCATTCATCCTCTTGCGATGAAACTTTGGTGATTTGTTGTGGGTACATCCGCGTATGTATTTGTATGTATTTGGTAGTTCCGCGTATGTATTTGGTAGTTCTTAGTCGAAGTATGATACAGTTAAATATGACTTAATCGGATAGGGACACTCAGTTGGTAAAGCTCCGCCCCGGCATGCCGTAGGTCCTGATTTCGAGTCCTAGATGTGACTGTATCTTTTTCTGATTTTTCTGTTTTCAGATTTTCGATTGAGTTTCGCTAATATTGTCTTCATTCATTTAGAAAGTTTCTTTGTTTGTCCCGAATCGTTCTTATACCATTCATCCTCTTGCGATGAAACTTTGGTGATTTTTTGTGCGTACATCCGCGTATGTATTTGTATATAATGATGTGCTATTAGTATTTAATATAGTTTAGCGGCAGGGAGTGAAGGGGCAGGGGATGGAGGATGCGGGAGAGGAACGGGGTTGCATTGGAGGAAAAGATACGCAGGGAGACACAATTTCTTTCTTTGTGTGGTAGTGCAACACATAACACATGCCGGGTACGCTAGTATTGTATATTATTTACTTTCATAGCAACGTCATGACGAATGAATATTGTCGTTTGATACTACTCAGTAGATCTAGCGTTTTGTAAAATTCAAAAGGTTTTTGTTCCTAAATTTAACATATTTTAAAATGTCAGCACCTCGCCACAATTGTTTTTGCAAGTGTAAAAATACAACAATTGCTGCACTCGATTCAATTTTTCCGCGCGTGTTCTAAATCTGATTCATTTTGAGGTTATGATTCATAATGACCTTTACATACATAAAATTATATAATATTCATAGTAAACCATAACTTTAAATAAGTACCGAGATGATAAATTTCGTATCTACGTATTTATATACCAACTGATTTAACTCTAATTTAACCATAAAATTAGATTAATTTAATAATATTTAGAATATATTTTTTTTACATTATCTTTGAATTTTCGTAATTTCGGTGGATGATTGCACATGATCAAGTCCTATTTCCATCAATAGTTTTCTTAATAACAAAGTAGTTAAAATTAAGATTTAATTTCGCCAACACCAAGAAAGATAACTACTATTCATTATGAAAAATTGATATTATGAAATATGTTAAAATTTTTATTCAAAACCAGATCGAATCTACTCGCGAATAATTGGCTGCTCATACATTTGCAAACCGAGCTTTCGTGGTTCATTATACGCAGCATTGAGCCACCGATGGCTGTGTTTTCAATCAAACGAAGCGTTTTGATGTTTTATTCGTTTTTAAATACATAAGTATGGTTGGCTCCGGGTCGATCGATAAATTACCAAGGAACAAGTGATGGAATATGGAATACATAGGTACCTAATTAAATCTCAACTTGAAGAATTATAATATTTGTTACATCTAGTGATTTTTCACGGGATTGTTTTATTTTTTATTTTAGCGACTATATAAAATAATTGAATATACAAAATATAACGGAGAAATCAAGTATATAGATATTGTATTTCTTAGTCCTCGTTTTTAGTGTCTTCGTTAAGACGGGTCTCTTCCGAGCTCCACCATTAACGTTTGCCATGACAATCCCTCTTAACATTTCCATTAACATGATAAATATTGTCAATTTTTGTTGTGTTTCGAGCATTCCATGCGCGGCAGAAAACATCAACGTATAATATTATAGTAAATATATTTGACAATAAAATTATAATTTAATATCAAATTTTAATATAATTATTCTGTTTTTGACGCCTACGTAAATATTTACGCACTGGAAATTTTTAAAAGGCAACTAAAATATCGATATCGAAAAAATCGATATTAGTAGGAAATCTTTCCTGATAAATAAATATCTGTGTTTTCTTCCTGATGTAGCATCTTTTCTTCGTCAGAACGCATTTTAACATTTATGTAAACTACAAACGTCAAGTCAAATGCGCGGAGGTAATAATTATGATTTTAAATTGTAAATAATTACTGTCGTAATCGATGATTATTTCTTTCGTGAACTCACTTGTAAATAAAGTCTATTAATTTATAAATCGGTTTCAGAGACACGGGAGAAATTGACCGATTCATATCGGTATTCTATTTTTGATGCTACGTAATTATTTACGGACTCTAAATTCTTAATAGTAACTTTAGGTCGTCCAATAATCGACATTAGTCGGAAATCTTTCCTGATAAATAAATATCTATTAAAATATCTGTGGTTTCTCCCTGATGCATCTCTTTTTTATCAGAACGCATTTTAACATTGATATAAACGTCAAACGCGTGGACAGGTCCTTACCATTAGCCAAATTGTGTGTGACCGCGCAAACTTCACCCCAATCTTTCAACCGTATTTCAACAAACGGAGGAGACGGAAAACTAAAAATGTTGATAGTAAATCAAAGCAATAGTTAACGCATTTGTTAACAATTGACCTGCCAAGAGACCTACCTTTAGGGTATTTTCATCGACTTATTGCACATATTTTCATTGACAGGCATATTTTTAATTCTTGATTTGAAACAGTAAATTTTTTATTATTTTTATGTCTCGGGGAAGGATGTTATGGAGTTTTGTTGCAAAGTGCATTTTCTTAGTCCGAAAGTGGTTTAATAACTTGGAAAGTTTTTTATGTCATTTTTATTCGATCTAGTATGATAGATACACGGTCTAATAGAGGATTTATTATTTTTGAATAGCTTCAATAATATTTTTGTGGCATAAGTCAAAGTTGTTGAAAATTTCAATCGAAGACGTTTTAATGGGTACTTTCAGTATGGTCTTTATGATTCCTTTTTAAATTGATTCAGGTTGCGTGTACGTACTTATGTGTAGCAGATCCCCATTCTACAATTCCATAGCATAGCGTTTACCCAGAGTAAACCTTATTCATATCCTTTTTATTTGTCACATTGCTTAGATTTTTGAAGAAATGTATAAGTCTTGTGATAGTCCAAAAGCCCGTGACGATCAGACCTTCGTTATTTTATAAAACCTGAAAGTTTCTCTGTGTATGTCTCTAATACAGGTAAAGATGATCCCCGACTACGAAGTTTGGATTACGGTGGCTTTGAAAGATATTATATTAATAAATTATAATTGTACTTATGTTAAAGTATAAAATCTGAATTTTATATATGTCAACATATGTTTTCTCAGTTATCAGACAGTGTTGATGGTTCCTTCACCTTGTCAGATACATTAAAAGTCTACCGTAGGTGCGAGCGCGATACATACACGCAAGCGGGTGGGAGTGAAATAGTGCGAAATTTCGATAATTGAGGTGCAATTTTATACACCTTTGCTACCTCCTATCTTTCAAAGACACCGTGATCAAAACTTCATAGTCGCGGATCGTCTTTACCTGTAGATATTAGGGACATGCACAGAGAAACTTTCAGGTTTTATAAAATAACGAAGGTCTGATCGTCACGGGCTATTGTTCTATGAGTTTTTCGGTTATGATGCTGCGAACAAATTACAATTTATTAAAAAAAAACACTAGATTAAAAGCAAGCGTTCGGCTACTTAACCCGATTGATTGACCGTTTGGCCTCATAAAAATACGTATAGAGATAAAGTGGATATACAATATTAATGTAATATTATGTAGGTACTGTCTTGCAAATTTACTTTGACTCTATCGCAAAAATGTTGACATTTTACGAGCGTTCAAAGGTCATGCGGTAAGGCATTTGCTGATTTTTTTGCAGTAGTCTTAGATTTACATATTACGTTTCATATACTTGTTTTTGCATTTTGTTCAGAATGTTGGGTTATAAATTGCATTATGCACGTGGTGTAATCAAATGATTAAGAATAGATATTTTTAGGGTTTCTTGAAGTGAAAAATTCTTTAGCACCGTTGTGATTTTAAAGATTAAGAAAGGGACGGTCCGATGGTTTGGGCATGTAGAGCGAATGAACGAGGAAAGGAGTGTAAGGAGAATATATGACGCAAATGTGAATGAAAGAAGAAGTCGAGGACCACCAAGAAAAACAAGACAAGACCAAGTGAATCAGATACTTGAGTCGGGCCATGTTAAGAGTCAGAATAATAGAAGAGCATGTATGAGACGTTGTAAGAATGTAAACGTCGCAAGGAATGTGTGCCAAGACCGAGTTGTTTGGAGGTCCGTCTTCTCTGCGTACCCGTGCGGGAAACGGCGTGATAGTCAGTTAGTAAGTGATTTTTAACTCGATGAAACGAAAGCGAGCGACACTAAAAAATACAAACATATACATACATCTATTGCATAGATTCTCAATCATTTTTTGCCCACCGCCCACTTTAAGAATATTTTTTTTCTAGCGCCCACGCCCCCTAACTCGTGAATCTGGAACAACAATTGTCGTAACGATTATATTTACCACAACAGGGGGGGGGGGGCGTAATGGGATGGGGCAATATGGGATGGGGCAAGATGGGGTGGGGTGGGTTTCTCTGGATCTCCCACCGCCTCCCAAAAGTCTGAAACGCCCCCCAATTTTCTCTTGGTCTTCTACCGCCCCTATGAACCCATGATCTATAGGATTTAGCCTGCGAGAGAATGAGAAGCAGTAAAATATTTTTATTTTTATTTTACGGGTACTCAATTCCAATATAATACTATAAATTTACGATCAATGGTTAAATATCACAGTTTGAAGTTTTACTCTTTAAGATTTTCCAAAAAGAAAGAAATAATCATTTGGGTTTTAAATAAGTTGTTAGTTAAATAACAATAATCTTGATTGTTATTTTATTAGGTAGATACCTACACACCTGTAGGTCTATTAAAGCCGCACCACAAAACAAAGGTAAGTATTCCACAAACTTGTACATATATATATATTTACGACTGAAGGCAATCATTATTTCATCTGCTCGATCAATAACAAAATTATTGACCATTTCAATGAACATAATTATTTGAATCGTTAAATGGCCTATTTAATATGCTTCTGCTCGTATCTATGACCTCCGTTGCCAACAAATTGCATACGAAATCATTAAAGGTTGAATCTTAAAAGTTTATTGAAGATTATGTTTAGTTTACAGAATATAATAATAATGTTGTTAATTAATTTTCAAAACGCACCGTTCTGTAAATTGATGATCAAATCGTAACACTTTCACGTAAATTGATCGTTTGTGTGTATTAAAAAAAAAAAATAATCTCACGGGAAGTCGGGTAGTAAAGCTAACAAAACATAAAAACTAGATAAGTATCGCTTT
Organism: Limnephilus lunatus; assembly: GCA_917563855.2. Classification (NCBI taxonomy): domain Eukaryota; kingdom Metazoa; phylum Arthropoda; class Insecta; order Trichoptera; family Limnephilidae; genus Limnephilus; species Limnephilus lunatus. Next base: position 12,387,494 of record OU830602.1, on the reverse strand, counting down.
TCTAAGAAAATACTGCCTACACGTCGTTTAAAATCATCGCTATAGATAATAATAAAATCATTTACCATACATACATAAAACATAAAACAATTCAATCAATTTTATTAGAATTCCAGCAACTCTATTATAGACCCGTCTAATAATAATCGTTGCACGAACTTTTATGGAATTATTGAGTGATGTATAACTAGGTATTTTCAGTATCGTCCTGGTGAAAAACCACCATCAATGATACTTTGTTTAAAAAGCATTAGCTGTGTTGATTGACCAGAATTTGAATTTCGGACGCAAATCTGCTCTGCCACCTCTTTCAGTTTCCTTCAGCCTCACAAACCATCCCAATTTGGGGAGTCCCACTGACTCCGGGTCCAAGAAAACTTTTAAAATGACAAAAAGCTGAGTGACGTTGGTCAAGGATATCACTGTCGAACGTGAATACCTATCTATGTACTCAAATAAACTTGTTGTGTCGAATTTATTGGTGTTTGCAATAAAAAAAACACATCAATTTTTTTACAGACCACTTATGTTATTATCATTATAAAGTATAAAAGTACCTGTTCGGGAGGACTTATTTTAAGATTTGAATTCACTGAAAATTCATGTCACGTAATGAAACAATAAGTTAAATAAATCAATGCAATGAAATGGTAAAGTGATCACCAAATTTTGAATATCGGAATTTTTAGGTAATTTAAAAAGTAAATGAATATCCCTACCTCTTGTTTTCTTTTTGTGAAAATATTTTTAACGAATTTTTATTACGATACAATTTTATGCTTATCTAATCTAACACACTATATAAAGAGGAAAGATTTGTTTGTTTGTTTGTTTGTGTGTTTGTTTGCATCGAATAGGCTCCGAAACTACTGAGCCGATTTGAAAAATTCTTTCACTGTTGGGAAGCTACACTATCCCCGGGTGACATAGGCTATATTATATTTTCAAAAAAATTAGGGATCCTTACTAAAACTTCAATAATGTAACCAAGGGTGTAAAAAAATTACCTAAAATATTCTTTAAATCGCGTGCGCTGCGAAAACCATTGATGATAGAATAAAATAATGTACGACGACTTTATAGAACACATCATTATTTACAAAAAAGGTCGCGACAGCATATGTCTAACTATTATGGTTATGCCACAATTAACACACTATATAAAGAGGAAAGATTTGTTTGTTTGTTTGTTTGTGTGTTTGTTTGCATCGAATAGGCTCCGAAACTACTGAGCCGATTTGAAAAATTCTTTCACTGTTGGGAAGCTACACTATCCCCGGGTGACATAGGCTATATTATATTTTCAAAAAAATTAGGGATCCTTACTAAAACTTCAATAATGTAACCCAGGGTGTAAAAAAATTACCTAAAATATTCTTTAAATCGCGTGCGCTGCGAAAACCATTGATGATAGAATAAAATATTGTACGACGACTTTATAGAACACATCATTATTTACAAAAAAGGTCGCGACAGCATATGTCTAACTATTATGGTTATGCCACAATTAACACACTATATAAAGAGGAAAGATTTGTTTGTTTGTTTGTTTGTGTGTTTGTTTGCATCGAATAGGCTCCGAAACTACTGAGCCGATTTGAAAAATTCTTTCACTGTTGGGAAGCTACACTATCCCCGGGTGACATAGGCTATATTATATTTTCAAAAAAATTAGGGATCCTTACTAAAACTTCAATAATGTAACCCAGGGTGTAAAAAAATTACCTAAAATATTCTTTAAATCGCGTGCGCTGCGAAAACCATTGATGATAGAATAAAATATTGTACGACGACTTTATAGAACACATCATTATTTACAAAAAAGGTCGCGACAGCATATGTCTAACTATTATGGTTATGCCACAATAAGTATTCTTTTATTTTAAAAATTTAATTTAAATGTTGCCGATAGAAAAAGCTCTTTATTTGTATCTTGGTTTTAATCCTTATCAAAATAAATTACTTCATTTTCAAGACAGCTTCAATACCTTTATTTAACTTTTTGAATTTTTCAATTCGGATATTTAATTAGAAAGATATCACGAGTTTAAAATTGTTAGTATTAGAAAAAAGTTTCGGCTACGGGCCGGGCGGGAGAGGAGTCAAGAAATGCAGTGCCAGGGGGGTTGGCGGGACGAGAGAGCGGGAGAGCGGTGGTGGGGAAGGTGAAAGTGGAACGCTGGAGGGGAACGCACGGGAAAGGACATGTGAGGAGTAACATTTTATTTATTTGAATATGGCATATATTATAAAAGAAAGTCCAAAAAAACGTGCAGCTCGCAAAAACTCAGAAACGAGTCCCGGTTCGATCAAGGCAGTTATATGGTGTGGTAGATCTCTATCCCCCCTAGGGAATAAGGGTATCCGTTTTTACCTAAAGGGCGTGCTTTTAAAGATATAAGGGCTGAAAGTGTCACCCTCTTGAAATGTCTAGAACAGTCTTCCGGAAAGTTCTAGAAGGTTCCATAGAGCTGTAGAAAGTTGTGGAAGGAGTGGCGGAGTATATCGTGGAATAATCAGGAATAGGGAATCGGGAACATCATTGTGCAACATTCCAGAACACTATCTTATTGTCCTGAGCGAAGCCGGGTAACCCAGCTAGTATAATATATACACAATTATTTCTTCAGATATACATTTTCGACTGAAAAAGTAAATATTATGTGTTCATAAATAAATAAAATCCTTGTTATACTAACTCGTATTTTTGTTTCGATTCCACAACAGATAAAATATTATACATCTGAATCAAGATGTAGGTACTTATTGATACTGTGTTATTAATATTAATATATTGTATTGTAAAGGTTCCGTCAATTATAGAACAACGGACATTGTCACCCATCAATATTATAAAAAGAAAGTTACCCCGTACGTTCCTTTCGAATGCTCTATGATGACGTAGATACGACCTCTGCCTGGTTTTACATTACTTCTGATTCTTTATTAGAACGATCCCCTTTCAATTGAATTAGTGGTTATATATCTGTACCCGGGAATCATACGGAAGTCCAAATGTTCAAGAGAGCCAAAAAACATTTTTTTTCTGTAACTATAGTCTCATAACTTCTTCGGATATCCATGCTGATGGATGTCAAAAAAGTTATTATTAAATCATTTAGTTATGTTTTAAAAACGCGCAAATAAAACGAAATATTTTTTATGTAAAGACTTTAAAAAATGTTGCAAAAAACATGGACTTGAGTCCTTCTGCTTCAAAATTAAATGGAATATTTTGTTATGACGTGGGTGTATTATGAAAGGATCAATGTTTGAAAATTGTTTACTTCCATAGAAAGTGCAGTAATATTAGAGGTATAAGGATGCAAATGGATTTGAGTCATAATACCTACACAAAATGCGACTAAATCATAAAGATGCAAGTCCATGTACATCTTTCCGCTTCTAAGATAGTTGTTGCAACAATGGTAGTTGCATCCGTATACATTTTTGAAAATCCTGTTTTTCTTCATGATATGACTTGTATCTTTCTGCCACTGATAAACATGATAATTTACTTAGTCTGCATAAAAAACTAATTTCTTCAAATTTTGGACTTGCATCCGTATGTTTCTCGGGTACAGATATACACGGAGGTATTATCGTAAAAGTTGTATAATCTGACTGCAGCGCGAATAAGTACCCAGATAAAGGTACAATATAACCGTTAATTTGTTTTTAATTTGACGTCTGATTTATGAAAACGGGACATTTTGGCGTTCCGAGTCTCTCCTCGGCGACATCGGGACAGAGTACAGAAAAACCGGACGGTTCCGTTGAAAACGGGTAAGGTTAAGTTTGAGTCAGCTCTAATTGTGCGACTATCGAACAATAAAATAAGAAGCAATATTGTTATGGTATGTTATGTTATGGTTTGGATGAATAAAGAAAAATAAGTTATTAAAATATCTAGGATATGTGATGAGACATCCAGAGAAGTAGATACGAGATCTTACATCTTATAATCAGGCAAAGATTGCCGGAAGACGGGGCCCTGGAAGAATGAGAACATCATGGCTGAAAAACCCGAAACAGTGGTTTGGCATAGCCAAAATGATAGTACAATGAATGGACAGGGCACGAGAAGAAGATGAATATTATTTGTGTAATATAATATGCACTCCTGCCCGGTGAGACCGGTACACCGAGGGGCACTGATTTATTAGGACTTGGAACACGTGCTCCGAGGATGGGAATGAGGTTGGAGTTTAATCGACCGGTATACATGGCAACCTAATAATCCAATATTGGAATTTAGGATGGGCAGGAATAAAGGAATGTATTGAGCGTTATGATTTTTTCAATTTTCTTAAAGATTTCCTTCTTCTTGCCTCTTCTCGGCTTTTATCGTCTCTGCTTGCTTCTTCTCGTGTCTTCTGGGATCTAATCGTCTCTTCTTGGCTTTTCTTGGATCTTCACGAATCTTCTCGCCTCTGCTTGGTTCGTCTTGTCACTTCATGCCGCTTATTGAATCTTTCCTCTCTTCTCGGCTCTTGTTCGTCTGTCTCTGCTGGGATTTTAAATTCTCTTCTTGCCTCTTCTTATTTCGTCTTGGATCTTCTAGCCCGTTCTTGGCTTGGTTTGTCTCTTCTTGCCTCTTTTTGAATCTTCTCGTCTCTCCTTGAATGCCCTTGTCTCTTCTCGACTCTTCTTGGCTCTTCTTGCTTCTTCTCCTCTCTACTAATCTCTTCTTGCTTATTCTTGGATCCTCTGGGACCCCATCGCCTCTTCCTGGCTCCTCTTGCAAAACATGTTTAAATAATTATTGTGTGATTGACATACCTGCAAAATAAATTATTTAAAATGGTGTTGCGACTGTTGTGGCTAAGTCTGAAGGTAATAACTACTAGTAATAAGTTAGGCGACAAGCCATGACTTTAAATTTAAAATAAATATTTCGCCTAATCAAAAACAACTTATCATAAGGTAAACAACGGTGTTTAGGCGCTGAGGGACGCGGACGATAATAACTCAAACCGTTCTCTTGGTACAATAATTTGAGACGTCTAGGCACCGCGCCACCATAAAAAATATTTTTATAATAACTAATAATAACATACCACAGCAAAGCAGAGAGAAGGTAGAACAATAATCCATTAATCATTCCAAGCGAAAAATTCAACGTAAAACATTCTGCAAAACAGTTCTAATGATTAGGTACCTACTCCCAAATTACCTACCTACTTTAAAAAGAGAGAAACGGAAAACTCTTTTTTGCGATTTTCTTATTATTATTTTACACACGGACGAATGAAGGTGACATGGATACTGCTTAAGATGAAGCCATACTAATAATGCAAAATCATACAGAATGACGTGTTTTTGTTTTGAAAATTTGATCGTTTAGAAGTATTATACATGCTCCAATTAAATACTGCGTGTAGAACATATCTTAGCCCTTAAAAATATCGGCCATTTTTTTAAAGTCTTTAATAAGCCTAGGAAAACAAAAGTATAAGGTCTATAAAAAAACTTTCAAGTCCAAACTCTCCTAGTTACAAACCCCTTTTCGGATATGGTTTTAGTGTTTAATGTGGCAAATTCAGTTTCTTTTATAATAATCACAATAAAAATTGATATTTACGCCCAAACTTCACAAAATTAAATAAAACATAAATATTGGCGAAGTTTTTCTCCGTGCATTAAAAGAGGCGTTACTCAACTGCGAATATAATCACTACGCCACCTGCAGAAGGGTAGCGCGTAGTGTATTCACAGTCAGTTGCCGCTTGGATTTCGGGCCGAAAAGGCATTGCCCTGTACCCCGCGTCGCTTCGTTCTGTAAAATTGTACTTGTGGATCGTTGTTGTCTACTGATTATGGTTGTTATTGGTCAACGCCCTAAAGTCCTTAACTCTTTCCGATTCCAAATGGGTCCAGTACTAGGGGATTGCCTTAAATGTTATATCGCTCACGAACTACATTGCCTTATTTTCCTTATTCAGTTTTGGGGTGTTATGCCGTGTAGCGCTACCTCCTTCTTTAGCCAACGTTTCGGACAGTGTTACAGTGTCCATCATCAGTGTGTGATGTGTGACCTATGGAGCATTCGGCCATCATCGTATCAGTTCGTACCTATGAAACGAACGGCAATAGATGGTACTCTTCTGATAATTAACTCAGCTACCATGTATTGGGATAAGGCAGAAGTTCGTATTACAAACTAACCTATCGACATCTATTGAAAGATGCTGAAACAACATTGCCGTAACTCTAAATATGTCAAACTGGGAAACTGGGAAACTGAAAATTTTATTTTTTATTTTTTATGTGAATACCCCACAAGGGTCCCAACTGCTCCTGTCTGGAGCCAATGAGACTGTGGCATCCCCAATTGGGGATAAAGGTAGTAGAGAGGGAAAGAAGATAAGGAAGAGGATGGTGGGGATGTACCTAATTGTTGATTACAAAGTTGACTATTCTCGAATGGGAAAAAGAATTATCTCCTTTTTTTTAACCAACATCAAGCGCTATATCAGCTTTTCATTTTTGAGTGAACAATAATCAAGTTCTATTTTTACCCAAGTACCTACTTTGAAACAACCGGCCCGTGATGAATCAATTAAAGAACTTGAATAGAATTTTCACCGAACTTGAATCGTTTCTATGAAATTCGATGAAAAATTCCGTCAGATAACGAATAATTCCTTAGCTTTTTTCGTTTGAGTACCACACAAATGTCCCAACTGTTCTCAGCCACCTGGAGCCAGTAAGAATAGGTATAGCTCCCCAATTGGGATATGTTGTGAGGCTTAAACCATGGGGAGGGGAAATAAGATGGGGTAGGGTGTTGTCTCTTAACTTCCAATGTTAGACACTTTGAGGATGTGTTGGGTATCTCTAATAAGTTTAAGGTTCGGTTGGTTACCTATCTTACTGGAGCCTTCGGTCATCATCGTCACCATTCGTGCCAAAATCCTCGATGACATTGAGCGAGTTTACAAGCTAATATCTGGGAAATTCACTATTTGTTAGTAAACTCGCTCAGTGTAATCGTATTACTTGCTAACTAACAGATCGTGGACAATCTACGAAAAAAGTTGAAAGGTAGGCAACTTTACTCGCTACTCGCTCAAGATGGCGGCCCACGAACAGCTGATTTCGTTACTGTCAGAATTAGTTCTCGCGGGAGCCGTAATTCTCGCTACTGGCAGCATGCAGCGCTAGGTGCGACCTCAAGTTTCTTACACAATGTCGACCGAATTGGTTCGCGCGGGAGTCGTTATTTTAGCTGCTACTGTCGCTACTGAGCGAGTAGACAGTTTTGTGTGTCATCATGACAATATCACTCGCCGATTCACCCGCTTTTAAACTTACCGCCTAGTAGCTTGTAAACTCGCTCCATGTAATCAAGGCTTCAGACACAAACGGCGATAGATGGTACTCTTCTGATGCTACTTTCTATTGGGATATGGCAGAAGTTCCATATTACAAACTAAGAATAATTTATTTATCACTAGCTGAATCTACTATAAGGTACGGAATTACAGCTTGGGGACTTTCCTTTAAAACAAATGTAAATTCGTTCAATCAGTTTAAAATTCATTAGTAAAATTATTAGCTCATGAAAGTTTAAACGAACAAAGTCATAATGTTCCGTACTTTTACCAGAACCTCAAAATTCTCTCAGTAAGAGCAATTCTGTGGCATAAAATTATTTTTCAGCATATGAATAGCCCTATATCCTAAATACATAAATACCACACTTACAATACTCGTTTTACGTTAAATGAAGGACTAATAATACCCAAGCACTTAAAAAAAATATGGACAAAGAACGCTGGACTACATGATACCTACTTGCTTAAATATGTAACCTGCTAAAATTAAAAAAATTACAAATAATGTAAAACAAATATTAGGTATATTGAACAATTGGCTCGCCAAAAGAGATAGTTTGTATTAGACTCTAACACAAAAAATTTCTACTGCATAATAAGTTTTATTTTTTAAACTTCAAAGTAAAAGCACCCGTTGAAAAACTACTTAAAAGTAGTTTATTGGGACTTTTCTTTTTTTTCTGTAATATTTTATTTTATTTCCTGAAATGTTGTATAACTTTCTCTTCATAATAAAAAAAAAATAAATAAAAAAAACCTACCGACATCTATGGAAAGAAGCTGAACCTACATATAATCAATACACTATAAAGAGGACGGGTGATTTTTGGAAAGTATATTTTTAAACCAATCTTTCGAGAAAAATTATTTCTAACAAGAACGCGACAAACGACATCTTGTCCATTATATTCGTGGACAAGCTATAAAAGAAATCCTTGTTTAAAAATATCAAACGATGCATTACTTTCCAGTGACCGATAAGGTATCGTGCGAAAATTTTGAAGTGTGCTTTGTAATTTTTAATCACTAAGATAAAGAGAAAACTTAATGCATAATTCATTTCGTTTATAAACCCGAACAAGGGCAGCATTTATTCAGGCGACACGGACGGCCATTATTTTAGTTTTGCACTCGGACTGTAATGACATCATGAGCCAAACAAGATGTCAAATGAAATATATTTCTTCAATATGACTATAAATTTGAATTTTAAATGTTGGACGATTAAGTTTATAGTAGGTGTCTACAAGGCGAAGCTTAAAATGCTAAATGACTATTTTAGACTAATATTTATGTCAAATCGGTCTTTACAAATATAAAAAAATATCGCCAACGATGTGACGGCCAAGATCCGTCCTTAATAGGTGAAAGTCTAAAAGTTATTTAAAAATTTTAACAAAACAAAAAACGACTTAAAAAATGCACTAAAAAGTTAAAAAAAAAAAAATATATTTTTTTACTTTTTAGTGCATTTTTTGAAGTCGTTTTTGTTTTGTTAAAATTTTTGTTTAGTTTTTGATTTTTAGTGACGAGCGTGCGTAAAGAAGTTTTACTTCAAAAAAGAATCATCGAAATCGGTTGGCGTAATATTGAGTTATTCGTCCATTTATCGCGCACATACTTATTGCAAATTTAAGACATAGGTATATGGTTTTCTCATAGATCCCATTGTCAAAACTGGACCAAATTAAAATGGGACCACACATGAAGCACCAGCTTTCTAATAAAAAAAGTATCATCAATATCGGTTCACCCAATCGAAAGTTCTGAGGTAACAAACAAACAAAAAAATACCGTCGAATTGATAACCTAAGGGATTTATCAACATGATAACATTTTAATTTGGGAGGTGGAACGATTTATTGAATAATCAACCCTCCTGACATAGGTCACCCCAAGTGGTTAGTGGTTATAGACTTAGCAAAGGGTGTCCAGGTTCATGGAAGGAGGTCTTAGCGGCGGATGCGTTTGCTCAACTACTGTGTAGCAGGCCGGATTGGGAGAGCCTGGTTGATAAAGATTTTTTTACTTTACCAGCCGTCTTTTTCGACACATCGCCTTGCATCGCAGTGGGAGGGATGGATTCATACGTCTATCACTCCTGGACACAGATTCCTACCTACCCCTCGTAGCCTTATCCTTCCCAGAACTTCCTATCTTTCCTTTCACTAAAAAGAGCCTTCACACAGACCTAAAATATGACAACATATCTGAGATATTGTTTTCCTAAGGCCTGAGAGGAGCTAACGTAAAACAACAAAAAATTGCAGCAATGCCTAAAAACATCGGTGTGAGTTATAAGGTTGACGTGTAGATGGAAATAAAGAAAAAATATTTCAAAAAATTACATTAACCGCTGCGAATAAATCTGGCAAACATAAGAATAGGATATTTTATTCCATTACTTAAAAGTAGGTATTAATTATTGGTGCTCCACACAGGAGGCCCTGAGGGAAATAATTTTCCTCTGGGCCTATGTCATCTTTAGGGATGCTGTGTGGAGGGTTTTTTTTAAGAAAAGGAAGGAGAGGAGAGTTATGGGAAGGAAAATGGTGGAATCTGGGGTTCAATGTGTCCTGGTCATCCGTCTCCAAGACCTAGACAAACCTCACCCCGTAAGCCCGGTCACCCCTGCTAAATCACCAAACGTAGCGAACCATTTGGGGTGACCTATGCGTGAGGTATAATGAGATCCCCAAAGTATATGTACGTTATTTAACCTTTGGATTAACACGAAATATTATATCTTTCATACTTTTTTCATGTGCACCTCAGTTAAATAACCAATCGGGCGTAATAAATATTTGCTAATTTTTACAAACTTGGTTCATAACATACCATTCATGTTTATGTTTATAATAATATAGGGGTGTTCTTGTTAATTAAGACACACTAACAGATTCTCCTATGGATGGAGATTACTTCTTTGGAATAATAGATTCCTGATTCTTTATCTGGATTTACTATATATATATAGTAAATCCAGAGGTCATAGGTTGGGTTAATTATCATTGGGAATGTATGGCGAGCGATATGCCGAAATACGCCGAGCTACGTATATTATAGCTGTGTATGTACGTACGCAGCTTGATACAAAAATTATGAAAAAAAAAAGATGGAAAAGAAAAAAAAGGTAATAGGTAATACAAAAATTTTATAACATAAAAAAGAATAAAACATAATCATAATATACAATACCATTATAAAACACCTACCATTATCACAATCGTATCTACTTCATAATATATATATATATGGTGGTGTATAATTTGTTTATCCTCACCGCTTTTATGTATTTTATTAATATTTATTATCTCATTGAATTTTGTACAGTAAAATAGAGGCTTCAGCACGAATAAGTCATTCCAGGTAGACCCACATTAACAAATTATGTTGTTAAATGGAAGTTAAATTAAAAAAAAAAAATGGAAAAGTGGCAATAAATATTTTCGATGATGTATTTTTACATTGTAACTCTTTTAATATTATTTGTAGAATATATCTATTGTAAGAACTTTAATAGTACATAAATGTGGTGAATTTTAATATCACGCACAAAGAATACGATTGGCTGCACGTTTTTTTTGCCTAGAACTGTTTACTGCGTGATGTTACCAAGAGGCGGGGCCTCCACCATTTTGTGGTAAGTTACATTCGTAGCATTGTTTTATTTACATTGTGAAACAATATTACAAATTACCCAACTCAAAACATTAATGTTCGTTTGTCTCCGTGTACAATAGGTAAATATGTGTTTGGTTTGTATCTCCTGCCTCGTGCTGGACGTAAAATAAATATAAACTTAGTCAAATAATGGTTGTGTAACCAATAGAATAAGTGCTTTCGTCGTTAAAATATTTATGTTATGTTTCTTTCTTGGTTACCTATTATTTCCAGTAGGTTCTTGCATACAGTGCCGGATTAGCAATTTCTTAGGGCATCACATCTTGGGGGATACCAGAAACAGCACCAAAAAAGGTTTTACGGTGTTATTGATAAATTAAATATAGAGATGCGAAGAAGGGAAGAGGTATACAAAGAAATAGCAGACTAATTCTTACTCCTGACTAAAATACCCGGTGTCGTTAAAATTATGTATCCCGATTAAACTTCAGAATACAGTCAGCAGTTATAGAAATATAGTCAACAATACAGTCAGCATTATAGAAATATAGTCAACAATACAGTCAGCATTATAGAAATATAGTCAACAATACAGTCAGCATTATAGAAATATAGTCAACAATACAGTCAGCATTATAGAAATATAGTCAACACATATCTACAAGACCTTAATACAGTTTCAGTTTCATTCATGTAATCATAAAAAAAAGTTCCAGTGTTTTCCTAAAATACGCAGGGCTGTGTCATAATGTGGACACAGTCCTGCATATATTTTTATGCCTGATGATATCCAACTGCATAGAGGAACGATCTTTTTCGAAATTGAAAATAATAATAAATAAAAAAAGAACGATGATGCTGCAGGAAAGGCTCTATGCTTTATAAATATTATATATCTATAGAGTCAGATTTGATAAAAAAGTTGGACTTGAAAACTATTTTCCGCGATTTTTATGCCCGAAACGTGGTAAGTCGCATTACAATAAAAACTTTTTTTTTTAAATGCTTTGTTTTTATTGCATGTAATACTTACTCCACGTATCTCTTTCGTCCTTTATCACATATTTTAAGGTACGTAATGATCTATCTCTTTGTATAATATACGTATTTTTTTTTAAAGACCGAAACTAGTTTACTTATGGATAGGGGGGCCCACAGGCGTGGATTGCTTAGGGCATCTAGTAGTCTTAATACGGCACTGCTTACATGGCCTATACATAAGCAGAATGAACATACACAAAACAATGTTAGTTTTATAGGCGATTCAATATACATTCCGAATGGACATATAATATGCACATTTCGAATGGATATGTCATGCAAATAACGAATTTTGTTAAAATAATGTTTAGTTAGTTAGTTAGTTAGATGGTCCACACCGAAAAACCCATAACGAAAGAGGCAACTATAAATATAACTATAATACTGATGCTTGTGGGACTTGTCTTGGAAGCCATCCTTCGGCGGTCTGATACTGCTTGATGTGCCAGGAGTAAAATGTAGTGTCCGACCGAAACAGGACTTTCTACCGAAACCGAAACCGAATCTTCAGTATCTTTGTCAGTTTCGGCCGAAACTGAAACTTTTTTAGATATGTTAGAAATCTACTTTTTACTGAAATTTGGCTTAGTTTTTGCACTTATACAGACAGCTAACACGTATTAAATTATATAAAAAAAACAATAATTGAAGTATGGGAAAAAACAAATATATATATTTTTATATTACTGCTATAAAACAAACAAAAATTATGAAAATTAACAAAACATGTTAACTAATTCTTGGAACAAAAATTTGTCAATAATCAATCAACACTAATATTAAAGGAAGGACCTTATTAACTGAGTATTTTAATTTTAATTGCGTTTAAAATTACAACATTCTTATTACACGTGTTAAATTAAATAAATAAAAACAACAATCAAAGTACGTCAATTTTTTTTTTATATTTCCGACTATAAAACAAATAAAAATTATAAAAATTAACATGTTAACTTTTCCTTGGAATATTTTTTTGTCAATAATCAACACTTACATTATAAAGGAAGGACCTCATTAATAGTATTTTCATTGAACTCAGCTGATGATGGCGGGTTACGCACGATCCACGAACTCACCCGAAGTCAGCCGAACGACGCGCGATAATTCACGAACACAGAGTTTCGGTGCGGCCGAAGGTTGAGCAGTTTTTTAAAAAACACTGTTTGGTTTTTATTTCAGAAAACAATATTTTATTATCATTAGATCATTTACAGCCACTTTCATACTATAGATTGGCTAAACCAAACATTATGCCTTCAATAAAAAAGCACTCGAATGTTTATAAAACAATCTCAACCAACATTGCACTCTTTTTTGTTTAGAGAGCGGTGTCTCTTGTATATTTGAGACGATGCTTAAAAAAACACTTATACGTTAAGACCTAAACATTTCTTCATAACGATTAATAATATTTATGTCGCATAAGTTTGATTGAGAAATCTAGATATATCATAATTGTTTGTGTTATAAAGATCTTCATGATCAGAATGTTTAGATAATATCTCAAGTACTTACGTCTTGATGATTATTTTTGTATACATTACAACGAACGCAACGGTTTGAAATACCATAGATTTATAAATCACTCATCTTATTGAGCCATTATATCAATGGTGGTTAATGAACTCAAGGAATGATAACACATTATTATTATTACATAGAAATCATCGACGAACTTCAAAAGTGGTGATTGTAGACATAATATTTCAAAAATGTTGTCTTACTGAAGCTAATAACCATCGTGGCACAAAACTCTTTTATTCACATTCATTCAACTCCACTGCTTTTCAGACTTGAGATGAATAGGTACATAAGCCAAAAATATGTCTATTCTGTGTGTGTGTTATGTATATCTCTATGAATATTATTCAATGAATTTATTATTTTTAAGAACATTACAAAATTAGTATTTAAATGCGCTCCTAACCCTACACAGCAACTGCCAAGCAATCATCAATCGTCAGCCGTGCAAAATCCAAAACACGCCCATTAACAAAGGGGTATATTATATATCAAAGCAAAAAAGCCCGTTTAAATTCTGCTTCGTTGATATTAAACGTATCAATATCCGAATATATATATAAATATATATAAACCTCTCTCATCTATCAGAGCCACTTTTCAAGAAACTCGCAGTACTAGACATTTGAAAACTGTATAAAGTGGTCTAATAAATTCCACACAAAAATTTATACATACACGCTACTCAACGCATGGAAAATGCACAATCCCAAAAAGAAATACCACTTTTCACAGAGACATTCTCATACATTGCACCTAAAATATTCAACGCACTAAATAACAACATCTATTACGAGTAACTTAGGTAGGTGTAGGTACTCTGCAATCGGTATCCAAAACTGGATATCCCAAAAGGGGTGAAATTAAGAACAGATATCCATACCATCAATAAAAGTTTTTTTTTCTTATGTATGTAAATAATTTATCTTTTAGACATTTTTTTAATTAAATACTTTTTATACTCCTTCATACAAGAAATAACATTAAATTTCTTTTAGATCTTTAAAAAAATACAAAAAATTTAATGGTTGTATGGATATCTACGTTCTTTGAAGAAATTATTAGGGAAATTCTTTAAAGACATTATCCTTTAAAGTCATTCATTTTTTCGCACAAAATCTTCCTTTGACTTCCTCGACTTCTTCATCCATCCATTTACGAATCATACGTTTGATCTACCCACATAGTTGTACTTTACAAAAACTTGACTTAACCACTTCTTCAAAACCTTAGAAAAGTTCATTTAGAAAATACGGTAGGAATGCTGTCCTTGTTCTACCGGTTTTACAGTGGAGGTTTATACGAGGAACTACATATAGGTATTTATTTAATTGCCGGCAACCCGGAAGTTTATTGAGATAAAATATGATAATGCAAGTACGTTATCCGCCTCACTGGGCGATGTTTGTTCTGATACCTTCATCATTGATCCCTTCGTCACCTATGCGTAGTCGAGAAATACGCTAAACGCACGCCCAACATAGGTATGTAAACGGTTGACATTACGTCATGCGATAATGAACTCTAAAGTAGCTTACTATAGATCCCATTATCGCATGACGTTTCAGCGACAGATGGAACCTGTTTTTCCTAAGGGTCGATTTGTCACATAAGAATGGGTCTTTTCTTGACTCGCTCGACTGTGGAACGATATGCCGGCATCTTTTTATTAAAGGGCCATTAACCACCCAGCGGTCGAGAATTCTTACGATCGATAAAGATGTTTTTACGATTGTACAGGGCGGTTCCAAATGAGAAAGATTAATTATTCTCCCTACCAGCTTTTTTGATAATAACTCAATATCGATTTCATTTCATTGTAAATTTGCTTTAATTTACACCTACCTTCAAAAATGCTGAAAGGCGTGATGATAAAGCAATTAAAATTATGTAGTTTTTGTAATTATTTTTTGAGGATAAGCATTTAAAATTTTCCAATAATGTCTAAGCAAAATAAGAATGTAAAAAAAAATCTTAAATATATTATTAGTCTGTAAGACCGTAAATAAATAGACAAACTTTTCGTCACAAAACACGTGTTGGGATCTTTTAAATGATTTTGTTTAAACTAAAATTAAAATTCTGAAACATACGTTTACTAGTTAATGTATTGATTAATAATACTGCGCGATTATATGATTTGAAATGTGTGTTGTATAATGCAAAACTTTGTTTGAAAATTTAACAAATCTGCCAACGACCTACGGGAGAACCTTATTGTACTAAAAATAAAAATCTTTTCTCAAAATTTAAAACAACGCCATACTAGATAAAAGAACAGTTTTTCGAAATCAATTTATATATTTTTTTGTGGAAAAGGGTCAAAACGTCTAAAATTTGATTTAAAAATGACATATTTCCGGCTTTGCTGCTTATTCCCTCTTAAGTATTTCCTATATCCTTCAACATCAGTCTCTTCCAGACCCGTGTTCCTCCTTTTCTCCCCAAAAAGATCCTCCACTTAGCATACCCAAAGATGACATAGGCCCTGAGGAAAATTATTTTCTACAGACCTCTTCTGTGGAGTTATCGTAAAAAAATGCATTTCATCTCATTGAGAACACGTCAATGCCAATAAAAGCTAACAGCGTATTTTCGTCTGACATGCAGGTTTGTAGGCATTTACCATGTCATCATTTTTGTCTGTCGAGTCGGGAGACGTTATGTAAACAGTAATCATTATTACAGATAACTTATCAACAGTTACATGACCTATCTCAAGTTGTACTTTTACGAGGTCATGGAAATTACGGAGTTGTGCATTTACATTAGAATTTTAAAATGATAACTTGCAAATCACAATATTATTATGTTTGAAGTTATTTGCTTATGAGATATGAGTAAATTTAATGCAACATTGCAAACAAGTAGTATCGGTGCGCCTGTTGCTATAAAGACCCGTAAGTTGTAAAAACATAAGGACAGTCCTATTTCAAAATATTAATAATAATAAGTATTGGATTATGTCGGCTGCGCCGTTATCGTTAAAAAATGGAAAAAAAATCTTTTGGTTTCTGTACAAAATGATTATTTTTAATTTTGATAGATTACCAGTTGAAGTATCTGGTGGGGTGCCTCAAGGTTCTCACTTAGGTCCGATTCTTTTTTTGCTATTTATCAATGAGAAAATTTCTGTAGGTATTTTTCTTTCAATCGCAAACGATCTGGAAATTTACACCATTATAAGAAAATTAAATGGTCTCATTTTACAAAATTACTTGTTACAATTGACGACCGGCGTTGTCTAGGGGCAAGGCTTTTGCCTGGGCAAATAAATTTTATTTGATTAATTTGTGTTATTTCACAATTAATGCATTAATTTATTTTTATTTATTTATTTATTTGTTTTTGTTACAAAGAATACATCAGTACAAAGAAGCGTTGACTGTCCAACTAGGATTCTCCCGTTCTAGGACAGTCAAATTGACAGAAACATTTTGATAGGCGTAAATTTAATTTACAGATGGTTGTTTTATATTGGGACACAAATCAATTTAAAACAATATTTAGTTTATTTGCGCCACGTTCCAGAATGGAAGATACTCTCAGTATCGCCCTGGTGGAAGACCACCATTCAGAATTGAAACGTTGCTTGAAATGGCTTTAGTCGTGTTTTGTGACCAGATCTGAATAGCCAGGTACTTCCCCACCTTCTTCCTCCCTATCTCCTTTCCCTCTCCACTACCTTCAGCCTCACAACATACCCCAATTGGGGATGCCATAGTCTCACTGGCTCCAGACGGGAGCAGCTGAGACTCTTGTGAGGTATTCATATAAAAAAAACGTAAATGATTTGTTTTTAAACTACTTCGAAAAGGAGGAGGTTCTCAAGTCGACGGTTTTTTTTTAAATATAAAAAACGTAAATCTAACTGTTTTACTAGAAATAAATATCCAATACTCCCACAATATATGTTTAAAAATCATATGTCATAAAAAATTGTACTACTGTAAAAGCCCTCTGGGCGTTGAATAAATAAATAAATAAATAAATATAATATAAACAATGTTAATATTTTAAAATTATCAGTAATAAAATATCTGTGCCCCGTTTTCGATGATAAGATGACACTCGTACCCCACAATGATGTATTTACAAATAAAACACTTCACGTCTCGGTTTTGTATTAAGAACGTACAAGGATCTGATGTAATACATCCAAAACACTGTATATGCATAAATACATACAAAAATGAAAAACAAAAACTAAGCAATACGATTCAAATTAGAAAGTTCAATCCCTATATATTCCCGTCCTTTGCCTCTTAATCCTATTCCTATGTTCCTCCTCCCCCTCCCCCCTTTTTTCGTATATTGTAACTAAAAAAAAAATAATTAAGAAAACACCCTTACAATGTCACACTTTATCATTCACTATCATCAATGGAAAGTTCATAATTGGCATAATTAACATCTTATTATTGTATCATTATGTAATCTCTGATTTGCTATCATCTTTCTCTAAAATAAATAAAATAAAAATAAAATAAAAAACGCTAGTAAGAAGCATTCTTGAACATAATTCCTCTCTCTGGTCACCTTTATACAATATACGTAGATCACATAGATCGGTAATATTATTATACACCAACGATTTCGTTTTTTACTGCTAACTGACTACTATAGCTATTTGTTGACTCCGAACTGTGTGGAACGTTTGGAGTTTTGAGTACCAATGCAATTGTACGTATGCTGTTGTTTCATTACTTCTCAATAATCACTTCATAAATATTTCATATTTTTATTATGTATTTCAAGTTTTGTATTTTAGTTTTCAATATTTTGTATTTTAGTTTTCAAATTTTGTATTTTAGTTTTTAAGTTATCTGTAAATAATACTTACATTGTTTTTCATGTTGCTTCTGTGAATATGCAAATATTATTACTGCAGACACATTAGTCTAGGGATATTTATATTTTGTATTAGAATTTATTTTATATTACCTGCAAAAATGTTTTGTAAATATCCTGTTTGTGTCTCAAATAAATAAATAAAGTACGGTGTGTAAGAGTACGCAGGACAAATGAAATTCTCTCTGATTTTGGTAATTTTTTCTGTTAGAAACTCACACTTACCCAAGCTAAAATATAATTTTTAGAAAAAAATGAACCAATATTATTACAAATCGCATCGATTGACATAGGTTATAAGGTTGTGGGATCAACACCAAAGTACGGTAAACTGATCTGATGGATCTATTACCCAACTGGCTAACCTTCTTTGTCCTCATCTGCTTCTCTTCCCCACTCTTTACAGCCGCACAGCATTCTCCAAATCCTTAAATTCATAGTTTCGCCGGCCCCGGACAGTTGAAACACTTTTGCAAATAATTTTTCCTCTAAGCGAACGCGTAACGAAATGCCTGATCGATAAATACCTGTTTAGTCGGCGTGCTAAAACATTTAGGAGCTATATAAAAAATAATAAAAAACTGTCGCGTTTCATTTGTTCCTGCAGTTTTATCGTTATGAAATGCATAAAAGGCTAATGCATGTATAGTTATGTATGAATTTCATTATAAATGCTATGTGCGAATCATACACAGCAATAAAAACGCAATGAAATCCGCTGAAACTACTGGTCGTAAAATTTAAATCCCGCTGCCGACAACATTTTCAAAATATCCGGACCTCTTTAGTACAATTTTGTTTCTTTTCGGCACTAAACTATTTAAGCTGCGCGAATCGGAACGTTTGTTATTTTGGTTTGGATGAAGCCGTTGCGACCGAACTTGCAATTTCAAACTGGTTCAATATTCAATTGCTTTGAATACTGCCTACAAATATGTTAAAGAAATCATTAATTTTGATTCATCAAAACTGACCTTTTAGAATGTGCTTTGCTGAGACGACCTATGTAGGAACCTAAGCGCAATGTAGATATTTATAAATTCTGTGTTCCTCACTTGACTGGAGGGCCGAAGTGTTTCATCGTGGCCTATGCCATCTTTGGGGATTATGTGTGTTATTTTTGAAAAAGATGAGTTGGCATGGGTCTCCAAGGATGCCATGCTGAAGGACGAAGAAGGTACAAAAGCCGCCGGTGCAGGTGGGATCAATGACGCATGTTCCATTGACTTATCGATAGTACAAACAAAGCATTTCCAACTGAATAATGGGTTAGTTTACAAATTTGAATCAATTGATAATGTAGCTGAATTAGCATCGCGTCTGGTACCAAAGTTCAATTCCTCTGCTGGCCAAGTCCTCCATAACATTACAAGCAACATTTTTCGCGTACTATGATGACAGTAGATGGAGATTTAAAATATTTCCAAGGTATTCGTAACCCAAAAATGTTTATGTTTATTTTTTTTTCAATAAAACATTTCAACAGATTTTTGTATGAGTCGCGATTTTTTCAACATTTGTTAGACAGATTATACCTACTTACTAATGTTTTTTATTACCACAACATTTTGAAGCCATTAAAATATATCTACTTAAAAATAACAAATTTAATGTGGAATAATAAATTTCAAAAAGAGATTCCCAATGGTCCACATACTGATATATTTTTATCAAGTAATAAATTTTGAACTTTATTAGCAAGCAAACAGTGGGTTCCCGCGATAATTTTACAAATGCAATGGCTCATTTGGAGTTGGAATAATAACGTCGGAAGGTAGTAGGCACTTAAACAAGATATGAAAATATTACTGCAAGGTTAGGCAGAGAAGATGGACTAACACAGGTCTGTTGATGGCGTTGATACCAGGCAATTTTATCGATTTTTGGGGAGTCTTGACTCCTATACGAAGTAACTTATCAAAAAATCAAAACTAGTGGTCGATATCTATATAAAATATGTATATGCAGTTGTGTCAAAATCCAGAGAGGAAATTGGGGAATAATAATTGAAAAATTCGTATGGACAAAACGTCGCCCGATTTCCTCTTGATTACAAAATTTAGAACACAGCCGGGCGGGAACGCTGTCTACTCTACTACACTACTCACTATAACACCACATAAATCATTTAGCGACTTTGTAATTCCACAGTAGTCGTGTCTTCGTCGGACGTCACCGAATTCTTTCAACGTCAAAAAATATCGCATCATATAATAATGAGGAAAATTGACATATTCTTCTGATGCTCTATCATATCTTCTTCTGAAGCTCTATTGCATCGGAGTTGGCAATCATCAAGGTTGGATACGAACGGAAGCAAATATTACATCACTACGAAAGCAGCTGTCAACTAGGCCCCCTCGATAATGCACGCCATCTTTGATTTTATCGACATACAAGAAATGACTTCCGTGTCTAAGAATGTCCTTACAGACCAGATATTATGTTATTATGACAGGCATCTGGCGAATCTGAACATTCAATTTCTGATACCGCAACGCCGACGGGACAATAGTTAACCTTATTTAGGCGACCTGTAGTTTGCGGTTACCGTGACGTAGGTACCTATTCTACGAAACATGATCTACATTATTTCGCATACAAAAATGAGACAATCGAACTAGCTACATTATGAAATGGGAACCACATTAACAAATGTCGCGAAAGGATTAATGTCCATAACACATGTGGATATTTTAAAATTGTCTTTTTAATAATACCACACAGTAGGCCCCGAGGAAAATAA
Organism: Limnephilus lunatus; assembly: GCA_917563855.2. Taxonomy (NCBI): domain Eukaryota; kingdom Metazoa; phylum Arthropoda; class Insecta; order Trichoptera; family Limnephilidae; genus Limnephilus; species Limnephilus lunatus. The sequence goes on along the minus strand of OU830602.1, from coordinate 12,366,371 downwards.
CTTCCCTCAGAGACCACATCATATGTGAAGATGCTGTGTGGAGGGGCTCTTTGGGGAGAGGAAGGAGTGAACATAACTTTTGGAGGAACCTTTGGTCGGCAAATCATTTCACAGCCGAGCTGTTAAACTCACGAAGGAGTCGCAGAAGCGGCCCGTCCTTTTGTGACAAATGTCAACCGTGTACACTACACGTTTGGCGTATTTCCCGACTCGCACTGATTCCGAAGAGATAAAGATCCTCGGAGAATCTTCCATCATAAGACCGGTAGAACGAGGACATCATATCTACCTGACTCATTTGCTCTAAAGATTGCAATCCGCTTGTCAAGATAGGGAATCTTTCAAACGAACCGCTCGTTTATGCACAGAGAAGGTTTTTTTAGGTATTTTGAGGCTCCAGACTAAAGGTGGCTGCCAAATTCAACAGTGGGGCGTATATGCGATTTGTACAGGGTTGGCAGTTGTACATCTTAATATGGTAGGTATACAAAAAGAGCTCGATATATTTCTGGAAGGAATAAATAGTTATACGATACAAAACAAAAAAATGCTAGGTACACATTACAAGTTAGAAGAGAGCTCCTGTCTGAACAATGTATAAACAGGGAAACTATGCCGCCACCCAGGTTGTTAACCGCCAGCTCTTTAGAGCAGGCTCCTTTGAAATATCTGTAGAATAGACTCGCATTAGAGATGGCAATCGGTCTAACGGAACGTTTTACTATTGTTAAAATGGAATTAGAAAGTAAAATTCGTGGATTAATTGAGAAATTATCTAGACTACGAAATGATGTCCTTGAAGTTTCAGTACCTACCTAACATTTTCTTTCACTGCGTCTATGTTTTCGAGTGAACGCAAACTTTAGCTATGAGTACCATAATGTCGATCGAAAATTTGACGAAATAATTCAGTTTTAGCAAAAATATACCATTTTTTCTTTCGAGTAGCGCTTGTGTCAATCACAAAGTGACACAATAAGGTGACAGATGACACTTTAAAATTTTTGAAAAATAATAAAAAAAGGCTGGAAATTTAAATCCATCCTATATAATGAATAGTAGTTACAGTTAGTATGAAATTAATTGATAAAACCGGTTCATTTGATTACGTTGACTAATATCTCAAAGTAGTAAAATCACAAGTTATAAATAATAGTGAATTCAATTATAAATTCTCTAACGAAGTTAATAAATTCCTTCACGCGGCCTTGAAAAATCTACATGGAGCGGTATCGATTTCCCAGCCAGACACTAAACCCAGTGTTGTCATCCTCGAACTTGAGAAATGCGGTCAAAACAACGCGGTAAGCAGACTAATATTGTGGGGAGTGTGAGGCACACACCTCGTCCGGACGGATGGGGAGACTGTGGGAAACTTGGGAGTGGGAGAAAGAGGGCAACTGGAGAGTGATGACTAGGAAAGTGGTTAAGGAATCTGGGGAGGTCGGAATTATAACGAAAGACTAGAAACATTAAGTAAAAAGAACGGAACTCTTCATTTTTAATGTATATATTATTGAAGTAAAACTTATTTACGCACGCTCGACTTGGGGGGTAAGCTGGTGAATGCGTTACGAAAAGTGATATGCGTTACGAAAAGTGTGATGCGAATGGTAATCGATGCGAACGGTGATCGATGCGAATGGTGATCGGGCGAGGCGTACATACTGCACAACTAAGGTAAGGCGCACATACTAACCCAACGTCGTAGGTCACCCCAAGGTCGTAGGTCACCCCAAAGTCGTAGGTCACCCCAAGGTCATAGGTCACCCCAAGGTCGTAGGTCACCCCAAAATCGTAGGTCACCCCACGGTCGTAGGTCACCCCAGGGTCATAAGTCACCCAATGGTCATATGTCACCCCAATGTCATATGTCACCCCAATGCCATATGTTCTTTTATAAATTAGTGAAGTTTTACTTCAGTCATGTGGTCTAAAGCACACTCGTTTTTTTTTTTTTATATGTACGCACACATTATTATGTTATACGTGTTATTACACACACTGGTCAAAATTCTCCATTGTCAGCCATCATATCATCATTTGGAAAATATGGTGAAAGATTGTGGTGGAGAGCTTGCTAACCAAACGTAGCGAGCCAGTCGAGCCACTAGGGGTAACCCTAGTGATCAATAGCCAATAGTCATTAAAAACGTTAAGAAAAGCATCAACGGGTTCGAATTAATTAAAATCTATGAAAATTAATGATTTCGTAGTAATAAGAATCGAATCACATCTAAAACCACCCCTAAAACTGCTTCGATATCTAAAACATATTCGAATTTAAATTGGACGTTGTTAGGAGTATTATAGTGGTTCAGTTCGTACACAAGAGCAGAATTTGCGGATGTCTGGACAACTTCAACACACATTTAAAAATTGAGATTGAGTCATGAAAAGTCATGAAAAACTAAGTTAAATTAATATTTAATAGGTTACTGGCTATTTTTTTGGTTGTTAATCATTTTTAATGACTTCATATCACTTATCAAATCCATTTGTAAATATTAAAATTAAAATTAGATAGAACCTAAGAATTATGAATAAGTTGTACAGCGCCCTTGAGGTGATTTTTCACAAAAACGGCGCTCTATAAATTATCCAATTATTATTATTATTATCAAGTATGTGTTGAAGTGCCATTGTGTTGAGTTGTCATGGAAGCTACCCTGAAAAACACCCTCGACGCTGTGCAAAAACGGGCGGTCCGTTTGATAGATTCTCCCATCTTAACAGACAGATTGCAATCTTTAGAGCACAGGCGTCGGGTGGGAATGCTATCCTTGTTATACCGGTATTACAATGGAAGATGCTCCGAGGAACTAGCGTCATTGATCCCTTCGGCACCGGTGCATAGTCGGGAAACACGCCAAGGTTGACATTTGTCACATGAGAACGGGTCGCTTCTTCGACTCATTCTTGTGTTCAACAGCTCGGCTGTGGAACGATTTGCCGGCCTCTGTGTTTCCTCCTTCCTACAATATGGGTCTCTTCAAGACCAATGTTCATTCCTTCCTCTCCTCAAAAAGACCCTCCACACAGCATCTCAGATGATATAGGTCCTGGGGGAATTTATTGTGTGGTGTTAATGTAAAACAAAAACAAAAAAAGCTAATTTGCGAAGGGTTTACGCGCAGTTTTATGAATGCCGAGCGCCGAAGTTGAAAACGCACAGACGAGTAACTCTATGAAGAAAGTTGGCCATTATTCGGAAACGTTTGTTTTGTCAAAAATCCAAAAAAAGTTGAAAGCTCGATAGACTCGATCGTGCCTATTTTAATAATTCCATCCCTCTCTGCCACACTAACTTACAGGCAAACTATCTTATCGCAGTTGTTGTGTGAATGACTTTCGTTTGTTTTTTTTACATTAACATTTTGAGAATGTTTTCAAATAGAGTTGCAAAAAAATCGTTCTAGATATATAAGTAGGAGGTACCTACGCACTTTGTTTTAAAATAATTACATGTTTTTTAAAAAGTCCATCTACGAGCTTACGAAGCAATGTTCAAAAGTAAATATTGATGAAAATCCACGTTTTTACAGCACAGGCTTGAACAAATCACATAATGCCTAAAAGGTGATTAAGAGTTTCTAATAAATCACTTATCATTACAAAAAACGTTAGATTACATTAGTCCTAGTTATTTTAATATGTGTTACCTGCTGAATTTGAAAATTGCCGCATAAAGAGGAGACCGATTCTATCTCATTGTCTCGCAGGCTATATCCTATAGATCTATGTGTTTGTCTCTTTTTAGTATGGTTTTTACGTTTCATCGAGAAAAATAAAAATAAATATTCATCCTAGACTTGCAGAAAAGTCAATAGATGTCGCATATTAAAAAAAAAGGATAACTTTATTTCGCCACCGGTGCATAGCTGGGAAACACAAAGACGGCAGGATTAGCCGAACTAGATGTAAGTTGGGACACAAGGGTTCCCAATGAAATCATTTATTTAAAGCTTTTTCGGTTATATCTTGCAAAATTATATATATGATTTTTATAAGTTTAATTTATAAAAAAATAGATTGCTAGCAATAGCTAGCGATAATAACTCAGAATCGCTTTCATATAATTAGTGTCTGCCTAGCGATCTGTCTTTTCAATAGTGGGATATTCACTTTTTTTTTAATTTGCCTTTATTTAATTAAATGTGTGATTAGTGAAACAATATAAAATCACTGCTCTAAAATAGCTTTTTTTTATAAATCATCTCGAAAAATGTACTCTATAGTTTTGGCTAACTTTCGAGGTAAAATACTCCACTGTGGCAACGGTCCAAAGCATGCAGTCAAGCGCCAGAGTTGATGTGTAAAACGCTTAAATAAGGCAATACAAGGCCCGCAATTAGTCCAGTCAGGATATACATCCGTGCTTGCAAAAGGTCCAGTCATTCTGAATTTTTCATATGTTGTTAGGACCTAAAATAATATTAAAAAAACAGATTTGCAATTTCCAAAGTGCTGTGCGAGCGGCGCTGGACCCAAAAAACCATGAAATTTTCGGACTTTTTTTCAGTTTTTGCTCAATATCTCAGTGAAAGAAGGGTCTGACCAGTATAATAAGAATCAATTCTTTTAAAGTAAACTAAATTTGCTACAATTTGAAATTAAAGCGAGCTATATACAGCCATTGGTTCCCATGATACAGTTCTTCGAAAATAGGCCCATATTTTCCAAAAAGGTATTTTTTTCGATATGGTCACTTATTTTGTAAAATATTTTTAAATGCATTTCCCCCCCAAAGCCCACTTTTGACTGTTTTTTGTTATCTGCCGTTTTTGAGAGAACCGCTAAGCCGCATATATCGTTCTCATATTAAATGAAAGCTAATTAAATTTACTCTAACTTTATTTCACATTATATTTGATGTGGGATGCGTATTTTAGAAAATATTTCACAAAATAAGCGAACATTTCGAAAAAATTACACTTTTTGGAAAAAATGGCCTATTTTCAAAGAACTGTATCATGGGAACCAATGACTGTATATAGTTTGCTTTTATGTCAAATTGTAGAATTAGTCTACTTTAAAAATATTTATACTGACTATATAGGTCAGACCATTCCTTCACTAAGATATTGTGCAAAAACTGAAAAAAGTCCGGAAATTTCATGTTTTTTTTTATGTTCAACGTCGCTCGCACAGCACTTTGGAAATTGCAAATCTGTTTTTTTAAATATTGTTTTAGGTCCTAACAACATATGAAAAATTCAGAATGACTGGACTTTTTGCAAGCACAAACCCCTTTTCATGTTTAACTTGACTGGACTACATTGCCGCCCGCGTACGCGCTGCCGTCTAATACCTATTATTGGCATTATTTGTACTAATATGATTTATAAACGGTCCGAAATATACGACTGACCGGTAAGTTCACCACATGGCATTATATGATATGGAATCCGTATCATTCTCCAGGGAATTTCCGGGCGTGATGCCCGCCATCATCTCCAGGAACTTTCACCTCACCGCACTGGACTTAGCTCTTGTAAAGCTTCTAGATTTCTTGTACCTGTCTGCCATTCCATCCTCACGGCATGACCATTTGACAAAGCTGGAGCTATCTCCGCATCAGCGTTGAGAGAGAAACGTCAGCTATTTTCTCACGTCAACCCCGCGTCCCGTGTGCTCACAAACAATACAATAATGTTTTTATGCCAAAGTTGTTTTGTTATCCAAAAGAGATGCATAAGAAAAATTACGAACTCTGCTCGTCTAGATTCATGAACACCTATGTTTAAAAATCTGAAAATTCTGACAGTCGCAGACATATATATATAATAGGGTACAATCACTTTTTTTTTTTGTTTTACCAAAAATTAAAGAAAAAAATTACAAACTGGAATATTCAAAAAATTTTTTTTTACGATAGGAAATAGTCCTTCAATAACGTTTTGAATATTCACTTTTCAAATTAGCGCTAAAACGCCCTTTTCGCGCGGTTTTGGCTTGTGACGTCACTGCGCACTTCTTGACAGATGTCATAAGTCGCAAGTCGTAATCCAGTAATCAGTCTGCAGTTGTTCATTTGTTTATCGAAGAAAATGTCCGTAGATACCGTTTATAATTACTGTATTGTACTAAAGTGTACAAATACAACATCTTCAACACCAAACAAACTATTTATAAACGTCACAAATAATGTTATTATGTGTAAAAAGCGGTGTCATGCGATGAAAAGGTACATGTAACTGCCACTATAATCGCGTCGATTTTTGACAAATTATCAGACTGTCTTTGTAGAAAACCACTGTCTGTCATGATAGTATGTATTTACAATGTATGTTTTACACAAACGAATGGGCTTAGGATGCATAACTAAACGATTATGACTATCAAACTTATTCAAACCAGCATAGCAACTGGAACAAAAACTGTCAAAAACAATTTGACGTGGGACTAGGTGGGTGCGTTGTGACGTCACAATCTCGCAAGTCAATGATGACTCGTTTTTGATATATGAATTTTCATACAACTTTAAAAGTGAATTAATTAATTTAATAATTTTTTTCGGGGGTTTTAGGTGTGATATTCGAGTAAAGTTATTTTTTTTACTTGTATTAAATGCATTGAAAACACTATATTACATATACTGCATGTACCCTATTGAGTTATGCGATCAATCTACAGACAAGTTTCCATAAAAAAACTCAACACATAAATACGCTACAAGGTTCACAGAAAACTTATTATTACCAAAAGCAAACAAAACAATATTCCAAAAAGGACCATACTACATGGTCATTAAAGTATACAACAACCTTCCACATAACATTAAACAAATACAAGATACACACAAATTGAAATCATCACTAGACACTTTCCTTGTTAACAAAAAATACCTCACATAAATGAAACCCCTATTTTTGTATTTATATTGATATATTTTAGAAATGGGGTCTACCCATAAGCCCATTTTTATTTATACAATAAATATTTTTTGATTTGATTTGATTTGAATAGTATAGATCCTTGGTATTTTGTATACTTATCGTGTGCCGAGAGTTCTGGTTCTTATGTTTTGCGATCTGAGATCACATAGCAGGGTAACCATTTAAAAGATAATACACGACTTCACATAGAAATGTTTTCCATGTAGATTTGAAAGGAATCCAATATCGCCATAGACGTAGTACTTTTTGACTAATAGATCGAGACAGTCAATCAACATTGCTGTCTCTCTTGCACTGTTTGACATCGCATAACGCTATTCCGAATTTCGAATTTATCTCGGATCATTCCGACTTTTGTATCATGAAACACGCCCACATCGCATTTCTTGGGTTCGTCTTTATTCTTTGATGAATATCCCTTTAATTACACTGCAGCGTGCAAGAATTGCAGAATATTGGGTTATAATAAGTTATACGAGGGTATCTTTTTGACTTTGAATTATTTTTATTACTTCTAAGTGACGTTATCACATGACTTATCACATGCACCTTGAATTCCAAACATGCATAATTCAAACACGCAAATACACACGTATCTAACCTTCATTACACCAGTAGGTAAGTACAATACTACAAGAAATTAAATTTACGGCTTTGGAAACATACATTGATTGCTATTTCAGCATTATTCTTAGATAAGAAATAAAAAAGTACTGTAATCGCTTACCCTCAAGATTTCATCGATAAGTTGAACAGCATTTTTCTTTTCAAGCCTTGTTCGCGTACAGTCTTTTGATGCAATATTTGCCATGTGATTAGATCTTGATTAGAATGTGACCAGGTAATCAAATAAAACACTGAAACTGGAGCAAAAGACAGACCGGGATAAGTGGAATTGGTGAGCTATGATTTGCGGACTTGTTGGCCCTTCTGTATTATATTAGCCTTGAAGAAAATATTATTCCTCCAAGATTAATTAGTGCTGTGACATTGAAACTGTTATCGTGTGGAACTCACATTACAATACAAAATATAAGATTTCTTTATTTTATTTTTTTTTTTTTTTTTCTTTATTCATTAAATACAAAATTGAGGTAACATTAGTGGATTTTTCGACCACCATGCTAGGCTGGTGCCCGTGTTATGGTGGTCGATTTAACATAATTAAATACAATAACAATCAGACGTTCGTGTAATATAATGTAACATAATTATAAAAAAATAAATATAAATATAAAAACTCCGTCAAAAGTGCATTAGAAATGTATTAAATGAGTACAAAACTGTATAAATATATTGACATATATTTTGTACTACTTCCCTCTTGTTATAATAATGTAATTGCAAGATTAGTATTTAATTTCTAGACACAATATAATGGTATGATGCGAAAATCTATAATTGGTTTCTCGTTTTGGTAAATCATACATGTATAAATTAATCCAATTGTAAAGTGTTGATTTCCCTAAAATAAATAATAACTAAAGGAGTTTTAATTTTTAGTAATTTTTGTACAAATAAATTCCTGTATTCATCCTATTTATACTGCAGTGAATTCTTATTTTAACAATTTTTATCTCAGCAGAATACAAGTAAGGCAGTAGAGTGAGTAGAGTACATTGAACATATCAGTTGTGCCAAACAATTTAAAGTCATGAGTGAAAAAGAAAATTGTAAAAAGAATTCAATAGAAAAAAAATTTAAGTTTTATTTTACGGCTATTTAAATGTTTTAATCTATATTCTTTGAAGAAAATCTTTAAAGAAACTTCGCCCCTTTCCGGATATCCATTGTTGGACACCGCATGCAAAATGAGTAATTGTATCAGATCTTTTGATGTTGTTATTTAATACGTTGAATATTTTAGGTGCGATGTATGAGTATTGTCTCTGGGAAAATGTGGTTTTTGTTTTAGGTATTTTGCATTTTCCATGTGTTGAGTAGCGTGTGTGTATATCTTTTTGTGTGGAGTTTATGAGACCATTTTTCCATATATATATGAGAGCTATTTTCATATACAGTTGACGAATGTCTAGTACTGCGAGCTTCTTGAAAAGTGGCTCTGATGGATGAGAGCGGGGACATTTGAAGATGATCCTTAGCAAAAGTTTTTGAACGGTTACTAGAGGGTAGAGAATGGATGCTGCACAACCTCCCCATCCTATAATGCCGTATGTTAATATAGATTGGAATAGAGCAAAATACACACTTCTCAGAGTTTTTGCATCAAGAATTGATCGTAGAGAGTAAAAAATATGACATAACTTACGGAGTCTTTGTGTTATGGAGCTAATTTGGGCCTCCCACCGTAATTGGTAATCTATAATGACACCTAGGTACTTTATTTCATTAGACGGTTTAAGTATTGGGCACGAACAGTTATTTATAAGATGTAGTGGGGAAGTGTCTAGATTTTGTGGGCAAGTGTGGATGATTAGTTTAGGAAGGTTTTCTGGGAGAGATAATTTTCGGATAGAAAAAAGTATGTATTGTGTTTTTTGAACATTTAAGGTAAGGAGGTTAGAGTCTAACCATTTTTTAATTATGTTAAGTCCACAATTTGCTTTCTCAATTGATGTTTTCCACGTTTTACTTGTAAATATGATAACAGTATCATCGGCGAAAGATATTATATTACCGTCAATATTCAAGTTTAATAAGGAGTTCATATATATGAGAAATAAGAGCGGACCTAAAACACTTCCTTGGGGCACGCCGTAGGAGATTGGTAAACATTTACTCCTATATTCTTGATTTGACTGAATGACAGTTGTTTGTGTTCTTTGTGTTAGGTAGTTTTCAAACCATTTCAGGGAAGTACCTTCTATCCCAATCTGTTGCATTTTTTTAAGAAGAATATGGTGTGAAATAGTATCGAAGGCTTTAGACAGATCTAGAAAGACAGCAAGTGGTTTATTGCCTTTATCGAGGTTATCAGATATCAGTTTGGTAAAGGTTGCGATTGCATCAGAAGTACTAAGATTTTTGCGAAAACCGTATTGGTTTTTTGAGAGGATTTTATTGATCTCGAGGAACTTAAGGAGTCTTAGTTTTACTACCTTTTCAAAGATTTTGGAAATTGTGCTTAATAGCGATATAGGCCTGTAATTATTTAGGGATGATCTGTCACCTGATTTGAAAATGGGGATGATTGAGGCATGTTTAAGAGAATTTGGAAATATACCTGATTGGAAGCTTAAATTAATAATATGTTGGAGAGGGGTGGCAATAAGGTTTTTTAAATGCTTCATAAGTTTAGTAGAGATTTTGTCTATTCCTGTTGAGTGGCTATTTTTTAATGTAGAGATGATTTCTGTAATTTCCAATTCTGTGGTGGGAGTGAAAGTGAATATAATAATTTTAAAATAGGTATTCCAGCAATTTTGTTGAACTATATATAACACACTTTTAAATTGTCAGAAAATGCTTCAATTGTTAGACGAAAAGATTTTCACTGACATGGTACTTCTACATAAAATTCTAAATGATGCAGTTGGTAGACCAGAATTGCTCGTATAGATAATCTTTCGGATTCCATTACTGTAATACTGGAAGTAGGGATTTATTTCAGTGCAGAAAATCTGGGATTAATTACAATATTATGAACTGCCCATGACCATTGCTCAAAATTCTAATGGAGGGTAATAATAATGCTGAGATAGTGAACACATTCAAGTTATCAATAAATAAATATAAAAGATTGTTGCTGGGGCAGCGCAGTTATGAATACAAGAAGAAAAAAAGTATGCATTTTACTAAACCTAAGTAAAAACCCCAATAAGGGTATTATTATTAAATCTTACTAATATTATAAATGCGAATGTTTGTATGCATGGATGTTTGTTACTCTTTCAAGCAATGGAATAAAAAAATTCTTTCACTAATCGAAAGCTACATTATTTGCGAGTAATATAAGCTATATATATTGATAAGCTCTGGCGTTGTGAATAAGCTGTGGCGTTATGAAATTATTTATTATACGTTTATTGGCAAAGCGTGTTGCTAAGTAAATGTTTGACATGGGCTGTCATTTTGTTATTTGCTTAGGTTACTATGGAGATTTCTTTGATAGTAAAAATTCAAATATGAGTATTCTTATATGAATATTTAATGTACAAATATAAAATAGGTACTAATCTACATTTTGACCTAAGCCAACAGGGTGGGGCGGGGCGGGGGAGTGGGGGGGTGTGAATATGCGAGCGAAGCCGGGGGCAAAAGCTAGTAAACTAATAAATACAAAATCAAACAATCCAAAACAATAGGAATTAGGAAAACATAAGGGGGCCGTAATTCAAAGTTTACTTTCTCAATCTTCGCAGTTTTTTAAGAAAGTGAAAAAATAATATTCTGTGAATCAAGCGTATTAGGTGCCTTAAATAGTTATTTGTTGTTTGTTGTGAGTTTTGGCGTCGTGTCTTGGAGGTTATCATTGCAATAAAAGGGACACCTTTTTTTGACAGCGGAAATAGTTCTTCTTCCATAAAAAGATTATTTTAATGTACAAATGAAACGGTTGTGGTTAATTTTGGATAAAAAAATAATGTCGAATTCAGTACCCTCGAATTAGTACGAAATTATGTGACCTCACTCATTTTCGTCAAATACATTACAGAAAAGATTTGAGGGCGATTGAATTATTTTTTAAAATTTCCGATAGCTTTTCTAATTCATGTCGTTTAAATATTTAAAGATGGTCTAAGTCTCAACTACAAATTATGATTGTAATGGAATAATTATCTGGGGAGGAGCAACAAACTCAGCTATCATTCACTTAGAAATCGCGCAGAAAACGATCTTAAAGGTAATACTTAAAAAACATAGACTGACTGATACAGATTCAACAGTTGTGTCGTACTAGATATACGCCAATTACATATATGTTAAAACACTGCTAAACTACATTTTTGACCAGAAAAACAAATTTCAACAATCTCAAAATATCACTAACAGACCAGTTAGAGAATCGTACCAAAATAACATAAAAACTCCGACGGTAAATACAAGCTTTGGACAAAGGCACTATAAATATTATGCTATAAAAGCATTCAACAGTCTTACCCTTGAAAATAAAATGGAAGAAAACAAAAATAAATTTGTACTCAAAATTACAAAATGGATTAAAGAACAAAAAAGACAATATTACCAAAATTTCATAACAAAATAAGAATAACTACACGCAACACTCAAAACCAATACAAAACACACATCACTCACAAGCACACAACACATAATATATACCGATTTTAATTTTATTTAAGTAATAAAATAATTCGTTTTACCTATAATTTTACCTTAATAATAAATTTTAATTTTTAGATTATTTTGTTTTATAAAATGGAGGCCTCAGCACAGGTGAGCTGCCCAGTGAGGCCGACATTGCTGAAATATATTTGAAATGTAAGATATTAATAAACGCGAATGTATGAATGTAAGATATACCAGACTTTGCTAGATTCTACTTGCTAACAAGCCACCTTTATTTTACATATTTTTATTCTGCGCAAATATAATGTTAATGCCCACATTATTTGTTTGGTTGTAACACATATTTGTATCATATACCTATGTATATACTAGCTTTTATCATACATACTTCACATTGTTTTATGTTAGGTCTTATATAAACCTCGCATATTATTTAAATATTGCTTAACTATTTTATTTCTGTTATTTTTAACATACTGATATTCTCCTGTGAACCATTGTATAATGTATCACTTGAATGTAAAAGCCAAATGTATGGCGTTTAAATAAATAAATAAATATTATATCAAATAAATAAATAAATGAAAGCGATACGCTTTGCTGTAATAATTTTCTTCACGTGAAATGATTTTATAGAATTTTACTAATTTTGGAGGCGGGTACTGGTACCGCCGCCCCGGGAACCATTTACTGGACAACAAACACCTCTGCTATAGGTCACCCCAAGTGGTTCTCTATACGTTTGGTGCCCGGGTTCATACGGTGACGTTTGCCCGAATCTTGGCGGCGAATCTTGTCTGCCGACGAACTGCATATTTCTCTCGGAACATCGCCTTGCACGGCGGCGTGAGGGATAGATTAATACGTTCGTCACTCCTGAACACACTGAACCCTAGTTTTCCATCCACCCTTCATACCTTTTCCTTCCCAGAACATCCTCTCATTACATTCCAGAAAAATACCATCCAGATGGCATCCCAAAGATAACATGGATCATGAAAGGAATTATTTTCTTCAGGGAGTCCCGTGTGGAGCTATTGTAAAAAAGCATACCTAACGAAATCATCTCATGTAGGACGCAGTGACGGATTTATACTTTTCATAAGTATAGACAACTTCTTTCTTTCTAAGAAGTTGCCACCCATCATAATCACTCATTTGTAGGCTGCCTGTAGACTGCCGCCCCTAGGCCACGGCCTATACGGCCTATTGACAAATCCAGGACTGATATAATGTACTTCGTAGTCGTTCTTGGTGGGTTTTAAATAAGCCCATTTTTAATTGAAAATTTTTAAGAGGTTTTTTTTAAATATTTTATAAACGAATGTTATTGTCACCATTAAGGCCCCGCAACCGGGCTCGTAAAGAAGAAGATGGAGAGATACAAAATTACGAATGTAAGAAGAGCGCGCTAACATTTACAGCTACAAAATCGATGCGAAAATTGCAAAAATGTTTAATAAAACAAGACTCGTTTAAAATAGAGCAAAAATCTCGAGGGGAGCATCTTAAGTATCATTTAAAGAAACGTTGTGAATTTTTTCACAAATATAATTTATAAGATAATAGAAACAGACTTCTTTTTAATAATTTTTGGGGCACACTTTGCGATTTTTTTCTATCGAGGCAATTTCATATAATTTGCGTTTCGGCGTGGGCAGCATCTAGACCAGTGATTCTTAACGGGGGCGCCAGCGCCCCCCTATGGGCGTTTTCGAGGTCTGGGGGGGCGTTTTTGAATTTTTATCATTTAGGGGGCGCTTCAAAAGTTCGGGTGGGCATTGTGTCAATATAGAAAATAAGCTCATTCCACAAAAAATTTAACTGAGGTTTAATACCCAATGTCAATGTAATAATAATGTGTTTTGTTAAACTTCTCATGAAAAAAATAAAAATTAAAATAACATATGTTTTTTTAAGAGCTTAAAAACTTACAAATGTTTAAGGGAGATATGTGAGAAATCGGTAGAAATTCGGGTTGCCGAGGCTTAAAAGCATTTTCTAAGCTTGGCCACCCTGGTCGTCCCCATTGCATCAATAATGGTAACTTGTTTGGTGTCTGTTGGTTAGAAAAAGTCGAAACCGAACAAAAAATTACCTATGTAGCGCTTGGTGCGAATTTCATTTACTTTATTGGCTTTTGAAAAGCTCTCAATAACGTCACATTATTCTTGATGACCGAGTTCTCCGGCAAGCGGCAGAATAATTATTTACGGTTGTTTCAACACATAACATTTAACTGTAAGGTTTATGTAGCAATTGAAAATTAAGAATTGCTTCGTGTTACAAATAAAATGTCATCACATTAAATGTACACGTTATCTAAATTTATAGATGGCACTCATTTGATGTCAGTGTCAAATTCTTGAGAATACCTTCACTACAAACCTGTACAATTCCATAAATATCATTTTATATTACGTGTTTTGAAAACGAGAATTGCGATAGCAATTTAAACTGATTTGAAAGGATCCGAAGTCAGCATTTTATCTAGAGTAGGTAAATGCAGTGAATGTGAAATTCTCGATAAAATAATGTCAGTTAAAGTAGTGACATCTCTCGTTGACGTGTAAATTGATAACAATGAAATATAATATTATCTAAATCGGTTCCGCGACTTTTAATCCTGCGACAAAATATCCCCGACAAAATATCCTACGGACAAAACATCGCCCAACAAAATATCTACTAAAACCTAAACTAACAAATGAATGGGACACAAATAATACAGACATCCTATACAGACATTAAATTTTTGTTCAAAAATAAAAAATGGGACAATAATAATACAGACATCCTGTAAAGTTAGGTTAGGTTTGATTTTAGTAGATATTTTGTTGTAGGATATTTTGTTTGTAGGATATTTTGTCGGATAGTTTCATAGTCAGGATAAAATGAAAATTTATTTTATCAGTATTTAAATTTTATCCTGACGGAGAAACCATTGGTTTCGAAACATGTGATAATTTTGATTAGGGGTGTGTAGAAAGTAATTTATATTCATTAATACAAAACTTCATCATTCTTTCTGATAAAGTAACGACTGTAATGGGCAAACCACTCAGTGATCAAAAACTTTCTATTAACATCAATGTTCTTTGCCAATTAGGCATCGAATATGGAATTATTGGATGGGGATCATCCTCAAACATACACATAAAAAAATCAGGCACAAAACATAAAACATATTCATGAAAGTACCCATAAGACCTCAAAGAAAGATTTTTAAAACGTTTTCAGCATTATCCAAACACAGTAACAATAATAACGTAATAATATTTCTATTTTTGAAACTGTTAATTCGTGGTGGAAGTCCATTATAATAAAACAAATAAAAAACTTTATTCCACTTAATTTTATTTGACCGTAACCGGTTTCAGCTCGTCAGAGCCATCTTCAGACTGGTACAAATAATTCTTAGCCTACGGTTTATATACACAACATATGGGGGAGGGAGAGAGGGGTAGTCTACAAGGATTTTAATGAATTATTTTGTTACTGAGTCGTTTTAGACTGTCGAATTTCTAAGTATTTTGGTAATTCCTGTGGGCTAATTACTTTGGGTTTGTAGCTCACTTCAATATCTATTGATTAGGGAAAAACCTTACAAGTAATTTGAATTATTAATGGACTAATTTTATTGTCAAATCTTTGTTATACATATCTATGATCAATGGGATTTTTTAATTGCTTTTTGAAGGGATGCATGTTTACATTGGAGTGGGAATGGTCAAACCTAAATACATATTTTAATTTCAAAATTATTAAAATTATACCGGATAAAAACCTGGTGTTTCAGTAAATGATTCTAATAGCTTATTAATTACAAAGTTACTTTTTGAAGGGATGCATGTTTACATTAGATTAGGAATGGTTTAAACTAAATACATATTTTAAATTTCGAAATTATTATAAAAATTACAATGGATACAAAAGCGGAGACTTAGCAAATGATTCTAATTGTTTATTCATTACAAAGTTAGGGTCTATTTTTTTAGTTAAGCGAGTAATTTCTAAAGATTCTAGTCTATCTAGTTTATGACCTTTATTGCAAGTATGAAGAACTTTAACATCTCTGTCTTTATCAAACGAGTGTTTATTTTCTAATAAATGTGATGCTACATTCGACAATTCTCCTTTGTCATTCACCCAGTTAGTAAAGTGTTCTTTAATTCGGGTTTTGAATGATCTCCCTGTTTGACCAACGTAATACGATGGGCAGTCAGCGCAGTTTACTTGGTAAACGCCTGAGTTTTCAAGTTTTTCTCTCTTATCTTTATTATTGATTAAAATTCTCCCTAGAGAATTCACATTATAAAAAGCTGTTTTGCATTTATCATTATTAGTTAATCTGGATATTTTTGTTGATATTTCGCCAATATAAGGGATTTTAACCCATTGTTTAGTGATATCTTTTTCATTTTTAAGGCCTTGTGAAATAATTGTTAATGTAAGTTTTTTGTCCTTTTTCTTTAATAAGTTATCAATAGTTTCGCTTTTGTATCCATTGTTCTTTGCTATGGTTTTTATTATATTTAATTCATTATTATAATTTATATAATTCAAAGGCACATGTAAAAGTCTGTGAATGAGAGAATAGAATACTGATAATTTATGTGAAATATGGTGTCTAGATGTATTGTGTATGATATTATCACTATATGTTGGTTTTCTATAGATTGAAAATTCTAATTTTTTATTAATGATTTCAATACCTATGTCGAGAAAGTTAATCTTATTTCCCCCCATTTCCATTGTAAACTGGATCGATTTGTTAATTTTATTAATTTCTTTTAGAAAAATATCTAATTGTCTGTTTGTGCCTGTCCAGATGATTAGAACGTCATCTACATATCTCCGATAGAAGGCAACTTTTTTAAACGATTTTAATTTTTCGATGGATTCTTCGATATAATCCATGAAGAACTCAGCTAACACCGGCGAAATCGGGCTGCCCATAGCTAACCCACTAGATTGGATGTAATAGTTATTATTGAATCTAAAGAAATTTTGTTCTATGCATGTATTTAGTACTCTTGTTATTTCTTTACGTTTAATTAAATTAATGTTTATTTTTTCCATGTAATTATTAATAATTATTTTTAATTCGTTTGTTGGTATATTTGAGAACAAACTAACAACATCAAATGAAACTAGGGTAGCATTATTAGGTACTGTGATGTCTTTAATGAGGTCTATAAGTTGTAGGGAATTTATTATTCCGTATTTAGGTTTAAAATTAAGAGTATTTTTAAAATTAAGAGCTGAAACCGGTTACGGTCAAATAAAATTAAGTGGAATAAAGTTTTTTATTTGTTTTATTATAAAATATTATAATCTATAATAACGTAATATTTGTATAGCGCAGTTTTGTATCATTTCACTTCAAGTGCGCAGTAGTTTGTTATATTAATTTATAATTTTTTGGTCACCATGAAACAGGTAGCCGCCTAGTATGGTGATTTAATATATCTAGGTACCTACTTTATGTTAATGTCACAATTATATAATAAATATAATTGTGAAATTAATATATAAATAAATAAATAAAAGATATATGATTAAATTTAAACAAATCACTTTGTAAAACACCACTTTAATTTATTTTTTGTTTTCATTTAATTAAAAATGAAGCCACAAAGTGAATTTGCAAAGTGGGTGTTAAGGGTCGTACTTGACTAACTTTTAACTAGTTATTCATGAAGTAAAAAATAAAAATGAAATTTTGGTCTCCGGTGAGTTTTTCGATGACTTTTATTATTTTTTTTTCACGATAAAATTTTTTTTTCTTCCGCATGTCGTAGTCAGTTTTTCCACTAGTCACTCAGCCGAGTAACTGCCCAACCTCTTATTCCGCCCCTACTACTACTATTTTTTTATGTTTTTGTAGAAAAAAAAACATCAAAAACGTCACCGGAGACCAAAATTTCATTTACAATTTTTATTCCAAATAATGTCAGGAATCACTAGTTAAAATCAAGTGCATCCCTTAATACACTGTATTTAAAAAAAATCGTTTGTAAGTTATTTCTCCTCTGAAGTTAAACGAGTCAAGCTGTACGAGTGTTTTCCCGACATAATTGATTTCGTAGCTGTCTCCGATTACCAGGACTTAAATTAGGACCATGGAATTACAATCTAGCTTGTATGACGACGAGAAGTATTTACGTACAGTATAGACCCACGTCCAGACATATTAACAACAACTGTCGTTTGGAGAGCACGATATAACACGTCTATAATTATACACGTATAATTATATAATTGTATAATTGTATAATTATATGTACACTGCAATATTACAATTTATTCGAATTGATATATCACCATGAGACAGTATGGTACGGGAATTAACATTATTAATAATATTTATGTGTTTCAAATATTAATAATAGAATATTATGTTTTCTACAGGAGTGATGTTAGCAAAGAACTCAAATTTTCTTAGTAGTTCTGTAGCTGGACTAATGATAAATATTTTTTTCTCTAAATGTTTGAAGAAAAAAAATCAGGTAGGTAGTGTGATTTAATTATTAAAAAAATCCTTAAACTATGATATTTTATGATCTGCTGCTCATAATTTTTAATAAAGTATTTGAGTTACCTAACCTAAACAAACAAACCTAACCCTATGAACCCGGGACCCCTGCAAATTCTCCCATGACAGAGGTGTTTTTTAATCTACAACTCGCGTGAAGCCAGGTGGTAAAGACTAGACTAACATCATAGTTTGTTGATGAGTCAATAACGCTATTCGCATTTCAACTTCAATATAGATTTTTGTCACTGTTTTCATTGTAGAAATCGCTGTTCGGCACGAATATAACTAGAAACTATTACAAAACAACTCAATAATTGCGTTTAACACAAAAACAGACTCTGAAACAACCCCACTAATTTCGAGCAACAGGTAAGGAGGGAAAGAAGGTGGTTTCATCCCTACGTAATTCATGTCGCAGGGGTCCATGACCCCTTTTATCAAACCAAACCAACTTTATCACATCGTCAAAAGGTCTGAAGAACTTCTAAAAAAATAAATTTTTGAGAGATTTGACACTTTTCATGTCGACGAGTTCATGTTTTCTGATTGTTACGTGAACTCTAGAGGAACTAAATGCGGTGTTTTTATCTAAACTGTAAACTCTAGATTTTCTTCGTAGCCTTCAATTATATTCCTTGATTTAATATGCATAACGCTCCGTCTCTAAGATCAGAGGTCAAATCAATTTTAAACATCCCTGTTATTACAATAAACAATGCGTAAGTTAATATTTTTTACAGACCTTTACGAAATCAACCTGTCAAAAACAACTCTCAAATACCTTTCCCAACCTTTCCAAAAGCTTTTTCTCAAGTCTTGTCAAGCATTTTTAAATCCCTCCCAAAACTAGGCGTGGACTCCGATTTCGATTTTTTCCTGAACTATTGGATCACCTTAAGATGATGCCTTCGAACAGATGAAAAGGTGCCTACCAGCTTTGGACACTGGCTAATTTATTTATTTATTAAGACATACACAGTACATAATTTCTCCTGGGATTTGAACAGTTCTTAAAACTTAACTAATGAATTAATTTAATGCTCAAATTGATTCAGCGAAAAATTGCTTAAGTTTTGCAGATTTTGACGGTGGGCCGTCGATTAGGACTTCAGTCTATTTCAATCGTGAACGACAAGTTTAACCGTTAACCATTCTACTGTGGTGGTACCTACAGTTGACAAAAACGTTACAGCCTTAAAAGATATTTTATAATGAATAACGCGAGCACTGCTGACTTGACATTTTTTGACCGTTCGAGATTATTCTCGCTGGCGATGTTGTTTCGGTTGGTCGTTACGTGTAGCTTATAAAATTGTTAAATTTATCATAAATTATTGTCGTACATTTGATCAAAATATAATAAGAGTTAGTGCTGCGTATTAATAAATTCTTTTCATTTACCTCCTGTAATTGAGAGTCAATAATAACCCTGGATGGAGATGGTAAGTATAAATTATCCGCCTATAACCCTAGAACCGTACCCATCATAGACCATGCACTAACAGTACCCTAGGGTACTGGAGTACCCTGTTAAATAAAACATCTTTTTTACGTGAGAGAAAACATTTATTCAAAATTAACTTTCATAAACTGTTATGGCACTTATTTCAGTCTTACATAATACAATAAGGCTTAATTAAAAGTAACTTTTCTTAACAATTTTGGCAAATCTTTGTTTGGTGCTCTAAACATATGAAACGTTTACATTTCTGACATTGAGTGCGTGACTTACGATCTTTTGACCTGGGACAAAATGAACATCTTCCAGATTTTGATTCTGAAGGGGTTGGAGCATCATAAGACCGCTTTTTTCCTAATATTCCGCCAATACTTTCTTGGAGATGCATCGGCAAAGTTTTGTATAAAAATCGATCCTCCATGTGAGGTTTTATAAGGTCAAAAGCTAAAGTCTTCAGATAAGTTCGTCTATTCTTGAAAACTTGTTTTCCGGTAGCGTTAGATGAATGCAGTAATATCATAGAATTGATTCCGAGCCATAGCCATCTAAAAAAAAAGAATTATTCAAGTTACACGCAACTAAATGCAAAATACCTAAATATAATAAATAATTACACATTTTTTCCAAAACAAAGTTATGTGTAAGGTTATTATGCAAATAAAAATAACATTCAAATAAAGAAACACGTATCAAATAGCACAATAACATGCTTTATCTATGACAAGATCCGTTGTGAAACGAAAATGTTATCGCAAATTTTCAAAAAAAAAATTAATTTGTACCCCAGGGTACGGTTAATAATTATATTACCTACGTATGCTCATATCAATCAACAACAACAAAGTCAGTGACAGACGTATAATTTTGCTCCGTATAAAACAGTAGAATCAAGCGCAAAAAGTTTATTTTGAGCATTAAATACTTGTTATATCAGTGCATCTCAGTGCTGCGATAATTCTGGTGCAAATACCATAATGACTTCCCTAACTCCGGAAGACAGGCTGAAAAGTGCAAAAATTCTAATGAAAAATTTTAATAAAATTTTAACCTCTAACATCTTATCAAAAGATCAAAAAACCTCTCTAACTGAGGCTATGTGTGAAATGCTGAATCATATCGAGGCCATGGTTCACGAATACAAGGCACCAACAACCAAAGAAGATGATGGACTCGACAGATTGTATCAGTCGCTATCTAAAATAGATAGGAACATTGAAGATCTTAAATTGAACATTGAAGCTAAATCGTATGCTGAAATAACGAAATATGGTAAAACTAATGAAGAACAAAGCAAATGTAAAAAAACATGAACCTATTGTCATCATTAAACCAAAAGATAAGGATAAAAAAAATACGGTAACAAAGGATGAAATAAAACAAAATATAGATCCTGTTAATTTTGGTGTAACTGGAATTAGAAACTTCAAACAAGGGGCAGTCATAGTAGAGTGTAAGAATGTAGCTGCTACAAAAATGATGGAAGAACAAATAATTTCAAAGATGGGACAAAAATATGATGTGAATACACCAAAACCAAAGAATCCCAAACTAAAAATTATTGGTTTATCGGATAAATACACACCAGAAGAAATTGTTTTAAAAATTAAGATGCAAAATGATTATTTGCAAACAGTTGAAGCGAAAATTGACATAAAATATATAAAAGAAATGAAAACCAAACGAGGTGATATTAACTACACCATTTTCATGGAAGTCGATGGAAAAACTTACGACATAATGTTAAAAGAAGGTAAAGTTAATATTGGATGGGATAGATGTCGGGTTTTCGACAACATCTCACTTCTGAAATGTTACAAGTGCAATGGCTATATGCACAAAGCACAAGACTGCAGAAGCGAAAAAGCTTGTACTCGATGCTCCGAAGCACATGAAAATGTAAACTGTCAAAACGATATTCAGTGCATAAACTGCAAAAAAATGAATGAGAAACTAAAATTACAATTGCCAACTGACCATTATGCTTGGAGTAATGAATGCTCAGTACATTTGAGAAAAATTGAAGCTGAAAAAAAGAAAATCGATTTTTTATGCCATTAAAAAACTCCTCTAAAAGACGTCAACCAAATAATTGCAACCTGTACTACCAAAATGTCAGAGGTCTAAAAACCAAATTAAGTTTACTTCAGTCAAAACTACCAATGTTTGAACACGACTTTGTACTACTTACTGAAACGTGGTTAGAGCCAAATATTCACTCTAGTGAATTAGGTTTCATAAATCATAATGTGCATAGATTAGACAGAAATTCATCGACAAGTGCTAAAAGCAGAGGTGGTGGGGTTTTAATCGCTATAAGCAAGAAATACAAATCTAACTTAATTACAACTAAACATAAACATCTTGAACAAATTTTCTTGCAAGTAAATGTTGCCAGGAATAAAAAGATTATTGTGGGCTGTATTTACATCCCACAAAATTCAAGCAATGAAGTATACAGGTGCCATAGTGAGGAAGTGGAAGTTATATTAAAAAGGAATCCTAGTGTCATATTTTTGCTCGCTGGTGATTATAACCTTCCAAACGTGAATTGGGTGAACAGTGACGATAATATCAGTGTTAGTGAGTCTGGTCGCATTATTCTAGACATGGCGTTATTCTTAGGTCTTAATCAGGCAAATACTTTACCAAATGTAATTAATCGTACTCTTGACTTATGTTTTTCTAACTTAGATTCACTAGAAATTGAAGAATGTAGTGAGCCACTGGTGCCCACTGATGTTTATCATCCTCCACTAGAAGTTATTATCTCTAATGTACATATTAATACTTCTAAACTATCTTTCAATTACCAAAATTTTTTCAAAACTGATTACGCGAAAATTTGTAATTATCTTCTCTCTTTTGATTGGTCATCTATGCAATATGATGATATCAACACATCTACCAATGAATTTTATTCTGTTTTGGAAAAGACTATTAGCATGTATATTCCAACCATGAAATGTAAGCCAAAAACCTATCCAAAATGGTACTCCAAAGAACTTATAAATCTGCTTATCACCAAAAAACTTAAACATAAAGATTATAAATTACATCAAAAATATTCTGATTACATTGAATTTAAAAATATAAGAACCTCATGTAAAAGAATGTCTATGACCTGCTACCGTAACTATATAAATGAAATTCAAAACTCTATAATAAATAATGTTAGTTCTTTTTGGAAATACTCAAAATCACTTAAAGAAGATGATTCTGATTTCCCGAGCATTATGCACCTAAATGGCAGCCATAGCAACAATACTGATGGTATTGTGAACTTGTTTGCAAAATTTTTTAAAAGTGTTTATTCAACAGACTCAAATAATGCTCCTGTTCCAACAACAACTCTAGATGAAACTCTTGACATTTCACAATGTACCATAAGTCTCTCTGATGTAATTACTAAAGTTAAATCCTTAGATATACACAAATCTGCGGGACCGGATAATATCCCTACAATATTTATTAAAGAATGTATCAAAGTAATTGCTCTTCCATTAACCAAAATTTTTAATTTGTCTTTATCTAGCGGAATTTTTCCCGATAAGTGGAAAATTAGTTATTTGACTCCAATTTTCAAAAAGGGCGATAAAAGTGATATTTGTAATTACAGACCAATATGCATTCAATCCACCATACCGAAACTTTTTGAAAGCCTAATACTTGACAAACTTTTTACACAAATAAAACCTGTAATATCACCTTACCAGTTTGGATTTATGCCGGGTAGAAGTACTCTTTCTAATTTGATTATTTATGAAAATTTTATAACTAATGCTTTTAAAGAAAAACTACAAGTAGACTCTGTGTATACTGATTTTAGTAAAGCATTTGATTCAGTTTCCCATGAAATTCTCATTTGGAAATTAGAAAAACTTGGTATACGTGGCAATTTATTAACCTGGATTGAAAGCTATCTTACTAAAAGACAACAAATTGTTAGAATAAAATCCTCTTTGTCCGAAAAAATTTATGCAACAAGTGGAGTTCCACAGGGTTCACACCTTGGCCCAGTATTATTTATCTTGTTTATAAATGATCTAACAAAAGTTTTTCACGATGTATTTTTCTTGCTTTTTGCTGATGATCTCAAAATGTTTAGAATTATTAAAAATATTTACCATTGCAACATTCTTCAAGATAATATCAACAAATTGTTGATTTGGTGTAATGAAAATAGACTCTACTTAAATATCTCAAAATGTCAAGTAGTAAGATTTTCTCGAATAAAAAATCCAGTGATCTTTAATTACAACATTGATAACAATACTCTTGAGACATTAACACAAATTAAAGACTTAGGAATCACTTTTCAATCAAATCTTTCATTTGTTAACCACATAAAAGAAATTTCTAATAAGGGCTTAAAAATGTTGGGATTTATAATTAGGCTAACTAGAAATTTTAAAAATATAAAGTGTATTAAACTGTTATATTTTGCATTTGTTAGAAGTCAACTTGAGTACAATTCTCCCGTCTGGAACCCATATTATAATACACATGTACAAGCTGTTGAAAGAATACAAAATAAATTCTTACGTTTTCTAAATTTTAAAATGGGTATTCCAGCAATTATGTTGAACTACAACACTATTTTAAATGATATGAATATGCTCAAATTATCAGACAGAAGAATTTTCACAGACTTGGTATTTCTTTATAAAATTCTAAATGATTTAGTTGATAGTCCATTATTGCTTGAATTAATAAGCTTCCGGATTCCTCTACGTAATACTAGAAGTCAGGATTTATTTCAGTGCAGAAATTCTGGAACTAACTACCATATGTATTCCTCTTTGCCCAGAATACTAATGGAGGGAAATAATTTTACCAAGTCTGTGGACATCTTCAATTAATCCTTAGACAAATACAAAATGCTGTTACTGAGGCAGTTCAGTTATGTAAAATAAATACTGTATATTTCTTAGTAAAAGAAATATATACCTTTTATATTTATTGGTAAAAGAAATATATAGTATTTATATTTTATTTAATCAAGTGTAATTTTTAAATTGTATATGTAAAAGCCCCGAAAAAGGGCGTAAATAAATAATAAATAAATAAATATTGCCAATTTTTATTACAGTCGTTTTATAATCGTATATGTCGTAAGCAGTAGCGTGCAGTCCATAAAGGCAAAAAAACTGTGCCTCACCATAAAAAGATAATCGAAAAATATGACAAACTTTCGATCAAATTGAATTTTTTTCATGAATTAGTTAAGAAGTTTGTACGATCATTTATCCGGAAGGACGCAACGGTCAGCGGAAGATTATAAAAATCGCAATTCTCAAATATTCAATGCTCAATAATAATTCTCACAACTGACACGACACAACCCATCTTTGGTCATTGAGCAATGAGCGCCATAGGACGCGAAAACGAAAAAAGAGTTGTGTTATGTGACTGCATTTTGAATGTAGATGTTCATCTGAACAAGTAACGGTTAAAACCCCTAATTTTCCAAATAAAGTGTTGCATTCCGAAATTAGGCTTGTAAACCAGTTGGTTAATGTGGACTTAAGAGATTTTTGGGGCTAATTTTTTGTCAGTGGCCAGGTGATCAAAGTGAGAAAAAACCGGTTACTTTAAGAGGAACGGCTGTGCGGCCTTTAAAAAAAAAAAAGTTTGGATTTGACCACAAAATGTATGACAAAACTGTTTAATTATGTTCTTATTCAAAAGTTGTAGCCAATATCTATAACGGATATGTGATTCTTTATTTATGTGTGTGTCCAAATTATAAAACAAATACACCAATAAAGAAATCGATTTTTCACGATTTCAGAGGCATGTTCTGTGAGTTAATGATAATTACGAAAACAAATTGCCCAACTGCTATTTAAATATAACGAAATATAAAATAAATAAATAAAATATTTAAAAGGCATTAAGATGGGCTTAAACTTAAATTACAAACGACCAATTTTCGTTGGAACACAAATTTGTCGTATATAAATTTAATATTTTAACCCAAAAAGGCTTTTTTCAGTATGTTTTGATGTTTTATTTTACTTGTCATTATATTTAAAATCATCAAAAAATTAACTCTTTAATGACTTATATTTTATAATTTAAAACAAACGTAAAAAAAGGAGCACATATCCATGTTAGATATTTGCTATTACTTTTGATAATTTATTTATTGTTTCTTTATATGGTAGGTATTATTGTTTACAATTCAATTCGTAACCTCACTAGAACAGTTGATAATTTTATAAGAATATAAAAACAATACAGGTATTAAAAGAATAATATTGTTATATTATTGTTTCTTAAAGATAATTTTTGTCGACGTACTATTGCAAAAGTGTCGTGACCAAAGAAAGGAAGTCTTTGCCTGTTTTATTGACTACGAAAAGGCATTTGACAGGGTAAAACATGCTGACCTAATGAAAATGCTTGCGCATTGTAACGTTGACACCAAATACCAGAATTTCATTAAAAACCTGTATTGGTTCCAAACAGTAGAAATAAGACATGGGAATGAGAGATCTAATGCAATCGCCATTCAGCGTGGAGTACGACAAGGCTATATCCTATCGCCACTATTATTTAATCTCTATTCCAACTATGTCTTCAAAAGAGCCCTAAGTAATACCGAGAAGGGTCTCAAGATCAACGGAGTTGTCATTAATAACATAAGATATGCAGATGATACTGTATTGCTAGCTGACAGTATCAGTGACCTCCAAGACCTATTAGATCTTGTTGATAATGCTGGTGAGCAACTGGGCCTAACAATAAACGTCAATAAAACTAAATGGATGACTTTTGGACGACTGGATCACTCTGGATCAATGATACAGTTAAATGGTTGTAATTTCGAAAAGGTGGAGAGATTTAGATACCTCGGCAGTATCCTCACGGAGACTCTTGAAATACCATGAACAGGTTAGAGGCTTTCGAAATGTGGCTTCACTGGAGAATGTTCAAGATCCCATGGACCGACATGATCGCCAACACAGAAATTCTCAGGCGGGCTAGAGTAGATAGAGAACTGCTTACATTAATTAAAATCAAGAAAATTTCATATCTGGGTCATATACTTCGAGGGGAGAAGTATCACTTGCTCCATTTAATATTGAAAGGCAAGATAGAGGGTCGCCGAGGGCCTGGTAGGAGACAATTGTCTTGGCTGCGAAATATACGAGAGTGGACCGGCAGTGTGGAGGAGCTATTCCGGGCAGCGCAAGACAGAGAGACCTTTTCAAGAGTGATCGCTAACGTCGGGGGGACCTGATAAGGCACACAAAGAAGAAGAAGAAAGATAATGGGAACCTACTAAGCTGAAGGAGACTATTACATTATAATGTAAAAATGTTGGGTGACCATGTATTGAAATTTGATTTGAAATAAATCATGCCATTGATTTAAAAACCATTAGTATTATTTAAAAGAAAAAAATTGGGGTTATAAATTTTTTTTCAAATAAATAGATTTTTTTTCTAAATAGGGACACCCTAATCACTTAGCGGTATAAAATATACTTTCCAACCTATTCTCATACCTACCAAATATACAAACAAAATTTCATAAAAATCGGTCGAGCCGTTTCGGAGGAGTGCGACCCAAATACCGTGACAGGGGATTTTTATATATATAGATTATAAGAAGTATTATTCAGGTTGGTCAAGTAATTTCTAATACCACCAGTCACCATTATATTAAATTCTTTTTTTTTTCTCTTTTTTTTTTGTTTACTCATATTTTTATAACTATACCTCAACCTAACCCATTCTCCCCCCCCCCCATCCTACCCCCTCCCTATTCCCCCCTAATTAACTTGTCTCTTGAAATGTAATTTTTTTCTTCTTTAGCAAATATCTATGGAACCACTACACTTGTATACAACACCCATGTGGAAACCTGTAAATGGTTCAATTATTGTCACTTAATTTACTATTATGCTCTGTTATGAATGTAAACTGTTGGTCTCCCAAATAAAATAAAATAAAATTAAATTAGATACCTACTAGTATTTTGGCCTCAAATTTAAATTTAAGTTACCTATGTAAGAAAAATTGCGAGCAGCCGTTCCTCTTAATGACCGCTAGCCGTTTTTGAGGATTGTCGTCCACATTCTTGTAATAATTTGGCGGCCCGTGCATGATGATAATGTTATTTTTAATTCTTCATTATAAAACCTGCTAAACTTCCAGAGCAGTTTGTCGGCAGGTTAATTTAACAATAAAAAAGCATACTCATAATTAATAAATGCATTGTAGAAAATAGAGATAGAATAATAAATACCTACAAGTGATTACAACACAAATATATAACATGTTAGATAGATAGAAATAATTTATATTTTAAATACATCTATTTGAATTTCGATTTTGTTTTCCTGAATGAGTGAATGAATAAATGAATTGGAAATAAAAATCAACCCAGTTCCCGATATCCGATAGAGATGAAACTCGGTATACAGACTCGCTGTCAATGATAATGTATTGTATCAACTTTTAGTGGCAATTACGTACATATACACATTCGGACAAATACGCATTTATCTGAAATTGGTTGACATTACAGCACTTTATATACAAAAAAATGTCAATTGGCAATTGGCTCAGTTGTTAGCGGTGTTGACAGTCCAAAAAATTTCTTTGAAATTGGCTACTAACCGGCGAAGAGATGGCACAAGTAAACTAAAAATCAATTATTTATCTATGCACTTTAGCGATTTCTGTCTTACTAGGACAAACATTGCTAAAAACTACTAGTCTACTTTTTATTATTGTAGAAAGCAATCACTTTGTGGTTTGACATATTTAATAAAATAAAATACTCTTTTGTTTAAAACCAGGAGTTTTATTAATTTAATCAATTTGTACCCTGATGATGCTTGAGTACAGCGAAACCGGTCGGTTCAAAAATTAATAAAACTCGTGGTTTTAAACAAAAAATATTTTATTTTATTAGTCTACTTTTTCTTTATATATACATGGAATCAGTTATATATATTCTCAGGTAATATATTATTATCCCATACAGGTATACATATACAGGTAATATATTATTATCCCAAGTGATAATTTTATATCTCTTCTTTTATAAATACTTTTTACCAACAACTAGTCATCGAGTTTTGGATTTAAGTGTAATTTGAATGTAACCTACATTATTAGTTTTGAATGAGTTCCCCCAAGAAGTTATTTCATATCGGTCAGTAGATTCTGCTACTCACCAACATACTATTTTTAACGTACTTATTGTAATGATATATTAAATTTTGTAAATTCGCCCTTCCTATTTCTATTTCTTCTCCCCAAATATCATCGACCAAGTCCAAATATACATAATTTTGAACCAATAGTTGCGCATTTACAAGGTTGGATAAATTGTAGACACTTACAGTCTTACACTCAAAGGTATGCGACTTTTTTATAGGCGCGATGGCTTTATTTATCAATATGTGATGCTATACTTGGAATGTTGAGATTGTATATTGTGAATAAATTTCCTTTTTTCGAATGTATTATTAAGCCCGCATGATGGGATCATTTCTGCAAAGAAAAGAAATCGAATTTCGTGAGTTTTTATTGCAATGGACAATTATTTATTATTCTTTATTCGATGTGGCAAGCGGCGTATCAGCGTACTCAGCGTTCGAGCAAACATGATTGCCAGGAGATTCAACAGGTGCAGTTCTCCGGTGAAGAAGCAAATATTCCAGAGCTACTGCATGAGCTTTTACACCGGCGAACTATGGACATTCGGCCTACCTTGGCGATGCAGTGCCTCGCAGATGTTCGCAGAAGGAAGGGTAATGAGCTTTTACACCAGCGAACTATGGACAAGATACTCACAAGGCGTCATGAACACACTTCGAGTACAATACAACAACGCATGTAGGGCGCTATTCGGCCTAACATAAAATATTTGGGGCATGTCGTCACTGATGACCTAAATGATAAAAATGACATAGAACGCCAAAGAAGAGTACTCAGCGTTCGAGCCAACATGCTCGCCAGGAGATTCAACAGGTGCAGTTCTCCGGTGAAGAAGCAAATATTCCAGAGCTACTGCATGAGCTTTTACACCGGCGAACTATGGACATGGACAAGATACTCACAAGGCGTCATGAACACACTTCGAGTACAATACAACAACGCATATAGGGCGCTATTCGGCCTACCTTGGCGATGCAGTGCCTCGCAGATGTTCGCAGAAGGAAGGGTACATGGGTTCGCCGCTTTGATGCGCCACAGAATAGCCGGGGTGAGTCAGCGCTACCAAAGATTGGAGAACCAGGAGAACACTCTCGTCCAGGCCGTGGCCCAGTGGCAGGGCGCGCCTCTTCACCAAACATGGAGAATTCATCTGAATCCCCCGTAGTAGATATACGAGTACCTACTAAATATGTGTAAATCTTTAAATCTTTTTTATGTTATTTTATTTTTTATCTAGTAAATCCATTTTATGTAATGTATACTTTTATATGGCTGACAGAGTATTGCACCCACCGCTCTGTTCGGCTGAAATAAACAACTTAATAATAATAATAATAAGTTGTTTATTTCAGCCGAACAGAGCGGTGGGTGCAAATACTCTGATTATTATATAGGTACATAAAATAATTGACCCCTTCGGAACTCCTGTTAACTAAGTATTTAACCTAGCTATAAATTTGGAAGAGTTTTATCTTTTGTAGATTGTTTAAGGCGATCCAATAGTCCAGGAAAACGCCCCTTAATGGGAGGAGTTTAAAAATACTTGAGAAAAAGTTTTGGAAAGGTTGGAATAGGTATTTGAGAATTATTTTTTACAGGTTGATTTCGTAAAGGCCTGTAAAAAACATTAATTCCTTTTTTTAGGATTGTTTATTGTAATAAAACGGAAATTTAAAATTGATTTCATGAAACCAAGCGACGCGAAACCACACATCTATTTCCCGCTCCGGCTGGGGCGTGACTGATACGAAATGGGTGTGCCTAGTGTATGGTTCTTGAGCCTATGCCATAAGGGTCACTTCATGAATCCAAATTCGTCGACTAGCGGCCGTATTGTAAAATGACAACGCGAAAATGCATATTTTATTTTAATTTGTGAAGTTCGGGCGTAAATATAATTTTCTTTTGCGATTATTATAAAAGAAACTGAATTTGCTAAATTATAAAATAAAACCATATCCGAAAAGGGGTTTATAAATAGGAGAGTTTGGACTTGAAAGTATTTTTTATAGACCTTATAATTTATTTTTTTATAGGCTTATTAAGACTTATAAAAAAAATTACCCATTTTTTTTAAGGGCCAAGATATGTTCTACACGCAGTATTTAATTGAAGCATTTATAATACTTCTAAGCGATCAAATTATCGAAACAAAAAACATATGATTTTGTATGATTTTGCATTATGTAGTACTATTTTGCTGTAGTATAATATTTTTAGGAGGTTTAGTAATTCTTCCCTAATTTCTCTCACCTCCAATATCTATCCTTGGATAATAGTATCAAAAGCTCTACAGTGGTCTGTATTATGATTAAGATCGGAATCTTATCGTGATTGGGGTAATGCGCCGTGTTGCGCTACCTCCCTCTTACCCCAAAAATAAATCACGATAATACGGCCGTAAAAATCTCAAATTATATATAAGACAAGAATTTGATTTTTTTGTATTATTGAGTTCTTGATTTATGTAATTGGAAAAGTTCAGTGTCTTTGTTTTTTGAAATCCATATTGCTTGTATAAGCATACCTACAACAAAATAGAAACTTTCTAGATATTTTATAAAATTATTACATTTTCACAAGACAGGTACTACCCCACCTTCATCTTCCCCATCTCAATCCCCTCCCCACTACCTTCAGCCTCACATCATGCCCTAATTGGGGATGCCATAGTCTCATTGGCTCCAGACGGGAGCAGCTGAGACTCTTGTAAGATATTCACATAAAAAAAAAACACAATTAAATTATGTAAAAAGTAAAACATTCTTTAGTTTCTCATTCCTAAAAAAAACGTAATATGGTTCTCTCGCTAATTTTAGTTCTTAGATCTTGTGGAAAAACTTTTCAGTATGAAACCAGAAAATCAAAGAATTAAGTAACTGAAGGAAAGATTAATTATTACGGAATTGATACACTATGTATGTTATGCGGGATAGAATGTTCACAAAAAGTTGGTTCAAAGATGTTGTATCGGACAGTAGAGGCCTTATTTACGATCAATCACTGGCGTGAATGTTCAGTCCATAGATGCTAAAGATTCTATAAAACAAGTTGTTCAACTCATCCTGATTGCAAGCAAAAAACCTGATATTAATTTGATGCGTTTCCAATGAGATATTTATAACACTACCCTTCTATACTAGTCCCACGATCGTACGTGTCTTCAGTGTATCTTATATTTATTGTTTTATTTACGCCCATTTTAGGGGCTTTGACACACAAATAGTAAAGGGGTCTCCACACGTTACTGCCGCAGTACGTTCTGCCGCAGAACTGACTAAAAATCGTATGGTCTGTAGTCAAAACCGCCAGCCGTATTGTTATTATTCACCATTCATTTTATTTTAAATAATAAAGGCTGGTGAATAATAATCCCCCCATTACACGTATCAGTATTCGCATCAGTATTTACTGATGCGAATTACTGACGACAACCGTCAGTATTTGTGAGCCATTACACGTGTCAGTATTACTGACGTCAGTATCGTTGCGAATCCTTGCGGGACAGACGCTTTTAAAGTGATGGATCCGAAAAGAAAGGCCTGTGTTGCTATAATTTTGGCGAACGATGGGTGAAGGACTGGCTTCTCAAAAAAGAAAAATTCTCACACTTGAATTTAATGCATGAAATTTTGCTGACTGATCATTTATTTACTTTTAAGCCATCAACAAGGTGCAATACCAAGATTCATTTACATTTTAGCCACTGGAGCGATTACAGAAATAAAAAAAAACATACTCCTTGATTTCTCAACATTCCTGCGCGATCATTTTAAAATTTTTTTCTCCAACATTGAAAAAAAATTATACTTCCGAATTTGAATATGGAGACATACAAAACTGATTATTGTGCTATATAGCCATTATTTTACATTAGCATATATTTTGGGATTGGTAAAAAAAAAATAAAAATCGTTAACTTTATTATTTTTGTACGGAATTTAGGTATATTTGGCTTCTCAAAGCCACAAACTATGTATGAAATCAGTATTCTAGTTAAGTAAGTGAAAATTTTATTTTCTTTTTTACTGGAATAAAAAATTATAGAAAAAAAATCAATCCGAGACTTTACCACAGGATTGCTTTTGGTTCGATTCGGACCGATTATATTTTTCTGCGATTGCTTTCGGTCGAAAATCGGACCACATTTTCCTACCATTCGTAAAACATTTATTGTACCTCATTATTTAAAACATATTCATGTCATTGGCAGAGGAAGGATTAAAGTAGACTGCATGCTGTAGAAATGAGATCCCTAAGGCGTATGTGTGGTAAAACCATGTATGATCGTGTGAGAAACGCGGAGATCCGCAAAGAATGCCAGGTTGATGTAAGCGTAATGAGTAAGATCAAGAAAGGAACGCTCCGATGGTTTGGGAATGTAAAGCGAATGAACGAGGAAAGGAGTGTAAGGAGAATATATGACGCAAATGTGAATGGTAGAAGAAGTCGGGGACGCCCGAGAAAGACATGGCACGACCAAGTGAATCAGATACTTGAGTCGGGCCATGTTAACTGTCAGAATAATAGAAAAGAATGTATGAGATGATGTATGAATGTGAACGAGGCAAGGAGTGTGTGCCAAGACCGAGTTATATGGCGGTCCGTCTTCTCTGCCTACCCCTGCGGGCAAGCGGCGTGATGGTTAGTTAGTTAGTTTTTATTCATAGCCAGCAATTTATTCTATCAAATAGTTGTTAAAATAGACTATAAGTCTATGACCTTAACGATTGTCTTTGAATTGTTCTAGAACGAATTTTGACAGTTTAAAACTCAGTTACGCACTCAAATTCTACAAAATAATTTTCAAATCAAACTTTTGATTTGCTGTAAACATATGAAAAAATGGATTTCTAATAAATATTTGCATTTGAGGTTATCAAACAGGCAATAGGGAACATAACAACGTAGAACATATTCAATACATATATTAAAAATATCCACTGGCGGCAATTTTTAAACACCAAAGCACAAATTTCGCGCATTTATAAAGTTGAAGATATTTTAATATTTTTTCTCTCAATTTTAAAAACATAAGATAATTAGTAAAATATAGGTGAATTCATTGGCTGTATAGCACTATAATTTTTTTATATGTTTACATACACAAATGTGGAGTAATAATGTTTTTAATGTGGTAGCTAGAGGCGATAAGACAGCACCGTCCTCCACGCGCGCAAGAAATACTGACGTACTGATGCGGCGAGCCCTTACACGCATCAGTACAGCATCAGTATCCCCCACCACTTTTCGGCCACGCCCCAATACTGATGAGACCGATCCAAATATCTAGATGCGCGTCAGTAATTTTGTCGATGCGTCAGTATTAGCCATTACACGTAACAGTATTCGCATCAGTACTTAAATACTGATGCGAATACTGATACGTGTAATGGGGGGATAACAATACGGCTGGCTGGTTTTGGCTACAGACCATACGATTTTTAGTCAGTTCTGCGGCAGTACAGTGTGGAGACCCCTTAAGAATTGTACAGTATTGATTGTAGATAGGTATATGACTGAACTACCTCAGTAATAATATTTTATATTTGTTTACAGATAAATTGAACATGTCTACTGACTTAATATATATTTTCCTCCATTAGTATTTTGGGCAAAGAGGAATAAATATGGTAGTTAGTCCCAGAATTTTTGCACTGAAATAAATCCTGACTTCTAGTTTAGCGTAGTGGAATCCGGAAGCTTATCAATGCAAGAAATACAGGATTATCAAATAAATCATTTTAAATTTTATATAGAAACACCAAGTCAGTGAAAATCCTTCTGTCAGACAATTTGAAAATCTTCATATCATTTAAAATAGTGTTTTAGTTCAACATAACTGCTGGAATACCCATTTTAAAATTTAGGAAACGTAAGAATATGTTTTGTATTCTTTCAATAGCTTGTACATGAATATTATAATGTGAGTTCCAGACGGGAGAATTGTACTCTATTTGACTTCTAACATAGGCAAAATATAACAGTTTAACACAATTTAAATTGTTAAAATTTCTAGCCTAGTTATAAATCCCAACATTTTAAAGCCCTTATTAGAGATTTCCGTTTTGTGGTTAACAACTACAAGATTTGATTGAATAGTGATGCCTAAGTCTTTAATTTATGTTAATGTCTCAAATTTTGTATTAAAGATCACTGGATTTATTATTCAAGAAAATCTGACATTTTGAAATATTTAAGTAAATCCATCCGTAGCTAAGACTAGTTTATAAATGTTTCAATAATAATAACACACAAATAGTGCCTTCTATGTTTTTTTTAATTGCGATTCCAACATTTGCCCAATTTCGGTCTATATTTCCATAAAAAAATTGTGTTTTCGAAAATCATATGGGATGTAAATTTCAGGCGAGTGTAAGTGAGGTAGAACGCTAGGCGGTTGGGCTAAATGAACATTTGTTTAAATTCAGATGTGCATGTGTGGTAGACATATTGTTTATTCTTTGATTATACAGTAGAATTATTTTAAGAGATTCTTGCTTGTGTAGTGGTTTTTGTGGTGTTTGACCAACGGTTCTCCAACTCACCTTGGAAGGAGATTTATTAAATAGGTAGAATTAAAGTTCTTTACGTATAAATCTTGGTTATTATTATATTCTTTTCTTATATATTCACGTATACAAATTTTGACCACGATAGTCGATCTATCTAGGAACTGGCTAATTGGAATCTGAAGCTAGTGATCTCCAGAAGACTGCTTCTGAACCCTTGGACCCTCTGTTGCCCAAAGCCTGAACTAAGCTAGCTGCCATCTAGCGGACTTTTGGGCCAGTTCTTAGTACTGCCATCTATGTGACTAAGCAGGAAGCTTTTAGATAATCTACAGTTTACTATATCGTTGGACTGCTGGGGGTAAGAGGGGAGAGGGGGGACTATTCTATACACCTTTTGTTTTGAAAAGTTTTATTTTCTGTGTACATTTGTTACTTACAATGTTTTAATTTTTTTGCAAATATACATAGAAAATAAAACTTTTCAAAACAAAATGTATAGAAATTGTTAAATAATTAATGCCCAAGAAATACAAATATTTCGAACCTATTTGCACCACTATCGGTGTGCACAAATACCTTCAACGTGCGATCTTCACAATGATTTCCCTGCACATTTGTATGCAGATATTATTTATCCGATGTGGGTGGATTGTCTGTACATAAATGTGTCGGGGTTCAGGCACAGTGTTTATATTGATTATCTTTATATTCTAAAGATCTTGGACAGATAGAGATTGTGACTTGTCGCAAGTGGACAAAAACATAAAATCTCAACTAAGTTTATTGAGTGAGCGTAGTGAAGTCCTGTGGTTAGTCGACTATTTGCCGTTTCCGTTTTCGAAAATCTATTTTTTTTTTGTAAGCCCTAATTTGATTAGATGGACATCTTTGGTTGTTGTAGGCGGCTAATTTGAACAGTGGTATAGTAAAATTCTTTTTTGAAATGTGAAATTGTCGTGTTGATTTGGACTTTCTTTATCGCATTTTCTAATTTTATGGTTGTTTGGGAATATTCCTGTCCTTTTCCAAAATTCCTAACTACACCTCCCTCTATCTACACATGTGAAATCAGTACAGTGACAGTCTTCAACTTGCGAACAGTGTTTCTATGATTCAGTGTGTCTATTGTGTATTCTCGGATGCGAAAGATAAATTACCAGTTACTAAAAATCTTCAAATTATAAGTGTAATATTACAATCTGTGCACAGTTGGAAAGTTTTATATGGAATGTGGAATTTATGAGGACATCATCATTACTGCCTTCAGAGAGTTTACGCTTCCTTATTTTCCCGTCTTCCAGAGAGTTCCAAACAACGGTACCTACCTACCTACCTACCTGAAAAAAGTTTGAAAAAGAATTATCATTAAGATAGTGACGTTTCTCTGGATAAATCATACAATTCCTTATTTGAAGCTAAAAAAATGTTACATAAAATACATTACGGTTTATTATTAATTTTACAGGTATTTAAGTGCATAATTACAAATCTTATGATTTGGAATCTGGGGGTCAGTGTATCCAGGAGTGACAGACGCATGAATCCATCCCTTCCACTGCGGTGCAAGGCGATGTTCCGAGAGAGTACGGCTGTCAAGTCAAAGGCACTCCCTGAACCATTCTCTCCCGTTCCGGCATGCCATGCAGCTAGTGGGCAGATGCATCCGCCGCCAAGACCCGGACAAACATCACCCCATGAACCCGGGCACCCCTGCTACATCACCAAACGTAGCAAACTACTTAGGGTAGCCTATGGCAGAGGTGTTGGTTATCCAATAAATGGTTCCCGGGGCGGCGTCTGAGAAGAAATAGGACGAACGTCGACGAAGTCCGTACGAGTTCTGACTGGGTCTAGTTTACCTACTATTCATTTTAAATCTCATATTCTGAGGCCAATTCTCTCGCCGAAAAGTGATTAACTACACGTTAATGGAGCCTTCACAGTGTAATTGGTTTTTAATTTTAGTTATGAGTGCAAAATTTTGCATTCAAACAATAATCGTTTGGACGCACGCCCGAGGAGACTTGGCACTGGGACTGGGTAGGTACCTATGCCATACAAAAATGATTGATCGTCTTGCGAACATGGGAAGGTTTTATGGAAAAGAAAAAATTACACTGTTTACTTCTAGATTTGTTCAACTCAATTCAAACAATCATTTGAAATTTATAATAATTACTTCTTTATTTCATGCTATTATGCGCTTTTATAATTACACGTTTCACGGTTACGGTACCGTAACGGCAAAAAACGGTACGTTGTTTATTGCTATAATGCTGCAGCTCTTTCATACACATTACGTTATGGTGAGCCACACTAATTATACGTGTGAGGGAGTGTGAAAATGATTGTATGTTTTTTGGGGGGTTGCAGACGTTCACCATTTGTCTCATTTTCGATTGTTGTTTAATTATTAATGTTAATTAATGTTTAATTAGTGTGTAAGAAAGAGCGGCAGCATTATACCTATGTTTAAGAACAAAAGAAAACCTTCAGCACATTTATTTGACGTTTTTGAATTTTTGGATTTTTGAATTTTCACACTTCAATATTATTTATTTATTAACGCCCTTTTTCATTGATCCCCAGATTCCTACCCTTCCTTCATACCTTTTTCCTTATCACAACTTCATCTCCTTCCTTTCCCTCTCCATATAGAATCCCCAAAGATGACATAGGCTCTGAGGGAAGGGAGTTTCTTTTCCCAGGGTCTCCTACGTGGTGCTATTGTAAAAAAAAATATTAGGTTCATTTAACTCTTTCTGGTCGGATCCCGCGAAGTGTGAAATGAAAAACATAATTAGTAAGTAAGTAATGAGTCTAGTGACAAATAAAATTAAAGGATTGACCTTAAGAGAGGTCTGAACACCCACTCGGAGGCCCTGGGCATGCCCACATCACTGTTATATAGGCAGCTTCAAAATGTAAAAGTTCGTCTCTTTATCGTGGCACACTTGTAAACGCTTTCAACAGCCAAAAAAATACACACATATTTTTATTTTTCATAAATTTCAATAAATTTTAGGGGTCGCTAGTCGCTACCATTGGTCAAAGTTTCGAAAATACAGGACGTTTGCAGCACTTCTGAGCCAACATTTTTTTTAGTAATATACTCACAAGAGTCTAAGCTGCTCCCGTCTGGAGCCAGTGAGACTATGGCATCCCCAATTGGGGTATGCTGTGAGGCTGAAGGTAGTGGGGAGGGGAAGGAGGTGCGGAAAAACATGAAACAACAATGAATATGGAACATGTCACTGCATGCAGAATTTAATAAGCCACACATAGGTTAGACACACCTCTCTCGACCCCCGCAGTATTGATGTAACCAATGGGAAGCGTGTTTACGCGTTAGTATAGCAATTAAAGTATTAACGTACTTTTTGTTCTTAGGCTGAATTTACAATCGGGACATAAAATGGCGCCTACAAGCGTATTTGTAACTTATAATATTTCATTTATTTTAATCATGTGATAAACTACATTTTGCAAAAATTTGTTTAAGATAAATACTCAGTTTAAATATCACCTTATTATACTTTTTATTCGAAGAAGTCTGGGACGCCCGAGGAAGACATGGCACGATCAAGTGAATCAGATACTTGAGTCGAGCCATGTCAAGAGTCAGAATAATAGAAGAGTATGGATGAGACGATGTGTGAATATGAATGAGGCAAAGGGTGTGTACTAAGATCGAGTTGTTTGGCGGTCTGTCCTCTCTGCTTACCCCAGCGGGGAAACAGTGTGATGGTTAGTTACTTTTTGGTCAAACCCCAACATTTTCACAGCTGATAGCAACCCCTAAAACCCCATTAAAAATCTGAAAAAAAAACTGTGTATTTATAGATAGAAAATTCGAAAAAATAATGTTCATACGTTTATGAAGCACCCTAATATACTCGTACCTATCTCAAAATGACAATCCAAGAGATCAAATTTACTGGAATCTATTGAAGTGAAACTTCTTTAGCCCTGTTGTGATTTGAAATTCGGATGGAACGGAAATGACACATTACAGAACCTGAGAAACATCAAACTGTGCTCATTGGCTACTTTGATTATGATGTCACTTTTCAAGGCGTCTATTGGTTGAGATATGAAATAGAAATGACGCTAGGTCTATCCTCATTGGCCGCTTTGATTATGACCTCACTTTTGAAGGCTCCTATCGGTTGAGATTGTTTTTGTAAAGTTTCGCAACTAACGCGTATAAACTGCCAGCGATTTTTTTTTTAATTATTTGTATTTGAGCTTTAAATTTACAGATTTACATCTTTCGACATCAAAGTAGGCGTTTCTCACGAAGGAAGCACTTGGTATGTATTTAACTAAATGGTAAATCGTTTATAAGTCATTTAATTAGGTAAATAACAGTAATTACTACTACATATTTGAAATAAAGTCTGGCAGCATGCGAGTCATTTTGTAGTTAGTACAAGTCATTAAAATCAACACCAGTTTGGTATTTATACCTGACTTATGCACCTACTAACAAAAAATGACATATAGGTAGGTACATTTTTACTTCAAATAATACCAGGAATCAAGGTCAGGTACTTCTCTTAACACCTCTATAATAATTTTAAGTTTATGAGAGAAGAATAATCTTGCATGTCCCCCAGTTTATTTAATATTCGTTTTCTATATTCATTGATAATCCCAGTTGGGCAGACACCTTTAAAAGCTTTGCAATATTGGATCATACTCAGAAGGTGAAAATGTGACTTCACACGCATCAGTGGGTACCGTGTAGGAAGAACAGGGGGAAGAATCTAAGAATAGGAAGGAACCTACTCTTGCAATCGAAAGGCTAACCTAGAGCGTTATTAATCAATAAGTAGATCCCTTACGATCCCAGTCAAGGGCCAATAACATATTGCCTTATTTAATGATGTTTTAATAACTCGCTCACCTCTGAGACGTCTTCCCATACATGAGGGCAAACGAAACGTCGGCGAAAACCACTAACTCGTAATAACAACTAATAACATATATCTTCCACATTGTGGGTATTCCTGAAGGATGGTCGTATCCGTGGGTAATCCATCTTCTGCAGCTAAGTTACTTATAAATGCATTTATCATTCTTGGAAGGCCTACTCCGAGTGTTAAATCTTTTATGGGCAAATACTCATATGATCGTGCCGCTGATAACTCCGTTGTAACCTCTCCTTACGTCGTATAAACGATGCGTGCAAGAAAAAGAGAGGTCACAGCGGAGCCCTCAGAGAAATGACCAATACCTACTATGTTTTATGTGCACCCTTTGGGATAAATGCATGCCTACATATTTATATGAAAGAGGGATAAGTGCTCTATTAGAGGCAGTGAAAAAACCTCGCAATTTATTGGACCTTTGGCATAAAAACATAAATTGGCAGCATTAAGAAATTAATACCCTCGTTGTAGTATATATTACCTACTATACCTACATAAATATCCATCGATAGCTCTAGTGCTGGTGGTGATAAGGATGAAATTGCCTTTCGCAAAAGAATATCGCCGTTTTATTTAATTTTGTGAGGCTTAAAATACATTATGAATTACTTTCGGGTCATTTCCTTTATTACTTAATTTGCCACATTATACAATGAAACCAAAACAGAGAGGTAAGTAAGTAGGAAATACAGAGGATATCTACTTCTAAGCATTTTTGCAATGCTGGTTTAATTCCAGGCTCATAAAATGACACAATATTTATAAAGGATTAAAAATAAGGCTTTGTCCCATTTGCATTTAGTTAAATAACAAACAAAAACCAACCTCTTTGAAGCTTAAGACATGTAGATACCTAGTCATGTATAATAACTACCTTACTCCCTTGAGAAGTATAGGTTATGATTTGAAAGGAAAAATAGATTAATTCTTCTGTCAAGAAATGAAAATTTCAATAGAACGAACTGGATTACCAATCCCTCAAAGCTTTTAGATTATTAGGTAACATCGTGACAAGCGGTGAAGAAATTACCTACTAACCTTCTAAAATACTCCCCCACATCCTCCTAAAAGTTGAGAACCTCATTTATACCGAAATCTCAATTTCCAAATCTACACCAACCTAAACTAACCTAAAAGCATCTAAAACAAATGCAGTATAATGCCTTACGGATCAATACAAATTATTGAGCTCAATAAACTTTTAATTAATAAGCACATTGGGTATGAAGCAAGCAATATTGCAGAATTTATTAGTGCGAATCTCTAAAACGAAAGCTTGCTGTGGATTTCGGATGATTGTTTTAAAAAGGTGCATTCAAACTCACGACTTTGCTGCACAAGATTCCTATTAAAAATACCTGATCTTCAAGAAGATCGGTCCCTTTCCTTGCCTTTGTAGAACATTTAAATTGAATTAAGCATTATCTCAACAATGTGTTTACAAGATTAATGAAAGAATAACACTACCTACTGTCACAATGAAGTAGCAATTGAGCGGATAGAACACTGAATTGTTCCGAGCGTCTATAATATTTTGCTTCTATCTATATATACGAGTATAAACAACTTGTTGACAGTTGAATGAAAATACTCGTATGTGGATATTGTAGAAAGGTACCGGTTTAAAAGGTACCGAGTTACAGAGCTGTTCTCTTGTGCTGCTTTTACACCAATAGGC
Organism: Limnephilus lunatus; assembly: GCA_917563855.2. Lineage (NCBI taxonomy): Eukaryota > Metazoa > Arthropoda > Insecta > Trichoptera > Limnephilidae > Limnephilus > Limnephilus lunatus. Next base: position 12,323,958 of record OU830602.1, on the reverse strand, counting down.
GTTTTATTAATTCCCAAGGTTACGGCACGGCAAACGCACAAATAAAACAAAAAAATACGTTCTTAGCAAATAGGTAAATTAATTCCCTATACCAAAAATTATCCGCCTCCAGTCTTCGGGTCAGCGTCTTGCACAAATGGCGTTATATAAGTTAAGCATTATTTGGATGGCTTCACGGAGACTTCAAATTTACAAGCAGTGTTTTTTTGTTTACAAACAAATAGTTTGCACGGTGTTCACAAAATTATAAATTGAAATTAGATACAACTAATTGATTGTTTGTGATTTTTTACGAAAACGATGCCACTAAAACTTTCAATTTACAAGCTATGTTTTTATTACAAAAAGTAGTTTGCGCGGTTCTCACAAAATTGGAAATTATGTACTTGGATGGAATATATACTTTGTAATTTTTTTTTCAAAAAGGATATATTTTTTTACAATCGTACTTACTTTATTAAACGTACATCTGACGTTATTATTACGCTAACGTCTGAAAGGTTGAAATTTAAGAATCCGACTACGAGTACAACTCTGACGCCGCGCCTTGGAGTTTGTTACAAATCTGTTTTATGTAATATAACCGAATTAAAGTAATGCCAAAAGATGGCGCTACTTACGTTAACAGCTAGCTTGAGGAACGGCGGCTGGCAGGCGTAAGTACTGTTGGATTTGTACTTTCGTGAGTCTCTCCGGATTTATTCCATAATATATCAAATATAATCATACTTCTACATCTCCGGAGAGATGGATGGTATGATTATTATTGGAACTGGCAGTTGTGAATAATAATACCACGTTGTGATTTCTACCACGCGTCTATATTTTATAAATGACTGTCCGCGGTAACTTTGTCCCAGCGACTAGCTGTCACTGGAAGAACCGGCTATTTTTGGAATCAGTTCCTATCGGATTTATAAAATTAATGGTCACCAACACTAAGGCCTAGGCTACATGAGCGGTTCTCTCCCGAAACCGCAGCAGACACAATTTATTATGAACGTTGTGCACGAGCTGTTCTCCCGCGGCGGTTCTCCCGCGCCGCGACTGCTCGCGGTTCACCGGCGGGAGAAATTCGACCGCGCATGCAATGGTTCTCCCGCGGCGCATAACCGCCATGTTCATACTACACGAGCGGTTTCCCGCGATTGCATCATTTCGAGCGAGAACCGCTTTCCGTTTCCCGCGTTCAAACCTTTTCCGCGGCTGGAAAACCGCTCCTAGTAACCTGGGCGGTAGCCTGGGCGTAGCTGTAGCCTAACCTGGACGGGCTGTAGCCTGGGCGGGAAACCGCCACCCGTGTAAAATAATGGTCTGCGGCAGCTCTCTCGGGCGGTTTCCCGCGGCGGGGGAACCGCTCGTGTGGCTTAGGCTTTAAACTGGGCGAAGCCGAACTAAAAGCTGACCGCAGGGCCTGGCAGCAAAAAACCTGAGGAGCGGGTTTTTAACTGACATTTCTCGGACGGTAGGTATATTGGCATCGCAATTGTCGCGTGCATCGCGTCTGAGAAGGATGGTAAATCGATGAACAGAAAAAATCTTCAACGTGATAATTATAACTTGAAAGCCTCAAATTACTCATGCATAATAAACTTAATGTTGTCCCGCAGGTTTAAAATGGAGAAGTGGTATATCTACCTTGGTCTTTTTTTCTTCCTTTCTTGATGAGACATCCCAGTTATAGTACGTACAGTTACCAGTACAAGGCCTGAATAAATAAATAAATAAAAAGTGGAAAGAGTCTCAAGTGGGTAGTTACTTTGAAATATTCTCAATTACATGATTGTATGTGTATTTAATTGTAACACAATAATTATTTAAGTAATAAAATTAGCATTGAGAAGCGTAATATATGTGCAAATGTACCTATATTAAGAAATTCATTATGTGCTTATGAATAAAATACGGCTTTTTTGTGGTTTTATTTCCGTAGTATTATTTGCTCATTACTTTTAGGACACTTTACTGGTACTCCTTGAACGGCGAAAAACGAGTTTTTTTAAGGATATTAGGGTCGGCGAACCCTGCTTACGTGTATTGGAGCCCGAATGAGACAAAACAGCTTGTACAAACGGTTCATTACAATTTTTGCATTACCTTTCTGAGCGAATTGAACAGATTCATTTTCTCCGGGCGGTCCGGTAGGTACTTGCCTGCAAATTATACATGTGTGCAAAATATAATATTTTATTACATATTTTTTTAAATAATGTATCTACTTATTTTAAAAACAAATTGTTTTAAAATAATGTAGATACAGGGTGTCCGGTGGCAGAATTAGAATTTAAAATTTAAATAAAAAATAAACTGCTAAGGATATGCATTTATTTCAATACCTATTACAGAAAAGAGAAGTGCGGATTTTATTTCTTAAAAATTATTTCGTCTAAATGTAGACCATCACGTCGGACACACTCTTGGAATCTGGCCTCAGTATTTCGTGCCTATAATAAAATGTATTTTAAACTGCGCGTCGAATATTCGACGTTTACGTGATGCCCCAAGTGAAGATTTGATTCGATCATGGGTGCGGAGGTTCCGGGCAACAAGTTCGGCGGCATACGACCCACGGCCGGGGCCCAGCAGGACATCGAGAACCAATCGAAACATCGAACTCTTAAGGCGATCCACTAGTACAGGAAAAAATCGAAATCGGAATTTACGCCCTTTTATGGGAGGAGTGTAAAAATACTTGAGAAAAAGCTTTTGGAAAGGTTGGAAAAGATATTTGAGAATTTTTTTTTACATGTTGATTTCGTAAAGGCCTGTAAAAAACATTAATTCCTTTTTTATGCATTGTTTATTGTAATAAAACGGAATTTTAAAATCGATTTCACGAAAACAAGCAGCGCGGACCCTAACACGTTGTCTCTCCGCTCAGTCCGGAGGAGTAAAGACGGAAGAATGGGGCGGCTGCCAGTCGTTCTTCGGTGGACGGTATAAGGTTCACTTTGATATAACAAATTCGTCGACTGCCGTATTGTCGCCGTGATGTCAAAAATACCAACGCGAAAATGCATATTATATTTTATTTTGTGAGGTTCGGGCGTAAAATTCAATTTTTTGCGATAATTACATAAGAAACTGAATTTGCCACATTATGCAATAAAACCATATCCGAAAAAGTGTTTATAAGTAGAAGAGTTTGCACTTAAAAATGTTTTTTATAGACCTAATACTTTATTTTTTTCTAAGCTTATTAAAAGACTATTTTTAAGGGCCAAGGAATTTCCTACACGCAGTATTTAATTGAAGCATCTATAATACTTCTAAGCGGTCAAATTTTCAAAACAAAAACATACGATTTTGTATGATTTTGCATTATTTAGTATGGCTTCATCTTAACAGTCCGTGCGCAAGAGAGTGGCTACCCTAGGGCTTCCAAAAACTATTGTGCACGAAATATTGAAGAAGGACCTTAAATTTCACCCTTTTAAGATTCAAATTGTGCAAGCGCTTAAACCTAATGATTACAATTTACGTAAAATTTTCTGCGAGACAATGTTAGAGCGATTTCGTACGCTAAACACTATCTTTTGGAGTGATGAAGCCCATTTTCATTTAAATGGAAGTGTAAATAAGCAGAATTGTCGTTATTGGTCACCTAAAGGACAGAACCCACGTTTAAAACATCAACAGCCACTTCACAGTCCCAAAGTGACGATTGGGTGTGCATTGTCAATCAATGGAATAATCGGACCCTATTTTTTTAAAATCGTCGAGGGCAAGCCATTACTGTGAACGGGGTTTCTTATCGGGGCATGCTTAACGATTATTTTTTGCCACAAATGAGAGAACATCCTGCCTCCACTTCACACACATGGTTCCAGCAAGATGGCGCCACGCCTCACACTGCTAGAGAGACGATGGCGCTTCTTCGTGATGTCTTCCCTAAAAAACTGATTAGCCGTTTTGGTGACATCCCTGGCCACCCAGGTCACCAGTTCTCACTCCTATGGACTTTTTTCTATGGGGGTACCTCAAAAGTAAAGTGTATGAAAACAACCCTGCGACCATCTCTGCACTAAAAGAAAATATCGTTCGCGAAGTTAATGGTATCCCGACGTCACTTTTCCAGCGAGTGGCACGAAATACTGAGGCCAGATTCCAAGAGTGTGTCCAACGTGATGGTCTACATTTAGACCAAAAAATATTAAGAAATAAAATCCGCACTTCTCTTCTCTGCAATAGGTACTGAACTAAATGTATATCCTTAGCAGTTCATTTTTTATTTAAATTTAAAATCCTAATTCTGCCACCGGACACCCTGTACATTGTTTTAAAACATATTTCTATTTTTGTACATTAACTCCACACAGGAGGAACCGAGGAAAGAAATTCCTTCAGTGCCTGTATCATCTTTAGGAATGCTGTGTGGAGCGTCTGTCTAAGTAAAAGGAAGGAGAGGAAATTCTGAAAAGGAAAAAGGTAAGAATGGGTAGGTATCTGGGGGTCAATGTTTCCAGGAGTGACGGATGTATGAATCCATTCGCAAGGCGATGGGTCAAGGGAGTCCTGGTGGACAGATTAAAAAGTCTTCCTCAAACAGTCTCTCCCAATCCTGCCCGCCACGCAGGGGGTGGGCAAATGCATCCGCCGTCAAAATCCACACAAACCTAACACCATAAACCCGGGTACCCCTACTACGTTAGCAAACTTAGCGAACCACTTGTACCATAGGGGTGTTGGTTCGTAACCGCCTCCCAAATTTAAAGGCTTTCAACCAAATCAAAATCTTGATTGCCTTCAAGATGTCACTTCGTTTATAGAACATGCAATGTATTGTCAAAAAAATGAAAGCGAGGCATTTGTCTTGTGTACCTTACGTAAGCAGATTTTTACATTAATTTTCTGTGTATGTGACCGAATTAGCAAGCTTAAATATGAGCGAGGAATGGCGTACATAACGAGCTTACGGACTGACTGATATACCGGCCATATGCGTATCAAACCTGTAATCCAATATAAGCACAGAATAGAGGCAAAATAACGTCATAAATTACGTCGAAATCATCAATGTTATCAATTTTTTCTAAATGTGTGTTTATGGAATGATTTACTGGCCTCTGCATTCCCTGCGTCCTATAAATGATCTCTTCAAAGCCCAGATCCAAGATCCCAAGTAGGTACTACCTTCCCTCAAAAAGATCCTCCGCAACAGTGAATCCCTAAATATGACGTAGGCCCTAAGTGAAATAAATTATTTCCCCAATGGCCTCCTGTGTGGAGTTATTGTAAAAAATAACTTTCAATATCTTTGATTCACAACCTAAATATTATAGAATGCAGGTGATAGGTTAATTCTTGTATTTTTATTTTTGTGTGTACCTTTGATTCATTACTAAATAACATAATTTTATACTTCTTTTTTACTCATAATATACCAACACTAATTTAACTTCTCTGCACAATTTGACATAATAATCAAACTATATATAGTCCGACAATTAAGAGTAGAAAATATTAAAAATTGGACTTCAAAATGTGTGGGCTGGCAATACCAATTTAACTGTCAAATATTATTTTAAAGCGCAATGACACTGAATATATATAACACTGTAAATCACATTTTTTGGTTCATAAAAAAAATGAAATCGAAGAAGCACTATTGTTAAGGTACCTACTGAATGACCTAAATTTCGTTCAATTTAACATAAATTTGAATTTAATAGTAGGTAGAAAGGAATAATCACTAATGGTGAGTTTAGTTACACTACTTTTACATCTGAATAAGTTAAATATATTCAGATCTTAAATTAGAGATATGATCGCTAGTATTAAATAAATGTGAGCCATTTCTAAACTGTGCTTTATATTTTATTACAATTCATAAGTTACATTAACACAACATTGCAAAGGTATAATATACCTATATACTTAAATGATTTTTTTAAACTTTTATGCCTTTTTAATATTGAAAAAAATGTACACAGCTTTACATTTGCACCATGAGTTATATTTTTAGTATTGCCATTTGAACAACAGAGGCGCCCTCATATGTTTTTTACTCTTATTTGACAAACTGTACCTACTTGTATTGTATTTACTTTTATATTTCAAATTCTGTTTATTTTGTTGTGTAATCGGTATTCACTTATTATTACACTACTGGACAACATATTCATAATAATGTATAAAATGTAAAAGCCTTCAAGGCGTTAATAAATATCTACATGTATGTAAATTGTTTTCACTACAATTTTACAGTGGCTCATCTTGACACAGGACGTTACTCATGTGTTTTTCTTTGGTTTCATAATCTGGAGAATAAACGGAGAGTTCTCCTTGGATTCTGCAGATTCTTTACAGATTGTGGAAATACTCGAGCGAGTTGAACTGCCATGCCAGTAAAAATCGGCCAACTGGAATTGCAGGTAAAAAAGTTGAATAAAATAGTTGAAAAATCTGTAACAAAAATTTATTTTCAGGCCTCTACTTCTCACTTTTTTGCATTAACTCCACACAGAAGGCGCTGAGGAAATTAATTTCCCTCTGGACCTATGTCGCTTTTGAGGATGTTGTGGAGGGTCTTTGTAAGGAGAGGGATGAGTGAATATGGGTCTTGAAGAAACCTTTCATCTCACTGAAACAATCTGTATAAAGGGTTTTGAAATGTTTCATCTAGTTATAATAATTATAATATTTGGATCATGGATGTGAGAAAATGACCTCAAGGGCACTTAATGGGTTTTGATATCTAATGAGGATGTCATTTTTAAATCGAAATAAAGAAAAAAAATGTCACTCTTTTTAGAGTGGAAGATATTCTCCGTATAGCCCTGGTGTAAGAACACCATTCAGAATTGAAACGTTGCTTGAAATGGCTTTAGCGGTGTTTCGTGACCAGATCTGAATAACCAGATAATCCCCACCTTCCTCTTCCCCATCTCCTTCAACTTTAATCTCACAACATATCCCAATTGGCTCACTGGCTACAGACGCTCGGCAGTACTTTTGAGTTGGGACTCTTGTGCGGTTTCACAAAAAACAAATCACAAACATTGAGAAAAATGTATTTTGCATTTTTCGATTAGAATCTAGATTATTTTGTTCAAAACATACAAGAGTCTTGTTAGATTCGTATTAGTTTTTAAGTGGATTGGAGTAATAAGTATATTTGGATTACATAAGGATTGTAGTAATAAGTACATTTGGATTACATAAGGATTGTAGTATTAAGTACATTTGGATTACATAAGGATTGTAGTATTAAGTACATTTGGATTACATAAGGATTGTAGTATTAGTACATTTGGATCACATAAGGATTGTAGTATTAAGTACATTTGGATTACATAAGGATTGGAGTAATAAGTACATTTGGATTACATAAGGATTGTAGTAATAAGTACATTTGGATTACATAAGGATTGTAGTATTAAGTACATTTGGATTACATAAGGATTGTAGTAATAAGTACATTTGGATTACATAAGGATTGTAGTATAAAGTACATTTGGATTACATAAGGATTGGAGTAATAAGTAGTTAAACATAATTGAGTAAAAATTCATTCCTAAAATAAATTTGATTTAAAAACCACATCCTACAGAAAATATTAAACATTTAGATTAGAAACATTAGAAACTCTCAATGTTTTCCTCACTATGTTTAGCTTAAAAAGTATGTGATTTTCCTTGATTTTGCAATTGTTACTAATGTTTCTCTTTTAGTCTCTACTTTAATGTGTACTATCTGGTACCCGGCATGCGTTGCTATGCCATTTAATAAAGAAATTGATTCTCCCTGCGTGTCCTTGCCTATTCGTCCCGTTCCCTTTCTGCTCCCCCTTCCTCTCCCGCGTCCCCTTCCCTCTCGCTCTCCCCACTCCAATCCCCCCCTCCCCCCGTCCCGCTAACCCCCCCTCCAGAGTTCCCCTCCCCCCTCCCTGGTTCCCCTCCCCCCTCTCGAGATCCCCCTACCCGAGTTCCCCTCCCCCCTCCCGCATTCCATACATTAAGTCCCGGTACATTCAGTTTTCAAACAGCTCGCGTGCCACCTATTGCATTTTTTTCTCACCAGTAGTTTCATACAAACCTTGTCCTGACAATAACGAACACAAAAAAAATCCAATTCGGTGCAGTCGTTCGGAAGTTATGCGCGTACATAAATTTCGGCGATTCATTTAAATTTATGTAGAAGATAGATAGATAGATTATAATTTCTCCTTCAATAATCACAAATTCACTTTGTGATATCATTTGTATATATACCACTACATATTTAAGATTCTTCCAATGCAGCAATAACGTGAAAAAAAAATTGTTCCTGTCATTTTGCACTAGCCTGTCTGTTTACGTGTGAAACATGGTGCCACTATAGAATCAGCTCGATGGAACGACTCCGATCCAATATAATAATGCATGCAGAGTTATATTTGGATACAAAAGATATAGCAGTGCATCTACAATGTTTACGGAACTAGAACTGAATGGATTCGCCTGCCTGATCACACACCGGGACACAGGACGCGGCTAATGGCCTTCGACAATATGGTGGTGACCGCAGCCTTCCAGCACCAAGCGCCACTCCTGAGTGAGCCTCAAGCGCTGGCCCTGAGCTCACTCAAGACCACGCCCTACATAATCATTGATTATTTATTTTTTATTTAAATTTTATATTCATTACTATTTATCTATTCTATGTACTTGTTTCATTACTTAAAATGTACTATATAAATATGTACAAATATAATATGTAACTTGTTAAATTTCACTATCCTCACCTCATCTAGGAATAAAACATTATTATTTTTATTATTTACATATTCGTTGAGCCAAGCCATTTTTGCGTTTTTAACAGAATTTTAAATTGATTTGAATTAAAATCGCATCATTTTTAGGTACAGATTACATAATAATCAAACTATGTATATTATCTGTCAATTAAGAGTAGAAAATATTAAAAATGGAACTACAATATTTGTGGGCAAATATTATTTTAAAGCTCAATGACACTGAATATATAGAACACTGTAAATTACATTTAAAAAAAATGGTTGTCAAATACGATACGATACGCGTCCCGCTCCCACTCCTGTCCTGGTGAGACCGGTACACCAGGGGGCACTGTTTTGTTAGGACTTGGAAGACTGCTCTGAGGATGGAAAGGAGGTTGGAGTTTAAGACGCCGTATCCCAGCTCAAAAAGAAGAAGATGGAGAGATACGTAATTACGAATGTTGGAGAGAGTGCGCTAATATTTAAAACGGTAAAATTGAAGTGAAAATTTTGAAAATGTTTAATCAAAGACGACTCGTTTAAAATAGAGCAAAAATTTCTTGAGGCTGTCTAAAACAGCATTTAAAGAAATACTGTGAATTTGAAACAGACCTGAAAAAAAATGTTTTCGAAGCATAATTTGCAATTTTTTTCTATCGAGGGAAATTCATATAATTTACGTTTCGGCATGGGGAATATATAGATATTATGTTAAAAAATAATATTTTTTTTAAGAGCTTAAAAACTTCAAATATTTAAGGGGAATATGTTAGAAATCGGTAGAAATTCGGGTAGCGGCGGCTTAATCGACCGGTATAGATGGCAACCTAATAAGCCAATATTGGAATGTAGGATGGGCAGAAATAAAGGAATTTGTTGTATTGTGAGCTTTGGTTTTTGTTTCTCGCATTTCGCTTCTTTTTTTTTTAAATTGGTACTTAAAGAAAAAAAAATCGAAGAAGCACTGTTGTTTTTAAGGTACCTACGGAATGACTGAATGGAAAACACACTTCGTTTCAACAATTACTTTAAGAAACAACTGTTTATAGGCACAAAATAGGTTATAGGTTCTTAGTTTGGGTTAATTAAGTAATTCATAAAACGTAAGTAAGTAATTCATAAACTTACACAAATGTTAAATCAATCAAAAATCAAAAATTGCGGAAAGGGATCGTTTTATACGGAAAATTTAAAATAAAAATTAAATTTTAATGCATTTTTTACCGTATTAGTTACTTGTTTCTTGTAGTAATTTGAAACGTAGTATAATTTCCAAAATCAGTGCTCAATAAAAGTGCGGCGATTAGGGAAATATTTATGAATTATTTGACATTTTTGATATTCACGTAAAAATAATAAATTTAAACAAATGAGTCTATACTTTCTTATATATTTTTGCTTTTGTAGTCGTACTCGCTACAATCACTTATTCAATAATCGCTAATTCACTTTGTGGCGTCATTAAAATGTAATATAATTATTTATTTTTGTATCCAATAATCAACGCATGATGAAAACATTTTGTAAACGGATTGATGACCTTTCTTTTATTTTGCTTCTATCAATATTTATTACTACTAATTATTATTAATATTACTCTGTTCAATGTATCCACCAAATAATAATAAATATTATGGATAAGTATACAAGCTATGGCAATTTAATATTGATTATTAATTATGCCAGGTGGAAGCAAGATAGAGAAATAACTCAGGGGTAGACATCGGCAAGGAAGGAGGAATCCCTTTATCGGAAACAACATATTTATTATATTCTATAGCCGCTATAGGGAAGTTGGTAATCAATACACACAGGTTTAAATGATTATATCTATTGTACTTTGGAAAACCTTCACAAAATCTATTTATAAAATATGGTAGATATATACAAAAAACTTAGGTAAAAGATTTTCACTTATCAGAGTTTTCTGTGTGTTTTTGTAAATAATACAATAAAAATTAAATTTATTTAAATATTGCAAAGAGCCTAAGAACTCATGGTAATTGTACAGCGTCCTTGATATGGTTTTTGAATTATTGTTAAACTTGTGAGGTGCTGAGTTGAGTAAGTCGAATTCATTGTATAAAGGGCTAAAAATGTGTAAAGCATGGTAAATAAATGTGTTTTGTTATGAGTTAGGTAGGATGGTAAAATACCTCAAATTACTAAAGTATAAAATACGACTAAATTTTTTGTGCATTATTTGCCAATTTAAATCTAAAATCGACATAAAAAAATACCTTTAATTTTCATAAGTTGTCATGGATATCAAACCAATTTAGAGTGTAAATTTTTATAATTTGTAAGTTGATTTTTTTTTAAAGTAAGGCAAACATTCCCGGGTTACGAATAATCCAACAATATATGTAAATTTCTAAGTAAAATACACACACGCTACAAAAGATATACACGCACGCTACTCAACACATGGAAAATGCAAAATACCTAAAACAAAAACCACATTTTCACAGAGACAATACTCATACATCGCATCTAAAATACTCAAAGCATTAAATAACGACATCAAAAGATCTGATACAATTACTCATTTTGCATACGGTGTCCAACAATGGTTATTCGTAAAGGGGCGGAATTTCTCTAACGAAATTTCTTTAAAGATTTTCTTCGAAGAACATACATAGACTAGTAACATTTAAATAGCCGTAAAATAAAAAAATATTTTTATTTAATTTTTTTACAATTTTCTTTTCCATTCACGACTTTAAACTGTTCGGCACCACTGATATGTCCGATGTACTCTACTGCCTTATTTGCATTCTGCCTTATTTGTATTCTGCTGAGACAAAAATTGTTACAATAAGAATTCACTGCAGTATAAATAGGTTCAACGTGAATCTATTTGTACAAATATTACTATAAATTAAAACTCTTTTTAGTTATTATTTATTTTAGGAAATCAACAGTTTACATTGGATTAATTTATACATGTTTAATTTACCTAACTGAGAAACCATTTATAGATTTCCTCATAATACTATTATATTGTGTCTAGAAATTTAATAGTAATCTTGCAATTAAGTAATAAAATATTACTTTATTTAAAAAAATAGGCAAGTAGTACAAAATATATGTCATAACATAATATATCATTACATTTATGCAGTTTTGTACTCATTTAATACATTTTTACTTAATGCACTCTTGACAGAGTTCTTATATTTATTTTCGTCACAATTGAAAATATCTATACTTATCAGATAGAATGTACCTAATCATATTTATGTTGAAGGCCAGGCAAGTATTTTGGTTTGAATTTGATTTACAGCGTTTTTATTTAAAATTTTGATTGTTATTGTACTATATGTAAAAACGACCAGAATAACACGGGCATCAGCCTAGCATGGTGGTCGAAAAATCCACTTACAATGTAAATAATTTATGCAATGAATAAAGAAAAAAATAAAAACTAAATACTACACTAAGCGGAAAAATACAGAAAGCAGCTTTATCTTTGATGTATTTGAATGAAAATATGTTTTATACTTTTGTTATTCGGCGGTACATCCTAATTGCACAATCCTTCGACGAAACTTATTTACGAGTATGTTATTGTGTAAGTATGTATACCGTATTGTCCCTAAAACGACAGTAATTTGTATATAAGTATATCAGGCGCCCTAGTACGGTCGATCGAAAAGGATTGTATTGATAACTTTTCATCATTGCCTAGCAATACTGCAGATGGCCAACGAATAAACGACAGTTCAAAATGACTAAGTGTTCTGAATATATTCGATGTCAACTGTTGTTTATACGTTAGCGATCTACAGGTGTCCTAGGGAACTGTTTAGTTACCGAAAGTTATCGATACAATCCTTATCGATCGAACGTGCTGGGGGGCCAGGGGTGCAACTGCCGGGGGACCAACTGATGTGGAATCGTTTTGTCTGGTTGGTCTGAATGGCATTACTTAGTATATTCATTTGAGTATAATTAGGAGTGCATTCTACAACACATGTGACAGAGTTAGCTATTTTTTGTAAAAATCTACGGAATTTCTAAAGCTTTCCGCAGTTGATTCCTCGAGTTGATTGAACAACGCAGTTGATTCCTCATCACTCAGATGGGGACGATAGAAGAATCCAAGTCTGAAGTCCGAAAATCAATCCTTTTTGTGTGTGATATGTAAGTACCTGGGATTCCAAACTTGAGAGGTATACTCCAAAGAACTGCGTACATTTGAGAATTAGATCATTATCATTGTGTTTTCTTTTTAAAATCTTTGTATTTGTTCTGAATAGCCATGTACCATAGAAACTTTTGCAATCACGGATTCCAAATATTTTTCAAATTTAATTTTATTTGGGAGATCAACAGTTTACATTAAATAAAGCGTACCTAATAATATCCAAATTACATTAATTGTACCATTTAAGGATTACCATTTAGGTATTTTAATGTGTAAGTGAATTGAAAGATGATTTAAGAAAAATTACATAAGAGATTGTTTAAATGGGAATATGGAAGAGGTACGATGGAATACGATTAATAAATTAGAATTTTGTCAAAACTGGTTCGTTTATTGGGAACTCTAAGGTGGATTCGATCTATGGGTTCCGGGCAATCTACAACGGACCTGGATATTTTCTGTAGAAAGAGTACATCAGTCGAGCTTATTCAATCTTCCAATGATAATATATTGAAGTACGCGGCCGATTCTTGGTGATTTAAGTGGGGACGATAGCTGCGGAAATATAAGAATCTTTGGAAACGATTTTGAACATTGAGGAAATACTTTTTTTACATTCATCACTGATTTTTTTCACTCTTACTTGAGTGATAGAAAACAAATGGTTAAAATAAATAACTTTGAATCCTTTACCATTGATGTAACGTCCGGCGGAACCCATTTGGCCCCGCTTCTTTTTAACCTTTTAATTAACGATATCACAAAAGTTTTTTCTCACACATGTTTTCGGCTTTTTTCCGATGACAATAAGGTTCTTAAGATAATTAAATCCCATCTTGATTGTTTACTTTTTCAACTAGATATTGCTATTATAACTGCGTGTAACTTAATGTTGATTGATAAATGAACTTAAGTTGGCTGGTTCGCCTTCACTTTGAATATGCTAGTGCCATTTGGTCTCCTTTCTATACTGTCCATATTTGTCAATCGTATGATAACATTGAACACATTTTAAACATTTCTTCTTTAGAAAAACGTAGAAAGGACTTTGATCTAATTTGCATATTCAAAATTATCAACAGCATTACTGATACACCTGCTTTGTTACAACTCATCCAGTTCAACATTCCTTCCCGTAGACTCCGAAATAATGAATTCCTGTTCCTCAATCAACATTCTACTAATTATAGATATCATTCTCCTTTATCCAGAATGTCAAGACTTGTTAACGCAAATCAAAGCATTGAATTTTTTGGTGTAAGCCTAAACGACTTTCGGCAGTCAATACGCAATGTGTAATTTTTAAAGCCATCTTCAAGCTACTTGTCGTTATCTTCTATATGTAAATTTATATTATATGTATTTTGTCAATGCTATTCATGTATATGTACCTACTCTCCTTCTCCTTTCATTGTCATCTCTTTTTTTATTCGTGTTAATGTTACATTGTTAATAGACTATTTGTCCGTAGATAAATAAATTCATTTTAAGGTTACCCTGTGAACAATAAATATAAAGACGGTTAGGGTTCTCCTGATTTTTTGACAGTCAGCAGACAGGATAAAAAACCTTCACATCGTCCGCGTAAAATAGTGGTTTGGAGTATTTGAGGTATTGGCTTAAATCGTTAGCGTAAATGTATAATGGTGCCAATAAAGATCCTTGAGGCACACCTGACGGGACGGTTACCCAGTCTGATTTAAAGCCACCAATGGTTTTCATATGCTTGTTTGATGAGAATCTGGAGAAGGCAAAGAGTGCAAAGGTAAAGGGACTCACCAGGCTGTGGAGCATGTGGAGCCTGCGGCACCAGGTGCGGCGGGTGCGGCGGGTGTGGTGGGTGCTGCGGATGCTGCGGGTGCTGCGCGTGCTGCGGGTGCAGCGCATGCTGCGCGTGCAACACGTGCGGCTTGAGCGCGGGCGGGGACAGCAGCACCATGCCGGGCGAGGAGGGCGCCGAGTCGGGGCTGAGCGGCGAGTCGGGCGCGCGGGCGGACGGCGGCAGCGGCGCGGTCGAGTCCGGAGGTGACGGTGCCGGGGCGGGTGGAGCCGGCACGTCCGCGCCGCTGACCGTGGCCTGCGCGCGCGCTTCGTCCTGAGCCTGAGCGCGCCTCAGCGCGGTCTGCAGAGCCATCACCCTCTGTCTCTCCGCCGTCAGCCGGCACTTGTCGCAGTTGCAGTAGCGGTACTTGCAGTACCTCTTGTGGCCCTTGAGGGCGATCTTGAGACGGTGGTTGCGGCATCGCGCGCAGTTGGGCGGCGTGCGCGGGCCCGCGGAGGCACTGCTGCTACCCCCGGAGCCGCCCTCTCGCCAGCCGCCCCCCATCCCCTCGCTGCATGCCGCCTCCACCGCTCCCCCTGGATATTCTACCTTGAGCTGAATCTTTCCGCCGGGTCGGGACGGCGGGGAACACTTACGTTCTCCTCGTGCACGATCCGATAACACTGCAGAATCTCATCAAACCGCTGTCGTTATCTCTCTGATATTGATCCAACTCAAGTTAACGATTCAATACCGATTTAGACTATCGGGTATCTCGTGTAACTGACCTACGCGCGGTCATTCGGTAGATTACCAGATTCACGGGCGTTGAGTACGGTAAGTATCTCTGTTTATGCAGAGAGCGTCAAAACAGGCTTAATTAATCGTCATGTTGACTTTTGCATTTAATTGATATCCGCACACTACCGCGTGGCAGCTCAACGCACTCTGTCTCGCGGGGCACGAGTTTCCTTGTTGAGGTCACAGACAACCTGGGTGGCTTAATAACCCACTTGACAATAGGTACCTGATATCACCTCGGCTTTTATCGCAATCTTGACAATAATTTAACGCAGTTCATGTCCTTTCAAGATGCAACAGTGTAACACTATTGTGCATTCGAGTCAGCTGAATAAAACGCCGATCGGATACCAGACGGTGTGGGATTCACAACTACACACGCGAGCGTTTGAACGAGTAAATGTACAAATTTGAGTGTTTCGAAGGGAGATACTCGCGGCCGGCGCTGCAAGTTTTGTTTGTAAACAAACCGGCGGAAAACTTTAATCGAAAAGAGTTCACTTTACGCGGCACTTTCTGCGAAAAGTAGTCAATAAAGCACAACAGCTTTGAAGCGAATCGCGACTATTTGATTATTATTCAATGCATGTAATAATTATAATAATAATAACAACTGTCACTTTTAACACATAATCAGATACGGCGTGTTCACAACTGTGCGCTCGTAATAATTGCAGTCGAAGAGATAAAGTTTCTGCGATAGTGCAAGTTACTTCCCCGAGAGTTCATCACACGTTGTTTGCGGGCAGTTTGACAGCTGATTAAAGTGTTCGGAGCAAATTGGCACGAACACTGGGGCAATTATGTGGGTCTCGCGGGGAGAGAGTGCCCGGGAGGAGAGTCACACAGAATGTTGGTTGGATGTTTTGGAGTGAGAATTTGGCGCGGTTTTAGCGGACGGTGTTCTGCACAGACGGGTTTGTTTCGGGTCGGTATACCGAGCGGACGGGTCGGCCGACAGATCGCGACTGACTCGGGCTCACTGAGACGCGGAGGGAAGGTTCCTAGTTGTCACGCGGCCAGCTCTGTGCAACTGCACATGCAACCGGCAACCAGACGTCTGCGTGTGTTGGTCACCTCTACACTCTACACGCCACACTCTTGTATTAGTATTCGTAACTGCATCCACACGTGTGGTGGTGTACGGGCTACGGGACCTTTGTTACCGTACTACTTGTGCAATTTCTTTATGTTTTACACTGCATTATATTATAGTAAATTCTTAAATAAATCCGCAATTTGTAGTCTAGATTATGAATGCGCTATGTTTATACAAAATACACATGATAATTTATTCTTGTTAGATAACGCTTATCTCTCATAAAATATGATTCTAATCGGAATCAGCCTGCAACCTGCAACATGATATTATTAATAACATGGAAATACAAAATGCATAAGTAATATCTTGTCATAATTTGTTGTTATCCTAGGTAAGTACTTATTTGTAATAAGGATACATTTGTTTTATAGCAGAGAAGCACATTTAATTGTAATGTTTGAATGGTTTCTGACATTTAAATGTAAATAAATTAAATACGCATCAATATTAAATAAAGATCGATACACTTAGGTTCAATTGTTTCATTTAATCAATTCATTGTATTTCATCCTTGGTTGAAGTATTTCACGGATAATTTTCAAGTTCTATTCAAGTTCTGTTTTTATATCAAACGCCAGACGTCAGGCCTAATAAAAGTACTTGAGTATAGAACTTTTATAGAATTTGAAAATTAGCTTTAATATTTGCAATTTTTTTCAAATTCAAGTGCTGTGTAAGTTCTATTCAAGTTCTGTGTTATTTTGGGCCATCCATCATGGGCCAGTTGTTTCACAATAATACTTGGATAATAAACAGAACTTGACCAAGATTTCACAGAGCTCGTTAATTATCTTAGAAATGAAATGAATTGTTCGAATTTCAAAGTTAATTTTCAAGTTCGGTAAAGGCTCTTTTCAAGTTCTGTTATTATATCCCTATTGGCCATTTGTTTTAAAACTGAAATTATAATACACCTTGAATAGAACTTATACAGAATTTGAAAAGTTGCCCTAATATTTAAGTAAATAATAATAATAATAATAAAACATTTATTCATCAATAGATATTTACAATTTTATACATTTTTTTTAGTTATCCAGTTATCATTGATTTTATTGACAAAAAAAGGTCACTGCTCAGCTATATATTCAGGATTTCTCCTGGAATGTAGGTGGTTTTCAGCAGTGCCTCTAATATATTGCCCATAATAAATCATTAAATTAAATTATATTTATTTATTTCTGGGACGTTGTGCCGTGTGGCGCTACCTCATTCCTTAGCCAACATTTCGGACAGCGTTACAGTGTCATTAGGGCAGATTTGTGATTAAATTAAACACAAATAAATTAAATTACGTACTTTTTTTACAATACAGGAGGCCTTGAGGAAAAAATCCCTCAGGGCCTATGTCATCTTTGTGGATGCTGTGTGGAGGGTATTTTCAAGGAAGGGAAGGAGAGGAAGTTCTGGGAATGAAAAGGGTATGAGCTAGCACCACTCTCAGCAGGTGCAAGGCGATGGGGCGGGAGAGTCGAGCTGGAGAGGTCTAGATTATGTCTTGTAGCAGTCTCTCCCGATCTGGACCGCCACGCAGCAGGCGAGCAAACGCATTCGCCACCAAGACCTAGACAAACCAAGAACTCGGGCACCCCTGCTAAATCACCAAACGAACCACTTGAGTGACCTATGGCAGGGTTGATGGTTATCCAGCAAATGAATCCCGAATCGGTGGTACCCAAATTATGTATTGTACCTACTGTATAAAGTCTTTTGAAAATATTTCAAAGCTCTATAACTCATTATGGAAATGATGTTGTTATATGAAAGACTGTGACTATGTTATCAGAAAGTACATAAGTGAGAGATACCTACCTACCAATAGGAGTATAGATTATTTTATGCACTTTGTAATGCATGGCAACACTACTGATAACAAAAATTCATACGATTGTTTGGCGAGTAATTACTTTTTTATCTTTTGTCCAGTACAAATGGCGAGCAATTCATTTAAGAATGTTTTCTTGTCTCAGCAGATTTTAATAACATAATTCATTTTAATCAAATAACATATTAAAACATCACATACTCTCAATTACTTATATAACAAAACGCCAACCAATATGGACGCTCTACAATATACTATTTTTATTATAAATTAATTAACTGTTCATCAAACGCAACAAGAAAAATCTTACTAATATTATAAATGCGAATGTTTGTATGGACGGATGTATCTTACTCTTTCACGCAATAAATACCGAATGGAATATAAAAATTCTTTCACTAATCGAAAGTTATATTATTTCAGAGTAATATAGGCTATATATAAATATATATTGGTCAGCTCTGGCGTTATGAATAAGCTGTGGCGTTATGAAATTATTTATTATACGTTTATTGGCAAAGCGTGTTGCTAAGTAAATGTTTGACGTGGGCTGTCATTTTGTTAAGGTAAATTTTAAGGTGAATTTTGGCAAAGCGTGTTGCTAAGTAAATGTTTGACGTGGGCTGTCATTTTGTTTAGGTTACTATGGAGATTTCTTTGATAGCGAAAATTCAAATAGTATTCTAATATGAATATTTAGTGTAGATACAAACATAAAATAGGTACTAATCTGCATTTTGACCTAAGCCAACAGCTATACTAATATTATGAATGCGAAACGGAGCGTATTTGATTATTGATTGATTGGGGGGAGGGGTGGGGAGGGGGGAGGGGAGAAGGAGGGGATAGTTAGGGGGGAGTGTTGGGGGGGGGGGGAGGTTGGGGTTAATATGCGAGCGAAGCCGGGGGCAAAAGCTAGTATCTAATAGTTATTACTTAATTTAATTAGAATATAATAATGACAAGAAATAACTTGGTTTTTATTCTACTTTATTATGTATTTTTAATCAACCGGTTTCGGTTGATCTGAACCTTCATCAGGGTTGAATAAAATTTCTTTACATAGTATAAAGAAAAGTCGCACCTGTTGTCTGTACGCTTAGATCTTTTATACTACGCAACGGATTTTCATGCGGTTTTCACCAATAGATAAAGTGATTCATTAGAAAGGTTTAGGTGTATAATTTATCAAGTTTTTGTGTAAATTGATTGAAATATATAATTTATAAAGGGAGCGGGCTGACAAGCGGACAAATTAACAAATGGCGTTGGTTATAAAGATTAGGTAATGGAGTTGTCAGTACATGGCGTTGTGTTTCGTTAGCCACAGCAACGTGTGGCCGGGTCTGCTAGTATTAAATAAAATAGATAGTTACAGAGTATTTAAATGAAAAGTAGAAAAAGGCCGCCGTGGTCGACCGGTAAGGCTCTTGACTCACAATCCGAAGGTCGCGCAAATAAACTTTATTTGATTAATTTGTGCTATTTCAAAATAGTTTATTTGCGGCACGTTCCAGAGTGTAATATACTCTCAGTATCTTTCTTGGTTTAAGACCACTATTCAGAATTGAAACGTTGCTTGAAATGGCTTTTGCCATGTTTGGTTACCAGATCTGAATAGGCAGGTACTTCCTCACCTTCCTGTTCTCCATCTCCTTTATCTCCCATTTCCTTTAGCCTCACAACATACACCAATTGGTGATGCCATATTCTCCCTGGCTCCAGACGGGAGCATCTGGGACTCTTGTGAGTTATACGTATAAAAAAATATAAAAAAGAAGGGGAAGAGAGAACATCCACTTTGGTTGGGGGGTGGGAGGTACCTAAGGGGAAGAGGGTAAAAGTAAGCATGGGGAACAGAAATACATTAATAATGGGGTTGTTTGACAAATATAACTGTTTAAAAATTATTATTACTATAATTATGTATTTTTTTTATTATTTATTGAGTTAGTTTATACTACATGAATATAAACTAATAAGCGTAATGTACATTTCATTTGATAAATTTAAATATTTTTACAGTAAGCATAACATTTCTTTTAAAATACATTCATTCTTCATACTTTCAGGCATTTCGTCATACATCTTTAGTCCTCTATACATTAGGCAGTTCTGTGATTTTGATTTCTTCATTTGTGGCAATCGAACTCTGTTTATATTTCTTGTCTCGTAATTATGTACGTCTCTATTAAAAACAATTTCATCCTTAAAGTATTTTGGCATTTGGTTTTTCATAATTTTATGCACAAAAATTAACACATTAAATAGTAGTCTTTTTTTTATTGGAATCCAATTTAGCTCCTCTCTTATTTGATTAATCCTTGCGTTTTTGCCTTTCCCCAGTATACATCTCATAGCTATGTTCTGTATAATTTCTAGTTTGTTTAAATTTCCTTCATTGGCCAAATATAACATCGTAGAGCAGTAATCCAAATGTGGAGCAATAGTTTTGTAAATGAGCTCCGTATTGTTTCTATTTAATTTATGTCTTATGTTATACCCACAACGTGTTTGCTACATGTGATATTTTAAGTTATAATACTTAAATACTAACAACAAAATAAAAAATAAATAATAAGAAAAAATTTCAAATTTTTAAGCAACCCTACAAAAAAGAGCTATTGACCTTGAAACGCCTGAACAGATTTTAATTAATTGTAGCTAAGAACCAACTCGATCACGTCAGCTTTAAAAAACCGCATCATAATCGGTCCATTCGTTTAGGAGCTACGATGCCACAGACAGACAGACGCTCCTTGCGTCGGGGTTTAAAGAAGATTTTATTTTTTATTTTTTTTCATTTAATTTTATTGGTTACAGATTTTTTGTTTTTTTTTGGCCACCACACTAGACTAATGCCCGTGTTGTAGTAGTAATACATTGTTTCTGTTCTCTTTCTCGATCTCATTTGTATAAAATGTGTATGTAGGACTAGGTATTATTTGAAATGCAAACACAAGTTACCATTATGTTCCAATAATTTACTTTTCAGTCTGTATATATTACTTTTACGATAATTTAAATAACTATGCCAAGCAAACCACAATTATCTTTCCTGTATTAATTCGTTATTATTATTATTATCTATTTTTTTAAATTCTTTCTCTTCTCTTTTTTCTTATTTTATACAACCCATCTGTGTAGGACTATGATATGCAATGCTTACACGTTTGTTCTATATCTATATGTTTTAATCCACTGTAATTAAGTACCTACCTAAGTAATTAATATTATTTTTAAAAAACTTTGCTAAACAAAGAACAGTCACTTTGTTTTAATCTTTTTTTTTGTTTTGTTTTTTATATTATTTACAGACCATGTTCCGTATGTTAATACTCATTCTAATTTGACTGTCCTTAAACGGGAATCCTCCTAGTTGGGCATTCAAAAAAATTCTTAAATAATGTATATAAATGTATAATCTTTTACTAAATAAAATAAAATAAATAAGTAAATTTAAAATTTAAAATAGAAATTAAATACTATTTTATTGAAACAGATAATTAAAAATACTAAATTAAAAAATACATAAAAGTAAGCGAAAAGTAAAGAAAAAAAAATCATATTCTAAAGAAAAATAGAAATAAAAAAAAAATTCAAATAATATTTTTAAATACATAAACTAATAATAAAGATTATGTGTTAAGAACTCATGTGCTCTGTACAAATATATAAATTAAAGCATATATAAATTAAAACATGTTTATAACTTAAAACATAAATAAAATTTAGTGAAAAATAAGAGAATTTTTTTTTAAATAAAAATAGAAATAAAAAAATTTAAATGCATAAATTAATAATTAAAATGTACTGTTAAGAACTCATGTATTCTTTGAAGTACGTTATATCAAAAAGAAAATTAAAAACAATCTTAAAAATCGTAATAGCAGAAAAATTGGATTTCCAAATCTTAAATTCACTAATAAGGGCTCAATGCTTCATACAAGTTTACGACTTAGAGCGAGCCAGGGTCAAGGGAGGGAGGGAAGTGCAAATCCGACTGAAGGGGGTCTCACTTAAGTTATACGATTCTGTTCCGTATAGACAAACACAACCGATTACAAACGTACGCGAAGCCAAGTCGAATATTGCGTGAGTCGTAGTATTGAAAACAACATTGGTAAATACTAAGCACCTACCCAGAAATCATTACACTCCCCGACGCCCGTTTAAAAATTACAGTTTTTTTATTCCCCGTTTTAAATGGGATTTGAAAACAGAATATTTGTATTGGATAGTGGTCACCAATTGGAAATGCGCGGGAGTTTGAGCAGCAGGTACCTACTTATCTCTGCTGCAGGTTTGAAAGCGCGCGAATATTGATAAATTTGAATTTATGGCGGGAGTCGTCTTCGTTTGTAGGGGTAGGTACTCGGCAATGGCGTGCTTTGCTCTATGACTAAAGGTAGGCTAAGACGTGTGTAGTTTATCGTTGAGTATTTTTTTTTTTTTTTTAATGGCTTTTCACCCCAAAGGAGTGTTCTGGCCAGTGTCAAGTGAATGATTTTTGTGTGTAATTTTGTGAGTGTATTTTTGGTCAATATTTACAATTTTGGTATTAAGAACATATCTACATTATATAATAATACTATACAAATAATAATAATAATACGCTAAATTCTTACAACACGAGATGATTTTAATTATTTACATATGTATAATAAGTGGAAGTAACAGGAAAATAATAAATATGCTTATTTAATTTATTATACATAAAAAATAAACTAAATAATGAAAAATTTTAAACTAAACTTACAATTACAAATTGATGCTGTTAATATTCAGGAAATTAGCCAATACTCTATAAACGCGTTTGTTTTGAGAAGATAACAGACATGCAATGTTGTAGGGAGGCATTATGCCCGTACTGATAAGGTGAGGGATGAAATTTATGTATGAATTATTTATAGGGCAACTGAAAAAAATATGATTGAGGTCCTCTTCACCAAGACGACATTCACACATCGCAGAATTCTTAACATGAATATTTGTCAAGTGAACATTGTGGCAGCAATGCCCTATCCGCATGCGGCAAATCGAGGATGTTGAGAATTTGTTCAAAGAGAGTCTAGAAAACCACGGTTTTGAAGGAATCGTTGGCTGAATTATGAAAAAGTTATATCCTTTTGTTTTACTAGACTCATCCCAATGATTCTGCCATGTGGAAATCATGTTTTCTTTCAATTTAATGAAAATTTCATCGGGGTTTAAAAAATTATATAAAATATCCCCCGAAATAATGGCATCTTTCGCCAATGAATCTGCCTTTTCATTTCCAGGGATACCGCAGTGACTAGGTATCCAAGCCAACACGATTTCTTTGCCAGAGTCGGTTAATTTATGAATTAAAGTGCGGATTCCAACACAGAAATCGTCTTCTGGGTAATGGAAGGGGGAAGAGTTCAATTTTTGAAGTGCACTCAGGGAATCTGAGAGAATTAAAAAGTTTCCAATGTGATCATTGTCAATGTATTTGAGGGATTCAAAAATGGCTATACATTCAGCAGTGAAAACGGAAGCCTCTTTTGGAAGTTTGATTTTTCTATTGACTTGATCTGATGGGCAATGGAATGCTGCTCCCACATGGTTTGATAAGGACGACTTGGAACCATCTGTGTAAATAATTTTCCAGTTGGAGTATTTAGAATTTAAAATTTCGATAAGCTTTCTTGGAGCTTCGTGATTTTTAATTATGCCGAGAGAAAGAAGAATATTTGGTTTACGTAAATGAATACGAAAGGAGTTAGCATATAAAGGAAGTCTATCAGATGGATTTAAGAGGGGTTTATACGCACTGTACGTATGGAGACTTTTAACAAGAAGAGGGATTGACTTGTTCCTCCAATAAGGAAGTGATTTCACTTGAGCAGTGAGTGCAGTAATTTTGTCTATCAGTGGGTGATTAGAGAGTCTTAAGCATTTAAATAAAAACTTGTCTGCCAAGAACTGTCTTCTGAAATGAAGAGGAGCCTCCACAGCTTCCACTTGTAAAGCGTTAATTGGGGAAGAACGCATAGCACCGATAATCAATCTTAAACTTTGAATTTGGATACGGTCCAACCTCGCGAGGTTCTTTTTAGATGTGGGTTCAATGAGGAATGACGCATAATCCAAATGACTCCTAACATATGCGTTATAAAAAAGTTTTTGGGTGAATGGGTGACTTCCCCACCAAACCCGTGAAACGGCACGTAAAATGTTGAGACCAGCTTGACATTTGTTAATGATAAAATTAACATACGGGTTCCATGTTAACTTAGAGTCTAAAATTACCCCAAGGAATCTTATCTGTACCTGCATAGGGAGAATTGAATTATTTATTTGGACTGTTATACGCGGAGGAACACGTTTTCTAGAAAAAACGATAACATTGCTTTTGGACGGAGAAATTTCTAAGCCGTGATTCGTTAACCAGGTGTCAAGGTTTTTCATGCAAATGTTAATTATTTCCTCCAGAATAGTAATAATTCGTCCTGAAATGTATATGAAAAGATCATCCGCATACTGAAGTATTTTACAAGATGGATGCAAACTCCGATGCAGGTCAAAGGTAGGTAAGGATAGGACTAAGGACGGAGCCCTGAGGCAAACCCTTGTTTACTATTCTTTCCAGTGGAGGAGAATCCAGCACCTGGATTTGAATTTTCCTGGTAAGAAGGAGGTTAATTATAAAACTGGAAAGCTTACGAGGGATGCCAATTTTTAATCATTTATTAAATAAAACATCTAATAAAACGTTGTCAAAAGCTCCGCACACATCAAGGCAAACACCGACAAGGGATTCATTATCGGTCAGGGCCAACTGGATATCAGAAGTCAGGATGGACACACTTTCGATCGTACTTTTTCTTTTTCGAAAGCCAAACTGAGAACTGGGAAGAATTTTCTCATTTTCTACATACCAGTCTAGGCGTCTTTTAATCATATGTTCAGCTATTTTAACTAAGGAAGATGACAGAGCTATAGGTCTGTAAGAAAGTCCAGAGTTAGGGTCTTTCTGGGGTTTCAGAATGGGGACAATTATTTGAGTTTTCCATGCTGATGGAATTTTGCCGGAGTCAAAGATCAAATTTATAACTGAAAGAAAATAGTTTAATGTGGTAACGTCGCAGTTTTTAATAAAGCTATAAGGAATTCCATCTACACCGGGAGATGAGTCTGTGAGATCGTTTAAGACCTCCCTAAGTTCTGTCAAATTGAAGTGGGTGTCCATCCAACCCCGTGTTTTAAACGAGTATGTGAATTCTGTTTCATTAAAATTACTTGCAGTTTGAGGAGCTAGTTTATCTGCAAATTCCTTCACCCACTGTGAAGAGAGTGGTCGAGTCACTGATGGGACGTGAGAACCCTTAAGCCGACGAATTGAATTCCAAACAACTGAAAGAGGAACTTCGGGAGATAATGATGAGCAAAATTTTTTCCAGCCATGACGTTTTTTGTTTTTTAAAAGACGTTTGGTCTTAGCTTCAATCTGTTTATACTGAAGGAAGTTCTCCATATTCATATTTGTTGAATAAATTTTCGCATATTTTTTCCTCTTATCTACTGCATCTGAGCATTCAATATCCCACCAAGGAGCTGGGGGAGGTTTCCCTTTGTTACGTGTCGTTTTAATGGGGATAAATTTTTCTGCGGACGTAATGACTGCAGACACCAATAAATCGTAACATTCCGTAACATTTTCTGTAGTTGGAGAGGGTAGACTTTGCACGGAGAACTTTGTATGATTTGAATAATCATTCCAGTTTGTCCTGGCCGTTAAGAACCTTGGTTTTCGACTACTGGACTTGACAATTTTATTGGAATGATAAATATTTGAGGATTCAATGAGGATGGGGTAATGATCACTCCCATGAGGGTCATCCAAAACCTTCCATAACAGGGATGCGGCAATGCTGGAATTGCAAATAGTAAGATCAACCATGCTGGGACGCTGACCAGGCACCTGAAGACGGGTAGGAGAACCATCATTGATGATACAAAAGTCTAGTTCGTCGAGTAGATCAACAATATCTCTGCCCATTCTGTCACAATTGTGAGCTCCCCATAATCCGTGATGGGCATTAAAATCTCCCAGAATAAGAGAAGGGGAAGTGACCTTGGAAAACATTGCTTTCAGGATTGATTTTGAAGGTTTGTTAGATGGTGATATATACAAAGAAATGATTGTAGTGTCAAAAACCTTTGCGGCCGTCACTTGAAAAGGACAACCAATTGGTTTTACATCTACTGGGGAGAATGGTAATGATTTTTTAATGAAAAGAGCGGAGCCGCCCTTTCCATCTTGACGGTCGTCTCGAAGACAGTGGTATCCCCTGACTCTGAAATCAGAATCCGGTTCCAGCCATGTCTCCGAGATGGCAGCCACTGCAATTGAGTTTGAGTGTAATGTGTTTAAAAATTCGTCAGACTTATTTCTAAGACTATGACAATTCCACTGAAGAATCCTCATCAGAGGAGCCATTTCTAGTTGAGTTGATAATATTAGTAATTTGTTTAGCAACGTGGGACGGTATTTGGATGTTGTTTTTATTTAAAGTTTGTAAAATATGTAAAAATGAGGTGATTAGTGTAGAGTTAATGTCTATATTATAATTTTGTTCTTTACTAGATGACTTTAGGTAAGTATTGAAATTTGAACTGGAAGGAAGTTGTCCATTAGGGAACCACAGAAGGGATTCGTGATTAGTATTATTTTTTTTTGTTAGAATTCTAGGTTTCACAACCCGTTCAACAGTTTTTCTAAATGAAGAAGATGAAGGTTGAGAAGGGGTGGAATTTTTAGAATTTTTCGAAGTTACTTCAGAATAAGATGGAATGGATTTGTTAAACATTCTTGATGCTTCCGCATAAAGCTTTGTCCATTGCGCGGGCAAACGCCAGACTTTTGACAGTCCAACACAACAATCAAGGTCATAAATGTTTAACAATTTTTGCCAACACTCAAGGCCATAACTTCACACCAACATCGTTTGGGGTGAAGTTCGCGCGGTCCACACAATTTGACAAGTGGTCTGAGGTACGGACGTGTCCACGGCACGCACACTTGACGTTTGACGTTTATATCAATATTAAAATGCGTTCTGATGACAAAAGAGATGCATCAGGGAGAAAACACAGATATTTTAATAGATATTTATTTATCAGGAAAGATTTCCGACTAATACGCACGACCTAAAGTTACTATTTATTAAGAATTTAGAGTGAATACGTTTTGTTGCTACGTAAATAATTACGTAGCATCAAAAATAGAATATCGATTTACAATGGTCAATTTCTCCCGTGTCTCTGAAACCGATTAATAAATTAATAGACTTTATTTACAAGTGAGTTCACGAAAGAAATAATCATCCATTACGACAGTGTGTTTATTTACAACCTAAAATCATAATTATTAGGTCCGCGTACCAAAAAATTTGACGTTTATCGTTTGCATAAATATTAAAATGCGTTCGATGTAGAAAATATGCTACCTGCATCAGGAAGAAAACACAGATCAGGGTTTATCAGGAAAGATTTCCGACTAATATTGATTATTGCACCAATGACATTATATAATAACGTCATTTGATTGCACGACCTAATTTAGAACTATAGAATCTAAATTCTATTATCTATCTAAAATCTAATTCTACTCTAAAGTACGTAAATATTTACGTCAACAACAGAATAATTATAAATATTTGATATTATATTATCAAATATTTCTATTATTATATTATATTTAGGTATAATAATATTTTAAACTCGTGATTATGTTCGCTCATACATAGCACATAACCACAAAAATCCGTTCCGATTTTTCTACATACACGGACCGCACCGCGCGACTTCTGTCAAAAATTGAATTCTCCCCCTCGCTTGACCCCGCCTGCCTTCCCGCTTCACCCGGGATGAGATGTTTAAGTTTTGTTTTCCGCCGAACACGGGAAGCACAAACACTGCGGCCTTGAGTGTTGGCAAAAATTGTGACCTTGATTGTTGTATAGGACTGTCAAGCAAAATTCTGGAGTTTGCCGGCGCAATGGACCCCGCATAAGAAATGCTCTTCTCGGCCATTGTGTGTTTAATATTGCGCTGCCTTGACAGCTCAGGGCAAGTTTTGCTGATGGACATGTGAATTCCGGAGCAGTTTAAACATTTATAATTTTCCTCAGTTTTATCGCAGGAATCGCCACTATGGGATGAACTGCACTTGAAGCAACGGGGTTCTGATCTGCAGAGGTTCTTTGTGTGTCCAAATCTACAGCACTTGTAGCACTGCACAGTTGGGAACACATAGAGCTCTACTGGTAGAGAGACGTTAAACATAGTAACATTTTGTGGAAGGTCTTTGCTGTCAAAGGTTAGGACAACGGATTGGGAAGGTCTCCATTCCACAGAGTTTCCCGTATTAAACCTGTAATTTAGACGACGCGCTTTTAAAACTTTTCCGAAACCTTGAGGAACAGTAATGTTCTCCAGGATGTCCTCTATCGACCAGTGCGGTGGGATCCCTTTTGTGACACCTAGCCTTGTAACCTGATATGTAGGTATAAAAACGTTGTACGAGTTTTTTTTGGCAACATCAGATTTTACAAAGCTATTGGCCTCAGCCGCTGTCCTGAATTCAACAGAAAGACGGTTACGGCCAACAGATTTAACTCCATTCCAGACAGGATGGATTTTATTTTTAAACATAAAATGTCCAAAGTCCACATCATATAAATATGTTTGTTTTTCATCCTTTGAAATTTTAGTCACGTGTGTTATGTAAGGAGGTCTATCCAGATTATTATATAAACGTGACAAAGGAATAGAGGGTACCAGTGGGGCAGCTGTAGTGAGTGTGGTGGAAGGGTTAGGTGGACTTGGGTTTGAGATCGAGGAAGAAGTGCACGGAATTACATCCTGTAAAACAGAAGAATTATTTTGAAGGGAGTCGTTTTGCGTGGAGGGTATTTTACGATGTATCTGTTCAAAATCTGTTGCATTTCTATTATCTGTTGGTTTAGCCATTTTTCTTTTTTTGGACGTAATCGTTACTAAGTCCGAAGCCTCCGGAATATTAACAGCGATCATTTTTTTCGTAACACCCGAGGATTCAGATAGCAAACCACCGTCATCTGGGGGATCAGGTGGTTTTTCTTGGACCATTTTTCAACAAATCTAAATGACACAAAACAAAAAAAAAGTCTTACCTTTACTGCTCCGAAGAACCAATTACACAACACAAATACTTACTGTGAAAACAAATATACAAGTTAAAACTATATTACACTAATTTACAATACTATTATAAAGCTATTATCTATTTAAAATGAATAATTTTGTAAAGAGGAATGAAATGACACTGGCACAGTTAGACAGTAGCCTTTGTTTTTTTCCATTGAGTATTTGAAATGGCTATTTTGTAATCCTTTTGTGTTGATTGTTGTGAACATCTACATAAGTAAACGGGCGTGCAAATTCCTATTTTTTTACATTAGCCCCACATAGGAGGTTCTGAGGAAAATACTCCCCCCCATGGCCTATGTCATCTTCGGGGATGCTGTGTAGAGATTCTTTTTAGGGAAAGGAAGGAGATGAAGTTCTGGGAAGGATAAAGGTATGAGGGGTGTGTAGGAATCTGGGGATCAGTGTGTCCGGGAGTGACGGACGTAAGTATCTATCCCTCCCACTGCGCTGCAAGGCAATGTCCCGAGTGAGTCCTGCTGGAGAGGTCAAAGATCTCCCTCAATAAGTTTCTCCCGATCCGGCCTGCCACGCAATTTGTGGGCAGACACATCCGCTGGCAAAATCCGCACAAACATGAAACCCTCACCAAATTCATCGAAAATACACTTTGTTCATAAATTTTTCGTATTTTTCTATTATGCTTAATTTCTTTATTTGATTCGTTTTTCTTGGATAGGATCATAGGATACCCGGAAACGGTTTAGTACAGGTTCGTAGAAAAGAACCAACATGTATGTAATAACCATCACCTGGGGGGGGGGACACTCGATCGGGTGTCACCCCCCATCGGGTGGCGCCCGGGGCGGGCCGCCCCCCCCCTCGTTACGCCTCTGGCCATAGGTCACCCCAAATGGTTTGCTACGTTTGATGACTTAGCAGATAACAGATAACTAAACCCGGGTTCACGGGGTGATCTCTGTCTAGGTCGTTGTGCGGTTGCGTCTGCCTACTTACTGCGTGGCAGACCGGATTGGGAGAGACTGTTTGAAGGAGACCATTTGGCCCCTCCAGCAGGACCCATCGCCTTGCACTGGGGTGGAAGGGATGGATTGATACGTCCGTCACTTCTGGACCCCTGACCCCCAGATTCCTACCCACCCCTCATAATTAATTCTCTCGAGAACTTCCTCTCCTTCCTTTCCTTCAAAAGACCCTCCACACAGCATCCCCAAAGATTGATTGATTGAGACCAACGGTTTACATTAAGAGGGTATAACCAGAGAAAACCAGAAATATGTCATTTTTAAATCAGATTTTAGACGTATTGACTCTTTTCCACAAAAAATTGCAACGCAAAGAGGATATACGGCCGTACAAACAAAATCGATATACTTATATCTGAAGGTACCTTGAGTGGATATACAGTGTAAAAATATTTTTACTAACAATAATTTCGACTCTCCGAAAAAGCATTTTCTTTTTTACGTTAGCCCCACACAGGAGGCCCTGAGGAAAATAATTTCCCTCAGGGCCTATGTCATCTTAGGGGATGCTATGAAGAGGGTATTTTAAAGGAGTGGAAGGATAGTAAGTTCTGGAAAGGAAAAAGGTGTGATAGGTGGGTAGGAATCTGGGGCTCAGTATATCCAGGAGTGACGGACGTATCAATCCATCCCTCCAACTGCAGTACACGGTCCACCATGCAGCAGGTGGGCAGATGCATCCGCTGCTAAGACCTGGATAAACCTCACCCCATGAACCCGGGCACCCCTGTTAAGTCAACAAACGTAGCGAGCCACTCGGGTTGACCTATGGCAGAGGTATTGGTTATCCAATAAATGGTTCCCTGGGCGGCGGTACCCATACCCGTCTCCCAAATTGGAATCGGAATTGAAGCATGCGACAATAACAAAATACGACATACTTATACGTGCATTTTTTTTTCAATTATTTCTGGCTTTCACCCTTCAAGGGTGTTCTAGGCCATCATTTAAAATTACAGAGGAAGGAAAGGAGAATTTATATATTAATTTTAATTAAATGCACAAATTTCAGAATTATATGGAAGATTGGAGTCGAGTTCAGACTCAGATGGGATGAAATGTTGAATGGAGGAGAGGCAATTTTAGATAACGCTTGATAGAAGAGAGGATATTTATTTAGAGAGGGACAACCAAAAAATATGTGATCTAAAGTGCCCACATCTAGACCACAGAATGTACAATCTGGGGAGTCAAGGATATGAATTTTAAAAAGGTGAGAAGGAACGGAACAATGTCCGATTCTCATTCGAATAAGTGAGGAAATTGCTTTTTTGGAAAAATAGGGGAATTTTTGAAACCACGGTTTTAATGGGATAGTCCTTTGTATTGAGGCGTAGTGGGCTCCCTTGGATTGACCAGCAATGTTCCAATACTCTGTCCAAACATTGCGGGATCTATCTTTGATGATGGAAAAAATATCAGATAGGGGAATATGGTTTATGAGGGTAACAATAGGGTTGGACGCTCCTTGTTTTGCCAAAGAATCCGCAACATGTTACCCTCTATGCCAATATGTCCAGGGATCCAAACAAGAATTACGGTTTTTTCAGAGCTTTGAATGGAGGCTATCAGCACTCTAATAAGGCATACAAAGTTATCATCAGGATGAAGAAGAGGACAGGATTTAAGTTTTTGGAGGGAGCTGAGATAGTCAGAGAGAACAAGGGAATGTTCACAATTATTTTTTATTATATATTTGAGTGCTTCAATTATTGCAATGCACTCAGCAGAAAATATTGAAAATTGGTTTGAAATTGAGTAAAATATTCTATCATTAGAATTATTGTGGTAAACGTTAGTACCTATACCACAGTTAGGAGAGTCTGGAGATTTGGAGCCATCAGTAAATAAAAGAGAAGAGTTGGGCCATTTAGAAGAAATAATGTCATTGAACATATTATTAACAGTATGGACTGGGAGATTGGAATGACTTTTAAGGATGCCGATCCCTTCTAAAATTGTTGGGGATAGGGTGACGACTATATTTTAATTTGTATAGTGGAAGAAGATCATTTTGGATAATTTGAAGCTCTGAGAGAGAGCGAAAATTTTTACAGATGACAGGAAGAAGTTTAGTTCGAGCTCTGATTGTAGATGAATGTGTTGAATCTTTGAATTTAAACATTTAAGAACAAATTTGTCAGCAAACAGTTGACGCCTTAAATAAAGTGGGGGATCAGAACATAAAACTTGAAGGGAATTGATGGGGGACGACTGCATCGCTCCAGTTATTATTCGCAATGACTTCGATTGAATTTTGTCTAATTTACTGAGTGCATTTTTGGATGCAGTACTAAAAAGTGGGCAGGCATAGTCGAGATGACTTCGAATAAGTTAATTGTAAAGCAACTTAATGCAGGTAGGGTGAGCACCCCACCAAACGCCAGTCAATGATTTATTTATTTATTTATTTATTTATTACACGCCCTGATGGGCTTTTACATTATAGTTTATAAGTTGAGTATAAAAACAATGAAGAAAATATAATACAATGAGAAAAAAAAATACGTAATACAATATAAAAACAAAACCACATAATAAAATAAAAAGTACATATGTAAAAATATGATAAGAAGTCTCACATTCAATATAAACAAAAACTGCAGAAATTATGTAAATCTATTTGTGTCTAGAAGAATAAAAGTGATAGAATATGCAACATTTATACTGATTGGTTTTAAGATGAAATATATCACCTAAATTAGAATATTTATTTCCGAGACTGTGAAGTCTCGGAAACGGAGAATTTTGATAAGCTAGTGTCCTGGTATTATTGAAGTAAAAGGGTAATAAATGTCGACATGATTTTTTGGGTACATGGATATTGATAAATTGAAGTAATTCTGGACAGTCAATTTTGTAATGCAGTATTTTATGTAACAGTATTAAATCTGTGCTTATTCTTCTTTCTGAAAGTTTCAACAGAGAAAATTTATCCAGGAGGTAATTATAATCAATGTTTAGTATAGGAATACGCAATTTATAGTTTATGAACCTAAGAAACTTCCGTTGTATCTTTTCAATGTTGTCTGAATGAATATTGAAAAAGGGAGACCATAACGTAGAGTTATATTCAAGTTGACATCTGACAAGGGTTTTATATAACATAATAAATGTGCCTAAATCATTAAAATCTTTTGCAGCTCTTAAAACAAAGCCAAGAGTCTTTAGGGATTTGTTGATAATATTATTAATATGACATACAAAGGTGAGTTTACTGTCGAACATAATGCCTAGATCCATAATTTCATTAACACAATTTAAATTTTCATCATTTAATGAATACTGAAAATATATAGGATTATTTATTTTGGAAAAATGAATGAACTGACATTTATTTATGTTTAATGCTAGTTTGTTGATAGAGCACCATTCAAAAAGATATATCAAATTAGTTTGAAGTGTAATACAATCATTAATGTGGTTGATCTCTTTATAAAGTTTCATGTCATCAGCAAACAGTAGCACGTTTATGTTTGTGAATATATCAACAATATCATTTATAAATATAATGAACAAAATGGGCCCTAAATGGGAGCCTTGCGGCACTCCACTTGTTGCTATAAATTTGTACGAATGTGTGCCATTTATTTTCACACTAAGACTTCTTTTGGACAAATAACTAACAAACCAAATTAATAAGCTACCATAAACTCCAAGTGTCGCCAATTTATTGATTAATATTTTGTGACACACCTTGTCAAAGGCCTTGCTAAAGTCCGTATATATTGAGTCAACCTGGCACCTGTTTGCTAAAGATTTAGATATGAAGTTTTCGTAAATTAGTAAATTGGTTAGTGTAGATTTATTTGAACAAAAGCCATGTTGATAGGGTGTTATAATTTTTTTTATATTTGTAGATATTTTATGGAGTACAATTTTTTCAAAAAGCTTGGGAATCGATGATTGGATACATATTGGCCTATAATTTGTTACGTCCGTTTTGTCCCCTTTTTTAAAAATGGGTGTTAGAAAACTGTGTTTCCATGTATCAGGGAAACTGCCTGTCTCTAGTGACTGGTTAAAAATTAGAAAAAGAGGAACAGTTATGCCATTTGAACATTCTTTAATTAACACTGGTGGAATATTATCAGGTCCTGCATTTTTTCTAGAATCTAACAAATTTACATGGTTTTTGATATCATTAATTTCTATGCGTATTTCAGATATATCCAGGCTAAGATTCGATGAGAATTTTGGAATTTCGTTGCTAGGTATATCCTCTTCATACACAGACTTAAAATAATCGGCAAATAGATTTGCAATGTTTTCATCATTACATCCAATTTTTCCATTGAAATTCATAGTAGTTGGAATACCCAAGTTATTATTTTTTTGAGAGTTAGTATAATTCCAAAACTTTTTTATATTTACACGAATATCAGTTTCAATTTTGTCGATGTAATTTTTATAGCACAGTTTTGAGATTTTACAACACTCCTTTCTTAACAATTGAAATTCATTGTAATCACTCGACAGTTTGGACCGTTTGTAATTTTTATGAGCTATTTTCTTACGATATGTTAAAGTGATCAATTCGGGACTAAACCAGTTTGGAAAATGAGAAATTCTATTATGTCGAAGAGGCACAAAATTTGCAATAGCATCATTTAGAATAGCATAAAATTTATTTACATTATCGTTAATATCCGTATTTTCCAGAAAGGACCAGTCTGTTGTATTTAAGCAATCAGAAATTTTTTTAAAATTTGCTTTAGAGAAGTTATAAGATGGCTTATGTTAGTTATGATCTGATGATATTTAAATTTTTTTCACATTTAGTAACTATATTGTGAATATGGGAAGACCATTTAAGTTTCCTATCAAATGTTACTCCCAAAAATTTAACTTCAGAGGAGTTAGGGATTGGAGAGTTTTTAAATAAAATTTGAATAGGAGGATTAGAGGAAATTGCTGCAAACCAATCCCAGGATTGAAACCAGAGAGAGAGAGAGGAGGATTTTTATGACGGTTTGAGAAGGTGATACACCGACTCTTTTGGACTGAAAGTTCCAGACCATTTAAAGTGAGCCATGTGCAAAGGGCATCCATGGCTTCATTAAGATATTTGACGGCGAGTGGGATGATTTTGGATGATACGAAGAAAGCTAAGTCATCTGCGAACTCAATAACATTTACTTGAGGGGGAATAGAGACACGCATATCGTACGTGTATATATTACATATACAGTATTTATTTATTTATTTATTTGTACACGCCCAATAAGGGCTTTTACATATAATAAAATTAAAAATACATTTGGTATAATCAAAGAATTAAGAGATAACAATTAATAAGTATCAAGTATAATTTTTTAACTTAAAAACAACAGAGTAAAATATAGGATACACATTCATATACATTTCGCAAAAAACCGTTAAAGATTCCGACTTGGAAATCCTTGGGGCACAAGGAACAAACATTTTTTTAGGCTACGACAACATCAATAATGCCATTTTTAAAATATTAGCATTCCATCACAACAAAAGTGACGAGCCGCCAGAGAAAGTGTTGAGAAAAATCTTATTCGTACAAAGAGTACCACAGGATGGTAGATAGGTACTCTCAGTATCATCACCTTGGTGAAAGTCGCTAAGGCGATCCAATAGTCCAGGAAAAAATCGAAATCGGAATTCACGCCCCTTTAAGGGAGGAGTTTGAAAATATTTGAGAAAAAGCTTTTGGAAGGGTTGGAAAAGGTATTTGAGATTTTTTTTACAGGTTGATTTCGTAAAAACCTGTAAAAAACATTAACTCTTTTTTTACGCATTGTTTATTGTAATAAAACTGAAATTTAAAATTGATTTCACGAAATCAAACGACGCGGAGTAACACGTCTATTTCCCGCTCCCTGGCCGGGGCGTGACTGATACGAAATAGGTGAGGCGTGGTCAGTAGTTCTTCGGTGGATGGCATAGGGTTCACTTTAAAAAAACCAAATTCGTCGACCTGCGGCCGCATTGTAAAATAACAACGCGAAAATGCATACTTTATTTTAATTTGGAAGTTCGGGCGCAAATATCAATTTTTTGCGATTATTATAAAAGAAACTGAATTTGTCACATTATACAATAAAACCATATCCGAAAAGGGGTTTATAAATAGGAGAGTTTGGACTTGAAAGTGTCTTTTATAGACCTTATACTTTATATTTTTTATAGGCTTATTAAAAGACTTATATACTTTTTTTTTTAACATTAACTCCACACAGGAGGCCCTGAGGAAAATAATTTCCTTCAGGGCCTATGTCATCTTTATGGATGCTGTGTGGAGGGTATTTTTGAGGAAAGGAAGGAGTGAACATGGGTCCTGAAGAGACCAATGTTGTAGGGGGGGCTAGAAATACAGAGGCCGATAAATCGTTCCACAGCCGAGTTGTTGAACTCAAGAACGAGTCGTAAAAACGACCCGTTCTCATGTGACTAATGTCAACAGCGTACAAATGTTGGGCACGTGTTTGGTGTGTTTCCCGACTATGCACCGTTGCCGAGGGGATCAATGACGCTAGTTCCTCGGAGCATCTTCCATTGTAATACCGGTAGAACAAGGACAGCATTCATACCTGACGCAAATGCTCTACAGATGGCAATCCGTCTGTTAAGATGGGAGAATCTATCAAACGGACCGCTCGTTTCTGCACAAAGTCAAGGGTTTTTTTTAGGTATTTTGGAGCTTCAGAACAGAGGTGGCTGCCAAATTCAACCGTCGGGCGCACTTGCGATTTGTACAGGGTTAGCAGTTGTGTACTATTAAAGTATCTGCGGGCCCTGTAGAGTACGCCCAGTTTCTGAGAGGCTAACTTAACTCTGGTTTCGATGGAGCCCCCATACCTGAGCTGGTCACTTAGAGTTACACCAAGCATATCAATGGAGGTCCTGCTCGGAAGAATGCTTCCGTTGAAGGAGACTAAATTATCATTTAGATCCCTTTTAGACAATATCAAACAGAATTGGGTCTTTGAAACATTAAATTCGACGAGGTTATTCTTACCCCAAGAGAAAACACTTTCGAGGCAACCGTCCATTCTTTGCTTCAAAGCCCTCCGAGCTATTGGGTTTTGTGTGCTCTTTGGAAGCTTGTCAAACAAAAAGCTATCATGGACTGTACTGTATCCGCGTAAAAATGAATCGGTGCACATGACAAGAGGAGGTCGTTGATGTGCAATAAAATACAGAAATCGCAGTAAAACTTACTAAATCCGAATATTTTAATTTTTTTATCCCATACCGAAATAAAATAACACATTTTTTTTCCTGTAAACCCTCCCTGTGAATTGATTCCGACTTTTGGGGTATTTGGAACCACTGTGGGGCGGCAGAAAACCCAGAGAAAATTTGGTGGCATTGAGATGGCACAGTGAGGGCGTGGCCAGGTAAATAAAAAATGGTCTAAAATAGACCAAACAAAACACGCTAATCACGTTCTAACGAATGACACTATATCATGAATACAAGAAGGAAGGAGGTAAAGTTTAACTTGCTAAACAAGAAGGTATTTCAAATAACATAGGTAAAAAATATATATTAGATAAATATAATAATAACGAATGTATAATCCAGGTCATTTGAGCCCCCGTAGAAAAGGGCGCTAGAAAAAAAATATTTTCAAAGTGTGTATAATATGTATGTGTGCACCGTATACGTTGTGCTTGCATGCACATACATATTGAAAAAAAAGTTATATACGTAGGCTTATGTCTGTATAGATGTGTGCACTAGACATGTGCATATTCCCAAGAGTGAATCGATTCAGTCTGATTCTCCTGGCCTTTTGAATTGATTCCTTGTATTCATTCATTATTCCTTTAAATCAATTCAAAAAAAAAAAAAAAAAAAAACACCCTTATATTATCTACAAGCGGTTAAAGTGAAACCTTCAGAAAACAGAAGCAGACATGAGTAGGGAAGCACCGCACAAAGAGGAGACCGATTATATTATCATACTAATCTCATTACCACGCAGACTAAATCTTATAGATGTATGTATTTGCCTCTTTTTAGTGTCGTTATTTTTCGTTTCATCGAGTTTAAAATCACAACGGTGCTAAGCCTTACGCGATTTTGTCAATAAAGACGAAAAGGTCCAAATAAAGTGTTGAAATAATTGTGGCTTTAATTCAACAATTCTCCACGCGCTTTTGTGCCGTCAAAGGCGGCAATTAATTTCGTTTTATCCGAATGACAGCTACCTGACATCTTCTGACAGCAACCGACTTCGAATCCTTCGAATTCAAAATTTCAAATACGTAAATGTTAAAAACAGAAACATCAAGATTGGAAAGGATTGGACCGATAATTGATTAGAAGGATGCTCGTTTTCCAGAAAACTTAAATAAGTGGAAATAAATACTAGTTTTGTAGGAAAAAAATCCTATGAAAACTGCTGTCTTTTCATTTTTGACATTTCGCTACGGCGGCAACGGCGCATTTCGGAACTATTTCTTGCGGTAAGCCTCTTAGCTTATCAAACTGATTTTATAAGCTGTAAGGAGGCTGGAAATTCGCGCGGGCGCAATTAGACCTGTCAAAAAACTTCCGAAAGAATAAGTTCTGTAACTTGCTATATAGTCCAGTAACTTTGTCGCCTGAATGTATGGGGTAGTATGCGTTAAATCCGGTAGTTCTGATTTTTTGCAGACTTGTTTATAATGTTGGCCTAATGAATAATCCAAGTTTTTGACCTCGAGCGCCAAACGCAACTTTGTCAAAAATCGAAAAAACCGCGAAAAATTTAAATTAAGTTATTTTTTCAAATTTTGGCGATTATAACCCTAAAGCACTAGTTTTTGAAAAAAAAATTATCCCTTTTTTAAAGTAGACTAAATTTGCTACAGTATGATACTAATACTGTCTCTGTAGACCCAATAGTTTTTGAGATTAAGCCTTTCAAAGTTTGTGACCTCGAGCGCAAACCACGAAAAAATCGTTTTTTTTTTTTCAAATTTTGACGATTATAACCCTAAAGGACTAGTTTTTGGAAAAACTTTTGTAAAATATTTTTAAAGTAGACTGAATTTTCTACAATATGATTCTAGAATTGTCTCTGTAGACTTAATAGTTTCCGAGATTAAGCCTCTCAAAATTTATCATTTTATAGGGTATATGGTCAGATATGACCGTTGAGCAAGTACTGATGAAATCTATGAAAAGTTATGGAGGGCTCAACCTAGGACGTGGTATAACTGACAGTGTACTCCCTCGATGGACATTAGGCATGGTGTATTTACATAATATCTGCCATGAAGTGGGAACATACTGTGAGGTTACTACTGCAACAACTGAACAACATGTTGACATGCGACCATCTCGTGTCACCAGAGATGAATCAGATACTTTTTTTTTTTTACAGTTAATACCGCACAAGAATCTCAACTGCTCCCGTATGGAGCCAGTGAGACTATGGCATCCCCGATTGGGGTATGTTGTGAGGCTGAAAGGTAGTGGGGAGGGGAAGGAGGTAGGGAAGAGGAAGGTTGGGAAGTACCTGGCTATTCAGATCTGGTCACCAAACACTGCTAAAGCCATTTTCAAGCAACGTTTCAATTCTGAATGGTGGTCTTACACCAGGGCGATACTGATAGTATCTTCCACTCTGGAACGTGCCGCAAATATACTATATATTATTTTAAATGAATTAATTGTGAAATAACACAAATTATTTAAACAAAAATAAAATTTATTTGCGCACGCCGGGTTCGAACCCGCGACCTCCGGATTGTGAGTCAAGAGTCTTAGCCACTGGACTACGGAGGTCGGAGATACTGAAAAACTATGTAGATGGTTTGCACGGCACCCTCCATTCCTTACAGCAGATTTCATTATATCCATAAGCAGTGGCCTGGTTGGAGAATCTAGTGTCAACAGCCACCTGGCTCTAGAGATTGGGAGAGAATCGATGCTAAAGATGGTTGGAAAGAACTTCCAGGAAGTGATATTCAAATGTAAAAACAATGTGGTATCCCTTTCTTCAGCTGTACGAACTATTACTGTTGGCAAAAAACAGGTAACTTTTGATCCTCTAACACTGTTTCGCAGGTTGTGTGTCTTAAAACAATCAGATGAAAAATTGCGAGAGTTCTTCACTTACGAACTGTCACCAATCTCAATGACATTGTTCTCTGAAGAGGGGATGAGAAAGAGCACCAAATCCACCTTGTATTCAGTATTTGAACCTGTAACCTTAAATGAGAAGCAAGGGTTAACGAAGTTTGTAATAGTGGATGGAGGGCATCTACTTCACAAAGTTGTGTGGCCTCGAAGCTCATCATTTGGTGCGATAGCTGACAGATACATACATCAGTACATTACTGCTCACTATGGCTCAAATGTGGCAGTTGTTTTCGATGGTTACCCCGTAGATGCTGTACAGAAAAACACAAAGAGCTCTAACCGTCTTCGAAGAGCCAAGTTACACTCATCGCGAGAGATAATCGTTAATGAGAAAACCGTGGCACAGGTTCCTCAACAGAAATTCTTGTCAAATGACAAAAACAAGATTCGTTTCATAAAACTGCTGACAACAAAAAAGGGAAATCACAACATTCAAGTACTCCAAGCAGAGGAAGATGCTGATAGGCTCATCATCACCACAGCTGCAACTGCTGCCTCTACCTATGATAAAGTGGTAGTCGTTAGTGAGGATATTGACTTGCTGATCATCCTTACTGCGATTTCAAACCAACGTGAAAGTTTTTACAATAAATGTAGAAGAGGCAAAGCATCAGATGTCATGTATTCCAGCATCGCTTCTTCAATATCCTCTTTTAAAACAGAGCTTTTCCTCTTCATCCATGCCTTTAGTGGTTGTGACTCGACATCCTGCCGTTGAAAAGCAAACTGACATTTTTCTCGATACCAACTCTACACCTGAAGATATAGTAGCAGCAGGAGAACGACTCATAATTGCTCTATACGGAGGCAACCCCAACAACCATAATCTTGACGAGCTGCGGTACCAACTATTCGTCAGGGCTGCGACGAAAACCAGCTTCAATCTAGCCAGGTTACCTACTACACGAAACTATGCTCGATTTCACTCCTTACGGACATACCATCAGGTAAAAATTTGTCCTTGCATCAGTTACATATCATTCATCATTTTCTATTCTCATGTACAATCTTCTTACAGGTTCCGGCGTGGTTGGGAGTCGCACTGAACCCTCTCTCCTGGGGGTGGATATCCACGCCATAAGGCCTCAACCCCAAAATGATGACCAGAGATGCA
This sequence comes from Limnephilus lunatus, assembly GCA_917563855.2. NCBI lineage: Eukaryota > Metazoa > Arthropoda > Insecta > Trichoptera > Limnephilidae > Limnephilus > Limnephilus lunatus. The sequence continues at coordinate 12,282,172 of OU830602.1, read as the reverse complement.
GCACCACAACACCTCTTGCGGATGATTTCTTACGGCTGCAAGAAGGGTTGTGGGAACGCGTGCAGCTGAAGGAAGGCAGGATTAAAATGCTCATCAGTCTGCAGGCACTGTAGCGGGGCCTCTTGTGACAATATACCTGTAGTTGATGTAATATATATCCCAGAAGGCGACGATCTGTCCGATGTCGAAATGGAGGATGACTTGTGGGCACAAGACGTCGACGATTCATCACCATCTCCTGATGGGGATATGCCATCCCAATACGTCGATCCAGATACGGACGAACCTCAACCGGGACCTTTCAAGAGGGCTAAGTTAATTTAATTTGTTGATTTTGAAAATTACTCAGTTTCCTAACAAATAAACTTATTAACTTTTGTTGTACTTATCTTTTTTAAATAAATAAAAATAAATAAAAAGAAAATAGTTTGTTTTTCATCTTTTTTACATCATTATTCGTAGCTTAGCTTAAACATCATCATCCCATCATAAAAATACAGAGCTACGATAGTATAATCAGGGTCAAAATTCAATCAGAACGACAGAATTGCAAAAAATTGCTAAGTTCGAAAAAAATGATAAACTTCGAAAGGCTTAATCTCGGAAACCATTGGGTCTACAGAGAGAGTTTTAGTATCATATTATAGAAAATTTAGTCTACTTTACAAACGTTCTGAAAAAGTTTTTACAAAAACTAGTCCTTTAGGGTTATAATCGCCGAAATTGGAAAAAAAAAAATTTCGCGGTTTGCGCTCGAGGTCACAAACTTTGAAAGGCTTAATTTCAGAAACTATTGGGTCTACAGAAACAGTTCTAGTATCATATTGTAGCAAATTTAGTCTACTTTATAAAGGTGATAATTTTTTTTTTCAAAAACTAGTCCTTTAGGGTTATAATTGCCAAAATTTGAAAAAATAACGATTTTTTCGCGGTTTTTTCGATTTTTGACAAAGTTGCGTTTGGCGCTCGAGGTCAAAAACTTGGATTATTCATAAGGCCAACATCATAAACAAGTCTGCAAAAAATCAGAACTACCGGATTTAACGCATACTGTGATGTATAAAGTTACTGGACTAATAATTTTTAAAGTGACTTTTAGTGTCGTTTACATTGGTAATTTGGCCATAAATCGCTTACAAGAGCGATTTACAGGAAAAAACTTACGAGTATAACCCTACCCTTAGATTATATAGTGTCTTCGATAAATAAAGTGTTTTCTTCTTCGAACATCGTTTTCTTTCAAATCGTGTATTTGCCATGACCGTGGCCTTGGATTTTTGTTTGTATTCGTAAATGGGTTGCCATTTCGCTATTCAAAGAATTCACTTCAATGTTACTCAAGATTAATAATCATGCATAACATTGATTATTTTGAAACGACTCATTGTCTAGCAATATTCACATTATAGTGCTTCCCAATGCTAATTTTATAAAATTCATCGACTGTGATTTGGTAAAACCCTTTTTGGTAAAGCCACATTTTTGAAGAGAACACTTCTTAAGAACCGTTGTGAATTTAAACTCGATGAAAAGGAAAATAGCGACACTAAAAAGAGACAAACACATACATCTGTAGGATTTAGCCTGCGAGAGAATGATATAGTATAATCGGTCTACTCTTTGTGCGGTGCCTCATAGTCTCCCCACTCTTGTCTTCTTTAGTTTTCTGAAGGTTTCACTTCTGATTGTTGGGAATATTACTTTTCAGTTGTTTCATGTAGGTCTTAGAAGTACAACATGGTATGGTGCTGATTTAGGCATTTTTAACTCTAAAAACTAAATTTTGAAACAAAATTCTTTTTAGGTCATTTAGAAAAAAGAAAAAGTCAAAAACTTAAGTAGACAAGAGTGGGGAGGCTACGAAGCACCGCACAAAGAGGAGACCGATTCTTCTATCGCTATTATGTTTGATGAAATTAGGAAGGAGAAGTTTCCTACATGATTCCAGCTTTGTGGAGGGTCCACGCGCCAAAACCTGTTGGTAGATTATGCTAGAATTTTGGAGAAACCTTCCTCCTGAGCATAAAACTACTTCGAGGTGTGGGCACGATTCATTTACGACTTCTTTAGGAGATTCAGAGATGAAATAACGAAAGAAATAGATTTCCAATCATTAAAACAATCTCTATTATAACTTTAGGCATTCAATATCTCTGTATAAAATAAAATGATATGACTCACCCCACCTATTCAGACCGTATGAATATTTCTAAACCTGACTAGTTACTTCTATTCGCCGTGTGGTCAGCAGCTCCATCGAAGGATCCAGTGCATCGTCTGGTTAGGACCGCATCTCGGGCGGTCAGCTCAACACGATGATGTCGTCTCTCGTTCAGTCCCGAGTCCGGATGGATGCCGCACGGGGCTGAAGGAAAACCGGCAGGCGCCAGCCATGGAGAAAGCATGTCTCCACACGTGGTCGGCAAGGTAGACACGGCGCGATGTCAATAGCGGGCGATTTTATGTTAACAGAGTACCAATCTTGGCCGCCAACGGCCACGGGACAAATGGACAACGGGAAAAATGGTTACGATTTTGAATCCCAGTTTATTTAATCCAGCCGTCACCGGATTGCGGTTTGGAAACACTCGCGGCTCACAATTCGCCGATGAAGTCATACTAAATAATGCAAAATCATATAAAATGATATGTTTTTTGTTTTGAAAATTTGATCGCTTAGAAGTATTATAGATGCTTCAATTAAATACTGCGTGTAGAACATATCTTGGCCCTTAAAAATATGGGTAATGGGTAGTCTTTTAATAAGCCTACAAAAAAAAAATTATAAGGTCTATAAAAAATACTTTCAAGTCCAAACTCTCCTATTTATAAACCCCTTTTCTGATATGGTTTTATTTTATAATGTAGCAAATTCAGTTTCTTTTATAATAATCGCAAAAAAAAATTATATTTACGCCCGAACTTCCCAAATTAAAATAAAATATGCATTTTCGCGTTGTCATTTTACAATACGGCCGCTAGTCGACGAATTTGGATTCTTGAAGTGACCCTTATGGCATAGGCACAAGAACCATGCACTAGGCACACCCATTTCGTATCAGTCACGCCCCAGCCGGAGCGGGAAATAGATGTGTGGTTCCGCGTCGCTTGGTATCATGAAATCAATTTTAAATTTCCGTTTTATTACAATAAAAATGCATAAGAAAGGAATTAATGTTTTTTACAGGCCTTTACGAAATCAACCTGTAAAAAATAATTCTATAAATAAAATATACCTATTCCAACCTTTCTAAAACTTTTTCTCAAGTATTTTTAAACTCCTCCCATAAAGGGACGTTTTCCTGGACTATTGGATCGCCTTAAACAATCTACAAAAGATAAAACTCTTCCAAATTTATAGCTAGGTTAAATACTTAGTTAACAGGAGTTCCGAAGGAGTCAATTATTTTATGTACCTATATGCTGATGATACGCCGCTTGCCACATCGAATGAAGAATAATAAATAATTGTCCATTGCAATAAAAACTCACGAAATCCGATTTCTTTTCTTTGCAGAAATGATCCCATCATGCGGGCTTAATAATACATTCGAAAAAAGGAAATTTATTCACAATATACAATCTCAACATTCCAAGTATAGCACCACATATTGATAAATAAAGCCATCGCGCCTATAAAAAAGTCGCATAGAGTCTGTCATATAAGAGTAGAAAATAAATAAAACGGAACTAAGAAATTTTTAGGCTGGCAACACCAATTTATCTGTCAAATATTCTTTAAAAGTGCAATGACACTGAAAATTCAAAACACTGTATACCTACACATTTAAAAAAACATTTTTTTGTTCTTAAAAAAAAAAAAATCGAATGAGCACTATTGTGAAGGTACCTACTAAATGACATAAATTTGATTAAATTGTGTTTTACGAAGTGATTGGTTTTCATTTAATTTAACATAGATTTGAATTTAACAGTATTATAGGTGGAAAGGAAGAATTATTAATGGTGAGTTTAGTCATACTACTTTTAGATCTGAATAAGTTAAATATATTCAGATCTAAAATTAGAGGCATGATCTAAAGCCCGGGCAACGCTAGGTACTTAAGCTAGTATTAAATTGGCTTCGGATGAACTCTCTTACGCTCAATGTAATTAAAACTAATTATCTAGCCTTTTCAATAAACTCAAGAGGTCAACCGAGTAAAGAATACACTCTCAAATTGCACGAGTGTCAAAACAATAAGTCACATTGCTCTTGCCCTATTATAACAAAGGCAAAAAGTATTAAATATCTAGGAGTGGAAATAGACGAAAACCTTAGATGGGACATACACATAAATGGAATCACTAAAAAGCTCACGAGACTTGTGTATTTCTTCAAAAACCTAAGAAACATACTACCTAGGAAAGACATAAAAAAAGTTTTTTATGCCTTATGTCATTCCCGTCTTGAGTACGGAATTCTAGTATGGGGATCTGCTACAGCCAATCATATTAACCACTTAGATATTGCTCAGAAGAGCATTATAAAAACCATACTAAAATTACCCATCAGAACCCCCTCAAAAGATATTTTTAAGTGTTTTGACGTTCTTAATTTAAAACAAACATATGCCAAGAATATTCTTATACATCATTTTAAAAACAGAAAATCTCCTAATGAAACTCGGATACATGACACAAGAGCCTCAAAAAAGGATATACGAGATGTTCCAAAATTCAAGACAAGTTTTGGCCAAAGAAACCACATATATCTTGCAACTAAACTATACAACATCCTTCCTCCAAGTCTGAAAAAGATAGAAAAGATAAATAAGTTTAAGGAAAAAATCAAAACATGGGTGAAAGAAATTAATGCAGACATACTAGAGAATGTATTAAAAACATCATAGAAACTAAATAACGGAAAATCAAAGAAATCTACCAGTCCGCCTCAGCACAGGACCACCTAGTGAGGAGGACTAAGAACAAACGGATTAAATATTTATATATATCATCATATCTTGTAATTGTCATCAAACCTGTAAATAAATAGTCACTAATAAAAAAAAAAATAAAATAAAATAAATGTGAGCAATTTCTAAAGTGTGCTTTATATTTTATTATAATATCGTTATTCTTCATTATGTTAACACAAAATTGCAAATTTATTATAATAAAATACCTAAATGCAATTCTAATTTTGAGATCATTGAGCATCTACACATATAGCAATGAAAAAATATTTTTTTCACTTTAATGCCTTTTTAATTTTTAATAAAAATGTAGGTTACACAGCTTTAGATTAACACCATGGTTATATTTTTAGTATTGCCATTTGGGCAACGGTGGCGCCCTCATTTATTTTCTACTCTTATTTGACAAACTGTACCTTTGAGTGTAGGACTGTAAGTGTATACAATTTATCCAACCTTATAAATGCGCAACTATTGGTTCAAAATTATGTATATTTGGACTTAGTCGATGATATTTGGGGAGAAGAAATAGGATATTCACATAAATAATATCTGTGTTATATGCAAACGTCTACCGTTATTGCGGGGCGAATTTACAAAATTTAATATATCATTACAATAAGTACGTTAAAAATAATATGTTGGTGAGTAGCAGAATCTACTAAGTCTTTTAATAAGCCTAGAAAAAAATAAAGTATTAGGTCTATAAAAAACACTATCCAGTGCAAACTCTCCTACTTATAAACACTTTTTTAGACATGGTTTTATTGTATAATGTGGCAAATTCAGTTTCTTTTATAATAATCGCAAAAAAAAGAAGATATTTACGCCCGAACTTCATAAAATAAAATAAAAACATGCATTTTCTCGTTGTTATTTTTGACATCAATCAATACGGCCCGCACTCTACGAATTTGGATCTTGAAGTGCCCTTATGACATGGGCACACGAACCATGCACTGGACACAACCCATTTCATTTCGTATCACTCGTATCAGTCACGCCCCGGCCACAGCGGAAAATAGATTTGTGGCTCCGCGCCGCTTGCTTTCGTGAAATCAATTTTAATTTTCCGTTTTATTATAATAAACAATGCGTAAAAAAGGAATTAATGTTTTTTACAGGCCTTTACGAAATCAACCTGTAAAAAAAATCTCAAATACCTATTCCAACCTTTCCAAGAGCTTTTTCTCAAGTATGTTTAAACTCCTCCCCTAAAGGGCGTAAAATCTGATTTCGATTTTTTCCTGTACTAGTGGATCGCCTTAATAAGGAAATCGAAAAGAAACTGATTTAATTAATAAACCGGTACAGGAATTATGAATATTATATATAATATTTTTTTATTATTTAGATTTGGATTCAGACTATAGTCTGAATCCAAATCGGTCGAACTATTATTTAAGTTTTTAAACACGGTACCCACTGTGACGTTCCTTGTTGGGGCACGATACTTGGGCGGGAAGTGTCGGGTTCAAACGGAAATCTGTCTACCAACTTTCTCGCCCGATATATGGTTGATCAACAACTCATAGACAATACGAAATTAGTATCCACCGTACCTGTTCGAAATTTGTTATAAAATATTTGATATTTTCATTACACTGCTAAAGACGTTTTCACTTCAAAAACATAGATTAAATAACTTAATTCTCGTATCTTTCATTATTATGAATAGAATTGCAATATTTTACATCATCATTTTGAAAACAGTTTATTTTTTATTTTTTATATGAATACCTCATACGAGTCCCAGATGCTTTCGTCTGGAGCCAGTGAAACTATGGCATCCCCAATTGGAGTATGTTGTGAGGCTGAAGGTAGTGGGGAAGGGAAGGAGATGAGGAAGAGGAAGCTTGGAGAGTATCTGGCTAATCAGATCTGATTACCAAACACGGTTAACGCCATTTCAAGCAACGTTTTAATTCTGAATGGTGGTCTTACACCAGGGCGATACAGTATCTTCCACTCTGGAACGTGAATGAATTAATTGCGAAATAACATAAATCAATCGATAAAATTTATTTTCCCAAGCCAGATTTCTATCCCGCGACCTTCGGATTGCGAGGCGAGAGCCTTACCCCTCGACCACACCGGCCGTCGTACTACTTTATACATTTTAATTAGTTTCACGAAATTGAAAATATTTGATTTTACCGTCTCCTAAAGTAGGTACCTAAGCACACAAAGTAGTAAATGTTTCATTCTGTCTCTTGAAGGGTTTTACCAAACCGCAGTCGACATAAAATCATCTGTAAATATTCCAAAACAATAAATAATAACAAACGGCCAGGTTGCCGCTATGAAATCTGAATACGTAAGTAACACATCGCACAGTTACCTACCTGTAATATTTCACATGACTTGACGTATTGCCTATTCAGTGTGGTGATATGGGTGGCAACTTGCTGGACTCCGCCTCTACAACCTTCGACTCTTTATTACTTGTTGGCCACTAGTAATAAATCTAAACTGTAAGAAGATATTAGTTATAAGCAGTGGCGGTTCGTGATCTATCTCATTGAGAGTTTTATCGGAGATTAAAAGATGGAGAAAAACAATCCCTCAATTATGTACATAAAAAAATTCTATGTTGGTCTTTTGCTATATTACACTAATAATAATAATAAGCCTTTTTATTCTGTCTTATCTTGTTTGTTATAATATATCCCGAAGATCAGTTTGCCTCTTGGCATAAGCCTCCTCTAACATTTTCCATTGGTACCTGTCACGCGCTACTCTTCTCCATTGATGTTCAATGTCCAGCGTTAGTTTAGGTCGTTAGCCGTTAGGTCGTCTTTAGTCTCTTCTAAGATGGGAAGACGACCTGTATTACACTAGCTTAGCCAATAATATGTATTCGGCATGCGTTGCAAAGCCACTCAAAGAGATGAATTGTTTCCCTCCCGCGTCCTCTTCCCCTCCCGCGTTCATCTTCCCCTCTCTCCTCCCTAATTCCCTTCCCCCACCTGCCTGCAATCCCTGCCGCTAAACTATAATACACACGATTTTTAAACAAAAGTATTTTTTGCACAAATTTCAAAACGCCAGAGCTTATCATTATATCTATCCACATAAATTATATGTGAGTCAAAGCTCAACCCTTAACTTGCTCTGTCCATTGCCTTCCTATCCGTCACCCACCACTTTAGACCACCTACCTCTTGCCCTTGCCCCCTCCTCCCTGCCCCTTGAACTTCCTTTCCGCCTACTCTTCCCCATACCTAACCGCCCACTCTTGGCCCTTTATCTCACCCCGTCCCACGCCACCTCTTGCCCCACTGCCCTCCCATCCCTGCCACTGCGACCACCTGACTCCCCTCCCTCTCTCCCCGCCTCCCTTCACTCCCCAATCCTTCTCCTACCCGCACTCCACCTCCCCCATCCAACCCTCATTCTCCACCCTTTCCGTCCTCCCCTGCCCCTTTACTCTTCCCCTACCCCAATCCTCCTCACTCCTTCATGTCTCTCCTCTTCTACCCCTTTCTCCCATTTCCTCCTCCTTCCCTACCCTCCCCTTCACCTACCCTACCCCTCCATCAACGCTTCCCCTTCACCAACCCTGCCTCTGCCTGCCTCTACCCCTACCTACCCAATCACGAGCCCAACGTATGTACACGGTTTACATTTGTCACATGAAAGCGGGTCGATTCTTCGACTCGTTCTTGGGTTCAATAGTTCTGCGTTTCCGCCTTCCTTCCTCTCCTCAAAAAGATAGTATCTCCGATGGCATACGCTCTGAAGGAAATTATTTTCTTGTGTGGCGTTAACAGTTCCCGGCCCCAAAAAGAAGAAGACGGAGAGATATGAAATTACGAATGTTAGAATAGCGCGCTAACATTTACAACGATAAAATCGATGCAAAAATCATGAAAATCTTTAATAAAACACGACTCGTTTAAAAAGAACAAAAATCTCGCGATAATTGTCTTAAACAGCATTTAACTTATAACAGCATTTAACTTATAACATATAACTTGTAAAATAACTGAAACTTGTAAAAAAACAGCTTTCCCCACCCCTTCACACCCCTCCCCAACCCTCCCAATCCCCCCACCCCCCTCGAATCTCCACCCACTTTCTTTTCGACCCCCCCTCCCTCCCGCTCCTTGTCTCCTCGACTCCCCTCCCGCCCCTTTTTAATTTTACTGTTCTATTCCATCTCAGAATCATTTCAATTCAACATCTCTTCGAAAGGTCATTAAAAACTACGAAAAAAAATCAAAAATAGCCCATACCCTAACGTAACCTATGAAACCTATTTTTTTAATAAAAAAAACGTCACTTTTAATGTTGTGTTGATTTCATTCTTGTTTCATACCGTTGTCCGGTCACCTAATTTTACAACCCTGGTAAAAAGCAACTACAGGCAATTTATTTGCTGACTTGAGATGGAACCGGCGTTTTTTTCCATACCGACGTATTTCCCGATTTCCTTTCTAGATTTTGACACTAGTGCACATAGTTTTAAACATAATATAAATATCGAGAAAAATGGGGATCATCAAACCTCGATTTTTATGATTTTATTTAGGTATTATCAGCCTGAGGTGCAGTTGTCCCTTTCACTCAGTATTATAGTAGAGTAGGTACTTCCAAACGGTACATGATTTTTGGGTTTGCTTAGAGTGCTAATATTTAAAAAAAAAATGGCTTTATATACCGATGTTGTCGCAGGCGAAAAAAAAAATTGTTTTTCTAAAATCATATTTTGTATGAGAAATTAAAAAAAAATGAGAGGGGGGGGGGGGGGCGCCCCGAGCGGCACTTTTAAGGGGGGCGGCAAATTTTCAAAATAAATAATAATATTCTCTAGTTAAATTTTAAACCATTTCATTTCATATTTTTGTCGCACCATTGAAATGAGCAAGGGCGGCGCTTTTAAGGGGGGGCGGCAAATTTTCACAACAAATAATAATAAGATTCGACCCGAATGAAATATTCTGTGAAGAAACCGGGGAATCCCTTTTCTTTAGATCAGGGTTTCCCAAACTTTGTTTTCCCCAAATTTTAACGGAACACTTGGCTCATTTTTTTAAATTGGATAATTCCTAATAATAAGTTATTTAAAAAAATTGACAATTCTAAAAAAAGTTTCATTCATTGCTGGATCACGAGTGACTAGCGACATGAGTAAAAAATATTTTATTTACTTACATTACTTTTATTATTTATTATAAATGTCAATAATTATATTTTTTTATTCGTAGGAAAACCGTACGCATATTATGAGAGTAATACTAATTAAAGCTGGGAACTCGCAAACAGATTCAATCTTAATTAAAACCAGAATTGTGTTCAGAATGAAACGACAGCAGATGAATACACAACTGAAATTCAGTCGTTTCAAACGACTGAATTTCAGTTGTGTATTCATCTGCTGATACATTTCGAAGGAGACAAATGTAGCTATAAAATTCTAATTGCAGACTATGTGGATGCTGCCAGAATCAAAGAGAAACCATTTTCATATTCTGAGTGCAGTTTTAATTCGCCACATACATATTTAATATAACCCGTCTAATCACAAGAAACGCAAATTGTCCCACACAATTAATTTGAAAAAAACATTGTAATTGAAGGGACAGTTTTATTACAATTGTTTTTAAGGAAAGGAATCTGTATTTAAAATTTTAAGTTTATTCTTTTTTAAGTACCTTTATTCGAACATACTCAGGTGTGTATTTTTGAGCCAATTAACATTTCCAATATCAAAATTTTGATATTTAGAAATAAAAATGTTCTAATTAGTACGTCGGAAAAATTGTTTTATCAAGATTTTAGAACAATTTTGTTTTTTGCAAGGGTAAAAAAAACAATAAAAAGAAACATTTAATGCGTGGGAAGAACAGCAAATGTTTATAGATATATTTTTTTATTATTCGTCCCAAAATTCCAATTGAGGATTCATCTGCTGAACCTTATACCGTCCACCTAAGAACTACTGACTAGCCACACCCATTTTCTGCCAGTCCTCCCCCCTAGCCGGAGCGGGGAACAGACGTTAGGCTCCGCGTCGCTTGGTTTTGTGAAATCAATTTTAAATTTCCGTTTTATTATAATAAACAGTGCGCAAAAAAGGAATTAATGTTTTTTACAGTCCTTTACGAAATCAACCTGTTTTTTTTTTAAAATATCTTTTCCAACCTTTCCAAAAGCTTTTCTCAAATATTTTTAAACTCCTCCCATAAAGGGGCGTGAATTCCGATTTAGATTTTTGGACTATACTATTGGATCGCCCTAAAATGCCATAAAATATACGGTCCCTTGGTAATTTTAATAACATAAAATATACAAGGAATCGTTTTCTGTAAAAATATACTGAACATTTTGATATATTTGTAAAATACATATTTCGAAAACTAGTACAAAAATTTATAAAATTGCCAGATTGATTATTAATAATAATAGGTTGGCCGGACGCCGGACATAATATTATTATGTCCGGCGTCCGGCTAACCTCATTTGTTATTTTTCAAACCGCAATAAAGTAGTGCTTACTGCCATCTATGAACAAAAGCTATAAGAATCTTGTGGGTTTGTAAACAATCTTTCATGCTTTTAGTGGCAATGCACTGAAAAGCTTCTTATAAAAATCCACAGATGGCAGTCAAAAATCGGTCAAATTATTTCAATTGATTCCTTTTTGTGCTCATAGATGGCAGTACGAGTTCCGTTTACGGCAACTTTGTTAGATCTTCGAAACACAATAATAAAGAACACACAAATAATAGGCCACTTGCATGGATTTCATAACGACTTGGAAAAAATCGTGTGGATAGATTTTTTTACTAGGATTACGAAAATGTTAGTAAAATTTTTTGGAAATGTATAGTTCTTTTTATTTTTAAATAAATAAATCCATTATTGGAGCTCGTTACGTCACTACATGAAATGTCCCGTCTCAGATTATGTTCCCTTAATTTTGTAAAATTCCACACTGATTAATTTTTTTTATATGGCAACAAATTGATTTCCGGCGAATTTTCGAATTTGCGTTTAACGTTCACTAGATTTATTGTTTGTTCTATGCGAACTTATCCTTTGGTTTGATTTTTTGACAAAGATGGCGGTGTTTTTACAGATGTTACGAAGAGAACCCCGTACAATTTATTGCTATTCGTGTGGAAAACGTTGTATTTTTTAAATAATTTTCGGCTATGTAATTATCGTTTTTTCGAACCCATAAAATTATATCCCGTCTTTCCGGTTTATAAAAATTGTCTTATTTTTCGGATTGAAATACGATAAAAAAAAAGAAGATAAATATAGAATGTCTTAGAATATTTGCCTAAACCAGAATTATTTTAAAAAAATGTTATGCAAGTGGCCTATTATTTTCAGTATTATATTGTTGATATCGATACATTATATTTCGTATTTTGTTCCTGCGAAATTTTTAATTATTCGTAGATATTTAAAAAGGGAGTTCAAATCATTCCACGGCCGAGTTGGTAGAAACAATGAAATAAATTATATTTTTCTGATTTCACCGGTGTAGGTAATATATTTCTAAAAAAGTATTACAGATTTGATAATTTCAATTTCAGAATATTTTATTATTTTTTTTCATTAGGATTACCTATATAAAAATAAAAGTGTAAAACCTGTGTAAGTAGGTACCCACCCACCTATTTTGATGGTTAGAAGAATCGGAAAATATTTTATTGATTTTTTGTGGAAAGTCACAAAAAGTACATAATAACACTTGTACACATTTTAATATCTACAGTTATTTGAAATATTATTATTATTATGTAATTTTGCTGTATAAATGTAACTAATGTAATAAAAAAAATAAAAAAAATATTCCCTTCATTGTTTAGTAACTCTCAGAAATTAGAATATAAAGGTGTAATGGACGGATAAAATCAAGAATTTTTATAAAATTTTTTTTTTAGGGAAGCTGAAGAATGAAACAAAAAACCAAAAAAAAACATTGTCAAATTGAATCGCAAGTCTAAATTTAAACGAAATTGATAAATGTCGCTTCGTATCCATTATCTATGGGCATTATTAGATAAAAAGGGACAGCGGGGTTGTGTTGACAAGTTCGCAAAACTTTTTGGTAACTTTTGATATTTTCGGTTTGTGTTCTATATACATAATATATTTTGCCTGTACAAGTCGATCGTTGATTAGGCAGTCATTTCCGAAAAACCGAAATTTGACTTGAGTTTGCAGTTGTAGGTATGTAAAAGTGTACCTATCCTTTTTTTATTTTTGTTTATTTATTAAATAACAAAAGACATTTTGTACAAAAATTTGAGTAGACCCAAAAAGCTGTCATATGGCAGGTTGTCTGCAGGTTCTAACAATTTAAACATTCTTAAGTATAGTATCTAAGAAAATATTTGTAAATACATTTATAGTTTGAAGGAAACATTAGAATAGATCACATAGTAATATTAGATAATTTAACTTACATCTATAAATATATAAGATATTTCAATACACCTGCCTAATAACAAGATATGTAGGCAGCTATATTAAGATATTCAAAGATACATGGAGTTTTCGTTCATTAACCATAGTTTTATCATTTTAGGACATAGTCTCTCATTTTTTTCAAATTTTATGTTTTTATTGATTTTATTGAAAATCACTGGTATTAGATATTCAAGAGTACGGCTTCCATATTTATTTAATATTCGAGGAGTTTTTAGGCCCTTTCCTTCTCTAAATCTTGTGGTATGTTTGTGTACAAGTAGGTGTTTGTAAGGGCTTTCCCCCATATTATCCATAATAGTAGTGAACCAGTGGAGACCTTTTATTGCAAGTAGGCTCTCTGAGCCATATAGTAGTTTTAAGTTATGTCTCTGTTTGTAAATATTTCTTGTGAAAATTTTTTTTATTATGGCAGTTTGTAAATTTTGAATATATTTAATGTAAGTAGTGCTTGCATGTCCCCAAGTTCGAATACCATATCTAAGGATGGATTCAACCATAGAGAAATATATGAGTTTAAGAGTACAATGAGGCAAAATAAATTTTAATTTGTAAAAGTTACTAGCTAAGGATCGGAGCTGGTTACAAATTTTTGCCACTTGTTTATCCCACTTAATATTGTTATCAACAATTATTCTCAGATAAGTATATTCATTTGTAAAATCTATTTTTTCACAGTCACAAACATTAACAATTCCTCTACGTATACAGTCAAAGCTATGAGCGGTTATTTTAGGAACATTCCACATTTTCAAACTTGGTGATTTTATGTACATGCATTTGGTTTTTTTAACATTAATAATTAACCCTACATCATGAGCCCATTTGAGAAGCTCGTTAAAGTCTCTTTGTAATTCTTGTATAGCTATTTAAGAATTAACAAGAGCAGTATCATCAGCAAAAATGAATCGTCGAGCTTTTTTGAAAATCTTACTCATAGCAATTACATATATAATATATAATTTTGGACCTAGAATTGACCCTTGCGGTACTCCCGATTCGATGTATCTTGATTTACTAATTATATTTAAAATCTTCACACTCATATTTCTATTTGAAAAATAGTTTTTAAAGAATAAGAGGAGTTTACCCCGGATACCTATAAATTCAAGTACTTTAATTATTCTCTGTCTCTATATGGTGCAATACTCAGATTTACTCATAAATACCGCTAGAAAAACTTGCAGCGAATTAACTAAAATATTGACGTTGTCTGCGGGTCTCACTAGAATATTTCAAAATGTTTTATTAATGTACCGTTTTGTTTGTACCGTACTGTTTTGCCTTCCGGTGTTATTTTATAGCATTTTTAATAAGAAGAAAACAGCACGTGAAAGTAAAATTTGATTTGTGATGATCATTCGAATATTGGTTTCCTTATTATATCAAAACTTAGTATTTGGAGATGTCTGGCTAATCAGCTGGATGATCGATGTATAAAAGTACCTACCTAAAATAAATTTATGTATTTAAGAAAATCATTTAGAAGTGATTTAATCATCTGATTAACGTTTCTATGTTTGAGATATGCTTATTAGTGGAGTATAATATGTACCTAGTAGTACCTACATTTAACTATGGGGCAGTGGCGCGTGCGAAGCCGGGGGCAAAAGCTAGTACTCAATAAATCCATAAATCGTTATCGTGAATCGTAAATCGAAAATCAAAAATTTACGTTATCCAATTTTTTACATTAGCTCCACACAGGAGGCCCTGAGGAAAATTATTTCCCTCAGGGCCTATGTCATCTTAGGGGATGCTGTGTGAAGGTTCTTTTAAGGGCGTTTGACCAGCCAGAGGCCGAAAATCCACATTTCATCGAAAGATTTTCTAACGATCATACAGGGCGGTTCCAATGAGAAAGATTAATTATTCTCCGTACCATTTAAAAAAAATTATAATTCAATATCGAATTTATTTATTCCCAATTTATACCTACATCCAAAAATGCCAAAAGGCGTGATGATAAAACTATTAAAATTATGTACTTTTTGTAATTTTTTTTTTATCATAAGTATTTATCATTTTTCAATAATGTCTGAGCAAAATAAGAATTTTAAAAAATCTGAAATATATTAGTTTGTAAGCGCGCAAATAAACACACAAACGGATCAATTTTAGTCAAGAAACACATGAACGTATCTATATATTTTTTAATGATTTTATTTAAACTAAAATTAAAATTCTGTAACATACATACGTTTCCCAGATAATGTATTGATTTATTTTACTGCATGATTATATGATTTGAAATGGGTGTTGTATAATACAAAATCGTTTTTGAAAATGTAACAAATCTGCCAACGACATACGGTATAACCATATTATACTTACTAAAAATAATCAATTTTTCTCAAAATTTAAAATATATATACGTTTATATATATAGAAGAACAATAACAATACGGAGAGTGTACACGCGTTATTTTTATCCCAACAAAATTATCTAAAGCAATCCCAAAAAGTATTATAATCAAAGTGTTTCACAGAATTTTATTAAATTAATACTGGCTTAAAGTATACGAATCAACAGAACAGTATATAGTGCATTTAAAGTGTATAAAAGATCGATTAGTGCAATCAAGTGACAGTTCTTATACGCCCCCCTGCGCCCGCACCTACTCCGCGGCCGGCGACAGTAGGTACTTACACGCCTTTCCGAAAATCCAGGGGTATACAACTGTTTAACTCAAGTAAAGAAAAAAAAAAGTTTTTTTTTTTTTAAATAAAAATGGCTCTAAGTGATAAAGCTTCGCAGTACATTACCAAAGTAAATGCGATAATCAGTGGATTGATCTCAATTGTTCATGATCCAAATAATAAATTTTCAAAAGAAAATATCGTAAAAATAATACCTAAAACTACCGAATTAATGGCAACGATTGATGAATTGGTAGTTGATTTTGGAGTAATGCAAGGTGAATTGAATTCAATGAAAAATAATACCCAACTCACGACGCCAATCGGGACTAATCCGAAGGACATAAATATGTGTGATATTGTTACCGAGATGGAAGAGAGGGCAATCAGATCCAAAAACATCATATTATATAACGTCCCTGAGAGCTTGTCAGAAGAAAATGCTGTCATCATTACGGAAGATAGAGACAAGGTTTCTTCGGCTATAAAAACCGTCGACCCCTCGTTAAATCTAATCAACGTCAAAGTATTCCGACTGGGTGCCAAAAAAATAGCTAACAAAAATATTCCAATAAAATTGGAATTTACTGACAACATCGCACCGAGAACTCTCCTACGAAATAGCATAAAATTTAAGGACGGCATCAAAGCGAGTAATGACTTAACTATCCTCCAACGGAATCAATTGGTGGAGTTGAGAAAGCAATTATTGTACCGTCAAGAGAATGGTGAACCAAACCTTACCATAAAGTACATAAATTCCAAGCCAACTATTGTTACAACTATTCCAAAAAACGACACAACCAAAACAAATTGAAGTGCTATTACCAAAATGTCAGAGGCATGAAAACTAAACTTAAGGACTTCAAAATACATGCCCCGACACTGCAACATGACATTCTCATTCTAACGGAAACCTGGCTGGAACCATCCATCAACTCTGCTGAGCTTGGTCTACCCCACCATCATATTTACCGGTCTGACAGAAGTCAAAATACCAGTTCTAAATCTAGAGGCGGTGGCGTCATGATAGCTGTCAATAAGGCTCATTCTTCAAAACTTCTGAAAACCAAAAATTGTAATGTGGAACAAGTTTATATCTTACTAAACGGTAAAAATCAAAAAAATATCATAGGCAGTGTTTACATTCCACCGTCATCGGACATAAGTGTATACAAAAGTCATTTTGAGGATATTGAACAATTGTCGTACAAATTTCCAAACAGTAAAATCACTATCATCGGTGACTACAATTTACCAAAAATCAATTGGGGCACCCGCAACAATTCTAAAGTATCACAAAACACTAGCCTATCTGAAACCGAAAAAGAAATAGTTGAATTATGTGATTTCCTTAACCTAGTTCAATTAAACAATGTAAAAAATGACAATAATAGATTACTTGATCTTGTTCTTTGTACCGACATGTCAACTGCGGTTGATAAGTCACTCGACTCAGTTCTTACCCCTGATTCTCATCACCCACCTTTAGACATTACTATATTATGTAACCCTTTAAAATGCCAAATTAAAAACCAGACGCAATTTCTCAACTTTCATAAAGCCAATTATGTTGCAATACGTGATTATCTATATAACACTGACTGATCGATATTAGAAGGATGTAACCTTGATGAAAATATTAAAGCCTTTTATGATCATCTATATAAAGCCATAGAAAACTTTGTTCCGATTAGTTATAAATTATCCTCAAATTTCCCTAGCTGGTTTAGCAAGGACCTCATTAACAAAGTAATTGAGAAGAAAAAAGCCCATAAAATATACAAAGAAACAAAAAGTCTTTCTGATTTTACAATTTTCAGCAAACTGCGAAAAGATTGTAATAAATTATCAAACATTTGTTATAATAATTATATTAAGAATGTTGAATTTTCTATTGTTAAGAATGTAAAACATTTTTTCAACTATTGTAAATCCCAAAATAATAATAACCTAGGCATACCTGAAACTATGCACTACAAACTGAAAACTTCCTGTAAAATCAATGAAATTGTCAATTTGTTTGCAGACTTTTTTAAGGATGTGTATGAAACAGATATCCCTGATGATGAAATTCCAAACTTCGAGTCAGATATAAATTTACAACTGTCTCAGATACATATTGAGATTAAAGAAATTGCAGAATGTATCAAACTACTGGAACCTAAATCTTGCTCAGGGCCAGATAAAATTCCCCCCGTATTTCTTAAAAACTGTGGGGCTAGTGTCTCTTACCCACTGTACCTACTATTTAATCAATCACTTTTAACAGGCAAGTTCCCACAAATATGGAAAAATAGCTTTCTCACTCCAATATTTAAAAGCGGAGACAAGTCTTTAGTTGAAAATTACAGACCAATATGCATACAATCGTCGATACCAAAAATTTTTGAAAAGTTAATTCTTCAAAAAATATGCTCTTCCATTAAATTTAACATCTCATCATTTCAACATGCTTTTGTCTCTGGAAGATCTACCTTAACTAACCTTACACTGTACGAACATTTTATCTCTTGCTAATAGGTGCCCTTGCTAATAGAGAACAAGTTGACTCGATTTATACAGATTTTAGTAAAGCCTTTGATAAAGTTTGCATTAAAATTCTTATAAATAAATTGTCAAAACTAGGAATAAGTGGTAATTTATTACTCTGGATTAAGAATTATTTATCAAAACGTGTACTAACTGTCTTTATTAAAGAACATTTGTCTTACGAATTTGAAGCCACTAGTGGCGTGCCTCAGGGTTCGCACCTTGGTCCAATATTGTTTATTCTTTTTATAAATGATGTCACTTCCATATTCTCTGATGTTAATATATTATTATTTGCCGATGACATGAAAATATATAAAATCATAAAAAATATGTACGACTGCTTGTCCCTACAATCAAATTTTTTAAAATTCGTAGAATGGTGTACCATAAACAAACTTACACTTAATATTAAGAAATGTCAAATCATGAGTTTTTACAGAATAAAAAACCCTATCAAATACAATTATTCACTGAACAGCCATAGTTTATTGTCAGTACCTGAAATAAGAGACCTCGGTATAACTTTTGATACAAAACTATTATTTACTAATCACATTAATATCATTACAAGTAAGGCAATGAAAATGTTGGGCTTCATTACAAGAATATCGAAAGATTTCAAAAACATCTATACATTTAAAATGCTTTATTCAAATCTAGTTAGAAGTCATTTAGAATATAATTCTCCCATATGGAACCCCTTCTACAAAAGTCATGCAATTTCCATTGAAAGAATCCAACACAAATTTCTCCGATCAATAAATTTTAAATTAGGAATTCCTGTGGATGAAATTAACTATGATTCTCTTTTACAAAAAATGCGACTGTTATCGTTAAAAGATAGAAGAATACTTAATGATCTAATTTTCTTATTGAAAATAAACAATAACTGGTTTGACTCCCCTGAACTAGTTTCATTAATAAATTATCATGTTCCTAGTAGAACAACTCGACTCAAAACACCTTATTATTGCAACAATACTCTCAGTAATGCAGAACAAAATTCAATAATACATCGTTTACACACTTTAGGTAATGAATTTGCTCATATCGATCATGCCGGAAGTCTGTCTTCATACAAAAGACGCATTAAACAAAATTTGTCTGCTAGTACTACCACGTAATCATAAATTAATCATGTAACCATAATGTTTCCTTCCAGTACGCACTCTAATATCTATGGATTAGAAACATATCATAGTTACTTTAAAACTATTTTATTTTTTTAAAATTTTATATTATTATTTTATTTATTATTGCTCCTAAGAGCATTTCTAACTCTTTACTTTTTCATATTTATAACTTTTGTGTTTTTTATTATTTTTAAAGATATCTTGTAGTCTATACATTTTACTTTTTACTATATTATTTCCTGTATTTAAACTTTTTACTTTTACATTATACCTCAGATTTTATGCTTTATGTTATAATTTCATTTTATACAATCTTACTTTTTTACTACTTATTACCTTAACTCCTTTTTTTTTACCTTTGTTTTTAGATTTAACTCTACATTTTTATGTTACTTTCTCTGTTATTGTATTATAATATATATATATATATATAAAAATATAATTATGTTAATGGTACATGTTGTGCCGTATGCTTTTGAAATAAATAAATAAATACTGACCCTCTAAAAACGTATATATATTTTAAACGTATATATATTTTAAATTTTTTTCTCAAAATTTAAAATATATATACGTTTTTAGAGGGTCAGTGTGTCCAGGAGTAATGGACGTATAACTCAATCCCTCCAACTGTGGTGCAAGGAGATATACCGAGAGAGTACGGCTGGAAAAGTCAAAGGGACTCCCTCAACCATTCTCTCTATTATACTATTAGTGCTATATAGATAGTGCTTTTGATAGCTTATCGAGAGGATGGTGAAATACATCCCTAGTTTCCTATGCGGTCACACATCATTGCTTTACTGCGGTAACAATACGGACACGAATACGACATATTTCTTTCATAGATTAGCTTTCACAAAACATTATAATATTGTGATTTTACACAAAAGGTGATCTATCACACACTCTTGATTTTTCACTAAAACTGCACTATACAAGTTATCTAATTTTATTATTTATTTTTTTTTATTATAAAAAAAATAGTTATACAATATTACAGGATATGAAAATTAAATAAAATATTACAGAAAAAAGAAAAGTCCCAATAAACTACTTTTAAGAATTTTGTCAATGGGTGCTTTTACTTTGAAGTTTAAAAAATAAAACTTATTATGCAGTTAGAAATTTTTTGTATTAGAGTCTAATACAAACTATTTCTTTCAGCGAGCCAATTTTTCAATATAATTATTATTATTATATTACTAGTATGTAAGAAAGTCTATACGACACCAAACCATTTAATTTGTTTCTTTACAATGTAACCACAAAGTCGGAATATGACAGGGGCGTGCGATGGCTAATTTATTTACTGAATTACGAAGAATCTTTCCTTAAACTTTTTTTGCAATTTTTCACTACTTTGTGTTCATAAATGCAATTCTCTTATTTTAGTGATCCCCTGAAAAGTGATATCTTTAGAATGTTAACTTTTTTGCTAACTAGAGTAATAAAAACACCCTTTGCACATGCAGATCAGCGTTGTTTCTTTAAATGTTGGACTTGTGAAATGTTGAAATTACGCGATTATAATTTTTTTACGCTTTCAGTTCTGTTTTCAATTTTCGGACGTTTTTATACTTCTATGTATCCGATCTCAATACTTTTTGTGTAAATAAACAATATATAATGTTATTATTTTAAAACGAAGTCGATACTTTGTGATGCGACGTTATAATAAATAAAACCAAATACTTACCAACTAGAGTCACGCCTACGTCACAGACGTGTATAGATCACATTTATGTAAGGACAAAATTTAATGTCTCTGCAACTATTATAAATACAACAGTAACTGACCACTTTGCTACAATGATCGCCCTTTCCAACACAAATAACCACAAACAAGACAATCAACAAAACACGACGCAACTGAAATACATAGACTATGACTCTATTAGATCATCTCTTGATTCAATGACCTGGACAAATATTTTGACTGAAACAGATGTTAATGCTGCAATGATGAAGTTCACCGAACAAATAAATACTAGTGTTCTAAAATACACAACCTTTCGAAATATAGTACACAAAAATAGAAAAATTAAACCTTGGATCAATGTGAACTTGGTGAAATGTTTACATAAGCGTGATAAACTACATAAACAGTCATCAAACTCACCGAGTAACATCAAGCTCCAAAACTACTATAAAAAATATAGAAACATCTGCCGATCAATAGTGAAACAGACTAAAGAAGACTACTATAGACGCAAAATTGAAGAAAACAAAGAAGACCCGAAGGTATTATGGAACGCAGTGAAGGAAATTAACAATATAAATAAGAAACCTGCAGCAAATTTTAAACAAATACAAATTAATGATACAATAATAACTGACCAGACTGACATGGCTAACACGTTAAATAATCATTTCGCAGACATTGGTCAAAAATTAGCCCAAAAACTTTTAAATAAAATGAATACGGACGAATATACACTTGCTAAGAAATATACCACTAATGCCCAAAATAACAATAACTTTAGAGTAGAAACTTTCCAAATCAAAGACATAATACAACATATAAATAGACTGAGAAATGACTGCGCGACTGGACTCGACAAACTTGACACTAAACTAATAAAAGAAATAAAATATCAAATAGCTCTTCCCTTCACCTATATCTGTAATCTTAGTATTACTAGCGGCATATTCCCCAGCCACTTTAAAAAAGCAAACATAGTACCTATTTACAAATCCGGAGAAAAAAATAATCCCTCAAACTATAGACCTATCTCACTTTTAAATGTGCTCACAAAAGTGCTCGAAAATCTAGTGAAAATCCAACTTGTAGACTACTTAGACAAACACAAAATCTTATCAGAAAATCAGTATGGTTTTCGAAAGAATATGGGAGTACAGGATGCAATATTAAGAGTAACAGAAACCATTTTAAAAAATGTTGACCAAAAAAAAAGCTGCATTGCCGTTTTTCTCGATCTAAGCAAAGCCTTTGACACGGTGTCTCATAAAATCCTCCTTAAAAAACTAAAAAACATAGGTATTAAAAATTCTGCGTACGACTGGTTCAAATCATATATAACTGACCGCAGCCACTCGCTAAAAGTAGGCAACGTAACAAGCGAAAACCGACACATTACTTATGGAGTTCCCCAAGGAAGTACATTAGGACCCATCCTATTTTTACTATACATAAATTCCTTGTGCCAGCTCGACATTGGCGGAGATGTTATTTGCTTTGCGGATGACACTGTTCTTATTTTCACTTCTGACTCTTGGACAAGTGTATACAAGAAAGCTACAGAAGGAATAAATAGGATTAAATATTGGTTAGACAACAACCTACTGACATTAAATACTGACAAAACAAAGTACATGACTTTTAGCATAGATTCCAGACGACAACCAAGACTTGATGAAAGCTTAACCATACATGACTGCACATCCAAAAAAAACTGTCTATGCAACCCACTAACTCGGACTCAGGTAATCAAGTACTTAGGCATTTATATTGATAACTATTTTAGATGGACAGAACAAATAAATAAAACAGCGGGTAAAGTTAGAAAACTAATATATTTTTTTAAAAACATACGAAACATAATGCCAATGAAGACTCTAAAAACGATATACTACGCGCTAGCCCAATCAATTATCACTCACGGTATGATTGGTTGGGGTGGTGCTGCTAAAACTAATATGGACCCTCTCTACAAAGCACAAAAAGCTTTAATTAAAGTTATTACAAAAAAACCTTATAGATTTTCGACAATACAGTTATTTAAGGACTTTGCTGTATTGAACATACAACAACTGTACATCAAAATTATATCTATACATTACCAAAAAGACAAACTAAACCATCATACTGCACAACATAATTACGACACAAGACACAGACACCAACACATGACTCCAAAGACAAATACTACCTATGGACAAAGACATTACCATAATTTGGCTCCAAAATTTTTAAATTTAATTGAAACAGATATTAAAGATATTCATATGACAAAAAATGCTAATCTAAAAACCAAAATTTATACGTGGATATTCAACAAAGGCATTGTATACTGCGGGCAGATAACTTTTACAAAATAACAACCAACTAAACGCCTATATCTTTCTCTTTTCCTATAAAATAATAATATTTATTTTAATTTTTTTGTATTTCTTATTATTCTTAAATAATTATTATATATTTTAATTTTTCTTATTTGTTATATTTCTCATCACTTCTCTTTTTCTTTTCTTTTTATTTTCCCTTCATTCAATTTATCTTTTCAAATGCAAATTAATTTTTTTATTTAATTTTATCCTACAAGATAAAGTAATCAAAATTTCATTAAATTCCTGCCACCTCGGAACAGGCTCAGCCTAGTGAGGTGGTATATACCAAAAAAATAATACTAAAATAAATTGTAGGTACCTCAAACTGTAAAAAAAATGTATTTTTGTGCTTATATTATCTTGGTTAATAAATAATTAAAAAAAAAAAAAAAAAAAAAAAATATTTGTAAAGATAACTATTATTTTTTATACATATTGCCGATCCGGTTTCGCAGCATCATAGCTTCATCAGGACAATATAAAACAATCATTATTTTACTGCATAAAAATGGTAAAGTCATTATCAACCAAAGAAACAAAATGACCGTTAGATATCCCCAATTCACAAAGTGCACTCACTTTCCACTCTTCTGTACCTTCTTCCTCCACTGGGACTTAGTTTTTTGCAACACGCTATAAAAGCATATGTAAACACATGTATAAGATCTTTGTAAACAGGGTGTTACGGGACGTAGGTACTTGACATACCTACTTTAACAAGTGAATAAAATGTTGGTCTTCAATGACTTTTTCGATTCCTTTTTTTTTTCAAATTATTATTCTTCAAAATCAAACAAAAAAAACAAAGCTTTCACTGGTCACTTAGCCAAGTAACCGTCTAATTCCTGTCCCGCCCCTAACTTCCATACTGATTTTTTAGGTCATTAGTTGAAAAAAAAATGTCACCAAAGACCAAAATTTCATTCACAGTTTTTACTCCAAACTCCAAATAATGTCAGAAATCAACTATTAAAGTGAGAAGTAAGTCCCTGTATAGAGTATTCTGCCCTGAGTATAGACCTTGATAAAGCTACGGTGATGTGGAAACCTTGTCGGCAATAGGTGTAAAAAATAAACGTGGTGTTCAGAAGTTATTGTTTAATTTATATTAAGTTCTCTCGCTTATTTCAAAGTTCATGTAAGTACCTACCTATATAATTATATTATTCACACTCGATGGAATTATTTTATGCCAACGATTTCGTATATCTCACGTTAAAAATAGGCTGCAAATCATAGCCCAGCAGAAATCGTTGAAATACTTACAACTGCGACCTTCTTGTTTCCAGGGAGTTTACGCCTTCAAATCTCCCTCGTGGGCAGCTGGTAACTATTGGGATTTGGTTGTAAGAGAAGAAGAAAGTGGAATGAAACAGATCGATCAAATAAAAGCTTAGCTTTATTACTCATTATAATAAGAAAGAAACATACATGATCCGGTTCAACAATTCTCCACACAGGTGGTTACATGTTTCTCAGACAAGTTTAGTGAATCAACAAAAGGGTTTTATAATTTTTTTTTGCCTTTGCATCGTCATATCATCAATAGTCAAAACGTTTATTAAGTTTAGTATACATGTATTGGATTGAATCATTGCGATAAAAGTGTTTTATATTTTTTGTTAAACTAGTACACCGAACAGTTGAAACTCTAATAACATTTACAGACAAAGACACACGCCTTAATAGAGACAAATAATAAGCAATAGACAATGTATCATTATTCCATATAAGTAATATAGTAATAGTAATTGAAAGAATGCGATGGTGTGTGCGTCGACCTTCTGCACTCTTTTCCCGGGGACTTGTACTCCCTTACTAAACTTCTAGGACAGATTCCGCTCTCGGATCTCTTCTTTAGGAGACCGAGGTTATCTCATCTCTCGGAGTAATATAAACATTTAGGTTATCATTTTAATATACTTTTATCTATAATTTTATAACGGGGACTCTGTGCGGCGGTTAGGGGCGACCTTAAAATATGTTTTATTTACAAATGGTTAAAAATCCTAAAATGTATACCTCGACCTATCCTTAAAAGTAAATACAAAACGCGAGACGTCTAAATTTATCTAAAATTTTTGTCTATAATAATTTATGAAATTTTGCTCTTTACACCAACGTTAGAAATATCAATACAAAAATACTCTTTTTGAATAAAATTTTATACACGTTTTTTAATATAATTTTCGGTCGGCCCCCCCGCGCCGCCGCCCGGCCCCGAGCCCATTTGTACTAATCTGCGGGCGGACGCCACTGGCCAGTGGTCGCGCTCTAGACTCTAGATGCGCCACTGATCTCTTCTTCCGCAACCAAACAACAAACAAACAAACATTCTTTCCATATAAGAAGACATTCTTTATTCAATATAAATATATATGCGCGAACGGGGTTCGTTCGCAAGTTTAACATCTGAAATTTTGAAAAAAATAACACTTATAACGACGAAATCGTATTTTATACAAAACTATATACTTTTATTACAGGATCATCGATGTTAAATTATTAATTTAGATAAATTTTTTATAAACGATTTATAATTTTTTTGAACAAATATATAAGATCAGAAATGAGTAAGCCAAAATCATTTCTGAAGTATCTTTAACTGAAAAAGGAAAAGGTTGATTGCTCTAATAACCTCGAAAGCGAGCATTATCTCGAATATTGATGTCTTCTCTCGTCCTGTGTGGACGGGACGGGAACTCTACTCTTCCAACATTATACACACTTCCTGCATAATCTAACTGAATGTACCGAGAGGGTTGTGTTTAAATATGTTTAATACTTCCGGAGCTGAAACTGTAGCTATTGCAGTAGGGAGGTGAGCCGGTGTGGTCTGGATCTGACCTGACCCGCCCGGTCAGGGGTACCAGCAGACCCCACCGGACCCGCCTTGTGGGGTGAGGGCCATGAGCGCAGAGCGGTCAACGTGCTAGAAACTTAACCCGGTGTCTGCGTGCTGCGCGGAGACGTCAATCTGAATACTGAATACTGAGACGGGAGACGGTAGATCTGTTTGAGGAGGATGCACTTTGGAACTGAAAACCTGTTGACCGAAATGGGGGAGGAGCCTGTACACGACTTAACCTAGCGCGGGCGGCATCTAATCGGCCGCCACGCGACTCTCGCTAAATCTAGGTAATGTAATATTGCATATGTTAAGTGACGCATGACGCTTCAAATGTAAACAAAACGAGTCTCTTTATATTAAGAGTTAATTTTTCTTACGTCAAATACTGAGAACTAAGACTAGAGTAAGGAGTATGACGTATGTTATGTAACGGTAACAATAAAATTACTTCATTATCATTATTATAATAATAACGTTACGGGACGCGACTGGGGGCGGTGAGCGGAGGGGGGCGGTGTGCTTTGGTTGGGCGATTAGTTCTATTTAGGGCCCTTTTGTATTATTTTTTTTCGTAAAAAATCAACATTTTTGAAGGCACTTTTGATCGGACGAGGTGGCCCAGTGTATTTTTTGAATGAATGATGCCTAGATGCCAAAATTTTGGATCAGAAAACTGCGGATAAACAGGAATATATTTTTTATTTTTTTTGGTTGCCTTCGTACTATTGCAATCGGTTTTGTAATGTGGTCAGTGTCAAAGTGGCTATTTCAGATTTGAGAGCACTCCACCGGGATCCCCTGGCCGCTCGTGCAGGGTGTGGGGTTGTGGGGCAGGTGGGTGGGGTGGGGTGGGGGGAGGGGGACCGAACAAGTAACTTCTGTACAGTAACACAACATCGGAGGTTAACAAACAAAACGTCAACTGAAAGCCTATATGGGCTATGAAGGTGCTCCTCAGTCGCTAAGAGATTACCAACAATTGTACATATACTACATCCCACAGTCGAAAAGAATAGTGAATTAATCCTAACGTGTGTCCAAACTGCGGCGTCGGGACTGCGGGGCTGCGGGGCGCCAGAGGCCGGGGGCGCTAGGAGCGCAGGAGCCCCGGCAGCGTCGGGAGCGTACCCCGCTGGGTCCCGCAGTACCCCGCAGTGCCGCTTCCGTCCACCGCTCGACACACTCAGTTCCGAACGCGTGACAATTGATTCTCTTCTACAGCAAATCATCACACTAGATAGGATTTTTATAAGAAAATAGAATTTAAGGCAGATTTTGGTAAAAATTACACACATTTTTAATATTTTTTTTGCTTAATTTTTTATAAAGATAAGGCGCGAAGGTGCTTCAATTAAGCTTGTACTTTTTTCGTGATATTTTAGACCGGGGGTTTCCGAAACATTGCCAAGAAGTCGATATTGTTCTGTAACCTAAAACGGATCTGTCAACAAATAAACTAAACCGAATACGATTCACCGTCCATGGTGACGCTACGGTGGAAACTTGAAACACTTCTACGCACCCTTATACAAATATACAAATCATACGGAAAGACCGAAATATTCATCCAAACGGCTGTGTGCAAAAAGGAAAAGCCAAATGTTCCTTATCAAACTGAAAGCCAAATTATGAGACATATCCTGAAGAGATTTGTATCGCTGTAGATCGGTGAACTGAAACTATTAGTGGTGCGCGCGCCATCAGGTGGCAGCGTGGTCGCGTGCACCACGCGGGCCGGCCCTGGCAGGACCGGCCTATTGCTGCCCTGTCAACTTGACTAGGTCCCTTCTGACCTCTCCAGCTATCGGAGACTTGCCAAACCTCGCTCATATGTACAATTCTTTGGTTACGAAACTCTGTGTTCAAGGAATAGCTCCGAGAGACCTTATCGCTAGTGTTTATATTAAGTCAATCAGGGTTTTTATACATAATATTGCACGGGTTGTTTGTAGTTAATGCGGTGTGAAGACGTCATGAAACCCTCCCTAATTCCAATGGGTTCAATCACAAGAATCTCTACAGTAGTAGTATTAGCCCTTAATTAACTTTTATAAAATTGAGTAACTATTGTAATGGTTTGTCAACTGTATTGACTGAGATTAGCTGTACAAGGGGAAACTACTCTACGACAAGTTACGAGTAGGTATACAATGAAGGTTATTTTCATATTCGTTCAAATTATTATTATAGCCATCCCTTCTAACAACGAATTTCTCCTTGATGAATTTAACTATATTTACAAAGTCAAATTTTCTCTTCTCTCGTGGTAGGTACAACATCTCGCCAGATTCTTATCTTATTAGGGGGATACATTCAAATCTTAAGTTGTAAATCTATCGGTTATAGTTATGTTTGATAATTACTTTGCTATTTGAAGAAGTCAGGGTGGGTTTCATCGCGTCGTGGAATAATCCAGTTAAATAGCGTATAGGTATAAGTATTGTATTGATAACGGTAATCAACGGCCGACCAGAGTGGAAGTTAGACGGTAGAACACACGGCCCAATCGGGCGATACGAGTCGCCGCCATATTATATCTAAATCACACTGATTATTATTACGGATAAATTAATTACGAAGATTACAAAGGTTACTATAATTATTAACTACTTAGTTATGACTTTTCCTGCGCTTGCCCCGATCCTGCTGGTAACCTTGCAACCAACACCTCGAGATCGCTACACCTTCCGGTTCCGGCCATATCTTCAGAGGAAGTGACTAAAGGAATAGGTAGATACCTAGAGGCAATGCGCAGTAATCTTGTATAAATTTTGGGCGCTTGGACCTCTTCACATCTTATTGCGCAGTTAAAGCGATAAATAAACATAAGAAAATACATAGAAATGAAAGGGATGAAAAAATAACGAAACAATAATGTGGTAAAAGAAAAAAATTCATATAATTCAGATATATATTAAGTTCACATATAAAAAAATAAAATAAGGCTAAATAGTTCAATCATTTGGTTTGAAATCATTGGTTTACATAATTAACTAAAAATTATAATTGTTTTATGTACAGTGATTTGGTATAATTACTTTAGGATTACTGGGACAAAAAGATGAACAAAACATGAATAAATAATAAGAAAATGTGTTCAGATATCCCGGGGACCAAAAGGGTTGACTAGGAGACTCACCACTGGTCGCTGTGCGCTAAATCTACCTTCTTAACTACCAACCTCCTAACTACCCATCTCTTAATTACCTTCCCTTAACTACTCTCTCCTTAACTCTAGCTCTAACTTTCTTTAATTCTCCTTCTTAATACTATCTAATCTAAATAATTCATAAATTAAAACCAGTCAAACGAATTGTCAAGTTGCGCAAAAATGCTGAAGTAATTCAATAAAAGGTTGTGTATGTTATCATTATCTATACATGTCCTGAAGTCCTCGACAGTCCATTTAGCATATAGCCTGCGGGATGGACTTAAATCTTTGGGTTATTTGTTAGCTACGAGTTAACACACTTTGTTCGTTTGGTATTTGTTTAGTGAGAAAACTATACAAATTCTAATAGCTAATTTATGTTAGTTGCGGCGAACCCGGCTAGAATTATTTACACGTTATGTCTACTCTAGTCTGGTCTGCTGTCTCCACCAGTGCCAGATCCACTGTCGCCAGCTGCCACATAACAGAGCTGGCTGGGAACTTGCCCAGACCGGGGACTGGTGACTGGTGACTGTTGACTGGTAACTGGTCATCAGACTGAGCCCGAAGCAGTCGGTATCAACTTTTCTCACTTCGGCCCGCCGACAATAAATTGACACCGTTCATCTTTATAATACATGGCCGTTTGATCTGTCATATTTTATACAACTTAAATCGACGAAGAAAACCGAAACAACACAAAAAATGTTGCCAAAATTACAATAAATATAAATTTATAAACGTACAACCACAGAATAGTTATAAATCTTGTTACCGTAAAATTACAATATTTTTTATCATTTTTAAATTTCATAGAATTTTGAATAATTTTATTATTAAATTTTTCCTTAACATTTTTATTTCGTAGGACAATAATTTTTATTTATCAATTTTTGAACTGAAGGCCTAAATGCGAGTGTCGTCTTTATTGGTGTGTAATATATAACTTTCTTTAAATTTTTAATTTGTTTTATCAGCGCCAGTTAGTTTCTGATAGAACATCGACTAGCTTTTGACACCCGAGAAGGGCCTAACAATCAAACAAGTCCAGCTTTAAAAGCTGGTAGTCAAGATACGTTATGTAAAACTTTTAAACTAAATTTAAACAGTTTCTTCTAAGGTTCAAAAGCTGGTCCTGTCCTAATCTTCGTTTTTAACATAGTTTCATCTTCACTGGCTCCTGGTTCTTCTTTTCGACCTATTCGAGCTGCTCCAAGAAGTTGGGAGACTTGAAGTATTCTGGAACGGGATCGTCCAGTCTGGAGATGACCTTGTAGATAGATTTCTTCCAGGACTGTTCCGCGTCCTTTCCTCCTTGGATGGCCCGGAAGAACTCTCGGAGGGTCTGCTCTACCACGTACCGGAAATTTGATGGGACCTGAGAAAATACAGAGAATCGTTGGTTTTCTGAAAACAATGCACCAATGACATCTAAACAGGACTGAGACATCGGAGTTAAAATGTACAGGATCGTTTTGAGTGATATGTAATGATTTGAAAGCGAACCATTGTACAAAAATAACCATCTAGTAAAGATTTTCTGATCAGAAAAGATTTCATAATATCACAATTATATTCCATAAAAGATGACAAAGTCCAATTAACTTTGCTGTGAGGATTTACCAATTGTAAAAAAATTCAAACTATTTTATATGAATGTAAAATAGCTGTTTAGATGACGATATTAACGAAACACTTTGCCTAACTGTGCAAAATACCAGTTTTAACAAATTTTACTGAATTTGATACTGTACCCCTGAAAATCAACAATGATTTCGATCCCAGCAATACAGCGTATTCGAAACGCGAAACTTAGCAATTACTGATCAAATAACGGTATAGTTATACCATGACCAATTGACTAAGATCTTTGAGGGTTTAAGTTAGTTCATCGTTCATAGTGGGGTTGTGTGCGGGAGGATAGTGTGTTGGGATGTGTTTGGGGTAGAGTTATATCGCACCTGAGGGCCGCATACCTCTATGTGGTTGTTCCGGTTATAGTGGAGATTGAGCACGCGGTAGATCTCCGAGTCAGCGGCCACGTGCAGTTCCTCTGCGCTCTTCACGCCCTCGCTCACCGCCTGACGTGCGTACTTCTCCATCTGGATGTAGTAGAACTCTCTGCAGATAAATGAAACAAATTGCCACGTTAGAAAATGGAGAAAAATAAAAAAGAAAGAAAATTAGACGTTTATCGACAATATTTTTAGATGTGTTAATCTTTAGAGAACACACTAATTTATCGGATCAGTAATCAAGAATTAAAATTTGCTATAGAAATTATGAAATAGGACCAATGCAGAAGAATAATATTCCAAACATTAGTATTTATGTATGAGGTATGTTATTTATTGTAATTATATTCCGTGCAATTCGGAACAAATCTATTATTTCGGAGAAAGTATTGTCAACTCCAAATGGCAATTTAGGTACAATGGAGTATCTAAATGACTCAATTGTCATAATATTGATTAAAAATATTTTTTTCATCTAACAGTTCTAATTGTTATATGGGAGATAATTATGTTGAGTAAATCAAGGTTAATACCATCAATTCTAAAAATAAAATTAATAATCTTATCCTGACGAAGAAAACTTAGTTTTCGAAACATGTTGATAATATTGACTACATAGTGGTTTTTACAAAGTCATTTGCTTTCATTGAATTAAAAATGAAAGCATAAATAAATTACTTAAAATAACTGTTATATGGATTAAAACGTTTTCTGGGTAATGTAAATTACAAACACATATTTTAATTACAGTCAATTATTATCGATCGATATCGATTGTTTAATTTAGTTTCTTGTTTCATAATTAACAGTAATTATGACAAAGCTCATAAAATGCGGAACGTTCCGATAATGTCAATTCAGATGAAATGCATTTTCGTCATGAAAATAAGCTTCCATAACACGAAGCTGCAAAAAAGTGCACCAGAGAAAACTAGAAACAAAATTGTTAATTAAAAGTCCTTTTGTGTCGCTTTAAGCCACAAACAACGCATTTTCTGTTTGATGTGGAAAGCAGGCAGAATGCTTTCTGTAAGGCCCGAGAAGTAATATCTGCCTTATGCGTAGAGTTATAGCTAGTACAGCACCTAACTATACTTGCCTCAAGTGCGCTTTCATTAAACCAGACATTTATAATTAGCTGCTTATTAATAAAGCGTTAAATTGTTTATCATTTTGGTCTGTGTTAAATATTCAGTTTAGTATTTAGCGCTTTATTTGAGATATGTATTGATTGATTCGCATCAAAGTTTTTTTCTGAAAAACCGCACAAAGTACCAGTCGTTCTCATTCAAACTCGTTCTCAAAGCAAACTGTCGATTTTCTAATGGGAAATAACGCGAACATGCATCGGTAGGACTTTCCGTGGAGTACTTGAGAATGAAAAGGCAAACGGAGAAATTCAGACATTCCTTTCTGCAACATTCTACATTTAGAAAAAAAAGTTTTTAAATAACGCGCCAAAAGCGCGCGGTTAGAGCTTGCAGCCTGTATGGCCGCTTTTTTACTTTTAGGCATCATCGGGAGCTTACACGGAATTAGAGAGAGAGAGAGGATAGATACAGATAGAGAACAGAACAAAGCGCTCAAGGTAACAATTTTGAGAATAAAAACACACTCAGTTAATCGATTCTCATCAATTTTTGACTAGAATAAGTGACCTTCCCCCTGTGAAATGTGGAAGAACATCAAAAGACAGCCTTTATGTTCGAGTAAGATTTCATAAAGCTCTCGACTGGCAAGTAATTTGTATTTGATTGGTTTGTGTTAGTTCACAAATTAATCATTTAAAATAATATGAGGTATATTTGCGGCACGTACATAGTGCAAGAGAGTATCAGTATCGCCCTTTTATAATTGAAACCATCTTTTTCCCCATCTCTTTCTTCTCCCTACTTTCTTCCCTAGACCCCAACAGAGAATGTCATCTTCCAGGCGGTGGGTG
The DNA here is from genome assembly GCA_917563855.2 of Limnephilus lunatus. Classification (NCBI taxonomy): domain Eukaryota; kingdom Metazoa; phylum Arthropoda; class Insecta; order Trichoptera; family Limnephilidae; genus Limnephilus; species Limnephilus lunatus. The sequence goes on along the minus strand of OU830602.1, from coordinate 12,248,470 downwards.
CATTTAAGATTCTGGTGCGGTATTGGATTTGAAATAAGTTGAATAAGAAGGCTGAAAATTGAATTGAATTTGAAAATTGGACTATAAAAAACATTTACATCTGCATAAGCTTAAATGTGCAGTAAACAGTAAGTAGAATCCTGTTTACAGTGAGTAGATTCTTGCAATTTCAGCCGCCTCCTAAACAAGCCAACACTCGAGATGATCCTCAACTGGCTCTCTCGTGTGCATCTTTTGTTCTAGCAAACCGTCGGGTGTGGGTGGCAATCTGTCGCTTCACCTATTGCAACTAGTTGCGTGGTGACTGGTGGTGGTAGAGACTTGCACGTTAGCGAATGTAAGAATTCTCTCGGGAGATGTAAATGAACCCTTAACGAAATTAAAATTAAAAGCAAATTAAGGCCAATTAAAAAGCTTACTTCGTAGCGATCGTTGAATGTTGGTACCATGTGAAAAATTCCAACACCACGGGTGATATTTCAGTTACGTCAAAAACCTGAAACGTGTTAGTTCCACATGAGGGGCTGGTGAAAGTTCCTTTTGTTTTTCTTCCCGGCTCCCTTGCGAGATCATCGCATTCAACCCTTACTTAGCGAGATATTAAATGTCTCCGACTGCACTTCTTGCCCCGTCCTCCCCGCTACCTGTGCAGTGTGTTTCTACCGTGGAGTGGGATTTCTCGCCTTCTTGCAACTTGCAACTTGCAACCATTGTTACTTATCTGATACGTTTGCAACTGAAATTACCAGAGTAGAAACGTGCAAGAGAGACACAAAAAATCTTACCCAGTGGAATACAATTCTCAAAATTAATGATTGTTCCACATTTAAAAATCATCTAAAATTGATGTGTTTTTCATTTATTGTGAAATATTTCCCAATACGCCCGGTGGGGCCGTGGGGCGCAGAGGAGAGAGGGGAGACTGGGACCGACTGGAGCGTTGTACAGATATTCTGTGAAGTGAGCCAATTAGAAGGGAAACCAACTATAGTGGCTTGGAAAACACTTGCGACATATTAATAAAAAAAAATGTCATTTGTACGTTCGCGTCTCGATTATTCACCAGAGACCGCGTCGAGATTTTTTTAAATTAACTTGCAGCGGAAAAGAGAACAATGGATTGAGTTCATCCAAGTAGGTGCAAATAGTAAAAAAGATCTGACTTTTGGAAATTGCTTGAATTAAAAAAATATATTAATGGCCTCTTCGATATTTCATCTTTTCAAAATAATTATTGAAGTTTGTGCTTATTTTTGGAATTCATGAGTACCTAATGTCATCCAGAATTGGCGTTTTCTTCTGTTGCCAGCTCAACTTTCAAGCCATTGACAAAACAGATTGTTAGTTTTTTTATCAGAAAAAAATACTTAAAAAAACTTCTAGGTAAAAGGTAGATATCTAATTGCTTAATGTGCTGTTACTTGGTTATTTATATCAATAATTTGGTGGAACAGTAATCATGAAGTAAAATATGCGAATTTAATTATATAGAACCCATTCAGAAGATTAGTAGGTTGTAGTTATTATGCTAACATTTTGAGCTATGTTATTATAGCCTGTTTGTAACTATATTCCGTGTAGCTGCACACATCTATTACTTCTGAGAAAGTATTGCCAACTGAATGCAATCTGGATACAAGCGAGTATCTAGATGACACAGTCCTGATGTTGTTATTGCAATTAAAAAGAATTTTACATAGAAGGTAATCATGCTTAATACATCAGGACTGTCTATAACAACATCAACAATTTAAAAAATAAAAATCAAGTCTGAAATATGTCTTCTATCTTCTATTTAATAAATTATCCATTATCATAACGCAAAAATGCTATTAAAATTAGCTGATGGTCGACTACAAAAGGAATTTGCGAATAACCGTAGCAGAGTGAAGAAAGCACGTCACATTTCGCCGTACACTGTAGGTAAGTACGCTGTTCACGCTTGAATGACGTGCATAAAAAAACATCGCAACAATCTACCATCTAGCTCGTCTCCCGCCCGATAAGGGCTCCGTGTGTGATACTCCAGATGGAAGCCGCACCACTTTTGTATCGCGGATCTGTCGCTTTCTCTTACGCCTCAGTAGGCGGGAGAAATTAACCACGTTTGCTCGCGCGGGCGGCGCGGTGAGGGCGGCAAAGGACGGGGACGGGTGGGGTGGGCGGCGTGCGATTTTTTTCCAGCTGAATGTGGGCGGAAGATGTGAATGGCTTATCATGGGAGAAGCGCTAATAAGCCTGGCTAATTTTCCTAGCCTAGTGGCAGAATGCGCTTCTCGCGTCGAGCGGGATGTGACTTGTTCATTTTATTAATGCTCACGTCAATTTTTGTTACATTTTTTATTATTATACACGCTTTAAAGAAATGAAAACTACCGCATGCTCACATTTAATGGAGCAGTGGGAAATAATTATCTTGAGAGCTTTGTATTATAACGTATAAGATTTATTGTTATATTTTCAGATATCTAAAAAATAAACTTTTCATAATCTTAAATTTTCGAAAAGCTTTAAAAAAGAAATTGTATCCAGAAACACGGTGTTCGGAAACACACAGTACTGGAAAACTGGTAAATCTGGTGACTGAACAATTCAGAATGAACTCAATTCAACATCTCTTTTTCATTAAAAGTGATGAAAAAAATTGGTTAAGGCTCAGTTCCCGGCCCAATAAAGAAGAAGACGGAGAGATATAAAATTAGGAATGTTAGAAGAGCGCGTTAACATTTACAACGATAAAATCGATGTAAAAATAATTAAATTTTTTAATAAAACACGACTCGTTTAAAATAGAGCAAAAATTGTCTTAAACAGCATTTAAAGAAACGCTGTGAATTTTTTCATAGAACATATAACTTGTAAAATAACTGAAACAAACGTGTTTATAATAATTTTTGGAGCATACTTTGAGATTTTTTTCTTTCGAGAGAATTTTATATAATTTGCGTTTGGGCGCGACTAATGTCTAGATATTATCTTCAAGAATAACATATTTTTTTAAGAGCTTAAAAACTTGTGAAAAAATGTTTAAGGGAGGTTTGCAAGAAATCGGTAGAAATTCGAATTGGTTACGTTAGGTTAGGCTACGAGTTATTATTCTTTTTTTCATAGATATTTATGACTTTTCAAAGAGGTGTTGAGTTGATTTGATTCTGAGTTGGCATGGAATCGGTGAATTTACATCACAGCGATTTTTTTAGCATTTCGTTTTTGTTTACTTCGCCCATTTTATCGACATCCAAAAGATTAAAAAAAGTATGTTAATTTAAAACATTTAAAAGTTATATAATAGATACTAGCGATAGATTCTAAAAAACACTACTCTTCTACTAAAAAAAAACCTACATGGTCTGAAAAACTCAAATATAAAAAAAAGTTATACCACAAAATCGACTCTCAATGTGATTTAGTTTCTCTTGTTTCTCTTAGAAATACTTGCAAAGGTACATTGGTGTAATGAGCGACGGCTGTGATATGATAAGCAACCTCCGATAAGAAAAAGCATCACAATACTGTTGAACGTTGTAACCAGGAATACATAGCTAAGACAATTTTTTTATGCATATTTTTGTTTGATTTCTTTTCGCTGCCACTGCATTCTTGGGTGTTTGTAATAGCAAACACTTGCAGATAAAGTGGCAACAACACTCGGCACGGCGGCCAAGTGACGTGTGAGTATTGCTAGCAACTCGCGTCTCCCGCCCCCCCCCCCCCCCCCCCCCTCTTCCGCCCCCCGCCCTACCCACTCCGCCCACCCGCCCAACCGCCCAGCCCGGTCGCTACTCGCAAATCAACTAATTACTGGAGGTGCTCGGGGAAACTTATCATCAAGGATCCATCCAGTATCTATCTACTCGCGGGTGACAGTTGCCAGTTGACATCTATGCTTTATATATAGAGAGACATGTCATGCCCGTAATATGAACTAAAAGATTTTAAATTGGTTACAGTTATATGTTTTAAATGAAAATTTAAAAATACTAAAGTTGTCTTATTTTAATAATAATGTAAAAGATTTGTTAATGTTTTTAAAGGGATAATAGCAATTTATCTAAATAGATAACTCTAAGAAGTAAACTATGGTAAATTGGTTTTGATTTAGAATTTACTTACCTATTGTTTTCTTGAGTTTCAAATCATTTAATGAATTTTATAATAGAAAATGTTAAAAAATGCTTCTCAATTTTGTTTACGTACTTACTAGCCGAAATCTCCGGCATTGCCCGGGCTGTACGCGGAGTTACAGAGAGTTACGGAGAGAGAAAAAGAGGCAAACACATACAACTCTAGGATTTAGCCTGCGAGAGAACGAGATAGTATAATAGGTCTCCTCTTTGTGCGGTGCTTCGCAGCCTTCCTACTCTTGTCTACTTTAGTTTTCTGAAGATTTCACTTCTACCGCGTGTGAATTGAACGCTTTGTTTTTTTTTGGAAGACAGTTGTGCAAAATTTCATCAATCTCAGAATAAAACTGTAAACATACTTCTTCATCATATATAGAAGCATCAATTTAAAGACGCTTACATAGCCTTATTTTTTTAGAAATTGTGTGTTCAAGGTAGGTAGCTACCCAAATTTTATCAGACGTAAAATGTTATCAAATCAAATGAATTTAACTAGGAACCTACCAATTTTCTTGAGTTGAAATCAATGCACAAATTTTATGAAACTTCTCAATTTTATCTATTTATACTTAATCCATCAAGTTTTAAATGCTGTTTGCTGTATTAAAAATCTAACGGAAATAGAATCGAAACAAAAAATAATCCCTTACCATTCCTTATAGGTATATAGTATCTGCCCATCCTTTCTTACAAATACAATTTACACAAGTCGGGTTGTAATATTCGTTGAGAAGTGTTTGCGCCCGAAAGTCTTGTGACTTTTGAGAATTAGTTCCCGTGAGAACCTTTCTCCGGGCGACCCCAAACAATAAAGCCCGCCTAAATAACTTCTTACCCTCCATCTTGGCGCGGGGTATTGTTGCTTCTTTTTGTTTGGGATATGAACCCTCGGTCAAAGATTACGCAGTAGTAAAATAATTTTTCAAAATTATTAAAAAAAAGTTTTTTACACAGACCAACTATCCAAGTAGGTAACTACTTATTTACCTGTCTTTAAATTTGGGCAAATTAAGTTTTGAACAATGCAGGTACTCGGTACAATCTACTTATTTACAAAACTTCTTTTTTTACTCCATAGGTACACATCCTCGATGACGCTGTGTAGATGGTTTTTTTAGGAAAAGGAAGGAGAGTAAGTTCTGGGAAGAAAAATGTATAAGGGGTGGTTAGGGGTGGACGAATGTACTAATCCATCCCCCCCACTCTGGTGCAAGGCGTTAGGTCGAAAGAATCCGGCTGGAGAGGACGTAAGGTATCCCTCAAACAACCTCCCCCAATCCGGCCGCCATGCAGTAGGTGGGTCGCATTCGCCGCCAAAACCTAGACAAACCTCACCTCGTGAACCCCCGAACTCCTGCTAAGTTACTAAATGTAGCGAACCACTTGGGGTGACATACGGAAGGGGTGTTGGATATCAAGTAAATGGTTCCTAGGGCAGTGGAACCTATAGCAGCCTTCCAAATTGTGCTTCTAATTCGGTGGCAAAACAGTTCTGATATATCGCTTATTTTATTTATATTTCGTACCAACATATATTATGTAGGACATTAAGACTTTCACACGATCGTTCTAGGGGTTTGGAAATTTCTTAAGAAAAAAAAAAATAAAGGGGGAGCTTGTAACGTGCTAAGTTTACCGGTATTATTTCTTTCGAGTTTTGCCCCTATTCTATAAAAGCTCTCAAAAGATTCCGACTAGGTAATTTAAGGCATATAGTTGTAAAACAACTTTTCATAATATAACGTTAGAAGATTTATAGAAGAAAAAATCTTTTTAATTACAGAAAATCCCCATTATAGTAATTAAGTAATAAATACCGCAGTTATCTGTATATAATAACCTGAGCTAAGCTTGAATTGAATTGAAAAATGAAATTTAAATGATTTTCTGTAAAATTAAAACTTTTAAATAATTTACCAGTTTCTTCGAGATTTGGCAAGGTCGCGTAAGTCATTCCAAAATTTGCAGCAGATGTACGCTTCTATTCACCCTATTTTTTTTCAATTCATCCTTATACCAAACCTTGCACCATTCACTGGAGGTATAAATCTTAGAAGAGAATCCGGCGGTAACTTCCAGTTTCGGGGAGAAACTAACAAAGGAATCTTCGCTCTTACCTGCGTATTGAAATCTTCTTCAAGACGTTTCCTAAGAAACCCGGAGATACGGGAACATTGTACCCACGCATCGTCCCAAGATATGAGAATCAAGAATATTATAGTTACACATTTTTACCATTATATTACAGAATAACCTTGGTAAATTTCTCCAACAATACTTTTATTATTTAATTTCCGAGTGCTGCAACATAAGATTCGGTTTTAGTAACTCGTAGACGCTACCTACATACCTACTTTATTTGATAGGTATTGGTAATAGATACAACTTACCTGCTGTACCTAGTAGATAGCGATATTTGAATTAGATTTTATCACAATATTATGATTTTTTTTGGTGTGGCGTAGCAACTAGCACTGACAGTTCAGAGATAGTATACCTACCACTATGACGGATTTATTCAAAGTATTCCGTTATTTTTATTTTATTCACAGACAGCAAAAGATTGGCGTTCTATTGTTCGATTTTTGCAACAAAGGGGAATCCCTTTCACCCTCCCTTATGAATTGTTAACCTACTGAGAGCCCTATATTCCAAAAGGGGGGATGTTTTTGAGGAAAATTTACGAAGAAACTTACCCCTAATTCCGCATACAAAGGCTCGAGATTCCTATCCAAATCCTACAGATTTTTGTGAGATGAGGATATTGTAATTTTAGCTTTAAATTGTATCTACGAAATATACGAATATGTCGATACAAAAATGAAAAAAAAATGTTTGAAGGGTATTGATTTTGTGCTCGAATTCACATCACATGTATAGGTAAGAACCTAATCTATGTTCGATATTTACTTAAATAAATGTAATCTTTCGCATGAATGGTGGTTTGGTTATTAGTAGGCAGTAAAATGCATGTTGATACCATTATCATTAATAAGAATTGGCTCATTAAGTAGCATACTAATGGTGGCATATCGATTGCAAATGATGTGAGAATAATTAGAAAAGTGCTCAACTAGTCGTGCGCTATGTAAACGTGCAATAAAACATCGCAATCTTATTGCGCTGACAAAGTAGGTACCTAATCAGAACACCTAGAAAGAGTTCAAACCCGCATTGTATTGGCACAAAGCGATCATAGGAGCGATTGAAAAGTTAACTGCCACTTGGTTGAAACGGAATTACTTACAGTTGTTGAAAGATATTATTAACTTCATGATATAATATTCTTGCGGTTATAAAATTTATTTTTGTTGACGTTTGTTTTATCTCATGTTACCCCTTTCTTCTTGAAATTATTGCAGAGCCCTATGTCAAGACATATCATGAAAATTACAAGGATGTCGTAAATTTCAAACATTACAATTAACTGCTTATCGAAACGAATAATACCTATCTACCTATTTGTGATTTTGTGTAAAATAGCTATATTCTATCTTAAGTAAAGAAGTAGCAGTAGTCTTCTTATCTATCTGAAGTAGATATTCTTAAAGTGTCTAGCTTTTTTCTTTTTAAAATTTTAAGCTCACTAAAATACAATTTCGAAATCCAATGAACAGTTGGTACAAAATGAAAAAATAATAATAATAAATATAAACAAACACGTTACAACCATTTTGATACAACAATATATTTAATTTCTTAGAACAGGCAATATGTCTAGCGATCAATATCGACCAGGCAAGGATAATGGCAAATTCAACTTACATAATGTGACTCAATTTATGATAAATTGTTAGTTATGTTTAATAAATACATTATGAATGAACTTTCTTCATTAAAAGTATTATCCTGTTAAACTGCCATTAAGTGGTTTGTCAACAGACTGTGAAGTGAAATTCGTAATAAATTTTACATCGGAAAAAGCTGAATACAATATTTGTCGCTTCAAACATATAAATAGATTTTTTGAACATACGACATTGAGAAAACCAAAAAGTGTCCAAATCGATTTTAATCATTTTTATGCAAAATTATGCTGCATGTGAGCTCGCAGTACCTACCTATGCAATAAAACAAGCAGTGTTCATAATAATAGAAATCGTTGATACCCCTCTATCTGACACCTAGTTCCCCTCAACACAGGATCTCCTAGTGAGAAGGACTCAGAAAATATTCTACATCTCTTTTATATTTATTCTACTAAAATAGTAATTAAAATTTTAAAAAATAATAAATGTTTCACTATTTTCTCCGTAGTTGATATTCGGCAGACCCTCCTATGCAAATGCGAAGAACCCGATACGAGCAAAACGGCATCGCAAAAGGGTATTGACAGGTACAAGCAACGAGCCATGCCCCCATACTTCCACCGATATCACACGGTCCCTAAAGTGCTAGGAACTAGCGATGCTTCTTTCAGGCCAAGCGGCATTTCGGTAATCCTACCGTTTCAGGCAGACGCGACCCAAATACATGTTTTTAGCGCTCATGGTGGCGACCGATGTGTGATGGCTGATTTCATCGCGGTAATAGAAACTCGATCGATTGGGCATATTGCTTTACAGTTACACAAGTATAAGTAGATACACATTGCTGTCGGTGTTTGTAGTAATTCACAATTTTCAAATCAGAAAAATATAATTTTCTGTGGTCTACGGATAAAATATGAGTACAGGCAAATTGTCTATCTGAACGACACCAACATTTAAAAATTAATAATATTTTGAGCGAACTTCCTATTCAGAGTTTGGAATCCCTCAAGGAACAGTTCTAGGTCCAATATTGTTTATCATTTACGTAAATAAAATGTTATAAATTCCAAAAATAGGAAAAATCTGTACACACCGATAGTGGTTCGGGCTGGTTTGAACTATTTGAACTTTGAAAGACCCGCCTTAGTTACTTGTTACCCCGCGTTACTCCTTCTCCACTACATAAGCAATAATGTATTTATTCTGATTTACCTGTACAAACCCAGTGAAAAAAATTCTTGTCTCAGGAGATCACTTTGAAAATCGTCACCATAAATCTAAAATAATACTTACGTTTACTAGTTTGTTGGGTTTAGTGAACGAATTATTTTATTTTATATTAATCGATATATTAAGTGAAAGAAGACATTAAACTTAATGAAACTAGATATGTTTACCACTTTTAACATACCGTAATAATATTCATAAGATATTTATATAGGTAAGTTACGTTTTCCGAGTATTTACGAGTACGTGGGAACAAAGAAAAATGTCGAGAATAATGTAATTTTTGTGGAAATATGTAAAAGATTTCAGGTAGAAATCAGAAACGCAATTCGAAGCCTAGCCCAAGTTCACGGATCGTCCGTTACGTTTTCCAGAATAGTGGATCCGGATTAACGGATTCGTTAATTCGCCTTGTTCGTTACTAGAATTTTCTCAAATGGCAGCTACCTTCCACGGCTGGCCGAGCAGGCCGCGGTCCGTTTGAGGGGCATACATTTACGTATTTTTATATTTCACAAGAGCAGCCGGCTGCAGTTTCCTCTGCAGGAAATTCAGTCAGCTTTCGAGTGACCAGCGCCAGAGTTGGACACAAAACTGATGCTAGTTTTGAGTAGACTAAACTTATATCTCGAAAGGTCACAATCATTTTTACGTCCAAGGAATATAATAAATGTAAGGTGCGTAAAAGATAATGTTCTAAGGAATTTTTCTTGGTCTTGGAGTTTTTGAAATAATTATATTCCTTAAATTTCCAGCCTTAAGATCGAGTGCCACAATCATCGGCCCAGCTACGATTACCAAGGAATAAAAATGGACGGAGAAAATGGAAAAAAGGTCGGTGAAAACTTAAGAAAGGGAAAGAAGATAAAGTACTTGAGAATAAAAGTGGCTCAAAGAAAATGCCGATTTCATTGCAAAAAAAATTGCTAACTGAAAAAGGTGACTCTCATTTGGAAAAATTAGGTAAAATTTCTTATTAGGTAGATACTTTTTTATGCAAAATAATTGTTGCACAACGCATATACTACTATTCTAGTATTCTATATCTTAGTATTCTAAGTGTAATGTAAAGTAATTTTTTATTTTATTTTTGTGACTATATAAAATAATTGTTACATACAAGATATAATGGTGAAATTAAGCATAAATTATTGTATTTCTTAGTCCTCCTCACTAGGGGGTCCTGTGCCGAGGCGGACTAAAGTTATTTAAATATGGTTTATTTGTCTTCTATGCCGTTTTTAATGTCTTCATTAGGGTTTTTTCGTTGAACTCTTTTAGCCATATTTTTATTCTTGATTTGTATTCATTAGGATTTTTTATTAGTTTTATGTCTTGGGGAAGGATGTTATGGAGTTTTGTTGCAAAGTATGTATAGTTTCTTTGTCCGAAAGTGGTTTTATAACTTGGAATATTTTTTATATCGTTTTTATTCGATCTTGTGTTATGCATACATGATCTAGTAGAGGATTCATTATTTTTGAAAAGCTTCAATAATATATTTTTGGCATATATTTGGTAGGTCGAAGCTATTGAAAATTTCAATTGAAGGCGTTCTAATTGGTACTTTCAATATGGTCTTTATGATTCCTTTTTGAATCGTATTCAGGTTGTGGAGGTACGTATGTGTAGCAGATCCCCATCCTATGATTCCATATTCAATTCGAGAATGACACAACGCGTAGTAGACCTTTTTCATATCCTTTTTATTTACCACGTTTCTTAGATTTTTAAAGAAATATATAAGGCTTGTGAGTTTTTCCGTAATACCTTTAATATGTAGGTCCCATTATTACTCCGAGATATTTTATGTTTTGCGTTTTTTCGATGACGGGGCAGTTACATTGTATATTATTTCCATGGCATTCGTGTAGTTTTAGTTCTAGTGATTTTATTGGTTGGCTCCGTGCGTTTATTGAAAATGTTATATATTTAATTTTGCTCATATTAAGGGTAAGCGAGTTGATTTTAAGCCAATTTTGAAGTGCACTAAGCCCTTGTTCAGCCTCATTAAATGTATCCGTCCAATTTTCTTCTTGAAATAATAAAAAAGTTCATCAGCAAAACTGATTATGTTTCCTTTAATGATAAGGTTATGTAAATCGTTGATATAGATAATGAATAGAATCGGTCCCAGTACACTTCCTTGAGGAACGCCATAGTTTAAAGATAGTAGTTTGCTCTTTTGTTTACCAATTTGTACTTGTTGTTCTCGCTCTGTTATATATGACTCTAATAAGTTCATTGTTGTTTCGGCCATTTCTATTTTTTTTAGCTTAGTTAGTAATATTTTATGGTCTATTGTGTCAAAAGCTTTTTAAGATCTATGAATAAAGCCAAACACTTTTTCCCATCATCTATGTTTTTTATGGCTATGCTTGTTAGTTTTTCTATGGCATCATTGGTGCTTAGATTTTCCCTAAAGCCATATTGGGATGGTGATAATAATTTGTTTTGCTCAAGAAATTGAACAATTTGCTTCTTCATTACAGTTTCCAAGATTTTTGAGAAGGAGCTTAAGAGACTTTTGGGTCGGTAATTATATATATCCTTTTTCTTACCACTTTTATGTATGGGTATAACTGTAGCTTTTTTAAGGCATGAGGGGAATACATTCGTAGATATAGACAGATTGACCAAGTATGTCAATGGGAAGGTCAGTAAATACAGTCAATAAATACATAAAATGCAGAAAAGCCGTAGTTTTATTTTCTGTAACATTTTTTTTCACAAAGTTTTTCACACACACCGCCAAGAAGGAAAGAAAACATTAGACTTAAAATGAACAAATAGAAAAAAAAAAATTGTTTTAGAAAGGCATTCAAAACCATGTGTTAATTTCCGGTTATGTTATTTTAAGAAAGATGTAAGGAACATGTATTAGAAATAAGCGAGATATGTAAACTTAAAAATTATTATATTAGACCACATGAAGTGGAACTATAGAAATTAAATAAATAAAAAAGGACGTTTATAATTGTAACTGGCTTAACCAGATGGTAAATTGGAAAGCAACTACTTGTAAAACCATAAGAGAATAGGTTTATACCTACTGACATAAATCTCAAGGATCAACAGATTTTTAGTTTTTCCAAAGAGTAATAATTGTGTGGTTATGTATTTGTGGTTTCCATTACGACCCTTGCTCTAGTGCATTACTCAGTTGGCATAGAAGAGCCCCCTCCCTCTTTCCCTGACTATTTCCCTCCCAGCCGAGAATGACCGTAAACCTAATGATTTTCTCTCTTTGCATATTTACTGGCCTATGCCTTTCCTCTTCCACCCCCTTTCCGCCCCGAACGGAGGTTTCGAGGCCTCTCCAAACTTTTGTGCAGCAAAAAACGAGGTTTTTGCACTGTTAGCCTACGCGATTTCACTCATGTGGTCAAGTATAGAGTTTTTTATAATGAATTATTTTGCGACCGGGATTGTATTAGAGTTGAAGACAAGTTTCCAAACACACAGAGTACCTAATTAAAATTGCAATTCATACAAACTAAATAAATCATTAAATTAATTTGGCGTCCTGAATCAAGCAATATTACTGTTGTAATATTTGGCCTAATCCAGTGCATTTCGGAACCTTTACGAATTCAGAAATGTTGTCAAGTACCTACTTAATTAAAGAGTTTTTTTTTCAAGAATAGTTTGATGATGCTAAAACTACTCTAAAAATGCGTAGTTTTCAAAAATAGAAGTGAAAGAACTCATGTTTCTTATAAATTGCAAAATTAAACATATTGATTCACTATCCCGAAGGAAGCAATTATATCGATAAAGTCCAGGATATATTTACATAGGTATTGTAATGATAATCTACCCAATTTAAGTAATATTGTCAAGTTTAAAGCTTTCTTATAATTGATTTACTCTCATTTTAAACACAAGTACCAAACAATATAAGTATCTTTTCATTGCGTTAAAATGATTTAATTTAATTGAGTATCATTATATTGAGTTAGTTTTACGAAGCACCAATTTGCTTACTAAAGGCCTTGTGCATTTCCAAAAGTTTTATTAAACGTCGCCTTAGTTCTTAATTGTCCAAACGACCATTAGAAAACTTTACAGGAGGAGAAGGTTTTCTTTCATTATTTCAAGGAAACATTGAACATCCTGATAGGTGTTTAAGATAAAGCTATTTCCGTAAACGTAAAGGTCTCATTAGTTTAAATATTTCTTAGTTAAGTGATTAACTATCATTTTTAATATATTATTTTTTTAATTTTAAAGTGGAGATTGAACAAAAACTAAAATGGTCGTTTGGACAATTAAGAACTAAGGCGACGTAATGTAATGTCAAGGTCGTCGAGAATAGAGCTTTATTATAATGAAAAACTGGAATTCTTTACAATAGTGTATAAGAAAGTAGAAGTAGAATTCATTATTATGTAAAACTAAAAGTTGGTATAATAATAATAAATATAAAAGTATATCTTAGTTAAGTGATTAACTATAATTTTCAATGCTTTATTTTTCAATTTTAAAGTGGAGATTGAACAATAACTAAAATGGTCGTTTGGACAATTTATTATAAACTAAGGCGACGTAATGTAGTCAAGGTCGTCGAGAATAGAGCTTTATTATAATGAAAAACTGGAATTCTTTATACTAGTGTATAGGACAGAAGAAGAAGAACTCATAATTCTGTAAAACTAAAAAGTATTATTGATTTAGTCTCATAGAAGCGCCCAATAACCGATATAATATTCTACCCAAATCTGCAGTTTCAGAGGAATCTGGCACGCTACTAACACCTCGTGTCAACAGGTGTGGATCGATATTGTTGATTCGGCGGCTGTGTGTCCAAATATATAATGTATATTGGGGTGGTTAATTAAATTAGGCCTGATCAACTTAACACCGCGACGCGAACATACATCCCCGTTACAAAGCGTTTAACCGTTTAACCCACACCAGTGGTGGCGCATTGTCTCTACGCGGTCCACTGTCTGCCACAAGTACACGGGTACCCGGTACAGTACTGGCTCCGTATAGCGCGTCTGCAAATGGACCTCAAATTAGTATTATGATTACCATTTAACTGCTAATAGTTAACAATGCTTTGGTCTAAATGATACAGAAACATACTTTGTTGTAATAACATTTTTCATTATGTTTTATATGCACTACTTAAAAATCACGGGACACTTATGATTTCCTCGTTGCGTGATTTTTAACAACTACTGTCATAGAGCAATAAAGGTTAACAAGGTAATAACTAAATGGAAATACCCAATCATATTTCTGTGCTCCTGGTATTTTGTTCCTGTTGACAATTGACAGGTTCACGGTTTGACGTTAATTATATACCTAGCGGAGACCCGTGAAAAATCTCACAATAGTCTTATTTTCGATAAATCACTCCCAATTTTAAATACGGCAACTAGAATAATTTTAGTATTAAAATATGATTTCCTTTAGAGGTAGGTACTTTATCACTTGTTTGAATTTTCCAAATCAATACTTCCGATGATGACAATCAATTTACAGGCAAAAATAAGAGTAACAGACAGACTCACAACTGAAATTAATATTTTTAATAATATAGCAGGGTACTTACTTCATGGTACTTCGAGTTATACACAAAACTATTATTCAAAGAGATAACATGGTTTCGCATGTATTTTATTTTATCTACAAGTAGATTAAAACACTTTTTTCTTATTGTACAATAATAATTAACATCCAACATGATATATTGCTTCTTGTCCGATTTAATATTACCTACCTGATGGATGTTTCAAAACTGGATAGCGCATTATTGAAATGATTTGCAAGCTGTAAATAATTGAGAACCTAATAATGGCAGACTGCAAACGCTGAGCTAATTTACGTGTCACCATTCAATATTTTTGACAAACAGATTTTCGGCTTTGTCGTGTGTTTCTTTAAAGCATGCAGCAATAAACGTAGGTACATTTTTACAGCAAATATTGCATGTATAGAATACCCCTTACAAAAAAACCATAAAAATAAATAATATTATGTAGGTACTGGTCGTTACGCTTTGATTGAAACAGAATTGTTCTTTTTGAAATGCATCTCCTATCTTTTCCTCCCCTAATCAATGCTCAATCACCCTACAACAAAAAAATAATATAACAAACAGGCTTGAGGGTGCTTAAATACTACACTTGACAAGTATTACCACGTTTAAATAATTATGTGATATTTAATTACATTTAAATTCACCCTATTAATCAGCAAATATTTTAAAATAATTATATTGTAATTGAAACAATGATTGCATTAAATTAATTAGTTTGGTCGATTAATTCATTACCATTGAAGTTCATTGTCACAATGTGACAGGTGTGACAATCTGAATTTCAGATTCCAATCGTGTACAATTTAATTTTATATTCATCAGTTAAAAATGTTTTGCAAGCTCAATTGCGCAATTTAAAAATGCGAGTAAAAAATTAATAAACCATTCGGAGAATTATTGGGATTGAATGAAATGATTATCAGTGTTAAGTGGTATCTATTATAAGCCACAAATGGGGCGTTTAACATAATGGTTATCTGTATGTTAGTTAATAGCAGAGCAATCAGTGGTTGAACTGGTGTGAATACAAACCCTACGCCTATCAATATCAATAACCCGAAAATTAGCCGCATTGTAGCCAATTTCATGGGCTGCGGGTAGTGATCGCCCTCGGTACATATATCTACGTGGCGTAGTCCTATGCATGCTTTGTAGGCACGTAGACCCACAGAACAGTGTACACAGAGTTGTGTACTTACTCGTACCTGCATCGTGCTTAGTACAGTGCATAGAATATGCATAACATAACACTACCTGTGATAAATAGATTTGAAGAAGCTTATGCATTATGCAAGGTGAGCTGATAATATTATGGTATTGAATTTGCGTATATTTTCGCACTATTTAAGTGCAAATGAATGAGCGTCTTTTTTCACTGATAGATTTGCAATTTTTTTTGTATGGATCTGATTTTTAGAGACGCCTAGAGTATGTTAAGTTTTTGTGGGTTGGCCAAGTCAAAATCTTAACATTTACACAATAATTGTTCAATCAAAGTAAATAACATTGGTTTTTGTGTTGATCGTGGTATGTAACATATTTTAATACTTGTCTTATTTGGATATAAACATGTATTTCTGTAAACAGTAGTAGACCTCGCGTCCAAAAAAATGAATTTCCATTAATTATTTTCTATATTTGATCAAATAAACCAAAACTTCCTTTGAAATCACAAGTAAGTCGGTATACTTAAATACCCACCTTATATTACTTATAAACCATATATTTAATGTGTAACCTTTTTATTTAAAATAAAGAATTATACCATTTGTCTAATACGTCACTATCTCAATGTCAATTACTTTTCAAAATTTCTTCAGGCAGGTGTGCAGATACCATAATATTGAAAAACACCCATGAAAAAGTCCAAATGAACACGATGATTTTACATTTGAAAAAAACAATCTTTTATGAACCATTACAACAGCCACAGTCTTGAAACGGAAACGAAACTTACAAACCAATTTATAAACAGATGAAATGCAAAATGGTCTAGCTAAAACAGGACTACGCTCAGTTAACGAATTTCCTAATTAATATGTATGAAAAGCATTACAAATAGGCGCAATAGGGTTTATTAGTTGTGGTGGAACTAGGGACATATTATCTTATATTATAATATAATGATTCTACCCACTTTCTAAGATTTTATTGTAAAGTTGGTAAAAGTCAATTGAAAACGAAACACGGGTCCGTATAAGTAGTGAATACTTAATGCTGTGTGGCATTTACCTTGAATAATGAGGGGCTGTAAAAATATTAAATAACTAAGGTAGGCAGTACAGCCTAAGTAAGCCATTGCGTGATGATGCCCGGCTCGCTGGGTTCATTTAGTATGATGATTTACATAAAAAGTGTTTGCCGCTAAGACACGACAGTGGAATGATACACCGTTTTCTAATTTAATATCACTTTTCCGCCAGGGTGGGTAAAAGCTCTCTTATCTTGTCCACCGAAACGGTTGAAGCAGTTATGAAAGCTTATACGTGTCACGGCATGGAATTAAATTAAAGAAAATATGTTAAAAACAAAACTACCCTTAAAATGAAACCACACAAGAATAATACTATCGATTTAAAAAATTGGTACATTAAACAAAAGCCGCTAAATAAATTAATAAATTCTAACTTTTCTCTAACTCAAAATTATCGGTTGTACTAGAAAACCACTTCTTAAGAGGTAATTGTGTGTTTTTATTTTGATATGTTTTTAGATTTTCACGGCCAAAAGTTTTTTTGGGGTGTTATGCCATGTTGCGCTACCTCCTTCTTTATCTGCCCTGATGATGGACACTGTAACACACACATCTGCCCTGATGATATACACTGTAACGCTATCCGAAACGTTGGCAAAAGGAGGAGGTAGCGCAACACAAAAAAAATGTTTTTAATTCATTTAAGACGGACTGATTTACGGAATTTAAACAATTCAGCCATTTTCAAATATAAAATTCAAGTTCTGAGAAAGTTCTATTCAATCTTGTTATTATTGCATCATGTGCCGCTTGTTTTGCAGTACGTGGATAATAATATAACTTTAATACGACTGTCACAGAACCTGAATTTTAACTTTGTAATTTGATGAATTGTTCAAATTCTGTGAAACAATCCATCATGGGGTTTATTATTTAAAGCTACATATATTTTCTTTTACTAAATATACCATATTGCGTTAAGTTTTAGATAATATAAGAAAATTCTTTACGCTAGACATAACAAATAAAGAGTCTTGAGTTGGCATACATAAACTGTTTCGAATGGCTTTTACGGGTTGAGCTTAAGATCATGTACCTATCCTGTTTTTTTAACATTCATTGTTAAAATATTTGATTTTAGCCTAGTTTATTTTTTCTATGTCTGTTTGTGCATTGTCTAGTAAGTTATCTAAAGATCAGTAGAAAATTGCGGAGTCATCTGCATATTCACCATATAAAATTGATGTAAATTTGTAACAGTAGTAGACCAAGTATTTTGTGTATGCTTAATTAAAGACATCCCCTTGTAAAAGGTTTCTTATCTCTCCGATGCGATTTATCAGTTACTTTAAGGCCTTGATTAGTAAGTGATAATTAATTAGAACCTTAGCGGGCCATTTTCTAATCCACAAACTTCCGCCCAAAGCAAACAATTTTCCTAATGAAACGAAGTGATTAGCCGATACCCGAAAAGAGGCATGGCCGCCGTTTTCTCAGATGTTTAATATTTTCCCAGAATTAAATTTTTATTTTCTAACTTGTCAGCTTTAATGGGGAACGGGAAGGGTAATGTCACAAGGGACAAACTACACAACCGCAAATTTGGGAGTGTCGGACGCACCTTAACTTTTTTCCTCTGACTTAGCGATATGACTGTTTTATTTTTTATGTAATATTTTATGACTTCTACTTATCTGGTACATGAGTTTTTCTATTACTAAAATTTACACGCTAAAAGAACATTCTTGCGTTGTATTTATTGAAAATTTATCCAATAGACAAAAGAACTTAATGAAAAATTGAAGTGTCTACACTCTACATAAAAGAAAGCTCTGTTGTGATCACTTCATCTTTCTCAAAAATTATTCATAAAAAAAAAACAAATTACATCGAATCTCTCAGCGGAAGTAGTTTTGGTATTTATTTCAGTTTTTTACTGATTAAATGTGCGAGTGAAAAAGTCGTGACAGTGCTTCATGAATCTTCCGCGTGAAAATTTAATTAGCCAGAGTATAAAGTAAAGAAAAGAGTTATGCTAATGCGACACAACACTCGTATATATTACTTTAATCATATTTATAACAAATGAGTGTAAACCACACCAAATATCACTTCGGCCACAAAGATAATAGCTGCCACACGCCCACGGTCTGATACTAGTATAAACATTGTACTGAATACTAAATCATCCGTCACGAGGCGATGGTGTGTTCTTGGGCGTAAGTCCCAGGGGACGAGGAGCTTTTGGTTGGTAGATACTGTTGGTAGGTACTGTTGCTTTGGTACTGTTGCTTTGGTAGTTGATAGCGAACGGGCGTATGTAAAATGAAAACAAGAAATGGTTCACAGATGGACTGGCTTATCGCCTTGCATGTCAACTCCGCCGGACTTAACGGCCCTTTGGCACAGCAAGTGATAAGTTATGGTCTATTCACAAGGGACTTGCTATATAAGAACTTGTAGTTGTTACACCCTGACTTTGAGTTTTTGCATGCTTTGTTAAATAGGTAATTTGTTTAATTTTCTTAATATTCTTAAGAAATGCTTTTGCGCTGATAATAAAGAATCAAATCAATTTATCATTGAAACTAGTACATAATTACATACGTTACTCCCCGACTTAGGCTAAGTAATTATTGATCTTATTTTTTTTTTTTTTTACATGTATACCTCATAAGAGTCCCAACTGCTCCCGTCTGAAGCCAGTGAGACTATGGCATCCCCAATTGGGGTATGTTGTGAGGCTGAGGGCAGTGGGGAGGGGAAGGATATAGGGAAGAGGGAGGTGGAGAAGTACCTGGCCATTCAGATCTGGTCACCAAACACGGCTAATGCCGTTTCAAGCAACGTTTCAATTCTGATTGGTGGTCTTGCACCAGGGCGATACAGAGAATATCTTCCACTCTGGAACGTGCCGCAAATATACTATTTATTATTTTAAATGAATAAATTGAACCCGCGACCTTCGTTGCGCGAATCAAGCGTCTTACCGCTGCGCTACGCCGGCCGTAATGAACACGTAATAAATATGGTGTCAGGTAGGGAATGCAATCCCGCAAGACCATGTCAATCCAGGTATTTGCGGGATCCAGCTGGGTGGACTTAGATATCTAATCAATCGTATAATAAAGACCCAATATCTCGATCTACCAACCTTGTTTTTAGAGTTTTAAATTTATACCTAATCAAACAAGTTCTTTGGAACATTTTAAATTGTTTATTAAAAAACCTTTAGTTAGACATAGGTAAAGTTTAAGTCATAAATTGGCAAAGAATAAGATAAGACATACATTTACAAAACAACTTAAATTTAAATAATAACTTTCACACGATAAACAATATTCTTGTACAATAAGCATCATAAGTTTAAACATTATTTTGGAAATGGCTTCATAAAAAAGTTATGAATTGTGACGTCTGATAAATGGCTTCTGATATTGAACACAAGCGCATTAGCGAATTGTAAGTGAATTGAAGGTATGTGCCTTTTGATCCACCAGACTCGAAGTAATTCATTTCCTTCTTTTTCAAAACCTTAAGGTTGCTCATATTGCCAGATCTAGGTTGTTGGACTGTTGATCTCGAACTCTTCATACTAATCAAAGTAAGTTCGAGTTTGTCTTGAAGTGACATTGGTGCTGCTGCTGCTGCGTATGTCTCCAGATTAGCGAGAGGAGTTTACGCGGCGCCGCCGCGCTCAGAGTAACACGTCTAAACTACGCTTCTTTGTAATCCCGCCAGTCCAGCGGGATCCCGCAAAATTTTCGATTAAGATTAGTCCCGCAAAATGTGTGCGGGATCTCGGTATTTCGGGATCCCGGTATACCGGGATTGAATTCCCTAGTGTCAGGTAACCTTAAAATATTTCATATTCTGCTCTTTCGTAGATGGTGGTAGTTTCATTATTTTAAGAAAATTCGCAAGTTTTATTGTAAAATATGAAGATGAAAGTGTTTGTGTAAGCTCTTAAATGCGAAAAATTCATATGAATAAATAGTTTTTTCCGCATAAAAACTCAACTCATCCAAGAAAAATGCAAATACAATATTGGATTGAATACCGATACAATTTTGTATATGTATGACTTTTTTAAAAGAAGGGGGTTTTCATATAAACAAAACTATATATATATTTTTTATGTGAATACCTCACAAGAGTCTCAGCTGCTGGAGCCAGTGAGACTATGGCATCCCCTATTGAGGTATGTTGTGAGGCTGAAGGTGGTGGGGAGGTGAAGGAGATGGGGAAGAGGAAGGTGGGGAAGTACCTATATATTAAGTAAAGTACATTCGTATTGGGTGTTTACTATTACTTATTAAACAATAATTCTTCTTAATATTTTACTCCATAACTTGCAAATAGGTTTTTCCTAAAATAATTAAATCACCGCTATCTATGAATGAGCAGATTATGAATTATTTTATGTTTAACCCTAATTTAAAATTTTACGTTTTTACGATTTTTTTCAAAGCTCCAGAGCTCATTTTCGTAATTAAAACAGAAAAGCAGTGCTGAGTTTTATCTTAATGCAAAAATATTTTTAAAGTTAGAAAAAGTATTTTAATTTTATTCAATATTCGACGGAATGTTTTTCTACCCTTGTAAAAAGGGTTGGGCTTTTGATATTATAACGCGTGTGCCGCCTAGCGAGGCGAAGCAACAGTCTCGGTGACCATTTGTATGTAAACACGAGCAAAGTAGGCGGAGAAGATGTGACCAACCCTTTCAGGCCGCCCTCGCCCCCGCCCCCGCCCACAAGGCAGCGGGCGGAAGGCGGCGGGCGGCAGGCCGCTAGGGCGGGCCCCTAGAGCAAGGCGGTTATAATATTATTAAATTATGTCACGCTTGTCACGAATTTCTTTCTATATGGATCAATTTTTTTACATTAACCCCACAGAGGAGGCATATGAGAAAAAAATATTTCCTTCAGGGCCTATGCCATATTTGGGAATGTTGTGTAAAGGGTCTTTTTAAGAAGAAAAGGAAGGAGAGGAAAGGGGCATGAGGGTGGTTAGAAATCTAGTCAGTGTGTCCAGGAGCGATAGACCCTTTCTGTAGCGGTGGAAGACGATGGGACCAGCTGGATAGGTCAAACGGTCTTCCCGAAGCGGCCTCTCCAGATCCGGCCCACCACGCATCGGTAAACAGGCGCATCCACCTACCTGAGCTGACCCAAACACACCTCACACGGGCTAAGTCACTAAACCCTTGCTAAATCAATAAACGTAGCGAACCGCTTGGGATGACTTACGACAAAGGTGTCGGTTATCTAATAAATGGTTCCCAGGGCGGCGATTCCCATACCCTCACCTCAATAATATAAAACTAGTAGGCACGCAATGTTTTCCTGAATTATTTACAAACAAAATTTAAACGTAATAATACATTTATATATAGTTAATATTTTTAGAGATTTAACTATCATAGTTCGTTAACTATGCACTGGACACATATATCTCATTATCTTGTGAATCTAAATCTACTATCTTTTTCAACTGAATTTCATACAGTCAGGTGCTTTGAATATTGAGAAAAAAGTTATTATAGTGTATACAGGAGATGACTTAAATTTCGTATTTATTTCAATTTAAAAAGATGTAAGTTATTTTGAAGCATTTTTGCGTATCTTTGTAAATTATATAATGTTTACTCCCTGTAGCTTGCAGGGGAGGGTGGTGGGCCCTTTAAAAGGTCCGCGGCTCAATTAGCGGTCTCTAATTAGCACAACTACCCTTTAGGCCTGGCCGTGGAAATCTTGCCATCGCTTCCTCTTACCTATCCCTAAAGGAGTTAAAGGTAATAATTGTACCCCACGCGTGCTGGCTAGCTTTAAGCTCTAAGTAAAAACTGCAACTTTGTGAAGCAGAAAACGATAATACCCACAAAAGTGCAATCATAAAAACAGTGTCTAAACAAACCAACAAACTTTGACTCGGCGCTTTTAGTGACGTGGTTAAGTTTGCTGGAAGTTTGAAGACCGCCAACGCATGAGAAACTTTTACAAGTAAATATTTAATTAATCGCCAAAGAACCTTAAAAAATCTCACTTCAAAGGAAGTCCTCGGGCATGGCCGCCACAAGTAAGGCTGTGGTAATTAGCAATGTGAAATTGAAACCTTTTTTTAACGGTTGGCAAGGCTTTGGCCGCGAGTGTGAACTCAAAGTTGGCCACTTTGCGAGCTTTGATTTTACTTCGGAACTTGTGGGCGGCGGTTGCGCCGGACTGCAAGAAAAGCAAATTCCGCAATGCTTTGTTGACACTTTTGCATGTACAGTAATTAAGGGCCAATTTACAAATTAAATAGAGTCGCAAAGAAGCTCACAAGCTTCCTTTTAAGTTCTGCGAAACTTGAACTGGACTGCAGCAATGCAACGTGTTCCACAAACAATATTTTTGTAATAAAAACGTACATACCCATATTACTTAAATTCTATTTTATTTGGAATAAAATAGAATTTAAGTAATATGGGTATATACTACTTATATACCCATATTACTTAAATATGGGTATATAAGTAGTATATACCCATATACTACTTATCTCTTTCAAATTTAAAATGTTTATTTAATGACGAGCTTTAGGATTAGTATATTTAATACGTATTTGATTAAAAAAGAAAGTCAATTAACGCACCGCCAACACTTAGGAAATTACTTTTCCTAACTGAAGAGTAATTTTGCTTATCATGCACATTACTTAAGCCTGCGGCTAATTTCAGCCATTACCGTTTCTTTTGGGTTCCTCCCCACGGCTTAATGAACCTACGCCACTAATTAGAGGTGCGCCCGATGTATGCCTGAGCGCCATCTTTCTACTTGGTGTGGCAAGTGCGATGCACGTGGAAATGTCTGTACACGTGGGCCAACGTGGGAAAACCACTGACAACAAAACTTAAACAAGAGACTTTTACACTGGCATTGAAAGCGTGCACACTGATTTCAATGAACACGTAAAATTTTAATTTCGTTTGTGAGAATCGCGTTTCGTAAAGAAAATTTTTAAAAGGATGATTTCTCAAAATGTTATTGAAAATTTGTTAGTCTAAGCAGCGATAACTCTAGAAAGCTGTGAGGTCTGTTCCTTCACAAATATTCTAAGCTCCCACCTGATTTCCATCATGAACTATCGAGCTTTTTAAATCATAATTGATATAAAACAAAATAATATCTATAAACGGTAGTTGAAATGTAGACGAGGTTAAAGAATAAAATTTGTACATTTTTAATAGCCGTTATCGTTGTTTTTAATGTGAAGTTATTATTTATTTATTTAAACGCCATAGAACGGCTTTTATATTCAAGTGTAAACTCAACTTTTACAATAAGTACATGATATTATGAGTATACAGTGGTACACAGGAGATTATCAGTGTTACAATAATAACAAAATATGAATATACATTTAACAAAGTATGTGTGATAAAAGCAAGTATTTAAGTATAGGATACTAGTATGTGTTACTAAACTAATAATCAATGTTGCAATAATAGAGAACATATTATTATAAGGATGATTTCCGAAAATATGAATGAAAATCTGTTCGACTAAGCAGCGATAACTCTAGAAAGCTGAGAGGTCTATTCTAAAACAACTATTCTAAGCTCCCACCTGATTTCCATCATGATCTATTGAGCTTTTAAAATCATAATTGTTTAAAAATAAATAATATGTAAGACAAAACTTGAAAAGTAGACGAGTTTAGAGAGTAAAATTTGTACATTTTTAATAGCCGTTTACGTTGTTGTTGACGTGAAGATATTATAAGTATGATTTCCGAAAATGTGATTGAAAATCTGTTCGAATAAGCAGCTTTAACTCCAGAAAGCTGTGAGATCTGTTTTTACACAACTATTCTAAGCTCCCACCTCATTTTCATCATGGACTTTTAAAATCATAATTGTTTATAACTAAATAATATGTAAAACGAAACTTGAAAAGTAGACGAGGTTAGATAGTAAAATTAGTTTATTTTTAATAGCCATTATCGTTGTTGTTGACGTGAAGACATTGGGTGTTCTAGTATTTCTCTATTCTGGGAGTAATTAATCAAATAAACAATAAAGTGTCCGGCGATAGCGGAGCTGACATGGCGGACCCACCTTGAAATAGGGAGGAAAAGAAAACAAGTTGGTCTGGAGGGAAATCTTGACTAGTTGTCTAGTGGGTGAACTGGGGGTGTATTAGAGGTGCGCTGGCACCTGGGGATGACACGCAAACAAACCGACTTACCACCTTTCCATACAATCAAAAGATTATTAAAAATTTTATGAAAATATGTGTAGTCATTTTCTTTTAATTGATAACGTGCCTATATTTGTGTGGAAGTCTAACCTAACCGATTTAATTGTATAAATAAACTAAATAGAAGTAAATTCGTTTTTTTAATGTGAATATCACACAAGAGTCCAAACCACCTGGAGCCATACAGTCTAGAGATTATAGCATCATCGAGCGGGTATGTTCTGAAGCTGAAGGTAGTGGAGAGAGGAAGGAGATGCAGAAGAGAAAGAAGAAGGTGAGGATGTACCTAACTATTCAGATCTGGTCACCAAACACGGCTAAAGTTATTTCCAGCAACGTTTCCGTTCTGAATGGTGGTCTTACACCCGGGCGATGCTGAGAGTGTCTTCCATACTGTAATGTGCCGCAAATATACCTTATTATATTTTAAATTATTAAATTGTGAAATAACAGAATTCTATCAAATAAAATTTGCTTGCGACATTCGCATTGCTAGTTGTCCCAGAAAAGAAATACTTTTATTTACGTCACCTACCCCTCAGTGTAGGTAGTGTCCGTAGGTACTTATATGTACAATTAGATTTATAATTAATATTTATGACATTTCAGAATTGAACTCAATATGTCAGAATATCTGTCGATATAAGAAATTATGTCTTTACTAACATAAGAACATTCGTATTGAAAGACGATAAATTAATTAAATAAATATTAGAATTTTAGTATAATTTTTACTCTAATACCATCCATATCATTCTCTGAAAATTCTTGTCATCGGACACAAAAAAAAAAGAAATGTACTCAAAAAGTGGCCCCTTTTAATTTCTCGTCGCGTGGTCACATTAATACATTCAAATTACACGGACTTAGCGCAGGAAATAGGCTCCTTCCGACATGCAAACTTTACACTAATGTCCCGCAAAGGGTGGATACGTCACTGAAGCGATCACTCACCATACATAAATAATAAACAGTAAAAAAAATAGAAGTCTCAAAAAAAAGAGAAAATTATAAATATATTTTTTTTTTGAGATCATTATTATTTGATATATTTCTATCTATATATTATTTGATATATTTAATCTGTGAAATTTGTTATTTAATATACGATGTAAACACTTGGGTAACTTCAATATAGTAAAAAAAATTACCTCAAAAATAAAATATTGAAGTACTAAAAGTTGGCGCTAATAAAAAATTGTCAAAAGAAGCTAAGCTAGCAGTCAACAATGGAGTCCTGATAACTACCCTGATGTATGGCAGTGAGGCATGGAACTGTCGGAGGAAGAATGAAAGTAAGCTGAATACTGTTGAAATGAGATCCATGAGGCGTTTGTGTGGTAAAACAATGTATGATTGTATGAGAAATGTGGATATCCGCAAATAAAGTAAGGCTGATGTAAGCATAATGAATAAAATTAAGAAAGGGACACTCAGATTGTTTGGGCATGTAGAGCAAATGGTGAAGAAAGTAGTGTAAGAAGAATATAGGACGCAAATATGAATGGTAGAATGGGACCCCTCAGGAAGAAATGGCCCGATCAAGTTTATCAAGTACTTGAGTCAGGCCATGTCAAAATAATAGAAGAGTATGTATGAGACGATGTACGAATGTGAGTGAGGCAAAGAGTGTGTGCCAAGACCGGGTTGTTCGGCGGTCCGTCCTCTCTGCCTACCCCTTGGGGAATCGTCGTGATGGTTAGTTAGTTAGTTAGCTAAAAGGCTCTGCGTTAATCATTCTTTACCAATGGTTTAGAAGTCCTTTACCTCGGCCCAAAGGTGAATGTTTACCCAGCGTTAATTAATATTGTAAATATGGAATTCTCATGCTTACAACAAGTAATTATTTATGTCAGACGTTTCGTGTGATATCATGTCCCAAAAATTCCACTTTTAATTTTATTATAACGTCAAGGAATTCCACTCTTTCGGATGTTCTAATGACGACGATTTATTAAAGAGCTTTGGTGACATTCTGATAAATGCAAAGGTAATATTCTAATTCACTCTAATAAAAGCAAGTAATAGATGAAAGTAACAAGTACATATCAACCTACGAAAGCAATTTTGTTGTAGTTTTGTGGTTTTTAGATGTGTCTACATTATATCTCTATTTTGTTAGCATATCTTCTCTATTGTCTATAGATAAAGCAGTCCTCTGAACGCGACTTGGCCGCAATTAGATCGGTGCATCCCATCATTTAATACCATTGTTTGCGCAGTTGGCATTGTTTGCACGCCACTCCAGTCCAGGTGAGTTTGGTTACATGTTCGGGTCTTTTTTCCATCAGATACCATCTAAGATAATAGGGGCCCGTGGCTGATAAAGGCTAATGCTTGGTAAGACCCGTCACGTATCGCGGGAGGCGAATGAAATCGATCGCGACCTAATCAGTTTTCCTGAAAAGCCAGATAGGTAGAAAACCCCGCTAGTTACTAACTGGAAAATGGTTACCTATTCACCATAAACGAGTATTATATCTACACTGTATAAGGCTTAGGTACTTAGTAATATTGTAGTAATCAATAAAAAAATAATTTATTAAATTTTAATCAATGTCTGACGTAAATAAATTTGATACAACGTTCTAATCAAAATTTGCAAGGATGTTTTAAATTTTACCCCCAACAGGAAAGATGATTCACAAGACGAGTGTTTACAGTTGGAACAATAATTTTTTTGCTGGCTTTACGTTTCTACAAAAAAAAAATCAGTCATCAACGTCCACTGAATTTTATTAAACAAGTTTTAAATGTTGTCGATTTATATCGTTCTTGATTTCTTTTTTATCTTTAATTTGCTTAGAGTTTGCTTCTTCTGAAGAGTTCTACTCGTATGAGTGCCTAAATATTTTTTTTTTTCAATCGGCAATCAAATCAATGACTTATTTAGATTAGTTTTCATAAGTATTCATTCAATACGTATCATGATTATGTTCATGTCCAGAAGTCGCCATACGGTTAAGCGAGGGACACGGGACACGCCACGTAGCTGATAATAAATTCTTCCATCACATATGGCCATTGGCTAGCACAAGCACAAAGCCTGGGGTGCTTTGTCTTATCTTTTGAATAATCTGAAGGCTAAACGACAAACAACTTTTCTGATAAAAGCCGAGGCATTATTGATTTTTCCTCTTTGCGCTATCTGCCACTATCTGCAACTTGGCAATCGTGACTCACCATGGAAAATATAGCTTGATAAAATAACTGATTACCAAGAAAAGCTTGCTTTGACAATAAGCATTATTTGAAACCATAGACCCTTTTTTTGTCGAAAATGCAACTTGGGGCAGCGATTTTTTACGGCTTGAGATTATAATGATTTTTTTGCTGCACAATGACAAAACTGATATTAGAGTTGGTTATATGCACGTAAAATTATAAAGAAGATATTTTAACTTTTTTTGATTGTTAGTTTATAAATAAATGGCTAGAAGTTTCTGATAAAATGACTATGATTTTTTTATGTAGATACAGCAGCATGTCAATAGAAACTGGAAGTAAAAAATTCGAATGAACTTATTGTGATATACTAATCTATCTTGGTAGAGTTACATAATTATAAATTGGGGTGCAGAAGTAAAAAGAGATTTAGGGACTTACCGGAAGTTGGAGAACCACTTGACGAGTTGCGCCGTGTTGTTCTTGTTGAACTTGATGTCAGGGAAGTACATCTTCAGCACCGCGGAACTGGGGTAGCGCACCCAGAAGAACATCAGCTTGGCCTTTCGCAAGTGCATCGGTGTCAATGTAGACGAGTGCAAAGGAGTCAAGGAAAAACATGGCAAACGTTGTAAGTTTACATACAATACATAAAAATCAATCAAATCAAGAAAAAAATAAATGCAAAACAAGCAGTCTGAATCTGAAGTATATGTATCGAAAACATTTGCTTGCTAGATATTACTGAGCACCGTGGATTGCATTTGGAAGCTCTACTGTGTTTATCCGCTAAGCCTTAATTTATTGCTAATCCAGTAAAAAAATACAAATCCAATTCCCTGAAGAACCGCGGAGTTAATCTCAGATTTATTTCCTCGCGTTCATTCCTGCCAGTCAAAGACCTGATTTCACTTATTGGATTTGATTTCAACCCCGTCGTGTAAACTACGGAGTACAGAATGTGAAATCATCGAAGGAATTCTCCCCCGGCACAAGGTAAAGATATCAGTGTTCGCAGCAATGCTGGAATATGATTGTGCGGCTTCATTGACAGGAAAAGAAACAATACGTTAAGCCCAAAGGTGAGACCTTACAAATCGTAAGGTTAAACAATCCGAGAAATAAGATACATACTCGGGACGGAATACCAAGCGGGAAATGAATTGATTTCATTTCTATGCAAGAGAAAAACAAGCCACAAAAGTGTTAACCGCAAACTTAACTCGAATAAGAACAATTTAATTGAAAAGTATTTCATGCTAACCGCATTTAATGACATCGAAAAATCAATGAATCATTTAATGGTTACACTACCTAATAGTTCATTTACGTTTAGACAGACAACTTAAAATCGCGATTGATTTAAAGAACCGTAGGAACTTTTCAACATAATGAAACATTATTATGCAATTAGGGTAATTTTTAAGGGAGAAACTTTTATGTCTTTCATGGCAAACATGGTCTGAAATAAATTATTCAGCGCAAGATTGGTGAACTGCTGCTTTATAATGAAAGGTTTTAGAAAAATGGGGCTTTCGATAAGGCATTTCAGGGGAAAAGTTTAAATTTAAAACTTCATTTAACATTCTTTTTGTCAGTAAATTCTTTGGGACTGAGTTCGCGGAAATGAAATGATAGTTAAAGTTTGTAAGATCGAATTAAATTACGTACCTATTAGTAATTAATATTTAATTATGAATAAATTTGAATATTTATGTAAATGCTGTGTAATATTGTAAAGGATATAGTAGGTTGAATTCCGTCATAGGTGAGGTCCGTGGAGTTGCAGTCAGAGTGCGGGTCCGTGGAGTCCATCGGCCTCAGCGCGGGGTGGGAGTAGTCTCCCTCAGCATGTCGCGCGGCGGCCAGCAGCGCAGGATGCAGCAGGGCGGGAGCGTGGGGCAGCGGCGGGGAGTCCCGTCCGACCTGCTCCAGCAGCCCCATGGAGGGCGGGCTGCCTAGCTGACCTTGTCCTCGCCCCAGCCGACCCATTCCCATTCCTCCCATCCCGCCCATGCCACCCATTCCGCCCATACCCCCCATCCCTCCCATTCCTCCTACACCGCCATGGAGACCCCCGTGGTGCCCAAAGAAGGGACTGTACGGGGAGAACACTTGGGATTCGTGGAGGGAAGGATTAGGAATGGCTACAGATGTTGGAAGGGAAACAGGGAGCATCGAAGGAGGAGGGTGATACGGCCGCGGAGAAGGTGAATCTGCCGGTCCAGGACACGGAGAAGGCCCTGATCCATCTTGAGCCAGGATTCGACTGACGGTCCTGGGAGTAATCCGTGTGTCCGTCACCTTGTGACGCTTCTTCTTCGGTGTGACTACAAGACTCAGCGCCTCGTTCTGCTCGGGGTTACTGTCCCGGTCGGATGTGCAGAAGGGGTTGCCCGGCCCCGCCATGTGTCCCATGCCGCCGTACAGGCCTCCCGGTGTAGCTCCCTGGGGTGGTTTCGGCGCCTGGAACATTGCCGCTGAAGGCGAAGGTCGGGGATGACTCATTTGTATCATGGGGCCGAGGCCTCCGTCTGAACCAGCACCACTTGAGTGCATCGGCACGCTGATCGGTGGGAATGCCGATCCGTTCATTCGGGGCCCATTCATTTGTAAATTTGAATGCATCATATTGTTTGGGTGAGACATCATATGATTAGGGATATTATTTAAATTATTTGGAATATTCGAATGGTTTGGCGTATTACCTGATTGAGGGTTCATCGGAGGCCTCTCAGAGGGCTTGAGGCGAGGAGACTTTCGCTCGAGTAGTTGAGAAGCCAGCATGAGATCCTTGTTGAGCTGTTCGGCCGCTGCTGCTGCCACTTCAGATTGCTTGCCAATGTATCTTCTCTGATGCATGAAACGTGTCACTATTGAATCTATCAGCCCGGACAGAGATGCGGAAATTTCTGTCTTGAGAACGTCGGCGAGGCCTTCCAAATCAGAACTCGATACAGGTCCGATCGAATTAGCATTATTTCTCATCATACTTAATCTTTCAGAAAGTTCAGATGGAACTGAGGGTGTTTTTGACTGAACAGAATTTGGCGGAGAATGTTGGTTCTGAGATAGGTGTTGCTGGCGTTGTTGTTCTGCTGCTTGTTGAAGTTGTTGCTGTTGTTGTTGGTGTTGGTGTTGTTGTTGCTGCTGGTGTTGCTGCTGCTGTTGCTGTTGCTGTTGTTGCTGGTGCTGTTGCTGTTGTTGCTGCTGATGGTGTTGGGCTGCAGCCTGGTGATGCTGTTCAGCTGCATGGGCCGCAGCGGCAGCAGCTTCCTTAGCCATCGCTTGTCTTACTCCTTGTTCCATGAATAGTTTCTGACTCACTCCTAAGTACATTGCCGCAGCGTTGCTTATCGCGTGATGTGGATGATGCTGGTGTTGCATCGGATGAGGAATTGGCGATTCGTGGTTCGGATGAGGCAAATGTGGCATCATGGGAATAGCACCGTTAAAATTTTGCGGAATTCCATGAGGATGTGCCATGTGTGGATGCATTTTAGCAGACATCATTTTACTCATTACTTGTGAAAGCATATTCGGAGTGGACGTAATTGGTAGCACTGGGGTCGGAACCCTCTCTTTGACAGGAGATGATGGTGGCGATCTCGGGGATAACTTTTCTTCGTGCACACTATTGTCGTTATCCATATCATTATCGTTATCATTATCACTATTTAAATCTTCGTTTTCGTGAGTTTCGGACTCCTGTTCCATTCTATTGCACAATTGGACGTATTTTTGTTGCATTTCAGCTAATTGTTCTTGCATTGTTCGTAGTTGAGATTTCAACGCATTTTTTTCAACGATTTTTTGGTGAATTGGTGGTCTATCAGAATCTTCATCGTCTTCGTCGTCCAGCATGAGTCCCTGTAAATTGAGACCCAAACCGAGTCCGGCCGCTGCATATCGCTCCGCTGCACTGTTATCGTGTTGTTGAGGTTGATATAATTTTCTTTTTTTGCAACCATTCACTTGCGGTTGAATCGGGACAGGACTCGATCGCATCGTTGACACTATATTTTCCACTCGCGCACGTTTCATATCCAAAGGAACAGGTTCACTCTTCAATCCAGGTGAAGCTGGTGCATCTTTGTCCGCGAGCCGTTCTGGCTCCGCCTTGGGAGTGACAAGAGCCTCCACTGAGGCCGGAGAGGGCAGGGAGCGACCGGAGTCGGACCCGCCTCCGTTGACTCCACTGAGGGCCTCGTCCATGAGCTCGGCTTGCTGCTGCCGTCCTCCGATGCCAGCTTCCCGCAGACAGTCTCTCATGGCAGCCGCGGCGGCTGTTGCCTCGTCTCCACTGTTCGAGTCGCCTTCGATTCCGTTCATTCGTTTTCCACTAACTCCCACATCACCGTTATCACTCGCGTCGCGTGAACCATTTTTAATTTCGTTATTATTATTATTAATGCTATTATTATTATCGGTTTCGCCCCCGTGGGCGTGAAGCTCCCGCTCGAGTTGAAGAAACTCCTTCTTACGGCCTTGCAGGATGTCCCTGAGCATGTGGTGCGCCAGGTCAGGCGGCGACAGGCCCCCGGATCTCGCGGGGCCTTCTTCAGCCTCGGGAGTTCCTTCCTGTTTCACTTGCCGCCCTAAGAGCTCGTTGAGCATCTTTGCTGGCCCGTACCCCGGCCCGAAGAGGCCGAAGTGTTGTTGATTTTGGCTAAAAATAGCGCCGTAAAGTCCGCCACTCATGAAGCTAGGTCGCGAAGTAAAGTTCGGAATCGAGGAGTAACTATTTCTGGGCTCGCCGGCGTCCACGCGCTGTCTGGCTCGTTTCGCTTTCTTCAGTAGCTTATCTCCGTACAAGCCGAAACAATCTGTCTCCTCCTCCGATGACATCATAGGAAGGACGAGCTATGATTGGCCGAGGGATCGACCTGTGGAGGGGATAAGGAGAGACCCCACCCTCAGCCCCCACTAGCCGGCCTGTGGGGAACCTGCAATAAGGTGAGCGGTTAGTACTGGCACTAGCTCCGGTCCCGGTACCCCGTACCCTACACTCTACATTCTACACTCTACAGTACTACAGCACGGGAGCGGGGGGCAGCTGCGCTGACAGCTGCACGCCGCTACATACGACACTTACTACACACTACTCACTACACACATATTGTATTGTTAAGAATGCATCGACTAACACACGATCATCGTATTATTATTATAATGAAAGCAAGTCTTGTGACTTGTGACTTATGACAAACAACTAAGAAACATATTGGATATTTTATAGGTACACAGCTTTATTATATTAAATTATAATAAAAATGTATATTTTTAAATTAGGCACTTTTAAAAGGTTTCTTAACGTGTTTCAAACTTCTCATCTTTTTCAAATATTTGCTGTTATTATATTAGAATTTGTTGCCTAAATAATTTAACGGAATCTTATCCGAAACGATAAGCAAAAAAAAAATTAAATGAAAACTAATCACTTTGTAAAACACCACTATTTAATCAAAATTATCAACTTGTTTCGAAAACAAAGGTTTCTTAGTCAGATCAATGTTAATATTAATGAATTGTTATTAAAAAAAGGTTAATTGATGTTAATCTTATCCTGACGAAGAAAACTAGTTTCGTAGCATGTTGATAATTTTGATTAAATAGCGGCGTTTTACAAAGTGATTTGTTTTCATTTAATTAAAAATGACGCCACAAAGTGAATTTTCAAAGATTAAAGAAAAACAATAATTGTGAGCATATCGTTATTTTTGAAATTATAGCCTAGGTACCTATATCTTTTTTTAAGTCACCATTCACATGTTTATTTTAAATTTCATTATAATATTATGCATAGGGACCTACTAAAAAAACATTAAAACTAAACCTAGTAATCGACAGTTACAACACATCTTGAAAAAAATGAAATGTTATATTAAAATTTAAAAAAATTATTATATTATTAAAAAAACAAATGCATGTTATCTTGAAAAAAACTTTTTTAAATAGGTACTGAATAAGTTTTAGATTTTGTATTTAATTAATTAATTAAATTACTGCTTTTCTCCTTTTAATTATAGTTTAGATAATATTACAATTAAGTATAAGCTTCAAGCGTTTAAATTTAGAAAGCGTAAGAATCTACGCATTTGATTATGCCTTTTAAGGCGTTATTTGACTCATTTAAAAGGAAGGTTAGAAGTTCACAATGAAATTGTCGCCCACCAGTAAGGAGGTTTTTAGTAAAAAGTTATCATTCTTTCCTCGCCCTTGTTCAACAGAGCGAAGCCTTTCAAAGTACCTTTTAACTTTTAATAAAGCCCAGTAACAAAGGAAACGGCGTCAATCCTAAAAATGACGGCATCAAAAGTGTGAATTCAATAAAACTATATCTTTAAATCAAGGGTTTTTTTAAAGTTCCCGTTGAGGAGGGTGATTCGTTATTTGTTTGCGTAAAAGTTTACGTTTCCGGTCGTTTTAAAGCATATTATTTTGTTTTCCACACTGAATACAAAATAAATCTTAAATTGCGTTCCATGTTTCCCTTTCAGTTCTAACCCATTTAGCACACGCGTTCAGCCTCTCTTACACTGCCTGACATCGTATATTGCCATTAAGTAAAATTGATCGAAAATCAAATTTCATTATGATGAAAAAAACGAATTTCTGCATTTGAAATTTGAGCAAACGACGGTCAGACTTTTGGATCACCAAACATAACCTCATCGCATTTCCTGCGTTGTTTATTCAATGGTTTGTCGTAGCCAAATAAATTGCATGTTCCGTTTTCGTTTTAAGATGGTGGCCGTTTTAATGGTTCAGTATTTCAGTATTTTTTCAAATGTGAAATCATCTTGTTTATTTTCTTATTAGCATTCCTACCCGCCTAAAGAAAGTAAAAAAAATCAATGAGATGGTAACGTTCTTTGGACAAATTGACTAATTCGTTATTTGAAATAAAAAAAATAATATTATTATGTAATGGTTTATAATTAAGTAGGTAGGTATATAAGTACCTGCTCACAAATCTTATGATTTCAGAAGAAATTTTGGATTTGATTTAATAAATAAGATACAATTAAAAACATACTTTTTTGGACGCGAGGTGTACGTAACTGTTCACAGAAGTACTGATGTATTTACGTAGTAGGTATGTAGTTGTATGGTGTGCGAGTGTTGTGACTGATGACCAAAACGGAACTTGGAATGTTCTGTGTATTATGCGGTATTGTCAGTGTCTCCACGGTGAGTGAGCACGACATTAACTCACTCGGAGTGGACTCACTTATTATCATACTGGGAAATGAGTTTTTTCCCCATTGTGCTCGCATCGATCTCGACATCCGGCCGCAGATGGACATCATGTTTTTTGCAAGACAAAATACTCCGGAAGTCAGAGGCTGTAAATGATTGTCACGGGAATGAATCCGCGTATTAGTAACCCATACAAAGTCAAATGATTCATTTGTCTGAAACTCGTTAGAATCGTTCTGAATCCCTATAGGTTTCTTCTATGGAAACGGGCCTTGAGGTGAAATAATTCTGTTTTTCTCGCGGATTAACTTCTTACCAAACTTATAACTGCGTAGCTTTATTAAATGAATAACAATGGACGCGCACGAAGCTAGAAAAGTCGTTCCTAGACAATTAATTACTTTAAAGGCCAAATATCATTATTATTTATCTACAAAAAGTATATTAAGATTGTTTTTTTTATGTATATACCTGTCTTGAGACAGGCGTACAGACATATAAATGAATATCGTAGTTACAAGAATATTTAAGGAAAATTCATTTTAATTTAAATAGAATTTAAACAGAAAGGTGATTGGAAGGTTGGGTAAATCTTATAAAGAGAGTTATCTTATAAATGTCGGAGGAGATGAAGTAAAGGGAGGTGTCTACTAATATCTACAGGAATACCAAAAACTGAACAAATCGGACTAATATCTATGAGAACCAGAGTGAGGACGAATATCTACAGCTCAAACTGCTGACTAATATCTATGAGAACCAAAGTGAGGACGAATATCTACAGCTCAAAATGCCGACTAATATATATGAGAACCAAAGTGAGGACGAATATCTACAGCTCAAACTGCTGACTAATATCTAAGAGAACCAAAGTGAGGACGAATATCTACAGCTCAAACTGCTACCTAATAGCTATTGAACAGGTGATGTCGACGAATATCTACAGCACTGGCAGAGATTGGATTTGCAATTATGTATGCATAATGGCATAACGTAATATTGCGTATGCAGTTTAAAAAACTTAATTTATGTTAAGATAGGTTAGGTTAGGTTAAATATAACGCAAAATTACGTTACGCCAATATGCTGTACATAATTGCAAATCCAACCTCTGCCAGTGCTGTAGATATTCGTCGACATCACCTGTTCCATAAATATTAGTATATAAATATTTTTTACCGACCCCCCCCCACCCCCTTTCGAGCCTCACGTGATTAATTGGCGACTCCCTATTAGGTATGATTGAAGTCGAAACATTGGAGTATTTATTATTATTTATGGAGATAGATATAGGTATGTATATATAAATAAAGAAAAGATATTTATTTATCTACAAATGCCTTTTTGATAGTTTAATCCAAGGTCCGAACTATTTCACTACTTGAAACATATATAAAAAAAAATTATACCACAATTTTTTTCTCCAAGATTTTTTTCTCACAAAGAAGGAGAAAACATTGGTTAACAAAACCAAAATCTATCTATCTTACAAACTAACCATGACGCCGTTTCCCGAAGGGTTAGCAGATAGAATAGATCACCACTCAATTTTATCTCGGCACACACTCCTTGCTTCAATCACATTCATACAGCATACTCTTCTGTTATTGTACATAACTCTTGATGACATGGTTGTGTGGTGTCTTCCTCGGGCGCCCCTGACTTCTTCTACCATTCATTTCCGCACCCCATATATGTGGTTATATTACAAATTACAATTTTTTTTCATATTCTTTTTCTACATTCGGAATCTTATTAGATTCTTAGATTGTTAAAATTTCGTAAAATTACTTTAAATTAGAATTCCCCCAATATGCGCAACATGCTATGTTGTGCAGTGACCTGTTGAGCGAACGTGACCCCATGAGAAACAAAGGCTTTCCATAAACAATAATGCACCATAAATAAATTCACCATAATAATTGGTAACATTAGTACTAGTATATTCCCGCGCCGGGTGGGGTGGCTTATGGCGGAACCTGGGAATGTTCACTGTTCACCCCCTCATTATTATATTTGTATCGCGTTATTATTCAAAGGGATGATACGGTTAAATTTACCCAAAACAGGGCTTCAAAATGACTCAATATCATAAGAATTTCTAATACTAATATGAAAATTTGTACATCGCACTTTTCGTGAAAACATCACCTTAAAGGCGCTGAAGATAAGGCCATACTAAACAATTTCTGTTTTGGAAATTTGATCGCTTCGAAGTGTTTTAGATGCTTAAATTAAATACTGCGTGTAGAACATATCTTGGCCCTTAAAAATATCGGTTATTTTTTTATAAGTCTTTTAATAAGCCTAGAAAAAAATTAAGTATTAGGTCTATAAAAAATCACTTTCAAGTGCAAACTTTCCCACTTATAAACCGCTTTTTGGATATGGTTTTATTGTTTAATGTAGCAAATTCAGTTTCTTTTATAATAATCGCACAAAAAATTATATTTACGCCGGAACTACACAAAATAAAAAATATGCATTGTTATTTTTGACATCACGGCGACAATACGGTAGTCGACGAATTTGGATTTTCAAAGTGAACCTTATACCGTCCACCGAAGAACTACTGACTAGCCACATCCATTTTCTGTCAGTCCTCCCCCGGTCGGAGCGGGGAACAGACGTTAGGCTCCGCGTTGCTTGGTTTCGTAAAAATTAATTTTAAATTTCCGTTTTATTAGAATAAACAATGCGTAAAAAAGGAATTAATGTTTTTTACAGGCTTTTACGAAATCATATTTTTTCTCAAATACCTTTTCCAACCTTTCCAAAAGCTTTTTCTCAAGTATTTTTAATCTCCTCCCTTAAAGGGGCGTTAATTCCGATTTCGATTTTTTCCTGGACTATTGGATCGCCTTAATCGTAGTTTTAGTTGACGGCCTCCGTGGTCGAGTGGTAAGGATCTTAACTACGAATCCAGAGGTCGAGTTTGATCAATTCGTATTATTTCACAATCAAATCATTTAAAGTAATATAACACAGTGTATTTGAGCCACCAGAATGGAAGATACCCTTAGTAGCACTTAAGTTAAGGACCATCATTCAGAATTTTAATCCGGCTTGAAATGACTTTAGCCGTGTATTCCTCTCCCCGTCTTCTTCACCTCCCACTATCTTCATATTAGGTTTATCAACAACATTTTGGCAACATGACAACAAATATGGAAAAACCATGTAATTTGAATAAAATTAATGCAGACTATCCCCCCACCCTCTCCCCCATATGTTATGTATATAAACTGTAGATTAAGAAACAATTGTATCAGTCTGAAGATGGCTTTAACAGGCTGAAACCGGTTACATAAATGTCTTAATTAAAATATGTTTGAAATCTTATTTTTTTAACTTTATCAGGCATTTACACTGAGCGCTGGCGTCATGAAATGTATACTTCTACCTGGAATTTCTTCTTTAATATAACTATTTGTAGCTCGCAACATTGGTTCCACCACGATTCCAAATTATTTGTTTCTCTTATATTTTTAAATCGATGAATTAGTCTAGTAACCCAGGCGCAAGTAGATTTAGCTACACATCCTCATTAAAAATATACCAATTTAAAAAAAATGTTGCACACTTATACTTATATAATATTTCTATTTTTGATATAGACAATTCGTGGTGGAATTCCATTATAATGAAATAATAAAACACGTATATATGTTTTTTGATTTATAAACTACCATGTTTCCAAGACGACATGGCAACAAATATGAAAAACAATATAAATTGAATAAAATGCTTATAGACTACCCCCTCCCTCTTCCCCATATGTTATGTATATTATATATCCAATTGAATTATGAGTATATATGTCTAAAACCTGTAGGTTATACAATTATATTATTATGTAGATTAAGAAAAAATTGTACCAGTCTGAAGATGGCTTTAACAAGCTGAAATCGGTTACGATCACAAATAAATTAAGTTGAAATAACTTTTATATGTGTATTTATTATATTATTTCAAAAAAGGTCTATTTCACTAATGGAACAATCTGAAAAAAAGTGTAAATCAATGAAAGTCAAAAAGGTATACATAGTAGATACAACCTACATGTTTTAGAAATATAGACTAATATTTCAATATGATATTGCATACTTGCAAGTTGCAAGTGCATGTCTTTTAATGTCTAATCGATGGGTGCAGTAAAAATCCCATATTCAGAATCTCCAGCATTTTCTCTAAGTATTATAAAAGAGGACATCCTTTACTGGTTAATATTACAAGTATTCATACCTACTCAAATTTCTGGTGTTTTTGTTTCAACGATTAGAGAACACTGCTAGCTGTTTATCTGTGCGTTTATCTAATACGTATAGGCGTTATCACCAAACCATGTTTTCCTAACGATTGCAGGAAAGACGCCCCTTATAATGCAGAGAAACACAGTAAAACAGTCCTAAACTACACCCACTTGATCGTATTACTAACTCTGTTTTATTGCTATTATTCCGATAACGGACTAATCTTCCACATGCTGTGTTTGTGACTCATCTGACCGTTAAGTATAGCTTCAACGTTGCATAGATTATTATGTCATTTGTTTAAAATTTAATATCGATCGTCCAATTGATTAGTCAGACATTTCCGAAAAATCAATATTTCAATCGAGTAATGCAGTTATATGAAAAAGTGTACCCTCTAACTAATATAATACCATAATTACTTAGAAACTAATGAGAACTTTACCTGTCATAATGTTTCATTGAAATAATGAAAGAAAACCTTTTTCTCCTGTAAAATTTTCTAATGGTCTGTTGGACAAATACGAACTAAGGCGACGCAGTCTCTTCCGATCCCGAACGCCACACAGAAGGTGGGCTAACACATCCGCCGTCAAGACCTTGACAAACCTCACCCGTGAACCCGGGCACCTCTGCTAAGTCACCAACTGTTGCAAACCACTTAGGGAATTAGAAATTCCGGATAATTTACCAAAAAACATAACATTTTACGAGTATTTTGTATTACGTACTTTGGTACAGATTAGACAGAAGATACCTAGATAATATAATATGTTTAGCATATAATATGTATTTTTATATAAGTTCAATATTATGTCGGGGTAGGCATTCTCCTCAGAACCATTAAAGGGCAATCCACACGATAGTCATTATTGTTTTTATGGGGTAGTTAATCGGTCAAACGTCTATTGTGCAGTAGCGTGCTTAACAATTTTCGCAATTTTCTAAATAAAATTATGAAATCGTGCGTGTTATTCAAAAACACTCCATATTTTTAAAAATTCCGAAAATTATAAAGGTTTTGTATGTTAGTTGTAAAGTGGTTAAAAATGCTTTGATTTTATTCATAAACAATTACAAAAGCGTTGTTGTTAGAAATGAAAAACCATGAAATTAATTCATGAAACAGTATGGAAGAAAGTGGTCGTTTCCACCGCTAATTAGTTGGAAATTTCTGGCTTGGTGCGGTAAGGGCGCATAGCATTAGTTTTCATATAAATAAATACATGAATGCTAGGTGTTATAAAAAACAATCGATTTATTTGAAAATTCTGAAAGTTGTTATGGTATTTTAAAAAAGTTGAAAAATAAAATGTTATTGTAATGCTGCTTCGGAGTTTGTTTATAAACCATTTGAATCGTTATTACTAGAAATGAAAATGCATGAATTTACCAGGAGCACAAGCGTTTACAGGAGTAGTTTAGCTGAAGTATGGATAAATAACTTATTAATTCATGAAACAGTATAGAAGGAAAATGGTCATTTCCACCGCTAATTAGTTGGAAATTTCTGGTTTCTGGTAAAGGTGCTTAGCATTAATTTTAAAAAAATGCTAGGTGTTATACAAAAACGATGGCTTTATTGGAAAATTCCGAAAGTTGTTATGGTATTTAAAAAAAAGGCTGAAAAATGAATATTATTGTTAATATTCTTTCCAATTTTGTTTATAAACAATTTGTAAAGCGTTGTTACTAGAAACGAAAATGCATGAATCTACCAGGAGCACAAGCATTTACAGGAGTAATTTAGCTGAAGTATGGATAAATAACATATTTATTAGTACGGTAAGGGTGCATAGAATTAGTTTTCCATATAAATAAATACATAAATGCTAGGTGTTATAAAAAAACGAGCGATTTATTTGAAAATTCTGAAAGTTGTTATGGCATTTTAAAAAAAATGAAAAATAAAATGTTGTAATGTTGCTTCGGAATTTGTTTATTTATTATTTATTTATTATTTATTTTAATCGTTATTACTAGAAATGAAAATGTATGAATCTACCAGGAGCACAAGCGATTACAGGAGTAATTTAGCTGAAGTATGGATAAAAAACATCATTATTAATTCACGAAGCAGTATGGAAGAAAAGTGGTCATTTCCACCGCTAATTAGTTGGAAATTTCTGGCTCAGTGCGGTATGGGCGCATAGCATGCTCGGGCCATATGGCCGGGCAGTGTCAGCTAGCTTCCCCATATATTTATGCGATCTTATCATTTTTTTCTCTACACAAAGAGATATCTGAACGCGATAACGAAAACGAAACGGTTAAGTTGTTTATCTATGCATGTGTTTTTGAGGGTGGACACCAAACCTGAGTGACCCTCTCTGGACTCTCCGAAGAGAACTTTTAATAAGAATCGAAATCACAGGTGAATTAAAGAAATAAATATCAAACAATATATTTTTAAAAGAAACAATCTTGAATTGGGTTTTATCTGATTATTTCCAGTTTTAGG
This sequence comes from Limnephilus lunatus, assembly GCA_917563855.2. Taxonomy (NCBI): domain Eukaryota; kingdom Metazoa; phylum Arthropoda; class Insecta; order Trichoptera; family Limnephilidae; genus Limnephilus; species Limnephilus lunatus. Next base: position 12,206,298 of record OU830602.1, on the reverse strand, counting down.
TTCGCAATGAATTATTTTCAGCTTTAAAAACTGCTTTTGTTTTGTTTGATATTAATTTTAATACATGATTTAAGTGTCGTACGCCGTGAGGACACCACCTTGGAAGGCGGGTATGGATACCCCCGCCTCAGGAACCATTTATTGGATAACCAACACCTCTGCCAAAGGCCACCCCAAGTGGTCCGCTAAGTTTGGTGACTTTCCCGGGTTCATGGGGGGTGAGGTCGGATCAAGAGACTGATTGAGGAGGTCTTTCGACCTTTCCAGCCAGAATCTCTCGACCCATCGCCTTGCACCGCAGTTGAAGGGATGGACTCATACACCCGTCACTTCTGGGACACATTAACCCCCAGATTCCTATCCACCCCTACCTATTTCCTTGTCAAAACTTCCTCTCCTTCATTTCCCTAAAATAACCTTACACACACAGCATCTCCTAAGATGACATTGGCCCTAAGGAAAATTATTTTTCTCAGGGCCTCCTGCATGGAGCTATAAATGTAAAAAAAATAAAACCAGAAATAAATAATGCTGTATTTATATGTAAATTTTCATTGAGCCCGATTTGCTTGAGTCCAGATTGTGACGGTTATCTTTTTTTATTTTATTTTCAGTGTTTTATTCCATTTTTATGTTTTCATTTAGAGTAATTTCATTAATATTATTTACAATGTTTAAATATATGGATATAACGAATCTGTCACACTTAACGATACCACTATGATCACCCTAATACACCTACATATTTAAATTATATTATTATATGTACTTACATATTTGACGTGCCTAGATTCATTTATAATATCGTCTACTCCGCTTACTCGTACATTCACAAAAAGGCGAATCGGTCTATTTCTCACACAAATCGCTCGCACACACACTCGCCTTTGTATGAATTCAAATTGCCTGAGCTACAGACAATTTCCATGGAAGAACTGACAAAAGCCGTGAGCACATATCCTGCCATCAGAAGCCCATAATATATTATTTACGGCAGGCCATTTTCCTACTACGTGTCCTAGCTAATTTCAACATAGGCCGACTAATAGCACTGATGGTGTCTCTATATCCAATCTGATGAAAAATATGCCTTCTAGAACTCTTCATATTTCATTCACGACGAATATTAAAGATATGATTTCTAGAAATCTTCACATTTCATACACGATGAATGATGAAATATATGATTTCTAGAACTCTTCACATTTTGATTTTACACTTTATGAAAGATATGTTTTCTAGAACTTTTCACATTTTGTACACGACGAGTGTTGAAAGATTTGATTTCTAGAAACCCCCAATTTCATACACGACGAATGACAAACGATGTGATTTCTAGAAATCTTCACATTTCATACACTACGAATGATTAAAAAATATATATTTCTAGAACTTTTCATACACGACGAATGATGAAAGATCAAGAAATCCTGTCATTTCATACACAAGAATGATAAAAAATATGATTTTTGGAAATCTTCACATTTCATACACGACGAATGATGAAATATAATATGATTTCTAGAACTTTCCATATTTCATACACCACGAATGTTAAGAGAAATGATTTCTAGAAATCTTCACATTAATGATGGTTTGAAAAATACATATTTCTATAACTTTTCACATATCGTACACGACAAATGATGATAAATATGATTTCTATCACTCACGCATTTCATACTCGAAATTAGAAATATACACACACATTGTGTTCCTAACTTTACCTTACTTTCGTATTCTTTTAAATTATTATTATGTGTAGGTACCTTTATTTTTAATTTTTTATTAAAATTATATTTATAAATACTTGTTTAAAACTTAATTACATTTTATATACTTTACCCATTGTTAACCTATCGATCTAAAATAAAGAACACATATAATAACGGTATTATTATTTTTTAATTAATATAAATATTATATTATGAGAAGAGTAAAAATGCTGAAACATCAAGAATAATTGTTTGTCCCTACCAATTTCAGAATGCGGCACTCTACATGCAATGTGGCATAGTAATGGCGCAACGCTATCTGTAAATCAATCATTTGCTTTACTTAATCGATATTAAATGGGTACCTAATTCCAGGTCATAGTGGAACGATAGTTTAGTCTTATGTTTTCAATAAAAAAATCTTGTAAACACCTTCCTAATACCTAATGCCTAGAATTAAAAGTAAATCACAATTCCATCGCGATCGGTTTTATATCTTTTGTATTTACAGCATGTGTTTCAAATTAATGTTGCCATTGTCCCGGCGTCCGCTATTATAGACTAATTGTTCTGAAAAAAATAATTTACTTAGATAGTGGACTTTACTTATCAAGATGGATAATTACGATAGTTTGGCTTTTCAGGAAATGATTGAACAGGTTTAATGATTGGAGACAAAGTAATTTATGAATTATTCACGTGGACATCAAAATTCTAGTAAATGATTATAAAAGAGAAGTTGTTCCTTCGCCTCAATTAACAAAGAAAAAATATGGATAAATAATGTTTATTATTATATACCTACATTTGTTAGTCTGAATCTGCAAATTTTTTCAAAGATTCAAGATAGAAATTTTTTATTTCACAGCGTAATTAATTAACGAAAATGTACCACTCGATGGAAGAATAATCTGCCTGCCATCATATTACATGGATAGACGAGGCCTATACTACTGCAGAAAGGTATCTCCATCAGGTCAGTGCAGGTTATCATTAAACGTTTAGGTAATTCTTGACCATAATTTTTGAGGTGAGAACGCCCCGTATATAATTAATTATTTGTCATGTTTCTTAGGATATAAATCCCGCCTCCATTGGGGCTATGCTCCACCGACCTCGTTGTAATAAAGAAATAGAAACTCTAATAAAATCAAACGATTGGTGGTTATGTCTTCATCCAATTTAAACCCTATTCTCTCCAACACCTCGATTCAATCAAAATAAGTCAGTTTCAAGATTTACGACGCTGGACCGTGAGCAGGGGAGCATAAATTGCACCAGCGACACCAGCAACCGGTAGCGGTGGGAACATCCACTTGGCCCGTTAAGTGGATAAGCAGACAGCATAAACTGCTAATCACAACACTTTGCTCCCGGCATGTTGTATGAGGCTGAATGATTCTTGCCAAGTCTATTGCGTCTTCCCGTCCCGCGGTATAGACCGCGGTGCAGGCCGGACACCGTTACTGACAACCGGCAACTGGCTAATGGAAGTAACCGGATTTACAGACGTTCCATGTTCATTTGACAAAGGGAGGAATGTGTTAAGGAGTCCTATAAAGGATACATATCTTAAACAAGTCGTGGTGACGACTACAAATGAAATTATCAGCAGGCCCAGAATGACATTCTAAAAATATAAAATCATTTTATATTTATCGTTGATAAGGACGATAATACTAATAAAATCAAATAATAAGGAAAGACAGAGATCCTGGGTTCGATTTCTCGTTCCTACCGTTACCTGTTTATTTGTTCACTTTTATGTTTCGTTTAGATATATTAGTTTCATCTTCTACTTCAATGATTAATATTACATTGATGGGTATAACCTCCAAAAGTTTTAAAAAGTTATTCCAATAAAATGCATTTATATTTTTTGAAAAGGTAACGTTTTTGACGTTTTTAGATGAGCTCGGTGCTATCAAATTTTAACCACTTTTGGATGGTTTGATTTGCAAGATTTGGACGATTTGGAAGTTTTGGATGACGCACGCAGATTAATTCTGTTTTATTTTATAGCCTTTTGATGTTACCATGTATATTTTTGTAACTTTGTTTAGTCAAACAGTTATCTAGTATTGTAGATATAGGTACTTAAGTTGTAAAATTATCTATAATTCACAACAAAGATTTTTTTTAAAACTACATTTTTATATTTTAGATATTTGGCATAAAAGAAATATAACATAGTCGCAATTTAATAGATCATTTGATTGAATATTTGCGCCTTAATTGGAATCTAACAAGTTTACCAGCAATTGCGAAAGTCAAATTAAAGTAATTATTGAGCTTTTGATTGACAAAACTTCCGCTTTCTCCCCTATTTATTATTAACTCGCAATCTTATACACTTGCTGGAATCTTATTATGTCTCCAAAAGCAAAGGGACTTGTGGGGTGGACTAGACGATCTAGAAATTAAGTTTCCCCTTCATTTATACGAAATCAAATGACAAATTAGAATTAAACGATGGTTTGGACCTTATACCTACTTACATCTTCAGGTGGATTCAGGTGGAGAAAAAAACTTTCGAAACAAAAAATTTGGAAGGTTTTTCTGGCTGAAATTGTAAGGCCGACTCATTTTGGCTGAACTCGAAAAGTTTTTTCTAGATCTTTGAAATTTCAAGTTAGATCAAAAATAGCTACATGCATCATTGTTTCTTTTTACATTTATTTGTTTTTTTTCTCTCAGTGTTAGCTGCAATAAAAACGAAGAATCTATATTTTTATTTGTTTCTACGGCAAAGTTTGTACATCGTGATAAGTTTAAAGCATAATATTCGAATAAAGTTCCTGTTCTGAGGCGGTCTGTAGTTTCATATTTTTGTATTATTTAGTCTAGTTGTCTTTACAGGTAATTTTTAGTTTTCTTAATGTTTGCAATTTAATTTTATTACGTTCTCTCAGTCTTCCCAAATATAAATAAAATTAAAATTAAAAAAATAATTTCTTACCGTGAAATCAAATATTTCTCTGTTCGACGGATTATTACAAATTTTTTAACATTTTTAATTTCCAATTAGAACTGACGTAAACATAAAAGAAAATTAACAACACGAATGATTGACGATATTTCAATGAGTTTTATTCGTTCTTTAGACTGTGTTTCCCTTGAGCTTCCCCACGGAAGGACAGGAATTAGCTCTCTTCCTTTGGACTAATAGCAGTATCAGAGCGGGCGGCACCAGGAGCGCATACGGTTCAGTGGATCACCATAAGTATTTACGGCGGAGCGCTGGCGAACTCTGGGCGCGCATTTAAGTTTATGAATGTTAATGAGGAAGCAGGAAAGAGGATGTCATACACACATCGGAGGAACAGCTCGGAGTAGATGCACTTGGACGGTGTTCGCTTCTGGCGGCCTGGTAGCACAGCGTAAAACTCCGATCATTTTGTTGCGAACTTTTATAGAGTGCCTTTTTTTCTTTATTCATAAGGGTTATATAATTAGTGGAATTTTTCGACAACCATGCTAGGCACATGCCCGTGTTATGGTGGTCGATATCTGGAAGCTATTTTGGATATCTAAATTCATATGTATAATAGATATAGTCAATAATTTATTATGAATGCATGAATTGATAAGAATACGGCCATTTGTTTTGTTTTCTGGCCCTGCAGCATTAAGTAAATCATATTTCAAAATCAACATTTTATAAACTTTCATTTAAAAAAAATATATATATATTTTGAATTTAGATATCGAAAGTGTTATTATCCTACAACTTATCACGAGTGCAAAACGAAAACGAAAATTTATGTATAATAGTGTTTGGACTACCAAGCTACTGCAGCGCTTCGACAATCTTTTCCGAAAGCCGCATCCGCAGCTTTGCCCTCTGTCATAAGTAGGACAGCCCAAAATACGTAGCTTTATAAAATTGATATACGTCATGTTTTTTTCAGGGCACAAAGTGCATGAAGAACGAAAATCCGAATGGGCGAATAGGGCAATTTAGATGTGGAAGAAACAAAGAAAGAAAAAGGACACGCAGTTGAGATCAGTTCAAGACAGCCACAGAAAATGTTTGATAATAAATAGCATCGATGGATTGTGCTTGTTTTTAATTCGGGACATTTTAGGTATTATCGGGACGTCGCGACGCGTCGCGTCGGGACAGGAGGCTCAGTAACAGTTAAAGTCTAAACATGTCGGAATGGATGGCAACCCTACACATGAGGCACTGGGTCACAGGAAAAGTAGAAAAAAAAACAACTTCAATTATCTAGCACGCAAGATTTACATTTAGTCACGACTGCAGATAGTAAATGTTATTGCATTATTTATTGTCTTTATAAACAAATCTATTAGGTAATAAAATAAAAAAGGTATTTTGTTTTAAACATTTTATCAAAGTTTATCAATTACATAGTTTCGGTTAAATTGAAATATATTTGTATAAATTATTATGAATTGGGTAAACCAAATTTCATTTAATTATGATGTCATGCCACAAAGTGATTGCTTTCTTTAATAATAATTAAATAACTGTTAGTTTGTTTATTGAATTATTAGAGCCAAATGGTTTCTAGTTTTCGTCAATAAATAGTAATATAGATTTTTTTTTCGGCAATTTTGTTTATTACGACAGAATATTTATTTTCATGATCCTTCTCCCGAGATCTTTATAGAAACCTCACATCGATTGAACTCTTGTATCATAGTGTTTTTTAGGAGTACCTAGGTATTACAAAAATCTTACTTGGTTACGAAAAGCACGTGGTAATCGCGGTTAAGTGCCACGCGTCTGTTCGCAGGGCTACGCCCCCCGTCCCCATTGCCGAGAGTGCCCCCGAGGGGCCCCGCAGCTCCCAGTGGGGACTGAGGAAGCCCCAGTTAAGATTGCCGGACATTGACAATCACCACCCGGGAGATCGGATTTAAATGGCGGATCTCAAAGACTACGAAATCTGATTGTTCGTTTGTCCCCCTCGTTAACGGCTAAACTACAAGGTAAACATGGTTGGTACTGTATGTACATTTTTAACAGGTATATATTTTACTTCCTTACAGAAAATAACTTATTAAGTAAGAAATGATAGAGAAACGGTAAGGACTGTCGATCTGAAATTTGCACAGTTTTTTCTTTAAGGAAATTCTACTCCAACGCAACTATTTTCAGCTCCCACCGCAATTTCCATCAATAGCTATATCCACAATTACTTAGAACTTCGTTTAAACCTCCGTCATTACAATATAATTAATAAATTAATCGCGTAATAAATCAAAAAATTAGTTTTTTTTTTAATGCACTGATTTGACTAATTCATTTAATAGGTAGTTTTTTGAAGTGGCCACCGTGAAAATTTTAAAATGGCACTCATTCCCCATGTATGACGATAATTTTTTCAATCACTCGGGCTTTTTTTCAGTCAACGTGATTCATTAGTGGAAGAATACCCTATCAGAATGAATACATAGAAACGTAATGAAAATAAAATAACTTTTCTTGTAAACATTAATCGAGTAGTTAACAAGTAGTAAGTAGTATTAAATATAGTTTTAAGTAAACTCTAAAGAAGTAAGCATATCTTACGAAACATGCCGGTTTTTTTTAAATATAAACGTGATTATAATTAAGTATTGTACTAATTTTGATTTAAAATGTTGCCATAAAATAAATTTTGCTGTAAGTATTTGAAGTATGTAGTATTAACTGCCCCTTATTTGGTAGATCGCAATATGATATATTCAATTTTATTTGTATGTAAAACTTTTTTTTTTAAAAAGATAAACATTCTCGGGTTACGAATAACCAGACAATATTTTAAAATCTCCCACTACCACCACATTAAGCGGAAAATGTTATGGTGGTGGAGAATTAGCCAGCCGATTTTTTTTATTTTTTATTCTTCATCTTTATTTATCGTATTGCAATTGTCGATGTGCTGTGCCTGTCTCACAATGAACTGTGTTGAGAGCAGGCTCAGTTTACAACAATAGTAGTTTATAACAAAAATACAAATACATTATATCAACAGAATATTACGTTTAAAATAAAATAAAAGACAATCAGCAGGAAATGCATACTTAGAAGCATACGTAGAAGCAATGCATATGTATGAACTCACGACGCCTGGGTGGGACCAAAACGCGATGCCAACTACGCCACTGACCGGTCGTAAGTCATAAAAGCATTCTGAAAATAACCAGCCGTATGACAATTGTCCATGATAAATAATCACGTGAGGCTCATTCCCAACAGTAATTTGATTTATAGGTTTTATTATTTCTAGGGAGTAACACAAAAGGATGTGATATTCTGAATAATGTATCGATGATTGATTGTTGACTGAATGTGTAAAGAAAAACAAACGCATTATATCTATCAGGAATCAAACAAAGTATGAGATGTTTATCTTTCTGGAAAAGTCCTTTCCACGTAGTTTTTGTGATTTTCCATGCCAAGATAAAGAAATCAATATTTATATATTTAATTTACACGATACGGACCATTACGAGGGTATAACCAGAGAAAATCGGAAATATGTTAAATTTGAATCAAATTTTAGACGTATTGACTCTTTTCCACAAAAAAATATAAATTGATTTCGAGGGATTGTTCTTTTATCTAGTAAACGCATGTTTTAAATTTTGAGATTTTTATTTTATTTTTAGTATAATAAGGTTGCACCATAGGTCGTCGGCAGATTTGTTTAATTTTCAAACGAAAAATCTTATTTTACAAGACATATTTCATACCATGTACTCATAGATTATTGTAAATCAATACGTTATCTAGTAAACGCATATTTCAAAATTTTTATTTTAGTTCAAATAAAATCATAAAAAAATATATCCGAACACTTAATTACGACGAAAATTTCTCTATTTTGTCCATATTTACTGTATTACAAATTAATATATTTAAGATTTTTTTTACATTCTTATTGTGCTTAGATATTATTGAAAAATAATCACAAAAAGTACATATCTTAATAGTTTTATCATCACGCCTTTCAGCATTTTTGGATGTAGGTATAAATTAAAGCCATTTCGGAATGAAATAAAATCGTTATTGAGAATAATTAATCTTTCTCAATGGAACCGCCCTGTACGATCGTACGAACATCTTTCGACGAAATGTGAATTTTCGGCCGCTGGCTGGTTAAAGGCCCTTAAAGTATACATACATGTATCATCATGTTAACAATGGTAGATAATTATTCAATGTATTTAATTTTTTTGTATGTATTCATGTAAAGGCTACGTAGTGCAATATAATATTATAGGAACAAGCCAGAATTAGAGATAAATTAGTTCTTATTTACATATAACTTCAGAATTGCCAGTTAGGCACTTGCTGATCTTCCTCTGGCCTTGTATCCTTTTTTCTCATCCCCTTCGGTCCCCCTTTCCCCGCCCCTTATAAGACATTTGACCATTATATTTTATATATTGATGGATTCATTTTTAAAAGTTCTGAGTGAATCAGTGTTGAGATATTGTCGTGAGTCAGAGATAATCAACATTAACTACAAAGGGCTTATCTTGATGTATTCAATTGGCCCCGGAAGAAGCAGTTAAAGTTTGTACCACCCCTTGACCATAAGTTGGCTTGAGTTAACCAACTCAAATCAGACCGTGAGACGTGTTACTTAAATCAAATAAATTGAATGGTAACTTTGTATCATTTTGTTAGATGTTTATTCAAACATGAATGAACACGGATATTCTTTCCACGATTTTAGAATACTTATATCTTAAAAGTTACTAAGTACTTTTGCTTTACTTGTGCAATTTTGCAACAGATTTTATTGCTTATGGAGCTTTGTAATTACCCACAACTTGAAAAAAATCCATGTTTAATCACAGACACACTATCCCATTTAATCACATACCATATATGTCCCAGCTCACATAGGTCAAATCGCTGTAACTCCTTTACTCCTATAGTGAGAAACATGTTCTAAACGGTGTTAGAAAGGAAAATCTCCACGCTTTATATTCAATTCTAAAAAATAATCACCAAAAAAGTAAAATGCACACCTTTATTAAACAAAAGTTTTGAACCACAATTTGAAAATTTGGAATTTTTTATTCAATATTTTCACATGGAACGCCAAAAAAGTGAGATGAGAGTAACGTTTATTGTACATTTCTCTAGTAAAATGTGTGTGTTTTTTTCTCGTTATCACTAAATTTAGTTAGAAAAACGAAAGTTGAGCCATTTTAAAAACTTTATTATGTTTGCATTAAAAATGTTTATATTTCAAAAACTATATGTTTATTTTGAACTATTTAATCTGAAAGCGTATTTTATCACCTTTCAAAAACAGTTTTTAGTTTTTGGAAACGTTCAGAAATATTCCATTTATTTGCATTTTATTGTAAAGCGGAAATAATTTGACCATCTGAAAAACGCGTCAAATTTCTCAAGAGCTAGCTTACAATTAGTAGGGTGGTTAGGGCTAGTTTCATAGACATCCTGTAATTGCAAACTCAGTTTGAAATTCAATTAAAATACACCAAGGATATAGCTTTTTCTTGAAATTTTCTTACCGTTGTAGTCTTTTGTGTTGTATTTAAATATCTCAATGCAAGGACTCTGGACAAGGGGCATCGGAACGTTATTCATCCGATTTATGAAGCTTGGCACATGTGCTGCAAGTGTACCAGTCATCATAATAACTGCATACCGTTAAATAAACAGAGATTCAATCATCTTCATCCGTGTTTACAAATATCCCAATTAAGCGGACAAGCAAACGCTAGTCAATTACCCAGCGTGAAGTATAATGCATGATGGAGACTAATTCTTTACGACCTCCTCCAATTCTCTCATTTCCGGTGTCGCTAAAGGATGAATTTGGAACCACATATAATTAGAGCACGTACAAACATTACTAAGCAAATTCAAACTACAGAATAGCTCGCGCTATCAACAACTAGGTAACAAATTGAAGACCAAAAAAAATCTGTAACTTCCGCGTGGTCCAGTTATAAAATAAATATTTTTAAAATTTAAATAATGAGTTTTTAAGCCGCCGCTACCCGAATTTCTACTGATTTCTTTCATATCTTCCTTAAACATTTGAAGTTTTTAAGCTCTTGTGTTATTTTTGAATTAAAACTTCTTTACGCACGCTTGACTTGGGGAGTAAGCTGGTAAATGCGTGACGAAAGCGTTACGAAAAGCGTGATCGGGCGAGGCGAACGGAAGTTGAGAGGGAGATATAAGTTGGTGAAGATAGAAAGAGAGAGAGTTACGTTTCGTATACAACTGTAGGGGCAAGAGAGAGAGGTGCGAGCACACATTTTCTTTCTCTCTTTCTCTCATAGCCAGTTACGTTTCGAATATCTAAGATACAGTGCAGGCCCATTGTCAGTATCACACTATAGGATCAAGAGAGAGCAGTGCGCGCGCATAATTTCTTTCTCTGTTCTTTTATAAATTGGTGAAGTTTTACACTAGTCGTGTGGTCTAAAGCACACTCGTTTTTTTAAGATAAATATCGACACATTCTCCACGCCGAAATGCAAATTCCCTCAACAGAAAAAAATCGCAAAGTATGCTCCGAAAATTATTTTAAACACGTTTCTTTTAGTTATTTACAAGTTATACGTATGAAAAAATTCACAGTATTTCTTTGAATGCTGTTTTATACAACCCCTAAGAGATTTTTGCTCTATTTTAAACGAGTCGTGTTTTATTAAACATTTTCACAATTTTCGCTTCAATTTTATCGTTTTAAATATTAGGGCGCTCTCTCCAACATTTGTAATTACATATCTCTCCATCTTCTTCTTTTTGAGCGGGGAGCGGGGACTTGTGATAGAAATAACGGTGATCTGAATTTTTCGTTTACCTTGAAAATGTGTCAGACAAAATGTCACAACATTAAATGATCCTCATATCCCTGAGAAAGGTCAGCGAATGATCCGGATAGGCTGCGACTGACGGGACCCTTGTGCATTACAAAATTAATTAATAGTCTCGATGTAGCTTTTTTGATGCAAAAGTAGAGCATAGACTCGTCCGAAGAAGTGTGCTGATGTAATGTTTGATGAGATGTCCTGATTAAGATGCGGACACTCCAATTAACACACTTAATGCTTAACGGAAGCAATATCATCAACGCCATTCTAGTTAACAATGAATTCAGAGTACAATCATTATTATTTTTAACATATTCGATATTGATATATTTTTAGAAGCAAGGAATGAGTTTTTCAAATGATTTATGATTTAAACTGTTTTACAATTACTAGGTAGAACTCATCACCGCCGGAGTCACTTCGCTTTTCTTTTGACGAGATTTCAACACCTATTAAAAAGAATCATTGACGAGATGATAAACGTGGAGAGAGAAATGGGTTATGCTGTTCCAACTTTAGACAATTTAATTAACATTTCCAAAACTCTATTTATCATGTATTATAAAATAGTTGCGTTGTTTTATAAATTAATATCGATAAAACTTAGGTACCGCTCGTTTTACAACAAATTAAAACACATTAACGTAAACAAATTCGTAAAGATAAACAAATTAATCTCTGCTTTTTAGAAATTTTAATATTTATGCATATATTACAATTCCCTTTTCTTTAAATGTTAGAAAATTACAATAACGTCCCGTTAAATATTTTGGAACCAGTGAGATTATGGCATCCCCAATTGGGGTACATTGTGAGGCTAAAGGTACGGACGTGGGAGAGGACGGAGATGGGGAGAGGAAGGTGGGGAAGTTCCTGTCTACTCAGATCTGGTCACCAAACACGGCTAAAGCCATTTCAAACAACTTTTCTATTCTAAATAGTCGGATTACACCACAGCGATACCGATCTTCTACTCTGGAACTTACAGTAAATATACCTTATTAATATTTTAATCATTGACGTAAGTCTGAAAGAAAAATTACGTAGGTAGATACTAATTAATACACACAAAGAAAATCAGACAAAGAAATATGTTGTTTTTATAGTCAAATCAAATTGTTTCGTTTACCATGTCTCTAAAATTAACAAATCATGTAATTTTTGGGTTGTTTTAAACATTTTTATAATATCAATTTGAATCAATTTTGTATCCCCAAATGAAATAAGTTGGGTATATAGAAGTATCTGTTTCGTCACCGGCAGAATGAAATTGGATCAAGCAAATTAGCATCGTTAAGTCTGATGATTCGGAGGTATATAATGGTGCATACTCCGGGCTCGTGTCGTTGGCATTTTCCAGCTTCCAGTGTTAGCTGTTAGCTGCAGATTAAAGAGCGCGATGATGACGAACTACGCTTTGACAATTAAGATTATTTAAATTGGCGCTTTGTTGATGAGATGCTTTCGTTAGCCATGCGTCATTTGAAACTGCCGTGTTTACATCTAGTTTACTCAGTGGCTTCCAAATGTGGGAAGACAACATATTTATTATATTACTGGCGAGTTACCGGCATGCGTTGCATAGCCACAAACAAGGAAATTATTTCTCCCTGCGTGTCTTTTCCCATTCGTCCCGTTCCCCTTCCGCCTCCCATGTCCCCTTCCCCTCACGCGTTACGCCTCCACCTCCCCCGCCTTCCGCGTTCAATAGATTTAATCCCGGTACATTCAGATTTTCAACTAGCTCGCGTGCCACCTTATGCAATTTTTTTTACAAATTTTCATTTTTCATACATATTACAAACATAAGAACAATCAATCAAATTTGGTAACTGACATACATACAGTTTGTCAAATAAGAGTAGAAAATAAATGAGGGCGCCACCGTTGCCCAAATGGCAATACTAAAAATATAACCATGGTGTTAATCTAAAGCTGTGTAACCTACATTTTTATTAAAAATTAAAAAGGCATTAATCATTGCTATATAGATACCCACTGATCTCAAAATTAGAATTACATTTAGGTTATATTATTATTAAACATTTGAAATTTTGTGTTAAAATAATAAAATATAAAGCACGCTTTAGAAATTGCTCACATTTATTTAATACTAACTTAAGTACCTAGCGTTGCCCGGGCTTTAGATCATGCCTCTAACTTTAGATCTGAATATATTTAACTCATTCAGATCTAAAAGTAGTGTGACTAAACTCACCATTAATGATTCTTCCTTTCCACCTACTGTTAAATTCAAATCTAAGTTAAATTAAATGAAAGCCAATCACTTTGTAAAACACAATTTAAACAAATTTATGTCATTTCGTAGGTACCTTCACAATAGTGCTTATTCGATTTTTTTTTTTTAAGAACAAAAAAATGTTTTTTTAAATGTGTATACAGTGTTTTGAATTTTCTGTGTCATTGCAATTTTAAAGAATATTTGACAGATAAATTGGTGTGGTAAGCCTAAAAATTTCTTCTACTTATTTTCTACTCTTATTTGACAGACTCTAGGTACCTATTCAAAATAAATATAATTTTTGATTAGTTTCAAAGTATTTGATTTTAGTTAGTCCCATAGGTGAGTACTTCGATTTAATTCATTAATTTAAAAAGTTCATTCGAAAACTGAATTTTGATTTAACAATCGATGATTTGCAAAATATCATTCTCAAATTGTGACATTTTTGACAGTTTTGTAAGTGTTTTTGTAAAGATTATAAAAAACTTTTCAGATGTATTGTCATGGATTTGTAATAATCTAGAAACCTTCGCGAGGGCGGAAAGAAGGTATTGAAAGTTTCAAACATTTCCTATGCTATAGCAATGCATAGACAACTCACATACACAGAAACGTATATTGATTTTTATATATAGATGTGGGACGTTGGTACACAATCATTGACATTACTTATTTTATCTATCGATGATTGTAGCGAAAGCAATCACAATGTGTTTAGTTGTTAGAAATACCAACATAGATAAAAAACTTTTTTTTTTCTTTTCAAGCTTTGCTAATGGAATTTTATAAACGGTGGCGAGAACTCGTAATACAAGCGGGAAACTTCTGACAATTTTTTTCAGCAACTAATGGGCTAAGCAACCTTTGGAGCCGTATTAAATTTCTACGCATTTTAAAACACATAACAACTTACTTTAACTCCCTAGCGATCGGTGTTTTTCAAATTTGACGTAATAAATTTCAATTTATACTGGATTTACTCAAAAATGAAAGCTCAAATGAAAAAAAGTTGTATCACAAAATCGACTCCAAATGTGATGTAGTTTCACCGGCTTACGGAAAATCAACACAGTGGCACAACTTTAACGTCATGAAAAGTTACTAAAAAAAACTAGGTTAAGTTACAGGCTTTTCATCATCACTTTCAATAACTTTATAAATATGTGTCGAAGTGCCGCTGTCGCGAAACCATTTTATAAAGTAATTAACATTTTTATTTTAATGTGATCAAGCGAAACGATAGGAAAAGTTTCAATTTATCTAAATTTTTTTTTTTAATTCATAAGGTAAACCAATTAGTAGTAAAGATTAATCTAAATATTGATTTCACGTTAGGCTTCGCCTTAAGCTTCGCCTCAAGCCTCACAACATACCCCATTCGGGGATCTTTTGAACTTTGGATTCCCGTCAAGGCTTAACCTTTGTTTAAGGAATGAAATGTTTACCATCTTTCATCTTCCATGATTCTCTTTTTTCACAACATTCCCTAAACAAAAATGTCATTCCTTCACTGGATACAGACAATTGGTGCGGAAAAATCTTTAATACTTAATACATTTGTTCCACACAATATGTAAAATGCTTCGTCATATCAAACTATTTTTTGCAATTCATTTTGAATACAGATTGAGTAGCCGTTGATTTGATGTGGTGTCGCGCTTTTATAAGCACTTCCTGCGGACCAATTTGCGTCCCGAACGTAAAAACCGTGTGAAATATTGAAGGATTAACGCTTCGGTGACAAGTGCCCGCGGTGTGTCTGACAAGGCGTGTCTACTTACCAACATACAAACGTACAAACACACTAACATACATAATATTATACACATTCATCATTTTACTTGTAAATAAATATACACCACATGCCTACTACACTATACCTACATGCGAGTACACTGCACTCGTGTAAATATACACTAGACACCGCTCAATTGATTCCTAGAAATTAATAATGGGTAGATACCTATTCGTACGTACTTGGGAATACTAGTCCCAGCGAGAGATTACGTGATGTTATCGTTCTAGTTACTTCTGTTCTTTTCTTTTAAAGCAAGACGTGTGAGAAGGAAGGGGATGATCATCGACGACGTCCATAAGAGCTTTCGCTGGGACTTGTTTACCTAATTATCGGAAAATTCATTAAAGCCTTTGAAAAATGATAATTTTTCTTCGCAGAAATCTTTGTTATTTTTTCGACATTCAAATGCATTAATACGGTAAACAGCTTTTAAGATTCATTCAAATATATCTAGATATTATATATACAGAAGTGAAAACTCCTATATATTCGTTGTGATTTGAAACTCGATGAAACGAAAAAGAGACAAACACATACGTCTACGCGATTTAGCCTGCGAGAGAGTGAGATAACATAATCGGTCTCCTCTTTGTGCGGTGTCGTAGCGTCCCCACTCTTGTCCACTTTAGTTTACTGAAGATTTCATTTCTACCGGGTGTGAACTGCACACTTGTATTTTTTTCATATATAGAGTACCTAGATATTACCTATGAGGTATTTTAAAACGTTTTCCTGAAACTTCTGTCACAGAACACAACTAAAGCCATTTAACGATTCAAATAAGAAATTGATGGTCATCTTTCATAAAAAAAGAGTTCCTTCAGCTCTAGATAACTGACAATTTGATGTCTTGTTTTATGTTTTGACACTAAAATGGATATTACAACGCTCCGTAGATCATGATGGAAATGCGTTGCAAGTTGAAAATATAGTTAGGCTGACCTATACTTAAATTCTTGCCCGAAAAACAGTGTTAATTTCAAGAGCTCACGACGTTTAAACGTTTTTGATACTTTAGCAACGAAATTTTTCATAATTTATTTATTTAATTATGATGTATTACAAAAACATGGTAAGTAACACATTATTCCCAATGAGTTGAGAAGAAAACTCATTACGGAAACAATAATAAGGTAATATTTGTTTAGCGCTGTTTTGTGTTATTTCACTTAAGTGCGATTAACTATAATAAACTTAAAGATAATTTTAGAGTGCTCCGTAAGTCTATTACAAAATATTGATTAAACAATATAAAATAGATAATAAACAGCATATAAAAAGCACTTACAGAAGAACAAAATTAACAATAACAGTGCTGTTATAGCGTAGGACAATAATAATAGACAATAACAGGACAGTACAAGAACTTTAAAACAAAAATATTATATAAAAATAATAAAATAACGGGACAAAACAAAAACTTTAAAACTAAAATATAATATAAAACAGGTGGCAGTTTACGTTCAGAATTAAGAAACATTATTAGTGGACATTAAACATAAAAGTACAGTAAGGAGGAAACCTAAACAAAACAATTACCGTATTTTTGTTTGATAAGTCCTGAAATGGGCTGAAAACAGCAGTAACCACGATTGCTATGAAGGTAGTAAAATAGAAATAGGCTATTTGAAGAAAACATACGAAGCCAGTCCAAGACATGGAGTAACCAGTAATAACGGCAACTGCCGCGGCTGTGTGATTGGCGCTGAGCCAAGGAGGCGTCTTTTTGGCCCGAACAAGACTTTATTTCTTAAAGTTAGACAATTTAATTTTCGTTATTTCGCGCTTTATTGCTGTTCTTGTTTTGCTGATACGGCGACTGCCATGTGGGGGAAGGAACCCGGCCTGTTTGCGTGTCGGCGAGTCACGTACAGTCGTACATATGCCCTAACCCACTGTGCAACTTGCAATATGCAATGTGCACTAATCGCATCAAGTGTTGGTGGCGCAACTGACTGCAACTTTCGGTTCGATGCAAGTTTCAAAAGCTTTACTGGAATTTTGATGTTCTCTGTAAAATTCACGTTTTTTTTTTGAAGATGGAAACAAAACGCGTAACATATCAAAGGTTTGTTTTTGCTGATTCGTCGAAATTTGATTCTAAAGTGCATGAATACTTCATTTTGTCTTCGCTTATAGAGATACCGAAAACTTGTTGGCAACTCAGTTCACGGTACAACTCAATTTATCAACCTCCTGAACAAAATCGATATTTTTCTGATCTGACATATCGCTAATTACTCGAAAATTGGCAGGTCGTGAGCCGCTACCATGGCAACCTGTCAACATGGCAACTGAAACGCGACGTCCGCGGCGATCAGCACTGCTAGTCACCGTGTTGTCCGTGACAACTTGGTTTTTAACAAGTTGCATGTGTGCCAATGAAGTTCCTTTCCTGTAGACAGCGATTGAGTCGCCAACTGTTTTTTTCGGTTTCTCCAAGAGCGAATGGCCTTATTGTTTGAAAGTTATAAGGACATCTAATGCCATAGGTGTTGATCAAAATGACACTGCAAGCTGAAAAAAATTGTATTGGCCTAGAAAATTCTTGGCTAATTTCACTGTTTGAGATTTCTGGCTAATCCGGAATTCAGACAAACAGAATCTGCTTTATAGTTAAAATTCTTGTTGTGGAATTTTTTTGTTATTGTTCTCCTTACTATATATGGTAGTCTGAAGCTCATATCTGATTGCTAACGGAAGTTATGGAAATGGGTAAAGTTTTTGGGACATACGCCATGAACCAAAGCGTAATGTCTTGGCAAGCATCTCTTGTTTTACTATTGTGTTCAAATTGCAATGTATCCAACCGTCTTGTACTTGTGGGGTTAGTAAATACCTAATGATAACACTAAAGCGTTCAAATAGCGGGGTGGAAAGAACCTAAATAACCAATGCTACAGTAACACACCCCTATTGTTGTCCACGATTCCCTAAAGTCAACGATAAGTATGTTTCCAGGTCTGTTGATTGGAGGTGGGTTCCAAAATACCCGGTACACAAAGAGGCTAATCCTGGACATTAGACGGTGGTCATCAATCATTTATCCATCGATTGGTCAGAGCTCTTTTGTCATTAGAGGTGTTCGCTGTCCAAGCGTCGGATAGTGAACATTGTCCTGTCTAAGTGTCCACCCAAATGGACACTAACGACTTTAAAAATGTCCAAGCACCTACCAAGTTTCACAGCACGCCTCGCAACCCCAAGTAAAAGCTTCTAAGTGGGTGGGGGGGGCGATTTCCTGATATAAAGCGTCCTTAATTTAAGGACATATCTAAAATCGACAATAACATGAAATATTACCCCTTTAAAGTGATTACTAAAAAATTCTAGCAGTTATGTTTTAAATATTTAAATTTTTTTTAATTTAAAGGGTAATATTAAATAAAAATACAAGGAAATATTTAAAAAATAAAACTAAACAAAAAAATTCCATGGCCAAAGCCTGTGCGTGGATAATATAATTTTTTTTAACATGTTTGTATGACTTAAGATGTCGAATAATGTTGATATATTTTTCTGTGTTTTGTTTTGTTTTACGTATCGCTTAGATTTATTAGCATAATCTTTTTCATCAAAATTGTTATTATTTTGCAATTAAGTTATCAAGAACCTAAAAAACAGAATAGAGATTTTTTTAAACGAAAGTCTGTTTAACACATTTTTAAGATTGTAACTAAAAAAATCAATAGATATTTTATTTCTCTTCCAGAGTTGTGTTATCACATTCACTTTCAAAATACCATACTAAACAAAAGTGAAACATCTGAAAAAAATAACGGTAACTGTTAAAAACAAATGGTAACGTTCCTTGAAAGCTGTCATAATTTCATTTTGAAATTTAAAGTTAACAGTTGTTACCGTAGCGGAGAAATTCTTCGGTATATAACGAAGTCATTACGCGGGGGGTAAGAATGGACATTATGAGCGATGTACAATATGAAGCTCTGAAGTCGGTTTGGTGCCATATGGCACCACACCTGGTAGGTTTGTTCCGCTAGAACTACCCACGGGTCATCCGAGGGGGTGTAAACTATATTATTTTATTCTCACGGCACAGACAAAGGTATGGGGTTGGGAATTGTTTATCGGAACAGTCTCAATTAGTTTCTTAGCCTGTGGGGGTGGTTTCATACGGATCAGCGTATTTCATAGTTATTATTTAGTTATTTCAGCGTATATCATATTTCATAGTTGATCAGCGGTAAAGTGACGAATATTGTACCTAATACAATAGTTACTTTCACAAGGAGTTTTTATTTTTATGCATATTTTATTGTTTTTTTCATAAGATGCATTTTTTTGGTTTGATATATCTTATTTACCAATTTGTTGAAGTGAAACTTCTTTAGCACCGTTATGATTTGAAACTCGATGAAAAGGTAACGAGTGACACTAAAAAGAGACAAACACATACATCTAGTATTCAGCCTGCGAGGGAATTAGATAGAATAAAACCTTACCTACGTACAGTACCTACGAAGCGTCGCGCTCTGTCGAGCTGCGCGCATTGGCCGCTTTGATTATGAGCTCACTTTTCAAGGCTCCTATTGGTTAAGATTGTTTGGGTGAAGGTTTTAATTCTACCGCGTGTTGCACTAGATGACTAGATTATTGTTCGATTAAATTAAGCAGAATATTATGAAGTACTTTCGAATGTTGAGCGTCAACAAATTGTCATTGCGTTTTCTGTCAAGTTTAAAAAATATGTTTGTACGTCCCTAAAAAGAAGTAAAAATATAGTCATGCGTGACATGAAATGTGAAGGAATCTCTAGGGTAATACAGCATTCTTCATTCGCTTAACTTTATGTTAATAATACTTTTAAATTAACTACCAAGTCGAAAAACACGTAAAAACTTTTTTACGAAAACATTCACATGAATAAATAAAAAATAAAAATAAAAATATTTATTAGATTTAAAAACGGACAATTTACAATATTGTTTGCCGCATACTATTTTAAATAGAATCCTATTGGACGACCATGTATTCATAAGACTTTATTTATAGTATTGGTTTAAATTAAATGTTTCTATGGTGTCAAACAGCTATGGAATCTAGAAGCGCGCTAATTGTCTAGCTGTAAATTCCAGATAAAAGTATCCAATATTAACATGCAACAAAAATTTCATCCTGATCTAAGAATCTTTGACATACCGATTTAAATGTCATATAATAAAACGATTCCATGACAGTTGATCCCCTGACAGTTGGCCTTGCGGCATACTTATATACAATGTGCAGTCGGTTTAGGGAAAATACGGTGTATCTACTTATACAGAATATAAATAAGAGTCCCCGAAGGGGTGCGCAGAGAGGATGTAAAGCCAAATAACAAATTACAAAACATATTTTCATTCAAATGCATCAAGGATAAAACTACTTGTCCATATATTAGTGCATATACCAGATTACCAGTACAAAAAATATTTATTTTTAAAGTTAGTAAATAATGCATAAAAAAATAATTGTGTAATAATTTTTAAGTGATCAACCATCGGGTCACCAAATAAGACATGACGCCAAATTATATTATTTTCATTTTAATTTTACTTACTATAGTGAATCTAGTTAAAGATAAATAAATAGTATAGTTAATATGTATTTGCATATTTAAAATTCATAGGTAGGCGCTAAAAAGTATAAGTATATAACCACTGGAGCGCTTTTGCCACAATATGGCACTACTTAATATACCTCGGATTGCTTTGCTGCCAATTTTGGCAAATTCTCCATTATTTGTAAGTAATTAAGTAGAAGTTTACGATTTTCTAATTTTTTTTTTATAAATCCTACAAATATGTGATAATCTACAATAGATTGATGAATTCATTGGCTATATATAAAAATAATCAGTTTGTATGTCTCCATATTAAAATTCGGAGGTATGATTTTTTTTAATATGGGCGGAAAATATTCAAAATGATTAACAAACAACTTCGAGCAATCAGAGAAAAAAATTTAAATTGCACTGCCGCTCCAGTGGTTAAAGTGGATAGACACTAGGTACCTAGTGTAAAAGTTTCCCCAGAAGTATCTCTTACTTCCCAATCACTTTAGAGGCTCTTGCTAGATACATAGGTATTCATCCGGCGATGTTTAGTGCGGGAGATGAATGCTGATAATTAGAAAACGAGGGGGCAGGGTTGATGATTTCAAGCCTTTAAAACCCCCCTTTTAGACAAAAGATGAGTGAACGTCCGTTTTTAATGCCGGGTCAGTCTTCCGCCCGTTTTCATTCAATCTCGGCTCTCGCTCCACTAACGTATAGGCCAGAGGTGCTCAACCCTCACGAAAATGATAAAATATATAATTAAAAAAAAACCTAAAAAACTAAATTTGAAATAAATTAATAATGGTGTGATCAACTCACTGCTAACAGATTGAAAAGAGCACATGAAACCATTTCTTAATTTGGGAGGCGGGAATGGGTACTGCCGCCCCGGGAACCTTTATTGGATAACCAACACCTCCGTCATAGGTCACTCCAAGTGGTTTGCTGGTTCGCTACATTTGGTGATTTAGCAGGGGTGCCCGGGTTCATGGGGTGAGGTTTGTCTAAGTCTTGGAGGCGGATGACCAGGACACACTGAACCCCAGATTTCTACCCACCCCTTAAACTCTTTTCCTTCCCAGAACTCTCATCTCTCTCTTTTCCTAAAAAAACCCTCCACACAGCATCCCCAAAGATGACATAGGCTCTGAGGGAAATTATTTTCTTCAGGGACTCCTGTGTGGAGCTCATGTAAAAAAAAACACTAGAAAGGTTTTTATTTTTTTAAATCTTAAAAGTGAAGATGTGAAAAGTTCACACCACCAGATTAAAAAGTAAATAAGAATAATACTCTAAATTTGTTGAAAATGTAGAAGAAACTACTTGAAAAATCCAGATTTTTCAATATTGATTGGTGCTCAAAATAGTTTAAATGTAGGTTCCTTTATTTAGTGGTAGCCATACTATGTAAGGAAATGGTTGTAGTGGGAGTAGAAGTGATTGGGTGCTTTTAAAATTCCGACGGCAACGGCACAGCGACGGGAACGGCACGCGGCGTTTCATTTCATTAATAAGTGCAACGGACACGAAGGAAATGATTTCAATTTTCCTTTGCGGGAAGCAGACATACGTACTTCATCTGTCTCATTCTCTACAGCTCTTTCTTACACGTCAGTATGTGCCGTGTAAGAAAGAACTGCAGCATTATTGTGACAAAGAACGCGCTTTTTTATTTTATTTATGTCTTTTCCGTAGGAATTTGCGTGACGTTGTTTTACAATCAAAGTCATGAATTATTTTTGATTTGTGATTTTCGAAGTCATTGGGTTCAAAATGATATAATACGTATTATGTTATTTATTAGCTAAACATAAAAAGTGCTGAAGGTTCACACAAACATTTTTTTTAAAACCTTGTATGAGATGACAAAAACGTTTATAATACACTTTTCTAAAAAAATATATATAGATATGTTTTATTTATTTTTTGTCATCAGTAATTTTAGTTAAAAAACGTGAGGTGAATATTTTAATTTTTTTTTTATGTTTGGATGCAAAAAAAAATTATTTCATTTTATTTTTGTTTATTTCGGTTTATAAAATTAGAAAGCGTATTTTATCACCATTCAAAAACAATTTTCAGTTTTAGGAAACTTTAACAATAATTTTCCATTTATTTGGATTTTAATGCGAAGCGATAATATTTTGACCCACTGACAAAATATGGCCGAGGCCCGAGGGGTTAAATCAGACTCATTTTTTACGCACGTTGTACGAAACATACATTAATTATCGTTAATTTCACGTGCCAATGGTTCTGTGTTTCTGCCAGGAGCTTTTCACAGGTCCGTACCACCGCCCAACGTGCAGAGGCTTAAATAGAGCTTACGTGCTTTTCAAAATTTATATTCTAACCAATGAGAAGGTTCCAGGCGAATTGAATGTATTTACGGGTATCTACTAATTAATCGAGCATAGTGAAAGTGCATGCAAATATTGAAATCGAAAATCTTCGATTATCACATTTACAACAAAATAACAATATTTAATGTAAAAATAAACCCATCATAAATATTTGTCAAAGTGTAATTGAAAATATGCGGGTTTCGATCCTAAAAAGGTTATTAGTGTTATTACATTGTTTAATATATATTATTGAATTTCTTAAATTTTTGGTCGCTAGGAAAAAAAAAGAAAAATCTCCTAAAGTATTGGTGGCTCAAAGGTGTCGTATTGTCCGTTTTTAAAGCTGAAAGAAATTAAAGTTGTGAATTTGAAAAAAATGTACATTTTACTAGTAGTTCTTGCAAATTTCGTATCACACATGTGGATTTTTTAGTAAACACTATATGTCAATTTGTTGACGCTCACGATTCAAAAGTATACGCTACTTATTTTAAAGGATTTCTACTTTAAATTATTTTTTAAAAATGCTCCAAATCATATAGTTGATTAGTCAGGCATACTAAGCTTTAAGATAATGTGGAAAGCAATATTCCAATGCTCACCATAAATTTTTATTTAATTTTTTATTAATAATTTTTTTGTTACATACATAAAAATATATACAAATGTTACAAAAACATTTCTTTCGATATAAAGTAAAAAAGAAGGAACTTTTTAAATTAAATTGGTAGCTTTAAGATTAACAATAATACAATTAAACAAAAAAGATATTACAATAGTATGCATATATGAATGATATCCAAAAAAATCCCATATAAGCATCGCCAGTTCGGGGTATACTTATGTTATTTTTTGCAATTAAGATTATAAGTAAATTACATAATTATGTTTTAAAATAATGTAAATCAAATATTATTTATACATGCCTGTGTTTTACATATTAAATATGCAATAAAGTAACACCGGAAGGAATATTTTGAAATATCCCACTAGTGACCGAGAAAATATCAACATTTTGTTCAGCTCACTACAAGTTTTTCTGCATTATAATTGATTTAGTGGTGTTTTGAGTGATCTGAGTTTTTATTACCAAATATAGGGTACCCCTTTTACATATACGGCGATTTCTGACTAATCAACTTAATCCACAAAAAAATATCTCATCAAATGAAATAAAATAAAAATCTGCATTAATACAGAATATTTTACCTATTTAACCATTTAGAAGACGTAATGCTTTTTGAAACGCAATATTCAGTCATTCTAAATTTCCCGAAGATGCTCATGATATAAATCATTAACATTCAACAATAAATTATTTGTAAAATCGTTCGGGGTCACACTGTATAAATATCCATACACGCGTGCTGTAGTTACGTATTCATTAAGAGAGCTCCAAATGAAAGCTAAAAAAATAAAACTGGACTACTCGGACGTTGAATGAGGAACGTGAATGTGTATGTGAAATTTGCCGAACGTACATCCGCTCCCATACCAACGCTCTCTCTATATAACTCCTCTAGATAGGTACTATATAACTTTTACACGGCTCCTACTGCTATATTGCTCGGACCTTTACTTGCTTTGGATAGGTATACAGCCTAGCCGGCCTACGAGCGTAGGTCCGGCCTAACAATAGCAGTGAAAAAGTTTTATCTCAGAGTAGATTCCGTTGTATTTTTCAATAGAATTTCAGTTAAATTCTGGTATCTCTCGCGTATTGTATGGCGCATCGATCTTTGAGACTGTCGCTGTTTGTAATTGAAAATTTCTGGCCGATGTTTTTGGGGAGGAAGCCCTCTTTGCAAAACGATATCCATAAGTGAGACTGACTACGTTAACAATGCATTTATACCACTTTAAAGTTCTTAAATATTTCCAAAATATAGACAAATAAAATCGCGGTCCTTTTCTTAGGATTTTTTTTTGTATTTAAACAAATCGACAAACCTCCAATTTAGAGAAACTCACTCGAAAAGTCACTCGCAAAGTGGAAGGCATAAGAAGCAGAGGAAGGTCACCAATGCGCTTGAGTGAACAAGTAACACTTCTTTTGCCCAACACCATTATACTCACCAAGGGAAACACTTCTTCAATAACCTACCAGTAGAAATCAGAAGCATTAATGACAAAGTACAATTGTTGAACTCTATCGAAAATAATTTTAGAGAATGTCACACTAAAAATTATACTTGTTTTTCTTCTTACTGAATACATGCATGTTTGTGTCTTTTAGTTATAGGGTCTGATTGCGATGTGTTTGTATTAATTGCACCTATATATTGAAATACATGACTATAGTAATTGTACATATATGAAATGTATTAACTGTGTTAACTGCATTGTATTAACTGTACACGTGACTGTATTTGTACATATATGAAATCTAAACTTCTTCCATCCACAAGCAAATGCTTTTAATGGATGACCAGTAGTATTATAATATGTATCACTCTTAAGACAAATAAATAAAAAAAATAAATCACTGGCGTCCGATATGTCGGTGTCCGCAGCTCCCAATGCAGCGCAGGACCGCAAGGAGTGCAAGAATTGAAGTAGAAGACACGATCTTCTGCAACGAGGAACCGATTTGAGAAGAAGAAGAAGAAATTTCACAGTTTGAATTCTAATTTTGTGAAAGTTTTATTAAAATTATGTGATTATATTATCATGGGCCGGTTGTTTCAACTACATGGACAGGACTTTCACAGAACTTGTTTATTAATTTTGAACAATTTATCAAATTTTAAAGTCAAATTTCAAGTTCTGTGAAAGATCTATTAACAAAATCATTATAGGCCAGTTGCTTCACAGAATTGTTATAACAACAGAACTAGAACTGTTCAAATTCTGTAATCTTGCAGTATGGATCAATTACGAAGTTTTTGAAAAGGGAATATAACGTTTATCCTCAGGTAAAATAATATAAAAGTTGAAAATATCTCTACTTAAATTCAGCAACTCGCTTTTAGTCATTTTAAATTTTTTTTTGTTCATTCCATTCTAAATCCTTCTATAATATTATAATAATTTAATTTAAAAGCCATTTGTAAGGTTCTACAGGGTATGGTTATGTTAATGTTCGACAGCTATTTCGACTTCCATTCATAAAAACAACAAGATTTAGTAGAAATTTTAACACATGTATGTGCAGTTTTTCTGTATAAATAAAAATAATACAGCTGTTCGCCCAATGCATACCATTTCCACAAAACGTTCTGTTGTGTCACGTAATAACACTAAAAAAGCAAAAGATGCAATAAAAGACGAGATGAAACGCCATGTTTGAGGCAAACGATCTCCAGAGATGAAGAACGCCAAGAGAGAAGCGAGAAGAAGAGGATCTTCTTTGGAAGACTTAATGGGAAAACGGTCACTACTTATTTATTTTGCTGGGTGGACATTCACACGTCGCGTTGTCAGGACTCTGAATGTAGTGTACTCGAGATGGAGGGAAAAGTTATGTGTACAAGTTAGTGATAGTATATTCTAGGGGTAGATATGTAACTGTATTGGTTTTATGCTGTTTTTGCAAATAAATATATAAATAAATAAAACTGGTAAAATTTTGAAAAAAAAAACCATTCTTACAGAATAAATATAAAAAAGCATTTTTGTTATATATTCGCTAGAACTTTATTGAGGTTTCAGCTAGGTGTAGACAGTATTAACAAAATCACAAATACAGATATTATACACTGTGAAATTAGGTATATTTTATTTCGATAGATATTAATATGATAATTTAGAACTGTACAATATATATTTTTTTTTTCTTTGTATTACAATTTTTTAGAGAAAAATGTGTCCTAACTGGGGTACCCCGTTCTAAGCTCACATTCTACACTCTACATTCTACGTTTTCGTGTTTGAAATATAAGTAAACAAATACCTATGTTAAAATATTACAAGAGGAAAATTATAAAGTTATATTTAAAAGAAAGCACAACACAAATACTTAATACTTCTTTTGAAGTCGTTTCTTTGTTAGTGGTTTTTATTGCAAGAGGGAGTAGGCATATTAAATCATTTTATGGAGAAGTATTGCATATTTCTTTGTCCAAAAGTCATTTTAGTTGTAAGTTGGCGGAATGTATGTTGTAATGTGGATCTATAACATTTTGTGTTCTTTCTGTTCTTTTATTTCCTCAATTTTCCTTCTTTTTTTTCACAAATCATGTTCCATAGTATGTTCATACCCATCCTAATTTGACTGTCCTAAAAAGGGAATCCTCCTAGTTGGACAGTCAAAACATTTCATAAGTTATGTATTTAAATGTATAATCTAGTACTAAATAAATAAATAAACGTATATCTATAACATATAACATGGAATAATTCAGATTGACGTATTTTTTTAGCTCATCGCTTATCATTCGACCACCAATATCATTTTTTAATTTGCAAAAGTTATTCCTGTTTTATTTTCCTTACTTAAAGTTTTAACTATTATATGCTTTTCTAATCAAATGTTCAAGTATAATTACACTGTATGATGTTATTTGATAATGATAATTAGGTTAAAATATAACTTCGTATCCGCCCCTCGAGCTGCACAACGCACACCTCGCGTCTGCATAGAGAACTGCGAAATACTGCATACTGGCCAGGTACACGATGCACTTACGCGTGAGTCGTACTCTCGCCCACGCACAATACTGCACGCACGCACACCACACCGCCTTGAAGCAACGGTGTCAAGTATTTGAGTAGTACGGTTGAGATAAGGCTTCTGCCTTCCTCCCCCGGGATGGGGTGACACCCCCGGCAACCCTGACACCCCACCGGGGGTGAAACTACCCCGGGCGCATCGTCATGCGATGAAGGAACTCAGGCCATGTGAATTATGACGCCTTGCAAATTGCACAAATAAATTTTGAGGCCTCACGTTAAAAGCATCTAATTCAAGAAAGATAAAAGACTTAGCATGAATAACATATTGCATTTCGAATCATAACATCGGCTTTATGATCGACTTGCATACATTTTAATCTAGTATAGTTAAGATTTATTAAAAAAATAACGTTGTAAATTTTACACTAGGCTACTATTTATGCGTGATGAATTTATTTACACGTAAATGGTATTTTTTTTAGAAGTTTGGTTTTTAAACTGGCAACTTTATTTATACAGACTGTTAATTTGACAGTTGATTTGAAGTCAGTACATTTTGCCATTTGGAAGTCAACATTCGCCATGTTATTGCCGATATATGGCTCCAGTTGCTCGACCAAGTTGTGGAAAATTTGACTTCACAATTGCGCTTCATTCGAGCTAGCCGTGGCGCTCATATACCCGAAATCATATTTAAACAATAATAGCATCAAATTATCTATTAAATTAAGCCGATATCATAGACATTAACATTATTTTTATGTGTTTTTTTTTTCATTTTGAATTTGTATACCTCTAAAAAAACACCCTTTCTAAACTTTAATGTTAGTAACTTATTTGCAGAGAAACTTTTCTACTCATTTTTCTGAGTATCTAATATTTACTTAGCTCTCTAAGGAGCTATAGCGTAATTAACAAAGGTTAAAAAAATAATTCACAACATACCCTATTATTTTGTACAAAACTAGTTCTTTCACTTGCGAAACAACATAATTTATATAAACGTATAATACGTTCTACACTCTCGGCTACATACAAATAATTGTCTAGTAACAAAGACTCTATTAAATTTACAGTTTTAGCATGTTATAATATACAACGAATGGAATGAACTTTAGACTTCTGCTTCCCATAAATCAGTCCTTCTTTATCACTATCCTTCGAAGCCTCTACGTCTCGTTAAGGGGTAAGTTTGTTGGAAAGGAAAATGCGGAAGGGTTTGATGGAAAGAGGGTAGGTTGGTGGATGCCATGTTTATGTGAGTCTGTATATTTTTCTACCCCACGATGAAGGAAAGAGTTGAGAACGAGACTGGGTAAGTAGAACCCCCAAACCCCCAACCCTTAAGGGAGGCGAGGGTGGGCAGTGCTTGAGCGCGGTCTCAAAACATCATTTCAATATTCCATGCTGAAGCTTTAATGACTTGAGAAACACAGCCTAAGAACGTCATTCGTTGTCTGGCCAGATAATTCACCCCATCTTTTGTTTTTAATTTTTAAATTATTTGATACTAGCTTTTGCCCCCGGCTTCGGCCGCATATTCACCCCCTCCCCTCTCCATACCCGTTACATTCATTTTTCACGATGTCACCTATTAAAACGTAACAATCAAATAAGCGATAGCTGTTGGCTAAGGTCAAAATGTAGATTAGTACCTATTTTATACATATTTGAATTTTTGCTATCAAAATAATCTCCAGAGTAATTTAAACAAATAACAAAATGACAGCCCACGTCAAACAACTACTTAGCAACACGTTTTGCTTTTCGTTCGGACAATAAACGTATAATAAATAATTTCATAACGCCACAGCTTATTCATAACGCCAGAACTTACCAATATATATAGCCTGCATTAATGGCAAATAATGTAGCTTTCAATTAGAGAAATAATTTTTAAATTCCATTCGGTATTTATTGCGTGAAAGGGAAACGAACAAACATCCATACAAACTTTCGCCTTTATAATATCTATAATATTACAACAATCATCACTACAGCCTTGTGCTTCACTTATCAATGATAAGCGTGGAACTTGTGAAGTAATCATTCTATTGACCGGTCAGTGGTTGAGTGGGCATAGCGCTTGGGTCCCACCCGGGCGTCGCATGTTCGATTCCTCGGCTGGCTAAGTCCTCCATCACAACACAAGCAACATTTTCGGCTTTCTGTGGTGGTAGTAGGAGATTTTCAAACATTGTTGGGTTATTCGTAACCCGGGAATGTTTGTCTTTCTTTTTAAAAAAACAAAAACAAAAACATATCCGAGTATGTAAACATCTATTATATTTTTTAATTTTCATTTGAATTTGTAAATAAAACTTATACAAAAATTTGTAAATAAAACCAACAGGTATTATTTGAATGATGCAATTAACGATGTTAGTCTTCTTCGTGAATAATTGATTTCCAAAACCGCAGCATTGTAAGTAATTTCAATGATTATCATCTCAAAATAACGACATTCTGTCGTGCTTGGTCTCTCGTCTAGATATACAGGAAGTTGGAATTTCACCCTTAAGCAGTCGCGTAACCCTATAAACAGTGGGAAAGGAGTGAGCGGAGCAAGTACGGCTCAGAGGGGTAGTCAGACAGGGATGAATTATTTTTATTTTATGTGAATACCCCGTACCAGTCCCAACTGCCCGCAACCATCTGGAGCCAGAGGGACTATAGGGTATGTTGCGAGGCTGGAAGTAATGGGGAGGGAAGTAGGTGGGAAAGAGAATGGTGGGAATGAATACAATATAACCTGGCTATTTAGATCTGCTCACCAAAAATCGCGAAAGCCATTTACAACAACGTCTAATTCTGAATGGTGGTCTTTCACCAGGGCGTTACGAGTAACATCCACTGTAGAACGTGCCACATAATAAAATCGATAAGGATAATATTATTTTGATTGAATTAATTTTGAAAAAAAAAAAAAAATTAAATTAAATTTAATTATTATTTTTAATTGATAAACTAACGTTTAAAGAAGATTTTTATGCATAGCACAAAGGGTAGATAACAAATATTATAATCAATAATTATCAGCCTGAAACACTCATCTACATTGAAAAAATCTTCCGGTAAAAGATACTGGCCGCCAACGGGAATTGAACCCGTGTCCCACTGATTGCCGGTCAGCTGCTCTGACCACTGAGCTACGGCGGCTTATCTAATACCCGCCAAATAATTCAATATATACTAGTGTTTCATTCGACAATTACTCATTATTACATTTTTCCAACTGAAAACAACCAACTTTATTTTTGTGAGAGAGGTATTGTTGGTACTAAATCTCCCGCTACGTGGCGTCGACACTAATTTTGTCTGCATTTATTGCTGAAATACTTTAACTTGTCAAATATTAATTATTATTTTTAATTGATAAACTAACGTTTAACGTCGAATGAAACACTAGTATATATTGAATTATTTGGCGGGTATTAGATAAGCCGCCATAGCACAGTGGTCAGAGCAGCTGACCGGCAATCAGAGGGACACGGGTTCAATTCCCGTTGGCGGCCAGTATCTTTTCTCGGAAGATTTTTTCAATGTAGATGAGTGTTTCAGGCTGATAATTATTGATTATAATATTTGTTAAATTTAATTTATTTGCGCAGCCCGGGGTTTAAAGCCGCGACGTTCGCATTATTAGTTGAGAGCCATTCCCCCTGACCACGGAAGCTGTCAAGCTGTTTGTATGTTACAAAAGCCCATGATTTCCTTTACTCCATGAAATAGTAAAAAAGGTGGTGTCCAGCTTTGGACATAGGCCTCCTTCAAATTAACGCACAATCATCAATTTTATACGATTTTTGGGAGCCTTGCCCTTTCGGTTTAGGCAATTTATTTCAATCCGTCAACCAATTCTTTAGTTGAACTCTGCTGTTCTTTTCAAGGTAAACGAAGACGATTTACATTTCAATAAGTGATGTAATTAGATAAAAACAAGGTTTTAAATATTATGGTACAGGTAATTCTGTTATGCAACACTCATAATACCCCGATGAATAATTTATTCAGGTTGATTGTATTATAGTATTATATTTACCTAGTGTGACAGAAACCCTTGCAACATTTACTATAAAACTGGCACACAATTTTTAAGGCTTGATTATTAATCAACAATAAAACAAGCCTTACGTGTGTTAGGAGCGGAGTTCCACCCTGCTTGGAGGAGTCCAGAGAATCATGAAGGCTGTAGGTTGTGGGTGGAGGGTGGTCTGGGTGAGAAAGGG
Organism: Limnephilus lunatus; assembly: GCA_917563855.2. NCBI lineage: Eukaryota > Metazoa > Arthropoda > Insecta > Trichoptera > Limnephilidae > Limnephilus > Limnephilus lunatus. The sequence continues at coordinate 12,173,970 of OU830602.1, read as the reverse complement.
TTGGAGGGTTGGGTGGGTGAGTGGAGGGGGTGGCAGTCATCCGAGTGCATTAAATAACCTCAGATGGAGACGACTTGCGAGGCTGCGCTCAGGAAGGAGGATTTAATTCATAAGGAGAAAGATGTGAATGTTTGTTGGTTCGGGGTCGTTAACGGATTTTAATGAAGAAAATATAAGAAGTGTGTGGATCTGAATGGGGGTCGCTCTTGATGTGCGCTGAGCTTTCTTGGCTCGAATTTTAATTGGGAGTTTTAATATCTCAATTGATTAAATAGATGAAAAAGATGCAACATCCAATTAATTAAAGTACATAGGTACTTATCTAAAACGTATCACTATATACCGTTAACTAACTGATCCAAGGGATGGCAAAAGAAGTAGAGGACGTCAACACATAAGATGGGAAGACGACCGAAAACTCACGGCTGGACATCAATGGAGAAGAGTAGCGCGTGACAGGTCCCAATGGAAAATGATAGAGGAGGCCTACGCCAAGAGGCAAACTGAGCTTCGGGATATATTATAACAAACAAAACATGTTTAATATTCATACCTAACAGAAGTCCAGAATAAAAAGCTTATTATTATTATTATATATATTAATTTAGACAACCTATAATTGATATCGGCTACAATATGTTAATAATCTAATTCTAAAACAACAGCTACTTTCAACCCGGAGAACTAATAATGATGTTCTTATACTTTTTTAAAATACTGAATAACTCATAGACTGCCCTCTAATGTTAAGTGTTATAAGTATTAGTGTCTCTATTAAATCTACTCGACTCTACCATCTTTTCCACTGTGACAACCATAGCACTAATTTTTCATATCTTTCAACGCTAGTGCGATTTCACCGAACTGTCAATACATATAATATAAACCTTTTCGATATTTTAAAAACCTCGCCGTCTTGCAGCAAAACAAAAAAAAATTGTTGTGGATATAGCTGATACGTTTATTATTATGTTTGTAAAATGATAAGTATTTATTACACTGATAGGTATTTACTGATATGTTTTCTGTGTAATGTTTATGCATACGTACAATTATTTAAAAACTACTTAAGCAATGATATGTAAAATCCTTACATTCCTGTTTTTAGACGAAAAACTGTCTCAGGTTTCAGCATGTAGATTAGACCGTAATAGGCTCGAACAAACTTATGTTCTTGTGTTATAATATAGTGGTACGTTTATTGTTTAATAATAATGTTAAAATAATGATACACACTGACGTTAGTCTATGTAAATTTAGGTTGTAGCTTATTCAAATATCTCACCGTAGATGGCCGCCATTCTCCCGGATAGAAATAAAAATGTTCGCATTAATTAATTTGTCATTTTTTCTAGATGGCTCTGACCTATCTACCCCCTCCCCCTTCTGGCCTCTTTGTCCCCCGCCACCCCCCTCCCCACGGGACCACCAAAGCTCAAGTCAGCAGTCGCAAGCAGCTCGCAATAAAAGGTAAGCCGTAATAAAAAACGCTCTAAGTAAGCATCGAGCCTCCATTATATGCAAACTAAAATCAATACGCAAGCTGAAACCAGTTAGCGGGGTTCCCGCTGCAATTGTGCAGACTGAGATTCATATCTGAGATACTGAGATTTGCAGATAGATTCAAAGATGTGTTGTACTTATAGAAATGTTATAATAATATTGAGAAGTTGATCACAGAATAATCAGTAGACATTTAGGCCCAGTCGTTTCGCAGAAATTCAAATGTTATATTGTCATCTTATTTCCATTATTATACTTAGGAATGTGATATAATATTTTCAATAGTAATATTTGATATCACTTATCCCCTTTTATCGTCACTTCTTTTTTCTGTTTCTCTTTCATGTACATATATAATTTGTTTTATTTTTTAATTAATATTTACTTTTTGAATTCTGTACTTTTTCTCAAAAAATTATATCAAAATTATATTTAAATACGTTTCTCCGCCTTTTTAACACGATCATTGCTCTAAAAAAGTTGTTATAGGATTTATGTTATGCATAAAAAAAACAACTTTATATAATGTATATATGTAACTGTTTCAATAAGATTAATAAACCAACTTAAAAATCATGGCTATTTCTTTCTTTTTTTATATTTGAAAGGTTTCTGCTAAACGCCGATTCCAGGTGCATTTCAACTTTCTATCAAATTGTAATAAGATGATAAGCTCAACAACATGATTGTTGTCATTTTCTGCTGATCAAAATTTGTTCGAAAGTTGAAATGGATTTAGAATTGACACTTACAACGACAAATTAAACATACCAACATTCAAAAATTAAAATGGTGCTAAATGGACATTTTATGACTTTGTCACAACTGGAGAAATAATTTGGCCCAAGAGTATCAATATTTAATCAACATCAATATATTCAATGATAAACGAATCATTACAATATGTAAATTACTTTATTTTATAACAATATGGACAGCGGTTACTGCAAAATCTTTGTTACCACAAATATAAACTCTATTCATTTAATAATGTTCCATCAAAATGTAACTGTTTTCCCAAATAATATGAAATATAATTTAGTCGTGCTTCTGGATGTGGCACTTTCCTCTTTTACGTTCAATGTTCAATGGCGTGCAATTTAGGAAACATTTATTCACAAAATTGAATTCCCATTCGATTTGAATAATTTTTAATGCGACCTGCCAAGTCAAGGTGCGCTCATGAATAATAATGCAGATAAATCGCAGAGACAAATGTTAGACAAGTACAGCGCAGTGGAAAAATCTCGAGAATCTTGTTGACCTATATAATACTTTAATGATATCCAAATTCCGACGTCTCTACAATAATTGCATGAACCTTACCCACCGGGCGCGACCCGTCCCAACGTCTGTGCTCCTGGCCCGCCCCCTCCCGTGTTTGGGGTAGGTCCACAGTAAGACTGGGGGGGTTAAGATGCATCTGAGAGGGTTGCGTCACCCCCTAACCTCCTCACCTAGCGCCGCCGCCGAACGTCACGGTGCAGTAATACAACCGAGCGATGTGGGGAATACAATATTATCGCAATCGTCATCAATGAAACGTTCGAAGAAATCGACTCTTACTTACTGACTAACACAGATTTATATTGTACTTTTTTGTGTGAAGCTCTACCTCCAAGAACACACCAATTTACAATAGTGTAAAGCATTTATTAGGTACAGAAGGAGACATGTTATTGTCCAGTTTACCTTGGTGTAAATAAATAACATCCAGTAAATGATTCCAAAGTATATGTTATACCAGTACGAGACGTTAAGTCAGGGCAAACAGCTTGATGACTCGACGTAGGACCAAATGGAATACGGTCCAGACAACAGCAGACGGCGCAGCAAGGCGAGTGTGGGGGAGGGGGGGGGGGGGGACAAAAAGAGACCCACACCACGATCGTCATCAACCCTCTTTAAGATACATTTCCAAAGAACCCTTTTCGCTACCCCCAAGTAAGACAAAGAGTCCTTTCTCCACCTCATTCTGCTTTATAAGACAGGTACCTTCCTCCGGTAGACGTTCCCCCAAAGTGAGTTGTGAGCTATGAGTGCCTGTGCACTTGTGCAGTTTACTTTTTATACAACTAGGACATAGATAGGTAGGCATACGTATAAAGAGTGCGCGTATGATTGTCGGAGAGATGTACCGAGGAGAAATCTCTCTCTCTTTCATTCACACACAATCAAGATGGTAGGAGCCACCAACTCTTGGCAACCAACAAATCGTGGTAAAATTAAAGAATTATTTCTATTACCTACACAACTCGCGCACCAACTGTTTATGATGACCCACTATTAAACAGATTTTAAATGAAAAAATATTGGATTTTACACCGGGATCAATAACTTGGATAAAATTAGACACTTCAGGTTTCTTACACATATAAAAATATTATAAGAAAGGTACTGCGAAGAATCTTAGGAGCGGTGCGAGAGGGAGAGGCATGGAGAATCCGCCACAACAATGAGCTCTATGAAATTTATCAAGCTCCCAGACTCTCCACCCATTTAAGGCTCCAAAGATTAAGATGGGCCGGACATGTGCACCGAATGCCAAGCACACGAGTACCGAAGAAGGTTCTGACAGGACACCCGGGAGGTAAACGAAAGGCGGGCAGACCTAGACTGAGATGGGAGGATGATGTCAGGAAGGATGCAAGAGGATTACTCCATGTTGCAGATTGGAAGACGACGGCCGAGGACAGAGGGCGGTGGAGGCTTATTTTGAAGGAGGCCAAGGCTCGAAATGGGCTGTAGCGCCATTGAAGAAGAAGATAAAAATATTATAAAAATATGTGTAAGAAACCTGAAGTATCTAATTTTATCCATTATTTAGCATGTTTCAAGAATTTTTATTTAAGTTTAAATAAAATCATTAAAATATATATATGTACATGTGTTCTTGACGAAAATTGGTCCGTTGTTTATTTATTTGCGCAAGTTATTGATCCCGGTGTAAAATCCAATATTTTTTTCATAATCCTCTCTGTACAGATACTTAACGCGAAGCTTATTGCTTATATTTAATATTTCGACCAATCTTTATTACGAATTGGTTTACATTTTAAATACCAAAAATATGCCTTGGATAAATTGAAGCATTTTCTATAGTTTTCCAAGGAATTAAAAAAAATCTATTACTTTATAAAAAACATAAGCGTAAACTACTGTAAAAGTTTTTTTTCTTTAAGATGAATGAACGCACATAGAAAAAAACTTTAAAAAAATACAATTTTTGGCTAAAATTATCTGAGACGGTTTCCCGAAAAAACCTAATTAAACTTAACGTAAACTAAAGTTATTCACAAAATAAATCAAAAACACTTTTGCGCTTGAAATCTAGATTTCCAGACTCCGTTTTCCAAGCGATTTTTATGCCTATTATACTCGTGGCGATATAAGGCACACTAAGAATACGTAAATTTTTGGCGTGTGGCTTCATAATTAAACAATGATTCCGTTAGGCATGTCTTCAATTTATAGCATTTATTTATTTATATATTTTTTAAATCGCCAAAGGTTCCCGTCGCCAGAGCTACATACTTTTTTACAAACACAAATCGGTGTAATGGTGGACAGAAAAGGAATACTTGGTGATTTGTTTTGGCTGAAGAACGTTGTAAGTCGCCCCAGACCAGGAGGGGGTGAATTGAAGTGCGCAGGGCTGCATCAGAAACCCATACTTAGTAAGTAGGAACTTTTAAGGAACAGTTTAAACCACTAAAAGAATTTCCCAAAAATACGCAACGAATATTTTATTTATCTGTATAAAAAATAAATATGCATTATGTTTGCTTCTATGCATGTAAGTTGTCTATGCATTGCTATATTAGGCATAGAAAATGCTTGAAACTTAAAAAATACCTTCTTTCAACCCTCACGAAAGTTTCTAGATCATTATAACCACATGACAACAAATCAGAAAAGTTTTTTAATCATTACAAAAAGTCTTACGAAACTGTCAAAAATATCACAATTTGGGATTGACGTTTTGCAAACCGTCAATTGTTCAATCAAAATTCAATTTTCAATAATCTTCTTTAAATTAATGAATTTAAATGAAGTACCTACTACCTAAGAAAGAATTATAGGATTTTAAATAGTTACCTGTGTTAGATACCAAATTTGATTGATTGTTCTTATAATTACAAAAATGAATGTTTGTAACACTTATATGAAAAACGAAAATTTGAATAAAAAAATTGTAATAAGTAGCACGCGAGCTGTTTGAAAACTGAATGTACTGGGACTGAATATAGGGAACGCGGGAGAGGGGAGAGGGAAGGCGTGGAAGGTGGAAGGGGGACGCGGGAGGGGGAGGGGACGCTGGAGGGGAACGGGGACGCACGGAAAAGGACATGAAGGGAGAATTTTTTTTTCAATGAATATGGCATTGCAACGCATGCCGGGAACCAGCTAGTTGAATTATAAAACATTTTGTAAAAGAATAAATAATATGCAGTTCTTAATGGAGAGTATTAAATTAGAACTTTGTGAAAAATGGATTGATTATAATGTTGAATTAGAGTATTACGTCAGATTCGTCTCTATTATTATGTCACCCCCTCGCGTTATGAAAGATGAAAATAAAGGCTTGAAATTTTTTCAAAATTGGCGAAGACGTGAAAGGGTTGTCCTTTGTACGATGCATCCCCGCGAGCGCAGGACGAGGGTGGGGGGAAAGGGGTTGAAGGATTACTGACGGAGGAAGAAGGAGAATGAAGGATGAATTATGAAGGAAGATGGGTGAACGAGAGGGGCTGATGATTGAGAAAGATGGTGGATGTGATGATATACCTACTTCAAACACTTTAATTGCTTTAGGCTCAGACTGGAGGCAGTGCAAAATACAAGAAATGACCAATTAACGTAATGTAATGAAACATACTTATTTCGGCTGTCGGTGCGTGGGTGATTTGAAATTGCAGATATTCCTGCGTAATGCGTTAAAATATTTAAGTTAAATAAAATTTTAATTTAAAAAATTGGAACTGCAGTGAACATAAATCATATCAAACAAACGAAAAAGTAGGCCATTGAAGAAGAAGACGATAATAATAATCTAAACGAAAAAAAGAAAGAGAATAAGACACAGAAAAAGATAAAAGGTCGCAAAATGGGACCATTATCTTTTTCTTTTTTTCTGTGTCTTGTTCTCTTTCATATTTTCGTTTAGATTATTATTGTTATTTTCTTCTTCAATAATATATTATATTGATGGATATAACCTTCAAAAGTTATAAAAATAGAGTTTTTCTTATAAAAATTGAAAAGGTAGGTTCCAAAATTATTTTATTCGAAATATGTATTTCTTTTGTTTAAATGTTTGACAGATGCAAATGTCGTAATTATTCAAGTTTATTAAAATTCCATAGGTAAATTTCTTCTTTTGAAAGGCAATGATTCTGAGGCAAATATATTTATATTTTTTTAAATTAAAACTTTCAGCTTCCTAAATCGTATAAATTATAATACTAGGTGATTTTTGACGAGTCTGATCTAGTAAGTAACAAGAGCGGTCAAACTTCTGACTATTTTAGAGTACAGATAATGTTCACGCTAAAACATCTATCAAGTGTTGTTACAACGTGTTCTTAGAAGAAATGAGTTCTATATTCACGAATCTGGTGGTATTCATACGCTAGAATGGGGTATTTCCACTTTTTTTATTGCTAAAAAAAATTAACCCAAAAATTACCATGATTATAGCATTTTCATTTTATTTTTATGTTGACGAATAAATTTTCTACACCGAGTTAAAGTTTCCCATTTTTAAATTACCGCTAAAACGATGTTTTGGGGCGTGGCTATCGTGTGACGTCATGAGTGCGGACGTTCACTGACAGTGTTTATTTATGCTGGTTCAGCTGGGCTACTCTTGTGACGTCACAAAGCCATTTGCCGACCACGAGCCGTTTTGATTTTATTAGTTTTAGAGCGTTTTTAAAATCAATAATATTGAATGAAAACATAAATTACAAACATTTTTAGTAGGATGATTAAAATCAGAACAATGATTTTTAAAAATTCCGTACATATTCAACACAATCCCTTGTTTGTGGAAATACCCCATTCTTAGATATCAAGTGCAAGCTTTAAAAAAAGCATATTTGTAGATATATTAAATAATAAAAAAGTTTTAAAAAACAAATCTCTTTTCGCATGTCTGTAGGAGATGACGAAGCTGCGTAAATCATTAAGGAATATGCACGATATACCCCTACATCCTTTTCAGTTTCAGTTCGGGGGAAGTGCATTCCGGAAGTCCCTCCAGTCACGTTTCTTCACTCCTCCGCACACTTGTCACGCATCCCTTTGAAATTCTTAGATTACTCAGGGAAACGCAACCTAAACTAAATCCTGTCCCTACAATAAACCTTAAATACGAAAAAGCTTAAATGGACTCTAAATTATTAAACTATTTCTGAATTACAAATCCACCTAAATGATTGACAGAAAAACTTGTAAAATTGCAAATTTATTAGTTGTTATGTAATTATTTTTGTAAACTGCTTCTGAAAGGAGCATATGGGAAAGTAGATTAAATAATAAGCAAAATTATTTTTATCGATCTAACTGAAATATATTATTTAACGCGTCTTTCGACCACTGGTCCAAATAAACAAGCATAAGAACTGCTAAAACGCACCCTTTTCATTTCATTCTTGCACTCATTCAAAACACGTTCATAAATATGTGGCACCTCTCTAAAAGGCGCCAACATTCACTCCAATCCAACTGTGACACATTTCAAAGAGAGCCACGTTTTTCCACGTGTCACGTGTTTTGCACTCTGCCACCCCTAACGGTGAAGATAAGGGTGTCGTTGCAGTACATCGCACGTGTTGACACGTAGTTATTGTGTCGCGAGACTTTCACTCTCAGGGAGCTTTGTGAAGATTTCACTTTCAATGTAAGTAGGTACGAAATACTCTACTTCTTGTGAAAGTTCTTATCTGGGGACCTAAACACAACAAAGCCCATAGTTTAATATGAGCACATTATATATTTTTTAAATGCAATTTTAACATAAATTTGGGTAAGTGCGCCGATAACTAGTTTAATTATAGAAATAAGAAAGAAAGAAGACATGTTCTTTTCAGGTCGCATTATAGTATGGCAATAAAAAAGTGTGTGCAGTTCACACGCGGTAGAATGAAACCTTCAGAAAACCAAAACAGACAAGAGTGGGGAGGCTACGAAGCACCGTACAAAGTGGAGACCTATTATTCTATCTCTCGTAGGCTAAACCCTGTAGATGTACGTGTTTGTTTATTTTTAATGGCGTTTTTTCGTTTCATCGAGTTTCAAATAACAACGGTGCTAAAGAAGTTTTCACTGCAAAAAGTAAAATAATATTAGTACAAACTGATTGCTGTATTTAAATCGAGTGCAGTTTACACGCGGTAAAAGTGAAATCTACAACCAAACATTCCCAACCAATAAGAGCCTTGATAAGTGTGCTCATAATCAAAGCGGCCAATACGGTAAGGTTTCATTCTCTCGCAGGCTTGTCTCTCTTTAGTGTTGTTTCCGTTTCATCGAGTTTAAAATCACAACGGTACTAAAGAAGTGTCACTTAAAAAATTATTACTTTGACAATGCATTTAAATTATGAAAAGGAGAGAAAAAACGATTATTAGATTTGTGAAACATACAACATTTTACCATGCATTCAAATTGACGTACGTGTTGATAAAAGAATTTTAAATCTTACAAGCACAATTAGTGTTGCGTTTAATTTTTGTACTTATTTTGTTGTTTTTACGTTTTCGTAATAAAGAACTACCTAAAACAAAGGGACGGTATCATGCCAGAAACTTCTTGCCACTTGTTTTCAAAGGATGATAATAATTTGGGACCGAATGTGGTTACTTCAAGTAGCAAGGTATACAGTTTCTTCTTTGTGTCTTAAAACAATGCCGCGGCATGGTGTCCCTTTGTCTCGGGGCCTAAGGTATGATGATTATTGTACGGTGGGTGTCCCCGGACACGAACCCTGGCGTCGTGGGAGGCGAGTTCAACGCGTAGCCACTCAGCCACGAGAAGGTAATCCGATAAGGTTAGTTTCTCTTCAGACAAACTGATGCTAAAGTGATTTTATCTGCTTGCATATCTCCCTATAGAATGTTCAGATACCTCCTATACAGCGTGAAACCATCGTGGTAAATATCGCGAAAATCGCTCAGTTTTTGTTCTGATCTTTGCAGATTCAAATCTATCTGTTTCATGTAGAAATATAGATATAACTCTTACTAATTGTAGTCGTAATATCATTCCTTGCAAATATCCGGAAAGTTGGACTAAAACAATCATAGTGTGCAATTTACACGCGGTACAAGTGAAACCTTCAAAAAACTAAAGTAGACAAGAGTGGGGAGACTACGAAGCACTTTTTTATCAATGTGAATGATGATTTTTCCATATATTAGTCTTCGAATTCCAGTGCACCTGTTCCTGTACATTGATCATCTTATTAGTATTTGTGTTTTCTTCTTCAGAGTCGCTTTCTTTTGTATTTTCTTTGCCTGTTCATTTTGGAGTGGTTTGAAGATTGAAAATAGATTTCACAAAAATTTATAACATATATATATTTTTTGGATTTAGTAAGATTCGATCCTTGGTCAGCTAATTGCCTGCAAAGGGTCGTCAGGCGCTTTATACCACTATACCAAAGGAGACATGGATTTATCGTATTGGAACCGAGTACCCGTGATATAATTAAATATTTTATTGCTATATTATTTTCTCGCAAGCTAAATCCTAGAGATGTATATGTTAGTTTCTTTTTAAATCGCTCGTTTCTATTTCATCGAGATTCAAATCACAACGGTGCTAAAGAGGTTTTCTCTCAAAAATAGAAGCATTTAAATGTTAGCGTGGTGTTTTTTTCTAAACATTAATTTGCATAGTTAATACAAGGTAACACGAGAGAATTAGTTGTTATAAGGTAAGAGTGCCTTTACCTGCTCTGAGATAAATTATTTTCCAAGAAACAAAGCCTTCATTGTTGACAGATTCCTTTATATGGATCCCGGTGAATGAAAACCACAAGATCTGCCGTGAATGGACGCCACTCGAAGGTCTGCTAACAATGTGAAGGTATTTCCTTTCAAGAATACGATCCAAGTACATTATTTCAGGATTGTTTTACTTGGAGATTGAGAAGGTGGTGTTAGATTTTTACAACTTGCGTTAATTAATAGTGATTTAGTCACACACATAAACTTTTGATCCATCTATCTATTTATGTATATAAAAATCAAACTATGTTTGTATGTGGGTTGTCTATGCGTTGCTAAACCATTCATCCGATTGCGAAAAAACTTTGGGGATTTGAAATGCGCGTGCCCGCGATTGTTTCTATATATATTAGTGAACTCTGGTAACATGAAATTATGCGTTGCTAACCATTCATCCGATTACGATTAAACTTTGGGGATTGGGGATTTGATGTGAAACCCGCGAAAATTTTTATACATACTGGTGAGCTCTGGCATTATGAAATTTCTATAAAAAATTCCAATAGATGGCACGCGAGCTGTTTGAAAACTGAATGTACCGGGACTGAATGTATGGAATGCGGGAGGGACGAGGGGGACTAGGGAGAGGGGTTCATGGGATGGGGGAAGCGGGAGAGGGGAGTGGGGAGAGAGAGGACGGAGAAGGTGAAGGGGGAACGCGTGAGTAGAAGGGGACGCGGGAGAGAAAGTGGAGGCGGAAGGGGAACAGGACGAATGGGAAAGGACACGCAAGGAGAAACAATTTCTTTGTTAAGTGGCATTGCAAAGCATGACGGGAACTCGCCAGTTACTTTTAAAACTTTACCCAATTCACAATGAAGAATCGTCAATAGCCAATAGTTTCAGAGTCTGTTCTTATAAGGGTAAAAGATATATATGTTTATCGTATAATTTAATGAGTTAAACCTCAAATTGCAATATTTAATAAATGAAGACAATATTAGCGACTCTCAGACTAGGCAAGGATAAGATCCTGAGTTTAGTCCTATGTGCGACCGTATCTTTTCCTGATTTTATTGTAAATTTTTTTCGTTTGAGAGTCGCTAATATTGTCTTCTGTATAGATATATATATAATTTCTTAGGAAAAATAATTATAACGGATAAATATATATATATATATATATTTTTTTAAATTACAAATTAACATTACCTAACTTTGTAAGAAGGTTTACGCTTGTGATCTTGGCCTTAAACATATCAAACAATACTTAAAACCAGTCGTAAATTATACTTTCGAAGTGGTTTTACCAGGGGTTTTCAAATTTATTTTGAAACACATTTAATACTAGTGTTGATTTTATTGGTAAATTAGGTGCATAATAGTAATGCATTTCTCAAATAGTTTAAAATGAATACTAAAAATATTGAAACTAATATTTCCCATTCTCAATTCTTCATGTCAAATATATAGGAAGGTACTTAAAACTGAGATAAAGCGCTTAAAATTAATATGCAATTATTTAATCTTAGATAGGTAGGAAGGTACTTAAAACATAGGCGAACCCTAGTGAAGTCAATAATTACATGCTAATTTTTTTTATTTAAATTGTGAAGATGCAATAAATAAAAAAAATACGTGTGACAGAAATGTGATAATTAATTATTTTAGATTTTAGGTATTTTTTCATGTAAACACCACACTAGGGTTCCAACTGCTCCTGTCTGGAGCCAGGTTTTTTTTACATGAATACCGCACAAGAGTCCCAAGTGCTCCCGTCTGGAGTCAGTGGGACTATGGCATCCCCAATTGGGGTATTTTGTGAGGCTGAAGGTAGTGGGGAGGGGAACGAGATAGGGAAGAGGAACGTGGGGAAGTACCTGGCTGTTTAGATCTGGTCACCAAACATGGCTAAAGCCATTTCAAGCAACGTTTCAATTCTGAATGGTGGTCTTACACCAGGGAGATACTGAGAGTATTTTCCACTCTGGAACGTGCCGCAAACATACTGAATATTATTTTAAATTAATTATTTGTGAAAACCGTGCTAGGCACCTGCATGTGTTATGGTAGTCGATATGGGAGAGAGGAAGCTGGGGAAGTACCTGGCTCTTTAGATCTGGTCACCAAACATGGCTAAAGCCATTTCAAGCAATGTTTCAATTCTAAATGGTGGTCTTACACAAGGGCGACACTGAGACTATTTTCCATTCTGAAGTAACACAAATTAATCGAATAAAATGTATTTTTGCACGCCGGGTCCTGAACCCGCGACCTTCGGATTGCTAGTCGAGAGTTCGAGAGTCTTGCCATTTGAAGGAAAAATATAATGTGATGTGTATTTTTGCGACTTACTAATATTAAAAAAAAAAAAACAACTCAAATAAGTTGTAATAGATGGTTTTATTATATTATTTGTTTTTGTTTTGATAATCGTAGTTGCTTAGCAATATCTTCCTACTTGTATTTACATTTCACTGTTATTTATATCAGTAAATAATAAAAATTCAGTTTTAAGAAATCTTAGCGTGAGACCAAATAATAATACATTGGGAATATTCCCACACTGAGGTAAATAAGAAACGGTAGTCATTGTTTTGTTTCAAGACTTAAAAGATGCTACGCGGGAGAGCAAATAGGTTAAATCTGGACCGCTTGTTTGGGAAGCTGCACCCAGATGATCTGTCAGTCGAAGATATTCAGCCATCTCGATCACACATAGCATTAGTTGAACAGTTAAATGATCTTAGTTATAAATGTTCAAAAAATTATATTTTAAAGTCTTTGATTATTGTTCAGTTGATTGGATAGGTGCACTACACAAGAAAAATGCTCCATTTATTTTTCTGTAAGTCATGTTTTTTGGTTTTACTAACAAAAACTTATTTTGAAAACGATTTTATTTTATTTTAAAATATTATTATTACTTTAAGTCTTCCACTGCTATGAAACAATTTTTACCTAGTTAGTTAAATTGTTGATATAATTTATTGCTTCTATATTATGTTATTTTTTAAAGTATATCATTATAAAAAAAATTAAGAGGCAGGTACTGCTATTGCGGGAACCATCTATTGGATAACCGACATTTCTGCCACAGGTCACCCCAAGTGGTTCGCTACGTTTGTTGACTTAGCAGGGGTTCCCGGGTTCATGGGGTTCTTCTAGGTGTTGGCGGTGGATGCATTAGCCCACCCACTGCTTGCAGGGCTGTATTGGGAGAGACTAGTTGACTCAATCGACCCATCGCCTTGAGGGATGGCTATGTATGTCCGTCACTTCTGGACTCACTGACCCCCAGATTTCTCCCATACATTATTCCTTCCCAGAATTTTCTCTCCTTCTTTTTCCTAAAAAGACCATCCACATAGCATCCCCAAAGATAACACAGGCCTTGAGGGAAAATGTGTTGATATTGTTCTAATTGCTTTTTATAGTATTAATTTACAACACTGTGCATATGTGAAAAATCTTCCTCCGAAAATAAATAAATTTACACTTGAAAAGGTCGATATTTTTTGTGTTTAAATTGCTTTTGTATTTTCAATTTTATATAATTATTCTAAAGGCTTACACCAAATTAGTTAATACTTGAAAAATATCGAAATTTTATTTTATCGAAATTTTACCGATCCCATATTTTATATTTATGTCACTTATCAATTTTAAATTATTTTTATATTGTTATCATAGAGTCTTGCAATACACTTAACTTAACCAAATTACCCTTGAAAAGTGTCCTCCACGACACCTAGTGTGGAGAATAATATTCAATCTCTGTAAATAAACAATAAGTTTAGATGAATAACAAAATTAAAAGTTCTCTCATTTAAAAAAAAAGTAAACAGATACGTTGGAACTCTTGTTCTCTAATATCCTGGCAGACATTATATGCTTCATTCACATTCAAACGTCATCTCATTACTTCAGGGGTATTTGTATTTGATTGAAGCATTTTATTTTATTTGTCTTGTCATTTTTCCTACATCTGACTTAATCCAAATTTTTTAATATTTTTAAAGAAGATACTTTTGTCTTTCTAATCTTTCATAACTCACAATTAAACATTCAATAATTATTTATTATTTTACGCATTCATTGAAAAGAAGTCACCACTTCTCAAAGTGGGTGAACATCTTCCATGCATGAAGTAATCAGGGGGAATTAAACAGAGGAAGTGGCACCACCTTGGCAATCATTGAAAACTTAAAAACATGAATGAAATCGTAATAATAATATTACAAAAATGCATTACTCATTACGCGCGTGTGTGACGTCTCGTCCATTCATTATTCTAGCTTCATGGTCAGCTGGTCCTTCAAGCTTGGGAGCTCCAGCCCCGGCAGGAAGGAAACGGATGTTGGCAAGATGGCGGGGCGTGTTCCTTCCTCCCGTATGAAAAAACGCGGGAGGCCGTGATTCGGAAATTGAAATAAAAGCGGACGGTCTACTGCGCGTGCGACGGGAGATATAGTCCATTGGTAAGGGGAAAAGGTGAGCCGGCGTAAGAGGTAAGTCGATTGAGGGTAAGTACCGTTAATAAGATTAATTTAATGCGTTCAAAAATGCCCCAATTGTATGTTAACATTTTAAATCATTTCTATCACCGTAACAATTGTTCTGTACCTATCATGTGTTAGTGATCATTTTGTTTACTTTTGTTCTTCCACAATTGTATAATATAATATCTTATTTCTCCAGATTAATGTTTCGTAGTCCACTTATATGATCACGTTTTTATAGGTATCAGGGTTCCATGTCAACTCAGAATCAACTCAACTTAACACCTCTTTGAAGTCATTAAAAGTTATGAAAAAAATTATCGAAAAATAACTCATAACCTAACCTAATGTAAACTATTTAACCATTTTTTAATTAATTTTTTCATCACTTTCAATGACTTTTCAAAGGAGGTGTTGAGTTGAGTTAATTTGGAGTTATCCAGTGATCTTATATCAGATATCAATAAATTAAAATAAAGCGATTTAAAAAATTACTTAAAAACGATAACTAATGATAGATACAATTTAAAAATGAACATATGTGTTCTTTTTTAAAACAATCGCACCAGCACCGCGCCAACTATACTAATTCTAAAAATAAAAATATGTACCTTCTACAAATTATTATTAGATATTTATTCTAATTCGATTACATATCGTATCTTTTTAAAAGCAAAATGAATTAATTGACAAAATATGAATGAAATGATGCACGCCTAAACGACAACAATAAGAACACATTTTTACGTAGTTTTATGTTTAATTAATAGGTTTCCGACGAAAAATCGCCTCCTGTAAAATATTAAATTACATTTCCAAAATATTCCCATGAGTATCTAAGAATTCCCACAGGTCTCGGATCTTTTATATCCCACGATATTAAAAGTCTTCCCACACTGTATAATCGCCGGTTTCCTTCCGACTTCCTTGTGTCGAGTATCACAAGTGACATCGACACCCCGCCTGGTTA
The DNA here is from genome assembly GCA_917563855.2 of Limnephilus lunatus. Classification (NCBI taxonomy): domain Eukaryota; kingdom Metazoa; phylum Arthropoda; class Insecta; order Trichoptera; family Limnephilidae; genus Limnephilus; species Limnephilus lunatus. The sequence goes on along the minus strand of OU830602.1, from coordinate 12,158,041 downwards.
ATAAACCACCTCGTTAACCAATAATAACAAGACTCAGTAAATACTTTCTGACGGAACTCGGGGTAGGTGAAGTCAGTAATGACAAAGCTCAGCAAGAAAAAAAGAGAAAACCACAACAGCTTTTGTGAAGAAGTTAGTGTTTGTGAGTGTTACGGGAAGAGAATTCATGTGAATAGACTGAGGATTTGAAAGGGAAGTGACGAAATACTATTAAGATGTGCAAAGGGATGAAATAATGTTCCCACGTTTTTGTTGTTGTTGGATAGAAACGAGGAGTTAAACCATTAAAATTTGTTGAAAGGATTGACCTCTAATGAAACCTCATTATAGGACGTATTATAAAAGTACCTGGGTAGGCTATGCAGCAAAGGGTAATGGAATTATAATATTATATCATTAATAATATACGACAACTGCAAACTGAACGTTATTAAGGGTGAAGGAAATGAAATCGAAATGTAAACCAATATATTGCTAATGTGTTTATTGAAGTTTTCCATTTCACCTGTCTGAAAATTTGATTGCACGTTCCGTTTCCAGTGCACTGGCACCAGTGGTGGCTGTTTTAATGTTTCAGTAAAGATTATTTTTTCAAACGCCACATCGTCGTGTTTTTTCAAAGTAAAACTTCTTTAGCCCCGTTGTGATTTGAAATTCGGATGAAACGGAAATGCGTCACTAAATATTATTATTTGAAAGACATCCAGCGAACGGAGGTTCGAATCTTACGAAATCCAAAAAAAAAAATATTTTCATTTTTGTAAAATTAATATCCAATCTTTAAACCACTTTAAAATAAACAGGCAAAAGAAAAGAAAGCTACATCTAGCGACTTTCTAGTTTCACTTGCACACTCTGTTTTTTTTTAATTTTCAATTTTATGGTACCTACATGCCTGAAGAAAGTTATTGATTATATATAGATATTGATAAATGATACTGAGATATTTATGTCACTGATTCTTTTCACAATTTGTAAAATTATTTTTTTAAGATTTGAAAAATGTTACATAAAATATACTGATTTTTATCATTAAATACACATTAAAAAAATACCTACGTAGGCACTCCAAGCAATCGTCCAAACTACGAATTTCACTGTTTTATAAGTGCTTTTAATAATTTAAAAATCCTTTGCTTATAATTTGGTTCCGTGAATGCATTTTTACATCGTCTTTGCTTTACATGATGACAAATTGAAAAGTTTTATTTTTATTTTTCAAAGACTGTTCGTATTGATTTGGCCATGCAAGTTTTCCGCTACGCCGAAGAAATTAAATGATCCGCTGTGCATTGTCAAACGGCATAACGGAAGTAAATGCACGTCAATTGAACGGTAAAACGTTTAAAAGTTGGATACAAAAATAGATCCAAGCAATTAGATTAACAACTACTGCCACCAACTATCTTGGAAGGAAACAGTATCTATACATTTTTAAGTCACGCTCAGGCAAACTTCAACGATAAATGCATTTAGGGCTGTTGTCACTGCCGTCATCGTTTTAAAATAGCTTTCAAATCGCCTTCGGGCTTTCTTTAAATGAGAAAGTAGATATTATATTTTAACTGGGTTTTTTATTTTACTTCATGAGTGCTGATATAAATAAGTCTATTTATTTTAAATTATTCATATAATATTTTGGGATGGTACTAAATGATCAAGAAATGGCAACGCCTTGAACATATCATAATAGGTCACATGAAAGCATCAGTCATTTGCCGTTTTCGTCAACAAATCATGCATTCACGATACCGAAAAGTGTAGACGTTCAGAATCAGTAATAAATAAATGATGTATTTTTTTAATCAATGTTTTTAATATTAAACGAAGTAAATACGCGTAAAGTTACGTAAAACAATGCTACGACAGTCAAATCTAAATTTGATATCAAAATAGAACACGTCTCCTTTTAAATACATCTAGTTTTATTTCGATTTTGTTTTCTTGAATGAATGAATGAACTTGGACGTGAAAATTAACCCACTCCCCGACATCCGATCCAGCTGAAACTGAAGCAGACAAACTCGATGACAATGCCTTCTGTCAACTTTGGTGACAATCACGCATTTCTCTAAAATTGGAAGACATTACAGTATTATACGAAATTAGTATCGGTCATATCCGATCGGGATTGGCTCAGTTGTTGGCGGTATTGACTAGAAAGTTTCAAACCTCAGTCAAACAAAAAAAAAAGTTTTCAAAGGCATTTTAAAAGACCTATAAGCTACAAATAAGTATGTTTGTGAAACAATTTTTTTTAAATATAAGGGAAACAAATAATTTGGAATGGTGGTAGAAACGATGTTGCGAGCAACAAATAGTTATATTAAAGAAGAAATTCCAGATAGCTGTGTAAATTACACGACGCCAGCGCTCATTGTAAATGTGGAGCCATCAACTGCACTGTAAAGTTATAAAAAGGATGTGGTAGTATCTTGTACGTGGGTACTTCCTATAATGTTGTATTGTCTTTTTTATAGTCGGCGTAGCTAATTTGAGATTTCCTCGCGTTTCTTCGAAGTAGATGTTGTAGAAAAAAATCAACCCTCTCCAATAGTCCCAGCCCAATATCATTGATCCCTATAACATATGCCATTAGCTTTTATGCTTGATGTAGATAGGGACCCGGAACTAAACGTCAAGACGCCGAGTCATCGACTTGTAATTAAAACTCCCAGTCCAAGGAACCCGCATCCATTGTGTCGGGTTGACTTGTGTTACAAATAATATCGATTCACGGTATGAATTTCAGTTAAACTTTTAAAAAAAATACGGCAAAAATATTACTGAAACTTTTTAAAATTGTAATCATTCAGTTTTGAAGCAATGACCTGAATAATTTCTAGTTCAATTTTTGCAACTTTGATACACGCGAAAAATGGAGTTATTTGTTTTGTTTATTTTTTAACAGATATATATGTATTGCATAAACATCTTTATCACACAATATTATTAAAAAAAGAAACTTCGATTATGAATCTCTCTATAACTCCGGTTCACTGATCTCCAGAACTTTTAAAAATTGGAAGTGTTTTATTGGAGAATTCAAACAAGCGATAAAGTACCTGATTATATTATGTTTCCACGGCCAAAAGTATTATCGTCATTCATTTTTGGGTAATTATGCCTTGTTGTGCTACCTCCTTCTTTAGCCAACGTTTCGGAGAGCGTTACAGTGTCCATCATCAGGGCAGATTTGTAATCGTTAGTCATTACACATCTGCCCTGGTGATGGGCACTTTAATATATTCCGAAACGTTGGCTAAAGAAGGAGGTAGCGCAACATGACATAATACCCCAAAAATAAATCACGAAAATTCCTGCCTACAATATAATACTTTCAATTGAAAATTATTTTAATTGCCATTTTCGACATTGGAAATGATTTCTCTAGAATTCAAAATATCCCCATTTCACGAAGCGAAAAGATTTGTTCCATTTTTTTACCTCCAATTAGTCCCATTTGACCTCCAACTCTCCCAGTACAAAAAGTACAGAATTCGGTCCGCGCGCACTGCTATCTAGTATGCAATTGCGACTCTTTTGACTAATAATTTTCGACGTAATTTTCAAGGGTCTGCACTGGTAATATATACTAAAGTTTCTGAGAGTAGTTACCACTATTAAAGTCCACTAGTTATCTAGTATCACGTCATATGTATATCGATAGATCTTGGCACATTCAAATTCTAACCACGATAATAAAATTGTATTCCTTTATTTTTTTAATGCGAATGATTTGATATTGATGTTGTTTTAAAACAAATTAATACTGTATAAATATAAACTTGTTCTAGCTTATAATTAAGTACCCAAGAAGAACACATTTCATAAGATGCTGAGGTTTTTATCAAACACGTGACGTCAACTCGAGCTTGAGTTGAAAAAGTTTTAAAAAACTTGACCTCCTTTTCTTGCTATAAGCAATAATTCAGTTGAAATGATTGATGTAAGAGGAATTGTTGCGAAAACCTTTCATCGCAGAAGAATAGGGGCTAATTGTTAAACTTTCCCAAAGAAAACCTTAATTTCGCGTCTTAAAAACTCTTGACAAATAAACGTCTAGGTATCGTTGGGATTCATTGGCTGAAATTACGAGACGTTTTTATTTGTATTATTAGGATTAACAAAGAATAACATTTTCAACTGGCTTGTAGTTAAAACTTTGCACGGTGCTTAGGAGCAACGTGCTTAGGAAATCTCATTGAAGTAAGTTTTTCCATAACTTTGGTTTATAGATGTTATGAAACATGGATGTTTTGTAAAGGAGGCCGATAGAAAAAAAATAATAAGGGTGCTATATCAAAAACAGTTATTCTTTTAATTTCATCTACTTATGGTAGTTTTTTTTAAATGTTAATGGAAATGTTGAATGGTTATTTTTTGAAATCCAATAAAACTTTGAAACAATTTAAATCAATGCCCCGATCGTTAACTATCGCCAATAATAATCATCGGGAATTGGCATAGAGAAGCGTACTGAATCCGGTAAATAATTTCATACATTCAACTCCATTTAACACACTTTACGAGTGGCGCAAACATATAAAACACATCTGAAACCGAATTTGTTCAGTTAAAATAATAAATTTCGCGACCCGCGGAAAATTGGTGGAAAAAAATTGATTAGGGCGTGGTACTGCCAAACCTCCCCCCATATTGGACGGGGGCAAATTGCGCCCATTTTGTGCGGCTAGCCACCCCCCTCCCACTTGTTCCCCCCTCATCCCACCACCCACCAGTCGCCGAGCCTCCCTCTCAGTCTACCGGGTTTTCCACCCTTAGGCCGGCTTACGTAAATATGCACTATTCGTATGCATTTATCTCCGGGCAGATACTGCACAAAACTGCAGCCGGACCTACCCGTCTATAGACTGCGGGACGTATATAAAATATATATATCGGCCGCAGGACGTACGATACTCCGAATAGGTGGTCAAATGCAATCCTGATTTCTGCCAACGAACTGGAATTGTTTAATTATAAAGGAAGGTACTTATTTACGATCGTCGATACCTTAAACAAACGAATGAAAATTACTAAAACGCTTTCACCTCGTTCACATTTAAAGCAATCATCTCTGCCAGAAGCATGAAAATACTTAAATGTATTTTATCTCATTTCTCTTCACCATTTTTCCACCGAATAAAAACGTTTGATTCTTTTCATTGAATTATGTGGGCATATAAAATAATTATTCATCTGAAATTCCCCTACTCTTGTTCGTATGTGCTGCAGGTGATTGCATATTGCATTTATCCAATATGCAACTTTGTTTGCACATCGTCTGTGTTTTAAGCCTACTCTAGCCCAATACTACTGCAGCAGTTGGAACTCATATTTTATGTGTCCCTACATTCTCGTTTGCACATATTTATGGACGTTTGGTTCCTAGCTATTGTTTCGCAAACCAAATTTAAACGAAAATCGTAATAAAATGACTTGTGTCGGGAACAATGGATGAACACATTGGCTCACACCAAACATTATATGTATGTATTATTAATAAATTATTTAACAGCTCTCGGTAAAATACGTTTTCTTATAGAATTTCGTTGATGTAAAAAAAAGATTAAAATTACATAATAACTTCCTACACCTAAATTCAAATCTCTTTTTTAAGAAAACATTATGAAATGATCTTTTGAAAAATATGATTTAACCAATTTATGAATTGCTAATTTGTATATTCAAAAGCTTGCGGGTTGCTTTTAATTAAGTCATGTCCTGAAAAGAATGAAGCTGAAATTTAATATGAGTGCTGCACAAGAGTTTCAATTGCTTTCAAGAATCTGGAGCCAGTGAGACTATGGTTTCCCCAATCGGGGTATTATGATGTGAGACTAATTGTACGAAAGGTGCTCCAAAAATATTTACTTTAATATGTTTTTTTTATGAATAAACTGTGAAATAACACAAATTAATGGCTTGAAATTTAATTAAATTTTGGACCGGAATCTGAGGTTTTTTCATGCCGCCAGAGTACCTATACTGATATTTTTTAAGTCGGACAACAGAATTTCTGCTTTTGGTAGCATATATAACTTATTGGAACATCACCAAGAATTATTTAAACAAAAAAATATTTTTAAGCTTTTTGTGGTAACATAACTAATCTATAGATATTCCACACGCACACAGAAGGGGCTATGCCGGCGCCTATAGCGGGGAGTTGTACGGGTGGCGGGGGAGTGGATAGGAGGAGGGGTTGGACACGAGGGGGTGTCTGATCTGAACCGGTATTATGGTGCAATTATTGTTTTACGTTGATCAAGGCGGAAAATGCAAATAAGTATGCAGCGAGGATCGCCATCAGTAATTTATTTTGTATGTAAGCAACAATTTTAAATAAAATTTTTAATGAAAATGTTTTATTACCATAACAACAACATTAACAAACTGAAATTTTTCACGTACCTACAAAAAATACTTAATAAGCAATAAAACCAGTTTTTATCTTGCACGTGGATAAAAGGATATCTACCTTTCTTTTTCGTAAAATGTGTTGATATTGTGGCAAGGAATTTAATTTTGAATTATATGAAAGAACGTGACAAAGTTTTGATCTCGAGTATTGTATCTAAATGATAAATTATATTAGATTTAAAGCGCATCAAATATAAATAAAATAGTATTATTCTCGTTGATTATGGTATCATCCTACACGAGATCAGACGCAGGCAGCTTTAAAGCCCCGCATCTACGCTCCACGCCTCCTACGCACACAGCCTCTACGACACATCTACGCTGTCTACGTGGGTCTACGTCAGTATAACGAAGCTACGTATTAACGAATAAAGTGAACGGACGAACGTCCGAACAAACTCCCTCTCAACCCCTTGGCCCGGCGTATCTGCCACCCCTTCCCCACCCCCTCTCCAGTCATCAGCCAGTGGCCCCCCCACCCCCCGTCTCCTCCCTTCGATCCCACCCCCGCTCTGTAGCTTTGCATTTCCTGGTGGGTATTTGGTAATGCATTTTAGTCAGTAATTGAAACGTATCCAAATAATAAATAAAAATTCCCAGATGACTAAGAACACATGAAAACTCACATAATATAAAAAAACTGTATTATTTTTTTTTTGTAGAATTTTATTTATAAATACATTCTATTTAGATATATAAATATATATATTACAATACAAGTGTTTTCTATAAGTAGTAAATTTAGAAAGAACATTAAAATTACAAAGGTAATAAAGAATACTGTGGTATGCAGAAATTAAAAATAAATAAAATTAAAAACCCGTGTTTATAGAATTACAATTTAGCTGAGTTAAGTCACGTTTGGGTCCCACAAAGGCGTCGCGTGTTCGATTCCTCGGCTGGCTAAGTCCTTCATCAAACAATATTTTCCACTTACTGTATTGTGTAAAAAAAACAACAGTTTAACTTTAGAAAAAACAGTAAAACTTTAGAAAAACAGTTTAACTTTAGAAAAAACAGTTAACAGTTTAACAGTTTAATAAAAACAGTTTAACAGTTTAGCTTAAGAACTTGTACAGAAATTACAGAGGGTAAATTTTTGTATCAATGAGTGTCATCCAAGTTTATATAACATTTTAAAATTTATATGTAGATATGTTTTTACGCTTTATTGAGGTTTTGGATGTGGACTTATTTGCATTTTCAGAAACTTCGTTGAATGATTTACCATGAACTGTGATTGATGTATCATCATTATTCGAGAATAGTTTTCCGGGAATAATAATACTACATAAATCATTAATTTTTTTATACAAATTAGGAACAATAACGGACCGATATCTTTTCCTTGTGGAACCCAATATCTCACAGATTCTGGTTGACTAATATTAACAAAAAAAATTGTGCATTGTCTAAAAACAATTATTATTTTATGCACCTGATATATTCGTGGAACTGAAGTGTGGAATTTTTTTAGTAAAAAAAATATTTTATTTACGAGGGTATAATTTTCATCCAAACTATAAATTACAAATATTAAATGCTCATTATTTGCACCCTTGAAGCAGTGTTCGAAAAGAAACAAAAGCTTTTGTAATGAAAACTGAATTGATTCAAAGTTCAGCCGAAAAAAAGTTTCGGTCGCTACGTGCAATGAACAACTAAAAACTATGCCTTAATCTGTTTTCGGTACTTAGTACTCTGCCATCGGTTCCGGAAAAGTTTAGCCAGTTTGCGAACGAAGCTATTTACAATTTGAGAGCCTCCCTGTGCATACTCTAACAAACCTACTGAGTAAAGGAAATATATTGATAATATTATCGTTGTCCGCGTCTGCCGGATTAAATCGCCAATGTGTTTATCGTTGTGCGTGTGAGCGTATAGAAACTTTACAATTAAATGTGATATATCTGTAAGTACTCGCATCGGACGAATCCTGTTCGATCAGACGAACCAACTATATGTGACGCGAGCCGGTGGTAGCTCAAAATATGCATTTCGGAAGCACGGAATTTGAGCAATTTTAGTTAGAATATTTATATTACCTTTTCAATTTTCAGTAATATTTACAAAAGCTGTGTCACTTAACATTTTGATCTAGATGTAATCTATAATTTATATTGAATATTGACCAAGAATGTAATGAAAACATGATTGTTTTGTAAAGCCATTTTAAACTAAATTCGTACATTTCAATTTAGAATTTTACAAATTAATATGTTAAGAATATAATTGTTTTCGTTGAACTCCAATTTATCACCTTATTCATTCCGAAGCATATCAGTTTCAGAAGCCCAAATAATTTCACTACAAAATAACATCAATTAAAACCAGGCCGCATTAAAAACATATTTCTATTAACGTATTTCTAAAAATCTGCCTAAAATGCGCACATATTTTGCGTTTTTCAAATGTCCAAAAAATGGAGTCTTCGGTATTAAATCACTTCATTAGAGATACAGATAATATGACGATGTTTAATGATTGTGAGAGTTAGACGGATATTAAATTTAAAAAATGTAACCCTTTACATGGCATCCCCAAATGTGACATAAGCCCTGAGGGAAATTATTTTCTTCAGTGCTTCCTGTGTGATTTTAAAATAAAAAAATAAAACTATCATATACACATGAAATGTAACGTCATCATTCTTGTTTTTAGAATTTTCGTTGTCGGACTTAAAATTTAAAGTAAGTCTGGGCTCTCTTAATGTAAGTCTAATTATTTCAATGCATTCTTCACTATATAACGTCACCTCAGCGATACCTACCTATTTTATGTTCGGATAATATAATATTACCAGACATATGTATGACGTATGAGGAGTACCTGACTTTTTGAATTATTTTAAAAGCTTAAAATGACTTAACTCGAAGTGACTTATCGTTCAATTTCTAAAGGAATTAAAAAATATACGAAAGATTCGCAAGCATACTTCACTCAAACTAGTAGAGGGATTCTGAAAATGGCTTCGCCGTCAAAATTAGCGGATTAAAAAATTCATTTAATCAAACGTGGCTGACTGTGGAATGTCCACTGAAAAACTGAAAAGGGTGGAATGGTACAAAACCGTGGCTGGATGAGCATTATAATTCATGATACATGCGGCTCCGGCGTGACAGACTCCAAAACCTTTTAAATATTTTCTGTGGGTACTTAATACGATAGATTTCGAATTGAGGGCTCGACTAAAACTCTGCATAGGTATTTGAGGGTTTGAAATAATATTAACCTTTGATTTATTTTTATTAAATTAAAAAAATGTAATTATGGATAATAAAAATATCACATAAAAATATTACATTGTTTAACTTGATGCAATAAAATTTGTTGAGTTAAAACTACGAAACGTCTCGTTAATATTAAATTGTACAAATCTACGCACTAAAAGGCATGGAGCTTTATGAGTTATAGCTCTAAAACGTCTAGTATCTTAATATTACTTACATTGTTTATATGGAAGCACTATGAGGCATCAAGTCTGATGAGTTGAAACCCCAAAATGCCTTGTAAATAAAAAAAAAATGTAAAAATGTACGCGCAATGAGGCATCAAACTCTGTGAGTTAAAATGTCTTATAAATATAAAATTGTACGAATGTACGCACTAAAAGGCATCAAGCCGAGTTAAACCAAAAATAATGTTAAAATTAGTGCACTGAATCCGCCGTGGAATGCAGAACTTCATAAAATAATTAGGAACAAGTGAAATGCATGCATTTTCATTTGGTTAACCGCCATGGTTATAAAACGTTTTTGAAAACAAATTGATTACTTTTTTTCTCAATTATTTAATCTACTTTATTTCTCATAAAAAAGTTTATTCATTTGAAAGAACTAAAATAATTTACTACTAATACCAGAAATCTATATCCGACCTAGAGACAGATACTGATTAAAAATGCCAGCTTAAAATGGATAGGTACTCGTAAATCCAAATTAATCGGAACTTTCATGATTACGGAACATAAACTTTTCACGTGTAAAAAGTAATAAATCTGTGCAGAAACTTTGTTCTAACTCCAAAATTATGTTAAAAAAATCACTCTTATAGTTTAATGTAATCTACGCCATCTGCGAATTTTAAATTGTTGACAGCAGCGCGTGCTATAGCACCTTTCAGGCACGTGGTAGGGTAGATGCACTCCCATTGATACCTAGTATTCCGCACGGTAAAAGATGCACATTGCACATTATACAGCACATGCATATGGCTGGCGCGTCAAAAGATCGGATGTTCATGTTCGGGTTAATCTGCAAGAGGTGACTTGCAAATTAAATTTGACAAGATTGGTTACATTTTGAAGACATCAGCAACGTTTTATTCTTAATATATTGTTTAATCATATCCTTAATTCACACATCGACTACCCTAAATATTAAAACTGAGCTGATCTACATCAAAACTGAGGAACAATAAGTACATTTAAAAAAATGGTTTAAAAAAATAATAATTAAAGGTTTTACTGATAATTTTGGTATATCACAATAGTTATTGAAACACAACCACGCATTTTTATGACACAAATCTAATGAAAATGACGCGGTTTGAGTTAGTAGTCGATGCATGTGTCTTTGACCGTTCAACTGACTTGCACAAAACACACAAATAAACGGCGAACGAATATTTGTGACATCGAGATTTTTCATTTGAGTTTATTATTAATGTTGTAGTCGCTCATGTTGAATATTTAATACTTCACTTGAGAAATTCATAGTTCTTCAATTTTTTTTAAATATGAATACCGTGGTGCGTAGGGTAGGAGAAGGAGATGAGGAAAAGGAAAGTAGGGAAGTACCTGGCTACCCCAACATATGTACACGGTTAACATTTTTCACATGAGAACGGGTCGCTTCTTCGACTCCTTCTTGAGTTCAACAGCTCGTCTTTGAAACGATTTGCCGGCCTTTGTTTCCTCTCTCTTGCAATATGGCTCTCTTCAAGACCAATTTTCACTCCTTCCTCTCCTCAAAAAGACCCTCCAAAAATTATCTCAGATGATACTGATACTAAGTGGAGTTAATGTAAAAAAAATATATATTCAGATCTGGTCATCAAATTTTTCTAACGCCATTTCAATCAACGTTTCAATTCTGAATGGTGGTCTTACACCAGGGCGACTCTGAGAGTATCTTACACTCTGGAACGAGTCACAGATATATCTTATAGTATTTTAAATGATTAAATTGTGAACGAACACAATTCAATCGCACACCGGGATTTGAACCCGGTACCTTTGGATTGCTAGTCGAGAGCTTTACCCCTCTACCACGCATTCTGTCAAAAATGATTAATTGTCCAATATTTGTTATTAAAGAGAGTGGGTTAGTACAAATAAACTATTTTTGAAAAATACATTTTTAATGTCGGTAAACTAGTACCTACATAACGTTAGGTATGTTACGGAAAAAGTAGTAATGATACTTTATCGTAATGCTAAAATTTTCAATGTTTCTTTTGTGATGTTCAACAAACGACCCACCTTTCGAGTTAATATCAAAATATTGCTGAAAAAAAAGTTATTCAGATTTTGCAGCTTGCGCCATGTGCATTTCAAGATGCATCAGTCATTATTTGCAGCGAGCAGATCGATCAAAAGATTCAAAAATGCAAAATTAAAGTGCCATATTTTGCAAAATACTCTCTAACACTTTCTTTGGGTAACAAAAGAATTAAGGATGAACATGTAATATGTACTCGTACCTATTTAAACCAGGTAGAAAAATTATAGAAGGGATACAGTTTGTTTTGATTTGACGAACGATTGACAGATATTATAACACATAGGAAAAATGTATCATTTTCACCAGGTAAATTGCAGAAATTCATTTTTTGAAACAAAACTGATCGTTTACGGAAATATATATATATATTTTTTTTACACTAGCTCTACACAGGAGACCCTGAAGAAAATAATTTCCCTCATGTGTCATATTTGTGGATGCTGTGTGGAGAGTATTTTTTTAAGTAAAGGAATGAGATAAAGATCTGAGATGTAAAGACGGTCGAATAAAACCATCCCTCCCACTGGGTGAGAGGGTCGACAAAGTCCTGCTGGACATGTAAAAGCTATCCCAAATCCAGCCCGCCTCACAGTAACTCACCAAACGTAGCGAATAGGGTGACCTACGGAAAAGGTGTTAGTTGTCGTATAAATGGTCCCTGGGGCGATGGTGCCTAAACCCGCTTCCCAAATTTTTTTTTATTTTTTTTTTATTAGGTTTGTCATCAGTGATTTACATCAAAGCTTTAACAGATACAATTACACTGAACACGGTTGATGCTATCACTAATTAAAGACAAACACAACATTGATAATATAATACTTACATATGTATACAATCATTCACACACACACACATACCATACATTAAAAAATAATAATAAGTTTTAGCAACAAGTTTTTAGAACAATAATATTATAATATAAGTAGGTAAATTACGGTGAGGTCTGGAATTATGAATTTTTGCATTGCTTTTCTTCTGAAATTTTTACGATAGTGAACAAATTTCACCAAAACACATAATTTACATTCAATTTTCGTGAGCTATGGAGCTTTGAAATATGTATAAAATATCCGAAAAATAATATTTTAACAAAAATGTTCAAATATCGGGCAATGCCGGGTACAAACTGCGTAGCGTCCTTGAGATGAAAATATTAGTAAAAAGATAATCGGAATAATAAAACTCTCAACGCTTTTCACTAAAGTTTGCTTATTTTTCCGAAAAAAATTATCCTTAGCACTTTATATATCTAGGAATCTAAATAGTTGAATTTAATAAAATATATTTAGATACCCCGAATCATTTAATTATTGTCGATAAGAATATTTACAAGATATAAAAATTTACTTCCGTGATTCTATTATATTTATTCGAACCACCTTTCGATCGATTTCCAAAAAAAGTCGTCAAAATTTATTAGCCGAACGCGCGCCACCTGGTTTTATATCGCAGCAATATCCAGACAATTATGATCTTATGAATGAAATCAATGATCCCATATGCACTCACAAGAGCTCCGTCGAGAAAGAACCAATCTATTTGCACGAATTTGTCTTGTATTGTAAGCCAATGTTGCGGGTCTTACCGAGTGTTATATGGGCTGTTCTCAGAGGACAATTCAATAGTAAGTTTGTACGATGATGCTTACAACGCAAAAGGTCTTCTAAACACTTACACACCCCTAATTATATCAATGAAATGAACAGGATGTTTCTGAAATAAAGTGTTAACAAACAGAAAAATTTTATTGATTCCCTTCTAAATAATATTTCAGTGACATCAGTAGTAAAAAATTGATGTTTTTATTTTATTTTTTATTATTTATTAAAAGTATACAATACAGAATATTGTATATTATATAAAGCATTGTACTCCCAAGAGTTAATAAACTCATTGCGGGAATGATACGCATTACATGAAACATATAGCTGTATGTATTAAATGGACATATCATAGGACATACACAACATTATTATTTCAGATAGTCATTCATAAAATGAAGTTTGAGCATTTTAGTTTGGGTCTTTTTACATTGACTTGCACATTTGATCTCGTTGGGTAGTTGATTATATTTTGTGTAAGCTATGTATTCTAGGGATCTTAGTCCATATTTTGTTGATTTGATTTTTGGTATATGAAGTTTGTTGTGATTTCTTGTGTTGTTTTGGTGTACGTCGCAATTGTAATTGAGTGTAGTGTTGGAATGTGCCGAGTGTTGAATTACTTGTAATATAGTTTTTGTTATTTCAAAAGTGGGAATGGTGTTAAAAGGAAGTATTTGGGTGTTTCTGTAAATGTCTTTGACGTGTGTATCCCAAGGTAAGCTGAATATATATCGCAGGGCTCTATTTTGGACGACTTGGACTTCTGAAATCATTTTTTTTGTAGCAAATCCCCAGATTCCGGCGAGATATATTAGATGTGAGTGAATCATAGCATGGTAAATCGATCTTAATAGAGAGGGAGGAAGTAACCCGCGAAGTCTATATAAAACACCAGATATAGGAGTAATTTTGGATAGAACATGTTTAAATTGGTGATTCCATGTGAGTTGTGAATCAAGGAAAAGGCCAAGATAGTTATTACATGTCATTTAACCAATGATTAAATATTTTAATTTTATATCTTACACTACCAAACTTATTGGTAGTCTGGGCGTCCCACGTGAAATTTGATTAAATCAACTCAAATTTGTTTTGAATTTAAGTTTCCTTTTAAAAATTGAAATTGATAAAGTGAAGGATTCAGACAAGCGACAAAGTAGGTAGGTAAATTTTTGAAGAAAATTATTTTAATTGCCTTTTTCGAAATTGGAACTAATTTGTCGAGAATTCAGACTATCACTGTTTACATTTGAGACAGGAAGCGAAAATTGTCATTTTAAAAGTCGGAATTAAAATATTCATTGATTTTTACGGGCTAGTCATACATCAAACGAATTTTGGATATTTATTACAGTAGCGACGCTTCAGAGACTGTCGATTGTTTACGAATTTGAAGTTATATTAAATCGTTACTTTTTTTCTTCGATTTTCTTTGGAATTTTTCCCAAATTGTTGCTATAGACCTCTTTTAGAAGAAAAATGACATATCATTATTTTTACCTTATCCCACTTGAAATATATGATAAATAAAAATAATAAAATATCCAATATTTTCATAGTCTGAGGGGCGGGGGTCGAATTAGCCCAGTGGATTAATTCCTAGAAGCGAACGAATCTTTTTCTAATAAATTTTTTTTCATTTAAGCATTAAAAAAAAAAATATATATTTAATAGATGCATTCATTTTCATATTATATTATTGTTAAATAATAATCGTTTATGAAATCTTTTGTTACCAATCTGTACCTTAATAAATAAAATCATTGTTCAAATTTTAAATCGTTGCCACTTAAGGAGCCATATTGCTGGCAGCTTATTTTCCAAAATGACTCAAGTTTGCCATAACCGCTTTTGACAATGAGAAAAAAAAAAACTAATAAAGATCAGATTGTTACAGCTACACAAATATTCCCACAGAGCAGGGGCCAAAACCGACCAGAATTAAAAACATACCCCGATGTATCCATTGCAACCTCTCCCTTATTCTCACAAATGGTGAATGAAACAGAAAGAGAGAAGACAACGGTGATCTAAGTGGCAACTAGTTGAAGAACCCGCATCATGCCCATACTAAGGGTTGGACAAAGCAAGCTTTCAACAATATCTCAAGAAGTAATAAATAAAACATTGTTTCCCGCGATGTGCAACGATACAAATGATTCTATGCTACTGCCTTAACCGATACAAAAAGGATTTCCTGTTCTTTGCGAGACACTTCCTTTCTTGAGATGCGAAATATTCTTAAACAATATAAATATTTCAAGTTGCAAGATGCGCTTTGTCAATATGTTTTAAATGCGATAAACCTTAAAAAACATAAATCTTTTACCGAACTTCAAAACTCTAACTTAACAATTAATCAAATTTCAAACTTAACATTTCTGTGATAGTCCTTTTTTGAATTTTTTTTTTATAACATAAATCTTACTAATATTATAAATGCGAAAGTTTGTATGGATGGTTGGTTGGTTGGTCCTTACTCTTTCACGCAATAAATATCGAATGGAATTTAAAAGTTCTATCACTCATCGATAGCTACATTATTTGCGAGTAACAACGGCTTTATATATTGGTAAGCTCTGGCGTTATGAATGAGCTGTGGCGTTATGAATGAGCTGTGGCGTTATGAAATTATTAATGATACGTTTTCTGTCCCTAACAAAATCGAGTTATTGAAAATATCAAAGAAATTGTTACCTTGGAAACAATGTTTTTTTTTTTAAGTTTTAGGCTTAAAAAGAGTGCTTAATTGTGATTAAAAGGAGTACTTTTTTGGCATCGTAGTTAATATCTACATATCTCTAAACATGTTTATTCTCCGAACAAAAAGCATAACGTTGCTATAAAGCATAGCGTTTGAAGTGGACTGTCATTTTCTTATTTTTTTAGGTTACTCTGGATTCAAATATGAATAAAATACTAATAAAGGGATGTAGGTACTTAAAATAAATATCTATTTCTATAATTATTTAAATATTTTCTAAAATAGAATTTTTATTTGCGAAATGTCATTCTCAAATTTTGAAATTTTCTACTAAACAATAATTATTTTCTATTAGACAAAATAGCAAGAATAATAACAATTATGCCAATAATTATGCCAGTAATTTTCCACAAATACTATGCGAGCGAAGCCGTGGATGAAAGCTAGTAATGTAATATTTCCATCAATCTCCTAATAAAGCACATGCTTGTACGTAAGAGAGGACAAAAATATATTTTTACATCTAATTAATTTTAGAATATTTTTACAAAAACTATTTGTAATTTTATAAGAAAATACAATACATGTATTATAATCATTAGTTATTACATTTTCAGGTTACAATCGGATTAAACTCAAATCATTAAATACCAACATGCAACATTGACCAGAAACTGTGTAAACATATAAATCTATATAATAATATATAACCTGTAAGAGAGTGTGTAAGGGAAGTTTTTTTTTAAATTAAATTTTTTTTAATTAAAAATTATAATAATAATAATAATAATAATATTTGGATGACTTGTATAGCGCCGTTTTTGTGAAAAATCACCTCAAGGGCGCTGTACAAATTTATAAAACGTTTATACAATCTTATTTTAAACTATATACAACAACATCTTATGGCTAAAAATTGCATCCATCGGTTCATCGATCACCGATACGAAACTATATGTGCAATGATTTAACCAATGAACGCGATGCTGCTGTAAAAATGCACTGTACAGGCAGAAAATATATACAAGACCATACTTACCTGGAGGGTCACTAGAGATTAACACTGTTTATTTAGAGCAATTAAGACACAGTTCGCACGCAGAGGACATAATTGGGAACTATAATTATAATATATAAAATGTTCTGTAATGAGCGTATTTTGAAAACAAAAGCAAAATTTTATGATACTCCGATAGGTATTTTTATTTAAGGGTATGAGAGCCCAAAAAGGTACGTTTTTGATTTGGACCTAAATTCTGTTGGGCTTGTTATGCATCTAAGTTCCGGTGGGAGTTTATTCCAAGCCTTAGGTCCAGACACTCCGAAAGCGCGATCTCCAAATTTCGTATTTGGCTTGCGTTTAGGTTCCATTAGTCTGCCTATATCTGATGATGTTGCTGATCTAAGGGTTGACTGCCTCGGACCAGTATTTTCTGGGACACATAGTTCAGAGATGTAAGATGGGGCCATTTCATTAATTGATTTAAACACCATCCAGCACAATTTGTACTGGATTCTTTGAGGGCACTTGAGCCAGTGAAGATTACGAAGGTGTTCTGAAATATGTGAATATTTAGAGACTCCAGTTATGAGTCGAGCGACTGCATTAAACACGGATTGAAGTTTGTCAGTTTGATATTTTGGAAGGCTAGCGTAGATACCGTTACAGTAGTCGAGCCGTGAGACTACGTAGGAGTTTACAAGTAGTTTTGTTCCTTCTATAGGAAGATTTCTTCGGACTGACTTGAGTTGTCTTAGGTGAAAAAAACCATTGCTTACAGTCGTATTTATTTGCTTTTTAAGCGAAAAGTTTGAATCCAGATTAACGCCAAGAAGTTTGACTGTTATCTTTGGAATAATATCGCTTCCGGAAATGGAAATAGGTGAATTGTCTATGAAATGTTGGCGTTTGTTTGTGGCCGCCCAGAGAAACTCAGTCTTAGATGGGTTCAGTTTTAATAATACATACATAAATCAAATAAAAATAAAATTGTTGATTAAGTATTGTTAATTAATTGTAAAAGCAATTAATTTGCTTAATTTATTTTTTAATTTATTGTTTTCGGCTTCTAATCTCAGCTCTATTGATAGTTGATTAAACCACAGCACTCCATTGTACGTGTAGTAGTGTTGTGCAAAACTGGTTATTTAAGTTCCGTTAACATCCAAGTACACGATGAAATAATAAGAAAACAGAACTTTCAGAAAACATGAACTTAGAAAATTAATGAATCGTTCAAATTCCGTGAAACAATCCGTTCATTTAAATGCTATCTTTGCTCACGCTTTACATTCAGATGAAAAGACGAGAACATTCAGACGAAAGGAGTAAAACATTCAGACGAAAATTACCAATCGGTTTCGATCGAGTTTCGCACTACTTGTATTTATAAAGAATTGAACAGACAAAACGGCGCCCATTCTGTCATATTATCCAAGAGTTAAATGCACATTTCAACGCTACACATACTTTTGAATTTCATACTAAAACATATATCCAAATTTCATGTCACCAGAGGCCAGAGGTAACCATGTAAGAGTTTTATCAATAGATGTATAATCATATTTTTGTGCATTAATTTACTATTTAAAGAAACGTTTTTTAAGATATCGTAATAAAAACGGTGTTCATCCTACCGGAAAAGCTTTCAATTTAAACAAAAGACCCTAATTTATGTTGTAAATAGCCGCATTCCCTTCATTTAGATTGAGGTAAGACGTTTCCACAGGTTTTAGCCTTACAACACGCCCTACAGGTGTATAATGACGTCACGCTCGGGTGACGTAACACTTGTTCAAAGAAAGCTCTATAAGAGGGACCCTGGACGCACTTTATAAGCGACCTTGCGTGCATAAGGAATACCTGCATATTTAATTTGTGTATATGTTCTTAGTAGGGGAAGAATACCTGGGTTTATAGTTCACATGAATTTTTTTCTTTTTTTCTAGAATTGTTCTAATAGATTCTAAAGATACTAAGAACCAACAATTGAAACAAAAGAAACTATTATCAATGATGAGAAAAAAAGTTATGTTATTGTTTAGTGAATATTTCAAAGCACCGTAGCTCATGATAGAAACTAGACAGCGAAGTAAAAAAAATCGCGTTAAAGAGAATTACTGCTAAATAATGCAAAATCATGTGATTTTGGTTTGAAAATTATATCGCTTAGAAATATTTTAGATGCTTTAATTAAATACTGCGAGTAGAATAAATACTCGTATTTGCCATTGAAATAATCGAATTTAAATTAGTATTTTTATAGGCCCAAAAAAATAAGGTATCAGGCACATAAAAACTGCTTTATATTTCAAAATCTCATTCTCACGAACCCCTTTTCGGTTATGGTTTTATTTTATAATGTAAAAAACTAAAATGTTTAAAAAATTATCGTAAAACATTAAATATTTGTTCCTGAGCCTCGCAAATTTAAATAAAACACGCTTTTGGCGATGTTTTTTCTTGAATAAATCAAAACGTGCGGCTGGTGTTCACCAGGAATTTAAACCTAATCGCCGTCCTTATAATGAGTGTTATTGTTAGCGGCGTGATGCAGAATTTTACACATTGGCCTTAAATTTGAAATTCCTGTGATAAAAACTTGTGTTATTTTCAGAATTCAGATTTCTTTTCATAAGTAAATTGATAATGTACATAGGTAACCTACCTATTTGCTTGAATTGAAAAACATTAAATCGATATATTTCTTCTGCGTCATATTTTTGTTTTAATTCAATCATCAATAAAATTATTGTCTAATTAGGTATAAATATTTGTTTAGGTTTTAAAAAATACTGTGATTTAATTCAAATTTGCTTCATAGTTCAGGTTATTTATAAATCAACAATTACAATAAAAATGTGTAATAATTCTTCACGTCTAATAATATTAAAAAATATATATATGTTTGCTTATATGAATATAAGTAAGTACTCGTATATAAGATGTATATGCGTTGCTAAACCATTCATCCGATTGCGATGAAACTTTGGGGATTTGATGTGCGCATGCCCGCGATGTTTTCTTTGTGTACTGGTGGGCTCTGGCATAATGAAATTTGTATAAAAAAATTGCAATAGGTGGCACGCGAACTGTTTGAAAACTGAATGTATGGAATACAAGAGGTTGGAGGGGAACTCGGGAGGGGTTCCGCGGGACGGGGGAAGTGGGAGAGGGGAGTGGAGAGAGGGATGTCGGAGAAGGCGGAGTGATAACGCGTGAGAGGAAGGGGAGGCGGAAGGGGAATGGGATGAATAGGAAAGGACACGCAGGGAGAAACAATTTATTTATTAAGTGGCATAGCAACGCATGCCGGGAACTCGCTAGTTGTAAAATAAAACAACCACATAAAATAAAAATAAAAACCGCAAATACGTTAAAAAAAACTTTATTTCGTGCATCAGAAATTCAATTTCTAATAACAAAATATAAAATAACATCCTTCCCTGAACTTGCTCGCTTAGTATATTAGTACAAGGACTAACAGGAAGGGAATCGACCTTGCAAGGGTAAGATAAGAATCACTCAAGTGTTTCCATATAAGTATTATGAAAGGAGTTTTTTGTCCGTCTTACGTAACCACAACACAAGCAAACACACACATACACACCAACTAATGCAGACCACCTTTGTTGATATCAATTTAATTCATAAAGTACATCGTGGTTTATGGGCTGTTGCTTCAGACTGGATTGCTTCCGGTACGTAAGGAATTTTGTAAAGATTTGGTTATGAATGAACTTCAGGTGTTGTGTTTTGATATCAGATTCTGTCACCTGATTTATTTAGAGGCGTTTGAATATCACCTGTGCATTTTTTTGGGCGAAGTTTTTGACCTCCGTAATAATTACTTTATTTTAAGAATTTTTTTCGTTAATACTGTACAAACCGAGAAACCAGCGGGACTTTGACATTCGCAATTGGGCTTGTAGGGTTGAAGGGACTCGTAAGAGAAAGTAGATGAATAAGTTAATATTTTTTTTTTTTTAAAGGATATAGGGAAGAATATGGAGAAAGTTGGAAAGTACGTGTCCATTCAAATTTGGTCACTAAAAATAGCTAAAGACTTTTCAATCAACAAATATTTAGATGATATTAAACAAAATTTCACAATTTTTCAATACAAACGTTCATTCTTTCAGAGTAAAAAAAATTTATGGAAGAAAATGTTTTTTTTTCGACAAAAAATATAACTAACTACTAACGAACGCCTTTGATAAGTAGGTACATATAT
The DNA here is from genome assembly GCA_917563855.2 of Limnephilus lunatus. Lineage (NCBI taxonomy): Eukaryota > Metazoa > Arthropoda > Insecta > Trichoptera > Limnephilidae > Limnephilus > Limnephilus lunatus. The sequence continues at coordinate 12,136,566 of OU830602.1, read as the reverse complement.
GTACATAATATACGGTTCAGATAAATAAATACTTACAAATTATTAAATTTATTGCTCGCGTAACTGTTTCTCTATACTTATCTATGTTATCTCATTGGATAGAAAAAGATTATCATTTAACAACGACAAACGTTTATCCTTAATGCTTTTAATTACACAAGTATCGATACGCTCATAAAACAAGATAATCTTATTTCTTATCTTGCTTTGTTTAGTACAGAGAGGAGGGTAGATTTCACATTTGATGGACAGGTGTAACTGTGTGTGGATATTACTCGAAAAATATAGATGCTCTCGTAATATTGTGTAGGCAATATTTTTCGTGTCAGGCAGATGGATGACGAAATATTATTCAGTTGAAACAAAGAATTAGTTATCAGCTTTTAATAATGAATTCTTGTGGTAAAAAAAACACTTAAACAAAATTATATCTTAAAATATTGTATCAATATCCTTACATACAAGTGCTTTACCACCATTGCGGTTAGTACGCGGATTCAAAATAAGAATAAATTAAAAATAATGCCAATATATTACAACCAATTGACCGGTCAGTGGCCTAGTTGGCATCGCGTTTGCGTCCCACCAAGGCGTCACGTGTTCAATTCCTCGTCTGGCTAAGTCCTCCGTGACGACCCGAGAAACATTTTCCACTTACTGTGATGGTAGTAGAAGATTTTTAAATATTGTCAGGTTATTCATAACCTAAGAATGTTTGTCTTTCTTTTAAAAAAACCTTTAATTTCGTTGACTAAGATTTTGCCGATTCATATAAAAAACAAATCTTCCTTATAATATTACTTATATAATGTGTTGTACTTAGATATTATACTTCCATAAAATATACGCATATAACACTGCTGTTCCAATCATGACAAAGCATTATATGTATGCAATCATCACTGATGAAAGTCCTGATAAATTTTAATTCTTAACAAAAAAAATCATTTAGTCACGATAATTTATTACTTTCCTTTCTTGCAGGGTCAAAATCTTAATGTTAGTGACCCTTAAATACTGGGCACCTAGTAAAGTAGTACCTACTCGAGGTGCCAGGGACCCCAAAGGTGTATGCACGAACTCTGGTACCCAGGTGATGCCAGCAGGTGAGGGTAGGCAGATGTTTCATAAGGCACGCTTTACGGTACATGGTTCATATTATTCACCGTCGTGGTAGTGTAGTATTAATAATAGGAGCTACTTTATTATTGGCGAGGGGGTGAGCGGGCCCTACCTTGAGGAATGAGGACTGAGGACGTCGAGGAAAGGTGAGCACACGATGCGGGTTCGATCCCCTTGCAAAGTTCACGTTTCGGTGACTTGCCGTTTTTGGTAATTGGTTCGTACACAAATTAATTGCAGGAATGTGTTGATGTTTATTCTTACTGATAATAAAGGGTTTTTAAACAATAAACATAGTAAATTGCAGTTAGTCGTTATTCGTTATGAAATATATATACTCAGTAGGTACACTTAAGGAGAATACGATTTGTTGCAAAAATTAGAAGCATCATAGTTATTGCTTTTTTCCTTTCTTGTTTATTAACTGGTATTTTTATTACTTTATTTTTTTTTTTATCTATATATTACAGTTTTTACCTTATATATAATATTTTAAGATAATATATTTTGAAAACATTTTTACATATTAATATTACATTTTATTATGTTGGGTGTAAGGTAGGTTTGAGGAGGTGAAACTGTTGGTTTATAATGTTGTATGTTTCGTGAACACCTCACTAGGAGAACCTGTGCTGAGGTGTTTACGTGTTTATGATTCAGTGTGACAAGTACAGGTATTTATGTGTTGTAGTAGAAAGATTTTTTTTTTACATTTTAATGGTAATGGATAATTTAGTAGAAAAAAAATAAAGTACATATAAATATATATGTATATATGAATAGTTGGTAAATTCTTGAAAGATATTTTTATTTATTTTACTTTTTTTTATAGTTTTGTTATGTTTGGTTAGGGATTAGGAAATTTTGTATAAAGTGAATATCTTGATTTTTGATCCAGGCTGTGATATTTTTTTTGTTAATGTTTGTGTATGTATGTGTAGTTAGTAGTTGTTTTAGAGTAATGGGCATATAATTAAAAAGTTTGGTTGCGTAATACTGAAAATGTCTTTGTCCGTGTGTGGTGTGTGTTTTCGGTATGTTCAGGGTTACATTTGTTAAGGACCTTGTTTTTTTTATTGTTTTCGGTTGCATTGGAATATGGAGTTTGTTTTGGAGGAGGTATAGCAGAGCAGATTTGGCCTAAAGTTGTTTTATTGACATGACTTCTAACGTTTTGTAAATTTCGCTTGAATCTGTGTAGAATGGCACTTGCAGGATTAGTTTAATTATCGCTTTTTGTATCTTTTAAATTGGGTCAAATGCTATATTAATTAATTACATATTAGTACAAGAAATATCAGCTTTCAATGTACAATTTTGTGCAATAATATTCTTTCCATGTAAGTTGATGTTTGTGCTAGGAAAAGTGTGCTTGTTATAATAAAAATAATATTATTTCAAAGATGACATTTAAAGTGTTTAATTATGTTTAAATTTATTCCGAGGAGAGTAAAGGGCAAAAAATGTGACAATGCATTATTTAAACTATGTTTAGAAATTCGGCAGCATATTTTTCAGACGGTCAAAATATTTACGCTTTACTTTATAAAATGCAAATAAATAGAAAATTTCAGAACCCCTCCGAACACTAAAAACTGTTTTAGAAAAGTGAAAATAAGCTTTCAATTTTTGTAATTCAAAATAAATATATAATTTTTTAATATAAAAATTTGCATGCAAACATAAAAAAGTTTCAAAAAAGGCCTACCTTGCGCTTTTTAAAACTAAAATTTTACGCTTTTTAAAAGAAAAAAAAATAAAAACACAGACAATACATATTTTATTAGGCAAATGTTTTACAAACTTTATTGTCACCTCGTTTTTTTATCGGTACATGTAAAAATAATTTATAAAAAATTCCCGAAATTTCAAAGTTTTTTTTTCAAATTGTGATTCAAAACTTTGTATTCATAAAAGAGTACATTTAACTTTTCTCGTGGTTATTTTTTAGATTGGAATATAAAGCGTGGCATTTGCCTTTTTAACACCATTTAGAACATATTTCTCGTTATGATTGTTAGGGAGTTACAGCCATTTTTATGAGACCTATGTGAACTGGGACAAATATGGTCTCTGTGATTAAGCGGATTAATAAATTCGAAACTAACATATAAGGTAGTCAGCTCTATGTGTTACTTACTGCCTTGGCGATGAGTAGCTTGAATAAATAATAATGTCCGATACAACTCCTGCACCTACTTCACAACAATATAAACCAGGTTTCATAACATAAACAATATAATTGTTAGAACACATGTCGTCAAAGAATTGTTAAATGAACATAGCATATGCCAATCAACCGTAATTTCATGGATCCACCCAGGCGAAAACCCCATAAAATCAAGTAGTCGTATCCTTATTTGGCGATTGCCTTTACAGGGTAATTGAGGCCTACGAATAAAAAATACGACTTGATCAAACGATTGAAAGAATTACTAGGTTTAATTGGAGCACCTTTATTGCTAAAACGTGTTTTCTATAAAATCATTCGATTCCTAGCACAAAGCACAAAATGCATATTTGAACCCAAACCATCTTTATTTAGTGATACCATGTTGTGAGGCTGAAGATATGGGGGAGGAGAAGGAGATGGAAAAGGGGAAGGTGGGAACGCACCTGGCTATTATTGATCAGGTCATCAAACATGGCTATAGCTTTTTCAAGCAACGCTTAGATTCTGATGGTGGTCTTTCACCAGGGCGATACTAAGTCTATCGACTCCTTTGAAATATAACAACATTACGTATGTGCATGTGTGTGTATATATATGCATATATTTTTTTCTTTTTATATATCTCCATATATCTTTTTTTAATAAAAATTATATGTTATTTAACCGCCTCGGAACAGACTCTGTCTAGTGAGATTAAAAGAAAACTATGTACATAAATGAAAATAAAATAAACGCTCGGGTTGCCGGCTCTGGAACTAAAAGCAATTGAAAGCTGAGGATTTCGATGAAAGGTCAAAGTATCACCTTAATTAAAGATTTATTAAATTATACATTGAAGTGGCGCGGTTTTTAAAAACAAGTTTTAGTAATTAATATTACGTGCCTAACTGAATATTAAATATTATAACCTTTTACGTAATTGTTTTATTTTATAATTGACGTAGTTCTATAATTAGAACCAGTCGTTATTAAATTATCGTACATAAATATAAACCTATTCGATTGTGTAGGTTAGGTTGTGCTTTCTGTTCGATGGCTACATATGATGAAATCATAGGTAGGCATCACAGGTAGGCAGGTTCGATGAAGTTACCAGTCTATTTGGAATCAATTAATTGCAGTATCGAGTAAACGGGTATTCCATCAAAGCGGCCAGAAAACAGATGCAGATATGCTACTTGTCCGCATTCGGGGACATTCGAGGAAAGGTGGCCGTCTGAACGGAACAATAGAGCCACCTCGAGGGGTGAACTATTATTGGGGGCCGCTTCCACCCTTAGCAATTCGGCTACTAATGGAATGTTGAGACGAACTAAATTTTAAAATAATGTACGCTTTATGAAGAAATTTTCAAACTGGAATGAATTTGTAACTCAAGGTATCTTAGAGTACCAATATTAACCTACCGAAAGATTTATTCCCCTTTTTTATGTGAATACCACACAAGAGTCCCAACTACTCCCAACCGCATGGAGCCAGTGATTAGTAGCCAATGGTATCCCCAATTGGAGTATGTTGTGAAGCTGAAGGTTGTTGGAACGTGAAGGAGGTGGGGAACAGGAAATAGCTGGCTCTTTAGATCTGGTCATCAAATACGCCTGAAGTTTTTTAAATTTTATTACTTGCAAAAAAAATCGTACGGTAAATACATTTCTTAGTAGATATTATCTCGCAATTCTAGGGTTGTCCCTTTTTTATGGTGGGTGAAGTTTACAGATTAAATTTGTTTATAATTCGCTTGTTATAATAATAATTATTAAACAATACATACAATTCAGATTTGCTTATTAATATTTTATATGATAATTAAATTAGAGACATGTATGAATGGAGTTCAAGTGGTTAGAGTGTAGAATGTATAGGTTTTATAATTGAAATGTATTGCAGATGTAAAGATCCGTAGTGTTATTTTTGTTTTGAAAGAATGGCGTTGTTAATTTTTTTTTTTCGGTTATTAATTTTAAAGATTTAGGAGCTAGGTAAATAAATTGTCTTTGTTCTGTATTAGCATGCAGTTTCAAACAATATTTAGATTCTGAATAACAGTCTTTCACCAGGGCGATACTGAGAGTATTTTCCACTTTGAACATTTTTTAGTCTATACGAATGTGACTGTAAGCGTATACAATAATTTACTATTCGTCAGACTGAAACATGAACTCTTGGTACTTACTAACTGTACAGTGTAGTTCGCCGGACTTGGATACATAAAGCCTAACATTTATTTGTATAAAAATTAGCTTAAGATAAAATCCTTTCTTATTTGCTTACCGTATAGTACTCACTTTGATTTTATATATTTTATAATTACACACTTTTGTATTCTTTCGTTATATGATTTCTATGTTTTATACTTTTTATATTCACATTCTTTCTAACTCTTTTAAATTTAAATTCCTTTATATTATTTTGTATTCTATAATATTCTTTAATATTATATTATTTTGCTGTATATATTTTCTATTTTTGCACATTTTTCATATTGCATATGTATAGAAAATCGAACACCACAACACAGGCATGTACCTAGCATGGTGGTCGAAAAATCCCCAATCTATGTAATTAAAAAAAATTCAATGAATAAAGAAAACTTAAAAAAAAAAAAAATAAGTTTCGGATATATATCGTTAAAATGCTGTGTTTTCCAATGTTCGTAATTTTTTGTTCGCCCACACGTCCCCTTATTTGCAGTAATAAGTAAAGATCCGAACCAGGGGGGGGGGGATGCAGCTTTCTTTATACTGCACAACAAACCCCGGCATGTAGGAGAAAGAAAACAAAATAAAATGATTTTAGGGGGTCATATCGCACTGAGAGTGGTTAGAAAACGCGCTTCTAGGCTTCTGCAGCCTGAGTGCACAGTGTCCGGAAACCAGAGGTACAACTACTGGTGAATCTAAATCACATAGGGAACACAAAACATTTTTTTTTCGATCTGAACATTTTGATTTTTTTTTACTTTTTTTTCGGCAACTAAACAGTTTAAAAAAAGCTTAACAATTCTTTTTAAAATACAATAAATAGCGGAAAGTAACCGTATAGCATTTAACCTTAAAATTACGTCATTAGATTTGATTTATTCGAAAACAAAAATGAAAATCAAAAAAAATGTACCACCTAATCAAATTGTAATGTGATGCGGATTCTCCCGTTTTTCACTTGAACCACTAGTTTCTGGATACCATGTATAATACAGAAAATTGCTTTAAATACGAAAATAATTTTTCATTAACTTCTTTTGAAAAACTGTCCGCAATTTTTTTTATTTTCTAAAGGATTATCTTAATCTCTTGCTTTAACTAGACAAGGATTAAATCGCCTTTGACTGGCACGTGTAATGTGTTTGCCACGCGCATGGAATATTTATTATTGTGCTAGTAATTATTATTGTACTTATTTTAATAGCGATTCTGAATCAACTATATTTATTGCATAATTATTTTTATATGACCCAATACACGAGACTTGTTCGGCATTTACGAATCGGAAATCAGAAAGGTATTTGGTACACAGCAGAAATCGGTTAATTTTAAGTAGAAAATTTGTAGAACGGAGAGCTCAGACTTCATGAAAATTGCACAGCTTGTTAAATCTGAAGTTCTAGGTCAAGGCAACTGTTAACCAGCAAAGTGATTTTCATCTTTTTCTTTGTAATGCCCATTTAAAGAAGCAATTTTTTTATCCCAACTGTGTTGAATCTATTGGACTATGGCATCCCTGATTGGAGTATGTTGTGAGGTTGAATGTAGTTGGAAAGGGATGGATATATGAAAAAGGAAGGTTAGCAAGTTCAAATCCGGTTCCCAAATATGGCTAAAGCTATTTCAAGCCAGATTTTCTTTCTGATTTTTTTTTTACATTCACTTCACACAGGAGCGTGAAAATAATTTCCCTCAGGGCCTACGTCATCTGAGATGCTGTGTGATGGGTCTTTTGAGGAGAGGAAGGAATGAACATTGGTCTTGAAGAGACCCATGTTGTAGGAATGAGGAAACACAAAGGCCGGCAAATCATTCCACAGCCGAGCTGTTGAACACAATGGTGGTATTACTCGAGGTCGATACTTGGAGTATCTATCACACTAAACGTTGGACTGAATCACATTTTTTTAATCGTATTGTATTTTGTAAAAGTTTACGTTTGCAAAATATTTTAATTGATCAAAAAATATTAAGGTTTTATGAATACCTAAATGAGTGTGATTGTACATCCTAAAAGGCTTTACATGAACTAAATCATCTGAAGTAAGTGGATCTTTATTTATCCTGAGTTTATTATGTAAATATCCAAAGGAAACATTTTCTTCAAGAATAGATTGTTAATCCGCATAGATTTATACAACCGGTGCAAAGTTGCAAAACAACCTTTTCGGTCTTAAAGGGATGAAAACAAACCCATCCGTCCCTCGGCGTAAGGTGTTCGCGAACCCTTTTGTGAAGAAAGCCCCGCCAACACCCCCCGCCCCCGCCCACCCCGGAATAGAACCTACCTGGAAAGGTGAATAAGAAGAAAAAAGAGTATCATCCAGAAACATGTGGAGGAGGATTCATTGAACTGTGGGTCCAAAGAAACAGCTGATCTTTTCGTATGAAAAAATGACCTGATTTTTTTTAATGTGTCGGTTTTGTATGTGGCCGATAGATACCTGAAAAAAATAGATTAAATGAAAGAATTTAAGTAATGCGTATTGAATCTATGATTATTTGACGAATGGATGATTTTATGGACAAACTAGATTTATTACCCGGCGTTGCGTCGTCATAGATTTTTGTACTCGTTTTTCTTGCGTTTTCGACGACTGTCGTGTCTAAGGGTAAGGCTCTCGACTCGCAATCCGGAGGTCGCTGGTTTAAACCCCGGCGTGCGCAAGTAAATGTATTAATTATTAAATAAATGTTATTCATCTCACGATTAATTTATTTAAAATAGTATGTAGTATATTTGCGGCATATTCGCCCTGGTGTAAGACCATCATTCCGAATTGAAACGTTGCTTGAAATGGCTTCGGCCGTATTTGGTGACCAGATCTGAATTGCCAGGTACTCCACCACCTTCGTTTTCCCCTCCCAACTATTGTCAGCCTAACAAAATACTCCAATAATTGGGGACACCATAGTCTCACTGGCTCTGGACGGTTGGAAGCAGTTGAGACTCTTGTGTGGTATTAAAATATTTTCTCTCAGGGCCTATGTCATCTTAAGGGATGCTGTTTTTAGGTTTTTTTAAGGAAAGGAAGAAGAGGAGGGTTCTGGGCAGGAAAAAGGTTTAAGGAGTGGGTAGGAATCTGGTGTTCAGTGTGTCCTGGGCATCCGCCACCAAGACCTGGACAAACCTCACCCCATGAACCCGGGCACCCCTGCTAAAGCACCAAACGAAGCGAACCACTTGGGGTGACTTGTCTCATAATACGGCAATAGGTAGGTACCTCCCTACCACAATCACCGAAGATATAAACTAAAGATAAATAGTGTCCCGAGGTAAGGCCAATTTTCACTTACTGCTGGAATTGATCAAACTTTTTTACATGCCTAAAATCTGTCGTAAATTAATAAAAAAATTAATTGGCCTGTTTGTGACCTATGGATCGAAAGGTCTAACGGTGAGTTAAAACATCTTTTTTTCAAGTTGTACAAAACGCAATTGTAAAATTATTAGTCGTTCCTAATATTTTCAAACAGAGACATAATATACCAAAACTGTTTCAGAGTGCTAAAATTTTACCTGTTAAGGCAATACTATGGCACAAAATTATAATTCAGTATATATTTACCCAGCAGCATAAAGAGAAATTAGAACATAAATACAGCACTAGATTCACGCGCAACGACGGGTTAATACTTCCGAAATTTAATAATAAGTACGGACAGAGAACGTTTGAATACAACATACCGAAAATATTTAATTTATTACCTGATACTATAAAGCAATGTAATTCTATGAATAAGGTTAAATGTATGCTGAATAATTGGCTATCGGAAAAAAATATTTATATTTAGATTGATTTGTATGAATAATGTTGAATTTGTAGATATAAGATGTAAAATTATAACATTTAAAATTTATATGTAACTTAATTATAAGCACCTGCTGACTAGCCAATTCAATTGGCTTAGCAGGACTTGTTTGTGATTTGTAATAACTATTCTTTGATAATAAATAAAAATAATTTATTTTTTTTTAAAATCGGTAAATCTCACACATTAGTGGATTTTCCGTTTGGTTTAAAAAAATAGAATTTCTAAGAAATTTCTCTGAAGCAACAGTGTCAAAATTATTTCGATAAATCGATTTCAATCACAATTCCACGCACGACCACTTACAGTTAACAAAGCACACAAGCATGCTGGTAGCGAACTCTTTTAAAGACGTTATTACGTGTTCGGTATAACATTATAATACCATGTAAACCCAATTGATTTATTGAGATATAATAAAAGAAAGTAATTGTGTTTCAATTCTTTTAAAACCCGGGTCTCTTCGTGACCTTATTTTCACTATTTCACTAATATAATCTGGTTAGTTCCTAATATTTTATACAATAATACTAAACAAAAATTAGCACTTAAAACGTAAGTCAGTACTTAGTAGATACTTAATACAATAATAATCAATTAAATTATATATTACATTAATAATTCATACTTAGTAGGTACTTAATATAATAACAAAAAATAAAATTAGTACTTAATTTATAAGTTATTTCCTAGTACTTAACACAATAATAATAAATAAAAATTAGTACATAGTACACCAGTTAATACTTAATACAATAATAATAAATTTAGTTAGCACTTAATACATAAGTTAGTACTTAATACAACGATAATAAATAAAATGAGCATTTAATACACAAGCTGGTACTAAGTGCTTAATACAATAATAATAAATAAAATTAGCACTTAAAACATGAATAATAATAAAATGTTTTTACCCATACCTATTTTTAAAACCAATATAATTAACTATTCAGTAATATATTTATTACTTGGTCACTCATTATGGTTTAAAATAATAAAATTATGTGTGTATATAATTCATATGTTGACTATTTTCGTTGGTAGGTATTGTAACATCATCTGGGCTATATACCGTTCAAATTAAAATTCAAAATATCGCCTTTTAAAACAATAATCAACACAAATATTAATAAATTAATTATAGTATTCCATCTTTTAAAAATAAATTTACTTAGTAATTAATCCTAATTTATTATCTAAAGGCTACGATATATACAAGTTATTCAGCCGGTGACAACACGCTCGTGACGTCACGGATTCCCCTTTAGAGTTACACTAGTGTATTATGTATTATAAGTATAGAAAAAATACCTATTCTTCGTCTGCCCCACGAGCCTCTTTGTGTACCGGTTATCATTCCTGCCGCTTAAGTTGATGGTTGCAGGAAAAGGACAAGTATAGAAAAATTTTAAAGTGGCTGGTTATCGTGTTTTCTAAAGTACATTTTATATACGCAATGAACAGCTTTACGTAGAAGATATGGTGATACATTACATTGTAGGCAACAGCAACGGAGATGGTAAAAAAAAAGTTTAATTATGCCTAGTTTGGTGGTCGATTGGGCTTTACGGTCATCTTTGTAACTAACTAATTAACCATTACGCCGTTTCCCGGAGGGGTAGGCAAAGAGGAAGGACCGCCGTAGTATGGAATACGAATAATAGACCAAAATTACGTAAAAATAAAAAATAAATCATGTTAGATGTCATCTACAGATTTTAATATTTCTCTGTTACATAAAATTTAGAAAAATTATTTTAGGATGTTCGACCACCAGTCTAGACCCATATCTGTAGTAATACGACCGTGAAAAGGTACATAAATATATGAAATACGCCTGAAACATTCCTTTAAAAATCCTTTATGGGCTTTATGAAGAAAGTCGGGTTCGAACGCGCGCCCTGCAACCGCATATTAGGAATCCCCCTTGCTACTTGGCGGTATAGCACCGATGAGGTTCTATCGACAGCTGCACGCGCTTCCCCCTTCTTCCTTCAACAATCCCTTACTTACTCTATTCCACACTTCTGTTCCGTTAAGTTGCACATTTTCAAACACACAAATAAAACGGTCGTTTTTCAAAAAGACGACGGAGAATTTAGCGATGAAACGTCTTCTACCTTTTTGATATAGTGTCTTGGAACTTAAGATAATTGAAGTAAATGCAACAAGATTGTTTTCTTGCTAGGTATTTGACATTTTTTCTTAAGAAAATAATCTTATTAATATGTTTTGATTTCTTCATTAGAGTTTCAAAAGACAGTTTTCGCTAGTTAATGAAGTGATTTAAGCTGCCTGCTAGTTGAAATAATATTATTTTTGAAGTAAAACTTCTTTACGCACGCTTGATTTGGGGAGTAAGCTGGTGAATACGCGACGAGAGCGTTACGAAAAGTGTGATCGGGCGAGGCGAACGGAAGTTGAGAGGGAGATATAAGTTAGTGAAGATAGAAAGAGAGAGAGTGACGTTTCGTATATAACTGTAGGGGCAAGAGAGAGAGGTGCGAGCACACATTTTCTTTCTCTCTATCTCTCATAGCCAGTTACGTTTCGTATATCTAAAACAGGCCTATTGTCTGTATCACACTGTAGGAGCAAGAGAAAGCAGTGCGCACGCACATTTTCTTTAGTTAGGGAGATATAAGTTAGTGAAGTTTTACTTCAGTCGTGTGGTCTATACACACTCGTTTTTTTATTAATGATTTAGTTTGTTACTATGATCCTTAACTGATTTTAGGGTTTTTGTAATGTATCGTCATTAGATAATGTATGTTATATATTTTCTCAGTATTTAAATGCTATAAATGAATGAATAAGCTTTTTATATCCATGTAGAATTGTTATAAACACAATGATTTTATTACCATTGACTTTAATTCGAGTTCCTAATTTATTTATTAAGCCGATAAAAATTACACAGAAATAGCTATTTTTTTCAATGTGACATTACTATCTTTGTAGACATTTGCACATTGTTTGAATTCTATTTTTAAAATGGGTAATCAGGGATGTAGATAAATTAGTTAAAAAGAGATACATATACATGACCCTTAGTTTTAACTAAGGCTAAGAATATATTTGTTACCAGACTTTTAACAACATAAATGGTACAGTTTTAAAAAACTTTGCGTTTACCTACTCGCTGTAAAAAAAGTCTGTAAAATACGTTTTTTGTCGGTAAGCACCAAGCCATCGCGTCATTTCGGCGGGTGTTGGTATCGTCAATCGACGTGCGTCGGATGTATTGGTCTAAGTCGCAAGTATTTTATAGGGGGGGTCCCTCATTATTGGGTGGCCCCATCACATGGGGGGGTGCCAATCGAACTTCGATCGGAGGGTACTGCAGCTGACTGATATGTAGGTGACTGGGTGCCGTCTTTCCAGGCCTAGTCACCGGCAAAGGAGGGTGGATTATAATCGGCACATATATTTGAGGGTGTCGTTCAGGTCTACGAATTTTCAACATTTATTTTACCACTTATCATTGAAGATTTTTGTACTCAATAATTCGAAACATTACAATCACATCTTTGTTATCGTCGTAAGCCGCTACCGTCACTTCACTGCTACTGAATTAAGACTTTAAAGAGCTGCTTTAACAATTTTGGAATTCTTCGTCTTTCCTAGAACTGAACGACGGCCGGCGTAGTCCAGCGGTAAGGCCATTGACTCGCGCCCCGAAGGTCGCGGGATCGAATCCCGGCGTGGCAAATAAATTTTCAATAATTAGTGTTATTTCACAATTTATTAATTTAAAATTATATATAGTATATTTGCGGCACGTTCCAGAGCGGAAGGTACTCTTAGTATCGGCCTGGTGTAAGACCATCTTTCAGATTCGAAACGTTGCTTGAAATGGCTTTAGCCGTGTTTGGTGACCATATCTGAATAGCCAGATATTTCCTCACCTTACACTCTCTTATCTCCTTCCCATCTCCAATACCTTCAGCCTCACAACATACCCCAATTGGGGATGCCATGGTCCCACTGGCTCCAGACGGGAGCAGTTGAGACTCTTGTGCGGTATTCAAGTAAAAAAAAATCAAACGTACGTAATACTATTAAACTGGCGAATTTAAGGACTGCTGCAAGCCTCGTTCCCATTAGGCACAGACCAAAAACAATATATGTACGTAACTTTCTCAAATTAAAAACAAATTATTCTGCACAATGTTCTTATCACGCGTATTAAAATAAACCGATAACTTTTTTTACGTTTCCTTTATCCATTGGTTTGTTCCATATTTTTTAAGTGATGCCTAGGTTTTATTGAAACTTTTAAACTTTACACAACTTTCATAGTACATATTTTAAGTACGTCATTCTGAGATACCAGAATAAAAAATGAAGCAAAGAATGTGTGGCAAGACCGAGACGTTTGGCGATAAGTCCTCTTTGCCTGCCCTAGCGGGGAAACGGCGCGGCATGATGGTTAGTTAGTAAGTTACATTTAATCTGGTACATCAGCATTATGAACATTTGTTTATCCACTAGTCGCTCGTAACTGACGATCTATTTAAATAACGGGTTTATAATCCAACCTTTGGATTTAAGCCCACTCTCAACGTGATATCGAATCATTCACGAATGATGAGATTCTAAATAGACAATTGATAACACCCAAACCAATTGAGTCTAAAGCCACGACTTGCGAGTTAGTGATTCTGGTTGAATTTTTTTCATTAAACGCATTAAGGGCGCAGAAAATGGGCAGATGCGCACAAAGTAGTACGAGGCGAAATCTGTATGTAAAAAGAGGGCACGCGCAGTACCCTCGGATTATTCAGCGCTCTGAACCTATTGGCGTCTTTCCTTTTGTTTCTCAAGAGGGAAAAATGCAGTTAGGGGTGGCGTCCATAGACGGCGTCCGAGCTACCCCCGCGGATGGGGGATGATTTCAATCAAAGCCTGGCGGGAGCGCTGGGGGGACTTGTGGATATACCAGATTGTTGCTAGATATGGAATACTCGTAGAATTCAGTTGTGGTAGGTCTATTCAATATAGCAAATATCATTATTTACCCGTAGATCTTTTACTAGAAATCTATTTTAGTCATTCTAATTGAAACTAATGGCATAATGGTGTTGGAAAACGCTGAGATTTCAAGTCAAGAAATTGACAGAATATTACTGTTACAGATTTCTAGGGCAATGCAATAATTTTTGCAACCTCATCTCTTTCATAAAATATGAAACTATCAAACAGTCATTCGAACTGACAAATAATAGGACTAGATAGAATTCCACAGGTTTTTTTTAAAGAATAAGGTGCTAAAATTTAAAACACATCATTTTTTCGCATACTTATACCTAATGCATTATCTTTAATTTTTTCTAAAATAACGCTTTAATCTACGTGTCGTAAATGAATACATTTTCATTTTTTATATGAACAACTCTCTTTTTATAACTTTTGAAGGTTATTCCCATAAATGTTATATATCTTTGAAGAAGAAGATAACACTAATAATATAAATGAAAATATGAAAGAGAACAAAACACAGAAATATATAAAAAGATAATAGTCGCAACTGGGACTCGAACCTAGGACCTATTAGGTTAGACGAGAGGTTTTGGATTCGAGTCCCAATTACGACCATTATCTTTTTCTATTTTTCTATGCCTTGTTCGCTTTCATATTTTCGTTTAGATTATTAGTTTTATCTTCTTCTCAATGAATAAATTTTATTTTTGAAAAGATGTTTTAAATTCTAATTAAAAAAGGTTCCACCGATTGCAAACAAACATTATTGATATGCTCTTCAACACTAGATAAATATTTAAGCCTGCTTCACATAATGGTATTATTCTAATACTCACTTACTTTTTAAAGTACGCAAGCTTAATGTTTTTTTAACTACGACCAGATCTCTAGCAAACAATATTATTAAACGCTTGACGCGTGTTCCGATCTGCCGTCAGAGATGTGACCCATTCCCACCCTTATCCGAGGGTGGGACTGAAGTTCACCCAGAAAATCCATTCATGTTTCTTTCATAACGATTTTTATGCAATTATGTGTGTAAATGTTGGTCCTTTGTGCGGACACACTTCAGGGCGGGTTTTTACTCCCATCTTCGCGCTGGGATGATTATAGTGTGCGGGAAATATTCGTTAAGGAACATTAGGGTTTAATGCATATTTAATATTTCATAAATATATATATATTTTTTTTTCATTAGCTCCACACAGGAGGCCTTAAGGAAAATAATTCGACTCAGGGTCTATTTCATCTTTGAGGATGGTTTGTGGAGGGTCTTTTTAGGGGAATAAAGGAAAGGGAGTTCTGGAAAGGAAAACCTGACCTATGGCAGAGGTGTTGGTTAACATTATTATCTTTTAAAAATCATTGAATAAGCGTGATGTAAAAAAAACATTTGAGCAAGAAAACGTGTAATCTAAGTTAACCATTACGCCACTTTCTCTCAGAGTGGCAGAGAGGATAGATCTTCACACAACTCTCTCTCAGCACAAACATAAATAATAATATTTGGCTGATTTATAAAGCGCCGTTTTCGTGAAAAATCACCTCAAGGGTGCTGATGACAAAACATGATTGATTTGCGCTGAGAGAATTTGATTCATTCACATTCATACGTTAATAACGTGAACAACGTCTAAGAGCCCTCAATTGGGATATGAAATAAGTCTGAAGGGAGTGGAGAGGGATAGGAGATGAGATTGATGTGGGTGGGAAAGTATCTGGCTAGTCAGATCTTGACACTAAAGGACAAAGTCATTTCAAGAAAATTTTAGAATTTGATTGTATTTTTTTTCTCACCAAAGTCATATATCATACAAATTATTAAATTGTACCCATCTTATCAATACATATATTCATCTCTAACATCTGATTCACTTGATACTTAATTTCTGTATCGTCTCGGACATCTATATTCATCGGCGTCATATATTTTCCTTAAATTCATCTACATCCTTTACACTTGTCAAAATCAACTTGCGTCGCTTTCTTAATCTCGTGTTTCTTTTACATCAACCTTGCGTTCTTTTAGGGTGTCAAAAAGAAGTACTATTTAAAATAATTGTAGAACACATAACGGTGGTAAGTAAATTATATTATTAAATCACGCGTGCTATTTTCCATGCTGAACATCGAATACCTCTGAAGCTTGCTAACACGGGCGTCGATTAATTAACTGCCCGACGCCGATACACCTGAACGCCCAACCAACAAGTAGCAAAGAGTCATAGCAGCAAGTATCAGCAGGTTTGGAGTTGGAGGGAGCAATAACAGCGAGGAGGGCCGGCGTCTCGTGGTGCGTGACTTGAAGGCGACTACAGGAAATGCTTATTGTTACCAACTACTTCGGCGTTTCCGGCTCCTGCCCGGGAACTTCCGGCGCTTCCGCCGCCGCGGAACGCATGCGTGATATACCGGTTGTAGTTGTGAGAAGTTATTAACCCTTCATTTTAGTTTCTCAGTATATGTTGTATTAACATAAACAATCTAATTGCGTAGATTTTTAGATAAGTTTGTTATTGCCTATCTACGATAAAACACGAGGTTCAGAAAAAATTTATAATAATTGATTTTTTTTAATTATTGCATTTACTGACTTTTTGTTGTTTTCTTACATTAGCTCCTCACAAGAGGTCCTGAAGAAAATGGTTCCCTTTAGGGCCTAGTTCATGTTTAGGGATGCTGGGTGGAGGGCATTTATAGGGAGAGGAAGTTCTAGGAAGGAAAAAGGTATGAGGGGAGGGAAGAAATCTGGTGGTCAGTGTGTCCAGGAGTGACGGACGAATTAATCCATTCCTCCCACTGTGGTGCAAGGTGCGATGGATGTTACTGAAAGAGTTCTGCTGCGGTGTTCGAAAGGTATCCCTTAACCAGTCTTTTATAGGTGGGCAGACGCAACTGCCGCCAAGACCCGGACAAACCTCACCTCATGAACACGGGCACCCCTAGCGTAGCGTTTCGTTTCGCATAACGCTATTTTGTGACATTTCATCTTAAGTGACCTGTACTCGAATTATATTTAATCTAAGTATAATAGATTTTAAAAATCTTTTCTGGGGTGTTCTTCTAATATATATATTCCAAACAGTGTTGTTTACATATTTTAAACATACATCGAAGTTATTATAATGAATTATTACGTATAAAATTAAAGACAATGGTTACTAATTTTTAAAAATTTATTTTTAAATTTTTAATTTTTAAAAAGAAAGACAAACATTCCCGGTAACGAATAACCCAACAATATTTGAAAATCTCCTATTACCACCACAGAAAGCCGAAAATGTTGCTTGTGTTGTGGTGGAGGACTTAGCCAGCCGAGGGATCGAACACGCGACGCCCGGGTGGAACCCAAGCGCGATGCCCACTCAACCACTGACCGGTCAATTGAATGAAGAAAAATAATATAAATCTCTTTTTTAACCATTTTTATGTATCCAGTTAACGATGAGGTTCAATGATTCGAAATCAAATACTCGAAGAAAAAAAGTACAACAGTATTAGTAAAAACTAATTGCAATGTTTAAATTTCATTTTGTTCTTAGTGTAATCAGGAGTTCTTTGTAGGGGTTAAAGGGTACACCCTTAGCGCCTTAATTCTTGTCGGTTAAGGCTGTATTTCTAACCTGCGACAGTTCCGGTCAGGAAGTAAGGCGGAAGCAGCAGGAATGGAAGACCGTGTGAGAAGTGAGAGGGTTACTGTTAATGTATTCATTACATTACACAAGGTAATGGGGCTGGTAACACGAAACTAATTACTCCCTACACCTGTTGTGATATTCTTAATAGGGGTATTTCAGTTAACGAGATTGTCCGATTTAAAGAGAAGGGATTTTTAAGCATTTAATACTAGTATTTCCTTTGAAGATTCATACAATAAACACCCAATATAAAAAATGAGGCCCACAAAATACTCGTAGAGCAAAATGACTAAAAAAAGTTGAAACTGAATGTAAACAAAACAAAATATATGGAAATAGGCAATAAAATGCATAACATAAGGTTGCATTTGGCAATTAATAAAGAAAAAAATTAAAAATGTAAATGAAATCTTAAAGGCCATTAACCAGCCAGGAACCGAGAATTCATATTTCGTCGAAAGATGTTCTTACGATCATACAGGGCGGTTGCAATGAGAAAGATTAATTATTCTCCATACCAGCTTTTTTAAAGAATAACTCAATATCTATTTTATTTCATTCAAAATTTGCTTTAATTTATACCTACATTCAAAAATGCTGAAAAGCGTGATGATTAAACTATTAAAATTAGGTACTTTTCGTAATCATTATTTGATCACAAGTATTTATAATTTTTCAATAATGTCTAAGCAAAATAAGAATGATTTTTTTTTTAATATATTAGTTTGTAAGACCGTAAATTAATAGATAAACTGAAGTATTTTCGTCACAAAACAAATGTGCGGATCTTTTTTTCAATGATTTTATTTAAACTAAAATTAAAATTCTGAAACGTTGCTTTCCCAGATAATTTATTGATTTATTTTACTGCATGTTTTTATGATTTTAAATGTGTGTTGTATAATACAATTTTTTTTTTTAAATTTAACATATCTGCAAACGATCTACGGTAAAACTTTATTGTACTCAAAATAAACATTTTTTCTCAAAATTTAAAATAGATTTTTTTATTTATTATTGTGAAAATAGTTATTACAAATCACAAACAAGCTTTACTGGAAAAAATAACACTCTTTCAAAGCCAATTTATCATTATTTGTGGAAAAGAGTCGATGTGTCTAAAATTTGATTTAAAAATGACATATTTCCAGTTTTGCCTGGTTATACACTCTTGATAACTGAAGTTAAATTGCACTTTAAACACTGTTCACGTTTCGACGAGATATTATTATGTATATGATAATTTGGGAGATGGGTACCATCTATTGGATAATCAATACCTCTGCTATAAGTCACCCCAAGTGGTTAGATACGTTTGGTGAATTAGCAGAGGTGCCTGGGTTCATGGGGTGAGATTGACGCATCTGCCCACCAGTTACGTGGCAGGCCGGATCGGGAGAGACTGGTTGAGGGAGACCTTACTTAGACCTCTCCAGCCGAACGACTCTCTCCTCTCGAACCATCTCTTTCGAACCATCCCTCGCACCGCAGTGGGAGGGATGGGTTCATATGTCCATCACTCCTGGACACACTAACCCCCAGATTCCTACCCACTCATATTTTTCCTTCAAAGAACTTGATCTCCTTCCTTTCCTTAAGAGACCCTCCATGTAGCATCCCTAAAGACATCATAGACCTTGAGGAGATTTTTTTCCTCAGGGCCTCCCGTGTTGAGCTAATGTAAAAAAAAGTGCGCAATAGCACCTCTTTGACTATATAATAATATGACAATTGTGATTCCCGCGTCACAATCTAAGATGAACTAAAACTTAGGCTATTTCTGATTTTAGAAAATCTATTTTAAGGCTTTCATGCATGTGCATAAGGCAGTTGGGAGTGGGTGGCATATGCATCCTTGTACGGAGCAGGGTGCACCGCGGGGGAGTGACTGCGCTTTAAAACAAAGCTTTTGTTTACATACAAGTAGGATGGCATAAATGCAGCATTAGCGTCTTGTTAAGCGGAGAAAAGCCGGCAGATAACGAAGGCTTTGCTGCTCTTTTTCAATAGTATTTAAAAGGCGTTTAATGAAGAAATCGATATGACAAAATTATAATATTAATATGATTCAATGACCTGGACACACTGAACCCTAGATTTCTACAAACCCCTCTTACCTTTTTCCCTCTCAGAGCTTCCCCTATTTTCTTTCCTTTTAAAGACCCTCCACACAGCATCCCCAAAAATGACAGGCCCTGAGTGAAATTATTTTTCTCAGGGCCTCTTGTGTGGAGCTAATGTAAAAAAATCATTTTTAAACTATTAGCACAACAAGCAACTATTAGAGATTCTCAGTGCACTCACTAACAAAAACAGCAAAATTAATTTGTGGGAACTACTGACATATCTACCGATTCTATTTATACAATTAAATGTAATCTTTACCAGCACTTTGTTGAATTCTACAAATTATTTATAGGAGACGAAGGTACATAATGATGTTTTATTGATTTTTCTTATTGTATTGTTTTTGTTTCTATTTTATGTTATGTCACTGATACAAGTTTTAATAATGTTGTTTTATATTTAGTTGTCAGTAATATAACTGCATGCTTTAAAAAAGCATAATTTTCGATGGCCCAATGATTCATCAAGTATATTCTTTTATTATTATTATTATCAATTAAAAAATCTACCTGGGTATAAACCCATATGAATTGGGTATTGTAGCGTAATGCGTAGGTGCCTACCTACAAAATACTTCTTTTTTTTGGTTTCAAAGTAATTATAAGTAAATGAACATTATTTTGTATTGTAAATTTTTTTTTCTTGCCTCCGTGTATTTTTTTAGTTGCATCAAATGTAATCTGCAACGCACCACAAATGCGTGCAAGTGTCTGTTTGAAAAACGATTAATTTTTCTAATATTTTAATTGTTACAAGACACCTATTGTGAATTTTGCTCAAGTCTAAGTCTTAATTTTGTTTGTGACGAAATATAAAATTGTAATTGTGTGAATGCCACCTGAAAGTTTGAAGGGCCGCTTTTGCAGGAATATGTTTGATTACAGGTTGGTGCATCGTTTTTATGCGTTTGAGGAATATTAGATTACTATTTTTGAGATTTTTTGTCCGCGTAGTATATTCATACATCATAAATTTTGAGGGTAGAATTCCCGCTTACTTTTGGAGCTATTTATCCGTCCCAGCCTTATGCAGGTATAAATATCATGCTGTCGTGAATTTAAGTGAAAGTAGTGTGTTTTCCAGACATTTTGATGGTGTGAAATATAAAGGAGACTATGATAACCCCTCTAAGAAGTTAATATCTATAAATCAAATTATTAAGACGGAGCGAAGCAATAACTAAGTGTGGCGAATGGGTGGTACGTAGATGTTACGAGAAAGAGCTGACAAAAGTGAATAAGAAAAGAATGTCATATCCTTCAAATCTACCTGGTATTTTTCTGGAGAAAATTTATTAAAAAATATGTTTTTAATCCTTGCATTACAGATTACACGCTCCAAGTATAAGATTTCGTATCCAAAATGTCTATGAACTACCATCGTAGTTAGCCATAGTTTTTAAGAAACAGAAAAATATAAGCACGGTATTCTTAACAAAATTTAATTAAGAAAATTACGAGTTTTAAATACATTCATGAGCCATGATATAATTTGTCAGAATGGAAACAAAGCAGACAATATTGCGATATAGAATCAACAAGACCCTTGTATCTCTAAAGACGAGCAACAAAAAGATGTCCTCTCATTATGCGAGTATTTATGCGCGGAGCAAGCTGCAAGCAGCAGCGAGGGAAACCAATTCTACGAAACAACAATTGCGTATGAGCGCATTGAGCCGTGATTACGGGCCTCCTTCAGTACAGTGTGCGATCCTGGTGCATTCCAGGGGACGAATCAGAGGAAAATTCTAAGAAAATGGGGTATTTCCAAGTTTTTTTTATTGCTTAAAAAAATTATGAGGATTTTTATTTTTATGTTTTCGAATAAATTTTCTACAGCGAGTTAAAGTTTCCCACTTTTGAATTACCGCTAAAACGATATTTTGGGGCGTGGCTATCGTGTGACGTCATGGGTGCGGACGCTCAATGGCTGTGTTTATTTATGCTGGTTCAGCTGAACTACGTTTGTGACGTCACAAACGTTTTGATTTTGTCAGCTTTAGAGCGTTTTTAAAATCAATAATATTGAATGTAAACATAAAACACAAACAGGATGTTTAAAATCAGAAAAATGATCTTTAAATATTCCGTATATTTTCAACAGAATCCTTCGTTTGTGGAAATACCCCTTTATGGGAAAAGTGATATTAGTGAGTAGTTTTTTAGTATTCGGAGGTAATTGGTAAGGTCCCTCTTTCTTAGCGACTACCGTCAAACATCTGCGCCAAGGTTCATAGGCAGGCAAATTTTGTTAACTCGTCAGCGACGCCAGTTTCCCGCGACCAGTCTAGTAATTTAATAAATCACGACTCGTTTAAAATAGAGAAAAAATCTCATGGGGAATGTCTAAAATAGCATTTAAAGATACACTACGATTTTTTTTCATATTTAAAACTTGTAAAATGAGTGAAAAAAACGTGTTTATAATAATTTTCGGAGAATACTTTGCAATTTTTTTTTCTATCAATGAAATTTCATATAATTGACGGTTCGGCATGGGGAATGTATAGATATTATCTTCAAGAATAATATATATTTTTTAATAGCTTTACAACTCTGAAAATAAAAGTGTTCAAGGAAAATATGTAATAAATCGGTAGAAAGCGGGCAGCCGGGTCTTAAGTTGCCGCCACTCACGTCCTTGCGAAAGTTTGTACGTAATACGTACGTCATAATTCTAGAAACAAGACGCCGAAGAAAGAAGAGGACAATGTCTCGCTGAGGCTAGTTCAACAGGCATTTGTAACAATGCGCGAGATTTAGAATGATAAGAACTTAAATTAAGAATTATATTTCAAATTAATTAAATACGCGTTTTTTATTGAATATTGTAACGTATTTAAATTTTGTAATATTTAAATAATTATCTGAGCCTCATGGAATTTTTCGACGTCATTTGAAACTAAATTTGAGGGAAATTTTTTTGGAAATTATTTATATGTAAATTGCATAATTTCAATAAGTTACTGAGGGTCATACAATTTCTCGACCTAATTTGATAAATAATTTACTAAACCTCGCGGAATTTATCAACGTTATTTGAATGTAAATTGCAGAATTTAAACATTTTACTGATCACAGTCCGTACCACGTCTTTCATTTCTCATCCCACAAACGAAGTTGCAACATTGCACTGCCTCGAAGAACAGGGGATGTTCACAGAGCTATAATATTTCCGGATATTACTTTCTTCCATTTAAACAATTTTAAATTTTGTGCTTACCCATTCTTACTAAGTTTATCTCCATAGACGTAGGTAATTTTTAAATTATTCGATAAAAAAATTATAACAAACTGTATTAATCTATTAGGCGGGTAAACAAATCTAGTAACTAATTAAATTGTAATTTTCTCAGAAAATAATCTAATAAGACAAATAATATGAAATAATTTTTCTAAAAAAAAATAATGTTTATTCGGTTTTTATTTTTGAAAACCGCATGCATTGAGTTGGTGAGGTACTTATATAAGCACCTGTAAGAAACGATGCACTTGATACAATCCTCTTTTGATTGCGTCTTAAGTCCTTGTTCCCATTGCGCCACATTGTCATCGAGTTAATTCAGATTTAATTACCGCCCCCGCCCTCGCGGCCGCCCCACAGATGGAGCGGCCGCCCCCGCTCCGCGCCGCCCCCCTCAACCCTCCCGCCGCCTATCTTTGCCTCCCGCTGCCTCCTCCATTGTTCGGCGGTAATCTCCCATTCTTATTGCCATATTACGTATTATGACAAGAGGAGTTTTCCATATATAAAGCAGCGGTGCGCGGCGGATCTACGCAGGGGCGGACTTTAAACGTAGGATGAATTAAATTAATAAGTGAAGTACATAAATAAAATTTTAAAATGTTCGTATTTCTAAAATGAGCTAATTTCTTTTTACTTTTGAAAAAAAAAATCTAATAATTTCAATAACAGAAATTCTTTTTGGAAATTTCATTGCATGTTTGAGGTGTACGATTCGCAAGGTGGTGTTAAGGGATGTGCTTTAACCAGTAATTCCTAACATTATTTGGAGTAAAAAATGTGAATGAAATTTAGGTCATATCTTTTTTTTTTTTAATTCAAAATTTTTTTTTCTTCTACTTGTAGGTAGGGTCACACAGCTGAGTAACAAACAAACCGTTCATCCCTCCGATAAGTGTCTAATTACTACTAATTAAAAAAAAATAATGTTTTAGTTGTCTGTAAGCCAAGTACGTCGTTTTTAGTCCAGTCAAGATAGACATCCACCCTAGATCAAATTCCCAAGAAGCTGAAAATTTACATGAACATTAGGGATACCGTTATAATGAAATTGTGAAAAGTTCCAATCGATCCCATGTAATGAAATTTTTTTATTCAAGGTCAAAATTCGCAAAAACGGTTTTTTTAAATTTTTTAGTAAATTTTAGAATCGCTTTTTCTCAGAAATAATGAATCTTACGGGAAAAATTTTAAGCATAATTTTTGTAGATACATAATTACATGATCTACAATTTTTATGATGAAATCTGAGAAGCTCCTTAGTACTTTTTTGCAACTGCTAAGGGGTATAATTCGAAATGCGGTTTATTTGGTTCATCAGCATGCACCAGTTGTCAAGGCTAGACGTGGTCAAATATTGAATCTCCAACAGAAGAAGATCCTTACATCGACGATGAAATAACTGATGTATCGCTGATTGAACAATTTACGTCAACTCAGGAAGAAGAAGAAAAAAAAGATGGAGAAAGACAGGTGGCGTAGAAACGTATGCAAGTATAGTGAATACAACTTTAGTAAATTTTAGAATCGCTTTTTCTCAGAAATTTTTTGCAGATAATTGCATGATCTACAATTTTTATCTGAGCTATTTTCATTGTCAAACTGACAGTTTCGCTAAAAAAAAAAAAAAACGTTTTAGCGAACTTTGACCTTGATTAAAAACATTTCCTTAAATGGGATCGATTGGCGCTTTTCACAATTTCATTATAATGGTATCCCTAACGTTCAGGTAAATTTTCAGCTTCTCGGAAATTTGTTCTAGGGTACCTCTATTTTTCAGGCTCACTTGACTGGACTATTTACTCCCCGTCCCTTTACTCACTGGAGACGTCAGTTTCCTTTAAAATCGCTATATATCACGCTTCTTAGGATTATCTAAGTTATGAAAATTATTCTCAAGGTTGTCTATTTTAAGCGACATCCCAAATGACACAATGACAAATCCACTGTTTTCGTCAACTAATTGCAGTATAGATGAGGGTTCATAGGTTTTGTGTTTTAGCAGTAAAAATTCTAGGGAAGGTGGCTGGCATCGAGAATTTATCTTTTTTAAAACATTTGTCTATCTGAATTTTTTCAGGTCTATGCAACTATATACAGTTTGCAGCGTGATTTTCATCATTAACTATCAAAATTTGTAAGAAGCATTAAAATGTGAACGTAAAGAGATATTTCACCTCATGTAAGTAAGTGCGCTTTACTGTGATAGATCAAAGTATTAGGGAACTCAAGAAATGGGAGTTTAAAAAAAGTTTTTTTCTGTTTTCCTGGGTCAGTTTTAATGGCCAGTTCACCCCTGTGTCCGCCCAGGGCTACGCGGTGCATGCATTCATTTAATCCATGTTTCCTTTCGTTTTTTCCGATGAGCACCGCGCGATATGGACTGGATTTCAAAGGAGGTTCCACGGGTGCATGTTAGAAAAACGGCTTTAATCGTAATACCTACACACACTGTCTGGTTGTTACTTACTGACAATTATTATTAATGTCAGTAAATGATGAGATGATCTAAACATTGAATCCGAGATGATCTAAACATTGAACCACTGCTACTCTTCATAGAAAAATCACAATTGAGGTTGCTTGGGCATGTACTAAGAATGTCTGATGACCGAATTCCGAGGAATATACTGAGTGCGATTCCAGAAGGAAGACGTCCAGTGGGCCGCCCCAGACACAGTTGGGCGAGGCAACTCCAGAAACTGTGTGAGGAGAGGATGGGTCTACCATGGACAGAGGCCGAACCAACAGCACAAGACAGGGACTTTAAACAACAGCACAAGGGAGCCTTGTCGATGCAATGGGTCCCCGACCCGAATAGGACAAGGGGAAGAAGATGTATGTATGTATGTAAGTATATGAATCATTGGAGCATGTCAGAATGTTGAAATGTTTAAACCATGTGCAGATTTCATATTTACATCAAATTTCAAAATTATTTACTTTATTCACCATAGTTTAATTGAGATTTCTAAGCTGATTTCCATCGTTCGCGATGGAAATCACACGGCTGTGACCAAATTTCGTGACAAAAGAGCTCATCGTTTAAGGCGGAGCTTAATGCTAAATCATTATTTTCGATTAAGTAATTTTTACTATGAATCAGTGTACATAATAAATATAAAAAATTTATATATTCTCTGGATAATCTAAAGCTGTTCCTACCATTCACTTAATAGAATTGAAATAAAACTATCAATTACTTGATATTTATGTATAATGTATAATGTATAATATATAATGTATGTAATTAGTTGATTGTGTACCAATAAAAGTGATGTAAACAAAGTTATTTGTCTTTTTACTAAAATAAAAAAATGCCATCATTAAGTGAAAACCTTTCCGAAGAAGGTTTCTTCGAAAAATTAAAATGATTATCTGTGACAGCTTACATTGATTAACTTTTCTTCCTTTCTTATAAAATTATTAACAAAATAAATCAAAACCACTTTTCCTCTTGATGTCGTAGCCTCTATATAAGCATAAAATAGAGCTCTATTTTATGCTTATTACCTTGACATTATATCTAAGGCGCACTACGAGTTTATAAATTTTTGGCTTATGGCTTCCTCTTAACGGTTTTTCTTCTGCTAAATATCTAAGCGTAGGAAGGTTAGTCTTCCGATTCCCTTATTTAACATTGATTTTTTCTACTCATAATAATTCAGTAAGAATCATGATTTGGTAATTAATAATTATAGAAACGATGATACGCCTAGTAATACTTCCACCTATTTGGCAACTTCAGTTCACTGCAATATGGCTGCAGCTGAAACTGATCTCGTGCGGTTGCAGTTTGCAGGGTGCAGTTTGCAGTTTGCAGTGTGACTGACTCCGTGCGGGATGTGGGATATTTGCTTGGCTGTGCACTCCACCCTCTTTGCCCATCTCTGGCCCTCAGCCTCCCATTGTGAAAGTCTGGAGTATTCTTGCACGGATCATTGCGTTCCATCCCGCCCGTTATTGCATTTTATTGCTTTTTAAAGAGGTACTCCGCAAATTGGCTTTCAATCATTAAATTTGTTTCGAATATTCTGAAGTTTCTCTTGAGAAAATTTCGATAAACATCAGAAACATTTGCTCATTGATCACGTTCAAAAGTTTATATTGTAAACCATAAATTTCTCGACAAATTTTACGTTTAAAAGGAAGGGGGCACGCCTACATAATCCTTTTTGTAGAAGCACATTTCCTTGTGTATAATAAATAAAAATAAATGAAAAATAACAATTTTCCTTTGAAATTGTACAACGCAATAAGTCTTAAAGCATTTCGGACTTCGTAACAAATTACTTTTGATATGCGCACAATTATTAACGAAATTCATACCAACGGGTGTAACCGGTACACAATTTTCTAAGATGCTACGATCTTTGATATGTATGTTAGCTAGTTTAGAGAAGTTTGATTGTTTATGACAATATTCAATTTATTTCAAGAAAACGTATAATTTTTTAACCTTTCTGTTACAGAAAGACAAATGAAGTATAAGATTTGTTATTATAATACTTAATGATTTCCGAAAACATCCCTATTAATCTAGATACCTGTAATTTCACTTCTGGCAAGGAGGAACGCTAGTAATTCAGGGAACTTCTCAAAAACCTGACTTCATCCCAGAAAACTTCATATTTTTTTCCAATAACGCATAACAGGAGCTTATATACTCTATATTTTCAAAATAAACACCTTGATTTAATGAGCTTCCAAAGATAATTTCATCATTTTACCAAGTAACGAATTATAATATTCACGTGTATCTATGTTTGTGTTTAAAATGAATATAGCAATAAGTATGATTTACGCAACCGGTGTCAACATAAGAAGCGTTTAGCCTCCGCGATGTCGGTAAGGCTTCTTCACCCCGGGGGGTGAGTGGGGTGAGGCGAGGGTTGGAGGCCGCGTGATAAACTGGCCGCACTAAACGGGGCGAAAGCACCGCGTAATAGCCGACTTCACCAAGAGAATGGCATTTATTAGTGTACTACTTCCAATAATATTAATTTATTTAAAATATTAAATTTGTTATGTATCTATGAATTCAGATATTTTCCGGAGAAAAATATTATTGCGGTTAAAACATTCATTTCACGCTGTACACAGTGGACACTTACCAATAAATTGATAAACAAACCTTAATGAAACATAATACATTAGTAAATTATTATTTTTAATTGATAAACTAACGTTTAAGACAAGATTAAGGTATAAAAATCTTGTCTTAAACGTTAGTTTATCAATTAAAAATAATAATTAATATTTGACAAGTTAAAGTATTTCACCAAAAATGTAGACTTAATTTGTCTCGACGCCACCTAGCGAGCGATTTAGCATTAACAATGCCTCTCTCACAAAAAATAAAGTTGGTTGTTTTCAGGTGGGAAAATGTAATTAGCAGTAATTGTTGAATGAAGCACTAGCATATATTGAATCATTTGGCGGGTATTCGATAAGCCGCCATAGCTCAGTGGTAGAGCTCCTGACCGGCAATCAGAGGGACACGGGTTCGAGTCCCGTTGGCGGCCAGTATCTTTTCTCGGAAGATTTTTTCAATGTAGATGAGTGTTTCAGGCTGATAATTATTGCTTATAATAATTAAATAGTTGATTATCAGTTGAGTAAAATTTAAAACACGTTTATGAGTAAGGCAGTAATAAAGTTTTTTCATAACAATTAATTTAATTTTAATGTCTATGAAATTTTTTTATGCCTAAATCTACTAAAAAACAGAGATAATATGTTTTCTTTTCCTTTTTAAATTATTACTAATTTATTAACAAAGAGTTGAGAACTCCTGACATCTCTAACGGTGGCAATGCGCATATAAAATGAATTTGCTCCAACGTTAATGTTATATAAAATAGGTATCTATTATCTATTCTGGAACTACATAATTTTACCAGCAAAAGATTCGTGAAAATTACATTATTAATATTAAATATAAATATATACTTAAATTTTTTTTGTCAATGACTGATAACCGATAATTGAACCCCTATCAACTACTTGGCTGACCATTACATCATCGACTCTCGTAAAAACAGCTGCATAAATTAATTATACTCGTATGTGTACTGAATAATAATATGTGTAGAAATAAGTATGTTTTTGTTAATTTTATAATGCTACTCAAGTCATCACACCACAACCGGAATCATATTGTTCAATAAAAGGTATTCTAATAATTTCAAACATTTATTTTCCAATTAAATAATCTCTCAAACTAAATAATGATCAAATAACATTGTTTTTATTTAAACTTTTTACAACTTTTCAAGCGATCTTTCCAGATATGTAAAAAACGAACAACCTTGTACTCGTAACTCAGCACACAGTAAGATAGTTATAAAAGTTTTATTTAAGAGTGTAATATTTAGTTCACACTAACAACGGCCTACTTTTCCAAGAAACATCCCCTCTCTACAAGTGGTCGTAAACCCCTGAGGTGGGAGGGTGGCCAGGGGTGGCACCTCCGCCCGCCGAGCAACAGGTCGCTCCTTATCCATTCGCTCACACAAGACCGACGTGCACAGCCCTTGGCTAGACTAATAAGGCTCTATGTTGCTGGCGGGGGGTTTCTTGGGGATTTCTTTGGAAAGTTTACGTTTTACAGGGCGGTAAAAAACATTTTGAATTTTTTGAAGAACAAAGAAATTGAATATATTTTTATATATGCTATTATTTTCAGTAGCTTTATTCCTTAGTTTCAAAGAATATTTGAACAAGAATAAAATTTAATATTTTAAATATTATTATTAAGAAAATCATAAAATTATTATTACTGTACATTATTTTATGGGGGTAATTTAAATACAAACAAAGGGATGATGGCCTCCGTGAACGAGGGGCAAGACTCTTAACTAGCGATCCGGAGGTAGCGCATTCAAATCCCGGCGTGCCCAAATAAAAATTATTAATTTTGTGTTTTCACATTCCTTTAAAATAATTCTAGGTACCTATATTTGCAGCACGTTCCAGAGTGGAAGATACTAAATATCACCCTGGTGTAAGACCACCATCCAGAGTGAATAGATCTGAATAGCCAGGAAATTCCCCACCTTCCTCTTCCCCATCCCTTCTCATACCCTCTTACCATCAGCCTCACAATGTACCCCAGTTAGGAAGCCATAGTCTCACTGGCTCTAGGCGGGTGGGAGCATTTGGGCTCTTGTGCGGTATTTACATAAAAAAGGAAAGTTTGAATAAAAAGCGATTTGGGATACCTAAAACTTCATAATTTGGACATTAGGTAGTATATAGGTAGGTACTGTAATTTATGATAACTACATTCAAAGATGAAAAGCTCCTTAACCCAAAATAAATCTAAAAATTAAAGTCATTTTTGGAAACTTAAAATAAATACACTTTCTTTGAAATTTGGGATCAATTTAGTTTTTAAAACATATTTTCCACATTTCGTATTCATAGAATGATAACTTAATAAAATAAAAAATATGAAAGAGTATAGAGTAATAGGGTGCCAGAATACTTATTTTATGGAAGAACTTTTCCAAGAGGGTGAAGTAACGACGTTTTGCAAGCAGGGGAAGCGAAGGCAGCGGGGGGTGTTTGTAAGACAAGCGATCAAGACGTCTGGAAAATTATCTTTGAGGGTGGAAGTTAGCCAAGGATGTAAATATTTATCTATTCAGGCTTAAGCGGGTGTTCAACGAGGTTTAAAGACCCCAATACTTTTGCAAGAAAATTCTTTTCTTCTTTAATTGTACCTGCTCTGTGGGGTGTTATGATTTTTTTAAATTTACGTGAGTTTTTGGAATGTTTGTTGAAATTGCTTTATTTTGTCATTTGCCGCATTTTAGAATAAAGTCAGCTATTTAAATTGTCTTTAATAAAATATTTTTATATTTTATTGATTAGTATAAAGCTGTTTTTATGGACCCAAACTCCCCTCTTTACTCTGGATCAACGTCAGAAGACACAGCGATTTTTAATTTTTTTTTTATATGAATACCGCACAAGAGTCCCAACTGCTCCCGTCTGAAGCCAGTGAGACTATGGCATCCCAAATGGGGTATGTTGTGAGGCTGGAGGTAGTGGGGAGGGGAATGAGATAGGGTAGAGGAAGGCGGGGAAGTACCTGGCTATTCAGATCTGGTCACCAAACACGGCTAATGCCATTTCAAGCAACGTTTCAATTATCAATGGTGGTCTTACACTAGGGCGATACTGAGAGTATCTTCCATTCTGGAACGTGCCGCAAATATACTGAATATTATTTTTAATTAATAAATTGTGAAATAATACAAATTAATCAAATAAAATTTATTTGCCACGCCGGGATTCGATCCAGCGACCTTTGGTGTGCGAGTCAAGAGCCTTACCGCTGGACTACGCCGGCAGTCAAATACTCCGTTTTATTTTAATATGGGATATATAATTTTTTTTATTTGCTTTGGAATATAAATCGTAATTTTGCGTTAAAAATAAATATGTTTATAAATATAAATATAATTCTGTTTTCCTAAAAAATAAATTGTTGAACTAAGCAAATATACAAGGTGTCCGGGGGTAAAGTGCACAAACTTCGGCAGGTGATTCTAAATGTTGGTAGAAGTAAAAAAGATTGGCCACTTTTTTCGAAATTTTAACTTTTTCCCATACAAATAAATTTTTCCATGGAAGAAAATTATATTTTCCGTACAAGCAATTCATTTTTTTGCCCGAAAACTACCATAAAAAGTTGGGATTTCGGTAAAACGTTATCTACCTTTTTTACTTATAGATACTTTCGTGTATAATCACCTACCGAAGTTTGTACACTTTACCCCCGGACCCCCTGTATTTATTGTTTTAAACCAATTTTCAATTTTGCACTGATGTAATCTATAATAATGATATAATCTAAATTTTTCATAAATTTGGAGTGATTCCACTTTTCTTCTAACTGAAAAATTAGTAAAAAATATATCACAAATATGCGCACCCTCCAACAGATCCTACTCACAACAAACAAAAAAAACCCTTCTGGCCTAATTATTTAAAGAGGTGAATAGCCTTCTGCCTATTTCCGGGTGTCTAGGCATATTGACCTCAGAAGGGCCACAAAAAATAAATAGGAGACCCCGGCGCAGGGAGACCCCGAGACAGATGGACAGATGGCGCGGAATTTGCTACGCCACGTCAGGACTCAAAACGAATATTGCTTTTTCTGCGTTTACAAATTGCTTTTGTTGGCGATTTCCAATTAAGACTTTTTGAATTAATTATTATTATTTTTAGTTTGTTATTTTCATATTATACCTAGAGGTAAGAAATTTACTACCCGGCGTCCCCCGGAATTTCAACACTTTATGTCGGTATATATGTATATATATATATTTTTTTTTTATTTATTTAAAGATATAACAAGGTTACAGTTTTACAACATAATTCATACATTAATATTTCAATCACTCTCCTAATAAAGCAGCTGCTTGTGTTTAGGAGAGGACAACTAAAAAAAATTACATTTGTTTAAATTAAAACAAAAAATATTAGTAATTTAACAAAAAATATTAGTGAATTTATCAGAAAATACAGATAAAAGTAATAAAAATATAGGTTAGTTAAAATAAATGATTTAAAGTATTGATAAGGCAAAAACATATTTCTAAATATGCAATACATATTTCTAAATATAATATACAATAAGTAAAGTTATGAGGTGGTACTAGAAAAAAAAAATTTTTTTTTTTCGTAACTTTCTTCCGATCATTATATCAAGGGGTAATTTATTAAATAATTTTATAACTAACTAACTAAATAATTTTATACCCTTGAATATATAGTGATGCTGTGCTGTTGTGGTTCGCACTAGTGGCACTGTACATCCTCCAACAGATATTATTCTTTTGCTTATATTTAATTATGGTAAATTATATTTACTAAAGAAATCTTTATGTATTTGTAATAGTGCAATTTTGTCATAGATTTTTGTAAGTGGGGGAACTGGGAAATCTTGAAAAACATTTATAGTTGGATAGTCGTAGGTTTTCGTCGATATATTTCTTATTGTAACATATTATACCAACATCCCTGCCACAGTTCACCCCAAGTGGTTCGCTACGTTTGGTGACTTAGCAGGGGTGCCCGGCTTCATGTGGTGAGATTTGTCTAGGTTTCTGTGGCGAATGCATTTGTCCACCTACTGCGTGGCGTGCCGGATCGGGAGAGACAGACTTTCGACCCACGTCTTTACCGGAGTGGGAGGAATGGATTCATGCGTCCATCACTCCTGGAGTCCTGGATACATTGAACCCAAGATCCCTAAAAATACCCTCCATACAGCATCCCCAAATATGACATAGGTCCTGTAGGTCCTGAGGGTAATTATTTTCCTCAGGGCCTCTTGTATTGAGCTAATGTAAAAAAAATTAACAACAACTTGTTTTTTTTTTACATTTAAATGAACATTTTTATGCTCAAGAGCTCACGATAGAATCGTTGTAGCGTTAAGACAATAGTTGGGTTGATTTAAAAATCCAAGTAAGATAAGTATAAAATGCTGTGCAATTTTCAAGACAAGATATAACCAAGTTATGGCCGGGTTTTTAGAAATATGATTTTCTCATTATACTTAAAATGCAACGTAAGTTGGCTACTAGATAATAAGTACTTTGGAGCGGAGTGATTTCATATATATATTTCTTTCAATACAAAAGCTTTACAAATATAAAAAAGCCTGTTGCAAACTCTTGCGTTTCATTATTTCGATCCTCAGATATATTTCGATACTTATTTTTTTTGAAGAAACTCGGACATAGTTTTTTATTCTCCCTTTTGTTATCTAAAATACCGCAATATCTATGTTGCACATCACTCTGATATAAAAACGTACAGATGTTTTTGGAAGTCGAGATGATTCCGTTTGAGCAGACCTATAAATCGTTCTTTGTCTTTTGTGGGGAAATTTGATACCGAATGCCATCTGTCTGATCTGTCTCCTTGTTTCAACGATTTTATATCCTAAAGGTGTTGTGCTACCTTTAACTGCACCATCTTTTAGATATAATATCATCAGTTCTTCATTTAACCTGAGACAATAAACGGCTATTCTTCTGTATCAATGATTCGTTTCAGTCATAAATAATAGTAAATAGTTACCTACTACCTATGTCTCTGTGCCAAGAATCTGAACAAGTTGGTTCGCGATACGTGTAATAATGTAAATTCCAGTCTCCGGCTAAATTAAATGTGTATATCTTTATCTTAACAATCTAGATAGAAAGAACGATTCTATAAAGTCAGTATTTTTTCAATTAAAAATTAGTAAGGATTAAAAGTTATAAAATTTATCGTTTATTCAATTTTGATTGTATTTTATCACGATATCAAAAATATATAAGACGATAAGTCAATATAAAATGTCCTTCTGATCTTCAAATAACACCATCCATCTTGACAGTTGTCAGCCAATAATAAGAATCCTAAATTTGAAGTCCATTTACTTGACAACCATCCAAATAAGATCAAATCTCTTTTATTCGCGAACAATATCGCGCCCGCCATTATTTGCCCTATTGAATCTTGAAAACATCCGCGGTATTTGCGAAATGTGGGCGTTTGTCTTTCAATTCATTTTCAATCGATCAATTGCCGAAATCTTGTCGTTTTTTTGCCATTGAATCCTTAATTTAACCTTAATCTCTTTATGAAATCGAGGTTTACGGAGGCGCGTGTCTGTGTTTTTCTCATCCCCTTTGATGGATTGGAATCGATCATCCCTTTGTGGCGAGGGATGAAACAGACTGACTGGCTAGCTACCTGAATGGGACTAAAGATGTTGTATTTGTGCAACACGATACTTTCCGACCCTGGTGGGCTTTGGGGTGATTTAATAAGTTTAATGTAAACAGCATGTGGTATTGTTAAAAGATCGTAATCTCGCGGGCGTATTTGATAAATCGATTTGTGACCACTGAAGGAAAAAACATTCGCTGACCATGAAACAAGATGTTCTCTTCAATTTCTATTGCTTTTTTTAATAATGTTTTATTCGATTATTTTTGTAAGTTAAATGTTTTCTTAATCAAGTACTTTGTAGAGGTGATGCCGAGAGAGATAATGATCGTCTAAAAACCCTCTTTATATTATCAGTAGGTATTTGTTGTGTTGTAATGACAAGAAATGAAAATCCTTGTCGATTTGCCTGCGAAAACCTGCCGGAGTGCCAAATCAAAGTCTTTGTACGTTTTGGTACATTTTATCCGATTTTTCTTATTTTTTTTAATGTGGTATATCGTTGCATAGTAGATAATGGATGGAATGAAAGTTTCTCTGTGTATGTCCCTAATACAGGAAAAGTCGATCCCCAACTATGAATTTTGGATCACGGTGGCTTTGAAAGATAGCAAATAAAATATATAAATTTGATAAAATTTGATAAAATTGCACCTCAATTTCAAGAGCATTTTGCTCCTACTTTTACATTTCACTTCCACCCGCTTGCATGTATATATCGCGCTCGCACCTACGGTAGACTTTTAATGTGTCTGACAAGGTGAAGGAACCATCTAAACTGTCTGATAACTGAGAAAACATATGTTAATAATTCCTCAAGTATCATATATAAAATTCAGCTTTTATACTTAAACGTAAGCATAATTAGGTATAATTAATTAATATAATATATTTCAAAGCCACCGTGATCCAAACTTCATAGTCGGGGATCGTCTTTACCTGTATTAGGGACATTCACAGAGAAACTTTCAGGTTTTATAAAATAACGAAGGTTTGATCGTCATGGGCTCTTGGACTAAATATTCAGAATCAAATTGTTGATGTAAATGGCTTGAGCTAGGTTTAGCATTCAGAATTACCTCCCTATTATCCCCATCAGCCCATTTTACTTCACCTCAAAACAATCTTTGATTTTGTGCCTTTATTTATTTAAGGTTCATACCCTCGAAGCCACAATATATAATGTATAATATATCAAACTTATTAATTTAGATACTTTTAAATGTTTATTTCGAGTATATGTTCTATCTGAATGACAAAGATTGAATTCTTAAATAATTGTTCCAGTATCTTAACTTAACCAATTAAGTCAGAACACAAATCGATGAAGTTCATACGTTAGATGTGGCCCGGGCTATTACTGCGGGGTCACCACAACCTCCAAGTTAGATTAGACGAATTCTTGGCTAACCGCGACTTCTCAACTACTCCTGCTTCGACCAAGAACCCCGAGGACATTTCGAGGCTAATCTTCTGCATAAAGTAATTAGCTAAACTTAATATTCATTATTTAGTTGTCGGGAAGTTTTACAATACAAATTACCAAATAAGATAATTTTGCAGGCAAATAGCGCTTTTAAAATTACTTTGACGATTCACGGTTATGGTGCCGTGACAGCATAAAAAAGGCAATAAACATACGTTCCTTACCACAATAATGCTGCGGCTCTTTCAAAAGATGATATATACAATGTACGTAGGTCTGTTTCCTCCAAAGGAAAAAAAAGCATAATTTTGTTGCATCTCTCTCACACACGGTACCGTGAGGCCTCCGTAATCCCCATACAATTCTACTAGCCGGGAAGATCATTTTGAAAGTATGGAACATAGTTACAAGGATAACATTGAAGTATTAGTGAATTCCAAAAATTCAAAAACGTCCAATCAAATATCAATGCGCTGATGGTTTTGTTATGGAACAGTCGAAAATGAAAATGTGAACGTATGTCTACACCCCCCAAAGGAAAAATACAATCATTAACGTACGTCTCCCTCAAACGTATAAAGAAAATGAAACGAAAAAATTCCCGTTGCCGTAGCTGAGCTGTTATAAGACGCATCTGTTTCCTCAAAAGGAAAAAGTAGTACTTTGAAGGAAACAGTCAAACGTATTTTGTGTGTCTCATCTTTCCTAATGTGTAAGAAAGAGCTGCAGCATTATAACGATAAAGAACTATGTTTATTGTCTTTTTTGCCGTTACGGTACCGGAACCGCGAATCGTTAGAGTAATTATAAAAGCGTCAAACATCATTAGCACAATTGTCCGTAGACAGTGTAAATATGACTTTATTTTTTGTAGTGAATACCGCACTAGAGACCCAACTGCTCTAGTAAGAAGGCCCTAGATTTTACATTATTTTAGGATTTGGGATAGAAGAGTCGAATAGTTTTAATTTCATATAAAGTACCTACCCACCTATACAATTTTTAATTTTTTTTTAAATTTTAATACCTCATAAGCATCCCGACTGCTCTCGTCTGGAGCCAGTCTATGGCATCCCCAATTGTGGTATATTGTGAGGAGGGGAAGGAGATGGGGAATTGGAAGGCGGGGAAGTACCTGGAAATTAAGATCTAGTCACCAAACGTATAAAGTGATTCACATTATTTCTATTGCAAACATTAAAAGTGTCCGATTGAAGTATAATCGCGAATTGCACGGGAATAATGCAGTAAGCACCACGATGGCCGAACAAACCGGAAATAAGAGTTTAGATCCGAGGGGGGATGTCGAGGAAGATTACGGAGGGGACCATTGCCGATATCGCCCCTAACTGCACCGCCAGGTGGCGCAGGCGTCTGCAATTGTGGACTGGGTGACCCGAAACTGACTGAATATCATTTAAAGAAACACTGTGAATTTTTTCATACACATAACTTGTAAAATTACTGAAAAAATGTGTTAATAATAATTTTTGGAGCATACTTTCCGATTTTTTTTTTATCGAGGGAATTTCATATAATTGACCTTTGGTCATGGGGAATGTATAGATACTATTTTCAAGAATAACATATATTTTTAAGAGCTTTAAAATTGTTTAAAAGATGAAGCCATACTAAATAATGCAAAATAATACAAAATTGCATGTTTTTGTTTTGAAAATTTTACCGCTTAGAAGTATTATAGATGCTTCAATTAAATACTGCTTGTAGAACATACCTTGGCCTTTAAAAATATCGGTCATTTTTTAATAAGCCTTTTAATAAGCTTAGAAAAAAATAAAATATTAGGTCTATAAAAAATATTTTCAAGTGCAAACTCTCCTACTTATAAACACTTTTTCGGATATGGTTTTGTTGCATAATGTGGCAAATTCAGTTTCTTATATAATTATCGCAAAAAAATTGATATTTACCCCCGAACTTGACAAAATAAAATATAATATGCATTTTCGCGTTACTATTTTTGACATCACGGCGACAATACGGCAGTCGACGAATTTGTAACATCAAAGTGAATCTTATACCGTCCACCGAAGAACGACTGGCAGCGGCCCCTATTTTCGGTCACTACTCCTCCGGACGGAGAGGAGAAACGACGTGTTACGCTCCGCGCCGCTTATTTTCGTGAAATGCATTTAAAAATTCCATTTTATTACAATAAACAATGCATAAAAAAGGAATTAATGTTTTTTACAGGCTTTTACGAAATCAATATGTAAAAAAAAATCTCAAATATCTTTTCCAACCTTTCCAAAAGCTTTTTCTCAAATATTTTTTGACTCCTTCCATAAAAGGGCGTGAATTCCGATTTCGTTTTTTTCCTGTACTAGTGGATCGCCTATGCGGGATGCTGCGGCTTAACAAAACTTGTAGTGAAGCGAAATCCAATTTGTTTATTACGTTCCGGTTCCGGTTCAAGGTGGTGGCCATGTTGGATAGTAATTTTTATTCTGCGAGAGATCGCATGAATGTGGTTCCTACTAATACGAGCTGTCAAATAAGAATAATCAGTTATATGGTACCTACCTATCTACCTGAATAAAGTCGTAAAAATAATTTTCATTGAGATGGGGTCATTTATTTAGACAAATTGCATAAAGGTACTCTCAGATTACTCCGTAATCATATATCATTTATATTTTCTTTGGGTCTCTTCAAAATCCCTTAACCCACTTCACAACGCTGCCCAACCGTGTGGCGATATAGTTCCGCCGTATTTATACTATACAGACAAGATCACTATTGTGAGGTGTCACATAAAAGTAATACATAATTGATTAATGATTTTTTTACATTAGCCGCACACTACTGGAATTATTTTTTTCAGGAGGTCCTGAGAAAAATAATTCCCCTCAGGGCCTATATCATCTTTACGGATGCTGTGCGAAGTGTATTTTTAGGAAAGGAAGGAGAGGGAGTTCCAGGAAAGAAAAAGGTATGAGGGGTGTGTAGAAATCTGTGTGTCCAGGTACAACGAACGTAATAATCTCCTCCAGTGCGATGCAAGGCGATGTTCCAAGAGAGTCCTGCTGAAGAAGTCAAAAGTTCTCCATCAATCTGACTCTCCCGATCCATCCTGCCACGTAGTTGATAGACATAAATATCCACCGCCAAAGCTCTGAAACCTCACCCCATGAACCCGGGCACCCCTGCTAAGTCACCAAACGTAGCGAACCACTCGGGGTGACGTACTAATTTTTAGCCATAATAATATGTTTACTACTTTTCATTGTAATGCCACGTAAAAGGTCAAAAGGGCGTTAATAAATAATAAATTAAAACAGTAAAATAATTATTTCCTTTCTAATATATTTAACCTTTGCACCACCCATTAGCAACGCCGATCACTGCCTTTTTATTGTGCGATACCTACCGGTGTATGAGCGGGCATACATAATTTTTATTTGCTTCAAATATTCCTCCCCTCGCCACTAAGTCAGAAATGTATTTATTTTTTATTCTTACATAGAAATATAGGGGATGGATGTGGCTTATGGTGTAACTGCCAGTCCATATGATCTTCTGCTTCCCCCCTTCAAACCTCTTACCCCACTTGAATTGTGATTATTATTATTACGTTTGCCATCCCTTCACGCACGGCCTAATTATAACGCGTTAAGGTAAGTCGCGTGGCTATAATATAAATAAATCTATATTCAAAAGAAATATACTATATTTACCGATTTAAATGCATTAATTTATTGTGGGTTTAATTAGGTAGGTAGATATTCTGAAAAGTATAAAAATCAGATCAGTACTTCAGTATTTATAAATTAAGAGTAAACTTAAAATAATTCATAATCTGCTCGTGCACACATAGATGGCGCTAATTTTATTTATTTGTTTATTGATTTATATAAGGGATGTTTACATTATATTATTCGATGCCTGTCTCGCTAGGGTATACCTGTGTATAATTATGTTAGGGAATAACACCTTTTTATAAGTTATGCTTTAAAATATTAAGATTAA
Source organism: Limnephilus lunatus (assembly GCA_917563855.2). Taxonomy (NCBI): domain Eukaryota; kingdom Metazoa; phylum Arthropoda; class Insecta; order Trichoptera; family Limnephilidae; genus Limnephilus; species Limnephilus lunatus. The sequence continues at coordinate 12,096,108 of OU830602.1, read as the reverse complement.
TTATTTTGTACGCCCGTACATGTGCAATGTGAATATTATGAATAAATATTTTTGTTCGTATAAAAACCCAATTCTTTCAAGAACGGCATACAAATACAATATTGTATCGGTGATTCAATTCATACTGACCCCCAGATTCCTACCCACTCCTAATACCCTTTTCCTTCTCAGAATTTCCTCTACTTCCTTTCCTAAAAACACCCTCCACACAGCATCCCTAAAGATGACATAGGTCCTGAGGGGAATTATTTTCCTCAGGGCCTCCTTTGTGGAGCTAATGTAAAAAAACGCATATATGATTAATAGTTATCTAATTTCAGTATCGCCCCGGGCCCTACTGAAAAACCCCCATTTAGAATCTAAACTTTACTTGAAATTGCTTAGCTGTGTTTGATGACTATATCTGAATTGACAGAAATCACCAAATTCGTAGGCGCCATTGGCTCCGGGCCAATAAAAAATAAAATTCATAAAAAAGTATTTAAAAAACAAAGAATTTTTTATAACTCTCTTCGGGCAGTGGTGAATACAAAATACAAACTATTTTTTAATTAACAATAATCGATAAAAAGTTGTTGCATTTGACTATATAATCAAATTTCTTTTTAAAGACTCCCCTCTACTTGTAACATGATATTTAAAAGTCACATAGGCGGGAAGTTCCTTTTGATTTCAATCAAAGAAGCCGGAAGTATTTCTTACAGTCAAACTTATGAAAAAACCCACTGTCCCTTCCGACATAACGGGGTTTAGGTGGAGGAATCTCAAAGAGAGTCTAATCAAATATTGGCTTAACTAAAGACTGTAGGAAACAGGATGGACCAACGACTATTTAAATAAAATGTCGTATAATCAAACAAGAAACTTGAACTTAAAAAAGTAGAAAAAGTTAGATGCTAACCGAAAAGAGGATGTATATTAAAAACCCCACACCTTTATTGAAAATTTTAAGACAGTGCCTAGGTCAGTGATGAGTGATGATCAACCCACGACCCGCGAGCTCATTTCGTTTTTCTCGCGAGCCTTTTCGTACTGCGCACCTGACTAAATAAAATATCAAAAGAATTAAGTATGAATATTATTATTTATGCAATAAATAATATTCAACGGGTTCAGTTCTCTTTTTCCAAAGGTTTTAGCCGAAAGCATCAGACTTTCTTCAAAGTTTTAAATCAGCTACTCAAAATAATAAAAAAAATCTCGGACAATGGTTAGACATTGCAGAAAATTTGTTTTTGTATTAAGTTGATGAATTTCAAAGGTTTTCGTTTAATAAAATGCCAACAGTTTTCTTGAATAAATTTCGTTTAACTTTCCGCACGACAAAAATCAACAGTTGCCAAAAAGAGCAAGTAGGTATTTTTTTATTGTAGGTACCACAAATATTTTTTTGCCCATTTGAATCATTTTGACAGATTTATTTAATGGATAACAAATAAACATTGGGATTTTTTTGTATTAAATCTGTCAATAGCTTAGATGGAATGAATAGTTCAAAGTTGCACTGTAATGATAAGGAAAAAAAAATTGAAAAATGCATTCATAACTTTTCCTCGTAAAAAAACAATGTAGAGACATTTTTCTTTTAGAACGCTGTGGCAAGAATTTACAATTAAGAGTTTTTCTCATGCCTTTAAGATTACTTACTTATAATTTAGACCCCCTCTTCGTAAATTAATTTATTGCCTTTTCGAATCCGCAATTAAATATTTAAGGGTGTCATTACAAACTCGATCATTAATACTATCACTGTTTACTGACTAACTGACTACGCCAACAACAGTGTCATGTTTATCAATTTGGGTTCAACCGGTGATCGCGAGTACCTACTAAAGTTGAGGCACTGAAACATAACTCGGAAATTGACAGCTGCACCATCATACAAACACAAACACACATAAATACACACCAACAACGGAGGTATTTGGTACTTACATACATTTCACTTTCACTCACCCCTGTCTCTACCCTTTACTACTACCCTTATGATTATTATTCCTTGGGTAACTTAAGTTTTTGCAAAGCTCTGACAGATTTCTGGCAGATGTGTGGGCATTGTTTGCGATATGCAGCAATTATTCTGCATTGACAAAATCTCTCGTTTCTGTCAACAGCCTTTGGAAATCTCTTGATGAAATGAATACGCTGGACTTTAAACATGTGGTCGGAATTGATAAACTTTAAGATTAGTAAAGTTGTGGATTCGGGATTCGTGTTGATGGAGAAAGGACACTCCAGGATGCGAGTTTATACAACACATCAATGTTACAATATATTTGAATGTAGATTTACACCAAGTTTAAATAATTTATCTATTGTTTCCGCACAAGATTCCCAACTTCCTGGAGCCAATAGATTCTACCGAGTAGAAAATAAGCCCACGCATTTGTTATTTGAGAATATTATGAATTTGAAGGAATTAGAATTACTGGAATTAGAACTAGTGTCCAAACACCTGTAACGCTTTATCAAGCAAAGTTTAGATTTCTAATGGCGTTGTCTCACTAGGGAGATACTGAGAGTAGGTAGATATCTTCCGAAACTCTTGAAATTCACTTTTTAAAATATGTATACAGCACAAGAATCGCAACAGCTCTCAACCGCCTGGAGCAAGTGAGACTATGGCATCCTCAATTGGAAGGCTGAAGGTAGTGGGGAGGAAAAGGAAATGGGGAAGAGGAACTTGGTAAAGTACCTGGCTATTCAGATCTAGTCACCAAATGCACTTTTCAATAAACTTTTCAATTCTGAATGGTGGTCTTATACGAGAGTATCTGTCACTCCGGAACGTGCCGCAAATATACTTTATATTATTTTAAATGATTCAATTTTGAAATAACACAATTCAATCAAATAAAATCTACTTGTACACGTCGGGATTTAAACCCGCGGCCTTCGGATAGCTAGTATTTGGTCTTACCCCTCGACCACGGAGTTCGTCAAATTATATAATATTATTATACTTATTTTCATTAAATTAAATTAAGTATCTAACATTTTAAAAGCACTCAATAATTTATAGGCAAACTACCTTACCGATCTTACAATAATTTCCCTTTGGATTATTTTTTTTATATTTGCAATGTTACAACATCACAAAGCGCACATTCGCCTCCTTGCAATAAATTATTGTAATTCATGATAAAATAATGCAGTAGGTAGTTACTAGGTACCTCCTGCCATTATTACCATAGACGCGTGCCCCTCGGAATCAAACATTTCTAATACAAAAGATTTAATACTTATAATATACGAGTATTACGAGCTTTGTGATCACAAAAGAAGGCTAAAGTTGATAGCTGTCCAAAACCAACTTGGCAGCCATTCACCGCCTCTAAAGGTGTGCAATGTTGTTTTACAGTTTATCAATCGTAGTTATTAGTTGTGTAAATAAAAACAAATAAGAGAAAAAATGCTCATTTTTATGAAATTGATGAAATACTTGTTGAGATGTTAGGTATATATATTCTTATTATATTCACCATACGAAAGAAGAAGAAGAAGATTATATACTGGGAGTGATTACTTATAATCATTCCTATTAAAAACATACACAAAAAAAAGTGTGTCGTTGATGTGAAAAATACTCCTGTCAATTTTGTTCTTAATGTAAACTTGTTTTAATGGGAAAAAAAATATTCTGGTATCAAATCTGGTATCATAATATTTGCTAAGCGTCATTAGTATTAAAAAAGCGTTGTAAAATTTAAAAAGCTACAACCTCCCTTTTTTATTTAATGGATATATGGGATATTCACAAAAATTACACTAGCCTGGAATTTTTTCAAAATCATACTATTTACATACGTGTAACAACCACATTTTAAAATGCAGAAGTGAATATTTTATTTATTGAAGTAAAACTTCTTTACGCACGCTTGACTTGGGAGTAAGCTGGTGAATGCGTGACGAGAGCATTACGAAAAGTGTGATCGGGCGAGGCGAACGGATGTTGAGATGGAGATATAAGTTAGTGAAGATAGAAAGAGAGAGTTACGTTTCATATATTACTGTAGGGGCAAGAGAGAGGTACGAGCACACATTTTATTTTTCTCTTTCTCTCATAGCGAGTTTAGTTTCGTATATCTAGACACAGCTCAGGCCTATTGTATGTATCACACTGTAGGAGCAAGAGAGAACAGTGCGCGCGCACATTTTCTTTCTCTCTTCTTTTATAAGTTAGTGAAGTTTTACTTCAGTCGTGTGGTCTAAAGCTACTCTTTTTTTTTAATTCATCTTCGGAAAATCGACAGTTACATTATATCATTTTTACACGTGTACTATGTTCTTACATAATTTTACCTCTGATAAGAAATTTAAAGGATGTAAAAAAAATTCAGTTCACAACAGAAATATATAGAACAACAGAAAAGTAACTCTCGACAAGTCGAAAAATAGTGTTTTTTATATACATTCAGCAAGCAATTTTGATACCAATTCGGCGTTTTTCTTTCTGAACAATCTTTTACCATTGTCACGTAAGATTAGTAAGATTTTTAATATTTGGTTTAGGTTAGAAATTACACTGAATAAAAACTTCATCAAAGTCTTTCAAATACCTAGCCTAAACGGCACGGGCCAATTTCTGCAACAATCAAAAATATATGTTCTAGCATTTACTGCCTAAATTTAATTAAATATTTCAAATTTATGAAACTTTGATAAACTAGTATTAACAAACTATAAATGGTTGATGAATATTAAGAGGTGTGTTTTTACTTGCGAATGAGAAAGAGTGTTGGTTGTTTTGGAGGGTGTAGGAAGACCAGAACAGTTAGTAGAGCGGTAGCGGCGCGTGCGCACCTGGCACGCTACGGGCGCGTGTGCTAGGCCAGGGGCGTCTCGTCGTCAAAACAATTAAATTGGTATAATTTATAAAATTCAAAAGAAAAAAAAAATTATTACCAAAGACTTAATTTATCAAAGTTATCAATGTTATCAATTTGTTACACGTCTCATTGAAATGTGTATTTTATTAAACATTATTTATGGTTGAATAATATTTCGAATTCATATTTGTTTTAGTACTTATAATTTATACTTATCATTGTGCAAAGAATATTGTAATGCATAGCGTGCTCACCTATAAATAATTGGAATCATCGCTATAACCATGTTGAAAATGTTTATTTTTGTAATAATTATGTGATGATTTCTGTTGGCGAGCCTATAAATAATAATAATATTACATGGTAAAAATTACTAATTTATTTATTTATTTCGTCATGTTCTCCATAAAATGGTTACACACCATTATATTATGGAGTTGATTATAAATTTGAAGTAGTATAAAAAGTCATGGGGGTGATTTTACTATTTTGTGACATGCGTCAAAAGATAGTTGCTGAACTGTCTGAAAGTGACGCTGAAAATGTCGATGGTCAATGCAGAATCGTTAATTTAATCTGATAGGAAAACTATTTTTTTTGAAATCGGATACTAGAATAAAGTAAGGAATTTAATTTTAAATATGCATACATGTCGTTTGTGTTCAATGAAAAGGTATCATAAAATCTTACTAATATTATAAATGCGAAAGTTTGTATGGATGGTTGGTTGGTTGAATGGTCCTTACTCTTTCACGCAATAAATATAGAATGGAATTTAAAAATTCTTTCACTAATCGAAAGCTACATTATTTGCGAATAACAACAACTTTATATATTGGTAAGCTCTGGCGTTATGAATGAGCTGTGGTGTTATGAAATTATGTATCATACATTTTCTGTCCCTAACAAAATCGAGTTATTGCAAACGTCAAACAAATTGTTACCTTGGAAACAATGTTTTTTTTTTTAATTTTATGCTTTGTGCTTTGTTGTGATTAAAAAGAGTACTTTTTTGGCGTCGTAGTTAATATCTACATATCTCTAAAAATGTTTATTCTCCGAAGAAAAAGCATAACGTTGCTATAAAGCATAGCGTTTGAAGTGGACTGTCAATTTCTAATTTTTTTAGGTTACTCTGGATTCAAATATGAATAAAATACTAATAAAGGGAGTAGGTACTTAAAATAAATTTCTATTTCTATAATTTAAATATTTTCTAAAATAGAATTTTTATTTGCGAAATGTCATTCTCAAATTTTTAAATTTTCTATTAAACCATAATTATTTTCAGCAAGAATAATATCAATTATGCCACTGTTAAATCAAAATAAAAAAATAAAAAAACAAGTTGGTACGAGAATTTTATTTGTCTTATAGTTATTTGCTGTTTATATTATGTGATTTTTTTTAAATAGAGAAAATTGGAGGAATGGGAAATGACATAGGCTACTTTTTATCACGGATTTTTTTTTTCATTAACGTGGGAAAATTCTTTATACAGTACTTTCCCACTAACACCATGCTAGCGAAGCCGCGGGTAAAAGCTAGTATTCAATAAAATTCTGCTTCCAATTTAAAAATAGTATAAAAAAAGATCCAAATAATTTTGACAGTGTCACTATTGAAAAACATATTGTCGTACGAATAATAGAATAGATACCTAGCGCTAAATCAAATGTTATAAATACAATTATTGCAACTTTACTGAAATACTAGAACCATTATTAATGTGAACCAGAGCAGACCTGTAAAAAATCGCTCTCGGTGTAGGTACTTAATAAATTACGACATCCGTCAAAAATATAAACAAATTAAATATGTATTTCAGATAAAATAATCAATTTAAATAATCAGTACTGTTCAATTTTGCTACCTTCATTATAGCTTATCTGAATCGTTCCGACAATTAGGTTTAATTTAGAAAATCAAAAAAAAATCATATCTAGTAATCATTGATCCGAGGTTACTCAGAGACACACAACCGAAATTATTATTTTTAGTGATTGACTGAGAAGAAATGTTTAATTTTGACCTAAATAAATTTAGATCTACGCCACTGTTGTATATCAACTTTTGTCATTCGGTGGTGCATGCGGGGCAACCCGGCTACCTTGCCCCGAACAAAAGTCGTTTCCTCGCGCATCTGCACATTTGCACCCTCCGCGATCTCGAACCTCCAACAACCCCTAAGATAAAGGGGGTTTCTGCCAGCACCAATGGACCGCGATTTGTTTTATTCAACAATATTTATATCCTTAAGCCTCGATTACATTGAGCGAATTTACAAGCTACTAGCCGGCGTATGTACTATCTGCTAGTGAACTCGCTCAGTGTAATCGTATTACTAGCTAACTAACAGATTTTACACTGAAGGAGTTTACTAGCACATAGTGAATACGCCGGCTAGTAGCTTGTAAACTCGCTTAATGTAATCGAGGCTTTTGGAAGCGACTAGCGACCACTCTTAAGTGCATCTATTATCTAAGATGTTAACCGACTCTATTACTTATGACTGTATTTATGGATATATTATATACGAATTAAACAAATATATATTAATTCATATATATAAAAAATATTAAAATGATACGATTTTTCCATTGCAGACATTCTTAACATGGTGATATTTGGGAGGTAGGTGTGGGTAAAATATGTATTGTATAACCTACAACTCTGCCATAGGTAACCCCAAGTGGTTCTCTACGTTTGGTGACTTAGCAGGGGTGTCCGGGTTCACAGGGTGAGGTTTATCTAGGTCTTGGCGGTGGGTGCGTCTGCTTGGCGGGCCAGATCAGGAGAAACTGGTTAAGGGAGATCGTTAGGTCTTTCTATCAGGTCTTTCTCAAACCATCGCCTTGCACCTCAGTGGTAAGGATGAATTCACACATCTGTCACTCTTGGACCCACTGACTTCCAGATTCCTACCCACACCTCATTCTTTTTTCCTTCCTAGAATTTCCTCTTCTTCCTTTCCCTCAACAGACCCTCCACACAGCATCCACAAAGATGACATAAGCCTTGAGGGAAATTATTTTCATCTGTGCCTCCTGTGTGGAACTATTGTAAAAAAATGATTAAATTTGATTAACAATAGTCACACGAAATAAAAAAAATGTTTGAAGGAATCGAAGGTTCCGTGTTCGTTTATTTATTTTATAAAATATGTTTCTTATTAGTTTTTCGACAAATAATTAATAAAAAATACAATATTTATAATGTATTTGTCTTAATAATTTATAATTTTTTAAGATTACGACAAGATCTCTGGTATTAAATTTAAAACTCGAACATATTTTTGGACTATTAATTTGTTATTTATTATTATTTTACATTCATATAAAAGTCTTAACAAAGAAACTTTCATGTATTTGATAGTATCAAGAATTTTACATCATTGTAGATAGCATGTATTAGGTATATTATTATAGTTTTTTAAAATATGATTTGAAATCCGTAAAGCCGTTTATTTCAACTATAATCACAGTAGATCCATGTACCGAGAATGCCATGAAATTTACATAGAAAACATCACGCTATGGGAATGATTAAAAATGCAATCTTCCGTGATAATGTTCAAGGTTTCCGCGGAAGTGTGTGATCCAGTTCAACTAATTCTACTGCGCCATAAAACCAATAATAATACTAATATTCCGAGATCCCATCTAGATATAAAAAGAAACATAAATTTTCCATAAAAGGCTTTGTTCGTATTGTTGTTCTTGAGCCGTGACATAGCTGCGGATGTCTATTGGTCACTCCGGTGGGAGGGCTGGGAGGAGGCCGACCAATCACAGGCACAGGCCTCCCAGAACCAAGAATGTAGCGTGAAGGAATTCACCTGAATCGTTACTCATTGATTGCTCGCTTGGTGCTTGACGCTTGGTCATTTTTCATGTAGATTTTTCTGGCGCGTTGAAAGCTATAGCAGAACAAAGCCGATGAATGAATAGAACTTGTATAAAATATTATTGGATATGCTGATTACAATATGATAAATGAAAATTATGCCTATAATGTATTAAGTTTACGTAATGATGACAATATTTCAACCATTTTGCAAGTTAGGCATTCTTACACTTACAAGTTTGCTTACAACTCCGTTGTCAGTTTTTGTAGAGAATCGGTATATAAAAGAGTATCTATGAATATTAATGAATCAGTTTGTCAAGATAGAATTACGTTGTCCTGTACATCTTGTCTTATGTGCCTACTTCTTCTTATTTAACTAAACTGAAAATCTGAATTTTGGTGATTTATTTAACCTTTCTCTGCCACATCAATCACATCATCTAGCAAGCTTCCCCTGCTTTATCATTTTATTGTGTAATCTTATATTTTACGCTCCTAAGAATACGACCAAGACGTTAAAGTTTTGTTTTCTGTTTGTATCTGGTACATTTTCACAATTATTTCTACTCTACAAAGAGCTTCTCAATTGGTAACGCTGTAAGTCCAGGGTATTTTAAGGTTTTGCCAAATATTTCATTTCTGTCTTCTGTCAGAATACGACCAAGACATTGAAGTTTTATTTTTCTTTATCTGATACATTTTCACAATTATTTCGTACTCAAACTCAAAGAAAATCTACTCAATTGGTAACGCTGTAAGTCCAGGGTATTTTAAGATTGCGCCAAAATATATCAAAGGCTTCTGTCTTGGTTTAGTGTTAGGTTAAGGAGGTATGTCACCACACTCTTGATAGCTAATCCATACGTTAAATAAAATTTTAATAAATGAACACTCCCAATAGGTGGAAAAATCGGCTAACTTATCGGATATAAAGCCACTATTCATGGGCTCAAGTACCGAATAGTTCTTTTTTTTTACAGTACTCATCACTAGGGTTTCCTGTTCTGAGGCAATCGGTAGTTTTTTAAACTTTTGTATTTAGTTTCAAGATTGCTTTAAATTTTCTTCATAATATTCGTAAGTTGGTTATCACTTGTTCTCTCAACCATGTTTTTACTTTTGTTATTTTTGAATAAAGTTTCTGTGCATTGTATACATAATTTTTTTTAATGTTTCATTTGTCAGAGTTCGAACCGGAACTTTCAGTATTGTCTTTAGCACTCCTTTTTTGTGAATAAACTCGGACCTTATAAATATTACAAATATTAAATCGTAAAAAATATACATTATCCTATGGATAAGCTTTTAAAAGGATAATGAAACACCCCCCTCAGGTTTACAAGACATTCTGAAGAATAGACCAAACAATAACAATTGCAAGATAATTTCAGATAATCAAGCGCCAATAAGGATGGTGTTTATAAATGATTTCATAAATAAGTGTATCAATCATTATAAATATATTTTGCGATAGGTAAATCGTGCCAGCAACCCGTGCCTTAATCTAAGTAGAATATCGGTATTGTACCTACACACGTGCACTGGTAGAATTATCGGAACATTAGGATATTGCTGTGTTTTATGAAAGGTTTCAGCCAATTTGATCCTTATCTGTCCCATACAGCTATGACACGTAAGGCTTAAAACCCATTATATTGTCACTATAGATAAATAGAAGAAAATTACACTCCACCTCACAAAAAGAGCCAACAACTTCGTTGAATTGAAATCACGCAGAAATTATAAAACGCATTTTTTTGTGGAATGGCGTTATTTTTAATGAATGCTAAACGTAGACAAGCAAAATTAAATAAAATACAAAAGAAACATGCGTTTATCATAAGGATAGTGTAAAATTTTTGTTTATTTTTTTATATTATTGTATCGTATCTGTTGTGTTTTAGGAGAAGTTAATCTGTCAATTCGTTTTTCTTATTTTATTTTCAATATTGGAAAACACTATCTAGGTAGATTCCAACGAATTTATTTATATACGTAAAAGTGTTAATAACGGAAGAGATAAACCGATAAATGTGCACTACGGGCTTGTCAGTGTATTCGAAGTAATCTCATTTTTCCTCACTTCTACTGATATTCTTATATAAAATGGGTGTGGCGAATCAGTAGTTCTTCGGTGGATGGTATAAGGTCCAAATTCCAAATTATAATAATAATTCCAAATAATCCAAATTCGTCGACTAGCGGCCGCATTGTAAAATAACGACGCGAAAATGCATATTTAATTTTATTTTGTGAAGTTCGGGCTTAAATACCATTTTTTGCAATTATTATAAAAGAAACTGAATTTTCCACATTATACAATAAAACCATATACGAAAAGGGGTTTATAAAGAGAAGATTTTGACTTGAAAGTAGTTTTTATAGACCTTGTTCTTTATTATTTTATATGCTTATTAAAAGACTTACGTAAAAAAAATGATTGATGTTTTTAAGGGCCAAGATATTTTCTACACGCAGTATTTAATTGAAGCATCTATAATACTTCTAAGCTAAGCGATAAAATTTTCTAAACAAAAACATATGATTTTGCATTATTTAGTATGGCTTCATCTTAAGCAGATATTAACTTTATTGGCTCTTCTGAGGTCCAGGAGTCAAAAGGACTTACATAAACTTGCAACATCGATTTCTTTCGGTGTAGACTAGGCATTATCGATACATTTAATTAGATGTTAATGACTAACGATCTATTGGGGCTTCGTAAATACTCAAACCTTTTTACTTTGTGGACAATTTTATTAGCATTTTCCATGAGATTTTCCCATATGGCTCAGAAAGCGATGCACGCGGATAAATAATTCAGGGCTGTGCCGTGCATTAGTCGCTAGCTGGTGGCTGGTTCGTGTCAGGCTATGAAAAGTGCTTATCCTCCAAGATTATCTTATCGCCAGGATAATATAATTGTTGTTTGCCGGACAAACGATACGGCGGAACACTTTGCGGAAATCGATTTGTGCCACCATATCAAATTCCAGATATAGCGTAGATTAAAACCTTGTGCATTACCTACATATTGAATTGAATACCTAAATATTTTTATGATTAAACGAAGAAATCTATAAATTCAATACCAATCGATTTGCAACTGTTCAAGCGGCCAATATCGATAATTATCAGACAATCGGTTTTGTATGATAAATCAAGCAGCAAAAAATCTCGCATAGTGCACCTAATCTCGCACTAGCATCAAAAAATTGCAAATAATTTACTTTCAACGCAACTGCAATCAGTACGTTGTAGGTATCATTGTTGTATCAAGACATAAGGAACTGTGAAATCTTCAATATACTATCGAAAACTTAGGCAGAAGGTACACCAATTTTTTTTCATATTATTTACCTGTGCAAAAAGTTAGTTTATTGTCAAATTAAATCAGTAGATGTGAGTGTGTATGTTAGTCCGAAGTAGGGTCAATTGTATTTTCTCCGGCCGAATCGGGAGAGACTGGTTGAAGGAGACCTTTTGACCTCTCCAGCCGAACTCTCTCAGAACATCGCCTTGTATCGTAGTGAAAGGGATAGATTCGTTCGTCCATCACTCCTGGACATACTGACCACCAGATTCATACCCACTACTTATACCCTTTTCCTTCGCAGAACTTCCTCTCTTTGCTTTCCATAAAAAGACCCTCCACACAGCATCCACAAAAATAACATTTGTCCCGAAGGTGATTTTTTTAATTGTTAACGTTTTTGTTGTTAAATATTTAATTTCTTCATAAGCTATTTTCTGCATTTCTCATGTTATGAGAAAACGATGTCTGAAAATTATTCGTACAATTTTCAAATATTTGTAAAAAATCTAAAAACTGCAATGTATAGATCAGTGTAAAAGGGTGTTTTAAATTTTTTGGTTTGTTAAAAAAAATATTTTATAATTGAAAAGAAATTTATGTCTAGCAATAACCGTGAAATATTTTTTTTTTTAAAGAAAGAAAAACATTCCCGGGTTACGAATAACCCGACAATATTTGAAAAATCTCCTACCACAGTAAGCCGACAATGTTGCTTGAGTCGTAATGGAGGACTTATCCACTGACTGGTCAGATAAATGGCAGATGTGGTCTTTTTACAAAACAAAGTTGATAAATTCATGGATATTTCTGCATTTTTAACTCAAAATCGTTGTTTTCGCAAATGTGGTCCTTTTTGTAATATTTTATATAACACAATTCCATGACAGTTGATCTCTTGACAGTTGCTTCCCCCTGGCATACGCAGCGTAGGTATATACAATTCGCAGTCGGTTTAGGAAAAATACCTACTAACACAAAATATAACTAAGTATCCCCGAAGAGGTTTGCGAAAGTATGTACCGCCAAAATAACAAGATTATAAAACATACTTTCATTCAAATGCATCAAGGAAAAACTAGATACTTGTATATACCAAACTTATAAGTACAAAAGATCGACACTGTAAATAAATTTGTTTGATATCCATACCAACTTACGTATTAAAGATATTTTTGAAATTGGCAAATAAATCACATAAAAATGTAGTTTTAAATTAATTGAACTTTTGGGGTTCAAATGTCGAGGGATCAATTGAGGGGTCACCACATAACACAAACCTAATATTTACGAAGTTATCTAATTGTTTGTTTTATTGTTGACAGTTGAGTTTGCTACTAATGTAAATTAAATGGAGAGTGCATGGTGTAATTACCTCCTCTCGGAAGTGACAGCCAGCATCGAAGTGGGTTCTATTTACTCTCGCGGGTTAATTGTGACCGGATGCGTATTTTTCAGATTGCCATTTCTCCCATGTTCAGTTTGTTGACCTGAGGTCGTGTTCCGAGCAGACGAACTTCGACAAAACACCGGAAATGGCCACAGATCTCTTGTGACTCTATGACCGGAAGCGAGCACCTAGCGGCCGCAGTCGGAACTACACGTGTGTCCGATTGTCCGCAAGCCGGATATAGGCTCCACGAGATAACGGCATAAGGTGGAGCTAATCATCTTTATTGGGATCGCTTGAAACTACTCATGGACTTGTAATACCATGGTACCAAGGAATCCACTATTCGACACAAATCACATAACAATATATTTGCTTGTCGATTGTGCACAAATGTGTTTACTGAATGCAGTTTTGCGGTGAATTTTTTACAATCGTAAACTGTGTATGGTGAGCTCTAGCGCTATTAAATATGCGTAACCCTTTCTATTTGAACTTCAAAAAAACAAGTAAGGAAAAATAAGGCTTTAGCCGCATATAGACCAGATCTGAATAGCCAGGTACTTCCCCGCCTTCCTCTTCTCCAGCTTCTTCGGCTCCCCACTGCCTTCAGCCTCACAACATACCACATTTGAGGACGCCTCACAGTGGCTCCAGGCAGTTGAGAGCAGTCGGGACTCTTTTGCGGTAGTCACATAAAAAAATTTAACTTCTGCCTTTTTAAATGTTTTCAAGATTCATTAGAAAATAAATGAGTACCTATGGACTGTAAAAACTTACGAAAAAAAAACTTGGAGGAACGACAGTTGAGATGGTATGGGCACATAAGACGGAGATCATCAGACCACACAGTGAAGCAGGCAATGTCTATGGAGCTTCATCGACAGTAATCCAGAGGAAGACCAAAGAACGCCTGGATGACTCAATGCTCCAAAATACTTCAGAGAAATGGCCTGGATGAAGGCTATACTCAGAACCGAAGAAGCTACAACCTGAGAACGAGAAGAGCCGACCCCAACAGCCTACCTAGGCAATGAGTTGGGACAGCGCAAGGAAGAAGAAGATGGACTGTAAAAACCTACATTAAAACAGGTACCTACAAAGATGATTTTTTTGGCTTCATACTTATTCATGCACTGGCGTCTACAATAGCAGATTACCTATACAAAGATTATTTTTATGCTTTGTAAGCGTTATTACAAAATATGAAAAATATCACATATAATTAAACTTTCAGTCTACAACTGGAACCTTCATCAAAGCGGAGATGAAAAATATTTTAAAAGTTCTTATTGCGCACACAAACGGATGGGTGGCAGTGGGCGGTCTCTGCTTCATTTTTAATCGCATCTACAACCTCGCGTCTAGAGCCTTTAGTCGCCAAATCGTTTACAAAACACTTGAAAGAATCATCGCGCACAGCTTCCTTTCCAATGAACGGGATGCGCTTCACCCATATTGTTAAGGGATGGGGGGTGCAACTCCACCCACCCCACCTCCCACACCTTCAGGGGGGCAAGTCAAAGAGCATCTGTGCATCTGAATCAGTGGCGGAAAACTAGAACCTTTATTTAAATATCACAGCTTAATAACAAAGACTTCCAGATGCATATTTAATGTCTAGAAGTTCTTAAAGAATAAAGCCAAAGATTTACAGAAAACTAAAACCTTTCTATACTCATATATTGGCGTGTTTTTAGATTGAAAATTAGAGAGCTTAGAAATATTTTAAAATACATTTAGTAGGAACACATTTTGGCCTTCGAAATTATCGAGCATTTTTTGATGAGCCTTTTTATTAGAAAGATATAAAAAATAAAGTATCGGGCCTATAAAAAATGCTTTAAATTCTAAATTTCCTACTTATGAACCCTTTTTTGTTTGTGATTAAATCATTTCGAAAAATTTCAATATTTGTGCCTGAACTTATCGAAATAAATTAAAACACGCTTTTTGGCGACATTTTTTTTTCTTGAATTAATCTAAATAGGCGGTTGGTGTTAGACGGGAATTTAAACCTTATCGCCATCTACTTTAGAAGTGTTATTGTTAGTGGCCTGATCTCAAATTTTACACGACGTGGTGCATCGCCTTAAAAGTATGTCTTAAACTGAACGCAAGATGGAGTTGTTCTGTAACTCAAAACCAATGTAGACACTTTTATAGCCTTGTCGAACACGCAGTATAATAATATTACAATGACTGTATATAATTTTCGCTTTATTATTATTATTATCCGTATCACATTAGATGAGTTTTTTTAATCATCTCCCTTTTTCGCTTTGGTTTTGGTTATTTGAAATGAAAAATATTGTTTTAATATGCGCGGTAAAATAAAGAAATTGTTTCAATGCGTTTTCCATTTGTGCAGAATAAAACAAATATGTAAAACGCGACGTAAAAGGTAAAAAATATGTTTTGTCTTGCTGAAATTCTTAAGTTATCTTGATAGCTTCAGTTATATCGTTATCAAAGACATTATAATACTCGAAATACTAAAGTTGTGTTTAAAAATCATTAAGGTACGAATTATTACTTGACTAAGCGTTCTCTCGGTTTTGCATTGTGTGAAAGCGACCGTTATAAAAGAAATCTTACAATTGCGAAAAAACATGGAAAATATAAAATTTGTTAAGTTTCAGAATTCACCCCTGTTTGTTTCTACCCGAAATGTGTCGTTTTGTGCAATTTGTCTTTCCGTTCAAAGATACACTCAATATGAAAGAGATCGCCCGGGATAAACCGGCTGGGGCGGTGTAGGAGGCGGTAGGCACGTCTACTTGTACCGCCCCTCTTTTACGATGTTACGTTATAAAGACAGGCGTTAACGTTCTACGTTCGTATTAATGACGATTTCACCTGAGCCGTGTCATTACTGCAGCAATTTCTTTAGCCGCAGGCGGCGAAGGTAACATAGGAATACTGAAAAGTTGAAAATGTCGGAAAATGAACATAAACACACCATTCGTATTCTCTACTAGTTTTTCCACCCAGTTTAACCGACGATTTTTTAATTTATTTTTTTTAATTAATGATAATATGTTACAAAAAGTTTAATAAAACTCAGTTCAGGAAGGACAGCATTATTCAATTAAAAGAAATTTATTTTTAGTCAAGAATACGAATTTAAAATAGAGTTCAATGAAGAGGGTGGGTACAAAGATTTAAAAATAGACTCGACAGACTTAATACATTTAATTGAAGAATATTTCATAAATACGTTTAGAAAGATATACAAAAGTTCGATTGTTCTAAGTGAGTTCTAAGAACAGTCTTGAGTCACAGGTTAATAAAGCTACTGGGAAATTATCCTTTAAGAGTTTTCGCTAATGTGTTTTCGTTTGTTGCTAATTTAAAAAAAAATACTGTGGAAATTTTCTTACATAATGCAAATGAAATGGGTTATTTAAGGCTTTAAAGCTCATAACAGAAATGGCGTTGAGCTTGTGACTTTAGTTTTCTGCATACAGCTTTTTTAATCATCTTTAAGATAATATCTAAGGTATTGTGACGTATTGCCCTTGAGGTGATTTTTCACAAAAACGGCGCTATATAAATCGTCCAAATTATTATTATTATTATTATTGAACAATGAATACTTTTTGATAACATAATATTTTGAGCGTATCTACAATGCATCATGCCAACTGCATATTACGTGCAACTTTCTGAGCATTTTTCTGATAAATTGTGAAGGTTTCATTCTCTTATAATAATTATAATTATCGCAAAGTGTTTTCGAATGAGGATATTTCCCTCGCTTATTCCAGGAATTATAATCTCCCGTTTGTTATCTTTTCTTATATTTTTTTCTTCCCATGGTTTTCCATATCAATTAAATTCACAATTAATAATAATTGTTGCTGTAGATTTCGTCCAACATATCTTCATTTTAGTTTATCTTAAGCCTGCATCCGTCTGTGCTTTTGAGATAAAGAATTGTTTGCAGAATTTATTTTCCTCAATGTTCAGAAACAGCACAGTATATTATAAACTACCAACACAATCATAATTTCATCGACACTTATGTTTATTTAGAATTTAAAAAAAAAAAACATTATTAAAAAATAATATATGTATTATTTCAATATATTTAGGAATTTGGACTAGTCAAGAAAAATGTGCAATTAAAATTATTCGAAAACTCACCTTTTGCATGTTGTGTTGCATGTGAATTATTTGTTTGTGCTTTTACGTACAGAATTTGAATAAATAGATTTGTCCGGATAAAATGTCAGTTCTTTCACGTACAAATAGAATATTGTATCAGTGATTCAATCCAATATTGTATTTCCATGTCTTTTTTGGAAGAATTGAGTTTTATACGTACAAAACTATATATTTACTGGCGCAAACAAACTATTTTTCAACAAATCTTAATATTTTAGTAGAAAGAGGGTTTTTTCCTATAATTATTATATTAACGTAATCTTTTAAGTTTACCCTTTCAATTGTCGTTGAAATCATCAAGGTCATCTTAGCAATTTGGTCGGTATCTACCTGCTAAGTAACAAATATCTACTTTCCTAGCTAGTTATAAGTACATTAAGTTTATGGTGTGTTTGAGTACGAAAAATGTATTATGGATTTTGATGGTATTACTCCTAAAATGAAGTGATGTTGCTTTTGAATAATAGCTTGTATAAATCCTACAGGATCTAGGGGTATCGCTAGGAACAAGTGAATTCCGCTCCGTGATAAGGAACCGAGCAAAGCCACCCACGCCAGGACTTATCTACAAGGACATTGAGACAGATGCAAGCAGCCACTTCAGTTGTTACATTCTTATCACAACCTAACACTTGCAGATAAAATGAACTCACTGAAACATGTATGAAGCTTACAAGAGTTAAAATAATAAACTCAATAACAGAATTTATTTTAAATTATTTGAAAACCTCTGTAAAAATGAGAGGAAAGCATTTTGTTCCTGTATTTTACTTTTATCTTTTCCTTAAGCACTGTGCTAATTATTTTGAGAGCTAGTACCACCTATTTTACGTCAACCACAAGTATATTAAACCTCTTTGTTTGAGAAAATTTGGTTTCCGATTCGTTATTTCGATTGAACCAATTAAAACGTTTGCAGGTGTGACTTTTTCCTTAAATTAATATGTTTTTCTAACTTCATTAGGTATCAACTATATAACCTCAAGGAAAAAATTAGAACAATCGAATAGTAACAAAAAACAACTTAAGTAATTATATGATAAACAGGAAGACTTCTTAATAACCCCTTGCTTGGAACGATCAAATCCAGAGTAAAGTCGCGAACATTTCTTTCTATGGTTTTTCCTTTAAACGAATGATATTATTATTATTATTATTATGCAATGAGTAGGCAGCATTTTACCAATACGTTCATATCTAATTTGACAATAACTTTAACAATAATTGAGTTGAATTATATTTTAAATAAATTAATCCTCTCATTTTTCCAAAGAATCCAACCGAGCTTTAAATTGATTTATATTTGTAGCATCGATGATACGTTATGAAAGTTTGTTCCATGCTTCCACTAATCCATGTGTAAGGAAGGGTTTCCTAATATTAGATGCAAATGGTGTTTTGTTAATTTAATTGGTGTCCACGGAGATTAATTTACATTCGGCAAAAACTAACAACTTTAAAAGTCTCAATCAACAGCCCTTTCTCTTCTTTCTTTAATCTTGTTAATTTTGGTTCCTTGAGTCTATTTTCACTGTCGGCATTTTCTGATCACATTCATTAAAAAAATCAAAGGATAAAATAACAATGAAACGTGCAAATAGTAATAAAAAAAATTTAACTTTGTGCGACACCGCAAGTTATCTTCATAATTTTGACTAATCCTAGCTCAACTTAATCGAAATCTCCAAGGTAACCTCAAATAAGCATAATATTTGGTTTTTCATAAGCAAGGAATATATGGGAAAGAAGTTCTTCAAATGCTGTTGAAAAAACATTTTTATGAGATGCGAAACTGCAAATCTTCTTCATAACCCTTGGCTTGACTAAACTCGGCTTCAAAGTAATCTCCAAGTTAACCTGACAATAGCGTAGTTGCCGACAGAATGCGAACAACACGGGCACAATGGCGTTCGCTGGCAACAATGGCCGTTAGGGGTTCTTTTCCAACTATCGTCGAATAGTTGAGACAATCGCGCGGGAGGAAATCGTCACTAATTGCGCAAGTCGTTAGTTTGTTAATAGGCTAACTTGAAATGGAGAAGGCCGATGATTCTTGGCGGGCTAAGAATCTTGACGTCTTTAAAGTTTACCGATGAAAATGCTGAAGTTTTGCTCGTCGGAATGTTTACAGCGGATTTCAGGGGTTAGAAGTGACAACTGCATTGTTCTGCCAGCATCTTGCATCGAGGGAGGACATTCTGAAGTAGTGACGCTGTTGATTGTTTTATTTTGATTGAAATTAAATAAACCGCTTTAGTTTTGTATAGATCGCCATAGCTTATTAACATTTATTGCGTAGGTACCTACTCAATAAATAATAAGAAACCTAATTCGTAAACCACATTTTTTTAGAAATGGCCACCTACAATAACCAATGTAAAGCCAATGTTAGGGTTATGGAATCATTAAAAGCACTGTATAAAATTGACCGTTTATTATTATACCCAACATTTGTACATGTTTGATATTTGTCACACTAGAAAGGGTCGCTTCTACGACCAGATGAGTTCAACAGCTTGGCTGTGGAACGATCAGCCGGTCTCTGTGTTTCCTACCCCTCACAACATGGGTAGGTATCTTCAAGACCCATAATAAGACCCATGTCCATAATCCATATCTCAATAGCTTCTTTTGAAGTCGGTTATTTTTTTAATGGTTTTTATTGTAAGAGGGAGTAAATTAAATATGTTTTTATAGAAGTATTGTATAAAAATTTTAATTTAGTAAATTTTTTTATCGAAACTATATTAAAACAGAGAATTATAGATTTAGATTAGAAATTAAACATATTTATATATATATTTGAATAAGACTTAGTTTTTTATTGTGATAAATGTAGAAGTTGAAACACGTGTTTGTTTTCTAAAAATATATTTTTATTAGATGTTTTAATAGGAAGCCGATGTATTAATCTTATGATTTGAATCTGATTTAGAGTAAAGTCTAAATAATGATAAACAAAATCGATAAGACAAATGGTTTGGCTTACCCAATGATGACGACTTTATTAACAGGAAGGGTGAAATATTCGGTAGACAGCTGGTCCCCGCCTTGAAGGAATATCTGAAAGAAAGAAAAAAAAATATCAGTCAAAATATAAAAAAACTAAACATTATCGTATACAAAAAGCTTAGGAACCTAATAAAAATCTTGAATATTATTAGTAAAAGATACAAATCTATGAAGTTTAGGTAAATTAGGTATATGCCCAAGAAGTAAGTATGTATTTTTACATGTTGTGCATGCATATTATATTGTATATACACTGTTTTATGTGAAGACTGCATAAGAGTCTCAATTGATCCCTTTCTGGAGCCAGTGAGTCCATGGCATCCCCAATTGGGGTATGTTGTGAGGCTGAAGGTAGTGGGGAGGGGAAGGAGATGGGGAAGAGGAAGGTGATTGGGAAGAGGAAAGTGGGAAGTACCTTCCTATCCAGATCTAGTCACCATACACGGCTAAAGCCATTTCAAGTAACGTTTCAAATCTGAATGGTTGTATTACAGCAGGGCAATACTAAGAGTATCGTCCAATCTCGTCCAATCTCGTCCAATCGTGGTGTCAAAAATTATCGAGAAAATTGTTAAAAACCGTCTCAGCTTTTACCTTGAAGATAATAACATTCTTTCTGAGAGACAATATGGCTTCCGACCGGGTTTAGGTACAGAAAATGCCATTGGCAATCTGACTAAAGTTGTTTCTAATAACATCGATCGAGGAATCAAAAGCATCGCGCTCTTTCTGGATCTGGCTAAAGCTTTCGATACCATCTCGCACAAAATCCTTTTGAAAAAATTACAGCTAATCGGTATACAGGGGCAGTTACTTAAATGGTTAGGAAGCTATTTAGAAAATCGGAGCCAAAGAGTTAATATTAATGATACTCTAAGCGATCCAGCAAATATCGAATTTGGTGTACCACAAGGAAGTACTTTAGGACCGATATTGTTTAATATCTATATCAATGAACTTTGCAACAGTAACCTTGCCGATCATATCATCACTTTTGCTGACGATACGGTCTTAATATTTGAGGGCAAAAACTGGTACGAAGCGCATAGAAAAGCCGAAATTGGAATAAACAATGTCAAACAATGGCTAGACAATAATCTCCTTACTCTTAACACGGATAAGACCAAATTTATACGTTTTAGTGCAACACAAGCGGGACAACCCAAGGTAATTATTAATATTACTATTCACATTTGCAATGAACCGAACACTTGTACTTGCAATAAACTAGAATGCGTTGATAGTTTAAAATATTTAGGAATCATCATAGATAAATATCTGAGATGGGAAGAACACATTAACTCAACTGCCTCAAAAGTCAGAAAACTTACTCACCTTTTTATTACCATCAGAAATATTCTCTCTGTAAAAGACATGAAATCAATATACTATGCCATGTGTAATTCTTTACTTGAATATGCATCCCTAGGATGGGGTGGATGTGCCAAAACAATATTGGACTCCCTGGCTAAAGCACAGAAATCTTTACTAAGAGTCATCCTTAAAAAACCATTCAGGTACCCCAGTGATGCATTATTCACGGAATTTAAAGTTCTCGATGTTAGACAATTATATATTAGAAAGATTGTATTACATGCTCAAAAACGACGCCAGCACTACCCTTCCATTGACCACCTTCACGACACCCGACATTCAAGGAACAATCCAATAGTCCCAATAAAAACCACGACGTCCCTTGGACAACGTCAATTTTCGTACTTAGGACCTAAATTATTTAATATCATTCCTAATGCTTGGAAAACGAAAAGTACTAATGTTTTGCGCAAATTAATCAACGACTGGCTCCTTGATTTAGGGAGGGTCAAAAGCGAAGATATGTTGACCAAGAGATAGGCTTCTTATTATTACCATCTGGCTTGTATTTGCTTTATTTACTTTACCGGTTTTATTTACTTTACCGATTTTGTTTACTTTACCGGTTTTATCTTTTATCTTTTATCTTTTATCTTTTATCTTTTATCTTTTATCTTTTATCTTTTATTTGTATTTGTTTTTGTTTTTAAGCGCTCTAGGGGAAAATATCTGAATTTGATGTTAAGATATCATTATTTGTCTTCTTTTTCTTATGAGTACAAAATTATATACTGTTAGGAATACATAATTAACACCTTTTCCTGCTATAAATAACATGTTATGTTAGTAAACAATGTAATATGAATTTAAATTTGTCAATTTGACTGGCCTAAAACAGGATCCATTCCTAGTTGGCTAGTCAAAGTTTCCACATATGTTTTATTGTTCAATTTTATGTGAAATAAAGTTATTATTATTATTATTATTATTATTATTATCTGGAAAAAAGTGTTAATTTGTGAAATACCACAAATTAATAAAACAAAATTTATTTTTGCACGCCGGGTTCGAACCCGTGACCTTCGACCTTGATCGTGAGTCAAGAGACTTACCTCAGGACCACGGAGGTTAAATACATGCAACTATTTCGCCTGCGGAGCTACCTAAACGATTTACACTAAAATGGAAGAATATAACAAACTAGCGTGAACGGCAATGCTTCAATATTTTAACTGCCTTCCTTAAGCGTCCCAGACTTCTTCTACCACTTAAGGCGATCCACTAGTACAGGAAAAAATCGAAATCGGAATTCACGCCCTTTTATGGGAGGAGTTTAAAAATACTTGAGAAAAAGCTTTTGGAAAGGTTGGAAAAGATATTTGAGAATTTTATTTTACATGTTAATTTCGTAAAGGCCTGTAAAAATATTAATTCCTTTTTTATGCATTGTTTATTGTAATAAAACGGATTTTTTAAATTGATTTCACGAAAACAAGCAGCGCGGACCGTAACACGTTGTTTCTCCGCTCCGTTAGGAGGAGTAATGACGGATGAATGGGGCGGCTGCCAGTCGTTCTTCGGTGGACGGTATGAGGTTCACTTTGATATAACAAATTCGTCAACTACCGTATTGTCGCCGTGATGTCAAAAATACCAACGCGAAAATGCATATTATATTTTGTTTTGTGAGGTACGGGCGTAAATATCATTTTTTTTCGCGATAATTATATAAGAAACTGAATTTGCCACGTTATGCAATAAAACCATATCCGAAAAAGTGTTTATAAGTAGGAGAGTTTTCAGTTGAAAATGTTTTTTATAGACCTAATACTTTATTTTTTTCTAAGCTTATTAAAAGACTTATTAAAAAAAATGACGGATATTTTTAAAGACCAAGGTATGTTTTACACGCAATATTTAATTGAAGCATCTATAATACTTCTAAGCAGTCAAATTTTCAAAAAAAAAACATACGATTTTGTATGTTTTTGCATTATTTAGTATGGCTTCATCTTAAACCACTCTCTATAGGGCACACACGTGCTAACATTCCCTTTTATGTATATGGATTGATTATCATTTTAACTAGAACGAAAAAATGATAATGCTATATGATGTGCAAAGTGATGACATTCGCACGTACAAAATTCATGTACAATTCTAATATTTTCATATTTGCTTATAGTGTGCATATTTAGTGAACCAATTTATTGTACAATGTTATGCGTGACTCAAAATTCATTGAAATCCAATTAAATAAATCGCTGTTTTGTATTCCGGTGTCCGATAGTACGTATAAACACTACGTCACTGACCACTGCATAAGCAGATATCAACCAAATAATGATTCACCCACGAATATTTAAAAAAATGTACAAATCAAATATGTTATCAATTTACCTATTATTATTGCTGGCGGTTAAAATACTAAGTATGAATCATTCAACCTAACTAAGATTTAAGAGTGTATTACCAGAGAACACCAGAAATATGTCATTTTTAAATCAGTGTTTAAACGTATTGACTCTTTTCCACAAAAAAATATAAATTGGTTTTGAAAGATTGTTCTTTAATCTAGTAAACGTATGTTTTAAATTTTCAGAAAAAATGATAATTTTTAGTATAATAAAGTTATACCATAGGTCGTTGGCGGATATGTTAAATTTTCAAAAAAGTACATTTATTATACAACACCCATTTCAAATCACACAATCATGCATTAAAATAAATCAATAAATTATCTGGTAAACGTATGTAACAGAATTTTAATTTTAGTTTAAATAAAATCATAAAAAAGTGTGTAAGTACATGTGTTTCTTGTCGAAAATTGGTCCGTTTGTGTATTTATTTGCGCACTTACAGACTAATATATTTCTTTTTTTTTCATTCTTATTTTGCTGAGACATTATTGAAAAATGATAAATACTTATGATCAAAAAATAATTACAAAAAGTACATAATTTTAAAAGTTTTATCAACACGCCTTTCAGCATTTTTGGATGTAGGTATAAATTAAAGCAACTTTGGAATGAAATAAAATGGACATTGAGTTATAATTTTAAAAAGCTGGTACGGAGAATAATTAATCTTTCTCATTGGAACCGCCGTGTACGATCGTAAGAACATTTTTCGACGAAATGTGGATTTTCGGCCGCTAGCTGGTTATACGCTCTTAAGTCGCGTAGAAATTTTTATTCAATAAATTGTAGATGATTAGTTTAATTAAAGAGTGAGTACTTCAACATCACTAAGTCACTACATCACGTAAAAGGCACTATCCGCAGGATGGTATTTTCGATTGATTTATTTATAAGTTCAAGTTTAGTATTCGGTACCAGAACCCATGAAAAGTGGCTACATAATATGTATTGAATAAATTAGCCTTGTTTTCTACCTAATGCGAGTATTTATTGAATTGAGAACTTTTTAGGATCGTTGTGATTTGAAACTCGATGAAACAGAAGCGAGCGACACTAAAAAGAGATTAATACATACATCTATAGGATTTAGCCTGCGAGAGAATGAGATAACAATAAAATATTTATTTATTTCACGGGTACTCGGTTCCAATATAATACGTTAAATCCACGGTCCCACGCAAGTCTTATTTGGTGTAGTGGTATAAAGCGCCAGACATCCAGAGAAATAAGGATCGAATCCTACGAAATCAAAAAATAAATAAATTATTAAATCAATATACAATCTTCAAACCATTCCAAAATGAACAGGCAAAAGAAAACACAAAAGAAAGCGACATCTAGTGACTCCGAAGAAGAAAACACAAATGCTAATAAGATGAATAAATGTACCTATAGGAAGATACGCAATGGAATACGACGAGAAAAATATGGAAAAAATCATCCTTCACATTGGTAAAAAAAGTGCTTTGTAGTCTCCCCACTCTTGTCTACTTTCGTTTTCTGAAAGTGTTACTTCTACCGCGTGTGAATTGCACAATCTAATTTTTTTTTTGTAATGGACAGTTATCGAGATGATAATGAAATACCTCCTGAACCTACTCTTAAACACCGATATTCATATGTTTGGATATTGCAAATATAATAATATAATGAGCGAATTAACAGCCATTTGTATTTATTATTGTGAGTAGGGTATAGAATTACTGCTAGGCGGGTGTACCCCCGGACGTGTGGGAGACTAAACACGTCACTGTTATTGTTTCTCAGTCATTGATTATCTGAAGTTTGTGCTATCCAGTGAGCCTTGCAGAGACTACCGAGTTGTCATGTATTTAGGCGTCGGTTAGCTAAACGGTCGTTAAATGACGCTTAGAACAACAAACGGTAGTCATTTCGTATTGTTTAAATAAAACATAACTAAAGATTATTTTTCAAATATTGATTTTCACAGTCCCAAAGCCTCTAATTAGGATTGTTGTCAGTCGTAAGCAATATGACAATACACATATGACAATAGTAGTCGTATACACATATGACAAGTCGTATACACATATGACAATAGTAGTCAAGTACAATAAGCGTGTTTTCACGTCAACGCGTATGTTTCCACAGAAATCGTTATAACTCCGTTATTGTTCTAGGGACATCCCTAAAACAAAAAGTAGAAGCTCCATAATAAATCAAGCTACAGATCACTATAGTTGTCCATATAAATATATAAAAAGACCTACTCTGTCAGATACACGGATGACACATATTTGAGGTGACTATATTGTTTACATTTATACAATAGAATAAGTATTGTTTTATGCATAATCCGTGATTTTAGTACCGTTTTCACATAAAAACATCACGTGAGTAATTTTAACATTTTTTTATGATTGCATTCGAAATTTTAATATTTAAAAATGTTAATATTTATTTGTAATATATCAATTTGTAAGCTTATTTTGTAAACTTTCAAAAACAGTTTTTAGTATTCGGCTACGTTCAGAAATGTTTCATTTATAGAGCTTTAATTGTGAAGCGGTAATAACACAAGGTTTTCGTAAATCTGACATTTAAAGTGCATATTCGCGATAGATCGGAGTGGTTAAAGTAAAGCGGGGACGAATTTGAAGGGCATGTTGATATCACTAAACACAACTAAAATCATTTCAAGCAATGTTTCCATTCTAAACTTATTATATTGTCTCTGCAGATGTATAGAATGAGGTGAATACATGATATTGTGTATTAATTTTACATATGTTGAAACATAACGGTAAATGGATAAACTCAAATAAGGGGGTATTTTATTTCACCGTCCTCTCGATAACTATCCACTATAAAAGACTCACAATAGGTGAAAAACTCGGATAAATAATTCAATAAATATATTATACTAGCGAGTTCCCAGCATGCGTTGCTATGCCACTAATAAAGAATTTGTTTCTCCCTTCCGTCTCCCTTTCCCCTCCCATGTCCCCTTCCTCTTACGCGTTCCCCCTCCACCTTCCCCACCTTCCCTCTCCACTCTCCCGCAAACCACCTTGCCGCGATCCCCTCCCCTCTCCCGCGTTCAATATATTCAGTCCCGGTACGTTCAGATTTTCAAACAGCTCGCGTTCCACCTTTTGCAATTTTTTTATAATTTTTTTACATATTACAATCATTCATTAAGTATATTATGAGAACAATCAATCAAATTTGGTACTTACATTTATTTTGAATAGGTATCTATCTACCTCTATTTAAAATAATATAATTTTCAATTAGATTCAAAGTATTCGATTTTGATAAGTACCGTTAGTGAGTACTTCGATTAATTAATTTAAAAAGTTAATTCGAATATTGAATTTCGATTGAATTTTGATTGAACAATCGATGTTGGAAAAATGTCATTTTCAAATTGTGACATTTTTGTAAGAGTTTTTGTAATGATTAAAAAAACTTCAGATGTATTGTCATGTGGTTGTAATAATCCAGAAACCTTCGCGAGGGTGGAAAAAGTGTGCTTAATATAGTAACGCATAGCGGACATAAATACCTACAAACATTTTTAGATTTTTCCATATATATATATATATATATATATATATATATATATATATAGATAGGTTAGATACTATTCATAGGTTTGAGCACCGAATGTCGGACCTTACAAAGAAATAAATTGTTAAAACCTAAATTATTGATGATATACGTTATCAAATGGATATTTATTTTGACAGCTTTTTGAGAGAACGGTGAAATACCCAATAGATCATTTTAATTGCTATCACTAATGCAAAAATAAGCTGCAAATAAATCAGTTAAAACATAGTTATTTCCCTACGCCGCGCCATGTAGGTACATTTTAAAGATTTTATTATTTCTAAAACGCTTTGAAAACTAAATAAGACACTTATACTATTACTAATTCTATACTAGTTGTGGAATTAAATGAAGAGGTGTGGATAATTGTAGGGAAAACAGTGGTAAACGTTGATTCAAGCATTCGCTTATATATTCCTAATCAGCTTGCCGGTTTATATTCAAAGAATTTCATAATAAATCGCTGTTATTTCAAGTTCTCTATAAAAAGGTTCAGGGCCGGCGCCCGGCGCTAGTACAAACCTCAAGGGAGCAGAAATTGGACCTACACAGCGCCGGCCCTGAAAAGGTCAACGTTAGGCAAAACAGCCAAAAACAAATTTATTTTTGGGGTATCATGACGTGTTGCGCTACCTCTTTTGACGGTGAAAATCTTAAATCATAACCAAATTTAATTTATTTCCAAAGGTAGGGGAGCCTTCAAAGTTCGGCAAAATACGACAATAAAGTAAGCTATTTTTAAATAAATAAATAAAAAACTTTTGGTCCCATATCTGAATTTCATAAAAATCTGACGACGGAAACCGGTAGCGGCGAAATACGGACATAAAAATAATTATTTTATTAGTTTTATTTTTTTATAAACAATAGAAAAAATATTTTTTTCTGAAAGGTGATTGAATGAGACATACACGCGTAAAAAGAACAAAACGCGTTCGCGTATGGAATACGTATAGTTCCACCCTCTAGCGGACGATAGGCGAAGCAGAGTCAAGTTGGTCTCTCAGTAGCTGGGTGTACTGTACCGCGCTTGTACAATGCACAATGCACACGTGTAAAGTGCCCGACACAAGTGCGCCCCACTGACTGTTGAATTTGGCCGCCACCTCTGGCCTGGAGCAATAAAATACTTGGAAAAAACCTTGGACTCTGCAGAAACGGGCGATCCGTTTGATCGATTCCACTATCTTAGCAAAATGATTACATTTTTTAGAGCACGGGCGTCATGCGGGAATGCTTTACTTGTTTTACCAGTATATCAATGGAAGAAGCTTCAAAAAACCACCGGTCCACAGTCGGGAAATATTCACAACGCGCGCACAATATTTGTTGACAATAATTAACAATAATAATAAAACTTCATTGATTTGTACAGAACCTCTGTGTTTCGTCCCCTCTACAGCATGGGTCTCTTCAACCCACTCCTTCCTCTCCTCAAAAATAATGATTTTAAATCAAAACAAAATAATTTCCTTTTTTAAACTTGACTAAAAGAATAAAATTTATAATAGGTAACCAAGGAATAAAAAAATAACACAGGCCTTGTAGGCATGTTTCGTGATCGAAATATTTGCCTAACCGAGATCGGCGATGTCAGGCAACAGTAAGTGAGACAGAGTGCTGGGCTATAAATGGAACATTTGTTCGCTTTCAAACTTATATCGAAAGCACTTCAAGTTTTCTTCATTATTCTAGGGGAAAAACTTTATTTTTATTTTTTAAAAGAGCTCCACACAGGAGGCCCTGAGGAAAATAATTTCCCTCAGGGGCTATGTCATCTTTGGGGATGCTGTGTGGAGGGTTTTTTTAAAGGAAAGGAAGGAGAGGAGAGTTCTGGGAAGGAAGAGGGTTTAAGGAATGGGTAGGAATCTGGGGTTCAGTGTGTCCTAGTCATCTGCCTCCAAGACCTAGACAAACCTTACCCCATGAACCCGGGCACCCTTGCTAAATCACCAAACGTAGCGAACCACTCGGGGTGACCTATGGCAGAGGTTAATAAAGGTTCCCAGGGCGGCGGTACCCATTCCCGCCTCCCAAATTGAAAAATTATTATACATGTTAAATATATACCTGCAAAAACTCTCTTTCCAACAATTTCCGGATTAAATAAATAAGATAAAACCATTTTAGTTAATTTAACAAAAATGGTATTGTATTTCTTCAAGAATTTGTTTTTTCCACTCTCTTCCTTTTTCATAAATTACTTTAAAATCCTTGATTTTTCCATTAAAATGCAAAGTTTCTGCAACAATAATATATACCCGATGAATTAATTATTTAACACCTTCATATAATGTCAAAGTTATATTTTATGAAGAACTTGTAAAATATAGCGCATATTAGTTTTCCTACCAGTCCAGAGTCACATAAACACGTAGGTATTTGATTATTACTCCCGTTCCCGCATTGACATTTCGCGTACCGATTAAATTTAATTGTGTATACCTAATGTATTGGAAACACAAACCGTAATTAGATTGTCCAATGTCCAACCTGTTGAACTCGATACAAAATAATATATCGATTACCGTGGCGCTATGTAAAATGTACCATTGTAGTACGTATGAATACATCGCATAATTTAAATCTGTACCAAACAGTACTTCAAAATACAACCGTTTTGATACCAATATGATTCTTTTTAAGAACTATACCTGTACGCCCAATATGCAATATTTTAACATCATTGCTGTATAAATAGAGTAAAATTTTAAGTGGGAGTAATTCAAACGAATATGAAGAATGTAATATACATTGGATTCCATGCAGTTGGTCCCAAGGCGTACTTATATGCAATGTGCAGTCGGTTCAGAGAAAATACGGTATAAAAGAAGAGGTAAGTAGAGAGGATGTACGGCCGAATAACAAAAGTACAAAAACTACAAAACATATTTTCATTCAAATGCATCAAGAATAAAACGACGTCTGTTTACTGTATATACCAGCGCATAAGTACAAAAAATCGACACTATGAATACATTCGTTTGCTATGCAAACCAACTTATTTTTAAAGGTATTTTTGAAGTCGATTTTAGATTTGTAATAATAATTGATGAATAATGCAGAGAAATAATAGTGTTATAATAATTATAATTTCAGGGGACCAAGTGTCAGGGGATGAACTGTCGGGTCACCATTATACCGTATTGTTTCGCTTACTAACTTACCAGTAAGTGCATTATCATCACAAAATAATAACATAAAATATGTCTTTTTAACTCCTCTCTAGCGTCGAGTAGCGAAACTAATTCATTGATCGCTTTCTGTGATCAAAAGAACTTCACAATCCTGCCGCGGGTTGTCATAAAATTTTGATTTCGCTTTTTGTACAACAGAAAAAAATACCTAATGAGTGAGCATCGAAAATTATACTAAAAGTTTTAAAGCTTGAAGTAATGAACTAAACATGAAACCGAAACAATTCTAGAAGATAAATAAATAAAACTACATTACCCACGCTACTACAATTTGCAGTATTCAACAAATAATATTTTAAAAATTCGGTGTTCAGGATTACTACACTTCAGACTGCAGACGATGTCAGTGCGTAGGTATAGGTAATACGTTTTGTTGCGAAACACAGTCCACCACCTTTTTATTTTTATACATATTATACTTACACAGAAAAGTAGTTACGATTTTTATTACTACTGAAAATCAGTGAAACTAAATAACAAACATTTTATTGGTTGGATCATTTTCTGAATAAAAATGTTTCACTCTATAAAATAATAAATTGTAAAATCGTAAAATCGTTTCAAGATCCATTTTGGATCGATCGGTCACCACCTTTCGGTGAGTAGCCAAACTAAAACATCGACCCTTCTAGTAGATCCGTTGATCTCCTGTAGATGGCGTTATAAAAACATACACGCGCTGCAGTAGGGGGTTATAATTCAAAGCACAATAATAATTATTTTGATTTTTAACATTTTCATAACATTAGAGGACGATTTAAAAATATTTTTTATGTAAAACTAAAACGTTAAAAATGCCATACCTACCTAATATATCTTGGAATTTGATAAGATATACCTATTAATAGAAATGAATGCCTTCCATGTACCTATGTATATTTGAACGGAAACCACTGTAGCCACTGACTTAGTACCTTTCGGTTCTGGACCATTTAGTACGCGCCCTGTCCCTTTTACGTTTCCTGACATAGTACATCGCCATTATTTGATCCTAATGAAAAATTAATAATAATGACCAACACAGTTCGGTATAGACTTTTGGATCATGAAAAATGTCCACTTCGAATTTCTTGTCTCCTTTTTATTCTATGTTCCTAAACATACATGCCTTTATGTTTTCCCCGTTAGAATGAGGTAATGATAATGTTTTAATCCGGGCCACGTGTGGAAAACGCAAACACGTGTAATAATAATTAAAGTTTTTTCACCCGTGTACGTTTTCCCTTCAAAAGGGAAAACGTACTTAAACTGACTACACCTGCGAGGGCTGAACTGATTGAGTCACGATAATCGTTTTCCGGTTACATACAATCACAGTTTCTTCAACCACACTGAAGGTACCTAAAAAGAAATATTAATTTTCAATTATTTAAGTTTTTTTTTTTAACTGGACAACAATAACCATCTATATTTTTTTACCTTCTGAATACGGAAATATGTCAATTTATAAGAAGGTTTACTTTTTCGAATAATATTATAAGTTTCTCATGGCCTACATTTTAATTTTATACACACAGGTGATAAAATATTTGAAAGAGTCAACCTACATTTCTGAGAGCCTTACTATGCTGCTATGCTCATTCCAACTGTCCTGATCAACACCTAATACTGTGTGAGGAATTTAGTTACAAAAAGGCTATAATAACATGCCTTATAAATTAATACGAATCTTAGCTTTTATTATTCTTCTGTATGTGTTCTATTTCATAATTTCTTCAACAAAACTTCTTAAATACTGTTCTACTAAATTATTACATACTATGGCGTATAATATAAATAAATAAGAATTATGCTAATATATTTTCTAATACGTTTTAAAACCATTTGATTATGAGTACCTACTCTAGTAAAATCGATAACAGCACTAGCATGTAATAGATGAAATATTACAAAAATAAATGTAGGTATGTCTTTCTTCAAAGCTTTGAGAACATTTTATCGTTTGTATATAAATACTGTAGGGTTAAAGGAAACGACAATTACCTACATAGATTGAATAAAGGTTTCCTTGTGGTCATGGTGTAAAAAAGGGGAATATCATGAAAAAGTAAATCATTTTCCTCAATCCTAGCTAAAAAAATGTATCATTTTAATTCCAACTATCTTTGTTCTTCTAATAAATGTCGTGATACAGTTCTTATGAAAAGGATGAATTCGACGTTATAACCCCAAATATTATTTATAAACGACAAACATATTATTAGTAACTTAAATAAATACTTAAATAATTTATTTTTTTCATTTTTGTAATTTAGATAGTAAGTTAAAAAAAAAACAAAAAAATATTCTCTTTCATAAATTTATAGGAAAATTCCTAATTAAATTTCATTCTACGTGTATTAGTATGTTTTTGGACCTTATTTTCTTTTTTATTCTTGGTCTAGTCAACAGATTGTACGTACCGGTAGAATAGTACTGGGCAATGTGACTAACAGCGGCATCTCGCTGCCGACGGCAAAGTAAATGACAGATCTACGAACGATTGCGGTCGATTATTATTTCACTACTCACCTCTAGCGGTGAGTAGTGAAACTAAATGTCAGGTTCGATCGACTTTACAGATCCGTCGCGTGGGTCGTTAGTTTTTTTTTTATCTTATTGAATTTAGACAATTTTATCTAACATAATTTTTTTTTTCTGAAACATTACAGAAATTTACAAACCATTCCTTAAAATACTAATGTGTATATATAAAGGTTTTACTTGAATGGGTGTTTTTGAAATACCTGGACAAGGTATAAGGAAACTCGTAGCAAAAGTGGAAAACTGAGAAATACATCACATTTGGAGTCGATTTAATGGTATAATTTTTTTTTCATGTTTGAGCTTTCGCGTTCGAGTAAATCGAATCCGAAGTTGGAATATTTTAGGTCAAAATTAAATCAATTTAAAAAAACCGCTAGTTGGTTAACGTCATTACTATGTTATGTTTTATGTTTGACAAACTTGTTTTTAACCCTTCAATTTTCGAAAAACAAGTTTTTTACGATCGAAATGCTATGATAGAATTTTTTTGGGTTTTATCGTGGTTTTTTTAAACCATTTTTCTTCTTTTACTGTGAGTTTTATTTTACTCTGTTGATATACCAATTATTGTACATATTATGGGCAATTGGTCTACCTAGACAAAGTGTAAAAAACGTTAATTTTAAGGAAATAACATAATTATTTTATAACATAAAAAAATATCCTTCAAATAAAAAACATAAAAATTAAATAATAATTTTATTAAACTTAACGTAAGCAATACACACACCTAATATAAAAGTAATATAAAAACATAAATCATGAATAAATAAATAGAATATATTTTTATAAAAAAATTATACAACGATCATAATTTACATTCAGGCATATTTACGTAATATAACAGCTATATCTAGTGGTAAAGTTTTTCACTTTGCCGTATGAATCGGGTTTAAAACTAGCTAAAAACTACGCGAACGCAGAACATAACGGTGGTTTCCCCCCCGGCACACGCTTTACTTCCAGCTCTAGCCTGGTAATTACATCGAAATCCCCTAAGTTTTATACAAACAGCCGTTTAGCGGCCGAACGAGATCCTGCAAACTAGTCTCTACATATTCTACTCTACAGTGCACAGCGCAGGGAAAAAATCTTCATACAAAGCCAACCAACCAGTGAAAGGAATCTATATCAACCCTCGTGGACTCCAAACCGGTTCCTCTACTGGAGATTGTTTGTTTGATCGAAGTCCAATATACTTTAAAATAAGTTCAGTAAAGTCACAGAATAGTTTCAAAACTAGTGTTGGTCACTTGGTAGAAATGTCAATGTTAATGTTATTGCACTACACACTTATCGACAGATTGATTTAGTCCTTAGTTCATCTTCACTCAAATCATGTCCTAGTCATTTTAAACGTTTAAATTATCTGACGCGATTTAAAACAATCTTATTATCATAGGTATGAGGTTGATTTGTGCAAGTCTTTTATCATAAATTATCAATTCATAGATTATATAAATTATTATCATCTAATATAGCTATTATTGGTTATAAAATTTTGAACGCCGATTTAATTGTGAATTAAATTTTGAATTTTGTAATAAAACTTTAAAGCCTAAACGTAGTTACAGAAATTTTTTCGTTAATTTTAAAATCACAAAATTTTGAGGAACGAATCGTTTTTTTAGTCGAAAAGAAAATTTTCCAAATATGTTTGTTTATCCATCCAAAAATATTTTTTTAAATATTGAATTAATTTGTCGCTGTTGTTGGTCGAAATCCGAAAAACCAATCACCGCCGCCAAACTTGTTTTATAAAAATTATTATTAACGTTGTTTTTTGTTCAACTGTCAAAAGTCTGCATTTATTTGAATAATTATTATTGTAATGTTGTTAAGTTTTTAACTAAAGTCAATTCACTGGAAAGTTTTAAACTAAACTTTTGAACCGAATAACCGGATGAGTTCGAATTTTTTTTTGAATGCGGAACGAAGTCGATTGTTTTTTTTTTAAAACCGAAGACCGCCGAGCGCCTTGGAGGAAGCAAGGGTGCCAACCTTGCGGGATGGACTCCGGCCTAGTAATGGTGTGTAAGGCTTTGACGGCGAGGTATATAAGACGCGGAGGCCGCGGCGGCCGGCGCGGGCGGCTCTAGGACAGCGACTAAAGACGCGCCGCCACCCGCGCCGGCGCTACCCCGCACCCCCCATCCCCACCCCCCAGACCCTCCTTCCTCCCCCTTAGCAATCCACCCTAACCACCCACCCCCCAGCGCCGCCCGACAAGCCAACCGCCACCCCTTTTCGAATATCCTTCGGTTAATTATATTTAAATACGGCGGTCGCTGCACTCATTTAACACATTTAAACACTTTCATTAATTTACTACCTACTTTCGACCGAGTATACAACATTTCTGATCTTAATGCATTTTCTAATAAAGAAGCTTTTGTAATACAATAATAACATACAACTTTTTAAAGCTCCACGGTAATATTAATTTTTAAAACATACTTTTTTACTACAAGACAGGATTTTTATCGGTACAGAAAATTTGGGAATAGCTACCATATTATAATAATCTTACAGTATTATGGGAAACAACTATTCCAAGTCAGTGGACATTTTGAATTACTTACTAAATAAATAAAAAATATTGTTACTAAGGCAGGTACATTATGTACGATTTTTACTATCCCCATGAAAAATTGGAGTAGGAGTCACGATCCTCAGCAATGAGGAAAGGTCCGTAATAATTAAATAAATAATAAAAATTTACAATATTGGCTTGAAAAATACAAAACATATTATTTATTTTTTACAATAGATTCACCCAAGAATAAAAATAATTTCCCTCTGAACATGTGTCATCATCTTTGGGGATGCTGTATGGAGGACATATTTTTTTGTGAAAGCTAATATAAACAGATAAAATCAGCACTCCTTTAAAACAATTACACAGACGTATTACGTATGTAGGTTGTATTGCTTTTCATGACAAACCAATAATAAATTTTTAAAATTATTTTGTAAATTAATTTGCTCGTCTGAAAGAAGGGAGCACGCTGCGAACTTGTTAGAGTTCGTTTCGGAGTGGTTTGTTCGGGAATCGAGAGCACAGCCAGCCTTTTACCCTACATTATATATATAATATGCAGTCACAGTACAAACAGACCAGCCGATCTGACTTCTCTTTCAAGGGTCTTTTTACAAAGGAACGCACTGAAATCAGATGGCGAGCTTTTTTCCGGACCACTTTTATCAATTCAATATAGAAAATAATAAAACTCTTTAATTTATTACAATACCATTGTGAACTTTCTAAAGAAGTTATGAATTTATAAAAAAATATTAGATGAGACATCATCTGATTAGTCCATGTTTTATCTTGCCATCTTATTATATACGGGTAGAGGATTGGTACTAATTTTTTATTTCAAAAATAAAATTGGTAGGCATAACTTTTTTTTAATATTTTATAATGTAGCCCCTAGATAAATAATAACTAATAGAGATACCACTGTAGATAATCAATCACATAATTTCATAAATACTTGAAATTGAAGAATATTATAAAAAAATATTAAAGCGTTTTTTTTTTAAATCTATTATTTTTTCACTATAATAAATCGCCTAGTACATTTTGTTGGATTAAAATAGAAGAATATTAAAAGAAAATTTATTAAAACATGTTATCTAATTTATTATGTTTTTTTTAAATATCTTCAGATTTTTACGTTTATTTTAACGAAAAAAATTACCCTAAGACTTGAATGAATTACATTACCGAATCATGATTTGAGTTTAGTATGACAACCGTATTTATCCATGAAGAATTCTTTAGAATTAATATTTTAGATTTATATTGATGTATTTTTATACAATTTTTATAACCAATAATTTTAATAATAATTTCATCAATATGTTCATAAACATGTTTACATCAAACACCAATATGTTCATAAACAGATTTTTTTAAAAGTTTATTATAGCAAAGCGCGCTTGAAGTGAAATAGCACAGAACTGCGCTAGGTACCTATACAAGTGTTATGATTTTTAAAGCAAAATTTTAATTATTACGAAGATGAACGTTCGTTAGCAATTATTTACGATTTGCAATCTGGAGATTGTGATCTAAAGTATTTATTCTGTTGTGAATCTTTTTTTGTCTTGTCAAATTGTGAAAATAATCTCATATGTATATCAGTGAGTTTCAATTTGAAAGTACCTACCTATCGTTAAAAATGATAATTGTTTATTTATTTCTCGCAGTGTTAATAATTTAAAGTTGACGAATGCCATTGCTAGAGGTTTTTAAACTTAACAATTTCTTTAACGCCTACGCCATATGTCTTGAAAAAAAATTTAGGTATGTAGATTTCGTTTTGAAATCAGATAAAAGCATTTTGGCTTTACATGTCGTTTGTGACTATGAATTCAAATATAAATTGTTGATCGATTCGTATGTTCAATAAATTCAATTTACGATTGGTTTTGATGGCTTATAAGAGTTCCAGTGGCCCGAAGACAGAGGGATTACGGCATCCCTACTTTGGGTTTGAATCAACTCAATGAAAGAATTAAAATATTTTCCACCACTTGTTTTTCATCAACAACCTTTGAGAACTTTAAGCTCTGCCACGAAGGCGTATATAAAAAAATAGGAATATACACTTGATTGATGGATCGCTTCACATGCTTAAAAAAGATTTAAAACATTACCAAACATATAACTTCATTAAAATTTATAAAAATACTTTAAAAAAAAATATTTGGTTATCTATTTCGAGAAATAATGGTTTAAGTTTAGTTTTTCCGATTAGGCTAACCATAATATATATTTTAAAATAAATTAAACCGTTATAAGTATTTACTATTGATTCAAATCTACGCTCATTCTGGATACATCATATGAAACTAAAACCATTAATGGAGTAAAATGCATTACAGAAAAATGAACTTAATTCAATAATAACGTACCTTTGAAATAATATATTAGAGCGGTTTTTGCCCCTGTTAAAAATTCGTCAATTCTACTAAAATTAAGCGGTGGTAATAATCACATACATATATTGAAAAAAAATTATAACTTTTTATTTACGATATAATTAGTATAATTATATTATTGAAACAAATTAAATAAGAAATCGATGAAATTGTTATTTTATAAATATGTCACTGTGAGAAATGCTTTTGAGAGTTAACAAAAAGTAATTTGATGAGGGAGTTGAAATGTTTTTTTTTTCTTTAAATATGTATAATAAAAACTGATCACTCATCATCACTCTTGGCTCTACAACCCCTGGTGGGTCTTGGCCTCCTCAGGAGTCTTCCTCAACTCATCTCGGTATTGTGCCAGTTCTCTCCAGTTTAGAAGCTAACTGATACTACTTATTAAACCCAAAGAAAACGTTTTAAGGATGAAATATTCCTGAGAAAGGCTTAAAAAAAAATATTAAAAAAAACTAAAAACTTGTGTAAAAATTAAAAATAGAAATCAAATATTGAAAAAAGTGTTAGACTATTTCAAACTAAGTTACTCGGATCGCGGCAAACATCAAATTTATAAAGACATTATAGTTTAAATTAAAACTAGAAATCAAATTTTATCGAAAATTTCTCTAGACTATTTGGTTTTGTGTTACGCCGATAGCTACTAACACCGAACTAAAACATTAATGTTGAAAATAGACGTTTCATTTTCATCCCCAACCCCTAATATTAAGTCCGTTATTCTTAAATACAAACTGGTATATCCAGTTTGCTGAATATTTGTGTTTAATATAATCAAAAAAACACCCTGTTTGATTTACGTTCCGTGAAATTAATATTTTTAGCTAAATTTTGTTACAGAAATAAAATAATTTTGTAAAAATATAAATAATTAAAATAATTTGATTTGTACTTACCGGAGTCTGTCCGTTTGTAATCGGTCTAAAATTGGAATTTCGACACAACTTTAGGTACTATTGTCAAACATAACTTTAAACTTGTGAAAAACTTCTTGAAGACACGAAGAAAACTTCAACGAGCAGATATTATTGTAGGTACAAACATAAACTTTATTATTTCTAGAAAAACAGGGAAATGTTTCACTGTTAGGCTTTGTTATTATGATAACAAAAAATATTTAGCTAAAAGCATTAACAATAATTAATATGATTGAATTCTACATTCACTAGCGGAGAGCAAAGCGTAAAGGGTGCAAACACTGAGACGAAAGAAATATTTATTTTAAGAGTCAGAAATTGATAGTTCGATGTTCGGAAACATTTTTAGTTATTTTTTTATCACTGTCTTTTTATTGTGTTTTTAAACTTCATGACGTCATCGTTCTTTAATAATTAGAATTAAATGCACAGTGGTTTATTCGTCAGTCCCGCGGTTTCTTCAGCAGAACGCAACATAACTCTACGCCACAACACTGCGGTGCGTTTATCTCAGTCACGTTGTCCAGTCTTCAGAAATCACTAATCACAATACACGAACTATTGCATATCCCGTCCCGGTTAAATATTACGAAACTTACACTTGTATTATAAATGTTAAATTGATTAGCTACGATTTTATTAACACTACACGTATATATACAACTTCTATGTCTAGGTCGATTGGAAAATTTTAAAAATCAGTAGGTAACTTTTCCGTTATTTTAAATGAATTAAAACTTTTTTTTTAATTTACAATAAAAAAACAACTAGAAAACAAAACAAATCGGTTTTAGCGTTTAGTTCTCCGATCTCGCTAAGTCGCGGTAACTTTCGGCGGTGTTGTTTTTCTGAGCCTTTTTTTCAAGGCGAGCGGTTCATTTTTTTGGGTCCGCACACTTTCTCTCTGTGCCGGCGCGCCAGGACGTCTTGTCGCGGGCGCCGTCACAGCCTCCCGGCTGCCCCATCCGCCGCGGGGGCGTCCCGGCGCTAAGCGCCTGCGCACTAAGCCGCGAGCCAAACCGACCCCTATCTCCTCCCTGACTCGGCGAAACACCCCGCCGGCGCTTGTGACCTTTTAGCGTCGCGGCGCTCACCCTCTAAAAGAAAAGAGACGCTCTGCGAAAGAGTGCTGGGGACAGACAAGGAGAGCGATACTAGTTTTTATTTTTCCAAAGTCTGGGACGGATTGTTTTCTTTTTTTATTCTTTTATTTATTTCTTTTATTTTGATTTTCCATTTTGTATCACAAAAGGAATATCGGGATATTCCAGTGTCGGAAACCTGTTGAGCCTTGACCCGTTTCAATCAACCATAAACCGTTGGATCGATTGTGATACTCTCACTTCACCACGTGTAGGTTGTACGTTGTAGGCTATACGCGTTTTGTGCCACCCAACCGACCACCCAAACATTGCAGCATTGTCGCTAATAGGGGTGTGTAATGTGTAATGTGTTATCGACCTCCACCTGTACGATGTCAACTACCTATATTCATTCAATTAATAATTCAGCAAATAGGCGCGCCGATTATAACTGATATCTTTAAAACACAACTGTGCGTTCTTCGAATCAATTATTACAAAAAAAATGTCTATCTAAAAAATCAACGTCACTGAGAATAATTGCGTGTTGTTGCGGACACATTCAAAAATACAAAATTTCAAACATTATCAAACAAACGAAAAATCGAATTTTTCTAAATGTTTTTTATTGGTTTTTCTTTTTTTCCCAATTTGTAGTAATCTCAAACATTGAAAACGCAATAAGATAACTTTATATTATAAATACGTAATAAGGTTTTAAAAATCTGTATTTTTTTTTTTTTACACTTGAAACTTTTTTTACTTTAGAACCAGTTCAGCCCCGTCGCATTTCTTTAAATTTTCCCAAAGAAGAAAGGAGGTGCGGGCGGCGGGGAAGCTCTGTACGGTGGCGCCGCTAGCCAAGCGGGAAGTAGTTGCACTAGGAACAGTACGGAGCTCTAGCGGCGAAACTTTGAAAGTTAGAATAAATTCATGGTGAATTAGCGCCATTTGTCTTCCTAGCGGTGTGTAGCAGAACTATTATTAAAAGTAGAATTTATTACGAAAATTATGATAATAATATATGTTCTTACATTTATTATTTTTTATAGTGAAAGAAAGCAGAACAAAATAAAATTAAAACTATTTTAGAAGAGATGGTGGATTTTTTTGTCGGTAAAGCTGATATTTAAAAACATCTAATATTACAAAGGTTTGCGTAAATCTAGTTGGAATCCAGCGAGGATGAATTCTAAGTAACAGATTCGAATAGGTTTCAATTATTACGAAAAATATAAAATAATAGGAATGTTTCTTGTAGGGAAATCAATTTAAAACAGTTGTCCGGCCATTTAAATATTTATTCAAATTTGTCACGGGTCTGGGACCAAAGGATTCAAAACTCCATGTAATTTAATTATTACTATTAATTGATAAACTAACGTTTAAACAAGATTTTTATGCATAGCACAAAGGGTAGATAACATATATTATAATCAATAATTATCAGCCTGAAACACTATTCCCGTTGGCGGCCAGTATCTTTTCTCGGAAGATTTTTTCAATGTAGATGAGTGTTTCAGGCTGATAATTATTGATTATAATATTCCATGTAATTTATTTTTTTGTTAGTAAAATAAATAAAAAATACATTTAAATCAATTGGTAGAATAATACAACTAAATATAAATACATTATATTGTAAAATATTATTTTATTATTTAAAAATAATGCCTAATAAATTCTACATAATTTTTTTGTATATGTCGTAGGCCGATCGTAAAATCAGGCAGATCATGATGCGCCTCAGGCACATCACGGACTGCCGCCATTTCACAATGCGGCAGATCGTGATGTTGCTAGGCGCATCGTGACCTGCCTGATTTTACGATTGGCCTGCGACATATAGGTCTGTACATAAGCACATGATAATGAATATTTTCAATTTATGATTTATTCATTTATTTATTTATTTGGAGAGTCCGAGTTTACTATTCGTGCTCGAATCTATGAATAGGTACCCCATTCTAAGGACATATTGTACATGGTACGTGTTTGTTTACATTATAAGTCATTACCTATGTTAAAATATTACGAGAGGAAAATTATAAAGTAATATATTGGAAGAAAACACACTACAAGCATTAATCTTGCATTGAGGTTGCAAAATTGTATCTATATTCTTCCTTCCCGTGTCCATAATCCACATCTTAATGCTTCTTTTGAAGTTGATTATTTTT
This sequence comes from Limnephilus lunatus, assembly GCA_917563855.2. Taxonomy (NCBI): domain Eukaryota; kingdom Metazoa; phylum Arthropoda; class Insecta; order Trichoptera; family Limnephilidae; genus Limnephilus; species Limnephilus lunatus. Next base: position 12,053,377 of record OU830602.1, on the reverse strand, counting down.
TTAATGGGTTTTATTGCAAGAGGAAGTATTTGAATAATTTTGTAAAAAAATATTGCATATTTCATTGCCCAAAACTTGTTTTAGTTGTAGGTTGGTGTAATGTATGTTATAATATGGATCTTAAGAATCGGCCTTAGTTTGTAAAGTTTTCTTGGTTTTTGAAAGGGTAAATACATATTAGAAAATCTTTTGTACTTATATAAATAATTGTGTTCGCGCATTATTATATGGGATTGGTTGGGTATTGCATTCGCAGACTTGGTGGGTAGCATATGTCAAATTCCTGATTTTATCCCACCTACCTAATATTCCTATCCCAAAATGTCACCAAAAAAGGGCAATTGTTGCAAGAAGACGTGACAGTATTTGAAGCTCAGTATAAAAAATAGTATCTCAGACAGGGAGCACGTATTATAACTCTTGCAAAAATAATATTGCGATATACGAAGCAACTAGTGAAGTGCACACCAATAACCTGGAGATCAGTGAGGCCCCATCTGCAACCGGTGAGCCCTATTTTCCTTTTCCGTTCTGGGCTTATCTTATTGTCCAAAAGCCCAGATCTGAATCATCGATTGACTATCCATCAGGTTTTGCGAGTGTATGCTATTTAATCGTCCCGTATAACTTAGCGACTACGTAGTTTTCGGGACTGGTCCTTCGAGGGTTGCGTAGGGCTTTGCTCTGCAGCACAACCGCCAATTTATAGTGGAGTCGCAGTTTCGCGACACCAAATTGTTTCAATGACATTAAATCTAGGGTATTAAAATATAGTCGGTAGGAGTTCTGATGAGGACCCTTAAGTATAATTTTCAAAATTGCCTTTTGCGTGCTGCAAAAAAGGTATCTCTTCTTTCAGATAACAATAAAACAAATTCAGCAGAAAACTTTAACTTGGTTATAGTCTTATGTGCCGTTTCCACGCTTGCCAAGCCTACGCAAACCTTCACAAACGCCAGCGTGGAAACAGGTCGTTTGTCTTGGCTTGCGTAGGGTTGCGTAGGGTTTGCGTAAGCTTGCAAGAGCTTGCCGCCGATCCAGTCGGGGTCGGATCCAGCGGCAAGCTTCGGCAAACGCTCAGTGTAATTTCAGAACTGACGGCGAATGCACGCCGTTTTTGCTCCATGCGGTATATCGATAATTAATATTACGAGACATATGTATGACGAAAGAGGCATGCCTGACTTATTAAAATGTATAAGAACATAATTTGAATGCACTAATTTAATTTATTGGATTTACCTAAAAAGTCAATATAAATAAATAATCTTTTATTGATGATTTATTATTTATTACAATAAAAAAACATATGATTTTTGTTGGAATAACTTTTTTTTTATAATACAAGACAATATTATATTGTTTTTTTATACTTTGCTTGTATTTCAAATAAAAGTATGTTAAACCAAACGCAATAGCCTACACAAATTCGGCGTCCGCCATGCTCGGGTGTTGGTAGCTCACTGACGCAGTCACAAGCGTGTAAACGGCTTCCAAATGCCAGGCGAGATTTGCGTACGCTTGGAGCGTGTGGAGGTTTGCGTAGGCTTGGCAAGCATGGAAATGTACCATTACGTTTTCTGTCACAACAGGATAATATTGATTTTTATACTACGATGAATTACAAAATCAAACGCACATCCGGTACCATCGGTATGTAGATCGCCCAGTTGATTAATCAGACATCTCCGAAAAATCGAAATATGATTTGAGTATGCAGTTATATGTAAAAATGTGCTCTCTACCTGGTACAATACTCAGATTACTTATAACTTATAAACACCACCAAATCAGTTATGATGGTGAAAAACTTTCAGCGAATTAAACAAAATTTTGATGTCTTCTGGATCACTAGTAAGATTTTTCAAAATGTCATATTAATGTACCGGACCGTTACGACCCCACGATGTTATTTTATAGCTTATTTAATGTGTAAAACACAGACAACTTAACATGAAGTGTTAATAATAACAAATATTATAATCAATAATTATCAGCCTGAAATACTCATCTACATTGAAAAAATCTTCCGAGAAAAAATACTGGCCGCCAACGGGAAATGAACCCGTGACCATCTGATTGCCGGTCAGCAGCTCTGACCACTGAGCTATGGCGGCTTATCTAATACCCGCCAAATAATTCGATATATACTAGTGTTTCATTCGACAATTACTTATTATTACATTTTTCCAACTGAAAACAACCAACTTTATTTTTGTGAGAGAGGTATTTTTAATACTAAATCTCCCGCTAGGTGGCGTCGAGACTAATTATGTCTGCATTTTTTGCTGAAACACTTTAACTTGTCAAATATTAATTATTATTATTATTTTTTTTTATTGATAAACTAACGTTTAAACAAGATTTTTATGCATAGCACAAAGGGTATATAACAAATATTATAATCAATAATTATCAGCCTGAAACACTCATCTACATTGAAAAAATCTTCCGAGAAAAGATACTGGCCGCCAACGGGAATTGAACCCGTGTCCCTCTGATTGCCGGTCAGGAGCTCTGACCACTGAGCTTTGGCGGCTTATCTAATACCCGCCAAATAATTCATTATTAATATTAATAATAATTAATATTTGACAAGTTAAAGAATTTCAGCAATAAATGCAGACATAATTAGTCTCGATGCCACCTAGCGGGAGATTTAGTACTTAACAATACCTCTCTCACAAAAATAAAGTTGGTTGTTTTCAGTTGGAAAAATGTAATAATAAGTAATAGTCGAATGAAACACTAGTATATATTGAGAAGTCCCGTCGGCGGCATTTATCTTTTCTCGGGAGATTTTTTCAATGTTGATGAGTGTTTCAGGCTAATAATTATTGCTTATAATAATGATTATAATATTTGTTATCTACCCTTTGTGCTATGCATAAAAATCTTGTTTAAACGTTAGTTTATCAATTAAAAATAATAATGTTAATAATAGTTGATTTATGGCGAGCATTCGAATATTGCTTTCTTCATTATCTCAAAACTTAGTATTTGGAGATGCCTAATCAACTAGACCAGTCTTTCTCAAAGTGGGCGATAACGCCCCCTCGTGGGCGCTGGACGCATTTAGGGGGGTAGGAAAAAGTTCAAAGAAAATTAGTAGGCGTTAAGGAAATTTCATAATTGGTATAATTAACTATCTTATTATTATATTATTGTGTTATCTCAGATTTGCTGTCAACTTTCCATATAAATCAATAAAATAAAATAAAAAATAAATCTGAATAAATGAATCTATCAACTGTACCCTGGGTTATGGTCATTTGTTCAACTATTTCTGATAGCATTCCCATCATCATACTTGTGTAAACTTAGATTTAGTGCTGTAGCAACGTTGCTAACTTAAAGGAGAAATCGGCTGCAAGTTACTAAACGCGGCAACTTAAAACTGTTTTTAAGGCGGTACACAATCCTAATAATTTTTGTTTGCTCAAAACTCACTTTTTAATCATTTCCGGCGAATTCGTAACTAAATTAACTTTTTTATTCAGATGTTGTCCTGGGGATGTAAGTTCTTCGTATTTAAGATTAATAAAAACACTACCTTAACATTAATATATTTTACGTACAATGCCTTTAAAAAATTGTAATACGTTGTACAACTAAAGTTAGCGGTAAGCACCAGATTTTATTTTTCTAGACGATAAATTAATAACTTCGGCAGTGCGACATCATCCCACATTTTCAATATTTGTAACACGTTCTTCAGAATTTATTAAATTGAACGCGGTGAAAAGGTCTAATCTCCATGCCTGCTAGGGTAAATTCCACCGTACGTTCATCCAGTACGCCGTGCAGCGGGCGCATATTTGTTTACACGCTTTCTTCACTTACGTCGCTAAGATTCCCACATTATTTGTCTTCTTCTTCTTTTCTTTGACAGGGCAAATTCGACAGTAGGCCCGTGCAATACACGGGTCGCGAGACTCTATTTGTATACACGGCTTCTTTACTTACGACGTTAAGATTCTGAATATATTTTAGGGTATATTGTCATCTTAAGATGATATGATATCAACAAACTCGTCAAAATGCATCAGATTCATCCATCATATTAGAGATAAGTTTAAAATTCAAAGCCTTCTTTTAATATTATTAAAAATACTTAGTTACGAGTTTTATTTCCTCTCATTGAAACATTCTTTGATATCAGAAATAGGAAATGATCACTCCCTGTCTATCCTATCCATATATGCTAACATCGGCGACATTTATTTCTTAAAATTAGCGCAATATAAACATGCACTCAAAAATTATTTTTCATTAAATGTTGAAATGAAATGATGATATTTCTCATTGTTCTTTTTTTGTTATTTTTTGTTGTGATACACAAAATGATTGTATGTTATTTTTAAGTTTAAAACTACTATTATGTAATAATTTTATTTTTCTCACTTTTGTACTCGATTATATGTTTATTTATAAAAGGCAGTATAGCCGTTTATGTATTTAAAATAAAATAAAAATAATAATGCATGTTAAAAAAAAATTTTTTGCAAAAAATATTTTTACGATACGTAACAGATGGTAATGTAAAAAAGTAAGTTAAAAAATATGGGGGGCACTAGATTTTCTTTAAATCTCAAAGTGGGAGGTGGTCGAAACAAGTTTGAGAACCTGTGCACTAGAATATCGATATACCTACTCCAAATACTTACGACATGACTATTCGCATACTCGTTTGTTGGTACCTACCAAATATTTGTTCAAACAGATATTGATTATATAAACGATTGTTCTTGTTATTTCACCTGCGATGAGTGTTTGTTTTCGTATGCATAAAAAGTTGAATAATGGACGTTCTTTTTGACTTCACAATTAAAAAATCGTGAGTAAACTTTTGCACGAGTGATAAATATTTGACAATTACGTTTATAAGTTTTTTTTCATAGATGGCATTGGATGGCTAGATCATTCATTTAATACAAAAATGCTTAGGCTGTTCAGATCGTAAGTTCGCCTACCGTTAAGTTTGGTTGCCACCTCTGGTCTGGAGCCGCTAAATACCAGAAAATAAAACACTTGACTCTGCAGAAACTATGATAGATTTCGCTTTCTTGACGGACGGATGCATCTTTACAACTTTAGAACTTTCACTTAGTATGCTGTCTTTGTTTTACCGGTATTTCAATAAAAAGGTGCTCCGAAGAATTAGAGTAATTGTACCGGTGCACTACGAAGAGTAACGCCAAACACGTTCCCATTCTTTTTGCGCTGTTGGCATTTTCTAAATGAGATTGGTTCGTTTTTAGATTCATTCTTTTGGTCAACACCTCCCTCTGATGTGGAAAGATTTGGCAGCTTATGTGTTTCCTCTCTTACACAACAAGGATCTCTTCTAAACTCAGAGTAGCGAAGCCCTGTTTTTTTCTCGACTGTTTTGCATTTCGTCTGTTTGTACGTTCCGTTTCCGTTTCAAAATTGTGGCGGTTTTAATGGATCATTAAGACTCTTTTTCAAATTCGAAATTGTCGTTGTTATAAGGACTTTCTTATTCGCATTATTTTAATTTTTATAGTAGATACCTACCTGCCTGAAGAAAATTTTACAATTGTCATTGAGTTAGTGACGTTTCTTTGGACAAATTGGATAATTCTTTATTTGAAATTTAAAAAAAGTATCATAAAATATAACGCATGGATTATAAATAAGTAGGTACATACCTACTTACAAACCTGAAGTTTCAGATAAAATTTTGGTTTTGATTTTTTTAAAAAGAGAAAATTAGAAACATATTTTTTGGACTCGAGGTCCATTATAGGTACTGTTCACTGAACTATTGGTACGAGTATATTTTGATTAATTTAGTAAAGAGATTGAAGAAGAGATAGAAAGATAATTTAATGCAAATTTTCCAAAATAACTTAAGTTTGAAATGAAAGTACGAGTAGGTATATACTCGTATAATATTAGTATCTCATACAACAAAAGTTTAAAATATCTATCCTTGGATGACCAAATAGATGAGATCGGGGTTAATGTGCGAGGGATTGGGATAACAATAAAAGACGAAGGGTGTCGCACCCGGTGAACTTCTGTGGAAACATGCCGAAATAAAAATAGATGTCAGAAACAAAGGAAGATATGGCATGACTTCCGCCGAGCTACGACCAAACTGTACGGACTATCAAAGCAGAGCCAATGGATGTTACACGTTTGACGTGTAGGTGGAAACAAAAACGGGGCGCAGCCGCTATACGATACGGGGCGCAGTCAAATATACGATTTGCAATAGCACGGGTTATCAATTTCCAACTTGTATCCCTTCCGGTTTACCTCAAGGACCCCACTTAGGACCGTCGTTAAATGATGTTCACAAATGTTTCCAACATATTAATTACTTCGCGAATAAAGATGATAAGAAAAGTCACTAATACCAAATCAAGCATGACTGCATCAAACTTCAAGCGGTATTCAACTGTCTTCAATCTTTCAACAAATCAGATAAAAAAACGCTACGTTTACTTTTGTTTTAAGTAGGTACTCTAGTTTGAATTTATGAATGATGGTCTAATAAATAATACTTGCCTGAACCTCAATAATATTATCGAGTTTCATGTACCGTCAAGGCGTCAATATCAACCTTGCAAACTGTCCATTTATCCGCAGACAAAAATAAGACATCAATTGTAGTCAATACTTATCGAAAAAAAATTGCTTAAGAAAAAGATAGCCATTGTATGTCTACCGGATCTACTTTAGTTAAACCAAGTTATCTGAGTAACGTATCTTCACATCTATGCATCTGTCAAACATTTAACCAAAAGAAACACATTTTATATAAATATCCATTAATGAATACAATATTTTTGGTACCTAATATATCAATTGTCTGATATGATTTAAACATATCGTTTCCTATTTTGAAAATAAAAAGTTCATTGAAATTGAATAATTTCACGTACTACGCAGGAACACAATTTCAATTTCAGATTCGTGTTGATCTAGAAATCGTTAAAAGTTAAACACACCTAGGAACCCATTGTTGGGGTTGAAATTCAACACGTTGTATAATATTTTTATTGGTTATGGTTGGTTATATGAACTAACTTCTGTTATAATGTATTCATTTAATATTATTTTTGCATTAAACACATCTAAGAAAAATCTTAAATATCCCTGCTTTCAGCGGTAAAAATAACTTTCTCCACATGCAAAAATATTATGTTTAATCTTCAAATATTAGCACGTCTTGGAAAAAAACATGTTTAATATTTATTACAAGTCGCAACATACTATTTGTAATACCTATAGGCCAGTGGTCTTCAACCTTTTCGAGCCTGCGTAACCCTTGATTCTTACTACAAACTTGTTGTTCCCCGTACCCTCTATCTATCTTTTGTACACGTGTAATGAAATTGATTTTAATCTTTATTTAAACTTTATTATGTACATGATTTTAGCAATCAAGTCACAGAAACACAATTTATGGAATTTTATACTGAGTGTAACACGACTTCAGGCATTTTTAACCAGGCGTGTCACGTTATTGCGTACCCCCAATTTGGCTTCTTGTTCCCCCAGGGGTTGCGTACCACAGGTTGAAAACCACTACTATAGGCTATGGGAATACATTAAAATATATTTATATTATTATTTTAATTTTTTTTTATAACAGAAACAAACAGTACATTATATTATCCATTAGTGAAAATTTACAATTAATAAATATAATTCATGGTTTCATTATTCACTATTATGTGTTTCATTGTAGTGTCTTATTTGTGGTGTGCATATTAAGTAATTACCGGGTAATGTGTGATGGGAAGGTGTGTGTGTGTGTGTGTGTGTGTGTGTGTTTGTGAATATGTGTGTATGTATGTATGTAAGTATGCGCATTAAACAATTTATATGATTGACATGATGCTCTTTTTAAATTTGGGCGGTGAATCGGAGAAAATGTCATATACATTTATCAGTGGCGGTCCTTGAGTTTTCAGTGAGCTAGAGTGCTAAGGTTAAAAAATACGATATTACTGATGTTGTTGTAGCTGAAAACGAATTTCATTTTTTTTCAAAATTTCATCTTTTTGTCTGAAGTTCTTTTAGTATGTGGATGCGGCGCATCCCTTGACTGAAATAATCCTGTAGATCTTCATACAAAAGTTGAAATTTTTTGAAAAATAAAAAAAAAACATTTTCAGCTATAACAACGTCATATTTTCAATCTTAGCGCTCTAGCTCGCTGAAAACTCACGGACTGCCACTGACATTTATGGTATATTTATACTGTTGATATTATTTATTTATTTATATACATATATATTACAATACATTACAAAATGATACTTTGTCTGTCTAACTGGGAAGGATACCCGTTTCAAGACAGCCAAATTGTATATTTAGTTCATAATATTTTTAACAATGGAATGGTTTCTTTCAAGATAACTCAGGAATGAGCCTCTGTCAAGACAACTTTTGAGAACATTAAAATTTGTTTTCTGAACGAAGCGATGGTTTCTTTATGTCTTTGAAAGAATCGCAAAGATGTGTTTTTTTCAAGGTCATTTTGAAAAACATTAATACTCGCATTCAGAGTGAATGAGTGGTTTCTTTAGTGAGATCACAAGTAGGAGATTCTTTCCAGGTCATTTTAGAGAATATTTATTGTATAATTAATCACATAAATTCCCAGTGTATTTATGGCTTTAATAAAGTACTACAATTTTTAGAATTTCTTAAGTAGTAGGTAGAATTTACACATTTATAAACCCAATACATGACAAATGAATTTTTTTCAGGCTCGTTTAATAAATAAGTTTAATACATACCTACACATACATTTTGTATCTACATATACGGATGCACGGACCCGAAGGATTTTAACCAGCGATTGCTGAGCAAATTTGGCGTAAAAAATTTACATGTCATTTGCTGTCCGATGATATTTTTTTCTTGTTAAAACAAAAAAAAACATTTTCCAATCACACGTCGCCACTGATCCCACCCCTCACGTAATACGCGCGCTGTTTCGTGTGTTACCGTGCTGCTGGAACGAGACGGGGTTCTTATCACTTGACCGGCCGCTAAGCTATACCCATCTTTGGCTATACCCGACTACTCATTTGCGACGTTTGATGGAAAAATATTATTTATTTTTTTACATTAACTCCACACAGTAGGCCCTGAGGAAAATATTTTTTCTAAGTGCCTATGTCATCTTTGGGGATGCTGTGTGGAGGGTATTTTTAAGGAAAGGAAGGACAGGAGATTTCGGAAGGAAAAAGGTAAGAGGGGTGGGTAGGAATCTGGGGTTCAGTGTGTCCAGTTCATCCGCCGCCAAGACCTAGACTAACCTCACCCCATGAACCCGGGCACCCCTGCTAAGTCACAAAACGTAGCGAATCACTTGTGGTGACCTATGTGCAGAAGTGTTGGTTATCCAATAAATAGTTCCAGGGGCGGCGGTATGCGCTTCAGGCATATCACTATCTGCCGCCAGGCACTTTATGATGTGGCTAGGCGCATCATGATCTGCCTGGTTTTACGATCGGCTTACGACATAATATATATGTCGCAGGCAAATCATAAAATCAACCGAACATGATGCGCCTGAGGCACTTCACGATCTGCCGCCAGGCACTTTACGATGTAACTAGGCGCATCATGATTTTGCCTGATTTTACGATCGCCCTACGACATATATATACACTAAGTATCGTAGTCAATCGTAAATAACGTTTGAAAGTACATAAGTAATATAATGTTGTACTCTTGATTATTTTATATGTTCCGTTTTGTATATAAAAACGCTACGACAATACATTTTAGTTCTGGGAAACAAAAGTGCCTTTAGCAAAGTATCGAACCTTCCTTAAAAACAGCTGAATCTCCTAAAAGTATAAATGGCCGTAGATAGTCGGTTACCCACATAATAATTCTAGAAAACATAAATAACAGGTTGTTAAAATGAAATGGAATGTTAAATAAGATTGAACCGGCATTATAACGGTCGTTATGTATAAAAAACAGCAGCATCGTTCACTTTGAAATGTCAATAAGAATGGAAACTACTTTGAATCTCATCTGAAAATTTACCTCTTCAAATTTAAGCGAGATGATAATACGGTTCACAGGAATTCTCAAAATGTTGGGAGTTCCTTTGCCGTTCTTGATGAAAAATTATTAATGATTTTTAGTATAGATACTTACGTATTTTCAGATTAAGATGAAGCCATACTAAATAATGCAAAATCATACAAACCATACGTTTTTGTTTTGAAAATTGGATCGCTTAGAAGTATTATATCAATTAAATACTGCGTGTAGACCATACCTTGCCATTAAAAATATTGGTCATTTTTTTCAAGTCTTTTAATAAGCCTAGAAAAAAAAACTTATAAGGTCTATAAAAAACACTTTGAAGGCCAAACTCTCCTATTTATAAATCTCTTTTCGGATATGGTTTCATTGTTTAATGTGGCAAATTCAGTTTCTTTTATAATAATCGCAATATAAATTGATATTTAAGCCCAAACTTCGCAAAATTAAATAAAACATAAATTTTGGCGATGTTTTTTCCCAGTGCATTAAAAGAGGCGTTACCCAACTTCGAATAAAATACCTACGCCATCTGCAGAAGGGCCCATAGCGCGTAATCTATTCACAGTTAGTTGCAGTCCGGATTTCGGGCTGAAAAGACGTTGCTCTGTTCTCCGCATCGCTCCGTTTTGTAAAATTGTACTTGTAAACCGTTGTTGGCTTCTGATTATGGTTTTTATTGGTCAACAGTGTCAACGCCCTAAAGTCCTTTTCCAATTCCGAATTCCGAACAGGTCCAGTACTAGGGGATCGCCTTAACGCTATTTTATTTTAGTAACGTCCAGACCCGAGAAAAATTACGGAATATAACAAACTAACTAACTAACCATCACGCCGTTTCCCCGCAGGGGTAGGCAGAGAGGACGGACTGCTACACAACTCGATCTTGGCACACACTCTTTGCCTCGTTCACGTTCATACATCGTCTCATACATGCTCTTCTATTATACTGACTCTTCACATGGCCCGACTCAAGTATCTGATTCACTTGGTCGTGTCATGTCTTCCTCGGGCGTCCCCGACTTCTTCTACCATTCACATTTGCATCATATATTCTCCTTACACTCCTTTCCTCGTTCATTCGCTCTACATGCCCAAACCATCGGAGAGTCCCTTTCTTAATCTTACACATCACGCTTACATCAGCCTTGCATTCTTTGCGGATATCCACGTTTCTCTCACGATCGTGCATGGTTTTACCACACATTCGCCTCAGGGATCTCATTTCTACAGCATTCAGACTGAATTACGGAATATTAGAATACTTTATATGTTTTTATTGTAAATTATCGCGAGAAAATTATTTATTTTTACAAATATCTTACTAATATTATAAACGCGAAAGTTTGTATGGATGTATGTGTGTTTGTTACTCTTTCACGCAAAAACTACAGAATGGATTTTAATGAAACTTTACAATTATGTAGCTCATACATCAGAATAACATATGGGCTATAATGTATAAAGCTAGATAGGAAGGGAACGCAGGAGGGGAACGTGGACGCACTTGAAAAGTGATTTAGGGAGAAACAATGTATTTCTTTTAATATGGCATTGCAACGCGTGCCGGGAACCAGCTAGAATTATATTAATTGTTGGATTTGTAAAGAAAAAAAAAGTATTTATTTGAATTCATACGACCTCCGTAGTCCAGTGGCTAAAACTCTTGACTCACAATCCGGAGGTCGCGGGTTCGAACCCGGCGTGCACAAATAAATTTTATTTGATTAATTTGTGTTATTTCACGATTAATTCATTAAAAATAATATATAGTATATTTGCGGCACGTTCCAGAGTGGAAGATACTATCAGTATCGCCCTGGTGTAAGACCACCATTCAGAATTGAAACGTTGCTTGAAAATGGCTTTAGCCGTGTTTGGTGACCAGATCTGAATAGCCAGGTACTTCCCAACCCTCCTCTTCCCCACCTCCTTCCCATCCCCACTACCTTTCAGCCTCACAACATACCCCAATTGGGGATGCCATAGTCTCACTGGCTCCAGACGGGAGCAGTTGAGATTCTTGTGCGGTATTCACTGTAAAAAAAAAAATATTATGTACAGTTACTGATTATTTATATTTTTCTTATAATAGGTATATATTACTGGTACTTATTATTATATGTATATGTAAACTGTAAATATTCTGTAAACTGTACGTACGAGAATATATATAAATATGTAGTACAAGTGTGCAGTTCACACGCGGAAGAAGTGAAACCTTCAGAAAACTAAAGTACCAAGAGTGGGAAGGCATTGAAGCATCGCATTGAAGAAGGCATTGAAGCAACAGTGCTGAAGAATTTTTCACTTCAATAAATATAAAAATATATAATAACCGGTTACCATATATAAAATTGTACAATGACTCTCGCTGGAGTCAAGAGTGCGCCCACATCTGAAACGTACCAATAATATAGTCAAACGTTTTATAGCGCTATTTTTGTGATATATTTCCTCAGGGGTGAACATAAAAAGTTTGGATTTCTCTTTGTGGATGTTTGGGTGACTTGGTGATTCAGATTTTAGATGATTGCCGTTGTGCAAGTAGATACGGTATTATAATATGGTGTACAGGTATGGTGCCGATAAAGCAAAACCAGAATTACAACTTGTCAATATCATTATCTGCCTGATAATATGGCCCTATCGGGAACAATTATTGTCCAGAGGTGTTTACTACTGTTTGATTTATAACAACACTTATCACAAGGGGGAATGTTTGGTTTAATAATTCCGACCAAGAAGATGAACAATTCCAACCATTGCTACTTGCACATATGAATGGTGTAATGATAAGCGTTAATTAGTATATTATGCAAATGGTAAGTGTCTGGTTAAATCGTCTCTTTTTTTAAATATCTCCAAACGTGGAGGCCTAGGCAGCGCGGCCTTTTCACACAAGATTTAATTTTGGGTTTGAGCCCAAAGTACTGAATAATTCCTTTGAATGAAGTGTGACTGTTGATGGAAGTGACGAGAGGATGGAAGTATTTTGGCGTTATGATAAAAGATTAAAAATAGTTAGTCCTAAATAGCAATTTTTTAACAACATCAGTTAGTAGACGTGTTGAAAAACAAACAAAATAGAGATACCAACAATGAATAATGTTCAGAATCCTTGGAATCCTTCCGCCCTAGTCATAAAGTACAGCGTAAAATAAAAGTTTTATGCCAAGACGTGGTTACTTGACAATGTCTGTTTACGGTCAATATGAAATGTAGGTAATTCGGCTTTGTTTTTAAGTGGTTATATTCCTTGGCATATGATTAGGTCTGACGGTGCGGCGCGTGCATGAGGCCGTAATGTCGCTTTATTGCCCGTCTCGATGTCTTTGCCCTAAGTGTAAAAAGCGCGGTTAACTGCCCCATAAAACAAGAATTGATACAAGGGTGGTGATCGCGTAGGCGCGTGATCTCCAGGAAATGTTCAACGTCGCACACTGGTCTCGAAGCGGAAAAACAAACATTTTCTTCAAGTATCCTAGTTTCATATATATTGTAAAACACGAATTAATACAAGGGTGGTGCTCGCGTTGGCGCGTGATCTCCATGAAATGTTCAACGTCGCACACCGGTCCCGACACGAAAAAAAAAGTTTTCTTATAGTAACCTAGTTTTATTTACATTGTATGTATCGAATGTTTATCTATTTGACTGAGTGTATGTAGGTACTGAAATAATCAAAGTAAAATTCAAAGATTTATCATTTACTTTATTACAATTAAGTTTCCAAATTCCAGATTGTTTTTTACTCATTGAATCATAAAATGTGAGCGTGGGGTGTGTAAATAACCCCAGATTCACTGGGCAAAATACCCTAAAAATATTTTATTAACGAATCTACAATTTGATAATATTTAATGACGGACACTGTTTAGGTTATCAAGTTTTGATGTTATAAATAAACAAAAAAATTTAGTGTGGTATGATATTAAATTTTATTTCAAGCACTTATTTGCTACGGCCGCGGCGCGGCGTGTAGGTAAGCATATTGCGTGTTACAGGCATGTATTTTTTATATTTCGTGTTCTACGGAGGTGGAAAAACCTAAGGTTTTTTTTTTAAATATTCGAAATAGATATCTTTTTGTATGTCTTAAGGTAAGGAGTTAAAAACCACGGAAGGACCTTTCTTTCTTCCTTGGAGGAAACCGATTAGGTACCTACTTAAATCCTCGTTTTACACGGAGTCAATATGTATATGGGTCCAGACACAATATACTCATCAAGATTGGTAACTACCTTACTTAGGCGCAGGTTATAGCATATGCCGCATCTTGACGTGTTTATCTGTAGATATAAAAGTATACTTAGGTACGTACCTATATCGATGATTCCGCAGGATTTTTGAAAAATCGATGAAACCGATAGGCCTACTTAATTTGATTTTGTTAATCTATCCCTCGTCAGTCAGTAACCCCTTTAATTGGTTTATCACCATTAAAGGGGTTCCAAATCAATCGATAGTATTGCTCCACCCTATATTAGGGTGCACAGCGGCGAAAAAAGGGAGTGGATGACAACAGTCAATAGGTACCAGATAACAGGTTGATTGTTAATTGCCGTGGAGAATGATTTATTCTCCGGATAAATTACATAAATTCATCATATCCATCTTAAAAAAAAAGATTTATCGGGAGTTCTATTCTTACTGTCTTCGTTCAATTTGATACCGGTTAGAAAACGGCTAAACAAACGTTTTTGATTTAACCACTCAGCAACATAAGCAGATATACACGTTAATATGCCGACATCAGTTAAGTGCAATAAGCGTGTTTACACGTCAACGCGTATGTTTATACAGAAATCGTCATAACTCCGTTATTGTTCTAGTGACATCCCTAAAACAAAAAGGAGAAACTGCATAATAAATCAAGCTACCCATCACTATGCAAGATGTCCATATAGAAATAGATAAAAAAAATCTTTTCTGTCAGATACATGACAGACCGCCAAATTGCCTATCCACTGTTCGACATCGTTATTTTTTTATTAAATATTCTTGTATGAAATGATAAAAAAAGCGAGGTGACAAAATTATTTATTATACATTTATAAGATAGAATAAATATTGTCTTTTATATAATCCGTAATTTTAGTACCGTTTTCACATAAAAACATCACGTGAGTCATTTTTTCATTTTTTTTATGTTTGCATTCTAAATTTTAATGTTTACAAATGTTAATATTTATTTGTAACATAACAATTTGAAAGCCTAAGTTCGGAAATGTTTCATTTATAGAGCTTTAATTGTGAAGCGGAAATAACATAAAGTTTTCGTAAATCTGACATGTCGTTTAAGACGTAAAAAGTGCATATTCGGGATGTATCGGAGTGGTTTAGCTCGTTTTCGATTTAAGCATCAAGCAATTGATGAAAATGAGGAAAATAATGACTTTTTGCGAAGATAGCGTCTTAGACCAAAAGTGTTAGTCTTTTGCTTGGAGAATACAAAATATTCACATTGAAACAAAAATGTAGTGTCAGTGTTTTTACAATAATGTATTGGAAGACACAGAAAATGGAATGGTTGTGAGTCGCGACGTAACATAGACTCGAACTCAGAACCCCTACTAGACCTAGACCTAGAATAACTGGACTGGCGCATGGCGTCTGCACTAATTGAGTTATCGACACTTAGTCGAATTTTGTCATTTTTGTCAATCTCTGTATTACTTTCAATTATTATTTCGAACGCGTTTGGTTAGATCTTTGTGCGAAAGTGCAAAATTCTACTGAATCTTGAGTGTACTTTTTAGATTGTATCTTGGATATATTTATGTAACCATTAGTATTTTTTTATGGGACATCTTTTTTCACTAATTGAAAATTTAGTCTAGAGGAATATTCAAATTATTATTAGCTATAATACTTTGCTTTCCATTGGAATGTTTAATTATTTATGGCTACAACTCTCAATGAAAACATGAAACAGGAGAATATTTTCATCGAGAGTTGTCGACATTAATTACATATGTCAATAATTGAGTATTTAATGAAGTGTAAAAGCTTCAATAACCGAATCTTATTGAAGCTTTTACACACAGGAAATTTAGGCAGCAAAAATATCTTTATAAATTTAATAAAATAGTAAATATAGGAAAAAAAATATCGTTGGCCATAATCTAATATTATAATCTATTATCCGCTCCCAAATAAAGTGTTTGATAATTATTTTATAAATCTAAGAATATACATGTATAAACCCAAAATCAACATTTGCTATTTTTAAAAGTGTTTGTTATTATTTTTTAGTTTTTCTAAATTCTATTATTATAAATTACCTTCCACCTTCAATTTCGGATGCGGATACGGGTACCGCCACCACGGGAGTAATTTATTGGATAACCAACACCCCTGCCACAGGTCACCCCAAGTGGTTTGCTACATTTGGTAACTTAGCAGGAGTTCACGGGGTTAGGATGGTCTAGGTCTTGGCGGCGGATACGTTTGCCCACCTTCAGCCTGGCGCGCCGGATTGGGAAAACTGGTTGACGGAGACTTTTTGACCAATCCAGCCGACCCATCGCTTTGCACCGCAGTGGGAGGGATGCATTCATACGTCTGTCACTCCTGGACACTTTGAATCCCAGTTTTCTACCCACCCCCATACCTTTTGCCTTCCTAGAATTTCCTCCCTTTCCTTTCCCTAAAAAGGCCCTCCACACAGCATCCCTAAGATGACATAGGCTTTGAGGGATATTTTTCAGGGCCTCCTGTGTGGAGCTAATATAAAAAAACGATGTTTTAATATTCGACGATCAACAAAGATCGAATTTCGTTAAGAAAGAGCGAGGCATTCGAACAAGCGCCCTCCATTGCGTCATAGCCCCGTGGGGTGTATTGGTGTTTTGAAGGTCGTGAAAACGCGTGTAAAATGTAGGTAACATTATTATTATACATGGTGTATCAATGTTGCGGCAATATATGTAGGTGAGCGAATTTTATCATCACCCTATATAATTATATATCGGTCGTCCATTGAAGGGGACCTCACCTCATAATAATCGATAACACACTCAACATAGGCACATAATAATGTAATATTGTGTAGGTGACAAGTACGAAAATAGGCCATTTGACGGCGGCGTTGTATATTATGATAATATGTACTTTTTTATAAAATTTATGTCCGCGAGTGTAACCGGGGAGTGAAAAAACCGCTAGAGAAAATTTATTTTGTTTTCTTCATAGTTAACTTTCAATACAGAAGTCTATTATAACCCTTATGCCTATAATCTTAAAAACAGGTGAGCACTATTTTAATTAGAAACGTAATGTATTCCTGCACTGAACATAATGTATTATTGATATTGGTGGGTTTGTAAGGAAAAATGTCATATAACAATAATGCTTGTGTCACACACAGCAATAAAAGGTAAAAGATCATTTGGCTTGGCCTATTTCAGCATATCGCTCGCCAGTCGGCTGGATTCGACAGCGGAGCGTCGATCGCAAACGGGCACAAAGATCACACTGAAGCAGCTACCAAGCTGAATCACCGCACGTTTTTTAGGGGAAATTCTGAGCTACGCGCTAGTGCCGCCATATGTTGAGAGATAAAGTCGACGTCACCGAAAATGAGGAACAGTCTTTAATTCTTGGACAAATAATCATTATCTACTTCTTAATATTACGTAGGTAGGTGCCAAGGGATGCCGATAATGATAAAATTTATTAAAATTGATTAGGTATAAGCAGCTTATTTAGTGCTAAACTATTAAGTACAAAATTATTAAGCCATTTAGGAATTAGTCGAAAGTTTGATAATTTCAACTGACTTTATCTACATACCCGGAAAAGGGAAACGCAAAGAATGGAATCTCCGAAAGTTGGGCTAATTAAAAGTTCCACAAAGCGACATTTTTAAGACTCGCTTTCGAGTATTTTAAATAATGTCGCCAAGAGCCTGCGGTCGCCAAATCTCCTTTAAAATATTCCCTTCAATAAGACGGACTGTATTTATGAAGACTTACCAACAAAAGTGGCAAAAACTGTGGCGCTCAAGTCGGAATCAAAGGAAAAACTCTTGTCTTTTGACTTCCTTTCGAGCGTTCTGTTTTAATTCGTTTTTTTGTTCTTCCCCAGTATCACCCCTTGGTTCAAAAGTAACGAATACTCATTATCATGAACGACTAGCTTAACCACCCGGTTTCGCCCGAGTTTCAACACTTATTTTTCTTCTTTTTTCCTATTGAACATTTGAAAAAGCTTTTTAAATTGAAGTTAAATAAATATTAATCGTTATTTTTAATTGGTAAACTAATGTTTAAGACAAGATTTTTATGCATAGCACAAAGGGTAACAATTATTATAAGCAATAATTAGTAGCCTGAAACACTCATCAACATTGAAAAAATCTCCCGAGAAAAGATAAATGCCGCCGACGGGACTTGAACCCGCGTCCTTCTGATATCCGGTCAACCGGAGAGCAGTTGACCGGATATCAGAAGGACGCGGGTTCAAGTCCCGTCGGCGGCATTTATTTCAGGCTAATAATTACTGCTTATAATAATTGTTACCCTTTGTGCTATTCATAAAAATCTTGTCTTAAACATTAGTTTACCAATTAAAAATAACAATTAATATTTGACAAGTTAAAGTATTTCACCAAAAAATGTTGACATAATTTGTCTCAACGCCATCTAGTGGGAGAGTTAGCACTTATAACGCCTTTCTCACAAAAAATAAAGTTGGTTGTTTTCAGGTGAAAAATGTAATAAGCAGTAATTGTTTAATGAAACACTAGTATATATTGAATTATTTGGCGGGTGGGAGATAAGCCGACGTAGCTCAGTTGGTAGAGCAGTTGACCGGATATCAGAAGGACGCGGTTTCAAGTCCCGTCGGCGGCATTTATCTTTTCTCGGGAGATTTTTTCAATGTTGATGAGTGTTTCAGGCTAATAATTATTGCTTATAATAATTAAATAAATATTTTAAAGCTTCATAGCACATGCTGTAAATGACATATATAGCTGGGAAAAGACGCGATAATTTTCTGCCCATTCTTGACATTGACCATTGCTTTAATTATTAGAATAATCATATAGGTACTCTTGGGTACTTTCGTATTACCTAAAAAATATTTGAGTGAGAAACTAATACAAGATAACTTTCCAACATTCATGAGAGACTTTACCATTAGCTACAAGTCAATACCCGGCTTCGCCCGAGCGTCAATACTTTATTTTTTTCTTCTTAAAGTTAGATATTCCATGGCTCATATTGAAAAACACGTAGCGATCAGAATATTTTTGTGCAAAAATTCCAGACCGGAAAAACTGTGCATACTTCATGAAGTCAGTTTTAATTTTTTTATGTGACTACCGCACTAGAGTTCCAACTGTGACTACGGAATTGCCATTTGGGGTAAGTTGTGAGGCTGAAAGCAATGAAAGGGGAATGAGATGAAGAAAAGGAAGGGGGGAGTATCTATCTATTCAAATCAGGTCACCAAACACGGTTAAAGCTATTTGAAGCACTGTCTCAATTCTGAATGATGGTATTTCACCAGGGCGATACCGAGAGTATCTTCCACTCTGTAAAGTGTGTATATGATTTTAAATTAATTACATATGAACACGAATTAATTCAAATAAAAAGGACTTACTTTTTTTAATTTTACAAGCCGGGATTGGAACCCGCTACATCCGTATTTGTACACAACCGTCGTAATGAGACGCACAAACAAATTTTCTGCTTAAGATGAAGCCATACTAAATAATGCAAAATCATACAAAATCGTATGTTTTTGTTTTGAAAATTTGACCGCTTAGAAGTATTATAGATACTTCAATTAAAAACTGCGTGTAGAACATACCTTGGCCCTTAAAAATATCGGTCATTTTTTTAATAAGTCTTTTAATAAGCTTAGAAAAAAATAAAGTATTAGGTCTATAAAAAACATTTTTAAGTGCAAACTCTCCTACTTATAAACACTTTTTCGGATATGGTTTTATTGCAAAATGTTGCAAATTCAGTTTCTTATATAATTATCGCAAAAAAAAATTAAATTTACGCTCGAACCTCACAAAATAAAATATAATATTCATTTTCGCGTTGGTATTTTTGACATCACGGCGACAATACGGCAGTTGACGAATTTGTTATATCAAAGTGAACCTTATACCGTTCACCGAAGAACGACTGGCAGCCGCCCCATTTTTCCGTCATTGCTCCTCCGGACGGAGCGGAGAAACAACGTGTTAGGGTCCGCGCTGCTTGTTTTCGTGAAATCAATTTAAAAATTCCGTTTTATTACAATAAACAATGCATAAAAAAGGAATTAATGTTTTTTACAGGCCTTTACGAAATCAACATGTAAAAAAAATTCTCAAATATCTTTTCCAACCTTTCCAAAAGCTTTTTCTCAAGTATTTTTAAACTACTCCCATAAATGGGCGTGAATTTCGATTTCGATTTTTTCCTGTACTAGTGGATCGCCTTAATATGTAGGTAGAAAGTTAAGATTACATAGGGAGAGTAGAAAAGGCGTAGTTTGTGTGCTGTGCGACACCAAAGATTTTATGTAGGTAATTCGTTTTTTTGACTATTTTTATTGCGTCGTTAAGTGTACTCTCTCCGTTCCCCTACAACATGTTGGTGTGATTTGTACTAAAAGTCACCCCTCCTTACTCTCCTGCGTGAGCGTAGGTACTTCACTAATCCCATGTTCAGGTGTTGTCTTTTGACAGTTGACTGTGGGATATTGACCAAGGTGGTGAGTTGAACGTCTCGGCGTTCTTATCAGGTGACCGGTGTTAAACCGTTTGTATTTGACACATAGATAATAGAAACAAGGGGAGATGGGCTGTAAACAATTATTAGATTCCAACCGGAGCGCACAAATATATTATCATCGTTCACCCATATTACTGTTGCAATCGGGTATTTCCACAAACGAGGGATTCTGTTGAAAATGTACGGAATATTTAAAGACCATTTTTCTAATTTTAATCATCTTACTAAAAACGTTTGCTTTTTATGTTTTCATTGAATATTATTGATTTTAAAAATGATCTAAAACTATCAATCAAAACGGCCCGTGGTCAGCAAATGGGTTTGTGACGTCACAAGCATAGCTCTGCTGAACCAGCATAAATAAACCCTGTCAGTGAGCGTCCGCACTCATGACGTCACACGATAGCCACGCCCCAAAATATCGTTTTAGCGGTAATTCAAAAATGGGAAAATTTAACTCGCTATAGAAAATTTATTTGTTAACATAAAAATAAAATAATGATGCCATAATCATCCTAATTTTTTAAGCAATAAAAAAACGTGGAAATACCCCATTGCTGCAAATCGTAGATGATCACAGTGGCGCCTTTTTCAACCTACATATATTAATTTTTACGTTAGCTCCACACAGGAGGCCTTGAGGAAAATAATTTCCCTTAGGGCATATGGCATCTAAGGGGATGCTATGTGAAGGGATTTTTAAGGAAAGGAAGGATAGGAAGTTTTGGGAAGGACATAGTTATGAGGGGCTGGTAGGATCTGGGGGTCATTATGTCCAGGAGTGACGGACTTACGAATCCATATCTCATACTGCGGTGCAAGGAGATGGGTCTAGAGATTCTAAAAGACCTCCCTCAACCAGTCTCTCTCTATCCTACCCACCACGCTTCAGATGGGTAGACTCATCGGCCGCCAAGACCTGGACAAACCTCACCCCATGAACCCGGGTACCACTGCTAAGTCACCAAACATAGCGGACCGTTTGGGACGACCTATGGAAGTGGTGTTGGTTTTATATATAAGTATATGGTACCGAGCGGCGCGGCGCGGCGGTACCCACCAACGGAGCCATTTTACTATAACAAAAATTTGAGAAATTCGGTTTTAAAGTTGTAATAATTAAATTTGTTTAAATGCGCTCCTAGCCTTACAACACATATTAAAAAAATATTAAAATTTTTACGTGAGCTTATAACAATATATTTTGGTTGTTGGTAGCACTGAACTACCACTACGTGGCTAAATTTCGATATACATTAGGTTTTTTTTTAAAATACATTTTACATATGTATTACAATTTATTTATATAATCTCGACTAGGTACATATCTTGATTGGCTCTTTCATGTCCATTTCATGGTAGTAGTACGGAGATTTTGTTTTTTTTTTTTTAATCTTAAAATGGTATATATGTTCGTATTGTAATTTTACAATTTACAATTTTGTTACTTATAATTTATACTGATATTTCATTAAAAGCATTTGCTTGTTCCGGGAAGCGTATTTCAAAAACCTTTACTGGTTCGGTCAATTTACATTTTCAATATTATTTAGGAATAAAATTGTTAATTTCAAATATACATGTTGGAAAGATTATTTTATCTAGATTTTAGAACAATTTTTGTTTTTCAAAGTGATAAAAAATAACCAATATAGAGGTGTATTTACAATATATGGGAATAATATCAAAATTTAAATATTTTGAAATAAAATTATTAATTTCTAATACTCACATTGCAAAGTTTATTTTATCTAGATTTTAGAACAATTTTTGTTTTTCCAAAGTGATAAATAATAACCAATATAAGGGTATATTTAACATGTAAATTGACCGAACCGGTATTGACTTTGAAAATACGCCGGGCACCCCTGTTAAGTCACCAAACTTAGCGAATCAATTGGGGTGACCTATGGCAAAGGTGTTGGTTATTCAATAAATGGTTCTCGGGTCAGCGGTACCCATTCCCGCCTCCCAAATTCATGTTGTAGTACGGAGGAAACACAGAGGCCGGAAAATCGTTCCAGAGCCGAGCCTGCGACTCGTTCTCATGTGACAAATGTTATCCGTATACATATGTTGATCGCGCATTTGGCGTGTTTCCCGACTGTGCACCGGCGCCGAAGGCAAAAATGGCGATGCTCCTCGGAACAGCTTCGATTTAAATACTGGTAGAACAAAGATAGCATTCCCACCCGACGATTGCCATCCTTTTGTCAAGATACTAGAATCTATCAAACGTACCGCCCGTTTCTGCACAGAGTCGAGGGTTTTTTCAGGTATTTTGTTGCTCCAGACCAGAGGATATTTTTATACCATCCATCCAAGTCACAAGAATTTGTTGAGGTGTGCAGAAAACTGCATAGTTACGTATATTCTTAGGTAAATTTATTTGTAAAAGCTCATGAGTAAAGCAAACAGGACAAAGAAATCAGTTCCCCTAACGTTTTATCAAGGGAGGTTCATAATATTAGTTGGATATTTTTATGAAAATAGTAAAGTCCCATTTATTCCTACTTTAAAAATGTTGATAATTAAAAGCTTCCAAGCTTGTTACATAGAAGGCAGTGCTAAGAGCTGTCCCGAAAGTCCGCAAGATAGCGGTTAGTTTAGTTCGGAGTTTGTACACCAGGGGGGACGAGGGCCGGAGTGCAGTTTGCAGGAGCTCACATAATTCAGATATATTTCAGCTAGCTTCTAGTTAGGTTGACTACTCGCAGTCACAACACTAGCAATACTCGAAGTATTAGTAAATCCAGATTAACATAAAGAACTCTATTATTCCAAAGGATAATCTCCTTCCAAGATGAGTTGGAGAACCTAAATGTGTGAATACAACAAAAAACCAAATAAAATAAGTTGTCTCTGTATTGTTTACTCTTTATATTGTGTGGTGGTGTGAGTACGTACGTAACGTCTTTACGAAACCTTCAGAATCTTTGAAATCGATGATATCTATTACACCAATTTTTTTATTTTTTTTAATCTTTTTAATCTATAAAGAAATATATGTACATGGTTTTTTTTATGCCTAGGGTATACTTGTGTCGAGAGAGGCGTAAGTAAATGTTAGTCAATTCCCTGTATCGAACAGAAATAAAATAATATGTTCACCCACAAATATCTAACAAAAATAGTATACATAATAATATGCTTGTGATCTAAAATATATTACGAATGTCTCACAAAAGAAAAAGGTAAATTGTCGTAACATCTGACAGTCACATTTCACTCGACTAACTATCTATGTACTTTAAGACCCCACATTCTGAATTACTACCGAAATATAGCATACTTACTTATAAAAATATTCCTGAAACAAAAAAATTTAAGCTCTGAAGTATAGTATTATTTTTTTAGGTAATCTATTTATATTCAACGAAAAAAATCGCTAAGTGTGCTCCGAAAAAAAACACATCTGGTTCTGTTTCTTTGCATGATAGAGATATGAAGACATTCACAGTGTTTCTTTAAATGCTTCTTAAAACATTATTTGTCGACAGATTGTTGCTCTTTTTTAGATAAGTCAAGCATTATTTAATATTTTCGCCAACGCCTTTTAATTATATATTTTTTAAATTATCGTGTTCTTTTTAATACTCGTATTCCAATATCTCCCTTTCAAACCATCTTCGTTTTCTTTATGAACGCTTACTACAGAGCCTTAACAAATAAAACAAATATTTACAAATTTAAATTCAAAGTTTGAGCTTGAACTACCCCAAGTGACAGCTGGGTTAAATAATGGTTACTGGTTTCTTATTGTAAATCTTGTGAATGGGTCGTATCCGTTTTATTTCGTGCAATTTAAAAAAAAACACAAAAAACAAACAATTAGTAAAAATGTAAATACATATCGATAATAATATATTATGCAATACTCCAAAACACCACCCGTACACCTCAGGCATACAAAATTATTAACTCAGTAAAGGTATATTTTTTATTAAAATCTTAAAAGTTTATAAAAAAGCATAATTAAAATAAAAAAGTGCAGGTATCCACAGAATGACAAAATAGTATTTAGTATAAAAATAATATTATTTTATATTTACAGGTTATAAACATAAAAAATAATTGATCAATAAAATAATTTCCGTTGAGATATTGTGTAACACTATAAAATTTAAAAAAGTACATTCCCAGGTAATTCTTATATTATCGGTTCAATTAATGCGTCAATGTCCTCCAAGCAGCTGATCAGGGTTCGATTCTCGGTCGCGGGAATTGTTTTTTTTTAAATAAAATTTTTTAATATTTTTATTTTTAATAATACATATATTTTATTTGCTTTCCTGTGATTTTCACGAACCTGTGTTAGTACAATATAGTGTCAACAAGACGGGCAAGTATTCGACTTTTATTTACTTACTTTCTCGTACTGCGCATGCGCGGCGTAAACAACATAATTTCATCTGACAGATTTCAGATTGCAGTTTTTGAAGTAAAACTTCTTTATGCACGCTTGACTTGGGGAGTAAGCTGGTGAATGTGTGACGAGAGCGTTACGAAAAGTGAAAGGAAGATATAAGTTAGTGAAGATAGAAAGAGAGAGAGTTACGTTTCGTATATTACTGTAGGGGCAAGAGAGAGAGGTGCGAGCACACATTTTCTTTCTCTCTTTCTCTCATAGCCAGTTACGTTTCGTATATCTAAGACACAGTGCAGGCCTATTGTCTGTATCACATTATAGGAGCAAGAGAGAGCAGTGCGCGCGCACATTTTCTTTCTCTCTTCTTTTATAAGTTAGTGAAGTATTACTTCAGCCGTGTGGTCTAAGTCTTAAGCACACTCGTTTTTTTTACTTCCGTATGACATGTCATTAACGACAGTCATAAAATTTCATGTAAATAATAAAGTACGTAGATTAATTATGACATTGCGTAATTTGTGTATAATATTGTTGTGTGACAATGTAATAATATTGTTCTAATATTACATTGGACTAATATGTATTATAATGATATAATATGATAAGATAATCATAATAAACTAAATAATGTTAATTACTATAAATTATATTAAAAAATCATTTACACTTACCCAAAATAGTATGTACTACCTCTGGAAACAAGGCTACGTTTATTAAAAACAATTTAAAACAAGCTTTATTCACT
The DNA here is from genome assembly GCA_917563855.2 of Limnephilus lunatus. Taxonomy (NCBI): domain Eukaryota; kingdom Metazoa; phylum Arthropoda; class Insecta; order Trichoptera; family Limnephilidae; genus Limnephilus; species Limnephilus lunatus. Next base: position 12,027,468 of record OU830602.1, on the reverse strand, counting down.
ATTATTAAAAACAATAAAACAATTTATAATAATTTATTTGTAAAATATCACGGTATTCATTTGCACTATTTTTAATTGATTTAAAAATCACCTTGTAATGATGATTCACAGCACTTTTTGACAATTCTCGAGTATTAAACTTCACAATAAATAATTTAACATTAAATTTAATCATATACTTATACATATACTATTTAACATATAATTTAATCAGCCTTTTATCTTCTCTTATTCTAATTTTATAAAATTATTCATTTACGTTGCACTTAACTATAAATATTTAAATCTCCCGCCAAATCTTCCACTTTCACAGACGTCAAAATTCAAATTTGAATTAAGAACAAACGTTCCCTTTGCCGCCAACAAAACGTATGGCAGAAACTTTGAAAGGGAAAGACGTTACAGCAGACTTCTTTCATAATCGTAATCCCCCACCTTTTCTTATTCATAATATCCCTCGACCCAACCGACCCTTAGGATTGCGACCAACCCAAAATCACCCCTAACTACATATCCTTAACGATTATTATCGCGAAACAAAATAATTCTGATAAAAAAACTTGATGGGACAACTGAATTTCGATGCGCTTGCCATTATGGTCATTGTGTTAAGGGTGATTGGGGTTATTTTAGCGTGGGTTTGTTGCTGTATGTAAGATGGTTTCGAAGGTGAAATTATTTGACGTGGAAGCTACTCGGTTTTTGAGATATTTTTATATTTTCTTACGTCTGATTGTGTGTGTATACGGGTGAATTAAGCCGCACCGTATTGTTCGGGAGTGCAGTGGCGGGTTGAAATGAGCATTTAATTAATGTTTTATTTTTTATTTACTACGCTGTAGGTAAAATGTTTACAATACAATTTATAACCTCACTAGGACAAGCCTTTATTGAATGGGCTTTGAATTTTAAATAGCGGATGAACAACCATTAATGTAGGGTAAATGTTTATCATTTTTGTAAAATTTAACATAGGTACCAAATTTTATCGATATGGGGGTAATCATATAAAATAAAACAAAAAATACAATGTATAGATACCTACAAATACATCTTTGACAAATGCATCGCTGTGATAACGTTTTGACGATCTTTAGGTACCTACTTACTTTAAAATTTCTGTTATTATTTTTTTGTATTTCTTGGACATTATCTAACTATGTAAAATTTCTAGACATTTTGTTTTGAAGATTTGTAACTTAATCTTTTATTTATCTGCAACCGGTTTCGACACATCCGTGTCACCGTGACGGCCGGCGTAGTCCAGAGGTAAGGCTCTTAACTCGCATACCGAAGGTCACGAGATCGAATCCCAGCGTGGCAAATAAATATTATTTGATTAATTTGTGTTATTTCACAATTTATTCATTTCAAATAATATGCAATATATTTGCGGTACGTTCCAGAGTGGAAGATACTCTCAGTATCGCCCTGGTGTAAGACCACTATTCAGAATTGAAAGATTGCTTGAAATGGCATTAGCCGTGTTTGGTGACCAGATCTGAATAGCCAGATACTTCCCCACCTTCATCTTCCCTATCTCCTTCCCCTCCCCACCACCTACAGCCTCACAAAATACCCTAATTGGGGATGTCATTGTCTCACTGGTATTCATATAAACAAAAAACAAAACAAAAAAAACTCACTAGCAATCTGTAAACTAGTTTTAGTTCTAATCTAGTTTTAAGATTGCTAGTGAATATGTCGAAACCGGTAGCAGATAAATAAAAGTTAACCCTTAACTATGGACGTGAAATAAAAATCACACTCCCATGGACGTCGGGTCACACAGATCCCTTCATAAAATTCTTCTAATTTTCATACCTGGACCAATCTGACTATAGCAAAGAGTTTATATGTATAAAGTATTTATGAATAAACGATCGTGTAATAAAAATAAATTACTTTTATTCATGTTTTAATAATTATCTCCAAATTTAACAAACTTAGTCAGTTTTCTTGTATGAAACTTAGTCAGTTTTCAGTCTTTATTGACTTGAGATCATATTAATGCTCCTTAATTATAGTAAGTATCACATAAATCAAAACTAATAATTTTTCCTAGCTAATAAAAAAGATACTAACAAAAACTCATTAAAACAACTGCTGAAAGAAATAAAATAAAAATTCTGACAAGGATCAAACTTATGTAAAATTACTGGTACTCAGAACATAGAGGCTTGGAACACTGAAGACAAACTGGCTTCTTGCAGTTAATAAGAGGCATGGGTTGCCTTTCTAGAGAGCTTTGATGGGCAAAATCTACATCTTTTACGATTTGTAGGGTCAACTTCTTCAGCCTGTATTGCCGCTGGGGGCACATCTGCACCTAATATTCCGAGTATACTTGTATGGAAATTATAGTCAGCGGGTCTCACAGACCCTGATCAAATTTTAAATGATTATTTCTCACGTGTTAAGTGCCGTACGACGCGACTTTCTCCCTCCTTGGTCCAAAAATAACTAAAACTGAAGCTACTGAGACGCGCGGGGGTGGCGCGCGCGGGGAAGGTGTATTCCGAGAAATTGAAGAAGAGGCTGGGCCTCTGAGACCCGTCGTCCACAGTTAAAGGTTAAGCAGCTAATGTATACATGAAATAAAATTTCTTTTATTTACCGTTATCATACTTAAAGCAATTCGCTTTTGTAGAAATGTAAAGATTTTCAAACAGCATCCTTGCTGAAGCCCTTGTATGAAAATGAGTGAATTCCATAGCCTTCGACAGGAATCGAATCCGCTTCCTCTGACCTCCAAAGCCAAAAGTGTGAACCATGACACTATGGATATCATAGAAAAAAAATAGCACTAGAAACAAAAAACTTCCATACAAGTTTGAATAGAAAAAAAAAGTTCTATTTGGCCCAACCTCCGTCTCGCTTACACTCGCTTAAAATTGTAAATCTTTATGTTTGAACTCGAAAGCATAGCTTGGTATGGAATTATAGGCAAAAATTAGGCCTATAATTGGATCACGAAACACGCCTACAAGTTTATCTTCATTCTATATATACCTAAATTCTAGATACCTTATATAATTCCAACCAAAAAACTTAAAATTCAACAGAATTAAAAAAATTACGGCTCTTGCCAAAACTAAACTATAACCCATAAGTAAAATTTTTTTTTTTCCAAAATCATTGCTTTAGATTCAAGACTCTCAACTTTGCGTAATTCTTTGGCAGTTATTTTGGTTGGTTTTCAAATTTAAAGAACGATTTTTTGTTGTAATTGGTGCGATCTATCGAAAAAATATAAGATAATTCAAAATGGGTTCAAATATTGTATCTCATATTCTCATCAGAGCCACGTATAATATTTGTCTTGTATATTATGTAATTACTAATCTTTTTTTAATATTTTTATCTACCCTAGATAGACGAAAATCACCTGGCGCCCCTGAGCAACAATGGCACGGTTCTCTGATTCTAACGGTCGTCGTCACCACCGCGCACCGGTGCCTTATTGTAAGGACAAGGAGAAGGACGGAAGACCAGGGGAAAGAAGGAGGAAGGAAGAAGACGGAAGGATTCGGGGTCGCGTGCCACAGGAACAAGCCACGCAAGAAACTACCATTATTGGAGCTGTCAAAATAATAATATGATAAAGCTCAATGCATATTTTCTGATTATTTTTTATAATTCTTTTATTTCAAAATTGGTTTAAGTATATAATATCTACAAAACTTAGGTTGCGGTACAAAATTTGTTTGTTTTATTGATAAATTATGGTTTACTTAAAAAAACGTTGCGTTTTGAAAGATTTGTAAAGATTGTCAAAAATAAGTTTAGATATATATTTTTAATATTGCATACTTGAGTATTATTATATTTTTATAATTATACTAGCAGACCCGGCACACGTTTCTGTGGCTAACGATACACAACACCATCTAACCTTTATAACCAACGCCATCTGTTAATTTGCATACATATCAAATCCACACCACCCGCTTGCCAGCTTTATATATTACATTCTAAATTTAAAACAAATATATGCCAAGAATATTTTTATACATCATTTTAAAAATAGAAAATCTCCTAATGAAACTCGGATACATGACACAAGAGCCTCAAAAAAGGATATACGAGATGTTCCAAAATTCAAGACAAGTTTTGGCCAAAGAAACCACATATATCTGGCAACTAAACTTTACAACATCCTTCCTCCAAGTCTGAAAAAGATAGAAAATATAAATAAGTGTAAGGAAAAAATCAAAACATGGGTGAAAGAAATTAATGCAGACATACTAGAGAATGTATTAAAAACATCATAGAAACTAAATAACGGAAAATCAAAGAAATCTACCAGTCCGCCTCAGCACAGGACCACCTAGTGAGGAGGACTAAGAACAAACGGATGAAATATTTATATACATTATCATATCTTGTAATTGTCATCAAACCTGTAACTAAATAGTCACTAATAAAAAATATAAAAAAAATATATATTTCAACCAATTTACACAAAACCTTGACAAATTATATACCTAAACCTTCCTCATGAATTACTCTATCTATTGATGAAAACTTTACGTAAAGTTTCCTATCAGAGACACGAGATAATATAGTATAATATAATCAAAATACTATATATTAATGCTCAGTTTTTCGAAAAACTCACTTTTCGCTTGATGCGAAAAACGACCGCACCGCCCCTCGCGTTTCACCAACCTCAAGGTTCACTTTGGGTTGGCGACGCAAAAAAGCCGCTGGCACGCCAAAATGACCTCTAGGCAGTTTGATTTTCGCACACCTAAAGGTTCACTCTCCCTCAAAGGCTAGCGTAACTAAAATCGTATGGGAAAAAGTCAGCCCATCACTTTTAAGCGAAAGTGAACCTTGGCGCTCTGTATTTCGGATGACTCTAAAGTTCAATCTCCTTCGAAGTGCTCGGCACTAGCAGTTGTTTTTTTCTGGATCGGCCGCGGAAACGGGGAGCTTTTATTTGTCGACACAATTTATTTTTTCTAGCGTTTTTTTCACAGGAAAAAATTGCGGCGAAAACTGGAACCTCAAATAAAATCACTCAATTCGGCTCAGTTGTATTTTCTGCCGACAGGTTCGCATTAAAAAAACACACACACAAATTAGGCCTTAGTTTCAATGCAATGGAAAATACTAGAGAGAATGTTGATACAGGTCAGTTATCAGTTACCCGAGATGTCAAAACAAAACGGATCTCTCAGCGGTTTGGGTTGTTGTTTTTCGGGAAACGGCATTGCGGCCGGAAAAACGATTCCAGCTTGGATGTTTTTGAAAAATACGGTACCCGGCAATATAAGGCAACTTTTAACACCAAAATTTCGTGTTCGTTTCATTAAAAAATGTTCAGGAGGAGATGACAATCATATAACATTTTGCAAAAAAAAACAAGAAAATACGTGTCCATAGATTCACTTCAAATTGAAATGTTATTCATTCAGGGTAGGTGCCTACGTATTTCGGTAGTATTGCAAATATGATGAAAACAGCAAAAAAAATTGCCGGAATTTTGTAAGGAATGCGTAGGTACCTACCGTAATGGGTAGCCACACAATTATTTAAGTTTAAATGCAATTTAATTTACTAAGGTAATGTTGTTTCACCGATATTGAATAATTTATCAATTTTTTTTACGTTAGTTAATTTCACGTTCTGTGTAAGTTCTGTTTTTTTATCAGTAAATGCCAGTTGCATCATAAAACTGAAATAATTACAGAACTTGAATAGAATTCGAACCGAACTTTTACAGAACGTTAAAATTGACTTCAAAAATTGAAGAATTTTTAATTTCGTTAAACAACCCAGCCTAAATATGAGTTCTTTTTTACGTATGTATGCAAGTACCTATACTCAGAATATAAGTAGGTTCCTACCTGCACATAAACACTCGATATCATCCGACGATATTGCATACGTATTAGTTTTCTAATTTTACAATGAAATTACTCGAAGTTGAACGGAATATTTTTTTAAAAGTATTAAATTCATATAGCGCTTTATTTTAAGCAGTAAAACTACTGGTGAGTTCTGGCATTATAAAATTTGTATGAAAATGTACGTACGCTCATAACTTCCGAAGGACTGCAACAAATTGAAAAATTCTTTTTTTGTTGTGTTCGTTATTGTTAGTACAAGGTTTGTATAAAACTACTGGTGAGTTCTGGCTTGACGAAATTTGTAAAAAAAAATTGAATAGGTGGCGCGCGAGCTGTTTGAAAACTAAATGTACCGGGAATTAGTGTATGTAATGAGGCAGGGGGGGGGGTGTAAACAGGAAGGGGGGGAACCTGGGAGGGGGGAGGGGAACTCGGGAGGGGGTTTACGAGACGGAGAAGCGTAGGAGTGAAGTGGGGGGAGGGAAGGTGAGGGAAGCGGAGTGGGAAGGGGAAGAGGACGCTGGTGAGGAAAGGGGGGGGGAAAGGGATTGGAACAAATGAGAAAAGACACGCAGGTAGAAACATTTTCTTTATTAGATGGTATAGCAACGCATGCCGGATACCAGGTATCTTCTATATATATAAAAATCAAAAAAATATTTGCAAGTAAGTATGTATGTATGTCCGCTATGCGTTGCTAAACCATTTGTCCGATTGCGATGAAACTTTGGGGATTTGATGTGCGCATGCCCGCGATGGTTTCTGCATACAATGGTGAGCTCTGGCATCATGAAATTACGCATTGCTAAACCGTTCATCCGATTGCGATGAAAATTTGGGGATTTGATGTGTGCATGCCTAAAATGATGTCTATATACTAACGTATGACATGTTTTTGCTGCTAGGCCCTGCGGCCGGCTTTATATGTATTTGTATGTTTAACCGCTAAGCGTTGAGAAACCATTCATCCGATTGCGTTGAAACTTTGGGTTTTGATGGTGTATGCCTGCGATGGTGTCTATATACTGACGTATGACAGGTTTTTGCTGCTAGGCCCTGCGGGCGGCTTTATATGTATTTGTATGTTTAACCGCTAAGCGTTGCTAAACCATTCATCCGATTGCGATGAAACTTTGGGTTTAGATGTGCGCATGCCTACCATGCCTGCTGGGCAGTTGGTACCTACCCGCTTACTATGAAATAATATTTTTTCTGTAGTTTTTTTAATAGCAATAAATCAAAGTTTTAGTTTCTTAGAAATTCTGATTTATACATTTTTATAGCGTCGTTTTTGTGAAAAATTACAACAAAGTATCTTTTAAGTACCTACCCATTTACTATGAAATAATATTTTTCTGTAATTTTTTTAACTGCAATAAATCAAAGTTTTAGTTTCTTAGAAATTCTGATTTATACATTTTTATAGCGTCGTTTTTGTGAAAAATTACAACAACGTTCCTTCTAAGCACCTACCCGCGCACTATGAAATATTTTTTTTCTGTAAGTTAGTAAGTCAAGTTAGTTTTAACCCGTTAGTTGCTTTGCAACGGGCAAAAGCTGTCTCAAAATAAATTGATGAACTCAGTGAGTAGGTACTGAAAGCAGAAACTATTTTTTCGTTTTATCCACATTCAAACATCGTTTTTTTCTTCATATTTATAATTAAACACCCGCTTTTCGCTTTATCCACGTTCACACATAAATTTGCATAATGTTTTAACCCGTTAGTTGCATTTGCAACAGGCATAAGCTAGTAATATAATAAAGCTCACTCATAGAATAGACCCATTCCAATTCCCCATGCGGCTAAAAATGTAGAGAAAAAAAAACGAGCGTGCTTTAGACCACACGACTGAAGTAAAACTTCACTAACTTATAAAAGAACATATGACATTGGGGTGACATTGACATTGACATTGACATTGCGATTGACATTAAAGACAATATGGTTGGTTGTATTTCACACAGTAGTACACACTCATTTGTCTTTTTTTCGCTGGGCAAAAGTTGCACATCTCCCTTTTCATCGATCACCGTTCGCATCGATTAACGTTCGAATGACATTTTTCGATCTTCGATCACCACTTTTCGCAAGGCATTTACTTACCAGTTTAGCCCCAAGTGTCGAGCGTGCGTAAAGAAGTTTTACTTCAAAGATATTATGCATTCCCAGATTAGCATTATTGATTAATATTTATTTATACGACTTATGCACTAGCATAAACTAACATATTATCTAATATCGTCCACTTTTCTGAAACATCCACACAAAGACGCCTCAACTACATAATTTAAGATTATTACAAGGCGAGCTTACGATACTTGGGACACAGCAATATAAAATATTTACTTATTACTAGGCGAGCCTACGTTACCTTGGGACATAACAATATAAAATATTTACACAATAATTGTAGAATGGAAAACGAACATTACCTTAGCCAGGTAAGGACCAGGAGAAGCGGTCTATAGAACCAAGTTTTTTTTGTATTCTGATTCAATCATCGGTCTAAGAACTTCATGGTGCCACAATTTCACAAAATGCACAGTCAATCCAAATGAAATGATTCAATTTCGAAAAAATATCACAAATCAAAATGAAATAATATGTATTTGTATTTTGTCTGTTATATACCGCAGTCTCATGAATTTGATGTTAGGTGTTCGGATAGAAAGAAATTATTTTAATATAACTAAATCGCCTTAATGTGGCAAAACCACAGTTAGTTAATTTAACACAGTATCAAAAACTAAAACACTTGAATTTAAAAAAATTCTTTAAATTTAAAAAGATAAATAAATTGTGTTGTAATCATTGATGGACTTAATTGATCGATGGTTGTAATAAATAAAATACATTAACAATAAATAAATAGATGGAAATAATGCCATAATCTCACCGGGTTCAGCCTAAAACTTGAATAAAGTATCTTTATTCACTAATAACGAATCTTTGGAATAACAAGGTTCCATCTATCGCGGTAATGTCACGCGATAATGGGATCTCTATTAAGCGTCTTTATTTATTTGCAAAAACAGTATAAAAACCAACGGATTGCAAAGCAGCAAAGAAAATGACATAATTTACATTAAAGGTACATAAAACATAAGTGATATTTCACGCTTAAAATCGTTGTAGGAAATGAAAAAGGAATGTGAAAAATATCCACATTTCCTGTGAGGCAGGTAATTAACCTAGTAAGTCTTCCCGGGGTATCACCATCGGTAAGTTAGTTCTGGACCTGGGAGAATCAAAAACCTGTGTTGGCGGCCCCGCGTGAAATTATCCGGGACATAGAATCGTATTGTAGCCAGAATATATGGTACTAATTGTAGCCAGAATAAATGATACTAAAACCATTAGAAGCTTATAAGCCATCAGCAGTAATCTCTTCTGGAACTAAGGCTGCAAACACCTAGCTTTCCCGAGATAAATGCTGTTGGAAAGAGTCATAGATAAAAACCTAACTCTCTCATATAGAGGTATCGTAAAAAATTATTTTGTATTTTCTCGACCATTATTAGTACATAAACGATGTCCTCTGACCCTTATATCTGAGATCCACGCTCGAGAATGTTACGCACTATGTTAAAATAAAGTATCCTTATAACTACAGCGCCCTTGAGGTGATTTTTCACGAAAACGGCGATTTATAAATCAGCCAAATATTATTAAGGTAGGTCAACTCCTTTGAATTGTTAGAGAGTTACCAGTTCGTTATCGCATGACGTTACAGTGACAGATGGAACCTAGTTATTCCCAAGGGACGATATATAAATGGGTTTTTCTCTATCATTTTTATTCAATAGATCAAATTGATCGCCTGTCTCAACACAGGTATACCCTAGCGAGACAGGCATCGAATAATATTTTGTAAACATCACGTATATGGATCAATAAAAAATAAAAAAAATAATAATAAATGAAAATTAATGTAAGGTAATTAGTGAAAAGTTGGAATGTAAGGTACCAGGCAAATATCACAAAACTTAATTTTACATATTTTTTCTTTTAGGTCGCAGGTTGCAGTTAACCGCTTCCACTGGTGGACCTTGTCATCACAATAAATTGTGATTCTTCCCCAACTGCCTTCACATAATGGGACGTAAGAAATAGTACTTCAGGAACTGCAACCGGGGCAGGGGGCGCCGCGACCATTTGCCCCTCGGCCTCGCGAAGGTGACCATCATCCACCGAACCGAAACCAACTCAAGATATTCGGGAAGTCAATCTTCTTATTTCAATAAATTCGTAGGTTATTTTCATTTATGTATATTTTGCAATGGGATGCGTGTTAGTTTTTTCCTTCTGTTTTATTTATTTTGAATAGCATAGCACATTATTTAAAAAAAAACCCTTGCAACTACGAAAATTTCCTGTTGTAGAGCAGCAAATTTTAGGAAAGTCAAATATTGACATCTACCTATCACGTTACTTGATTTTTTTAAAAATAAATCAAATTTATTAATGATTAACATGTTCAGCTATTTTTTTTCTTCATTTTTATTATTATCGTGTCAGGTATTTCGGCGTTCATAACCGTTTGAAATAATTGATAAACATATTTTTAAAATTATTTTTAAAATATATTGGAATTCTATGAATAAAACATAATCAAAAACAATATAAACAAAAACTTTAACAAAACAAAAAACGACTTAAAAAAATGCACTAAAAAGTAAAAAAAATAAAAGTACTTATAGGTGAGATGTGGAGATCTTGGCTGACGACGACTCCAAAAATAACAATCGTTCGAAATTATTTTTTAACTTTTTAGTGTATTTTTATAAGTCGTTTTTTGTTTTGTTAAATTTTTTGTTTATTTTTTGGTGTTTAGTGATGAGCGTGCGTAAAGAAGTTTTACTTCAAAAAAAAGAATCATCGAAATCTGTTGGTGTAATATTAAGTTATTCGTCCATTACTTATTGCAAATTTAAGATATATATGGTTTTGTCATGGATCCCGACTTTGCATACTTGCTTTATTTAACCAGTGATTCCTGGCATTATTTGGAGTGCAAAACGTAAAAGTAATGTTGGTCTCCGGTGGTTTTTTGTTGTTTTTCTCAACTTAAATCATAAAAATAACTATATACTGGACAATTAAGGTCGGGGTGAGGGGTTGGGCGGTTACTCGGCTTAGTGACCACTGTGAAATTTATTTTTTTGGTGATTCAATAAATGATCAAACATTTTTTACTCCAAATAATGTCAGGAATCACTGATTCAAGTAATTCAAGTACGTCCCTTAACAGCCTGTATATGTGACGATATATTAATAATTATGTTTGTTTTATTTTCTCTCCAGGTCATCAGTGATTCTTCATTTTAATTGTCTTCGAGAAGGTTGGAATCCAAGTGAAACCAGTTGCAGTGATGATGTCAATCATACAAGACCACCAGAATATCATGTCTTCTCCATCCCGATTCGTGGTTCGAGGATTGCCTACCTTAGGTCGCCTCCCACACATGCTTCCGAAATTGGCTATCTTGAACAAACTTCGATATACATATTTTTGATTCTAGGTATACCTAATCTTCGGTACGTTGTTACAAAATTGACTGCTTTGCAAAAACATGGAAACATGGCTCTGATGATAAACAAGTTCTCGTTAAATAATATATTCAGGGTGTTAAGGGACATAATTGACTTCATTTAACCATTGATTATTTTTCAACTTAAAACACATACCACCTATCTGTACCTACGTGTATTAAACAATGAAAATGATAATGACAAACACGGTCGGGGTGAGGGGTTGGGTGGTTACCCGGTTGAGTGACCAGTTATGTCACGTAAAATATTTTTTTTGGATAGGTTTTGAAGAAAAAAAATAAAAGCAACATAACAGTCACCGGAGTCCAAAATTTCTTTAATTTTTTTCACTCCAAATAATGTCATCTTAACAACCTGAATAATATGTAGGTATATTTTCCCAAATAACAAAATTATTATGTTAACCAATAAAAATATTTCACCTTTATAATCACCAAAATGTTCAAATTAAAATTAAATCATGGTCACCTTAACAAACCCGACAGTTTCTTAGAGCAATAACTTATTCTCAAAGGCAAAGAAATAACACACAATACCGTTCTGGGTACCTCTGTAATAATGGTCACACTATTATTAGTTCACTTTACAAACAGAGGGCCAACATTGTCTTCAAAGGGAGATCCAGGGTGACCATGTACCTACATATTGTACATATTTTGATAACCCATAATTTATTAAAGACGAACATTTTAATTTGTGGAAGATTTATTGTGAGCAGTATTGGCTGAAAACCTTTTTTTAGTGGTTAAATGGACGAATATATTTATAAAAAAATATAATAAATTATAATAAATACGTTAAAACAAACAAATAATGGTATTTTTTTAAATAAAATTAACCTTTAGGAGTTTAAAACAAACAAATAAATATTTTATTTCTTCAATGTTTGCAAAATAACTTTGTGGCATTATTTATTATTTAATTAATAACAGATAACTTTGTATAAACCACTTTTTAATAAACAATATCGACATGTTTCAATAACAATGTTATCTTCTTCAGGATATGTTAACATAAAGAAAAATAAATGACAAACAAGTATAGACAAATTAGAATAAACTATAACATAGACGAAATATTAAAAAGTAGAGGTGATTAATTGCTTAAAAATCATAAAAATATAAAAATTATTTAAAGAAAAATAAAATTGCAATTAGATAATAAAATTTTTTAAAAACAAATAATTAAAATAATTAGAGTAAATCAAAAAATAAATAATTATTATAAGTATTAATAAGAAAATAAATTTAAAAGATGGCTGTTTTTAAAAAATGTTTGGTTATTTATAATATTTAAATTACTATTAATGCTTTTTCTAATTTCTAAAATTTCTAAATTATCCAATTGTATGCCCGTAGTGTTAGTGTGTAAAATTTTAAAACCTGTATTAATATAATATCAATTAATCACCTCTACTTTTGAATATTTCGTCTATGTTATAGTTTATTCTAATTTGTCTATACTTGTTTGTCATTTTTTTTTCTTTATATTAACATATCCTGAAGAAGATAACATTGTTATTGAAACATGTCGATATTGTTTATTAAAAAGTGGTTTATACAAAGTTATCTGTTATTAATTAAACATTTTATTCTTCACTACAGTAAAGAAGAATTGACGATGTCAAAGTACAATACACAAAAAGGTAAGTACCTACCCTAGAATAAGTACCTGTTTAATATTTGTTGTAGCCGAAAAGTTGGCTTCTTTGTACGGAATTTCTAGAATAGTCTACAGCGAGGTCAACGTTATTACTTTCAGTTCCCACAATTACAATTACACCACGAGCTATGGAGCTTTTAAATATCCGCTAAACGAATATGATTTTAGATTTTCACGGCTAAAAGTATTTTCATTGATTGTTTTTGGGGTGTTATGCCATGTTGAGCTACCTCCTTCTTTAGCTTTTTGGCTGATCAGTTTTAAATTTCCGTTATTACAATAAACAATGTGTAAAAAAGGAGTTAATATTTTTTACAATCCATTACGAAATCAACCTTTAAAAAAAATCTCAATTACCTTTTCCAACATTTCCAAAAGCTTTTTCTCTAGTATTTTTAAACTATTCCCATAAAGGGGCGTGAATTCCGATTTTAAAAAAAATTCTGGACTATTGGATTAAAGTAATTCCACATTTTTTAGTCCAAATACTTTTATTTACCTTGACGTCATATTAACTTACAGCTAATAAAATTAGAATATATTTTTAAAACATACGAGACTGTTCACAAATGTGTTTATATCGTCATATTCTATGGCATGTACCACCACCATTAAGCCTTAAAAGTTACTTCCCCAACTTGAATCGATGAATACTTTATTATGGCAATACTTGGACAATGCAACAAAATGAACAGGAAAAAAAATTCTTGAAAAGAGTTCACAATAAATCATTTCAAACCGTAGAATAAAGAACAACTCAAGAAGTGCTTTGTTGGCGTGTTATACAAAACTTTGTTTTCGAAATTGAAATGTGAAAGAGATCTACGACTTCAGGAGAGTGTAAGTGAGACGAGACAGGGTAACTTTTTCCATACAAATTTATAAGGAAGGCACAACTAGTGTTATATTCTTTATTCTGTACATCGATTATTAATTTTATAATGTGTTCATCAGTAAATAACAAATCAGCATATTCATACGATTCAAAATAATTGTTAGGTAACTACCTACCTATTTCTCTGTCAGCTGACTTATTTTTAAAAGTAAACAGTCTTTGCTTTACATTGGGGAAGTATCCTATGAAGGGGTATCCAATACCATACCCTATTATCAGTCCAGCACGCTTTTATCATGTCGTGCCACGCGAGCGGATACAGTAATACGAGGGTTCGCGGGTTCATACAAGTATTTATGGTAATTTGACGTAAGATGTTACGCAAAACTATATAGTTAAATAGGGATTGTGCATCTGGTGGAACTCTACCAAAACTGAACACCTTGACTTGGTACCTCAACACCCAAAGTTATGCAAATGAACGGATATAGCGCTGATAACTCCGTTGTAACCTCTCCCTCTTTCTCATAAACATGAGCATAAGATAGGAAGAGAGGTTATAGCGGTGCTTTCAGCGGCGGGACCATACGAGGCGACGCGACGGGCTGCGATGAACAAGGAAGGGGAGATTGTTGAGATAAGGAAAGATTCAAACTTACAGCTTGACATGGTCAACTTTGCAGACAGCTGAAGAAGGAACCGCGAACGAAATATTTATTTTGTAAATCCATAAGTTCAATTTGCATTGATTTGCAACTTCAAAATCTATATTTTTCTGAAGTTCAGTTTTCTGTTGTAAGTTAAAGCCGTGTTTCTGTAGAAGAGTTAGTAGATTAAGATACATTGTTTTAACCCCCTAAATATTTGACTTCATTCATGAACCGATGAAATACAAGTCCTCTAAAGACGGGTTGTTTAAAATTTGACAGATTTTTCCAATACATATTTGAAGTTATTTTTCACGTTCTGTTCAAGTTCTATTCAACTTTTGTTATTATGTCATTATAGGCCAGTTGCTTCATAAAGCTGAAATAATCACAGAACTTGAATAAAATTTACACAGAACGTGAAAATCAACTTCAAATATTTGACGAATCCGTCAAACTTCTTAAAAGTCCAGGTAACATTTTGAAAACCTACATGAGGTAAAAATTATGAGGCGCAATGACGCCGTTCTATTTGTATAAAGAACAGTAGTTTTAAATTCAGTCATTTAAATTATTCCCTCCTCAAGGCATATAAGAAGCATTAAATAAATAAATGAAAACATGAACCCAAAAACCTCTGGGGAGAACTACTCGAGAATACATATGATTTTAGGTTTTCACGGCCAAAACTATTTTTGTTATTTATTTTTAAGGTGTTATGCCGTGTTGCGCTATCTCTTCATTTAGCCAACGTTTCAACGATGTGTCGACATATCTGCCCTGATGATGGACACTGTAACGCTGTCCGAAACGTTGGCTATAGGAGGAGGTTGTGCAACACGGCATAACACCCCCAAAATAAATAACAAAAATACTCGAGAACAATTTGTAGCCGCGGGGTGAGGGGGAAGACGAAATATTTTATGGAGGTTCAGCCAGACTGAAAAATCTTCATAAAAAAACGAAAATAAAAAAAAATGTTTCAGCTGCGTAATGATGTTGTAGTAACGTATTTTTCAATATTGGCACTCTAGCTCACGAAAAGTCTAGAACCGCCCCTGCAGTTTACCATACCAGCCCAATAATAAAGTGTTCCACGCACGCATGGCACGTGGGCATAATTTCGCCTTTCAGGGAACAGTATGCCACAGGAGGAAGTGTCTAAGAAAGTCCGTTGAAAATGTCACAGACGGGTACACACTGTCCGATGCCATATGCCCACTTTGTAAGTACCTACCTATACTTAATCTACAAGATGTAAATTATAATAGTGTTGCTAGGTGTTTACTTAAGACGTTTAAAAAAACCTTTGGCCAGGTAGGTACTTTAATTATCATATTATGGCAATTGTGTCGCGATTGTCCTACCTTCCTTAACTTTTACTTTAATTATTCTCCAAAAAAGTAGGTACTTATTCCTTTGTTTTTGGCGGTAATTTTTGCTTCTTTTATCGGATGTTTACGTTCTGAATTAAAATAAATCTTTTTTTTTATTTTTTATTTTTTTAAATTTTTTTTTTATTATTTATTTTATATATTCAATAATTTTATTATTAAATTAATAAAAACAGTTTATTTATAAACAAGTTCTGCTGGTAATGAACTTGTTTATAAATAAACTGTTTTTATTATTTTAATAATAAAATTATTGAATATATGAAATAAAAAAAATTAAAATGGAGTTCTACAAATTAAACTTGTAAATAACAATAAATAAAATAAATCTTTATTTTGGGTAGTTAGGTTCCTACTTTATCTGTTTCCGGTGAGTGATTTTCATATATTTCGATTATTAGGTAAGTAGTTGCTCCAGTCTGACAGAGAACAATGAGGATCCAGCAGAAATCAGAAGGCGAATTACAGCAACCAACAAAACATACTTCTCTTTGCTGCCAGTATTTAAGTAACGTTGTGTCCACATAAAACCAAAATAACCTTATATATGACCATTGTCATAAGGATTTGAGGCGTTAACACTGATGGTAAGGATGGCTGAAATGCTGGATATTTTTGAAAGAAAAGTGCCGAGAAGAATTTGTGGATTTGTGAAAGAGGGCTAACAGTGGCGCATCCACCACAATACATAATTGTATGATATATAAGGCCCCTAGTATCTCAGCACACATGAGACTCCTCAGGCTACGATGGGCTGGGCATGTGCAGAGAATGCCGGATACACGCATCCCAAAAAGAATTTTGACTGGACACCCAGGTAGAAAGAGAAAAATGGGAAGACCCACACTGAGGTGGGAAGAAGAGGTAAGAGGAGATGCATCACAGCTTCTCCAGGTACCAAGCTGGAAGTCAGCCGTTGAGCACAGGAGGAGTTGTAGGCGACCGTTGCAGGAGGCCAAAGCTCGATATGAGCTGTAGCGCCATTGAAAAAGAAGAAGCAGCTACCTATAATCAAATGTAACTAAAAGTCAGTGCAATTAGGTAATAAGATGTAGAAAAATATTCTAACGAAACATTGGAATTAAAACTTTCGTCACTATGGCAACACCAATCACTGTGACTTTGAATTTGTCCATCACATTCGAGACACTTATCTTAAAAGGCAGCTCAAGGAGGAACTGACGTTGTAATATTATGTTTATAATTCGTCGAATTTTTGTGCACTTTTAAAGCGGGTTCAGACTTTTCAATTTTATTTGATCAACTTTTATTGAACGACAAATCTTGTTTTTTTTTTATTTTTATTTTTTATTTATTGTTTTCAAGATACAATCCCGTTAAACCGCAATAAAGCAGTTTGTCAACAGGATGTTAATGTTCAATTACAATTTAAACATACATATATATTGTTATTACTATAACTATACAAATTGTCACAATTAATACACATTAATTAATATAAACAATCTCTATTTAGTAACCATTGTTTCAGCATATATCTTAATCTATTTGTAGAGTCGCAATTTTTTATATTAATTGGTAACATGTTAAATATTTTTGGCACGTTAAATTCCAGGGTTCGCTGTCCGTAGTTATTATTATATTTTGGAACAAGCATTCCTCCATTCTTTGTGAACCTCGTATTATGCTCATGTTCCACTTTCTTCTTATAATCAGACTCAGATATATGCTGAATCAATATTTTATACCATAATAAGGCCTGCACCGGTAATATTGTTAAATTCCGATACAACAATGAAATGTTTCGTCTCTGCGAAAAAATATTTTTTTCAACTAATAATTTAATCATAGAATTTTGTACTGATTGTAGGCGGTTTAAATTAGTTTTGCAAGAGTGTCCCCAAGTAGTTAATCCGTATCTTAAAGTTGATTCTGCGAGTGATAAGTAAATAATTTTTAAAATATTCACCGGAACGAAACATTTCAGTTTGTACAGCCTACCCACTATCGCCCTCAGGCGTTTACAAATTTTGTTTATTTGTATATCCCATTTGAAATTACAATCAACAGTCACTCCCAAATAAACATATTCATTTACAAGTTCAATACTATCGCATATGCAGGGCTGCAAAATGTTTTGATGAATACATATAAAGTCATGAGATATTATTTTAGGCGTTTTCTGAAATGAAGCATGTGGAGATCGTATGTGCATCAATTTAGTTTTTTTTTTGTATTAATGATTAGACCTGCGTCATGTGACCATTTTATCAGGGACGTAAAGTCATGTTGCATACATTTAATCGCAATGGATAATTGTTCATCAGATATGACAAGAGCAGTGTTGTCAGCATATACAAAGTGTTTTACATATTTAAATAGTTTTTTCATACAAATATAATATATAGGGTTGTTCCCAAAATTGACACCTGCGGGACTTTAGCACAAATTTTTTTCCTCATACTCATTTTTTCTAATATTTTACACAGATATGTCTATTAAATTTAAGTTTTTTTTTTTTAAGTTTTCTTTATTCATTAGATTTTTCATTACATACATTGGGGATTTTTCGACCACCATGCTAGGCACATGCCCGTGTTGTGGCGATCGATTTTATATACAGTAGGTACATTAACAAATGAAATATGAAGAATGTGAAAGAATTAAGAAATTATATACATAAAATTATATGATATTCAAGAATACAAAAAAATATAAAAGAATCTAAATTGCTATAGAGTAATATAAAAGAGTTGTAATAATAATAAATAAATAAATAAATAAATTAATAAATAAATAATAATAAATAAATAATAATAAATCAAACAAAGGTATGTAATTATAAATATATAAAATAAGAGTAGGTACTATATGGTATGCATATGAGAAAGGAATTTTATTTTGTTGAAAATCTAAATGTGCATGGTTATATTGGTAGGTACATTATTTTACACCAATTTTTGTACAAATAAATGTTAGGTTTAAAAATAAAATGATGTTTTCCTCCAAATAAATTAAGTAATATGACATACTATATTATACAAATTACAGTAACAGAAACGGTTTAGGCAGATGTTGACCTTTATAATAAAATTAGACATGTTTTTTTTTTTTTTTAGAAATGTATTCCTGTTTTTGCAGAAAGTGTTAAGTTAAGTTAAGTCAGGTTAAGTTAAGTAATTTAAGTTAAGTCAAGTTAGGTTAATTAAGATCAAGTTGACTCAATTTAGTGGTGTCAGGCATTCTTTAAAATAGTTCCTTCCCTTTATAATTAACCAGTTCTGAACACTTGTGATATATTGATTGTCAGTTTTCGATTTCCTGGTATCAATACTTAGCAAATTGAACATTTTGGGTGCAATGTAAGAGAACTGGTGCTGTGCGAAGGCTGTTTTTGTTGGAGGAATTATGCATTTTAGTTGGGATGAGTACCGGGTGTGAATTTTTTGTTGTGTTTTTTTCATCAAATCATTTTTCCATAAGTATATGAGAATCGTCTTTATGTATAATTGTCGAATGTCTAATACTGCGAATTTTTTAAAAAGTGGTTCTGATGGGTGTGATGGGTTACATTTGAATATTATCCTTAGCAATAGTTTTTGTATTAAGACCAAGGGATGAAGAATTGATGTTGCACAGCCTCCCCATCCTACAATACCATATGTAGCAATTGATTGAAAAAGTGCAAAGTAAATACATCTTAGTGTTTGTAGGCTAAGGATAGATCTAAGAGAGTAGAAAATGTAACATAATTTGCGAAGCCTTTTAGTTGTAGAATTTATGTGTGCCTCCCACCGTAGTTGATCACCTATGATAACTCCCAAGTACTTAATTTCATTTGATATTTTTAGGTTATCGCATGAGCAGTTTTTGTGAGGTGATGTAGGCGTGTTAAGGTTCTGTGAACATGTATGTATGGTAAGTTTTTGGCAGTTGTGGAGGATATTTGGTTTACGTATGGAAAAAAGTAGGTATTTTGTTTTATCTATATTTAGAGTTAGAAGGTTAGAATCCAACCAGTTTTTTACTATGTTCATGCCATAATTTGCTTTTTCAAAGGTT
Organism: Limnephilus lunatus; assembly: GCA_917563855.2. Lineage (NCBI taxonomy): Eukaryota > Metazoa > Arthropoda > Insecta > Trichoptera > Limnephilidae > Limnephilus > Limnephilus lunatus. The sequence goes on along the minus strand of OU830602.1, from coordinate 12,007,492 downwards.
GAAATCAAATCTTCGTCATCAAATACGATAACCGTGTCATCAGCAAAAGATATAATAGTGCCACCAGTATTCAGATTGCATAACGTGTTAATGTATATTAGAAAGAGAAGTGGGCCTAGAACACTGCCTTGGGGTACGCCATATGTGATTGGTAAACTTGTACTTCTATACTCTTTAGCCGAGTTGATAATAGTTGACTGGGACCTGTTTGTTAGATAGCTCTCAAACCATTTAAGGGGAGTACCTTTTATTCCTATCTGCAGGAGTTTTTTCAGCAGTATGCGGTGAGATACAGTACCAAAGGCTTTAGCTAGATCCAAGAATACAGCGAGGGGTTTGCGACTTTTATCGAGTTTGTCAGAAATTAGTTAAGTGAAATTTGCAATTGCATCTGAGGCACTACGACCTTTGCGGAAGCCGTATTGATTATTTGAGAGGATTTTATTATCTTCGAGAAACTTGTAGAGTCTTCGTTTAACTGTTTTTTCAATTATTTTTGAAATCGGACTTAGTAAGGATATTGGTCTATAGTTATTCACAGATGATCTGTCCCCTGATTTAAAGACAGGAATAATGGTTGAATGTTTTAGGGTGCTTGGGAAAAGGCCAGTTCGAAAACTTAGATTTGTGATATGTTGAAGGGGTTTAGTGATGATTGGTTTGAGGTGTTTAATTAGTTTAGTGGATATATTGTCAATTCCCGTGGAGTGTGTATTTTTGAGTGAAGATATGATTTCATTGATTTCTTGTTCTGATGTTGGAGTGAGATTAAAAAGGTTATAACTCAGATTATCGAGAGAGATTTTATTTGCAAGGTTATCTTCAGATGTTCTATTTCTATTAAGGATATTATTTGCTAGGTCTGATCCGATTGTGGAGAAAAATTGGTTGAAATGCTTTGTGATCGTTTCTGAGTTTTCAGTTGCACTTAATGTTTTATCTGCGATTGTGATTTTATTTATGGGTGTGGTAACTTTTTCTGTATAGCATATTTCTTTGATAATATTCCAGATTTGTTTAGTATCATTAGCAGCTTCGTCTATCTGTTTCCTATAATACTCTTCTCTGGCCGTACAGGCTATTTTTTTACAAGTATTTCTGTATCGTTTATAGAATAAGAGAGATTCGTAGTCGGTGGGATTATTTTTACAATATTTATGGAGTTTATCCCGCTTACGTATACAGTGTAAAATGCCATTTGTTATCCAAGGTTTTAGTTTAATTTTAATTTTATGTCTACTTTGGTGGTTGTTTGTGTTTGATGTGGCATTTACTAGATGTTTATGAAGGATGTCGATGAGAGATTCACATGCTAGGTTCGGGTCAAGTTGATAGAAATTTGACCAGTTTTCCTCGGAAACCAGTTTAAAGAGAGTGTCATATGAAATTTTGTTTAGTTGTATAGTAGATGCTGGTGATTTTGGTATTTTATGTGAAATGGATGTGATAGTGGCGTAGTGATCTGTAACAGTACATTGATATATTAAAGATTTGATATTTAGTTTGCATTTGGCAAAAACGTGGTCTATGCAACTGGCGGACAACTCTGTAACACGAGTGGGGGCTGTAATAGCTGCGGAAAATCCTTGCAGAGTTAGAAGATTTATGTATTCGTTTGCTTGGGGATGCATTGTATTTATAATGTTGATATTAAGGTCACCAATAATAAGGACATTTTCATGATCTTTAATACGTACCAAAAATTGATTAAGTGCGTTTAAAAATGGTGTTATGTTGGATGTGCTCGGTGATCGGTATATAGATAGTATAGTAACGCTGTTTTCTATTTCGAGTTTGAGAAGATTTGAGTTAGTGATTGTGATTTCCTGTATAGAGTGTTGTATATGATTTTTTATGTAAATAATGACGCCATCGTTTTGTGATTGATTATTCTGGGTGCTGTATTGATTATAGTTTTTTATGTTTTTTGGAATATAATTATCTTTGATCCAGCATTCGGTCAAAATAATCAAGTCAAAGTCTGAGTCAAGTTCTGTAAGTAGTATCATTAGTTCAGTAAAATTTTTATTAATACTTCTGATATTCATGGAAAATATTTTTAGGTTAGATTGATTTAAGGTTTTTCGAACTTCTATAGAGCTATTTGTTTCGATACATGGAATATGCGACATGTTGTCCAAAATATTTGTTATGCTATCTTCCATTTTTTAAAGTTGGTGTGGTACATTTAATATAGGGTGCTATTTTAATATTTTGTTCAGGTATTTCTACCATCGATATTGTTTGTAATGAAAACAGAGTTACTTGTATAAAATGTATAAACGGATTAGTCACATTGGTTAGAATAAGACTGGGGGGTTCTGCATGTTTAAATAATAGGTTGAAATTACCATATAAAATTTTATAAAACATAAGCACATAAAGAAAATATAGAATAGCACATAAATAGTATATAAGATAAGCATATAAAGTACATAGTGTTAGCTTTGTGATATAAGGATTTTGTTGTTGTGAATTTATAATATAGGCATATATAGTATGTATAACATAAACATAGGTATATAAGGTACACATATAGTTGTTGCGGAAATATAACATAAGCGTATATATAATATATAGCACAAGCATATATAGAATATAGAATATAGGCATGTAAAGAATATAAAGTAAATAAAACATAGGCTTATAAACAGTATGAAACATCAGCATAAGCATAAAAAGTATGTAAGTGATATAAGAATTTAGTTGTTGTGAGTATTTAACATAAGCATATAAAGTATTTATAATATAAGCATAGGTGTATAAAGTGTACTTATAGTTACTGCGAATGTATGACATAAGCATATAAATAATATACAACATAAGAATATGAAATACAAGCATACAAAGAAAATAGAACATGAACTTAAAAAGATTATATAACACAAGCATATAAAGAAAATAAAACATAAGCATAAGCATATAAAGTATACCAATGATATATGGATTTGGTTGTTGCGGATATTTAACATTTATAACATAGGCTTTAGTATACAAAGTATGCATATAGTTGTTGTGAGTATGTATCACGAGCATATAAAGCATAAGTATATAAGGAGTATAAAACATAAGAATATAGAGAATATAAAACATAAGCATGTAAAGTACACAAGTGCTATAAGGAATTAGTTGTTGCAAGTATTTTACATGATTATAACAGGCATAATATAGTGTAACTACGAATTTATACATAGTACAAGATTTATATTTGCTAATACTAAAACTGAATGCAGTGTTTGGGTAAAGAATTAAAAGAAAACTAGAAAAATACCATTTAAATAATTTAAATAGCCCTGTCACCTGTGTACCTGTATACCTGTGCCCTTGTGGTTCATATAATAGGTTGATATTAATAGTTAAAATAGTGATATTAATGAGTTTTGGGTAAAATAAAAAATATGTAAACATAGGTACAATAGTTACAGTTTTTTTACAAGTTATTGAGTGCGGGAGATAAGAGGTGTTTGTTTTTGTCATTGATAATAATGACTGGTGTCCCAATTTCTTTACGGACGTACACTTGCCCTCCACGGGTCCAGGCGAATTTATATAAGTTTTCCCGTGTAGCCTTACGTGCAAGGAACCACAAGTGTTTCGCACGAAAAGTCAGGTGTTCTGAGACGTATATGTGGGAGCGAGGTCCTGCAATTCCGACGAGGGTGGTGTTTAGTTTTTCCTCTCTATTGTTAGCTTCTTTGTTGAACTTTTTTATGTCTGTCAGGAAAACATCACGGTCAATACTGGTTTTAAATGATATGATTATGGGTCTGCATTGATCTTTAGGTATTTTTTGGGAGATGCGGTAAGCTGCGTCAATCTTGTTCATTTCCACGTTTGAATTAGTAGTTTTTTGGATGTTAAATATAAGGTTTTTCAAGTTTTCCCCGTTATTTTCGGGGACCCCCCTGATTTCCACGTTTTTGGACCTATTTTGTCTATCGATTTGCTCCATGTGGTTTTCTAACGCCTCAATTCTTGCTTCGAGGCCGGTGTTTTTTTTCTCCAGTTTGTTATTAGTGTCCTCAAGCTCGTGGACGCGAAGGAGAATCTCCTCATATTGCTTGCTCATCCCCGCTAGAGTGGCAAGAATTTGGGTGTTTTGTTCGAGGAGTTTAGAGAGTAGTTCACTATCAATAAGTGAACTGCCGCTGGGTTTGACAGTCGGTGTGACACAAATGCATTGTTTACATTTTATGAGGGCCCGCCGCTCCTTAAAGAGGCGACGGTAGGTACTTTCCGCTACACCTCCACATTGCAGATGAAATGTCTCCTTGCAGGTTATGCACACAAAAACAGACTCGGCAGATAGTGTAGGTTCGGAACATTGTTGACAGATATTATTCATGTTGATGATGTATGTTATGTTGATGATGTTTGATAATGTTGATGATGTTTCACTGTTATTTTATGTTATTTGTAATAGGCAGTGGATAAGTTATTTAATAAGCAGTCACAGTTCTTAACACAAATAAACACTGGAAATCACAACAACTGTCAGTTCATCGAAAATTAAGACCTTTGAAATCACTGTAGAATTAATGAATTATCAGAAAGTTTGAAGTTTGTACACTAAATGTGACCCAAGGAATCACCTCCAATACATTTAATATTCAATATGATGGTTTTAAATATAGATTTTATGATTTTATCGGTAGAGCAAATATCGTGGTACACACTGTTTATTGTTGTAGTATTGTTGTAATAAATAATTTTTAAACAAATTAAGTATGTTTCCTCTAATTCCAATTGCTTCTAAGATTTTTAATAATTTTTGTGGGTCAATTGTATCAAATGCTTTGGAGTTATCGATAAATAGTACTAAAACATTTTTTTATGGTTTAATTCATTATTAATATAATTTGAAAAATCCTGTAATAAATTCTCTGTACTTTTTTTCTTTTGAAAGCCATATTGTTTTTTGTCTATAATGCCAAATTTTTCTCAGTAATTATTTAATTTTAAGGAAATATATTTTTCAAAAAAATTTTCCAGTGCAGGCAAGATACTTATAGGTCGATAGTTTCCTATTTCTGAGTGCTTTCCTCTTTTGTATATAGGTCTAATAATAGCACATTTTAGATCATTAGGCAATTTAGCTTCTATAATAAGTCTATTAACAAAGTGCGTTATAATGGGTCCTAAGATATACGTCTATATGTCTTTTTATGTCGTACATTCTTATATTGTCCATTCCCAAGGATTTTGAATTTTTTTTTTTTAACAATATTTTTTATCTCAGTAAGAGTTGCCTTAAGTAAATACATACTGTGAGGTAATTCTATTTGATTAACATTGGATGCTTTAAAATCACATCTGTGCAGCATTTGGCTTATACTATCTGAGAAATAATTTACATATTGGTTTGTTACACTTTCCACCGTTTGTTCCTTTAACACATATCGTGAGATGACTTCATCACAATTACTTTTAGTTTTTCTTCCCAATATTTTATTATTTCATCCCAGGTTTGCTTAGTATTATTAAAACTACATTTGAATTTATCTTTAAAAAAACAATTTTTTCTTTTAGTGATTAATTTGTTGACATTATTTCGCATGGACCTGTATTCATTTTCATAATTTTTATTAGGAGGAGAATTTTTCCACCTTCGAAACCATAAATCCCTTTTTTTATTATCTCTAAAATATCAGTAGTTATCCATTTTTTGATTGCATGGGGTCTTTTATTTGATTTTCCAAAAAATGACATAGTGCTTTTTTCATATAAATTAATGAAATTATTTTTAATTTGTTGATACAAAACAGTACTTTCTTGTTCACTAAGTAAAGAATTCCAGTGTATTTCTTGTATGTGATTATCAATATGTTTTTGGGATAAAATAGTTACCTTCTTTATGTTTTTTAATGGTTCTTTTTGCACATCTTATTTAATGTTAACGGCTGTCATATAATGTTCTGCTATGGAAATCTCGCATACACATGCTGATAGCGGGTCCACTTGTTTAAGCTTATCACTGTACCTAACGTATATATATATAATCTATGCATGATTGAGTTATGCGCCCGCTAACAATTGCTTCCCGCGTCACACCGTCTATACATTTGATCAAATAATTGCTTGCAAGAATATTTTCATAGGAATTTACTATAGGATCATGAAAATTCATCAGGTTTATATTAGTGTCCCCAAAGAACAAAACATTGTCTCGAGGGCCTATGAAATCCGTCAGAATAGATTCAATTTCCCTAATAAACGATAGTTTGTTAAAATTCGGCGGTCGATATATAGCTAATATACTCAAACTTTGTTTATTTGGAAGCGTTATAACACCAAAAACATTTTCAAAAGATTTTGATTCTAGTGGTGATTGTTTAAATACCAGAATGTTCCTTATATATAGCGATATGCCCCCACCTGATTTGTTATTACGACAATAGTTGTAATTTGAATAGCCCGGAATCTCATACATATTAATTAGGTCAGCTTGTATATTTGTTTCGCTAATCATTAAAATGTCTATGCGCTCCCAACAACTTCTTATATAAACATGCAAAACATCCCAATTCTTACATAATGATCTGATATTTTCATGAATACAAATCAATTCCCCTATATCGCTTTTTTTATTTTTAACCGCTGATGGAGATCGTTAGTTCTTAAAAAATCTACTTCATTATCTTCTTCCAGATAATTACTTAAAGCCATATTTTATACACAATTAGTTCACATTCTATACGTGTCCTATTAATTTGATAATTTAATACCACCTCTCTGAGTAACCAGGTATAGTAACCTAAGTATTTATTTTAATAATGATTGATAAGTAGGGTTACATATGCCATTATTATATTTATTTCAATTTGAATGCCGTTTGTAACACTTAAGAAGAGACAGTCAAGAGCACAATTTAAAATTAGTAAGTATTGTAGCATACAGAAAATTAAAAACACAAAAGAAATAAATAAATTTGCGTAAATTTCTTAGTAAATAGAATAAAGATAAATGTAAATTTCATAATATTTCATCTTGTAGCAAGTTTTAAACCAAGAATTTAAAATTGAAAATGCAATAAGAAAAAAAAAAGTTATGTAAATTCCTAAGTAAATGGAATAAAGATAAATGTTAATAATATAATATTTCATCAGGTAGCAAGTTTTAAACCAAGAATTTAAAATTGAAAATGCAATAAGAAAAAAAAAAGTTATGTAAATTCCTAAGTAAATGGAATAAAGATAAATGTTAATAATATAATATTTCATCAGGTAGCAAGTTTTAAATCAAGAATTAAAAATAAAAATATAGAAGAAAAAATAAAGTTACGTAAATTCCTAAGTAAATAGAATAAAGATAAATGTAAATTATACAATATTTCGTTTTGTAGCAAGTTTTAAAGAATGAATTAGTGATATGTTTTTTAACTGTATTAATTAATAATAGAGAGGGTTTTAATTGAAGTAATTGTCAATATTCTATTTTTTCTTTTGCTAAGATATACATTTTTTTATACACATTGCAATTAAATTTGTCGTTCGCTGTATGCCTTGTGTCTATATTCCACTTCCTTAGTTTATTTTCATCATCACAGTTTTTACACTTTGTTCAAAGAATGTTGGTTCATATTCATCAGTATGCGTATGCTTTCAATTGAAACGACATGCGTATGCTTTCAATTGACGACACTGTCGACACTATACCCTAAACAGGGCTGGGCAAAATACATGCTTTACTGTAATTAAAATACAAATTACAAAATGAGGTCTTTCTTAACTTAAAAATACTTTCAACTCGTGTATTTGAAATACAAAATACAGTATTTTAACCATTTTTTAAATTCAAATACAAAATACAAATTACAAAATACAAAAGACATTTGGTTTTGGTAGAACCTTTGGTTGTAATGCATTGTCATAAGTGCCCTTATCTAAGGGTGCATTTCCATAGAAGCTCACATACCTCGAGAAGAACAAAATTATTAACGACCGTCAATACGGATTTCGGCGGAAACGCTCGTGGGGTGATCTTCCCGCGTATGTAACGTATGTTTGGGGGCGGTGGCTGGAACGTTTCGGTGAGACCCAAACGGTTGCACTGGATATTTCTAAGGCTCTTTGACCGGGTTTGGCACCGAGGACTTGTCAACAAACTGCCTTCTTACGGACTTCCGCATCCCTGTGTACGTAGATTGCCGACTTTTTGAGGGAGAGGTCGATTCAGACGATAGCCGATGGTTTCACCTCTTCCTCACACTCGATAAATGCTGGCCATAGGGATCGGTTTTGTCTCCGACTTTGTTTTTGTTGCACATCAACGACCTTTTGCCATGTGCGGCATTCATTGTTAAGCGGATGACAGTACAGTCCATGATAGCTTTTTGTTTGACATACCCCCAAAGGGCTCACAAACTCCAACGGCTCGGACGGTTACCTCGAGATTGTTTTATCTTGGGGTAAAAATAATCTCGTTGAATTCAATGTTTCAAGACCCAATAATGTCTGATTACGTCTAAAGGGGATTGAAATGAAAATCTAGTCTCTTTCAACGGAAGCAATCTTCCGATCAGACCCTCCATTGGTATGCTTGGTGTAACTAGGGTTGCCAGATGTCTAGTTTTGGACCGGACAGTTCGGTTTTTGAACGGCTGTCCGGTATAGAAAATTTTGTAAAACCGGACAATAGAATGAAAACGACACCTACAAAACTTTTAGTTGCTTGGATATTGAACGCGGAAAATTACCCACGCTACATGAACTATTGAAATATGTCCTAAAACTGTCCCCATGGAAGCACAAACTTCTCCTAAAAATCTTTGTGAGGAACTGGCTGCACTCAAAGTATTTTTCTTTCACTTGAAGGAAAATTCATTGATACGTGGTGTGGGTTTTGCAACGATGAATCAGCATCTGTTGAAAATGGTACAATATGTGTAGTGTTGCCGTTTCCAATGCCTTCGTAGAAAGAGTTTTTAGTGTGATGGGTAATAGTATGGAGTATGGACTGAAGAAATAAATTGACTAGGTGTAAATACCATAAAAAGCGAATTATGTGTTTTCTTCAATTTAAATGTCACTTGCACTGAATTTAAAGATACAATTTCAGGCAATAAACGATTATGTTAAAAAGTATGATAAAAAGGTGATTTATTGCTTACCAATACAATAATAAATATAAGTTTTAATATTTACTAAGTGTTTCATTGTGTTCACCTTCAGTAATTTTCGGTAATTTTTTCTGTTTGATCTGGCCAAAATCAAAGGGGGGACCTTTTGATTTTCTGAAAAATTTAAAAAAAAAAATCAAAGGGGGGACACTTTGATGAAAAATGTTCGGTTTTTGTTTATCTGGACCATCTGGCAACCCTAGGTGTAACTCTAAGTGACCAGTTCAGATACGGGGGCTCCATCGAAGCCAGAGTTAAGTTGGCCTCCAAAAATCTGGGTGTACTGTACAGGGCCCGCAGATACTTTAAAAGTACACAACTGCTAACCCTGTACAAATCACAAGTGCGCCCCACGGTTGAATTTGGCAGCCACCTCTGGTCTGAAACTCCAAAATACTGAAAAATAACCTCGACTCTGTGCAAAAACGGGTGGTCCGTTTGATAGATTCTCCCATCTTAACAGACGGATTGCAATCTTTAGAGCGCAGGCGTCGGGTAGGAATGCTATCCTTGTTCTACCGGTATTACAATGGAAGATGCTCCAAGGAACTAGCGTCATTAATTCCTTCGGCACCGGTGCATAGTCGGGAAACACGCCAAACGCGTGCCCAACATATGTACACGGTTGACATTTGTCACTTGAAAACGCTTCTTCATTTATTTTTTATATGAATACCGCACAAGAGTCCCAACTGCTCCCGTCTGAAGCCAGTGAGACTATGGCATCCCCAATTGGGGTATGTTGTGCGGCTGAGGGTAGTGGGGAAGAGAAGGAGATAGGGAAGAGAATGGTCGGGAAGAACCTGGCTATTCAGATCTGGTCACTAAACACGGCAAATGCCATTTCAAGCAACGTTTCAATTCTGAATGGTGGTCTTGCACCAGGGCGATACAGGGAGTATCTTCCACTCTGGAACGTGCCGCAAATATACTATAAGTATATTATTTTAAATGAATCAATTGTGAAATAACACATTTGCCTCGCAGGGATTCGATCCCGCGACCTTCGGAGTGCGAGTCAAGTGCCTTACCGCTGCGCTACGCCGGCTGTCATTATGGGAAGGAAAAACGAACGCCGGTGATCATTATGGGAAGGAAGAACGAGTCTTCGACTCGGCTGTCGAACGTTTTGCCGGCCTTTGCGTTTCCTCCTTCCTACAACATGGGTCTCTTCAAGACTACTGTTCACTCCTTCCTCTCCTCACAAAGACCCTCCACACAGCATCTCATACGACATAGCCCCTAAGGAAAATAATTTCCCTCAGGGCCTCCTGTAAAAAAAACTGAGCAGATTAAAACAGAAACGTGCAAAAAATTACCAATATTATTGCTCAGAAGACACATCTCATCTCCGCTTCACTTTAAAGTTTTGTGGTATAGGACCCAGGGTTTAGATAATGATTATTATTATTATTATTATAACATGAAATTTGTACAGTGCAGATTTGTGTTATTTCACTTCATGTGCGCTCTACTGTAATTAACTAAAAAATTATCTAGTATTCAGTCAAATTATTTCCATAGTGCTTGATCTAATACTATGGCACAAAAATGAACAATACAAAGCAATTACAAGTAGGTATAATAAAATATGATAGAATGTCTTGCCAACTCTAAATATTAACATATGTATATTGCTCTGGATTCTAGTGTTTTTAGTCTATGTATTATCTACTCGTACATATCTCAGTTTATTTTTCATTATCGTTATTATGATCGCTAAATGTATTTGAAAATGTATTTTGAAGTCATAAGTATTTGAAATACAAATTACAAAATACCTCAGCATCAGGTAATTGAAATACCAATTACAAAATACATTTTTAGGAAGTAATTGAAATACAAATACAAAATACGTATTTGTATTTCAAATACGTATTTCAATTACAAGTATTTCAAATACTGCCCAGCTCTGACCCTAAAACATATGCGAGAACCTGTCGCCCGAAACTCTGGCAAGAGTGATGGAAAATGCCATAAAACGGGCCCGTATAGTCATCAACTCTGGTGGCGGCCACTTGGCCGATATCATTTTCTCGACTTGATGGAATAAATTCTAATGGATTAAATATACAAATTTCACAAGCAGAACCAAAGTTTTTCATTAAACAAAAAATTACAGCAAAAGAACATCAGATGATTATATTTGCCCCACTCTGTATATTGTTGGTAGACATTTTCTTTTTAGGATTTATGACAGAAAGGGTTTTTCACCTACCACCATGTCCTGCTGAAATAGATAACTTGTTTACTTTTTAATATTTCTATTTTTGAAACTGTTAATTCGTGGTGGAAGTCCATTATAATAGATTATAATAAAACAAATAAAAAACTTTATTCCACTTAATTTTATTTGACCGTAACCGGTTTCAGCTCGTCAGAGCCATCTTCAGACTGGTCAACACTGGACCCAGTCTGAAGATGGCTCTGACGAGCTGAAACCGGTTACGGTCAAATAAAATTAAGTGGAATAAAGTTTTTTATTTGTTTTATTATAATCTATTGTTTACTTTTATTACAATTCATTCAATGCGGTTTCTTGCGATGGACATCGGTGTGTTTGCCTTTCCCTTTATTTACCTTTTCGCTGATAAATTGAAATCTTCTCGATCTCTATCCCATTATTCGTCCCTAATAAAGGCACACTTTAATTTGACACTAGCGTCTTTAAAAGGTGTTCGACCTTTTTCTTTTACCAATGTTATATCATTTATCACGTACCAGATGTCGTGAATCCCGATCAAGTACCTATGGAAAATAAAATGTGAAACTGGCAAATTTAGCACACCTAATCAAAAGAATACAGCATTTAAACTGAATAATATTTCATTTAAGACTATTAAAAGGTCCCTTTTGATGGTAGTGTAAATTGGATAATGGTGACAGATACGCTGCCGATTACTTATTCCGTCAATAACTTTTTAAGCCATTCCGCAGGGGTAGGCAGAGAGAACGGACCGCCAAACAACTCGGTCTTAGCACACACTATTTGCCTCATTCACATTCATATATCGTCTCATACATACCCCTCCATTATTATGACTCTTATTGACATGGTCCGACTAAATATCTGATTCACTCGATCGTGCCATATATTTTGCTTGCGATCCTTTCTTCGTTCATTCACTATACGTGCCCAAACCATCTAATTGAATAATAAGTAAAATTTTAAGCAACCCCCGACACAAAAAAGAGCTGATGACCTTGAAATGTGTGAACAGATTATCATGAATTGTAGCAAAGAACCATCTCGATCACGTCAGCTTTCAAACAACAACAAAAACGCATCATAATCGGTCCATCCGTTTAGGAGTTACGGTGCCACAGACAGACACACACACAGGCAGACAGATAGACAGAAACAGAAAGTCAAACTTATAATACCGCTGCTTGCGTCGGGAGTTAAAAATTTAAGCAAATTCTTATTTAATAAGTCAGGTACGCCTCATGCTGGTGATGTTACATTGTCATGTAAACAAGCTAATGGGTCCGACTGTTTAAATGAAAACAAATAACTTTAACAATCAAAATTATCAACATGCTTATTATTTATGACGCTAAAATGTGAATTTGCAAAGATTGAAGAAGAAATTCTTATTTGGAAGCTTTTGTAAAGCTCATTTCATAAAAATTCTCCAGTCCTAAAGAGTCCTTAAATCTCCAGTTTTTCAAAATAAATAATAACTTTGCTTTTGTCAACAATCTTCTTATAGATGTGATGGGGTTAGCAAATTTAAAATCATGCAATGTCCTGTGTCTTAAATATAGTGTCCTCCGCGTGCAAAGTCGTATCTTCTTCAAGCATAAACTTTCTAATTAAAGTGTGTTTATCGGAAGTGACTTGCCAGGTAAGTGTCTGTTTTCTGTATCTATTGTAAAGAATAAACTTGGATAGAGCCTAAGTAAGAATTCATAATAAATTGTACAGCGCGTACAGCGCCCTTGAGGTGACTGTTCACAAAAATGGCGCTCTACAAATTATCCAATTATTGTTATTATTATCTGAGGGCGCCCTTTTTAATCTTATTCAATACGCTTACATCAGCCTTGCATTCTTTGCAGATCTCCACATTTCTCACACGATCATACGTGGTTTAACCACACATACCTACGCCTCATTAATCAATTGAAATTTCTAGAACAGTATTTCGGAAAGTTCTAGAAGGTTCGATAGAGCTCTAGAAAGTTCTGGAAGGAGTGGCGGAGTACGTCGTGGAATGTTCGGGAATAGGGAATCGGGAACATCATTGTGGAACATTCCAGAACACTCTCGAATGTTGTCCTGAGCGAATCCGGGTAACCCAGCTAGAGGTATACAATGTATTACATAGGACTTTGTTTAAGTAGGTACCTAAAAGAATGTCAACAAAAGAGATTAATTTCTTAGTTCATCATTATTTGTAATTTATTTCTTGGAGTGAAAAACCTTGTCAAATCATCTTTTCTGATAAATTCAAAATGCCACACGTGGCAACATTGGCAACGTGTTTTTTTTCAATGCGGAACAGTAGGAACCTACCTAACTTACGAAAATCAATCCGCGTGACGTCTTCAAACGCCAGACGCTCTCGACTTCCTCCACCTTGACATTAAAATTCATACAACAATAAGCACCCCAGTGATAAATGATGATACGACGCAAGAAACCAAAAAAATAATAATAACGCCTTACGTCCGGCACACTTCTTACCATCACCCACCTTTTTACCTTCCTACCAAGACAGCACCAGATCTTACCTCACTTTACTCTTTATAGGGATACCATTGGTAGGTCAGTTCTAACCTCTCCCTCTTTCCCATAAACAACGCACGTAACAGAAAGAGAGGTAGGGGTTGTACCTTACACGTTTCAATAATCATTACTTACCCCTCTTTTTGTCGCGTGGCCGGTAAAGCGCAACGGGTATGCCACCACCTTGAGCACGGATCTTTGGCCGGTTCATGTAAAGCTGGTAAATTGTGGCCACTTTATAAGAAGGGTAAATCGTTTCTCGTTGAAAGTAAATTTTCAACATTATTAGGAATAACATTATTACTAAGTTGGTGAGGACCGATCAAAATACGAGTGGCGGAAAAGGATCTAATTCTAACATGTCCTTATCATATTTTAAAATAAATATTTAATAATTTAATAAACACTATTCTTACAAATAAATATATACTCAGCCATTTAAAAATGACGCCACTCGATTACCTCAAAAATATTGAAATTTTTTAAATAGTTGAATGGATAGGCATCTGAAAAAAATGAACAAGAAAACTCTGGCGGGAAAAAAGGTAGTACTTATTCAACCAGTCTTCCATCTTGAACCGGAACCGGAACACAACAAAAACATTTACAGAGAGATTAAATGCCAAATGGTTGAGTTATAACAGGATTTCGCTTCGCGTCAATAATATATGGTTGAGCAGCAAGTTTTTTGAACAATACCTTTGCATGTAACCTTAGAAACCCATAAGACAGGGCACGTGCGAAGGGTGAAATGTGAAACATTATCGGAACCAGTCTTGCATTCAAGAAATGCCCAAGAACGGAAATGAAATTATAATTTTGAAACGTCTGCCATCAACTTCATTGTGTCGTGTTCTAGTATCGTAAATTAATTTTTAATTTATTTAATATTTTATTTAAAAATAATATTATCCACCGAACCAAAACCAATATCCACCCGAAGAAATCTAAACAAAGAAAAATTTTATAATCGTCAACATTGGCAAGAAGTAGGAACCGACACGACGCGACGGTACCTACCCAAGAGGAACAACGAATATTTTTGTTGTGGTGTGTTTTGTTGGCAGCACTGATTTTTCGAGCGGGCGAACTGACAACTGACCGACGCAACGCTATTCAATGTTTTGACAGTTCGAATGCAGTTTTTGTAATAAATTAACAGCTTTCATTGCAAATAATCATAACATGTGAACTATTCTATTAACTCGGTGTTAGCTAAAACTACAACTTATATTGTACTCTGTGACTTGGGTAAGTCCGTTGCCTAATTTATTCATGTATTTGTATGATTTTTTCAATGAATTAGGTTAGGATCGCAAACGTAAACAAACAAAAAATATAAACATGATTGTCATCTCTATGAAACGTATTTTTGAAGCGATATTTTTCTGAATGTTGAGTGAATAGAATCATTCGTTTGTATTATCTATTTTACTGGTTTTACTGTCTGGCTTCTTACATTCAAACAATTTAGTATTTTAGACAACGATCCATCCGTCAATTTGAAACCATTAAAATGATTGAGAACAGCAAAGTAGTTTGCTGTCATTGACACGAAACAACGGAAATAATCCACTTAGAAACCTAATCATCTTCTAGTTGCAAAGTTAATGGTCTTAAGACATAATTTGCCAAGTATTTTAGGATGCCTCAAACCTTTTGTTACGTATTTTTAACAAAGATCGTTCTTCCGGTTTATTTTTGGTGTTGAGTTTTTTGCTAATAATTTTGCAAGGGACCCTTTGTATTACCCAATTCGGAGACTAATTGATTTTTACACCCATTTATAATAATAAAATAATATATATCATAGTTCAAAGTCTTTCAATACTACGTAACTTTAGAAGAAACTAAGTTGCCTGGTTCGGTTCCATACCAACTCAGAAACAACTCAACTCAACACATTTTTGAAAAGTCATTAAAAGTTATGAAAAAATATAATAATCTAACGTAACGTAATCGTTATTTGTTTAACATATTATTTTAATAACTTTTAATGACTTTTCAAAGAAGGAGTTGAGTAAGGTCATTCTGAATTGTAACGTCACCGCCTGATTCATAATTCATACATTTTGAAAACGTTTTCCAGCAAAGTCGATATTATTATTTATTTTAAATTAGGCCCTGAGGCCGATTTTTCCAAAGTCGGTAGAAACGACCCGTTCTTATGACATGTGATCGAAGCATGTGACGAATAAATACCAACCGTGTACATTTAAAAAAATATATTTATTGTTTTTCGTACACATAATATTATAATATTAACGCTTTCTTACTTGTTTTTTCTTTTCCTGTCGATATGTTTATCTCTGCAGCCGAGTGCATCGCCACTTTATCTATTTTGTTTTCCAAAAATGCCTAATTTAAAAAAAAAACTTTGTTAGTTCCTCATTTAGCCACTTACAAAGTAGACTGTAATTTTTGGTTGTCTATAAATATAACATATAATTTATACATTTTTTTCGCGTTGGGTCGGTGGTACTCGCACCACACAGTCATATACCTGTCGATAGAAAAGATTCTTCGTTAGTTTTTATTTTTCCGCCCATTCGGACAACTTAGGAATTCTGTAGAAACTTATATCATTCTATTATCAAACTTCAAGACCGGCCTGAACAAGATACGATTAATTCTCGCGGTAATTAATTGTCTCTACAACGAATGTAAGCGAAAGATGCGTAAAAACAAACGTGCGATACAGAAACACACGTGGGCGGGGGGCATCCGATTTTATGTCCTTAAACTCGCCTACTCCGACGATTTCTGTTTGGCGTGTACTATACATTACTACCTTCACTTTTATGTCAACCGACTACAAATATTTATCCACCACATTATTTGAGATAACTAGCGCAATGTCATATATGTATATATTTTTTTACGAACTTTGGCTCTAGCGATGGGTCTAGCCCAACGATACTCAATCTTTTTTTCTCTTCGGGCCACAAACATGAATTTGTAAAGTTACGCGGGCCGCAACACCCCCCCCCCCCCTCAGGGCGGACCAATTTTTTTTTAAGTTGAAATTTGCGTTCGTCAACTTGCACCCTTCCACCCTTGCTAGCTACGCCACTGCCCAACACTATATTGGTATGTACTTTACACGACAGTAAGAAATGCTGTTAAAATTTGCAAGTAGGTACCAGACTAACCAGTGACATTAACTAGTTTTTATGTATTATAATTAATGCAGTGGTTTCTAGAAAACCGTGAAAATCTAAAAAACGTATCTACCAGATTATGTGGACCATAATGACAATCCTTTTCGGGTATCACTATCTGTGCGTCAAAGTCGAAACGAATCTCAAGATATACGAAATTTAGAATGATAGAATTTTTTTTATATCAAGTTCCTGATAATAAAGTGTTTAGGGCCGCACAAAAAGCTTGCCGGGCCGCAGGTTGAGTATGGTTGGTCTAGCCCTTACTTTTTTAAGAATTAGCGTTATTGATCTAATTGACTGAGCGTAGCGACGACTGTTCTAACTCGACCATTAAGCATTTCATCTGTTTGTAAATTTGTTTGTTACGTTCTATCTACAAGATGGTGGCCGTTTTGTAGATTAAGAAAATTTAAAAATTTCATTTGTTAAGTAAAAAAATGAGTTTTTTTATTTAAAATTAGATAAAAATTACTAACATAATTTTTATGGACGCGAGGTCTTCTGTTTGCAGAACAACTTGTCTATGTAAATCGTGAACACAAGGAAAAATGATGGCACCATTCACAATCCATGCAAGGTTGACCGTACAGCATAATGACTAAACAAAACAATAATTAGTGATATCAATTGATCCCAACTTGGTAAATTTGGGATTAGACCACTGATGCAGTGATGACCTCATTTAGTCCTATCAAAGATCCACGTTTATCATACCTTCATTACTAACTAACCAATGAACCAGAATCGAAACATCTGCATCTATAAACGCCGTCCCCGATTGATTGACAAGCGATTGACGTTCAATCTGCAATTTGACAAGCGATCCACGAGCCATTAATAATCGCGTCAATTATTCATCATGGGTTCAATTGAAATTATAACAAATAAGCGTGATCATTGCCACCGTAACGATTGAGATTAACAATGGCCTTGTATTCAATTATGTATTAATATTGTTAACTGATATTGCCAACGCATTAGCGTGAACCAACTAACTAAACCATTGCGGAAAATTATCGCGGAATTATTCGCTTTGTAATATATAGGTAGGAACGGTGGTGTTGCCAGGGTATAGGTTTATTATTTGGACATAAAATAATTCATATCCCAACAAGTGACCACCCGTAACAACGGGCCGAACATTAGTCCCAATAATTAGCCCGCCGATATAACATAACAACATAACATAATAACAACCTGTTGCTCCCGCCCACAGGTGGTATTGTGCTGGGAGTGCAGGGGTGTAATGCCGTTGGTTCGTTTGATAGAACAAACATATTGCATGAATACTCTTATGAAAGCAGTGCCACTAGGAGCTCCGTTGTAACCCGTATTACAGTTATGTGCGTTAGAAAAGTTACTACGGAGTTATCAGCGTTTTGCTTACAATATAGTAGGTACTAGATGTACATGAACATTACACCTGTGTTAGTATTTTGTGAACATTAAAAAATATATATATATCTTTTTAAAACAAAATAGCCTACTCCTATTTCAGTACAAAAAAAAAATCGTTTACGTTCAGTTATATGGTTAATAAAACAAATTTATTTTGTTATTACTTAACCTTTTTTTATTTAAACAGTTTTGATAAGTTCATATTAAACGTAGTGTTTGGAAGAGTATATTATTAACATAATATAAAATAGTTCAGATAAAGCGAGGATTCTAAAAAAATACACGAAAAAGCGCGTTCCGGAATTCACAAATTTAAAAAAAATTAAAGTTGTGCTATTTCATAATTTATTAATTTTAAATAATGAATAGTATGTTAGCGGCACGTTCCAAGGTTGAAGATACTCTCAATATAGACCTGTTGGTAGAATACCATTCAGAATTGACACGTTGCTTGAAATGAATTTAGCCGTGTTTGGTGAAGAGAGAAAGCCAGATCGGAATAACCATGTATTTCCCCCCATCTTCTACTATCTCTTTCTCTTCTACACTTCTTTACCTTTACAACCCAATTGGGGATGCCATAGTCTCACTAGCTCCAGATGGTTGAGAGCAGTTGGGACTTATGTTCAGTATTCACATAAAAAAGCTTTGTAAGTCATTATAATGTAGTGAACATTTAGGGTGACTTCAATTTGATAATTTACTTGAAATAATAATATATTGTGCTAATAATTTTAAAAAGACTCAGATGAAAAAAAAAACATTGTGGTATCTTACGCTATTAATTTTACAAGGACAAGATGAAAAAAATATGTACATCCTCCAAGGATATAATGTACTACTTTGATGATGTCGAAATTCAATTTATGTTTTTAGTTCATAGAAAGTTTATACTGCTCAGAGGGTTGTGCTTACAGGATTTTCGTAATTATTACAGCTTACAGATAATTACGTAAATAAATTAATTTATAATTTAATATAGCCTGGTTCTAACTCTATGGTTGGTTTCACGTTACATTTTACCTTTGTAAAGGGTTCTTGTTGGACGCCTTGATTGCATCGATTTGCAAAAAGATCTATCATCACTACACGAATGGTGCACACTAAATGATTTGTATTTTAATAATAACAAATGTGCTGTAATTTCCTTCACAAAGAACAGAAACAAATTTTCAAACACATATCACATTAATAATATCGTTTTATCAAACATAACTTCAATTAAAGACTTAGGCGTGATATTTGACTCTTCACTTAGCTTCAATAAACATGTAGATACAATTTCAAAAAGTGCATCACAAATACTCTTAGAATCACAAATTGCTTTAAAAGTGCAGAATTAACATTAACATTATATAAATCAATTGTGCGAAGTATTCTCGAATACGGATCCACTATTTGGTCTCCCAATTATGAGATTCACAATAATAGAATCGAATCCATACAAAGAAAATTAACCCGTGTTATTGCATATCGCGAAGGTTTATCTGATCAATTTGGAACGTATAACGACCGAATTTTACACTATAAACTACACTCTCTGACAGGAAGACGGAAACTTTCCGATTTATTGCTTCTGCACAAAATTATACATGCATCAGTTGATACACCAAACATTTTATCCCAAATTAACATCAACACACCATCAAGAAATTCAACAAGGAGGTTGCAACCACGTGTTTACCAACCATTCGTTTACCTACCACACAAATACAGGATATTTCTCCCCTTTATCACGAAAATTCAGATATTATAACACTATACACTGCTCTAATAATGAAATTGACATTTTTAATAACCCAAACACTTCAAAAAACATATTTTACCATCAATCGTATAAAGCTGATATTGTGATGAAGCCCTTTATTCAAATTATTTGTACCTACTAAATCCAGGTGCCAATAATAAATTGTTGGTGATTCTTTTGTATTCTACATTTAACTATTATTGTTTGTCATTCAGTTTTGCATATTTAAGAGGAACTAATTATTTTTAATACTATTTTTGTTGTAATTTCTGTAATTTAAATCATCCATGTATGTAATTTTTTGGGCATAATTGCCTGTTTTATGTACTTAAAAAAAAAATAATAAAAAAAAAATATATATATATAAAAATATACAAGACAATAATGCGTTTTTGACTTGAAAATTTCCTGTCTACAAGTATAAGCAAAATATTATTGTTTCTTAATAAAAATACACACATGGTAATATTAATTCTTGAATGTTCAATTTTTTAAGTTTTAATTAAAGTTGTAGTGACTTTTTGTTGTGAATGTGTATAACGTTGCACACCGGAAAGAAACTACAAAAAAGCTTAAATTGAATAAGATTCACTTTTCCGGTCGGTGGCTGAATTAACTAATGCGTTATCTATCCAAGCGTCTTGGGTAGAATTTCTCGGCCTTGCATCATTATAACGACGGTAGTTGGAGATTTACAAATATTGTCAGATTATTATTAGTAACCTGGGAATGTTTGCATTTTAAAAAAATAATCCCAATTTTAACTTGGGTTCTTTAAAAGGTTGGCGAGCCCTGGTGATGGGATATCTTCATTCAACGACGCGCAACTGCCATTTACACATTTATGGCTTCAACAGTTTTTTGCTCCAATGCCAAAAACCACACGAAACTATATTAGGATGTCTAATTATTTGTCTTAGCGTTCGCATCATTATTTGTTAGGAACGTCTTCGGTTGGCATCTGTTACTTTACGACACCCTGTAGATTCACTTCCTAAACTTCATAATATCTACAAAAGCTTATTTAAGGGTATTAATTCAATGAATTCAACATTGGAGTAATAACCCCAAACGGTTTGGTGACTTAGCAGGGGTGCCCGGATTCATGGGGTGAGGTTGGTCTGGATCTTGACGGCGGATGCTTTTGCTTGCCTATTGCGTGGCGGGCCGGTTTGGGAAACACTGATTGAAGGAGATCTCTTCAACCGGACTCTCGACCCATCTCCTTGCACCGCAGTGGGTGAGATGGATTTATAAGTACGTCACTTCTGAACACATTGACCCTAGATTATTATCCACCCCTCATACCTTTTCCCTCCCTGGAACTTCTTTTCCTTCTCCATAAAAAGACCCTCCACACACCATCCCCAACTATGAGATAGGCCCTGAGGGATTTTATAGGAAATTGGTATGTTTGATTCTTCTTAATTTTTATGCTGTAGTTATTGCTGTCCTTGTACCATACCGATTCAACTTGTTGACTCTTTTTAAATGTGTTATTCCTGTAAATTACCGTCTCAACGTAGGAGTTTCACATCTAGTATGATGGGCAATTAATATGTCAGCATCGGTATCAAGTGTTTATTTAAATAATATGTGGGTATATGGTATGGGAAATAACAGGTACTTCCACACCTTCTTTTTCTCCCTCTTCATCAACACATTTATCATCACAACATTCTCCATTGGGGATGCCATAGTCCCTCATTTGGGAAAAAATAGTGTTTTTTTGTTGTCGGTTATCTTAACTAAAGCAAAAGTCTGTCTTCTGAAGCAGGAAAACTCTCTAACGGTGAGCTCTTTTGTCATGAAATTTGCATAGCGTTTTCTGTCTGAAAGTTCCACTCCAACTCGAATTTTCCAACGTGATTCTCTGAATTATCCATGTAACTCTCATATCGGCATTTTGTTTGTTTTCAATAAGAATTTTTTTGTAAATTTTATTTATTTATTTATTAATTTTCGGGTAATCGACAGTTAACATTTTTTCAGTTTGTACATTGGATTGGATTTCCTCCTTATGGCTTCACCTCTACTGAGACAAAATAATAAGTAATAAGTAAATTAAATGTATAAGAAAGGAATATGAAGCCAAAAATTATATGAAACAAAAAATTATATAAAACGAAAAATTAAAAAAAAAAATCAATACGTGTGTGTGTAGAGAGGTTTTACATATAAATCAAATCATAACAGAAATATAAACAATAGAAACTTAATATTATTCACTAAACATCAGAGAAATACTCTTTTATGCACCTCTTATGTTTGGTAAATTCGCAATTGAAAATTTCCACATTGGATAATGTGTTATCATACCTATTGCATGCGTGTTATATTACCTATTTTGATGATACTCGAGCAAAGCCGGATTAAAGGAAGTTAAAAATAGATAATAATAGCAGACTGAGTATTTTTCATAAATTGATCTTCACTCAAAAAGTTCAAAACATCGCAGCTAATTAAATATGTATTTTTGTTTTCAATATGACCCTTTGAATTAATAGCAATAATATTTAAACAACTGTCTCTTTGTTGTTCTTAGTAGGCACCTATCTAACAGCTTTCTAGTGTATTATGTGCAAGAAAAACAACAAATAATGGTCTACGCAAGATCGACTACAGTACAGGCCAGTGACAAGTGTTTCGTGATCAATTTAGTACCATCGAGTAACGATAGCTTGCAAATAACGGAGATTGTTGTTGATGCTCGTTGTTACTGCTGATTTGCGTATAGTTTCACCGCATGCATGTTATCAAATAAACAGAATGATCAGTCTATTTTAAACAGTGAAGTTTACTTAGAGACAGCACTGACTTCAAAATTTGGCGGTCGTGCGCCAGGTCTGTGTTCAAGTTGGTCTTATGGTCTACGGGAGTATTGGAATGTCGGTTTTTAGATTAGTTTTGACTATCTTACATCTCAGATGAGATTTGGCTTTCCGCTGTCTCTGTCCTTCTCCTGCTCCAATCCTCTTCCACGTAATCTATACAGCTCTTCTTCGATCTGCCTCTGGGTAGTGTTTATTGGGACCCGCCATGACTTTTGATGTCCCGTCATCTGGCGTTCTTTCAGCATGTCGCGGTCTTTGGAATCAAAAGAATCGTACGATGGTTTCATGCCCGATTAGATTTTCGAGTTCACGATTTACTCGATCTGCTTACAAAAATGTCTTGAAAGAAAAATAGTAATTATTTTTAATCTCAAAAAGTTTGGGAATCTTAAATGGAAGATGTCCCTGCTACATTTCAATTTCCACAGCGACATATGCAAGGACACGAAGTCTTAAATTGACCCTTAAGGGTCTTAAGACTTAACGGCAATTTTTACGATTATCGCTTCTTTTCTACGGTAATTATTTTAAATGAGAGAAGCATAGGTTCAGGCTTATCTAGATGGTCCTCCGCTAATAAAAATGGGCCCTACTCAGCTGAAAAAAGATTTTCTTCCGAATTTCATAAATTTGGTGGATATGTTCAATAAAATTAAAAGCTTTGACCGATTGTATTACTAGTAGTTCTGTGTACAGTACGTCAAAAAGTAAGTTTCTAATTTTCTAAAATTTTATGAATCAAAACCAAAATTTCCACTGTACAAGATTTGTATGTAGGTACTTAAATACCTACCTATTTAATTATAAACTATACAATATATTATGAAACATTTTTTTTGAATTTCAAATAAGAATTTATTCAATTTGTTTAAGTCTGTTTCTAAATTTATCTTAACCACTCGGACCCATAAGCTTGTTTTCACAATAATATAACATTACCAGATTATGACGTTCGAGGCATACCTGACTTTTTAAATCAAAACCAAATTTTTCTCTAAAATCAATATTTTTATTTGGATTTATTTAGCCCTTTTTAGAGGCTTTTGTGATTTTAACTACTTATTACAAAGCATATACGCTTTGTAGCATTTTTGAAATTTTAAGTAAGGAATTATGCAATTGGTCTAAATAATTCTTTTTTCAATTTTTCTTCAAGCAAGGTTGAAACCACTTTGAGGATTGAGTGTTTTACGTGTAGGAGTGTAAGGTGTTGAGGCAAAGCGAATAAGTAAGACGTCGGTTCAATACTTACAAGTTTGTTGACAATTTACAACAGACACATAAATCAATCTCCAATTTAAATATTTACAATAATAATGAATGTGAAAGGCGAACAAATACGATAGACAAGTGACTCCTGACCGAGAATTTAGAGCAGAATGAATCGGTGGTTTTTGATGCAGCGCGAGGAAAGTGGCTTGAGATAAGGTTTGAATCCTATTGGTGCCTGGGGTACCAATCAGGTAGCCAGACGCTGCAGATCGTTGTCCTTTGTTCGACCTCCACACCACAATATTGAAAAAATGCTAATAAGAAAGTTCAAATAAACACGACGATTTCACATTTGAAAAAGTTATCTTTACAGAACCATTAAAACGGCCACCATCTTTGAAACTTCTTAAGTGACAGACGAGATGCAAAACGGTTGAACTAAAACATGACTTCGCGACGTTCAGCCAATTCTGCATGTATTTATTCCTTATTTTATCGTTGGAATAAGATGGCAATGATAAGAACTTACTTATAATTCCCACGCCGACGCCCATGGTGAGAATTGTAATGATTTTTGGAACTAAACTTACGTCTTTTTACATTTTATTTATATTATTATCGAGTTCCACGTTCCGGGAAGTAATTTTGTGCCTGTCTATGTTTTGAACTCTCCCGGTCAAACAATCAGCAGTGTGTCCTATTGACCACCTCAAACGCCAATCTCATGTGCCCCGTATCGTTGGAGATAGCATCGTCGTTACGAAGCGCAGCCCATTTGTTGACTTTTTAATAGTTTTACTGAAACATCACTCAGTAATAAGGCCTACCACTAGTTCTTCCGTTTTTTTTTTTATATTCCTTTCATTATTAGGACCACCGAACAACTAGTTTATATGTCGATGGGTAGAACATTTCAATTAATCAACGTTTTTTTCTGGGTTCCCAACATTGACATTTTAATATATTTATAATTTGGGAAGCGGATATGGAAACCGGGCACCATTTATTGGATAACTAACACCTCTTACAAAGATCACCCCAAGAGATTCGCTACGTTTGGTCACTTAGCAGGGGTGCCCGGGTTCATGGGGTGAGGTTTGTCCGGTTCTTAGCGGCAGATGAGTCTGCTCATCGTCAGTGTGGTGCGCGGCAGTCCGGATCGGGAGAGACTGGTTGGGGGAGATCTTTTTATCTCTCCAGTAGGACTCTCTCAGAACATCGCCTTGCACCGCAGTGGGAGGGTTGGATTCATACGTCCGTTACCCCTCAGATTCCTACCCACCCCTCGTACGTTTTTTCCTTCCAAAACTCCTTACAACACCCCCAAAGGTGAGACAGGTCCTGAGGTAATTTTTTTTTGATTGATTCATAATACTAATCGAACGAAAAATGTAGCATTGCTTATGAAAAGGCTAGTCATTCAAAAGAATACGTAGGTATGTAGTGAATGAAGTAGCTGTATGAAAGGCCCGCTAAAGATGTTGTTTTGTCTATCACTGAATAATACACACTAGAAATGCTTTTCATGTAGATTTGAATGGAAACCGTAAAATTGAAATAAACAAATAATGGTCATACTTTTTGATCACGAAACACGTCTGCATAGCATTTCTTGTGTTCTTTATTCTATGATTCTATCGAACTTTATTCTATTCTGAATCTTGCAGATTGATTTCACAGAGATAACTTGTTTTTTATTTTTTTTATGCTGTTTTCATATTTCAACTCGAATCATATTTTCAACGGACGGGTTATTTCACGATATATTTCACGACAATTTATCAATTTTCAAAGTTAAAATTCAAGTTCTGTTAAATTTCTATTCAAGTTCTCTTTATTTCACGATGGGCCGTTAGTTTAACACTTGGATAATAATAGAACTTGAATTTTACTTTGAAATCTGAGAAATTCTTCAAATTCTGTGAAACAAGAGATTCATATTTTTACCTCATATCTTGGAAATAATGGTTCATTGAGATAAAAGATCTCTGCTTTAATCTTAAATCCAACCTTTCAAAAAATGTAGGTACTTAGGTACCTACTTGGAAGTGACTCCAGATACTAGTATCTACAGCCTGTATGTTGGACAAATATCTATGAACTTCAGAGTGAAGACTAATATCTACAGAGCTAAGGTCGGATAAATATCTATGACGGTCCCAGTGGTGACGAATATCTATGGAGCTTAGGTGGGACTAATATCTACAGAGGGCAGCTGAGCAAGAAGTTGTACGAAAAAGCATAAATTACTTCACTTACGTAATACTAACCTAACCTAACCTAACCCAACCTAACCTAACTTAACATAAATTAAGTTTTTTAAACTGCATACGCAATGTTAAGTTATGCCAATATGCTATACATAACAAATATCAGTCACCGAACGCCACGGGTGTGTTACTATTTACGCGATAGTAAAATAACGTTTTTCGTACAATTTTTTAAGTTATTATCTTAAAAATGAGTGATCCTGTGCTTCTTGAACTGAGGAATATTATACTTGAGCAAAATAAAACCATACAAGAACTACTAACTCGTGTAAAAAGCATCGAAGTGACTTTGAATTCTAAAGTTATCGGTGATAAAAGTGTACCTACATCAAATGTACGTAAAGGCGAGGTAGATGCAGCGCTCACCGGCCGCCGCTGGGCCGATGTCACTGCCCCCCCGCCCCCGCCACCGCCCGCTCACCCGGCCACTCGCCCAGAGTCGACAGATAGCGTAAACAAAGGTCGAATGTCTACTCGCGCCACAGCTAAAGCAAAGGAGGGCGAAACAACTCAAGTTTCTGGGACCATCTACAAGGGGAAGAGGCCACTGTCCGGCCCATCTAAACCGAAGAAGATGTCAACTCCCGTTACCCCCCTTACCGACACTGTAACATCGAAGACTGCAGAAACCGATACAGCAGAATCTGAAACTGAAACAGAAGCCTATGCCTCCACTTCGGCTAACCCCAATTGGCGCCGAGTTACACATAGGCGAAAAAGACGACCAGTACTTCGTGGTACCGCGACTGAGCATAAAGGCCTCATAGCCGTCGAAAGGCGCAAGTATATTCATGCCTGGCAATTTGATGTCAACACAACGGTTGAGGATATTGTAAAATTCCTTCTTAACATAAACAAAGAAATTGTTTACGATGTTGTTAAGTTGACAGCCAAAGCTGACTACGCCTCTTTCCGGATCGGAGTCCCGGAATCGAAGCTTTCGTTTTATATGGACCCGAATATATGGCCAAATCATGTTGCATTCAATGAATGGTTTTTTCGGAGAAATGCTGCAACCAATGATGCAACGAAACACTCTGAGAGTGAGAAGTAATTCTAACCTCTCTATGTATTATCAAAATGTTCGAGGGCTAAATACGAAATTGGCAGTATTTAAAAACAACTTATTTGCTCGTGAAAGCTTAGATTTAATAGCAATCACTGAATCGTGGCTGAAACCAAGTGTGCATAATTCAGAGCTATTTCCAGAAAATTATGTTGTCTTTCGTCGTGACCGCCTCACACGAGCGGGAGGTGTCGTCCTGGCTGTTCGCGCTGATGCTGTAACCCATGCTGAGAGGATTTCTTCAATGGACCTCCCCGATACTGAATCCCTGTGGGTGAAGCTATCCTTGAAATCTTCAACTGTTTTTGTATGCGTGATATATGTGCCACCGCGTTCTTCAACTTCGTTATACTATAACATATTCGAAAAAATAGAAAGTAATTATAATCTTCTCAATGACAAAAATATCATAATATTAGGTGATTTGAACCTCCCTTCTTGTAACTCCAATATTGTGAACATGTATAATTATTTTAAATGTTTCTACGGTTTGCAAGAATATAACTTGATATGTAATGATTATAATAACACTCTGGATGTAGTTTTGTGTAATGCCAAGGATCTTATAAAGTGTGTTGAGAAATGTCAGGACCCTATTACAAACGAAGACAAGCACCACCCTGCTTTGTCTATAAGTATTAGTGAGGCTCACTTAGGTGGTTCAAGTTCATGTCTAAACCCAAGTCCAATAGAAGTTCCTTCCTATCATGGAGCTAGAACCATAAACGCCTGGAGATTCAACAAAGGTAATTTCCACTTATTATATGAATTGCTTTCTGAATGCTCATGGCAACCGGTCTGTCAAAGTTCAACAGATATAAATGCATTATGTACAAATTTTTACAATTCAATTTACAATATATTCGATAAGTGTATACCCATTTCCACACCTCGCACTACGGCACACAGAGTATATCCTAAGTGGTACACCAATAGTATTATTTCAAATATTAAAATAAAACATATTTTTCATAAGCAATGGAAAAAAACTCGTCACAACTTGGACTATGCTAGTTTTTCAGCCTATCGCTCCATCGTAAAACGTGAAATCAGTGAAGCTTTTAAAAATCATTTAACTTCAATGGAAGAAAAATTGTCTATCGATCCCAAACAGTTTTGGAAGTATATTAAGGATCTAAAAAAATCCAACAACTCATTTAAGTCTATGATTTTTGACGGTGAGGAATTGACTACTGATGATAAAATCGCAAATAGTTTTGCTACCTTTTTTTCATCTGTGTACAAAAATGTTCAACCAACTCTCAATATTGACTCTACACTCCACACTGTACAGATTTGGCCCTCATTCGACCTGGACAGTATTTCAGAAAAAGATGTTAAGGAGGCACTCTCAAACTTAAAGAAACCTCACTCCATCGGTCCTGACAATATTCCAACATTTATACTAAAGGGTTGTTCCGACCTTTTAATACCACCATTATGTCATCTCTTCAATGTATGCCTAAAAAACGGGATTCTCCCAGACATCTGGAGATTAACTAAAATAACCCCTATCTACAAAAAGGGAGACAAACGCGATATCCGAAATTATCGACCAGTTGCCGTTCTATGTTCCATCATGAAAATATTCGAGAAAATTCTACATAAATATATACTTAATCACATTACTCCAATTCTTGACGACCATCAACATGGTTTTAGATCCCAGATGTCAGTAACATCAAACCTCTTATGCATCTCAGATTTCTTATCACGAACTCTCGACAATGGTGGCCAGGTGGATGTTGCTTATTTTGACCTGGAAAAAGCATTCGACAAGGTTGACATCGACATTCTTCTTAATAAACTAGCTTCATTTGGTTTTTCCAAAAGACTACTCTGTTTTTTTGCTTCATATTTTCGAAATCGTAGACAGTTTGTTTATTATAAGGGATCCAGTTCTTTTGAATTCGTAGTTTTTTCTGGAGTTCCTCAGGGGTCTATCCTTGGACCACTTCTGTTTTTGATTTTTATTAACGATATTGGTGCAGTCATCACACACTCGCTGTATTTACTATTTGCAGATGACTTGAAACTATATCGATCAATAAAAAATCTTCTTGACTGTATTCTCCTTCAACGTGACATTGACTGCGTCTCAAACTGGGCCAAAATAAATGGCTTGAACTTCAGTACACCCAAGTGCAATATCGTCTCGTATACAAGATCAAAGAAACCGCATGTATTTCAATATACAATTAATGAAATTATTCTCCAACACCTTAACCAAATCAAAGATCTAGGAATTATTTACGACAGCAAATTAACTTTTCACCAACACATCGATGATTTAATAAGCAGAGCATACAGGCTTCTCGGCTTCGTAATTAGAAACTCATATCCGTTTCGTAACACAAAAACACTGACGTTATTATATAACACACTAGTCCTGAGTGTACTTGAGTCAAATTCGATCGTCTGGGCCCCACACGAATTAACATACACTTTACGCATTGAAAGAGTCCATAAGAAATTTTTAAGGTTTTTATTCTCGCGGCTCTATGGACGTTACCCTTGGCTTTACCCATCGATTTACATATTAGGCATGACCAATTACCACTCCCTAGAGACACGTAGAGGTATTGCTTTGCTTAAATATTTTTTTCAAATAATCAACGGTCACTTATCTAATAATGAGATACTGGCCCAATTAAATTTTTTTGTACCAGAGTCTCACTCTCGAGGACGTCATCACAACCTCCTATATGGTAGAGCAAGCCGCACTAATTTATTTACGAACTCACCTATGGGGAGAGCTACGTGCTTTTTGAATGAAGTGGATAAAAAAATAGATTTATTTTTTGTGTCCTATAGCGCATTTGTAAGATTTTTGGCATTGCATATACACTGCATAAATGGTACAATTATAACGTCTTAGGCTATATTGCCTGTAAATTGTTATAAATATATGTACAAATTATATATAAATAAATAAATAAATAAATAAAAAAATAAATAAATAATTGCAAATCCAACCTCTACCAGTGCTGTCCTTTCTTCGTCCTCACTTTGGTTCTCATAGATATTAGTCAGCAGTTTGAGCTGTAGATATTCGTCCTCACTTTGGTTCTCATAGATATTAGTCCGATTTGTTCAGTTTTTTTTTAAATTCCTGTAGATATTAGTAGACGCCTCCCTTGGAAGTTACTTTACAATCAATTTGAAAGGATATAAAGTCCTCTTCATCCACTATTTACCTTTCCGATGTTGCCTGAAATGATTTTAGATGTTCAGTTGCCAGATTTAAAGTTACCTTGATTTTCTTCGTCCCTTTTCCTTCTATACTATTTGATTTCCTCTCACATTCCTCTGAACGTGGTGCCATAAAAAAATTACTTGTAATATTCTCTGAAAGTGTTCGTCGATGATCCAAATCCCAAACGAGCCAGAACACTGGTTAATTTATTATCATTTTTTAGAGAATCTCATTGTGGAGCTAGTAGATATGGACAGTAGCTGTTTTCTTTAAAGTGCGTTTGTGCAGTGAACTCTCCTTCCCGAGTTCGAAATGAATCCCTAATCCCATAGGTGCGTTACGATTACCAGCTCCTAAGGGACTTTCCGTCATCTGTTTAAGGTTCATAAGAAACTTCTTTTTTTTTACATTAACTCCACACAGGAGGACCTGAGGAAAATAATTTCCTTCAGGGCCTATTTCACCTTTGGGGATGCTGTGTGGAGGGTATTTTTAGGAAATTAAGGAGGGGAAATTCTGGGAAGGAAAGGGGTATTAGGGGTGGATAGGAATCTGAGGGTTAGTGTGTCCAGGAGTGACGGACGTGTGAATCCATCATTAGTCGCGTCAGAGCATTAGACTAGCAAATTTTGGGAATCTACCAGCTGCTTGAATGCGTAGCATCAATGAGATTTTGTATCAATAAGTTATTAATATATTGTAATTGTTTTTAAACAGATTTTTTTGAGTTGTTATTAAAATTTGATGATAATGTTACATTTTTATATTAAAAACCAACGGTTTCTTGTGTAAATTGTAATTTTTGGTGTATAAAACTATTTTTTGTAAACAACTTTTTATACGGTTCCATGCCAACTCAGAACTCTGTGCTGTCGGTGGCGAAGATAACCATCGGGAACATATAGAAATGAATGCTCTCCAAGATAGCTGAGTTTTCAAACCATCCGCGAATCAATCTGAAGAAATGCGTAGCAATGTGTATATCCCTTCTGACCCGTAGATGGTTCATTCCGAGTATACCCAAAAGAAAGTCAAAGTCAGAAGGATACAGCCACGGGTAATAGCCATACTCCCTCATGTACAGAAATCTCAGAGTTGTTATTAAAATATTTTGACGATGTTACTTTTTTATTTTCAAAACCAACGGTTTCTTGTGTGAATTCTAATTTTTGGTATTTTAATCTATTTTTTGTAAACTACGTTTTATACGGCTCCCATGCGAACTCAGAATGAAACCAGCTCAGAACCACCTCAGAAAGGTCATGAAAAGCTATGAAAAAATATTTTTTAAATATCCGGTAACCCTAACCTAACTTAAACCATTTAACAAATTTTTTAAATTTTTTTTTATCATCACTCTTAATGACCTTTCTGAGGTGGTTCTGATTTTTATTCTGAGTTGGCCGGTCATCGTTTTATACTTACATAGGATTATTCTTTACCAATAGACGTCCAAATGCATCTCCGTATTGTATTTTGTTGCTTGGTCACTAATCTGATGCGGTGATGTGATGAAATTCGTTTTGGTCTAGGAAAAATATGTGTAATATAATATATTTAAAATCCCAACGAAGGTTTTTTTCATATATCTGTAAGAATTTTTTTCTCCCATTTTAATCTCCGACTCAACTCCCAATGAGATAGGCCACGAACCGCCACTGGGTATGACTACTAACACGATGCTACCACTTCAAGAGTTACAATATGCAGCTGTAGGGAGTGGAGAGTACCAATAGTTGTAGTGGACGAGAATAGGTGAAGAGGACGAAGAAACACCGATTCGTCTATGGCCTATGGTGTCATTTATAGCATTTTTATAAGAAGACTCGGAATACTTCGGTTTAGAGCCACGTTGTGGAACCAGGAGACATCGCCAAACACCCATTGGACGGGTTCCACAAACAGCTATAAAATATGTGGCTTGGCCTATTTAAGCATATCGCTCGCTGTATAATCCCATTGGGTATGTACGGTGAGCGATATGCAGAAATACGCCAAGCCACGTCTTTTTATAGCTGATGCGTGTGGCACACATCTTAACATTTGTTGTGACCTTTACTACAGGGACATGTACTCAAATAAATAAATTATGTCCCCTGTGTTTACTGGAGCAGTGCAGACCTTCTCCGTAACAGTACAGGTAAATAAAATAAAACAATGATGTCAATTCCACATCTGCTTGAAAATGACTTAATGCTGCCGTTTTATTTCATCACTATTATCACAATATATATTCTGTAATCAATTTACCTATTCTTTTCACCTATTTACTTTATACCAGGGGTGTCAAAGATACGGCCCGCGGGCCGCATGTGGCCCTCGGGCCCTATCAATATGGCCTGCGACCATTTTAGTTTTCCTGATATATAACCATCCAGTAACTAGAACAGTTCTCCATATTTGGTTTTGGTTGGCAAATTTAGTGCACATTTTCATGATATAGATATTGCACATAAACAAGTAGTATTGCCTTGTTGTCGATCTGTAGATTCGTCAACCTGGATTGCGTACCACGGTGATGTATTAATCCTCTGCAACAATTGTGTCTCAATGTCTTCGGCTATTTCCTCAATTGCCTTGTTGTCGATCTGTAGATTCGTCAACCTGGAGTGCGTACCACGGTGATGTATTAATCCTCTGCAATAATTGTTTCTCAATGTCTTCGGCTATTTCCTCAATTGCCTTGTTGTCGATCTGTAGATTCGTCAACCTGGAGTGCGTACCACGGTGATGTATTAATCCTCTGCAATAATTGTTTCTCAATGTCTTCGGCTATTTCCTCAATGCGCCTAGTCACAGTGATAGCCGACAAAACCACACATCTTTCAATTCCACAAGCCGTCTCAGAGTGGAGAAAAACCTTTTGCATCTTCCTATTGTAATTATTTATGTGCTAGAAATGAGACTTCAAAAACTTTACATGAAGTGGAGAAAGACCATGTTCATGTTCCAACTGCAACTATTTATGTTCTCAAAAGGAACATTTAAGAGTCCACAAGCCATCTCACAGTGGAGAAAAATCTTTTTCATGTTCCGACTGCAACTATTCATGTTCTCGAAAGTGAGAATTTAAAATTCACATGCTGACTCACTGTGGAAAAAAACCTTTTTATGTTCTGACTGCAACTATTAATCTTCTCAAAAGGAATATTTGAACGTCCACAAGCCGTCTCATAGTGGAGATAAACCATTTTCATGTTCCGACTGCAACTTTTCATGTTCTCAAAAGGAACATTTAAAAGTCCACAAGCCGTCTCATGGTGGAGAAAAATCTTTTTTAAAGGAAGTTTGAAGTTTTTTAATTTTTTTTTATTTAAACGAATATATAAAATAATTCCATAAGTATACAAAATATAATGGTTATAATTGGTTATTATAAATAAAATGTAATTCTAGCCAAAATGTTAACATACAAAAATGGCATTAAATATGTTGTTAATATATACCCGAATCTAAGAAAGCGTACAGCACGTATCCTGTGTATGTTCGGTAGTACCTATTTATGCGAGCAGATGTTTTCTGTTTTGAAAATAAATAATAACAAGGCTTACGGATGAACATCTCCAATCGATTCTTAAAATAGCTTCCACAAATAAATGACACCTGACATCAAAGAACTTACCAAAAACAAAAAAAAGTCAGGTGTCCGGCTCAAGATAATTTACCATTTTACCCTCCTTTTTACCTTGAATGAAAATTTATAATAACTAGTTACATATCTAACTAAATAAAGATTTTAACAACTGAGTATGGGTTTTAATTGTGTCTGGCCCGCTTACACATGTTAAATCTTATAAATGACCCTTAATAAAATCCAGTTTGACACCCCTGCTTTATACGTTCTTTTTTATGTATATGTTTCTGATGTACCTGTGTTCTTTTTCCGTTTTTTATTTACTTATATAATCAATCTCATAATTATTCTTTTCTTTCTTTGTTTCAATATTTTATATTATTTGAACTATGACTGTCAATAACTATTATAAATGTAAATATAAGTTTGCGCAGTTAATCCTACATACATAAATACGTTATTTCCGTCTTATTTGAATGGTTCTGAAAAACGTCTTCTAAATTTTTTGCAATTCAATTTGCTGCCAAAACTGCCAAACTTGTAAATTACTCAATTAGATATAATGTATGAACATTTAGGATTGCAGATTATTGACCTGCAACCATGTCAATGATAAATTTTCAAAAAAAACATGTCTAGAACGGCACATGAAAGCCACAAATTGTCGAAGATAATATGAAGCTTACTATGGTGAGAGTTGGTGGAAATCGAGTTTAAGAAGAATTGTAATAGGTACTATTTTTCATACAAAACTACATCGGCAGTCTCTGGCTTACGTTATGATCCTTTTGAGACATTTGAGAAGATTTTTGGTTTAAAAAAAATTGTTTTCAATTCGAAAAATGTCGCTAAAAAACATGTTTATTAAATTAATTATTTTCACCGTTGCCATTATAGTGCATGTGGTGTGTGCCGTTTTAATTATATATATTTATATTTATTGCAATAAAAGTAGAAGAAAATAAATAAACAAAACATGTTTTATTTAAATTACGAAAACACGTGGTTTTGCCTACAGATGTAAAGGTGGCAACGTCGCGTCGCGCATCGGTCGTTGCAAGTGCCAAGTGGTATCCATTATACCAAACCACCCATGTGGCATCCTTTGACGATTGGCCAATAATTTATCGTCACCCAAAATCTTAATATCACGTGATACAGGGATGATTTGTGCGTGTTCCTTTTTTACCATTGACGTATGATATCTAGACGCGCCCTGTGAAATGCAAAATGACCCCAGAAGCCAGCAAACGCAGGCTCAAGGCCCATTTATGAAAAAGTGCCTGCATTGTTTTGCACCGTTTAGATCGCATAGTGTTTTGTGTTGTACCTTTTATCGGTCTACGAGGTCTACACCGAAACTAATTTGTGTTCCAGCCGTCCGCACCGGAGTTAATTTTTTCAAACACAAAAATATCTAACTTCCGAATGTTGTACAAAGTACACACCGCGGACTTTATTTTTGAAAATGTAGTCGGCTATCTGACTACACCAAAAAAATACACCTTACATACGTCTTTTAGACAGCGTAATGTTACAGAATTACTTTTGTTTCCATCAAAGTTTCCTACGTCATCAAATCACCGCACTGCTTGTGACGTCACGAATGTTCGACTACTAATACATACAAGGAGGGCTAGTATCACAATTTGGAAGAGTTTTCAAACTTTTTTAAAGCGCGACCCGCTTTTAGTAATAAAATAAATTATATTATTTCCATAAATTATAATTATAATTACATAAATTCACCACCAGCTGTTTTTTAGGAATGATCAACCTTTTTAGTCGAAGTATTATTAATGTATCCATTTTTATTATGTACCTATGCGGACCTTGGTGGGAGGGTATGTACAACATAACCTGGTTAACTTTGTTGTCGATGGAGTCGCAAACCTACTTTAAATATTGTAAAACAATATTTTTTGTTTAATAAAACTATCAAAGAGGGTAAAAAAAAAGCCGCAGCTGAAAATTTTATATCCGCAATGCCAAAACAATGAATGATATCGATTTTTTTCATTTGGAAATGTTAAATTTTGGCGGTTGATTCAAAAAGGGCAAAAATTGTTAGACAAAATTTTTACTACGTTCAAGGTCAAACCAGTAAATGGTGTTGGTTTATTTTCGTTTGGAATTACAATATTTATAAGTACAATGTTTCGTCGAGATAATTTTTGTTATTTTGTAAAACGGAAACTTTTAAAATACATAACACACAGATTTCAACAAAAAACCGTTGCACAATTCTTCAATTAAGGTCGCAAGTTAAACATTTACAATTAACACTTATAATTTAATTGTATGAAATTTCCCCCGATAGATAAAAATCGTAAGATATACTCCAAAAAATATTATAAACACTATATTTCTGATATTTTACAAGATATATAGGTATATGAAAAATTTCGTAATTCATTGTTTTTTTTAATCCTTTTTAAGACATTTTCCGTGATATTTTCGTTCTATTTCATACGAGTCATGTTTTATTAAACATTTTCACAATTTTCGTTTAAATATTATCGTTTTTAAGAATAGCACGCTCCCTCTAACATTCATATTTACGTATCTCCTCTTCCTCTTCTTTTTGAGCGCTTACTACTGAGCTTTAAGTATCCACAAATTTCAGTAATTTTTTGTATTTATTATACGCAAAAAACTTAATGTTTTGAGTAGCTGATTCAAAACTTTAAAAATAAATTATAATTTTTGGCTAATACCTCTTGCAAAACAGAACAGAAGCCTTTGAATATTTTTTAGCGCATTTTTTTTGTAGTCAGTCCGAAAAGCTGTAAATGGGCTTGCGGACCTCTGGTTGCTCATCACTGTGTTAATGATGAGCAACCAACTTGGGTAGCCCACGGTGCATGGGCGGTAAAAATATGATTTTTTCGTAAATGTTTTCAAGCAAACGATGATTGGTTTTATTTATTAAACTCGTTAAGCTTACGAACCATCAGAAAAAAAATGCAGACGCATCTGCCGCCAAGACCTGGACAAACATCACTCCATTAACCCGGGCACCCCTGCTTAGTCACCAAACGTAGCGAACCACTTGGGGTGACCTATGGCAGAGGCGTTGGTTATTCAATAAATGATTCCCGAGGCGGCGGTACCCATACTGGCCTCCGAAATTGAATCGCTTGTCATAATAAAGTTAAAAAAATATTTTTTTCCAATTAAATTTATAAATGTCTCGTGACCCCCACTTTGAAAACCACTGTATGCAGCACAGCTTGTGGATATTGTTCATGCGGCCAATCCGTGAACAACTATTGATGTATTAGTTCGACAGAATTACACAATAGGATAACTTGGTGGTCAGTTGTATATTGCCGGGAACTCTGTATGCAAGACGGCGGAATTGGAAGGAGAGTTTTATTGCGAAATTACTGTTATTGGCGTTATTTTTTTCTGATTCTTACTATGAGAGGGCTTGTCTAGGGTATACTTGGTCGAAGTTTTTTACATTATCGCGACACAGGAGGCCTTGAGGAAAAAAAATCCCATAAGGCCTATATCATCTTTGACGATGCCGTGTAGAGGATCTTTTTGGGGAAAGGAAGGGGGGGAAGTTATGGGAGGAAAAGGGTATGAGGGGCGGGTAGGAATCGGGGGATCAGAGGGACGAACGTGTGAATCCATATCTTCCACTGCAAAATGTCCCTCAACCTGTCTCTCCCGATCCGGCCCGCCATGCAGTAGTTGGGCAAAAGCATCCGCCGCTAAAGCTTAAACAAACCTCACCCTAAGAACCCGTGAACCCCTGCTAAGTCACCAAACATAACAAACCTTTGTTGTTGGTTATCCAATAAATTTGGGAGGCGGGTGTGGGTGCCGCCACCCCGGGAACCATTTATTGGATAACCAACATCTCTGCCATAAGTCACCCCAAGTGGTTCGCTACGTTTGGTGACTCAGCAGGGGTGTCCGGGTCCAAGGGATGCGGTTTGTCGGGTCTTGGTGACACCAATTGCACGGTTGGCCGGATCGGGAGATAATGATTGAGGGAGGTCTTTTATTCTCTAAAGCCGGAATCTCTCGGAACATCGCCATGCACCGCAGTGGGGGGAGCGGATTCATACGTCCATCACTCCTGGACACACTGCCTCCAGATTCCTACCCACCCCACTTACCTTTTTCTTTTCCAGAACCTCCTCTCTTTCTTTTCCTGTGTGGGATTTGGGAGGCGGGAATGGGTACCGCCGCCCCGGGAACCTTTATTGGATAACCAACACCTCTGCCATAGGTCACCCCAAGTGGTTCGCTACGTTTGGTGATTGAGCAGGGGTGCCCGGGTTCATGGGGTGTGGTTTGTCTAGGTCTTGGAGGCGGATGACCAGTACACACTGAACCCCAGATTCCTACCCACCTCTTAAACCTTTTTCCTTCCCAGAATTCTCCTCTCCTTCCTTTTCTTAAAAAAACCCATCACACAGCATCCCCAAAGACGACATAGGCCCTGAGGGAAATTATTTTCCTCAGGACCTCCTGTGTGGAGCTCATGTAAAAAAAAAAGTCCTCCACACAGCATCCCCAAAGATGACATAGGCCCTGATGGGAAGGGTAGTGGGGAGGGGAAGGGAATAGGAAGGTGGGGCTAATTATTAAGTATTAATTATCGAAGTACCGGGCTATTCAGATCTGGTCAAATTATTATGACCGATACAAGTATAAGATTTAGATGTTTTTTCTAAGCAAAAGCTGTAGATACGTTACTTTTTCAAAGTAGAATGCTAAAAAATAGTGACAGCATAAAACGGATAATTTTGCGGGCGGCTAAATGAGGAACTAGCGAACGAATAACAGAACTAGATAATTTTTAATCACAGATTAAATAGATAGAATTTTTGACTGGAGTAAAAGGAATCGGTTTATGTTCAATGTTTAGAAGTTTAATTTAGTCATCGGTGTACAGTAGACGCCCTCCACCATGAAGGATCTTGAAATCGTGTATAAATAGTAGGCTGACATTTCATGCTTATATTGAGATTACTTGCAGCACTTCAATGAGAATGCTGGGCTTTATTCTGCGCACTGCAAGAAATTTTGGAGATATCCGTGTTTTCATAATTTTATACTATTCCTTAGTAAGGAGTAGACTTGAAAGTTGATTGGTAATTTGGAGTCCCACCCAAGTAAAGTATTCCCTGCTGTTGGAGAGAGTTTAGAAGAAATTTCTGGGATTTCTCTACACGAGTGAGTATGGCTACTCCTTATGGTTCTATCCTATCTGTCGACTACGATACGGTCAGAATGAACCATGTACAGGTTGGAAGGGGTGTACACATTGCTAAACGTTTCAGAAGACTGATTCGTGGATGGTTTTAAAACTCGACTATAATTTCTACGTTCCCGATGATCATCTCCGTCACAGACAGCTATCTCCCAACTTGCAGTACTAACTTGCCAATTATTACTTGCTGGCCAGTGGGGAAAGCTACCTTGCTGTTAAAACAGAATAAATTCGGATATCGACATATTTAGCATCAATGAAGATGCTTTTAAAAGGCAAGCTTTGTTGCTACTGGTAAAGTTGATACCTTTTTTTTAGGTGCTTCAGATTTTAAGTCCGGGTTAAATCTTCCTCACATGAAAGACTAAGTCAATCAACCAGATACCAAATGGGAAAATAATTCACCGACTCCAGATATTTTCATATCAGAGGGTTCGGCTCGGTAGAACTTCTAACTGGACCGATAAATCCTACTGATCCCTCAATATAAACATTTAAAAAATCTTTCGTAATCCTACATCTATTTAAAATGACTGCTTTTTCCATTTTTATATGTAAATTCTTTGAAAAATCTGATAAGCCTAAATTTTGAATTAGAGAGCTAGGTATAATGCCAGTAGCCGAAATAACAAATGGTAATATTTTTATATTCTGAGAATGCCAAATTCTTTTAATCTCTTTTCCTAAATATGTATATTTTCTTATTTTTTCAGTTACAGTTTTCTTAATATTACTTTATATTTATTCAACAAATTTATTGAAAACGTATTTATATGTTGTGATGTTTTTAAAATAATTAATTTAGTTGAATTAACAACTTTGACTACGTTTTACGAGAGTTCATTTTAAAAGCCCACAACTTCGTCATTTTGGTAGATATCAAAAATCTAATTTTATATAGTTCGCTTAGTTAAAAATCGCTTTAAATAGTTATAATACATTTTCATGGAAATAAAAAAAAAGAGGAACACCATTATTGATGCAGTATATTAATAGTGTTTTTAGATTTCAACAAATTATTGAAGACGAATATTACCAATAAGAACGGCAGTGGTAAAATGAATTATTATTTTTAATTGGTAAACTAATGTTTAAGACAAGATTTTTATGCATAGCACAAATGGTAACAATTATTATAAGCAATAATTAATAGCCTGAAACACTCATCAACATTGAAAAAATCTCCCGAGAAAAGATGTAGATGTATCTCCTCCAAGGCGATGAGCATCATGAACAGCTTCGTGAACGACATCTTCGAGCGCATCGCCGCCGAGGCCTCCCGCCTGGCCCACTACAACAAAAGGTCCACGATCACCAGCAGGGAGATCCAGACCGCCGCGGCGCCGTCAGGCTGCTCCTTCCCGGAGAGCTGGCCAAGCACGCCGTTTCCGAGGGCACCAAGGCCGTCACCAAGTACACCAGCTCCAAGTGAGGACCCTCGCTTGCAACAAACAAACACGACACCCACCACCGAACACGGACGATGCGAAAAACACAACAACAAACAAACGACTCACCATCGTCGTCCAAGTCAAACAAAAAATAAAGTTGGTTGTTTTCAGGTGAAAAATGTAATAAGCAGTAATTGTTGAATGAAACACTAGTATATATTGAATTATTTGGCGGGTGGGAGATAATCCGACGTAGCTCAGTTGTTAGAGTAGTTGACCGGATATCAGAAGGACGCGGGTTCATGTCCCGTACGCGGCATTTATCTTTTCTCGGGAGATTTTTTCAATGTTGATGAGTGTTTCAGGCTATTAATTATTGCTTATAATAAGTGTTAAAGTGCATAAATTAATCTTGCCCAACGTTAAAGATCACATCACTTAGATTAACTTCCACTTCAATTAACAAAATGCAACGGAGATATTGCCTTAAACTTATTTCATTCTACTTTTAATTGGACTAAATTTATTAAAAACTCAAGTGCTATTGAATTTGATTAAAAAATTGTAAAAAAAAAAAAAAACTTTTCGCCACTTGCAATTCGGAAAATAAAAATAAGGGAATACCACGTATTTCACTCAAGTTGTGCATGTACTAAATTAATTCAGAATAAGTTGTATTTGGTACAATATTTTAATTATGAAATAATAGCTATAATACATTACATGACCATTTCACATCACTTAGTCTAGCCCCCGCTTGCAATTTGAAAAGTAAAAATAAGGGAATAATAATAATAATAATAATTGGACAATTTGTAGAGCGCCGTTTTTGTAAAAAAAACACCTCAAGGGCGCTGGAATACCGCTCTTTCACTCTAATTCTGCTTGAACTAAATTGATTCAGAAATCAAGTTCTGTATTTGATACAATATTTTAATTATAAAATAATAGATAAAATACATTACATGTCCATTTCACATCACTTAGTCTAGCCCTCGCTTTTAATTAGTAAAATAAGGGAATACCGCTATTTTACTCTAATTCCGCTTGAATTAAATTGATACAGAAATCGTGTTCTGTATTTGATACAATATTTTAATTATAAAATAATAGATAAAACACATTACATTTCCATTTCACATCACTTAGTCTAGCTCTCGCTTGCAATTTGAAAAGTAAAAATAAGGGAATACCGCTATTTCACTCTAATTTTGCTTGTATTGATACAGAAATCAAGTACTGTATTTGATACAATATTTTAACTGTAGAATAATAAAATTAATAAAATAAATGTACAAGTAAAATTTGGACCTTGCATCACATCACTTCATCTTGCCCTCACTTGCTATATGAAAAGTAAAAATATGGGACTACCATGTATTTCGCTTTAATTCTACTTCAACTTAACTTGAATTTACTCCAGGTGTTATGTTGTATTTGATACAATATTTTAATTATACAATAATAGATGAAATACATGTACATGTACAGTTCTGATCGATCACATCACTTCGTGTAGCCCCCACTTGCAATTCGGAAAAGAGAATGCCTCAAAGCGAATTTAATTCAAATTTCTTTTGGCTAAAGAAATTAAATAATTAAATTATATTGTATCTGATTCAATTGTAAAATTTTGTTTGTGAATCTACTCAAATTTCTAAAAAGTATGAACTGCTCGACTTAAGAGGCTATTTCAAAATGGTCTCTGGCCCCGAACGCGGGTCATACCAAACTGTATATATTCTAATCTCACTATGTAATCCATAGGTTCTACATATCAATTAGTAATTGCAGTAGCCTAGTAATATTGCGCAAGGATTATTCTAGAACGATTGGCCGGTGCCATTGGGTTCGAGTCTTCATTCAGAATAACACTATGTGTGCCCAGCTGCCATCGGTAGCCAACAACATTTCAGTAAATAGATAATAAATCACTATTTGTGTAAATTTTTCTCATTGTTCAACTGGCCGAACACTAAAGCAATGAAAGTATGCTGAATGTCATTTTACATGATGAATTTGTTTGCCGTACAAACGACGCGCAGTTGCTGTGAAAATAATTCAACGATATTTCCCGGGAAAATTATATTTTTATGCCCACAATGACTTGAGACTTTTTATCGGCATAAATAAGACGTTAATATTTTTTTGTTAGTAGGTAAGTGCTCACTCTTGGTAACATTCAGTTCAAACATGAATATTTTTTGAATTTTGCTTTTGATTCTTTTAGTTTCTTTTAATGGACGCATAACATTCCGCACTCTGTCATCAAATGTACTTTGATTATAAAAACATAAAGGCACACATAAAATGAAACCAAATACTAGTACATCCCGTACGAAAATAAATCAACTATCAACTTCTTTTGGTGCCTTCACGTTTTGGCTCCGGCCTTAAGGCGCTGCAACCGGGCTCAAAAAGAAGAAGATGGAGAGATATGAAATTACGAATTTTAGAGGAGCGCGCTAATATTTAAAGCGACAAAATCGGTGCGAAAATTGTGAAAATGTTTAATAAAACACGACTCGCTTAAAATGGAGCAAAAATCTCACGGAGGTTGTCTTAAACAGCATTAATAGAAACACTGTGAATTTTTTCATACATATTACTTGGAAAACAACTGAAACCAACGTGTTTATAATAATTTTCGGAGTATACTTTGCGATTTTTTTATATCGAGGTAATTTGCGTTTCGGCGCGGGGAATGTCTAGATATTATCTTCAAGAATAACATATATTTTTTTAAGAGCTTTAAAACTTAACGTGTTTAAGGGAGATATGTAAGAAATCGGTAGAGATTCGGGTAGCGGCGGCTTAAGTCGAATTTACATTATGCAACTAGTTGCATGCGTGTTCCAAATAATTGCACGACACCAAAATTTGATGTCAATCGCGCAAATTTAGTGTCGTGCAACCTTCAGTATCAAAGCAATCATGGCACGATCAAAATCAAAGCTTTTTTCTGCAATGCACAATGTTGTACGCAACTCCCACGCAGTTAAAAGGAACACATACGATCGCTCAGCTGAAATGGTTTCGCGACACTAGTTGCATCACGGTTTTACACTGTGCAATTAATTGATTACCACAGTGGAGCAGTATTTTCGCGCTAGCGCGATTCTAATTTTGTGGTATACAACTAATGCATACTTGATAAAACTGTAAGTTTACACGTGAAACTACTAATGCAACTTATGTCACGACACAAATTGTACGTAACAAGTTGCGTAATGTAGTTTTGCTTTAAGCAACTGGCAATTTTTAAAATAAGGAAATAATTAAAATGGTGAAATTACATTTCGACTTTTAGATGCTTATCAGTATTTGTCTAATTTTTGCTATTACATATATTCGCGTTATTTTTTGCTATTACATATATTAAGTGGTATATTCGTGATGGTCCGGGGCGCTAACTAGGTTGGCAAGCTGCGTGGCGATCCTCTTTAATAAATCTTTGACACGGCACGGGTTCGT
This sequence comes from Limnephilus lunatus, assembly GCA_917563855.2. Lineage (NCBI taxonomy): Eukaryota > Metazoa > Arthropoda > Insecta > Trichoptera > Limnephilidae > Limnephilus > Limnephilus lunatus. The sequence goes on along the minus strand of OU830602.1, from coordinate 11,963,083 downwards.
CGAACTGTGACAGTTCGATGCATCAATATTCGAATAATTATTTGGTTAGAAACGTCTGCTAATTCTGTCTCAAAATGCCACGATAAAAGAACATTTATGGGTGCGGATAAGAAAATATTTTAATAATAATAATGGCGATGAGTCCCAACAACTGTCCAGAGAAAGCAACGGATTCCAAATGCGAGAACCATTTATTGGATAACCAACACCCCTGCCTTAGATCACCCCAAGTGGGGTGAAGTTTGTCTATGTCTTGGCGGCGAGTGTGTCTACCCAACCTCTGCCTGGCTCGCCAGATCTGAAGAGACTGGTAGAGGAAGACCTAACTTAGACCTCTCCAGCCGGACTCTAAACCCGCATCGTCGCCTTGCACCGTAGTTGTCGGGATGGATTCACGTCTGTCACGCCTCGACATATTGACCCCCAGGTTCCTACCCACCCGTCATTTTGTTCCTTCCCAGAAATAATTTCCCTTCCCCTCCTTCCTTTCCCTAAAAAGACCCTTCACACAACATCCCCAAATATGAAATAGTCCCTGAGAGAGTTCTTTTCCCTCAAGTTTTTTGTGTGAAGCTAATGTAAAAAAATACAAAACTATTATACTCCCACACAATAAAAAAAAATAAAGGCCGATTATTTTTTTTCAATAAAAATTCTTTGCTTGTCTTCGGACTTTTTTCACTTTTTGTGATAAACAAAAATATGGTCACAGAGGTCATTCCAAATAAATGGTGATAATGCGAAATAAAATCGAGTTATAAAAGTAGGTCCGTTCGAATGAAAATTTATGAATATTAATCAAATTGACACAAACTTTGTTTGAAGAAATATAAAAATTAAGGAGATAGATGGGCTATCAACCATTACTTGTATGAAAACACACCAAATACATATATTTAATTGGTTCCACCGCTTTGATAGTCTGTGCATTTTGATCGTATCTCACCATCTATATATTTTCCATGGCCTAGAAGTCAAGAAAAGTAGAAGATCATAACCCGATAAATTTTAATTTGATATCAATTTGGGAGGCGGGTATGGGTACCGCAGTTTATTGGGTAACCAACACCTTTGCCGTAGGTCATCCCAAGTGGTTCGCTACGTTTGGTGTCTAAGCAGGGGTTTTCGGATTCATGGGGTGAGGTTAGCCCGGTCTTGGCGGCGGATGCGTCTGCCAACAGCTGCATTGCAGGCCGGATCGCGAGAGAATGGTTGAGGGAGTCCCTTTGACTTATCCAGCCATGCTCTCTCGAAACATCACTTTGCACTTTGCGAGGGATGGATTCATACGTCTGTCACTCCTGGACATATTGCCCCCCAGATTCCTACCCACCCCTAATACCCTTTTCCTTCCTTGAACTTACTTTCCTTCCTTTCCTAAAAATACCCCCCACCCAGTATCACCCAGTATCCCCAAAGGTGTCGTAGGCCCTGAGGGGAATTATTTTCCTCAGGGCCTCCTGTGTGGAATTAAAAGTGGTACGCGAAAATGATGTGTGTGTTAGGTAGGTACTCAAGTAGTAGTTCTGGAACAGTAGACCTCACAATCAAAAAATATGTTTCTAATTTTCTCTTATTTAACGATACAAAAACCATAATTTTATCTGAAATCATAAGATTTATGCGTGGGTACTTAAATACCTACCTGTATAAACTATTTATTACAATATGTAACATTTAAAAAAATGTTCAAATAAGGTAGTTACTGGGAACTTCATATTAACTTACTCATAAAAAAATTCCGTAAACTATCATTCATTTTTAAAACGATTAGAAACATCATGCCACTAAAACAACTAAAAAATGTTTACTACGCTCTATATCAAAGCCTTTTAACTTATGGTATTTCGGCCTGGGGGGGAGCCGCTGACACATTAAACCGCTAAACACAACTCATAAAACATTAATTAGGATCATGTTCAAAAACCTTATCTTCATCCAACGGAAAACATCCCAATTACTAATAACATTCTAGATATCAGGAAACTATTCATTAAGAAGATCATTCAAATAAACTGCATAAAATCCTCACCATGCCACATAAATCACCCAAAGAACGCAAGAGCAAAATCGCAAAATCAACTTCTAGTGCCAAAAATTAAATCAACTTTTGCCCAAAAGCACGAATCCTACCTCGCACCTCTTATTTTAAACACCTTCCTAAAAGAAACCACTTATTGCATCACTAAAATAAACCTAACCTGATTATATAAACAGTTCAATACATGGTTACTATACAAAAAATCCATTACCAAGTTATTAATAATCCCATCTTAGTCTTTATTATACATTCTTTATAATATATATATAAATATATATTTTTTTTTATACATAAAATATAAATATGTGTTATTTACATGTAGAGAGATTTATTCTTACTCCTCACTACTGCTTATATTATACGCCTGCATATATTATTATTACTGCCTATGTTTATCTATATTATTTGGTTGAAATTTTAAATATTTTTAGTTTTAGATTCTTGCATTACTAGTTGTATCTAATGAATTTCTGGTTATTTGAAACTTTGTAAATTCCAATAATTTCCTCTTTGGTTATATTATTTCATTGAAAATTTAATAGTCTTAGTTCTAGATGCTTGCATTGTATAAAACGTATTTTGGTTATATGAAACTATGTAAATTTCAATAATTCCTCTTTGATTATATGTACTTATGTGTTTACGTGTGTGTGTATGATTATGTACAATATGCTTATGTATGTGTATATATATGTATGGATGAGTATAATATGTGTATGTATGTGTGTATATATTTATATGTATGTATATATGTGTGAGAGCCCGTTCACACTTCCGTCGTAAAAACGGAGATAGGTTCCGTCTTTACGACGGAAGCCCTAGCCGCTGTAGTGGCTCTATGGAGCTGTCGACACTTGTCGGATCCGGCGTGAAGACGGATCCGTTATTTTTTGCCGGAGAGTTCGCCTACGCAGAGTGTCCGTCGTGAAGCCGGAAAGAAACGCGCTGGCTCATACATTTCAATGGAGCTGTTCACACTACACGGCGGGACGACGGATCCTTTTGAACCCGCCACACCCCGCTTCACACTTCACCACCGCCCGCTCCCAGACGCAAGCGAGCAGGCAAATTGTGTTTTTATGGGGCGCGCGTTTGGCGTTTATAATATTATTATGTAATATATATGTTCGTTCGAGAATGCGATTTTTTCTATTTAATCTCAAAAAAATATTTAGTCGTATCATTCATGTTTTTTAGTCATTTTAGTTATAATAATTGCTGGATGATTTTCGCGTACTTTCTCCTTTTCAAGTATGCAAACAAAATATTCTCCCACGGTTTGAACAAATAAGGTCCGACCCCTGAAGTAATTTTATGGCTGGTATTACATCAATACATTCCCTTACCGATTTGGAAGAAAAAGTTTATTATTTAAATTGTTTTATTTTTAAGTAGGTATGGTAGGTGTTTTTAAGTAGTCTTCATCGTCGTCCATTGCGCAGTGCGCAGGACCGTCTACTGAATAATGATAAAATGTTTTGGTCGTTGTTTTCGTAGAGTAGGATCCGTCTTGAAAACGGAAGTGTGAACAGGGGCCTAGGGCTTCCGTCTTAACGACGGAACCCATCTCCGTTTTTACGACGGAAGTGTGAACGGGCTCTAAGTGTATGCATTAAAAAAAATCATACCTCTGAATTTGAATATGGAGACAGACATACTGATTATAGTTTTATATAGCCAATGAATTCATCTATATTTTGTCGATTATCACATATTTGTAGGATTTATTAAAAAAATATTATAAATCGTGTAAAACTTCTACTTAATTACTTACAAATAAGGGAAAATTTGCCAAAATTGGCAACAAAACAATCCGAGGTATTTTAAATAGTGCCATATTGTTGCAAAAAGCGCTTCAGTGGTTAAAACAATATGTCGTCAGTCCAAAATAATATAAAATTAAACATTTTCATAATAATTTCGAAATTTAAAAATATGTATTTAGTTTAAACCATTCCTAATCTAATGTAAACATGCATCCCTTCAAAAAGTAACTTTGTAATTAATAAGCTATTAGAATCATTTACTGAAACACCAGGTTTTTATCCGGTATAATTTTCATAATAATTTTGAAATTAAAATATGTATTTAGGTTTGACCATTCCCACTCCAATGTAAACATGCATCCCTTCAAAAAGCAATTAAAAAATCCCATTGATCATATATATGTATAATAACGATTTGACAATAAAATTAGTCCATTAATAATTCAAATTACTTGTAAGGTTGTTCCCTAATCAATAGATATTGAAGTGAGCTACAAACCCAAAGTAATTAGCCCACTGGAATAACCAAAATACTTAGAAATTCGACAGTCTAAAATGACTCAGTAACAAAAATAATTCATTAAAATCCTTGTAGACTACCCCTCTCCCCCTCCCCCATATGTTAGGTATATAAACCGTAGGCTAAGAATTATTTGTACCAGTCTGAAGATGGCTCTGACGAGCTGAAACCGGTTACGGTCAAATAAAATTAAGTGGAATAAAGTTTTTTATTTGTTTTATTATAATCTATTATAAAATTAAACAATAAATAGGTACGTTGGTTTATAATGAGTTTTCCTGGAAAATTGTGTGATTAATGACTTTGAACAATCTGGTAAATAAGAATCAGGTGATTTGTATTAGTTTAATATTATTTGCATCACGTTTATTTTTACGCACATGTGTTCTACCAATTAAAATATGATCCATGTATGCAATCTTGTGAAATTATTCTTTTAAATGGGAAATTCCCTTGGTAAATTGTTAACAGCCTTCCACGCAAGCAATCAAATTGTAAATGTATTGCAAAATCTGTGATTCAGTCGAGGGTCGAAATTACAGCTCTGCTACTTAAAACGATGCACCACGTCATTTAAAATTCGCGATTTAACGGCTAACAATAACACTCCTTAAGTAGATGGCGATAAGGTTTAAATTCCCGTTTAACACCAGCCGCCTCTTTTATTTATTCAAGAAAAAAATTAGTGTGCAGTTCACACGCGGTAGAAGCGAAACTTTCAGTAAACTAAAGTAGACAAGAGTGAGGAGGTTAGAAAGCACCGCCAAAGAGGATACCGAAAGGCTACGAAGCACCGCACAAGAGGAGACCGATTGGTCTATCTCATTTTCTTATGCTAAATCCTACAGATGGATATTTATTTTTAGTGTTGCTATTTTTCGTTTCATCGAGTTTCAAATCACAACGGTGCTAAATAAGTTTTCACTTCAAAAAACGTCGCCAAATAGCGTGCTTTATTTTATTTCACGAGGTACATGCACAAATATTTAAATGTTTTACGATCATTTTCTAAAGAATTAAATTTTCTACATTATCCAAAAAACCATAACCGAAAAGGTGTTCTTAATTAGGAGATTTTGAACTTTAAAGCAGTTTTTTTAGCTGATACTTTATTTTTTTCTGGGCTTATAAAAAGACTAATAAAAAAGTACTCGATTATTTCGAAGGCACATATGTGTTCTACTCGCTCTATTTAATTGAAGCTTCTAACATATTTCTAAGCCATCTAATTTTAAACAAAAATCACATGATTTTGCATTACTTAGTACACCAAGAACCCAACTTCCTCGTATTCCTGGATTAACTATAACAGTTATTAAGTACATCACATTACGATAAATAGGTTTTTCTGTCGTTTTATATGTTATGCCCATTAAAATACCATCAAATATTCAATTGATTCTTGGATTTCGTTAAACTTTAACAAGGATTTGGTCGATATTGTGAAGGGTTTTTAATTATTTCCGCTAATGGCTTCAGTTCTCAAATCCTTGTGACTTTGGGATGTTCCTAGAAAATTGGCGTTCTAATCGCTCATATATCGCCCCTCCTTCTCAAGCACAGGGCAGCAGACAAAGGAAGACCGCCATTTACAAGATTAGACGGAATTGCATCTCGGAAGCTGGAAATTTAAGTGCACCGGGCATCTATTGACCTACCAAATCTCTCAAATTAATTGATTCTCTTATTCGCTCATCTTTCAGTGACCCTTATCGAAAGGAGCAAACCGTTTCCCATTTGAATACTTAAAAATATTTATATACATATTTGCATTGTGGTTTCCATTTTAGTGGTTTATTGGCACAAACGATAAACTTTTTTCTACATTTTATTATTAGACCGTCCCAGTTTTTGACCGTTATGGACCCTGCCCAGTTTGATATGTATTAGCTAGATATATATTCTTATTATTATGTTAATATAAAACGTAATTAGCAGCTACAATTGAAAATCAATTATCCACATAGTAGAACTTAATTTTCAAGTTTATTTTGGTTACCTACCCTTAACCAATGTAATTGTATTATTTTCTAAACAAAATATTTTAATGTATTTTCCTTACTAGATTTATAAAAATGCCTACTCCTAAATAAAGAATCAAAAATGAATAGGTAGTTTGTTTTTTCATCTCTTAAAGACTTGGAGGGTGACATCGTCCTAAAAAAATGTTTTTCGGGTTAATAACCAAAAAAATTCCCCAATCCTTGATAACATAATGATTTTTAGAAAGGCATTCTGACGATTATATGGCGATCCCTCGCTGAAAGGAACTGTCTGAACTATGCGGCTTTTTATGTCGGTGAATTTAAAAATATTTTTTTGCGAAATCACAACACATAATAACCGTGTTACCAAGGGCGGATAAAAACTATAGCATTTTGGTGGAAATCAAAACAAACATAACCAGAACCTCTTTTACTTCCAAATGATTATGCAAATTTCAAGAAGCTAAGACCGCGTAAACATTTGCGAACCGAGTAGCAAGCGCGAGCTGAGCCACAAAATAACAAAAAATCGCCGCTTGCGGTTGTTTCGTTCATTTTCTATAATTCGTGGCATGGCCCGGGTGTCGGCTTGCAAATTTTTACGCAGCATCATATCTCGTACGGGAAAACGCCTTCTACGATCGCATTACTTTGTAAAAGAGATTGTCTGAACCTACGGAATGATACCTGTATTCTGTTTCCGTAAATTCATTTTTTTTAAATTTTTTAAAGTTTTTGCTGAATGTCATTAATTTACCTACTCATAAACTTCTAATTTATCTTATTTTTCAATGGCGCTACAGCCCATTTTGAGCCTTGGCCTCCTTCAAGATGAGCTTCCATCGCCCTTTGTCCTCGGCAGTCGTCTTCCAATCTGCAACACGGAGTAGTCCTCTTGCATTTCTTGACATCATCCTCCCATCTCAGCTTAGGTCTGCCCGCCTTTCGTTTATCTCCCGGATGTAATGTTAGAACTTCGAACCTTCTTCGGTACTCGTTTGCTTGGCATTCGGTGCACATGTCAGCCTATCTTAGTCTTTGGAGCCTTGGATGGGTAGAGAGTCTGGGAGCTTGGTAGATATCATATCACGTACCTGCTAAATTATAATATAGATATTATTATTGTTTCGATTTGAAAAAAAAAATCGGTGATAGGTAAGTATATACAGAGAATTTTCTGTATCGGAAACTCATTATACTTCTGAAGTGTGTTTATAATCTCTTTCATTTGAGTTATACTTCTTTGGTGATGAAAAGAATCCCTTTTTCTGATCTTCCACTAATTAAGTTGGAAGAAGCGGACCTTTTATTGTTGACGCGCGGCATTAGATCTACCCTTTTACCCCTTTGTGTATCTCATCCCTTACTGAGGGGAGGGCGAAGGAAGCATTTAAATTTTCTACTCCCATTGTAGCCAGCCCATCAATCATTATACAAGATTTCAGAAAAATGTTACAAATTGATCCACATAATAATATAATTTTGTAGGTAGATGCGCCTATTGTACTACAATGGGTACAGCGGTATTCATCTACAATGGGTACTGTTGGATTGAACGTTAATCAACGCTTAACCTTCGCCCTCTTAGTCCGTTCGATCGATAGATAGGCTAAATTTCAGTAACTTCTCATCGTTTCCTAGCATGACTGCAGATCGCCAATGCTTTTTTCCACAAATCAGTTTCTAATCGTCAAAGCGTTTTATTCTTTGCGCCTTTTTTAAACAATACAAATAAACAGATCAGTACTGGAAAACTGGCAATTATTTAAAATATTCATCTTTTGGCTTCCCGCACCTGTCGCTAAATGGTTTAGGTCCGGCGCTGTCGATATATTAAGAATGTATATTTCAATTTATTTTTTTTAACCGTAGCTCCTTGCAGAAAGCCCTGAGGAAAAAAATTCCCCTAAGGCCCTATATCAAAACACTTACTTTTTACTTTCCATATGGCGTCACATTTTTGGTTGATGAAATTGTCAGTCAGAATTATGAGGTTCTTTTTTTCGATTTTATGCATTTTTATGCAGCTTTAATGAGTTTTATAAATTTGACATCTTCCTCACGGGAGTCTTATTATACTTTATATTATACTTTTGCTTGTTTTTTTTTAATTTTTCTTTTTAACATTTTTTGAGTGTTTTAATTCCCTTTCTTTGAAATGTTATTTTATCATTCACTTTAATTTTAGTTTTGTTTTTTGTTAAGGTTTATATATGTTTTTTAAACTTTTTTTTGTGTCTACATTTACTATTCTTTACATGCGACTGCCATGATACGGGAATGAGTCTTGTATGGTGATCGTGATAAATGAATACTGTAAGATAAAATTTACATAAAATAATAACTGAAAAAAAATCATATTCTGCTTCGGAGTTCGGAAAAGAGTAACAGAAATTGCAAACACCACCCTCGTATCAAGTTCATGTTTATTAACTATTTAAATTGAATCATTGAAAAATACGGTAATGCTAATAAATAAAACCGAAACATGAAACATAACAAGATACATAAAATAAAAAGGTAACGGTCGCAACTGGGAATCTAATCAAGGAGCTCTGTTTTACCGGGACAACGCATTGGTCATTGTGACCTGATTTTTGAAAGCAATTTTTTTTTGAGATACTTACTTTTTTGAAGTGAAAACTTCTTTAGGACCGTTGTGATTTGAAACTCGATGAAACGAAAAATAGCGACACTAAAAAGAGACAAAAACATACATCTATAGGATTTAGCCTGCGAGAGAAAGAGAGAGATAATCGGTCTCCTCTTTGTGTGGTGCATCGTAGTCTCCCCACTCTTGTCTACTTTAGTTTTCTGAAGGTTTCACTTCTACCGCATGTGAATTGCACACTCTGATTTTTTTAAGTAAAACTTCTTTACGCACGCTTGACTTGGGGAGTAAGCTGGTGAATGCGTGACGAGAGCGTTACGAAAAGGGGAAGGTGAACAGAAGTTGAGAGGGAGATAGAAAGAGAGGGAATTGCGTTTCGTACATTACTGTAGGTGCAAGAGAGAGAGGTGCGAGCACACATTTTCTTTCTCTCTTTATCTAAGACACAGTGCAGGCCTATTGTCTGTATCACACTGTAGGAGCTAGAGAAAGCAGTGCGCGCGCATATTTTCTTTCTCTCTTATTTTATAAGTTAGTGAAGTTTTACTTACTTACAGTCGTGTGGTCTAAAGCACACTCGTTTTTTTTTTTGTTTTCTGTGTTTTGTTCTGTTTCAAGTTCCGTTTTGATTTATTGGTAGATATTATCTTATTATTCGATGATTAAATGTTTCATTGATGGGCATATATTTAAAAGGTTATATCTAAAATTAAATATACGTAGGTATTTACCTACATACGAGCATTTACAATCTAAGACAACGATTTATACAGCGACTTAATCTCAGGCCGTAGGAGTCACCCGCTGTTCAGTAAACCCTCAATTATCGCCTTCCGCTACACTCCCCGTGTCTCCATTTCGCTTTATGCTCTAATTAAATTCGCCATAAACATGCAAATCTTATTCGGTTCACGAACAGAAGATTATCTGATCTAAACTTCGTCTCGCGACTCCTTGTGTGGATCGCGAGATCGTCCCTCCGGGTGGCGGTGATCCACCTCACCCCAACAAATGCAATCTACTGGCTGAAGTAAAAAGGGATAAAACAAAACAAACGTAATTTTTTTTATTTATTTTTGGAATGCTGACATTTTTCCATCACACGTCGCAACTAAGTATTCTGGTATGGCGCAGCCGCGGGTCACATGATAAGCACTCCATCTCGTTCTAGCAGCAAGGTAACACACAAAACAGCGCGTTTATCATTTGATCCCGTCGCGACTTATAGGGAAGGGATCAGTGACAACGTGTGATATATTTTTTTTGTTTTTAATAGAAAAAAATATCATCCGACAGCAAAATGACATGTGCATTTTTACTCCAAATATGCTCAGGAATCGCTGGTTAAAATCCTTCGGGTACGTGCTGTTACACCTTTTTATTAAGGCAACAAGGTTGAAAGTGCCACTTTTTTTTTAAAAATTGGATCCTATAACGTATGTTTATACATCTATTTATAATGTACGCATAATATTAAAATTATTTATATTAGAATATTAGAATTAATATTAATATTAAAATTATTTATATTATTTTATATTAGAATTATTTCGGGAATTTAATGTACCATCAATCATAGAATTGTATAAGAGAAACGCCTTATATCAAATATATAAAGAATATTTTATTCAAAAAATTCACCCCTCTGATAGCATAAGCAATAGATATAAAACTAATGGCTTAATAGCCATTCCTGTGCTTAGAACAACCACGGCTCAGCATCACTATTTGTATTTAGGTGTAAAATGGTACAATATATTATTGTCCAAAAACAAAATTAATATAACGGGAACATTGAATTATGAACAATTTAAAAAGCAAATTAAGTCCCTGAAATTGGATAATGATATATTGTACCCTTAATTTAATTTACCCTTACTTGAACTGTAATATCTAATATTAAAAGCATATGTATATATATATATATACTGTTATTTGTCCTTCTAAAACTATTTTTTCTAAATTATGTACCTTTGTCAAGTAATATTTGTATTTATTTTCATGAGTTCTTTTATCATTGTTTAAACATCTCACTAAAACACTATTAATTTTTTTTGCATGTTAATACTCCTCCCATAAACACGAGCTCTTGAGCTCAATTTATGGAGTAGTAGTAATATAAAATGAATTATTGTATAACCTTGCACATGTAACCATTTGTATTGTAAAAACAAAATTCTTGAAATAAATAAATAAATATGTATGTTTATTCTAATATCTCATAAAGTATGTGTCTCACATAAAAACAGACACACACCCCACACCACACAATTCAGGACTTCATATACTGATGTCACTGAAGGCAGCCCAGTTTCATGTTGACTGCCAGCCGAATCTTCCCGGATGAGGTTTTTCATGGTTTCCTCATTTCCGAAGGCAAATGCGGAAGAACTCCATATAAAAAGGACATGACCGCCTCCTTCCCACACCCAACATAACACTAACAGACACGTATGACCGTCGGCTACTAGTCATGATGATGAAGATTGATGAGTTGATGAAAACATGCAATTTTAGTAGGGTTTTTAGATAACAATTTTTCCCTACCGATGAAATACAAGACCTCCAAGTCTAAAGTCTATAATAGTTAGGTAATATTTTAAAATACCAACATGAAATAAAAATTGCGAGGCGCAAATGACTCCGTTCTGTTTATATAAAGAACATTAACTTTAAATTCAATAAATAATAAATGATTCACCTCTTCAAGGCATATAAGAGTTTAGTAAATCAAAAAAAAATCATGCAACGATAAAAAACATCGCCAAAAGTAATTTTTATTTTATTATGCGGAGTTCAGGTAAAACTATTTCAAAATGTTTTTCGGTTACACTTAAAATAACTTAATCTACCACATTACACAATAACACAGATTCGATAAAATGTTTGTAATTAGAATATTTTGCACTTCAAAGCGTTTTTGCAAGTCTAATTTTTTTTGGCTTGTTAAAGTCTTTCTAAAAAAATATTTACTGAGTACATAAGACCAAGGTGAGATCCACTCGCAGTATTTTTTTAATGCATCTATAATATTTCCAGACGGTATAATTTTCGAACCAAAAAACATTATTTTGCGACGCGTCGCACGTTAATGTTTTGAGCTTTTTCATAGATGTTCTTGTTTTGTTTGTATGCTTTATGCGTTGTTGTTTGGTCGGGGGTGGGTCTTGCTAGTGAGAAGATTGCGGACACAGATAGTGTCCAAGGAAGGTGACTGTTTCTGGGAGAGTTCCTAAAGTGTGGAGGGCATATCTGTAGGATATCATTTAAATTTATGTGGACGATTGCACATAAGCTATTGTTGTTTGGCCAACAAAGATGGGAAGCGCCGCAACTGCTGCGTCTTGCGAAGGGATAGGCTCACATTGTGGATGACACGACTGAGTTTATTTAAAAAATATATATTTAAATCGTGGACGAGTTTGGATTGTTTATTGTATGTATCAATGATCAGACTTCCGCTGCGTGTTTCATCAACAATTATTGCTTTTCCAGGCTCACGATAATGAAATTTTGCTACACATCGATTTACAGTAGATCTATCAACATCATCGTCACCATAATCATCCTTTAAACGACGATTAATCTCTGTAAGAGTCACTTTTTCAGCAGTTAAAAATTCGGTAACAACACATTGTTTACTTTGCTTTGTCATAACACTAAAACACGTCCCCATACTTGCGCTTCTCAAAATACACTGGATGATTTCAACGACCTCAAACTTGCGTGTACGTATAAAGTTGGAATGTCACTTCCATATTCCACCTGCCGCGCTGCACCACACGATGTAAATTCAGTTAACAGCACCGGAAAGGAAAGGTTCAACGATATGTTTGTCTTTGGAAATCTATGGGATTGATGCGTAAACTTTAAAGCAATTGTTGAAAGTAAACTGCACGCTGAAAATAGTTTTTTTTTTTTTTTTTTTTTAATGCCGGCAACCCGGGCGTTTATTGTTTTAAATTATCGTATACAAACAAGTAAGTAACCCGCCTCACTGGACTGTACTGTTCTGAGACGGGTACATGTACATATATTTACAGATGCAGTTGTGTTGAGTATTCCAGTAAGGAGAGACTTAGTAAATTTCATGACTCCTTGCTTCAGACTGTATGTGGGTAAAGCAATCTTCTGCTTTATTACTAAGGATGAGCGACGAATGCTTCTTTTTTTAAATTGTCAAATCGGAACTCGACTGTTGCGAACTCCTTAGTCTAGGACGTAAGAGTACCAACTCGACACACTAGGCATACTGACGTTTTTCTATGTTACTGTTATAAAACAAACTCGCTAATTCCTCGCCTACATAGGAAAAAAAACATACAAATGTTATCGACATTTTTAACACAACTAATTTGATGTTAAAAACATACCTAAATAATTGTTTCATGTCAAAATATGATTTCTGATAATTTTATCTAATTGTAAATTATTGTAATTAAAGTCATTAGCAGGTACTGATTTACTCCCTTTTCAGAACAAAGTAAAATTAACGCTTAGTGAGTATCTTTCGATTATTCTTTTCCTTCATGCTGTGAGACTGAAGGGAGCCGTCAGGGGAAGGATATGGTGTAGAGCAGTGGTTCCCAAAGTGGTCCGTACGGATCCCCAGAATCATCAGGGGGTCCGTGGAAAATACAAATTGATTTGTGGGTCCCTGAATGACGTCAGGGGGTACGCAGCAAGGTTTTGACACATTTTTATTCGTATGGAAGGTTTCTTCGGAGGAGAGGCGAAGTGGGATGGGATTGGGCGGGATGTTTCGACCCACTCCTCCTACCCCGTTCCGCCCCATATCCAATTTCGCCCCCTCCGTTGTGGTAAATGTGCCCCGTTCCACCCTATCCCATTCCGCCCCCTCCGTTGTGTTATCCGCCACGGGGTCCGTGGGCCAAAACAGTTTGGGAAAGGGGCCTGTGGGCCAAAAAAGTTTGGGAACCACTGATGTAGAGGAAGGTTGGGAAGTCATGTGTTTGGCAACGGTTTGACAGTAGCGACCAGTGACGTAAGAAAATTATTCCTTTGTAGCGACTAACGGAGAATCCTAGCTCTTTGGTCTCTTGCCCCGAGGACGACTCGCTGGGTGGAATGCGAAGTTTAGTTCAGAACTTTCCAACTTTGAGGATGGACTTAATGTGATAGAGAATTATTGCCTACTTCATTTTTAAGTCAAAGTAAGCGAGATATGTGACTACTACTGCTTTCCAAAATATCAAACTGACCAACTTCAATCCGTGTTTAATGCAGCGGCTCGACTCATAACCGAAGTCTCTAAATATTCACACATTTCAGAACACCTTCGTAATCTTCACTGGCTCAAGTGCCCTGAAAGAATCCAGTACAAATTGTGCTAGATGGTGTTTAAATCAATTAATGAAATGCCCCCCCCCCCATCTTACATCTCTGAACTATGTGTCCCAGAAAATAAAATACTGCGAGGCAGTCAACCCTTAGATCAGCAACATCATCAGCTATAGGCAGACTAATGGAACCTAAACGCAAGCCAAATACTAAATTTGGAGATCGCGCTTTCGGAGTGTCTGGAACTAAGGCTTGGAATAAACTCCCCCCGGAACTTAGATGCATAACAAGCCCAACAGAATTTAGGTCCAAATTAAAAACCTACCTTTTTGGGCTCTCACACCCTTAAATAAAAATACCTATCGGAGAGTATCATAAAATTTTGCTTTTGTTTTCAAAATACGCTCATTACAGAACATATGATATATTATAGTTCCCAATTATGTCCTCTGCGTTCGAACTGTGCCTTAATTTCTCTAAATAAACAATAAAAGTGTTAATCTCTAGTGACCAGGGGCGTGCTCAGAGTTTTTGATCAGGGTAGGCAGTAGGAAAATATAACAAGTTTCACAGGTTAAAATGTCCATATTCTATCAGATAATTTCAGAATTAAAGTACGACAAACGTTTTAGAACTGACAATTAGCATCTACGAAAGACAACTATTCGACATAAGTACATAACAACAGATGTTTTTGTCGTCACTGATTGCCATTTCCTAATTTTGTTCTAGAAAGCTATAATTCTAACAAAAAAATCACAAAGAAGCAAATTCAAAACGACAGTTCTACTCTATGCTTTGTGCATTTCGTAAACATTGAACCATGTCTTGTATGAAGTTAGCTTTAGTCGAGAAATAATTCCTGCTCAGACCGCATTTTAGTGAGGCGCGCACGTGTAGTTTCGGTTGCTCTGCTTTTTCACGCTTATTTTTGAAAGTGTTTATTTATTTTTAGCAATAATTAAATAAATTATAATTTTATTTACATGCTTATGTTTTACAAAAACGGCAGGGTAGGCAGTGCTTAAGTGCCTATATGGAGTGCACGCCCCTGCTAGTGACCCTCCAGGTAAGTCTGGTCTTGTATCTATATATTTTCTGCCGGTGCGGTACATTTTTACAGCAGCATCGCGTTAATTGGTCAAATCATTGCACATATAGTTTCCTATCGGTGATCGATGAAACGGTGGATGCAATTTTTAGCCATAAGTTGTTGTAGTGGTTTGTCTAGTTTATAGTTAGAAATAAGATTGTATAAACGTATTATAAATTTGTACAGCGCCCTTGAGGTAATTTTTCACAAAAACGGCGCTATACAAGTCATCCAAATGTTATTATTATTATAAATGCAATGCAAATGGTAACTATTGTGAGGTAACCGTAGAAATTTCAGACATAAAAAGCTGTGCGAATTCACTATTGGAGGGTTTTTTCTGCTTTAACACACATAAAATTTATTTATTTTTCTGTTGAACTTAATGAGTTTTTACTTTTATGAGGTTTTCCTCAAATTATAAAAAGGTACTCAATATATATTTTAAAAGAAAGTCCAAAAAACGTGCGGCTGGAAAAAACTCAGAAACGAGTCCTGGTACGATCAAGGAAGTTATATGATGTGGTAGATCTCTATCCTCCTCCAGGATGACGGTTCCCGTTTTTAACTAAAGGGCGTGCTTTTGAAGATATAAGGGCTGGAAGTTTCGCCCTCTTGAAATTTCTAGAACAGTCTTGCGGAAAGTTCTAGAAGAGCTCTAGAAAGTTCTGGAAGGAGTGGCGGAGTATTTCGTGGAATGTTCGGGAATAGGGAATCGAGAAAATCATTGTGGAACATTTCAGAACACTCTCGATTGTTGTCCTGAGCGAGGCCGGGTAACCCAGCTAGTATTTAATTAAATGAAGACAATATTAACAAAACTCAACCAAAATCTAAAAACAGAAAAAGATACGGTCACATCTGGGACTCGAACCCAGGACCATCGCCTTGCCAGGGCGCAACTCTAGCAACTGAGCTAAGTGTCCCTATCCGATTCGGTCATATTTAACTGTATCATACTTCGACTAAGAACTACTAACATTATCTTCATTTTCTTAACGTATATTTTTTATTGGCTGCTATCTTTATGTATGATTGCAAGATTCAAACCCGAACTAAATGCTATCTAGATTTAGAGTTGCACCCCGACAAGGCGAAGGTCCAGGGTGTCCCAGATGTGGCTGTAACTTTTTCTGATTTTTATCTTTTCAGATTTTTTATTGAGTTTCATTAATATTGTCTTTATTTAGGTAAGACGTAAAATTTTCCGCTTTGTAGTAAAGATCTCTTATTTATTTTAAAACACACGGCGCAGCCAACCCACCCCAAACATCATCCGAAGTATGCAAGTGTGTATCACGTCACCTTTTTCTGTTAAGACTGCTTGCTCGTTTGTTCACGTGTGCAAATTTAGTTGTTTGTCGGAGATATTATTTAAAGTTGTGTAAAGTGCAAACAGTGGAAAAACTTGTGCACCCCTCCGTAGATTTTCACGGTCGCCTTTGGTGACATAGTTTCCATTTTCCGTTGTCTACCCCTACCGAATGTTTGTTCTAAAGCGCGAACGTTGCTTGTGCTACTTGCTGTGAGTAGGTAAATGGACTATTTTTGGGTGTTGACACAGTCGCGGCATCCCTTACAAAAATATATTTTAGGGTAGGTATTGTAGAATGCTGCTTTTTTCAATAATCTAATTTATTTATTTTATTGTTTATTAAGACATATTACACAGTACATTATAATACAAGTTATAAGATGTTGAATTTTTACATGGTAATGTACCTATTTCGTAAGTCATAGAATGTCATTTGGTAGTTACGCCTGACGTAATTGTAATAACCTTATGTAACCCTGACCTATTTATTAACATCACGCCAAAATATTAAAAAAAATAGTTTTATGTTTTATGTTTAATGTTTTAACATGTTTGCAAGGAATCATGGAATATCTATAATGTAGTAATTTTTCGTAGTGGGTATAAGTTGTGATTGCGCGAGTAATTGGTGAGTTACTTGCTGCATTAGTGTTGTTAGTTTCAAAATGAAAAAGGGAAGTGTGGCTGGTACGCCTCATTGGAACATTTAAATTAATGACGGATAGCAATTCAGGACTATCTATTTTATTATTTATCAGGTTATGTAGAAACAACAGATCTGACAATGTGTGTCTTTTTTGTAAAGTTAACATATTATTTGTAGTTTTGTTGTAATTCTTAAGTAAATGTTTCCTAAATTTATTCTTTATACTTACTACTAAATCTATGTATACCTTATATCGAGGATTCCATTAATTAACTTTACTATTGTAATTCAAATCGCTGACTGATTTTTAAAATGGAATCAAATTGTACACCGATGTTTTTCTTCTCCGTCTAATGCCTTTTCCTAGTGGAATTTCACGGCCATCAGGCCAATATGTTCGTCCTGCAGATTGTAGATGGAGCTTACATTGTTTTTCAAAGAAATTCATATCTGGCATATGTTTTTTTCTCTCCCTAATGTCTCTTGCTCAATTTGAAATTCGTTTGGCGCATATTGTAAATAAAATGTTGCGAACCGCGCACATTATTGGTATTATGAATCAGCCAATATTGATTCAATTTTTGGTAGATACTAGATATTATGTATACTTACACTATAAATCTATTCAAACAAACGGTACAGTTCAAACCATTTGCTACATATAAACAACTCATAGAGAATAAGATGTAAAAAATAAGGTGTTTACCTATTTTTTAAGTAGTATAGCCTTACTATGTAAACGAACTTAATTTTTTGCAGATCGAAATCTTTTATACCTTAGGTACCCGTAACCAAATAATAAAAATTCAAGATATGCGATGTGGGTGTATTTCGTGATCCGAAAGTCCGACCATTTTAATTAAATAAGAATAAAAATTCGTTTGATCATTATGAAATTTTTGTTCTGATCAAATAGAATGGCGATAGACGTTAGTCAGTTAATGGCGATATATGTTAGTCAAGAGAGACGTCAATGGCCTAGAATCAAAACGTACTAACTCTATGGCGACGTAGGTTTCCAGTCAAATCTACGTGTAAGGCATTTATATTGTTTTGAAGAGTTTTAATTTTCAATGTACATTTTTTACTTTAATTACATGTACATTGAACATTAAAACTCTCCAAAACAAAATTTCTAGAAATTGTTACATAGTTAATGCCCAAGAAATACAGGAATTTATATTATCTATTCGTACGCCTAACTAAAATCAATTTTAAATTTCCGTTTTATTACAATAAAAAAGAATTAATGTGTAAAAAAGAATTAATGATTTTTACAGGCCTTTTTTTATTATTTATTTTATACACTTTACAAATACAAGACAAAAAGTCCCGATAAACTACTTTTTAGCAGTTTGTCTAACGGGTTCTTTACGTTAAAGATCTTATAATAGTGATTTAATAGTTACATTTTTACAATTATATAAAATTAAATTAAATTTTTTACAGAAATATAGATAAAAATAAATTTTTGAAAACATTTTTAAAGTCTTTAGAATAATATGTCATTGTAAGCTAATACAAATTAATTCTTTCCGTAAGCCAAGTCTTCAGTAAATTCATTAATTGTTTGTTTTGGGCACAGTTTTTAATTTCAGCAGGTAACATATTTAAACAACTGGGAATCATGTAATTTAACGTTCTTTGTCTATATTTATTTGTATGCTTAGGTACAATTAGCCCTTCATTAAAGTTAAAACGAGTATTATGGTTGTGTTCCAGTCTGTTAATGTATAAATGATTATTAATGTCCTGAAATATAATTTTGTACCACAGAATTGCTTTCACTGAACGAACTTTGAGACTCTGATAAAAGTATGGAATATTATGCCTTTCTTTGTATAAATTTTTTTCAGCTAATAATTTAACCAATGAATTTTGCACTGATTGAACATGGTCTATATTTGTTTTACAGGAAAATCCCCAAGCTGTTATTCCATATCTTATAACAGATTCGGCTAGAGATTAATAAATTATTCGAAGTGTGCAGATAGGAACAAAATTTTTTAGTTTATACAATCTGCTTACAATTGATCTTAGTCGTCCACAAACTTTGTTTATTTGTATATCCCACTTGAAAAAGCAATCAATAATAATACCTAAATAAACATATTCTTTAACTAGTTCCATATTTTCACATGTACACGTTGAAGGAATACCATTGTGTAAGCAATCTGATGTATGTGTCTTTATGTAATATATACCTTAACATTAGGGGATCTTATATGTAACAATTTAGTTTTTTTGGCATTTATGACTAAGCCAGAGTCATGAGACCACTTTAGAGTTCAATGTGGTCTTTTTGTAAAAGATCTATACAAGTTTGCAAATCACTGCTAGAAATCACTAAAGCAGTATCATCCGCGTATACAAAGTACTTTACATGTCTAAAAATTAATTTAATAAAAGATACATATATAATATACAGAATTGGACCTAATATGGAACCTTGAGGAACGCCGGCAAAAAACTTCTTTTTTTTAATTAAAGAGTTTAAGAGTTTTAATTTCATGCATCGGTTGTTTAAGTAATTTTCAAAAAGTTTTAGTAGTTTTCCTCGTATTCCTATAATTTCTAGTATTTTAAGTAATTTACCATGATCAATAGTATCAAAAGCTTTCGAATAATCTATAAATAAGACTAATGTATGTTTTTTACAGTTTAATTCATTATTTATCATGTTGGCAAATTTTTGAAGCAGCAATTCTGTACTCTTTTTTTTTTGGAAACCGTATTGATTAGTATCTATTATAGAAAAATCTTCTAAATATTTTATTAATTTTATTTGAATATATTTTTCAAGAATTTTTTCTAGAGATGGCAAGATACTAATTGGTCTGTAGTTACCCAATACAGTGTGGTCACCTCCCTTATATACAGGTCTTATGATACTACATTTTAAGTCATCGGGGATTTTTGCTTGAAATAAGATTCTGTTTATAAAATGGGTTATAATTGGACCTAGGATTAAAATATGTTTTTTAATATCGCTCATTCTGATACTATCAATTCCTGGAGAAGAACTCTTCATCTGTCTAACAATGCTTTCTATATCCGCCGCTGTTGCCCTCGGTAGGTACATGCTTTGAGGCATCGCCTCTGGTTCAAATTTAGTTGTCTTATGGTCGCACTTATGTAACATATTGTAAACACTTTCAGAGAAATAATCAACAAAATCGTTTATTAAACTTTCTTTTGTTCGACCTTTCATCAGATATTTAGAAGCATTTTCATCACAGTCATTTTTACATTTAGTTCCTAAAATTTTATTACACTCCTCCAATGTTTTTTTCGAGTCTTGAAAATAGTTTTTGAATTTATCATTGTAGTAAGAAGTTTTTAATTTAACTAATAATTTATTTAACACATTTCTAAAACATTTATATTCTTTCTCGTAATATTTGTTTGTTGGAGAATTTTTCCAGCGTTTATATAAATTACCTCTTTTTTTAATTTTACATAAAACATCGGAAGATATCCAATCGTTTTTCGCATAAGGCCGGGTTTTGGATTTTTTAATTATCACAATTGTGCTATTTTTATACAAGTCATCAAAATAATTCTGAAATTTTGAGTAAATAATAGAACAGTCATTTTCTTCTAAAAGTGAATTCCAATCATAATTTTGGATATTATTGTCGATATGTCTCTGCGAAAGAATCGTTATATTTTCAGTTTGGTTCAAGTTTACCTGTTCTATAGAATCTAACTGAACATTAATAGCCGTGGTGTGGTGATCAGCAATGTTATAAATCAACCTGTAATTTTTTTTCTCAAATACCTACCTATTTCAACCTTTCCGAGAGCTTTTTCTCAAGTATTTTTAAACTCGTCCCATAAAGGGCATGAAATCCGATATCGATTTTTTTCCTGGACTATTGGATCGCCTTAACTGAACAATCTCAGTACTGCTAAACAATCGGTACCTACTTACCCATCCACTTATTATTCGAATCCTTTAAACTTATTGTGCAACACGTTTTGGCTTTACTTTTATATACCTGTTATTGTTAGACGGATATGGGTATCGCCGTCCCGGGAACCGTTTATTGGATAACAAACACCCCTGCCAGAGGTCACCCCAAGTGGATCGCAACCATTGGTGACTTAGCAGAGCTGCCCGGGGTGAGATTTGTCTAGGTCTGTGCGGGCAATGCGGTCTCCAGCCGGTCTCTTGACCCCTCACCTTCCACCGCAGTTGCAGCACAAGACCCTCCACAAAGCATCCCCAAAGATGACACAGGCCCTGAGGGTAATTATTTTCCTCAGGGCCTCCTGTGTGGAGCTAATGTAAAAAAAATCATGATGCTGATCCTTAAAAACGTTTTTTTTCTTCACGCACTCACACATATTTTCGGGGATTCTGTGCCGAGGTTTTTGTCAGGAGTGAGAGAAACGAATCTCCGAACGATACGTGTAAAAGTTCTCGTGTGAAAATAATGTTAACGCAAGCGTTTTCTATATCTCCCGAGGTTCCAAAAGCACGTTCCATTAAAATATCGGCAAAACAAACACAACATTCTCATATTTCATCTGTGTAAGGTGTTTTCAGGTGTTATATGAGTTGTTTCGTTGGTTGTCAAATTCAACAGATGGTTCTCGTGCGATTTGTACAGACTATCAACAATAAATTGTTATACATACGTCTATCTAGGTGCTGTCTCACTTGTACACTATGCCCAGGTTCTTGTTGTCTCTCTTACCTTACAGTACGCTCAGGTTCTTAGAATCAAACTGAATCCTGACACCGGTGATGAATTTTAATATAGGAATCTAATAATAAATTTTTTTTTTAGAAAAAATCTTCTTTCAGTATGTATTTTCCTTTAAAACTTTAAACCATTCCTCTACGAATACCAGTTTGAAATAAAAAAATACAAGGTAAATGATTTTTTTTTAATTTGCCAAATTTTTATTTTTTACAATAGTTCCACACAGGCCTGAGAACAAAAAATCGCTCACGGATTGTGTCATTTATGGGGATGCTGTGTGGATGGTCTTTTTAGAAAGAAAGGAAAGGAAATGGAAGAAAATATGATTGAGAGCTGGGTAGGAATCTTTGAATTAATCTGTCAAGGTGTGATGGATGTATGGATCCATTCCTCCCACTGCGGTGGAAGGCGATGAGGCTAGAGAGTCCGGTGGGAGAGGTCTAGGTTAGGTCTCCCTCAACTGGTTTGGCCCATTCAGTTAACGGGAATACGCGTTCGCCGCCAAGACCTAGACAAATCTAACCCCATGAACTCGGGCACTTCTGGTAAGTCACAAAACGTAGCGAACACTTGGGGTGACATATGGCAGGTGGGTTGGTTATCCAATTAATGGTTCCCAGGGCGGCGGTACCCATACTCGCCTCCCAAATTGATGATGATTCCAAAGAACTTATACTTTCCAAAGTTAATGAATGACCTGTCTCTTTTCCAGCTTTCGTGGCATATTTTATTTCTTCTTTATTTTATTTTGTTTGGGAGACCAACAGTTTTCAATAATAACAGAGCATAAAGTATCTGAGTCACAATAATTGTACCATTTACAGGTTTCCACTTGCGAGTATTATAATGTAAGTATATATGTGAAGTGATTTGAGAGATGATAATGAAAAATTACATTAAAAGAAATAAGTTATTTAGGTGGGGATAGGGAGGGGTAGGATGTGGGAGTGGATCGGTTTAATTGAGGTATAGTAATAAAAATATGTATAACAAAAAAATTAAAAAAAGAAGGTCGTAGGATTGTGGTTGCATTAGATGAGTATCTACAGTTATTGTAAAGTATGGAGATACCCTATATTTATATATCTACTAGCTGACCCGGTGAACTTCGTACCGCCTCAGAATCAATAAAACTGTTTTGTTAACTTATTAGGTGAATTAAATTCAGTGTTTTTTTAAGTTAAAAATTACACAATGAAGCACTTATTGATGCGCAACTGTGCGTGTTTTGTTTTTGTCAGTATCGGAGATAGCGTTGTGTAGATTTTCTTATTTTTCCACTTACGGGAATTGCGTTTCATTTTATTACACGTGTGACGGAAATTTATTGTAATTATTGTATTTTTCCCTTGGATGGGTGCAGACCCATTATCGACTGTCGACATTTAGTGTGTAAGAAAGAGGGGCAGCATTATATGTTTAAGAACAAAAGCAAAACAATCCGCGCATTTATATAATATTGTATAATATGTATTTATATGTACGTTTATTCTCTATAATCCCATAAAGTATCTCACATAAAAACAGACACACACCCCACACCACACAATGCAAGACTTCATATACTGATGTCACTGAAGGCCGTTCAGTTTCATGTTGACTGCTAGCCTAATCTTCCTGGATAAGGCTTTTCATTGTTTCCTTATTACCGAAGGCAAATGCGGAAGAACTCCAAACAAACTGACATGATCGCCTCCTTCCTACTTCCAACATAACACAAACCGACACGTATAATATAGCCCTCAGCTGCTGGTGCTGATGATTGCTGATGTTGATGCAGGGCAAAACATGCAATTTTAGTAGGGTTTTTAGATAAAAATTTGTCCCTACCGATAGAAACACAAGACCTCTTCTAAGTCTGTAATAGACAGGTAATATTTTTAAAAACCCACATGAGGTAAAAATTGCGAGGCGTAAATGACGCCGTTCTATTTGTATAAATAACAGTACATTTATATTCAGTAAATTTAAATTGTTTTTGAAATGACATGTTTAATATCGAAAAAATAATAATTCACCAAATAAAAATATGAAACATAAAGATTGTTTAGTCTTTAATCAGCATGCCAAATTTTATTGTTTTATGACAAGAAATAAAGAAGTTACAGATTTATGAGACGATAATGAGCATTTGCAACCACTGTGGCGCCTGTGTGATTTTACAGAGTGTGGTGCAGAGTTATAAATGTGAAATTGTGTATAGTGTGTATTGAAAGTGTGTGATGCACGATAAATGAAGGAGTTCTGCTTAGAATTAGTGTTGCACCGAGGGATGCTAAGAATTATGTTTGAGATCAAGCAGATTATCGCCATGCAGACTTGTGGGTAAGTATTAGACAGTTACGTAGGCGTCCAAACTTCCGGCATGTTATGCATGCGAACTTATGCAGTGTCCAGCATGTCCGAGCCCGCCGCCACTTATGTCAAAGTGCCCGTTGGTCTGTCTCTCCACGGGTCACGGGACCGGACCCACTCGCCAGAAAAGTGGGCGGCTGGTTGTGAAAAATTGGTCAAAGCCTTTCCTAATTCCCGAACTATCGCCATCTAGAGGCGGCCGCCCGCAACGGAAAACCGGTTGGGCCGGTTAGGGTGGCTCGCCGGGGTGGGCAGGCTGGGGTGGCCCGCCTAGGTGGGGTGTTGGGGTGGGTCTGTTAGAATTCCATTTTTTCAAATGGTGATAACAATTGTAGAGCGCTATCAAGACGTACATATATTGATTTCGGAAGATTCGGAAGACATTTTAAATACCTCGAATTGCTTCGCTGCCAGTTTTAGGCAAATTTTCCCTAGATGCATTAAATTTTTTTTCAATTTTTCCATATTAAAATTCGGAGGTACGATTTTTTTAATGTCGGCGGAAAATATTCAAAATATTCACCAAAAAATCACGAGTAATCGGAGGAAAATTTTTAAAATCGCACTGTCGCTCGAGTGGTTAAAATGCATTTAAATAGGTTAATGCAAACTGAAAAAATTAATATGAATAAACTCAGGAATCGCGGGTAGGTCTCAATTATTGTTGGAGCGCGAGACCATGCGTGCTGATTTGGCGACGATGACTGCTCAATTAAAAATGGCGGAAATAAAAATACGTCATGAAAAAGAAGAAAAAAAAACACCTGGAGCATAAAATTATTCAGTTGGAATCTGACTTAGGACCTGTGATGCGAAGAGTTGCCGTGGCAACGGAGGCTAGTTTATCATTTGCGGATATCGTCCGGAAACAGGCAAATGTCGCTCACCAGCCACCGTCTATTACCCAATCTCGACATCACGTCGGAGCACCAAGGCCCGCCATCTGTATCTTCCCAACAGATACAGATGCCACCAAAGATAGTGATGGAACCAAAAAAATGATCCAAGACATAATTCGACCATCCGAACTAGGCGTCCGTATCACCGGGATCCGCAAAATTAGGAATAAAGGTGTCCTACTAAACACGGCAACCACAGGTGAGCAAAAAAAGTTGTTGAATGCACCGTGCTTTGAAAATTCAAGCGCACTTAAGGCTCGACTTCCTGCAAAGCGACTCCCTAGGCTAATATTTTTTAATGTACCGCGGGACCTTAAGGACGCTGAATTCTTGAGGATCGCCCTCACGAGTATTCCAAATGTACAGGATATCGAGGGAGCCATATCAACCTGTAAGCTGAGTCACCTGGCCGGCGCTCGTACCGGAACCACCTGTCATCGCGTTTATGAGATGCCCGCTACATTAAGAAAACTCCTGGTGGAACAGGAAAAAATATTCGTAAACTGGACTGTGTGCCGAGTCAGGGATTTTATTGGACTCACCGTCTGTACCAAGTGCCAAATGATAGGACATTCATACAAGTACTGCAGGGATACCCTTAGATGTGGACACTGTGCTGAAGAGAACCACGCCACCGAATCCTGTCCTAATACCGCGGTCAAACCAGTCTGCGCTACGTGCACTAGATTTGGAAAGCCCGCTACGCATTCCACTGGAGACAGGGATAACTGCCCTGCCTACAAAGCTGGACTAAGAAGGGACCTTTCTACGATCGACTATGGCGTACAATAATTATTATTTTGAGGAGGACAATGAGGTTGACTTTTTAAAAACCAGTGATCTTCAAAAATGGTTTGAGGATATAACCCACAATTACAATTATAATAAAGGCTGCAACAGGGAACAAGTAAATATTGTACAACTGAACTTAAGATCCATTTCCAAATACTGGGACAATCTTAACATCTATCTTAATACCTGCTGGAAGCATATTCATATTTTAATGTTATGTGAAACAGCAATTACAAATGACCTTACTTGTCTCTATGAAATTCCTAGTTTAAAATCTTATAGCTATTGTCGAATAAAAAAAAAAGGAGGCGGGATATTATTATATGTTAGAGATGAAATAACTTTTCTACAAAAATCATTACAAACAAAATATTTTGAGAGTGTATTTGGCATCATAACTACCTAATAATATATCAATGAACATTTTAGCAATATACCGCCCTCCAAATCAAAGTAAATCACTATTTCTGAATGAAATCTCATCCATCTTACCAAATGTTATCAACCCCCAGGAAAATATTTTATTTTTTGGGGATGTTAATTTAGATTTATTAAACCCTCAAAACCCTATTATTATGTCGTACGAAAACATATTATCTAGCCATTATTTAATAAAGTGTATCAACGATGTAACAAGGGAGGCATTAGTAGCCGGCAATGTTACACGCACGTGCATTGATCACATTTTTATTAGGTTTAATAGCAGGCAGCAACAAACTGACTCACTTTCGTCTTGTATTTATGATTTTACTATAGCGGATCACTTCGCGACAGCTCTGAACATCACATATAGTAGTGCAATTACAAAAACCAAACATCGCGGGGAAAGTATTTCAATATTATCTCAAAAACGAATTGATAAATACATACGTAGTTATAATTGGAATGCCCTGCTTGAGGAACAAGATTGCGTTGACATATATAATAGACTCAAAAACGTTTTTAATGACCTATATGAAAAAAGTAAAATCTCTTTCTGTCCAAACCCCAAAAAAAGACCATTTGCAACAAAATTGTGGATAACGGATGACATCTTAGAAAAAATTAAAATCCGAGATTCCCTGTTCAGGAGATGGAAAAATTCACCTACCAATAAAAACTATGAAAAAAACTACAAATCTTTCAGAAATACTGTTTCCAAATTAATCATAAAAAGTAAAACTACACATTTTAATGAAACATTTAAAAACTACTTCAGAAATTCCAAAAAAACATGGGATCAAATAAACAAATTATTGGGACGTAAAACAAAAACAAACTGCGATGAAATTATTTCAAAGTATATGCTAAATAAAAATGGGCAAACAGAGGAAATCGTTGTAAATAGATTCGCTGAGTATTTTTCCAACAGTATCAGCTCGATGCTACACAAATGCGACTACAAAGCGTCTAACATAACTCCCATTGAGTTGCCGCATAGCATGTACCTGCCCAGAGCTACTTCTGAAGATATACACAGGATTATCTGTCAACTTAATAATTCAAAATCGCCGGGCATCGACAATATTCGAATGTTCGACATTAAAAAACATAATATTACTATTCTATGTCCCGTAATCACCCATTTAATTAATAAAATTTTGTCTCAAGCAGTTATACCTGATGAGCTTAAATGTAGTATTATTAGGCCAATATACAAAGGGGGAAAACATACTGAGATAGAAAATTACAGACCAATCAGTATACTGCCAGCTATTGAAAAAATTCTAGAAAAATACATCTCCGTAAATTTAATAAAATACCTAGAAAGTTTCTCCATTATTGATCCTAACCAATACGGTTTTCAAAAAAATAAAAGCACAGAAATGTTACTACAAGACTTTTCGAATTACGTAAATCAAGAACTCAATAATAAAAAACATATTCTGGTTTTATTCATAGACAACTCTAAAGCTTTGATACCATTAATCCGACAAAACTATTACATACATTGGAGGCAATAGGAATTAGGGGAAAATTACTAGAACTACTCAAAAACTATTTAAGCAATCGACAAATTAAAGTGAAACTCTTCCAAACTTACAGCAAAGCTAAATATATGTCAACAGGAGTCCCGCAGGGGTCAATTCTCGGCCCAACATTATACATAATATTCGTTTCACTCACGAATAAAATTTTCACATTCGTTAAACATTACGTTTATGCTGATGATACGGCACTAGTCATTTCGCAAGAAGAATTATGCATTGCAATTAAACTTATGCAGCATGATTTCTTTTCCCTACAGAAATGGTCACATGATGCGGGTCTTATAATTAATTCAAAAAAGACTAAATTAATGCATATACGATCTCCACGTGCCAAATATACTATTACGCCTTTAATAAAGTCGCATACATTTGAGTGTATACACAATTCTCCACAGCCATGCAATTGCGAAACCATTGAACTTGTACAAACGTATGTATATTTGGGGATAACAGTAGACACGCATATGAAATGGGATATTCACATAAGCAACATCTGTAAACGCCTGCGAGCTATTGCGGGACGAATTTACAAAATTAAATATTTTATGCCCATAAGTACATTGAAAATAATTTATTTGTCACTAGCGGAATCTACTATCAGATACGGAATAACTTCTTGGGGAAACTCGTGCAAGACAAATATAGATTACATTCAAACAATTCAGAACTCTATAAAAAGCATTTATGCGCAAAGAAGAAACATAAAATTATTATATGAGTCAATTAGTATATTACCTGTGCGAGGGATATTATGGTTTAAAATTGTATGCCAAAACCTATTGTCGGATTCAAAGTACAAGGAAAAAGTAGATCATGCATATGGCACTAGATTAATTAAAAATGAGGGGTTGTCCATTCCCAAAATTGTAAATAAATACGGACAACGGACATTCGCTTATCTTGTCCCTACCATATTTAATAAGATGCCAATGAACCTAAAAAACGAATCAAATTGCACCACTGATCAAAAAAAAAAACTGAAAAAATGGCTAATAGATGAAGACTTTTTATATTGAATTTTGTTTTAATCTTGTGTATAATATAACTATGAGTAATTTGCCTGTATTATATCTGTCTGTCTTTGTATTTTATGCTTTTATATTGTAATTACTTAAAAGTTATTCTTCTGTTTCTATTTTCTATATTGTGGTTTCTTGTTATACCTAATTGTTCTTTTGTGTTATATTAATATTGTTAAATTGACCTGCTGACAAACTGCTTTGGCGGTTTAGCGGGTGCTTAAAATGAAGAATAAAAAAAAAAAAAAAAAACAATGATTTAAAAACTGAAAAATAATATGCTACCAAATTATCTGAAGAGTAACATTATGTTTCACGAAAATGTTCACAACTATCCTACGAGAAGACGCGGAGACTTTAGGCTTCCCAAAACTAAACTTTCGTGCCCACAAAATAGCGCGTTTTATAAAGGACAAAAACTTTTTAACAGCCTGCCGAATGCCGTAAAGAAAGCCTCGAGTCTTAGCACTTTTCGTAGGATGTGTGCATTATATGTGAAGAAAGTTTTTTGATTTATAACAATCTTACCAATATTATAGTCACATAGTTATCTGTTTCCTCTAAATGTATTTTTATTTTTGTAATCTTTTTTTTTCCTCTTAAAATGTATTTGTAAAAATGGAACTGTATCTTTAAATTGTATTTGTATATATTTTCTTACTAGATGTATGAAAAAAATTTGGCATACATCTAAATAAATATTTAAAAAAAGGGCGGTTCCAATGAGAAAGATTAATTTCTCTCCGTACCAGCTTTTAAAAATTATAACTCAATATCGATTTCATTTCATTCCAAATTTGCTTTAATTTATACATTTAAAAATGCTGAAAGGCGTGTTGATAAAATAAAATTATGTACTTTTTGTAATTATTTTTTGATCAAAGTATTAATCATTTTTCAATAATGTCTCAGCAAAATAAGAATGTAAATAAAATGAAATTTATTAGTCTGGAAGTGCGCAAATAAATACACAAACGGACCAATTTTCGTCAAGAAACACATGTACTTATATATTTTTTAATGATTTTATTTAAACTAAAATAAAAATTCTGTTACATACGTTTATCAGATAATGTATTGATTTATTTACTGCATGATTATATGATTTGAAATGGGTGTTGTATAATAAATGTACTTTTTTGAAAATTTAACCAATCCGCCAACGACCTATGGTATAACTTTATTTTACTAAAAAATATCATTTTTTCTAAAAATTTAAAACATACGTTTACTAGATAAAAGAACAATCTTTCGAAACCAATTTAAATTTTTTTGTGGAAAAGAGTTAATACGTCTAAACACTGACATAATTCTGGTGTTCTCTGGTTATACCCTCTTAAGTAATATTTCATAGTGGGTTCTTATGATATTTTTCTTTGTAGTGTCTTATTTATCGTTTGTATATTTAGTAAATACTTAGTAAGTAATTAGTAGGTGTGTGTATATGTGTGTGTACCTATGTTTGTAAATGTGAGAAGTGGTGATGTGTGATATGGATGAACATTGAACAGTTTAAATTATTGACATGGTGCTCTTTTTAAATTTGGGCAGTGGATCGGAGAAAATGCCGATTTTAGAGTTTAGACAAATATTATTAGGACACTATTTAGAGGCAAAACGCACCCAAATTACTAAATTTAATTTGGAATAATTTGGGTGCGTTTTGACTTTGACATATTCTTTTTTTTTATTTTTATTTTTTTATTTATTTTATATATTCAATAATTTTATTATTAAATTAATAAAAACAGTTTATTTAAAAACAAGTTCTGCTGGTAATTATTATTACGCGTGACAGCTGTTTCGCCTTCTGAGGGCATTATCAAACTGCCCTCAGAAGGCGAAACAGCTGTCACGCGTAATAATAATTACCAGCAGAACTTTTTTATAAATAAACTGTTTATATTAATTTAATAATAAAATTATTGAATATATAAAATAAATAAAAATTAAAATGGAGTTCTACAAATTAAACTTGAAAACAATAAATAAATTGACATATTCTGTCTAAATTTCAAAAAAATTCCGCTTTGCAATAAAATCAAAATAAATGGATCGTTTCTGATTGTATCGGAAAATTAAAAACTGTTTTTGAAAGTTGACGAAATGCGCATTAAAATTTTATTTTTGGAAATGTCCATATCATTTTTGAAATATTAATTTATTTAAGGGGCCGCAACTCGAATTTCTACCGATTTCTTACATATCTCCCTCAAACATTTGAAATTTTTAAGCTCTTAAAAAAATATATCTTATTTTCGAAGACAATGTCTAGATTCTAGATGCTGCCCAAGCCGAAACGCAAATTATATGAAATTCCCTCGATAGAAAACAATCGCAAAGTATGCTCAAAAAATTATTAAAAACAAGTCCGTTTCTATTATCTTTTAAATTATATTCATGAAAAAATTCATTCTTTAAATGATACTTAAGATGCTCCCCAAGAGATTTTTGCGCTATTTTAAACGAGTCGTGTTTTATTAAACATTTTCGCAATTTTCTCATCGATTTTGGCGCTGTAAATGTTGGCGCTCTCCTCTAACATTCGCAATTGCGTATCTCTTCATCTTCTTTTTTTCGACCCCGGTTGTCGTTACCACCTTACGTTTTTTCAAACTAAAATTACTGATAACCAAACAAAAAAGAAAAATACACACATATTTTATCAGACAAATGCATGATGCTTGTGTCACACACAGCAATAAAAGAAACATGTCTTATAAAATTTATTTTACCTCTCTTCTTGTTATTTCATAAAAAAATAATTAATTAAAAATCTACGAAGTTTCATACGACTACAGTCGGAAACCTTGGTTTCGTCGTTTTACTAACATTACTCTTAACTTAACATTTTTCTTTGTTTAACTTCTAGATTCGAATATAAAGCGTGATATTTTCTCTTTCTAACACCTTTTAGATCACATTTCTCACCATGATAGTAAGGGAGATAAAACGTATAAGATCTATGTGAGCTGTTCCCCAGAGCGAAAGGGTTAAAAATAAGGTGATTATTTACATTTACTTCTTCAAACATAGTCTTCCTTAATTTGTGGCACCATTTTAAATTTTATGTAAAAATAATAAAGTCTTCGTCTTAACAAAGTTTTATTCTTCGAATAATTTATATACAACTGACAATAGTCTGTTTTGAAAAAAGAATAATTAATTGACATAAAATAACTAAATTTGTTCCAAAGACTCGGCGCGGCGCCAAAAACAAAAGAGGTTCGTACTTCGTTCGACCCATGTTTGAACTAACCCCTTTGAACGGATTCCTAAAACACAATCAAGGAACAACAAAATTTACCAACTCACCAAAAGTTGTCAACCTATTCGAACACCCTGAATAATTGTTCGTACGAAGCAAAACGTATTTTTTGCGATGTTCCTATACTGAGTGTGAATTCGGAGAGTTAAGTTCGATCCGTTTCGGAGAAAATTTGGAGGGTCCATCGAATAGGTACACCAATAAAAGTGGATTATTGGGCTGGTGTCTAAGTGAGGCTTGCTCAGGACAAACAAAATAAATCCGCAAAAGAAACAATAAAATCCAAAGGTGTATTGAGGAGAGTCGTTAAAATGTGACCTCGTTGCTTGTCGTGTTACCCTTTCCAAAATACCCTGTACTGACTATGGTGAATAAAGGTTATCAACTGTGCATTACCTACACAAAATCATTCGATATTTTAATTTGGGACTGCCACCCCGGAAACCATTTATTGGATAACCAATACGTCTGTCATAGGTCACCCCAAGTGGTTCGCTACGTTTGGTGACTTAGCAGGAGTGGCCGGGTTCTTGGGGTGAGGTTTGTCTAGGTTTGGCGCCGGATGTCCTAGACACACTGAACCCCAGATTCCTACCCACCCCTCATACATTTTTCCTTCCTATAACTTCCTCTCCTTCTTTTCCTAAAAATACCCGCTACACAGCATCCCCAAAGATGACATAGGCCCTCAGGCCCCCTGTGTGGAGCTAATGTAAAAACATAATTAGTCTGGTCAAAAAATGACTCTACAGCTGATTAATATTACATACTTATGTTCCTCTTATTAAATGGCGCTACAGCCCATTTCGAGCCTTGGCCTCCATCAAGATAAACCTCCAGCGCCCTCTGTCCTTGGCCGTCGTCTTCCAATCTGCGATATGGAGTAGTCCTCTTACCCGTTGAAATTAAAAATTATATCAAAATGAAACAGTTAATGAATTAATTGAGGTCTGCTGAATGAAATTGTTTATTATTATAAGTAATAATTATTAGCCTGAAACACTCATCCACATTGAAAAAATCGGTAAATTTTGGATAGACCTGACCTGATTTTGGCCTGACACGCTTATTACGAATAATTTTTAGAAAAAAACTTAATATTCGCCTTAATTACTATAAAAGGAAACTTTTTGCATTCCGGGAGGCGGAAAATTATGCATTTTAATTTTCAATTGCGCAAATCCAAAATTCACTTCGCGAACCGGTCGGCGACTGTCAGCGGCCATTAGGTACGTCACTGTTATGTTGGTATCACTAATGCATTAATAAGAGCTAAATACGACCGTAGCCATCTTCGTGGGTAACACAAAGAGGCGCGGAATTATGAAAAACAGAATTAATAATGTAGATAAACGAACCTCTAATCAGAATTACTTCAGAGTCTAGCTGAGGCACTGGAATCATGTGTTGGATTTCATCGTCATTATAGTTGGAGGTGCTGGTATTCGTCGCATTAATAATTGAAGAATAGAAATAATAATAATAATAATAATAATAGCTAGAAGTTACGTAAAATAAAAATAAAACATGCGCATTAGGTAAGCACTACTTTGACGAAATTCTGAAAATATTTTCGTTATTTTATGGTAATAATAAATATACATAATATAATATACGAATAGAGGTTTGTTAACATTATAATTCTGTTGTGTTTTCATAATTCCGCGCCTCTTTTTATATCCCACGAAGATGGCTACGGTCGTATTTAGCTCTTGTAATGCATCAGGGATACCAACATAACAGTGACGTACCCAATGCCCGCTGACAGTCGCCCATCGCCGGTCGGTTCGCGAAGTGAATTTTGGTTTTACGCAATTGAAAATTAAAATGCATAATTTTCCGCCTCCCGGAATGCAGAAAGTTTCCTCTTATAGTAATTAAGGCGAATCTAAAGTTTTTTTCTAAAAATTATTCATAATAAGCGTGTCAGGCCCTATCCAAAAATTACCAAAAAATCTTCCCAGAAAAGATACATGCCGCCGACGGGACTCGAACCCTCGTCCTTCTGATTTCCAGTCAACTGCTCTTACCACTGAACTACGTCGGCTTATCTCCTGCCCGCCAAATAATTCAATATACACTAGTGCTTCATTCAACAATAATTACTGCGTATTACATTTTTCCACCTACAAACAACCAACTTTTATTTTATATAAGAAAGGCATTGTAAGTGCGAAATCTTCAACTAGGTGGCGTCGAGACAAATTATGTCTACATTTTTCGGTGAAATACTTTAACTCGTAAAATATTATTTATTATTTTTAATTAATAAACTAATTTTTAAGACAAGATTTTCATGCTTAGCACAAAGGGTAACAATTATTATAAGTAATAATTATTACTTACATAAAAATAATAAATGAAATTGTTTATATTAGATTATTATTTGATATTATTTAATGTTGTTCTGCATTATTTATTTTTTAAATTGATGAGTAAAACTTCTAATTATAATATTAAATCAATGAAGACAATATAAGCGATACGCAATCGAAAATCTGAAACAGAAAAAGGTACGGTCTCATCTAGGAATCGAATCCAGGACCTTAGACTTGCCGGGGCGGTGCCATTGACTTTCCTGCAATTCTAGGACGAATATTTAAAAACCTCAAATTGTAATATTTAATTAATGAACACAATATTAGCGACCTTCAATCGAAAATCTGAAATAGAAAAATCAGAAGAAGAGGTTCTACTCATTAAGTTAAAAATAAAACTAAATTAAATGAAAACTAATTACTTCGTCAAACTTCGCAAAATTACTTTGTGGCATTATTTATTATTTAATTAAGAACAGATCACATTGTATAAACCACTTTTTTATAAAAAATATCGACATGTTTCAATAACAATGTTATCTTCATCAGGATATGTTAATATAAAGAAAAATAAATGATAAACAAGGATAGACAAATTAGAATAAACTATAACATAGACGAAATATTAAAAAGTAGAGTGATTAATTGCTTAAAAATCATAAAAAATAGTTATACAAAATTAAATATAAAAATTATTTAAAGAAAAATAAAATTGCATTTAGATAATAAAAAACTTATAAGAACAAATAATTAAAATAATTAGTCTAAATCAAAAAATAAATAAAAAAAAAAAAACTATAAAAAATCTTATATCGGGATGTTCTGTATTAGCGCCGTCCGAGTATACATTTAGACACAATCAAGTTTTAAAAATAATTCACCAAAGTTTGGTAATTAAACATAACTTGATTGACTGCCGTAATGTACCATATTATGAATATGAACCAAATTCATTTTTAGAAAATGAATTTTATAAAATTTATTATGATAAAACTATTCTGACAGACAGAACAATTAGTCATAATAGACCCGATATAGTTTTACATGACAAAATTAAGAAAATAACTTATATCATTGATGTCGCTATTCCAAATTCTTGTAATATTCAGAAAACTGTTTCTGAAAAAATAAGAAAATATACAGATTTAGGAAATGAAATTAAAAGAATTTGGCATTCTCAGACTATAAAAATATTACCATTTGTTATTTCGGCTACTGGCATTATACCTAGCTCTCTCATTCAAAATTTAGGCGTATTAGATTTGTCAAAAAATTTGTACATAAAAATGCAAAAGTCGGTCATTTTAAATACATGTAGGATTACGAAAGATTTTTTAAATATTTATATTGAGGGATCAGTAGGATTTATCGGACCAGTTAGGATTTCATCAGAGCCGAACCCTCTGATATGAAAATATCTGGAGTCGGTGAAATATTTTCCCATTATGTTTCTGGTGGATTGACGTATTGTTCTTGTATTGTTTTATTCTTATATAGTGCACTTACATTGCGTTAATTTACTAGATATTCATTTGTGGAAAAGTGTGTGGAAGGGTTTAGTCTTTCATTTGGGAAAGATTCAACCCGGACATAAAATCTGGAGCACCGTAAATAAAAAATTATTGTAAGTATTAATAAGAAAATAAAATAAAAAAATTAATTAATTTAAAATTTATTTTCTTATTAATACTTACAATTTTTATTACGGTGCTCCAGAATTTATGTCCGGGTTAAATCATTCCCAAATGAAAGACTAAACCCTTCCACACAATTTTCAACAAATGATTATCTAGTAAATTCACGCAATGTAAGTGCACTATATAAGTATAATAAATACAAAACAATACAAGAACAATACGTCAATCCACCAGAAACATAATGGGAAAATATTTCACTGACTCCAGATATTTTCATATCAGAGGGTTCGGCTCTGATGAAGTCCTAACTGGTCCGATAAATCCTACCTCAATATAAATATCAATCTCAATATAAATATTTAAAAAATCTTTCGTAATCCTACATGTATTTAAAATGACCGACTTTTGCATTTTTATATACAAATTTTTGACAAATCTAATATGCCTAAATTTTGAATGAGAGAGCTAGGTATAATGCCAGTAGCCGAAATAACAAATGGTAATATTTTTATAGTCTGAGAATGCCAAATTCTTTTAATCTCATTTCCTAAATCTGTATATTTTCTTATTTTTTCAGAAACAGTTTTCTGAATATTACAAGAATTTGCAATAGCGACATCAATGATATAAGTTATTTTTTTAATTTTGTTATGTAAAACTATATCGGGTCTATTATGTTTTATCATAATAAATTTTATAAAATTCATTTTCTAAAAATGAATTTCGTTCATATTCATAATATGGTACATTACGGCAGTCAATCAAGTTATGTTTAATTACCAAACTTTGGTGAATTATTTTTAAAACTTGATTGTGCCTAAATGTATACTCGGACGGCGCTAATACAGAACATCCCGATATAAGATATTCTATAGTTTCCGGAAAAGCCAAACATTTTCTACATAAATCATCAATTTGATTTCCATCTTTGATGATATGCTTCCTATAATTTTTAGTATTAATGACTCTGTCTTGAATGGCAAGCATAAAGCCTTCTATTTCTGCGCTCAACTCTCCAATACTCAACCATTTGTTTGACGAAAATTTGTCAACATATGTTTGGTTGAGATAGTTGAAGTGTTTTGCGTGAAGAATTTTATTTGACCAGGAATCTAATAATTCCTAATAATCTAATAATTCCTGGTTGGTATTTATAAGAATGCTGGCATTCTCGTCGTATAAATTTAATGGCGAAATATTTCTATCTGCCTTGCAAATTATTTTGTGCATTTCTGAACTATCAGCTTTCTTTTGGAAAAAAATTTCTTAGCATTTCTACCTGATTATTTTTTAAAGATGTTATTTTGACTATACCTCTACCTCCTAAATTTGCAGGTAAATTAAGTCGTTCTATAGCTGAATTTGGATGATGGCAATTAAACTTTGTTAACGTAGTTCTAATTAATCGTTCTAAGCTATCTAAATCTGTATTAGACCATTTAATTATGCCAAATGAGTAAATTATTAGAGGTATTGCCCAAGTATTTATTGCCTTTACTAAATTTTTAGCAGGTAGATAAAAAAATTTCTGATCCTAGTTTTAAATTTAGTCCTAATATCATTTTTAATATTAGTATGATCTAATCTATTTGATTGCGAATATCCTAAATATTTATAAACCTCATCCCCTTTCATACTTTCAATTTTGAAATTTCTAAATATACCCTCATCTCCATCTACAATTTTACCTTTATCTATATGGATCGTTCTACATTTATCTAAACCAAAAGTCATTTTAATATCATCTGAAAATTTTTTAACTACTTTAATCATTTTCTCTAAATTTGGTTCAGAATTCGAATATAATTTTAAATCATCCATAAATAATAAATGAGAAATTATATTTCTCTCTCTTGTATTACCTTATATTTTTAATCCAAACTTGCTTTTAATTAACATTTTAGATAGAGGATTTAATGCTAAGCAAAACCAAAGAGGACTCAATGAGTCTCCTTGAAAAATCCCTCTTTTTATTGAAATGCCCGGTACTATAATTTTCTTATCTTTCAAATTCACAAACAAATCGGTATTCCAAAATGCCATAATTTTTTCCAAAAAGCTAATTATAATTGGGTCAATTTTGTATATATTTAAAACTTTTATCAGCCACGAGTGCGGGACACTATCATAAGCCTTTTGGTAATCTATATAACAAATATGTAAATTACGTTTTTGGGTTTAAATTTGTTTTAGAATTACAGAATCAATAACTAATTGTTCTTTACATCCCATATGTTTTCTGCGACAACCTTTTTGTTGTTCAGAAAAAACATTTTTTTCATCTAAATGAGTGTACATATATTAAATCTGTCAAGCAAGAGGTTAAAGTTTTATATATTGTCTGTAAACATGTAATGGGTCTATACTAAGAGGGATTATTAATATTTTTGCTTTTAGGCAACATATTATTATAAGTAATGCCCTTAGTTAGAAAATTTGGAAAATTTTGAGGTTCTCTGACAAATTTTGAAAGATTTTTTTGCCAAAAGGGGATGTAAAGTAGTCAGACGTTTATACCAAAAATTATGTATCCAATCGCAACCCGTGGCTTTCCAATTATGAGTATTTTTTATAGTTTTGGCTAATAATTCAACTGATATATCAGAAAAACTCATTTGTTCAATGTCTGTACAATTGAGTTCTTCATTTTCTATCCACGGACCTGACTCATTATGTTTTATATCTTTACTCCAAATCTTTGTCCAAAAATCGCTTATATCTGATTCAGATGGCAACGGATTATTTTTATTAGAAATAATATTTTGTTTATCGTCAAGTTTGGAATAAAATATTTTCTCATTTTTCTGAAATAATCTATTATTATTATTTTTATTATACGTATAATTATATCTTTTTAATCTACTAGCTTTTACACCTAATTTTTGTTTTAATAAATCTAATAAATCATTGATTATATTTTCATTATTATTACTACCAATGCTATAACCAAATTTTCTCCCAATTACATCTACATGTCTCAAAATATTCCTACTTCTATTTCCGTTTTTATACTCTATTACTCTAGAAGCTACTTCTTAAAAATACTACATCATTTTCTAATCTACTCTGCCATTCTGGTTTTCTATAACTATATGATCTATCATCAGAAGTCGTTAATTTAACTCCTAACTTATTACATATAGTGATAGCACTAGCATACACTATTGTATGAAGATCTAAAAAACTAATGTCATCAAATATTATTTTTGGTAAAATTATATTATTTAATCCAGAAATTAATTTAGATAAGTTCTTTGATGTATGTAATTTTGGTCTAACTGTGGGCTCTATATCTATATATCTATTTATATTATTATGAAGTAAGTTAGCTAATTCTATAATATTTTCATATAGTAAGTTTAAATTTGCAATGTTGATTTCCCTAAGATTATAAATAACGTCTAAGTTATTTGAGTCTACTGTAATATCATTGGATTCTTCGACTAGAATATTATCTGAACTATCTTCGTTCAATGCATCTGATATAACATTACTACTCGTATTAACTTGTTCTAAATTATTTTCTAATTGCAATCTATCTGCTACTTCCTTTTTTGTCTAATCTAATGATACTACAAGAAATAAATTATTTTTGAAAATTGCCCTCTTTTGGTCTGCTAATCTTTGTTCGTTTACTTGGGCAATCGGCTAATTTTGTGAGAAAATTAAATGTAATTTTTTCCTTTACAATAACATATCTATTTCTAATTTAGTTACATTCGACATCGTTCGTCCATTTCATACGCTGCCTAGGAATACCTGCTTTTCTTTTTGGTGGTCTCAGACTATCATTGTTCGTCTGTGTAGATGACATAACAGACCGCTCGTCATTTCGGTTGGTTGTAAATGACATATTATCAATTTACAAAACAACACGAAAATGATTTTTATTATTAGTTCCTACATTCCAGTAACCAAGTAACTATCGTTACCTAGTAATATCATTTGTTAATTGTCAATTGTCAACAAATAATTTTCAAAATGCCCAAATTAAATATTTTAATTTAAACCTTTTACCTTTCAACGTTACAAATCTATAATATATTATATTTTAGAATACTGTTATTAAAATAAAGTATATGTAATTAAATTTACCTATAAAATATATTACAAATTAATCTCAGATATTATTGTTTATCTTGGTTACTGGAGCCTTCACTAAAGAGATTTTTTTATATCCTATTTATTTATCTATTTTTTTATAAATTATTTATTTTTTGATTTAGACTAATTATTTTAATTATTTGTTCTTATAAGTATTTTATTATCTAAATGCAATTTTATTTTTATTTAAATAATTTTTATATTTAATTTTGTATAACTATTTTTATGATTTTTAAGCAATTAATCACCTCTAACTTTTAATATTTCGTCTATGTTACAGTTTATTCTAGTTTGTCTTTACTTGTTAGTCATTTATTTTTCTTTATATTAACATATCCTGATGAAGATAACATTGTTATTGAAACATATCGATATTGTTTATAAAAAAGTGGTTTATACAAAGTGATCTGTTATTAATTAAATAAAAAAAGAAAACTTACTTTATAACAGCACTATATAATCTGTATATGCGAGTACCACATCTCTATAGTGTTTGATAATATAGATTATAATATAGTGGTGTTATACAAACTAGTTAGTTTTAATTTATTTAAAAATGACGCCACAAAGTTAAGTTTAAGTAAATAAAAATAA
Organism: Limnephilus lunatus; assembly: GCA_917563855.2. Classification (NCBI taxonomy): domain Eukaryota; kingdom Metazoa; phylum Arthropoda; class Insecta; order Trichoptera; family Limnephilidae; genus Limnephilus; species Limnephilus lunatus. Next base: position 11,922,137 of record OU830602.1, on the reverse strand, counting down.
ATTTTTATTCTAGACTTGCAGAAAAGTCAGTAGATGTCGCATATTAAAATAAAAATGGATTAATTTATCCAAGACAGTATCTAGGTAGCATTTAGTTTGAGATGAATCTTGCAATCATACATAAAGATAGCAGCCAATAAAAATATTCGTTAAAAAAATAAAATAATATTGGTAGTTCTTAGTCGAAGGGGACGAGGCCGCGGACGAGGGGTAAGGCTCTCGACTAGCGATCCGTAGGTGGCAAGTTCGAATCCCGGGCTGATTGATTGATTTGTATTATTTAACAATTTAATCATATTATATAATAGAAGCTACATTTGCGGCAGTTTCATAACAGAAGATACTCTCAGTGTCGCCCTGGTTTAAACCTTTTTCAGAATTGAAACGTGGCTTGAAATGGATTTAGTCGTGTTTGGTAATTAGATTGGAATAACCAGGTACTTCTCTACCTTACTCTACCCCATCTCCTTCCTCTATTCACTTCCTTCAGCCTCACAACATACCCCAATTCCCCAATTAGGGTATGTTGTAAGTCTGAAGGAAGTGAATAGGGGAAGGAGATGGGAAAGAGGAAGGTGGGGGAAGTGCCATTGTTTCACTGGCTGCAGGTCGTTGGGAGCAGTGAGACTCTTGTATTCACATTAAAACAAAAACATAAACGTGCCGTTTGATCGTACAATTCATCAGAAAGTATAAAATTAAAACAAGCTCTGGAAAGACATAAAAAGAGATACACATTTCGGCAGTAGAAACTTAAAATGCTGTGAAGAGCAATGAGTCCAAAAAATGAGTCAAATATTTCATTTTTCTCCGTTTTTTTTCTTCGATCCGCGTCTTCGAAATATTTCTAGGAAAATACGTCTTTTACGACGCGCATTTAAAGAGGGATTTTTCTGAAAAAAAAAAAAATTAAATATTGTTATTAAAAAAACTTTACAAAGATCTACCTATTAAATATTATTTTATAACAAAAATCATAATTTGATATAGATCCATGAAAACAGGAGATATGATTTTTTGTAATAATAAAAATCTTTCTTTAATTAAATGAAGACAATATTATCGAAACTCAATCGAAAATCTGGAGACAGAAAAATTAGAAAAAGATCCACTGGGAATCGAAACCAGGAACCTTGGCTTACTGGGTTCGAGTCCCAGTGGAGCCAATATCTTTTTCTGATTTTTCTGTCTCCAGATTTTCGATTTAATTTTTGGCTAATATTGTCTTCATTTAATTAAATATTATAATTTGAGATTTTACTCATAAAGTTTAAAATTTTATAAATAAAAATTCTTTTCGGTCTCCTGAGTCCTGAACAATCAAAATTTTGTCCTTTACGGCATTTCAAATATCCGTGATCAAATAAGGTACTAAAACTTCGACTTTTTGTCTTATTTTGTAAATTTTGAAAATATAAAAGTTGCTTTATATGTTTTATTTTATACATCTCAAGGTCGTGAAGGGTAGGTGTGGATTAGAAATGTTTAATAAATAATTCTAGAGGATGCCGATAACGCTGCGATATTATCTGCGACTGTCTTATCATGGGTGATTTTAATGCGGATCCAAGGACATTATTTGGGAAAGATTTATTATCGTTCTGCAAAGAAAATAAATATCACTGTGTTGATGTGGAAAAACTGCCAGGAAATTCTTACACCTATGTTAGCGATGCCCATAACACAACGAGCTGGTTAGATCACTGCATAGGAACGGCCACAATTAAAAAGATGACAAAAAAATATTTCCATAAAATACGATGTTGACTGGACAGATCACCGGCCCATGTCTATTTGGTTAGAAACAACAGGAATAACCACTACGGAGGGAATTACCCCGACAGCGTTGGATCCAGTAAAATGGAGAGCACATACTATATCTCAGATCATGTCCTATTCTGTAACAGCATCATTTTTAATAAACCGCATTAACTGCAGCAGAGATGTCGAACTCTGTAAAAAGTCAGGATGCAAAAATAACTTTCATAAAGATGCCATCAATAAACTGTATGCGAGGATTGTAGAGTCACTGTGCATGGCCGCAAAAAACGTCTTCGAAAGTGGACTTAAACATAACAGCACCACATCTAAACATATTCCTGGATGGAATGACAGTGTTTCGATTCATTATGAAGCATCACGAAATGCACTTCTTAAATGGATTGAAAATGGAAAACCCCGGACGGGTCCTTTGGCAGAAAACAGAAAAATATTGAGAAGAAAATTCAAATCTGAGCTAAGAAAATGTCAAAAAACAGCGGAACAAATAAAACTGGACAAAATATCAGGTGCATTTGAGGATAGAGATTTTAAAGAATTTTGGCAAAAAACCAACAACATCTTAAAATCCAAAGCACAGATATCAACCCACATTGAAGGAGAATCAGACGCAGAAAAGATTTCTAATATTTTCATAACCTACTTTGCGAAAACATCTGAAAGAAAAGAACCCACCTTCTTAGAAAAACCATGTGAAAATGATGACGAAAACATAATCGTTACAGAAGATATGGTTAAAACCGCTGTCAAACGAATGAAAGCTGGAAAATCTCCCGGTTATGATAGCCTGAGCATTGAACATGTTAGAAACGCCGGCGAAAAAATGTACACGCTTCTAGCAACATTATTTACACAGATTCTTCAACACACGCACATGCCAAGAAACTTCTCACGTACAATTATTGTACCACTAGTTAAATCCAGACAAGAAGACTTATCCAGTACTTCCAACTATAGGCCGATATCTCTTGCCACAATAATATCTAGAATATTTGAAAGAGTTATACAAATTCAAATAGAAGGCAAACTATTTACATCCGACAATCAATTTGGTTTTAAATCTAAATTGTCTACAGATATGGCAATATTCAGCTTAAAACAATGTATCGAATATTATAAGGCAAGAAAAACCACAGTGTATGCTTGTTTTCTTGATTTAAGTAAAGCCTTCGATCGGGATTCTCACGAACTGCTTTGGAAAAAACTAAAAGAAAGGAAGGTGCCAGGTTCAATAATCAATATTCTGGCAGTCTGGCATCATCAACAAGAGAACCAAGTTATTTGGAAAAATAAAATGTCAACACCAGTGAATATGGAATGCGGCGTCAGACAAGGGGGAAGTTTATCGCCTATTCTATTTAACGTCTATATGAACGAATTAAGCGATAAACTCACCTCGGCAAATGTAGGCTGTCACCTGGGAAATAACTGTGTAAATAACATTGCATACGCAGATGATATGGTCATTTTGTCACCAAGCATAAAAGGACTGAGAAAGCTGTTAAAGATATGTGAAGAATACGCTGCCGAATATAACATGGTCTATAACCCCACTAAGTCTGTTTTGCTCGTATTCAAGTCAGGCGCAGGCACCATAAAAGTATTACCCGTCAGTCTAAACGACACAAAAATAACAGAAAAAATCGAGGTCAAATACTTGGGACACATCATAACAGTGGACCTCAGCGATGACTCGGATATTGAGCGACAGAGAAGATCACTGTGCATAAGGGCAAATATGATTTCTCGAAGATTTAACAAGTGCAGCCCAGCTGCAAAAAGGCAACTTTTTAACACGTACTGCACGAGCCTATATACCTCAGAGCTATGGACCAACTTCAAGAAAGCATCACTAAAAAGAATGCAAGTACAGTACAACAACTCGTATCGAACGCTTTTTGGGTTGTCCTGGTACTGCAGTGCCACCGAGATGTTTGAAGAAGGGCGAGTTCCCGGATTCCGAGCACTCATGAAGAAACGGATCACTAACTTCAGAACGCGACTAGCCTCGAGCGAAAACAGTCTTGTGATGGCAGCATTCCACTTCTGGCAGGGTCCCATCTACAAGCGGTGGAGCCACTTCCTGATGACATAGATTTATAACATAAAGTTAACTTAATTCAAATTTTCTTATTTTTTTGTATTATTATCTATTATTTTCTTTTACCATGTAATTTTTTTTTTTCTCTCATCTTGCAATATTTTTATTTTACTTGATATATTGTATATGTATTATATGGAACTCGTGGGATTGCACCACCCTCCCCGAGATCTGGAATAAAGGATAAAAAAAAAAAAAAAAAAAAAAAATAAAAAAAAATAAAAAAAAATTATTCCGATTCAAAACGTTTCATTGCTTGAAATGGCTTTTAGTTTATTTAGTGATCAGATCTGAATAGCCAGCCGTTTCTCAACCTTCTTTTTCACTTCTCCTCACCTTCCCCACTGTTGAGATTGTTTAGCCTCACAGCATTTCCCGAACGGGGATGCCAACGCTCCTTTGGTTTAGGGCGAATGGAAATCTAATTTGGTGTATAAAAAAGGAAGACTAATTTGAACTTGCGGGAGTGGAGATCTGGTACGAGTGTAGATCCGCTGCATTTTTTTGATGGTATTCGTGGTCGAATGGTAAGACTGTCAACTAGCAATCCAAAAGTCGGGGTTGAAATCTCGCCGTACAAAAATAAATTTCTTTTGATTAATTTGTGTTATTTCCTCAATTTAGTTGTATTAAATTATAATTTGTAGTATATTTTCGACACGTTCCAGGTGGAAGATAATCTCAATATCACCCTGATGTTAGACCACCATTTAGAACTGAAACGTTGCTTGTAATGGCTTTAGCCGTGTTTGGTGACCATATCTGAATAGTCAGGTAATTTGCCATTTCCGCATCTCCTTTCCATCCCCACTACATTCAGCCTCACAACATACCCGAATAGGCTTACTGGCTCCAGACGGTTAGAGGCAGGTGGGACTCTTGTGCGGTATTCACACAAAACAAATAAAAAAATCCTCAAGGGTGAAAAATGCCATGATATTAGTTAACCTCCACCTGGTTTGAGGACACTTCTTCTGTTCAGGAGCATCTTATATCTTCACACGCTTAAGCCTCCACAGCCCGAATTTCTACCGATATCTTACATATCTCCCTTAAAAACTTTAAGTTTTATAGCTCTTAAAAAATATGTATTATTCTTGAAGATAATATCTAGATGTTCCTCGCGCCAAAACGCAAATTATATAAAATTCCCTCGATAAAAAAAAATCGCAAAATATGCTCCAAAAATTATTATAAACACGTTTGTTTCAGTTATTTTACAAGTTATATGTACTCACAGTGCTATGTTGTATGAAACAATTCACAGTCTTTCTTTAAATGCTGTTTAAGACAACTCTCGCGAGATTTTTACTCTATTTTAAACGAGTCGTGTTTTATTAAAGATTTTCAGAATTTTCGTATCGATTTTATCGATGTAAATGTTGGCACGCTCCTCTAACATTCGTAATTTCATATCTCTCCATCTTCTTCTTTTTGAGGCCGTTTACGGCGCCTTATCATCACCGAACACAAAAGCCCTAGAAGTGTAATCTAAACCGATGTCACTAATGTATGTAACTTCGGCTCATGGAATTCTTATATACTATGCCAAGGTAAATTTTGGATAGGGCCTGACACGCTTATTACGAATAATTTTTAGAAAAAAACTTTATATTCGCCTTAATTACTATAAGTGGAAACTTTCTGCATTCCGGGAGGCGGAAAATTATGCATTTTAATTTTCAATTGCGTAAATCCAAAATTCACTTCGCGAACTGGTCGGCGACTGTTAGCGGCCATTAGATACGTCACTGTTATGTTGGTATCACTGATGCATTAACAAGAGCTAAATACGACCGTAGCCATCTTCGTGGGTAACACAAAGAGGCGCGGAATTATGAAAAACAGAATTAATAATGTAGATAAACGAACCTCTAATCAGAATCACTTCAGAGTCTAGCTGAGGCACTGGAATCATGTGTTGGATTTCATCGTCATTATAGTTGGAGGTGTTGGTATTCGTCGCATTAATAATTGAAGAATAGAAATAATAATAATAATAATAATAATAGCTAGAAGTTACGTAAAATAAAAATAAAACGTTCGCATTAGGTAAGCACTACTTTGACGAAATTCTGAAAATAAAATGAATAAAGGCCTTTTATTTTTATTTTACGTAACTTCTAGCTAATCGTTATTTTATGGTAATAATAAATATACATAAAAAAATTCAGAAAACTGTTTCTGAAAAAATAAGAAAATATACAGATTTAGGAAATGAAATTAAAAGAATTTGGCATTCTCAGAGTATAAAAATATTACCATTTGTTATTTCGGCTACTGGCATTATTATACCTAGCTCTCTCATTCAAAATTTAGGCGTATTAGATTTGTCAAAAAATTTGTACATAAAAATGCAAAAGTCGGTCATTTTAAATACATGTAGGATTACGAAAGATTTTTTAAATATTTATATTGAGGGATCAGTAGGATTTATCGGGCCAGTTAGGATTTCATCAGAGCCGAACCCTCTGATATGAAAATATCTGGAGTCGGTGAAATATTTTCCCATTATGTTTCTGGTGGATTGACGTATTGTTCTTGTATTGTTTTATTCTTATATAGTGCACTTACATTGCGTTAATTTACTAGATATTCATTTGTGGAAAAGTGTGTGGAAGGGTTTAATCTTTCATTTGGGAAAGATTCAACCCGGACATAAAATCTGGAGTAATATACGAATAGAGGTTTGTTAATATTATAATTCTGTTGTGTTTTCATAATTCCGCGCCTCTTTTTATATCCCACGAAGATGGCTACGGTCGTATTTAGCTCTTGTTAATGCATCAGGGATACCAACATAACAGTGACGTACCTAATGCCCGCTGACAGTCGCCGGTCGCTTCGCGAAGTGAATTTTGGGTTTACGCAATTGAAAATTAAAATACATAATTTTCCGCCTCCCGGAATGCAGAAAGTTTCCACTTCGCTCGGAGATATTCCCGTACTTTGGTGTGGAGCATTTCTGTAGTCGACAAGAAAATTTAATAGCTTATCTTGAAAATCCTGAGGAAGATGCCCTTCATGTAACAACTTTTTCAAAAAACTTTTCACAAATTTTACACAAATCTCAACTTGACCGTTACTACTTGGTTTCTTGACTGCACTAGTTAGGTGTTTTATTTTGAATTCTGAACAAAACTTTTCAAATTCCCTTGACCTAAACGCTGGTCCATTATCAGACACCAACACCTCTACAATTCCAAAATGTGAAAATAATATTTTCAATTCCCTAATCGTTTGTTTTGAATCTAATCCCGTAACACATAAACATTCTAGCCATTTCGAAGTGGGGTTTATAATAATAAAAAAGTATTTATTTCCAATAGGGCCAAAAAAATCTAAGTGCAACCTTTTCCATATCTCTGTATCAATCGGCCAGCTGCTAATTTCTAGTCTCTTAGGCGTTGACGCATTTTCTGAGCAAATCTCACAATTTTTTATCGCCTCTTCAATGTGGCTATTAAAACCCAACCAGAAAAAATAATTCTTCCCTAAACTTTTTGATTTTGTTATTCCTAAATGAGACTCATGTAAAAACAACAAAATTTTCTCTCTCAAACTTTCAGGAATGACTAATCTATTTTGATAAAACATGCAGTTGTCATAAACACTTAATTTATCTTTTAAATGGAACCATTTTAAACAATTACCTTGTAAATGTTTTTTATCCGGCCACTTATTTCCCTGTACGAAATCCATTACTACTTTTAAACAAGCGTCTTCACTAACTGATTTTTTTAACATATCAACACTTAACTCGCAATGATCCACTATAAAATTAATATTTTCGAGTTCCACGTTGATGTTAAAAATATTTTCAAAACCCTGACATTCCTCTTCCCCAAATTCCGTACTTTCTTCAATTGGCAGCCTAGAAAATATGTCCGCACGATTTTCCTTCGATTTCACGTAAACAATCTCGTAATCAAATGTTGATAATATTAGTGCAAACCACTGTAGTCTGCTGTTAGCTAACGTTGGAATATCTTTATCCGGTGCGAAAATATGCACCAATGCCTTATTATCACATTCAAGTGTAAACTTCCTACCGTATAGGTATTGAAAAAATTTCTTCACCCCGAACACAATAGCTAAACTTTCCTTATCTAGAATGCAATATTTTCCCTCTGCACTTGTAAGCGTTCTGCTAGCATATGCGATCGGTCTCTCTATATTATTATCAAACAAATGTACCAAAATCGCGGAAATACCTTTATCACTCGCGTCACAAATTAATTTTACCGGTATACTGTTATCGTAATGACAGAGTACTTTATCCGAAATCAAAATCTGTTTTACCGACCGAAATGCTTGTTTACATTCCTCCGACCAATTAAACGCCGTGTTTTTCTTCAACAACTCGTATAGCGGCGCTAGAATTGTTAACATATTTTTAACGAACATTCTGTAAAAGTTTAAGGAACCTATGAAAGCACGCACCTCACTTACGTTTGTCGGCTCTGGCATATTGACTATAGCATCAATTTTACTGGCGAGCGTCTACCCTGAAACCTAAATATTCAATAGCTTCTTGATGGAACAAATTTTTGTCACAATTAATTGTCAAACCTGCGTCATTCAATCTTTCCAAGGCCGCTCTTAAGTTTCTGTTATGCTCGGCTAGGTCTTCTCCGAAAATCAAAATATCGTCAAAATATGTAATGACCCCTTTTACCCCAGACATTACTGAGTTTACTACGTTTGCGAATGAACTTGTACTAGAAGCTAACACATATGGAAGAACTTTATATTTAAACAAACCTATATGCGTTGATAAGACACAATATTTCTGTGATTTTTCGTTTAATCTTACTTGGGCGAAAGCGTCTTTCAAATCTAATTTTGAAAAAATTTTCCCTTTGCTCAATGTAGATAGTAAATCTTCAATTCTTGGTATTGGGTATGACGTATTTTCTAACATTGGGTTCAATGTCCTCTTAAAATCTGCGCAAATTCTGATTTTCCCATTTTGCTTTTTAACAATTACCATCGGGCTAGCTGTATTGCTACATTTTATGGGTTCGATAATCCCTTCCTGTACCATTTTATTCAGTTCAACCTCAACTTTTTCCCTAATGTTGTACGGAATAGGTCTGGCATTTACGTACTTTGGAACGTAACTATCTTTTACTTTGATATTTGCTTTGAAACCGTTAAATGAACCTATGGTTCCTTTAAACACTTTTGGAAAATCACTCTGGCATTTTTTAATGAAGACTTCACTCTCAGTTTCAACTATTTCGTCCTTGTGCACAACATTAAGCTTACCTACATTTGAAAACCCGATATCAAACATTTTCATAAAATCAATTCCTAATAAAATGTTGTTACCCTCCTTTGTAACAATAAATTTAATCAACTTAATTTTGTTCTCGTATTTAATTTTCAATTCAATTGACCCACAAATTTGTAGTTTCAAACCGTCAAAAGAACATAACCTCAAATCACATGGCTCTATTTTTATTGTGCCAAAAAGCTTATGTAAAATGGATTTTGGAATTGCCGAGATGCTAGCCCCCGAATCTAATAATCCCTTGCGTGGTTTATCCCTCACTTCAATTTCTAAAAATATGTAATTTTTGTTATTATCGTCCACATTGTGTAAAATCGTGTTTTGTAATTTAAAACATATTTTACTAATATGACCAATTTTACCACAATGTCTACATTTAGCGTTTTTAAATTTGCATTCGCTTTTAAAATGATTTTCCCCACACGAAAAACACGACAATTCCTTCCGACGATTTAATCTACTCAACTTGCTACCACTATTTTTACTCGAAAAGCTCGACCTGCTAGAAACCGACGATGCTTTATTATTATTATATTTTGAAATTTTAATATTTTCCCGTTCTTTTGAACCTGATGCCACGCATACCGATTCTTCGCTTTTACCAACATTGAGTATATGTTCATATGCCGACGCTATTTTAAAACACTGGGCGTAATCTACCTTATCATTATCGCACTCTAAGAAAAGTTTTTGCTTAATTTGTATATTGTAAACCCCGGTAACAAAGATATCTTTTAAATTGGCATCAAGCCTAACTTGAAAATTACAATCGGTGCACAACTTTTTTAATCTAGATGCGAAATCCCTAATTGACTCAGATTCTGATTGTTTGTGTCTATAGAATTTATCTCTACATTCAAAAATACTCTGAATTGGTTTACATAGTACCTTAAGTAATTCTAAAATTTCTACATAAGTACAATTAACAGTCAATTTCGGAAACAAAGCGTCCGTGACCAGCTTGAGGGTGTCGATGGATAGAGAGGTTAGCAAGAATGTCCGTTTTCTCTCCTCGCTCCACTTATCATCATTAATCAGTAGGCATTGTTCCCACCTCAACCGGAAAATCCTCCAGTCCATTGTCTTGTGACAATAAGACTCTATTCCCCTCAAACTCATGACGAATTCCTTTAAATAAAAAAAAAATTACTCAACTCCGGATTTCGCCCTTTCCCTTTCTTCCCGTCACTGTGCAGCACTCTCCGCCCCGGCTCCGTCTTGTTTGTTCCCCCGGCTGCACCAAAAACTTGTTACGTAGCTCGCGCGCCCGGCTGCGCTACTCACAAAACACACCCGTCTTCTGTTTCCCACACAGCTACCCTGCTGAGACTCCAGGCACCTTGGATACGTATGACCGTTTGGCTGCACTCCCTGGCCCTCCTGACCTTATCCGAAGTAGCTCCAAGTGTCCCAAGTAGTCAAACAATCTCCAATACAGCAAGATTCTTTATGGAATCATCGGATTGTCTCGTCCTTTCTTTTTCCCGTTCCAGTATTTAGCTGAACTTCTGAATTCTGGAATTTACCTTAGGTTCTTCTAAAATTCGGTTTAATAACTGAATTTCCCTTTTCGGCTGTGCCAGTTTGTAATATCTTCACTTTTAATAAATAATTAGACCTTTTATATTACAAGCACATTGTCTTTATTCTGACACCTCCGTTCATCTGTTTTACCATAGCTTTTATTTCCATTTATGAATGGTACCTACATACTAAATAAGTACTTAAAATAATTAATACATTACAGGAACTTTCTTCGTGCGCGAAGACAAGATTCGTGAGAATTAACTTTCCATTGCTGAAGATCTTGAATGCTCCCTCCCTTATATTATTTTCTGAATCCTTCATCAATCCTATCAACTGTGACTCGTGGCGCTAATGAAATGGGGCTGTATCAACTTTGTCCTTTGTTAGGGCGATTTTGCATGTGTATACTTCCTGAGTCTAAAAGGACTATACACAGATCTTAACTCTGAGATACACTTATGGCTCATACGACTACGAATCAGAGGCGGCTCGTGACTGAAATTGCCAGCAGTGCATTTTGCTTCTAAAATGTGCCTAGTATGTAATATAGGCGTAGCAAATTAATTAAAGAGGAGTTCTGCAATTCATTAACTCCACTAAGTTACATTTGTAATATATTTTAATAAAATTATTTCCACTTGAGCTTTCGCAAAATCACACCGAGAGTAAAATACACGCAATGCATTGCTGAAAATCTCTGAAAACCGTTTAAAATCACCACGCACAATGCCAATGTGTAAATATTGGACCGTTAATATTATGCACGCCTTCAAGGCGCTTCGCGCATGCGTCGTTAGTGCACGGGATGAGTTACATACCTGCCCTGCTCCAACATGTGATTTGACGTTATGAGTGTAATCTGTCTCGCTCATGTCACCGTTTCGTCCTGGCGAGCTGTCTCGATACCGCCCGTTGCGGTCCCCGTAGTGTGGTAAAACAATTTTTTTTTTGCATATCGGAATATGCACGTCTCATTTGCGCTTGTTCGGGAGTCTTGAACCATTAGATTTATATAAGTTTTCATAAGTTTCTGTCCTACGGAAAAGATGATATACTCGTGTCTAAGACATTTCGTACATCTGGGGCACAGATGCCGTTGTAAGTTACGTGAAGGCTGAAGACAAGCAATGCAATGTACAGAATCCCAGAACTTCCTTACCTACCTTTCGCTAAAAATATCCTCTTCACAACATCCCCAAAGATGACATAGGTCCTGAGGGATTATTTTTCCTCACAGCTAAAGAAAAATAAAATTAGAAAAGAGGAAAAAAAGGCATAAGGTTTGTAATTTTAAGTTTTGTAGCATACAATTATTGGATGCCTGTAAACAAATGTAAAAATACATAAATTACAAGTGAAAATCTAAAATTATCTCCAAATTCAAGTCCATTATCCCAGGGTGCCATATTTTGACTTACGGCAATGAAGTCGAGGGTGCGCTAAATGTAATCTCCGCACCGACTTGAATGAAAGTAACGAGCGGGAAGAGGAGACAAAGTAAGATGTACTTACATAGAATCGGTTTGGGGACGATTGTTTAGTCCGCTGAGGGGATTATAAGATTTCGCCAGACGTTTATTAGTTTTTAGTTGTTATCCCGAGATATCCGATGCTAATATATTGACCAGTCGTCCCCTTGCTTGGACAGGGTTCTATGTAACTTCACTTTAACCCTGTACTGAGATGTAAGGTGTCAATGTTTGCAAAGAAGATTTCTCATTATTTATTTACCGATTTTTGATTTCGAGGTAAATAAATACCTACATTACTATAGTTGCTTTTCACCAACGGATATTTGCTGTGGTGAAATTAATGATCACTACTGTTTGGTATATTTGGTATATATTCGGTGACCGGACTACTCAACACACTGGCTCTTCAACACACCTTTGAAAAGTGTTAAAAAAACTAGGTTAAATAGGTAACGTTAGGTTAGGTTATGGGATATTCTCTTTCATCACTTTTAATGACTTAATATAACTTCTGAAATGCATGTTGAAATGACACGGTGTTGAATTGTCAAGGAACCAAAACATTAGCCAAATTACACAGGTATAAGAAATTACGTACCCATGGGATATTTCGTGAAAGTAACAGCGCAGCGTTTTGACGGCCTCCGTGGTCGAGGGGTAAGACTATAGGCTATCAATTGGAGGCACTGCTGAAAACCAGCTGCATTCCAGGAGAAATCCTGAATTGTAGCTGAGCAGTGTCCTTTTCATCAATAGACTCAATGATAAAATAACAAAATATATAATACTGTAAAAAATCTATTGATGAATGAACGTTTTTATTATTATTATTATTATCAATCCAGGGATCACAGGTTGAAATTCCGGTGTGCGCAAGCCAATTCCATTATTTGATAAATTTGTTTATTTCCTGACTTATTCGTTTAAAATAATAAATGGTATCTATAATTGTGGCACGCTCAAAGGTGGAAGATACTCTCAGTATCGTCGTGGTTTAAAACCAATATTCAGAATTGAAACATTGCCTGAAATGGCTAAAGCCGTTTTTGGTGACCGTATGTGAATAGCCAGAAGAACTCCATTTTCCTTTTATTTATTCAATAATATTGTTATTTGATTTATGTAAAATTCAATTTATGTTTGTTTGCTTGCTTGCATGTATGCTGTTTATGGATTGCTGTATTAAGCATAGGAAATGTTACAATTTGAGAATGACATTTTGCAAACTATCGATTGTTCAATCAAAATTTAATTTTCGAATAAACTCTTTAAATTAATGAATTTAATCGAAGTACTAACCTATGGTACCTACTAACCAAAATCGAATACTTTGAATCTAATCAAGTATTTTAAATAGAGAACTATGTTAGTACCAAATTTGATTGATTGTTCTTATAATATACAAACATGAATGTTTGTTTTGGCACGCGAGCTATTTGAAAATCTGAATGTACCGGGACTGAATATATGGAACGGGGAGCGGGAGATGGGTGAAGGGAGGTGGGGTAGGTGGAGGGGGAACGCGAGAGGGGAAGGGGACATGGGAGGGGAAGGGCAGGCTGAAAGGGAACGAAGGGACGAATGGGAAAGGACATGCAGGGAGAAAAAATTTCTTTATTAAGTGGCATTGCAACGCATGCCGGGTAATCGCTAGTTCGATCTATAAAAACAGTTTTTTAAAACAAGTTCTGCAGTGTGATTATTATTACGCGTGACAGCTATTTCGCCTTCTGAAGGCATTATTAGATCTGATTAGTTTGTTAGATTATCATTTTAAATTATTGTTTTAAAACATGTACTTCCCCACCTTCCGCTATACCATATCCTTCCCTTCCCCTGTACCTTGAGCCTCACAACACACCCCAATTGGAGATGCCATGGCCTCACTGGCTCCAGAAGGTTGGGTGCAGTTGGGACTCTTGTACGGTATTTAAAAAAAAGAAAAAATGTTTTTATTTTTTTAACTGTATGAGTAAAATCTCAAATTATAATTTTTAATTAAATGAAGATAATATTAGTGATATAAAGTTAAAAAAATAAATATTCATCCTAGACTTGCAGAAAAGTCAATAGATGTCGCGTATTAAAAATAAAATGGATAAAAAATTATCCACACACCATCTAGATAGCATTTAGTTTGGGTTGAATCTTGCAATCATATATAAAGATAGCAGCCAATAATATGTGCGTTAAGAAAAATGAAGATAATGTTGGTAGTTCTTAGTCGAAGTATGATACAGTTAAAAGTGACCGAATTTGATATGGGTTCCGTAGCTCAGTTGGTAGAGCACTTGCCATGTAAGAAAAGGGTCCTGGGTTCGAGTCCCAGTCGAGCCAATATCTTTTTCTGTGTCCGAATTTTCGATTGAGTTTCGCCAATATTGTTTTCATTTAATTAAATAAAAAATGCTTTGAAAAAATTATCTACCACCACGAGTTAGATAAAGGCGGGATATACACGCTTGAAAAGGTTGAGCCATAAAACGAAGTTAAGTTATTTAAAAAAAATAAGAGGAGTGACAAATGTATGAAATTACAGGATGTATACACAATGTAATTATTTTGTTGGTACATACAGAGTGTTTTGACTTTATTGGCAAAAGTCACAACACTTTATACATACTAACGATATAATAATTACATTGTCTATACGTGCTGTAATTTCATCCCACAAAACTAAACCCCTAACAGTATTTCATTGTATTCACCCATCATAATGAAGTGTTTTACGAATTGAAGATTAAGCTTTCGTTTGATGTTGCCATCGGCTGTTTTTAAAATGCATTCACTTATTTATTTTGCGTTAATATTTGTTTAAAGCCGCCGTTGGTTAAACACCGATAAATCAATCTTATTAACCGAAGTATGATACCCAACACCTGTGGAATATTTACCAAGACGATTAAGTTTATTTAGCATAACAAATAAAATGATCGATCGTGCTTCTTATAAATTGGTAGCCACACTCAACAGTGTCATCAGTCTCACTAGGCCCTCCGCCATGAGGGCTATTCTTCTCCTGATCGTATTCTGCTCCTGGCAGGTAAATAGCACGGCTTTTCTTTATTACTATAGTATATTATTACTATATCACATTGCAATACACTCTGGTACAGGAAAATTATACAAATGTCTTAAACATTATTCAACGTGTTTGGAATAAGTAGGTACATTTATTATTATGATGCTTAGGGAGTAATTGATTCTATTTCTTAAATCAACCGTATATCAAAACAAACAAACTATGACATTATGTCCTCTTAGATTATATAAATTGTGAATGGTACCCCAGAATACCATCAATCTCTCTAGATTCTTTGCCATGAGAACATCAGAATCTCTTCTTCTGGCTGTGTTCTGCTGCTGGCATGTAAATATTATATACTTTTCCATTGCGTATATTTTCTATATACAATATTTTAATTCTAATGTAGAATTAACCTTATTTTATTTTATTCAAAACTTTCGTGAAGATTGTCGCATTGCTTCTGTTTAGAGACACTCCTGCATTTGAATAAAAATCACACATGAAAAAAAACATTATGTGCGTAGATTTAAATCCGATAACTAATACACCCCGAGAATTCATTTGTACTATTAACTATCAACAAACTAATCTATTCTTATCTCGATCTAAAGTTCTATTTTAATTATGTTTGTGTTATTCGATATTCAAAATTTTTATATTAAATTATTAATTATAAGATCCATGATGAAATAATAACTACACTATATCAGAAAATTGTTAACCAATCACGACACTATTGTACAAATTAAAGAAAATGACCAAATGAAACATTACGTTACAAGTTAGATCAATAGAGGTAGACATATCCGTGGTCGTGATCGTGAGAGTAACATTTGCTGTACGTTTTCAGGTACATAGAACAGGATCGTCTGCTGTATCAAACAAAGTACAAGATTTGTTTAAACATGGACGTCATT
Organism: Limnephilus lunatus; assembly: GCA_917563855.2. Taxonomy (NCBI): domain Eukaryota; kingdom Metazoa; phylum Arthropoda; class Insecta; order Trichoptera; family Limnephilidae; genus Limnephilus; species Limnephilus lunatus. The sequence goes on along the minus strand of OU830602.1, from coordinate 11,906,017 downwards.
TAGATAGTGATGGCTTACACGAAAGGATTCTGGAGGAGGAGGACGTTATCGAAACGAACAGTAAAGGCGAAATCATCGAAAAAATTATTTCAAGAAAAGAAATAATATCTGACGATGCTTCAGACTCATGGAGCGATTCCGATTCGTCAGAAAGCGGCAGTACTGAACAAATAATAAAACAAATTATTATTGTTCAAGAAAGGCCGAAGCACGGGCATCACCATGCTAAGGAAAAGATTTACGAAGAAGAAATCGTGATCAAGAAGATTGGAGATGTCATTCATGGAGTGGATGTTCCTTTATCCATTGATGGAGGTCTCCGGCGAGGTGGACATTCAGGACGACGGGGTCCAAAACTATCCATCAGTAAATCAATTTCCATTGAACAAGTTGTCCGTCCAAGCGTTTACACAAAAATCTCACGATCTTCTTCAGTGTCCGTAGAAGGAGGACGCCAACGTGGACCGTGGGGAAAAGGAAAGGGAGCTTGGGGCTCACTCGGTGGTTTGAGTGGTTCTGGAGATTTAGATAGTTTAGGTGGACTTGGAGGACTTGGCGGTCTACGAGGACCATGGGGACGACGAGGAAAAGTTTCAATTAGCCGATCCGCTTCCATTGAACGAATTGTCACTCCAGGCGTCTATACCAAGATCTCTCGATCATCATCAGTCTCCGTTGAAGGAGGACGACGACGAGGACCATGGGGACGACGAGGAAAGGTTTCAATCAGCCGATCCGTTTCCATTGAACGAATTGTCACCCCAGGCGTCTACACCAAGATCTCTCGATCATCATCAATCTCCGTTGAAGGAGGACGACGACGAGGACCATGGGGATACGGCCGAGGACTTGGAGGACTCATTGGCTCTGGAGATTTGGACGGACTAGGCGGTGTTGGCGGTCTTGGAGGACTTGGCGGTCGACGAGGACCATGGGGTCGAGGTTATGGATCATCTGGCTCTGTATCAGTCTCAGTCTCTGTTGAAGGAGGACGACGACGAGGACCATGGGGACGACGAGGAAAGGTTTCAATCAGCCGATCCGTTTCCATTGAACGAATTGTCACCCCAGGCGTCTACACCAAGATCTCTCGATCATCATCAGTCTCTGTCGAAGGAGGACGACGACGAGGACCATGGGGTCGAGGTTATGGATCATCTGGCTCTGTATCAGTCTCAGTCTCTGTTGAAGGAGGACGACGACGAGGACCATGGGGACGACGAGGAAAGGTTTCAATCAGCCGATCCGTTTCCATTGAACGAATTGTCACCCCAGGCGTCTACACCAAGATCTCTCGATCATCATCAGTCTCCGTTGAAGGAGGACGACGACGAGGACCATGGGGATACGGCCGAGGACTTGGAGGACTCAGTGGCTCTGGAGATTTGGACGGACTAGGCGGTGTTGGCGGTCTTGGAGGACTTGGCGGTCGACGAGGACCATGGGGTCGAGGTTATGGATCATCTGGCTCTGTATCAGTCTCAGTCTCTGTTGAAGGAGGACGACGACGAGGACCATGGGGACGACGAGGAAAGGTTTCAATCAGCCGATCCGTTTCCATTGAACGAATTGTCACCCCAGTCGTCTACACCAAGATCTCTCGATCTTCATCAGTCTCCGTTGAAGGAGGACGACGACGAGGACCATGGGGATACGGCCGAGGACTTGGAGGACTCAGTGGTTCTGGAGATTTGGATGGACTAGGCGGACTTGGCGGTCTTGGAGGACTTGGTGGTCGACGAGGACCATGGGGTCGAGGTTATGGATCATCTGGCTCTGTATCAGTCTCAGTCTCTGTTGAAGGAGGACGACGACGAGGACCATGGGGACGACGAGGAAAGGTTTCAATCAGCCGATCCGTTTCCATTGAACGAATTGTCACCCCAGGCGTCTACACCAAGATCTCTCGATCATCATCAGTCTCCGTTGAAGGAGGACGACGACGAGGACCATGGGGATACGGACGAGGACTTGGAGGACTCAGTGGCTCTGGAGATTTGGACGGACTAGGCGGTGTTGACGGTCTTGGAGGACTTGGCGGTCGACGAGGACCATGGGGTCGAGGTTATGGATCATCTGGCTCTGTATCAGTCTCAGTCTCTGTTGAAGGAGGACGACGACGAGGACCATGGGGACGACGAGGAAAGGTTTCAATCAGCCGATCCGTTTCCATTGAACGAATTGTCACCCCAGGCGTCTACACCAAGATCTCTCGATCTTCATCAGTCTCCGTTGAAGGAGGACGACGACGAGGACCATGGGGATACGGCCGAGGACTTGGAGGACTCAGTGGCTCTGGAGATTTGGACGGACTAGGCGGTGTTAGCGGTCTTGGAGGACTTGGCGGTCGACGAGGACCATGGGGTCGAGGTTATGGATCATCTGGCTCTGTATCAGTCTCAGTCTCTGTTGAAGGAGGACGACGACGAGGACCATGGGGACGACGAGGAAAGGTTTCAATCAGCCGATCCGTTTCCATTGAACGAATTGTCACCCCAGGCGTCTACACCAAGATCTCTCGATCATCATCAGTCTCCGTTGAAGGAGGACGACGACGAGGACCATGGGGATACGGCCGAGGACTTGGAGGACTCAGTGGCTCTGGAGATTTGGACGGACTAGGCGGTGTTGGCGGTCTTGGAGGACTTGGCGGTCGACGAGGACCATGGGGCCGAGGTTATGGATCATCTGGCTCTGTATCAGTATCAGTCTCTGTTGAAGGAGGACGACGACGAGGACCATGGGGACGACGAGGAAAGGTTTCAATCAGCCGATCCGTTTCCATTGAACGAATTGTCACCCCAGGCGTCTACACCAAGATCTCTCGATCATCATCAGTCTCCGTTGAAGGAGGACGACGACGAGGACCATGGGGATACGGCCGAGGACTTGGAGGACTCAGTGGCTCTGGAGATTTGGATGGACTAGGCGGTGTTGGCGGTCTTGGAGGACTTGGCGGTCGACGAGGACCATGGGGTCGAGGTTATGGATCATCTGGCTCTGTATCAGTATCAGTCTCTGTTGAAGGAGGACGACGACGAGGACCATGGGGACGACGAGGAAAGGTTTCAATCAGCCGATCCGTTTCCATTGAACGAATTGTCACCCCAGGCGTCTACACCAAGATCTCTCGATCATCATCAGTCTCCGTTGAAGGAGGACGACGACGGGGACCATGGGGATACGGCCGAGGACTTGGAGGACTCAGTGGCTCTGGAGATTTGGACGGACTAGGCGGTGTTGGCGGTCTTGGAGGACTTGGCGGTCGACGAGGACCATGGGGTCGAGGTTATGGATCATCTGGCTCTGCATCAGTCTCTGTCTCTGTTGAAGGAGGACGACGACGAGGACCATGGGGACGACGAGGAAAGGTTTCAATCAGCCGATCCGTTTCCATTGAACGAATTGTCACCCCAGGCGTCTACACCAAGATCTCTCGATCATCATCAGTCTCCGTTGAAGGAGGACGACGACGAGGACCATGGGGATACGGCCGAGGACTTGGAGGACTCAGTGGCTCTGGAGATTTGGACGGACTAGGCGGTGTTGGCGGTCTTGGAGGACTTGGCGGTCGACGAGGACCATGGGGTCGAGGTTATGGATCATCCGGCTCTGTATCAGTCTCAGTCTCTGTTGAAGGAGGACGACGACGAGGACCATGGGGACGACGAGGAAAGGTTTCAATCAGCCGATCCGTTTCCATTGAACGAATTGTCACCCCAGGCGTCTACACCAAGATCTCTCGATCATCATCAGTCTCCGTTGAAGGAGGACGACGACGAGGACCATGGGGATACGGCCGAGGACTTGGAGGACTCAGTGGCTCTGGAGATTTGGACGGACTAGGCGGTGTAGGCGGTCTTGGAGGACTTGGCGGTCGACGAGGACCATGGGGTCGAGGTTATGGATCATCTGGCTCTGCATCAGTCTCTGTCTCTGTTGAAGGAGGACGACGACGAGGACCATGGGGACGACGAGGAAAGGTTTCAATCAGCCGATCCGTTTCCATTGAACGAATTGTCACCCCAGGCGTCTACACCAAGATCTCTCGATCATCATCAGTCTCCGTTGAAGGAGGACGACGACGAGGACCATGGGGATACGGCCGAGGACTTGGAAGACTCAGTGGCTCTGGAGATTTGGACGGACTAGGCGGTGTTGGCGGTCTTGGAGGACTTGGCGGTCGACGAGGACCATGGGGTCGAGGTTATGGATCATCCGGCTCTGTATCAGTCTCAGTCTCTGTTGAAGGAGGACGACGACGAGGACCATGGGGACGACGAGGAAAGGTTTCAATCAGCCGATCCGTTTCCATTGAACGAATTGTCACCCCAGGCGTCTACACCAAGATCTCTCGATCATCATCAGTCTCCGTTGAAGGAGGACGACGACGAGGACCATGGGGATACGGCCGAGGACTTGGAGGACTCAGTGGCTCTGGAGATTTGGACGGACTAGGCGGTGTTGGCGGTCTTGGAGGACTTGGCGGTCGACGAGGACCATGGGGTCGAGGTTATGGATCATCTGGCTCTGCATCAGTCTCTGTCTCTGTTGAAGGAGGACGACGACGAGGACCATGGGGACGACGAGGAAAGGTTTCAATCAGCCGATCCGTTTCCATTGAACGAATTGTCACCCCAGGCGTCTACACCAAGATCTCTCGATCATCATCAGTCTCCGTTGAAGGAGGACGACGACGAGGACCATGGGGATACGGCCGAGGACTTGGAGGACTCAGTGGCTCTGGAGATTTGGACGGACTAGGCGGTGTTGGCGGTCTTGGAGGACTTGGCGGTCGACGAGGACCATGGGGTCGAGGTTATGGATCATCTGGCTCTGTATCAGTCTCAGTCTCTGTTGAAGGAGGACGACGACGAGGACCATGGGGACGAAGAGGAAAGGTTTCAATCAGCCGATCCGTTTCCATTGAACGAATTGTCACCCCAGGCGTCTACACCAAGATCTCTCGATCATCATCAGTCTCCGTTGAAGGAGGACGACGACGAGGACCATGGGGATACGGCCGAGGACTTGGAGGACTCAGTGGCTCTGGAGATTTGGACGGACTAGGCGGTGTTGGCGGTCTTGGAGGACTTGGCGGTCGACGAGGACCATGGGGTCGAGGTTATGGATCATCCGGCTCTGTATCAGTCTCAGTCTCTGTTGAAGGAGGACGACGACGAGGACCATGGGGACGACGAGGAAAGGTTTCAATCAGCCGATCCGTTTCCATTGAACGAATTGTCACCCCAGGCGTCTACACCAAGATCTCTCGATCATCATCAGTCTCCGTTGAAGGAGGACGACGACGAGGACCATGGGGATACGGCCGAGGACTTGGAGGACTCAGTGGCTCTGGAGATTTGGACGGACTAGGCGGTGTTGGCGGTCTTGGAGGACTTGGCGGTCGACGAGGACCATGGGGTCGAGGTTATGGATCATCTGGCTCTGTATCAGTCTCAGTCTCTGTTGAAGGAGGACGACGACGAGGACCATGGGGACGACGAGGAAAGGTTTCAATCAGCCGATCCGTTTCCATTGAACGAATTGTCACCCCAGGCGTCTACACCAAGATCTCTCGATCATCATCAGTCTCCGTTGAAGGAGGACGACGACGAGGACCATGGGGATACGGCCGAGGACTTGGAGGACTCAGTGGCTCTGGAGATTTGGACGGACTAGGCGGTGTTGGCGGTCTTGGAGGACTTGGCGGTCGACGAGGACCATGGGGCCGAGGTTATGGATCATCTGGCTCTGTATCAGTATCAGTCTCTGTTGAAGGAGGACGACGGCGAGGACCATGGGGACGACGAGGAAAGGTTTCAATCAGCCGATCCGTTTCCATTGAACGAATTGTCACCCCAGGCGTCTACACCAAGATCTCTCGATCATCATCAGTCTCCGTTGAAGGAGGACGACGACGAGGACCATGGGGATACGGCCGAGGACTTGGAGGACTCAGTGGCTCTGGAGATTTGGACGGACTAGGCGGTGTTGGCGGTCTTGGAGGACTTGGCGGTCGACGAGGACCATGGGGTCGAGGTTATGGATCATCTGGCTCTGTATCAGTCTCAGTCTCTGTTGAAGGAGGACGACGACGAGGACCATGGGGACGACGAGGAAAGGTTTCAATCAGCCGATCCGTTTCCATTGAACGAATTGTCACCCCAGGCGTCTACACCAAGATCTCTCGATCATCATCAGTCTCCGTTGAAGGAGGACGACGACGGGGACCATGGGGATACGGCCGAGGACTTGGAGGACTCAGTGGCTCTGGAGATTTGGACGGACTAGGCGGTGTTGGCGGTCTTGGAGGACTTGGCGGTCGACGAGGACCATGGGGTCGAGGTTATGGATCATCTGGCTCTGCATCTGTCTCTGTCTCTGTTGAAGGAGGACGACGACGAGGACCATGGGGACGACGAGGAAAGGTTTCAATCAGCCGATCCGTTTCCATTGAACGAATTGTCACCCCAGGCGTCTACACCAAGATCTCTCGATCATCATCAGTCTCCGTTGAAGGAGGACGACGACCAGGACCATGGGGATACGGCCGAGGACTTGGAGGACTCAGTGGCTCTGGAGATTTGGACGGACTAGGCGGTGTTGGCGGTCTTGGAGGACTTGGCGGTCGACGAGGACCATGGGGCCGAGGTTATGGATCATCTGGCTCTGTATCAGTATCAGTGTCTGTTGAAGGAGGACGACGGCGAGGACCATGGGGACGACGAGGAAAGGTTTCAATCAGCCGATCCGTTTCCATTGAACGAATTGTCACCCCAGGCGTCTACACCAAGATCTCTCGATCTTCATCAGTCTCCGTTGAAGGAGGACGACGACGAGGACCATGGGGATACGGCCGAGGACTTGGAGGACTCAGTGGCTCTGGAGATTTGGACGGACTAGGCGGTGTTGGCGGTCTTGGAGGACTTGGCGGTCGACGAGGACCATGGGGTCGAGGTTATGGATCATCTGGCTCTGTATCAGTCTCAGTCTCTGTTGAAGGAGGACGACGACGAGGACCATGGGGACGACGAGGAAAGGTTTCAATCAGCCGATCCGTTTCCATTGAACGAATTGTCACCCCAGGCGTCTACACCAAGATCTCTCGATCATCATCAGTCTCCGTTGAAGGAGGACGACGACGGGGACCATGGGGATACGGCCGAGGACTTGGAGGACTCAGTGGCTCTGGAGATTTGGACGGACTAGGCGGTGTTGGCGGTCTTGGAGGACTTGGCGGTCGACGAGGACCATGGGGTCGAGGTTATGGATCATCTGGCTCTGCATCAGTCTCTGTCTCTGTTGAAAGAGGACGACGACGAGGACCATGGGGACGACGAGGAAAGGTTTCAATCAGCCGATCCGTTTCCATTGAACGAATTGTCACCCCAGGCGTCTACACCAAGATCTCTCGATCATCATCAGTCTCCGTTGAAGGAGGACGACGACGAGGACCATGGGGATACGGCCGAGGACTTGGAGGACTCAGTGGCTCTGGAGATTTGGACGGACTAGGCGGTGTTAGCGGTCTTGGAGGACTTGGCGGTCGACGAGGACCATGGGGTCGAGGTTATGGATCATCCGGCTCTGTATCAGTCTCAGTCTCTGTTGAAGGAGGACGACGACGAGGACCATGGGGACGACGAGGAAAGGTTTCAATCAGCCGATCCGTTTCCATTGAACGAATTGTCACCCCAGGCGTCTACACCAAGATCTCTCGATCATCATCAGTCTCCGTTGAAGGAGGACGACGACGAGGACCATGGGGATACGGCCGAGGACTTGGAGGACTCAGTGGCTCTGGAGATTTGGACGGACTAGGCGGTGTTGGAGGTCTTGGAGGACTTGGTGGTCGACGAGGACCATGGGGTCGAGGTTATGGATCATCTGGCTCTGAATCAGTCTCAGTCTCTGTTGAAGGAGGACGACGACGAGGACCATGGGGACGACGAGGAAAGGTTTCAATCAGCCGATCCGTTTCCATTGAACGAATTGTCACCCCAGGCGTCTACACCAAGATCTCTCGATCATCATCAGTCTCTGTCGAAGGAGGACGACGACGAGGACCATGGGGTCGAGGTTATGGATCATCTGGCTCTGTATCAGTATCAGTCTCTGTTGAAGGAGGACGACGACGAGGACCATGGGGACGACGAGGAAAGGTTTCAATCAGCCGATCCGTTTCCATTGAACGAATTGTCACCCCAGGCGTCTACACCAAGATCTCTCGATCATCATCAGTCTCCGTTGAAGGAGGACGACGACGAGGACCATGGGGATACGGCCGAGGACTTGGAGGACTCAGTGGCTCTGGAGATTTGGACGGACTAGGTGGTGTTGGCGGTCTTGGAGGACTTGGCGGTCGACGAGGACCATGGGGTCGAGGTTATGGATCATCCGGCTCTGTATCAGTCTCAGTCTCTGTTGAAGGAGGACGACGACGAGGACCATGGGGACGACGAGGAAAGGTTTCTATCAGCCGATCCGTTTCCATTGAACGAATTGTCACCCCAGGCGTCTACACCAAGATCTCTCGATCATCATCAGTCTCCGTTGAAGGAGGACGACGACGAGGACCATGGGGATACGGCCGAGGACTTGGAGGACTCAGTGGCTCTGGAGATTTGGACGGACTAGGCGGTGTTGGTGGTCTTGGAGGACTTGGCGGTCGACGAGGACCATGGGGCCGAGGTTATGGATCATCTGGCTCTGTATCAGTATCAGTCTCTGTTGAAGGAGGACGACGACGAGGACCATGGGGACGACGAGGAAAGGTTTCAATCAGCCGATCCGTTTCCATTGAACGAATTGTCACCCCAGGCGTCTACACCAAGATCTCTCGATCATCATCAGTCTCCGTTGAAGGAGGACGACGACGAGGACCATGGGGATACGGCCGAGGACTTGGAGGACTCAGTGGCTCTGGAGATTTGGACGGTCTAGGCGGTGTTGGCGGTCTTGGAGGACTTGGTGGTCGACGAGGACCATGGGGTCGAGGTTATGGATCATCTGGCTCTGTATCAGTCTCAGTCTCTGTTGAAGGAGGACGACGACGAGGACCATGGGGACGACGAGGAAAGGTTTCAATCAGCCGATCCGTTTCCATTGAACGAATTGTCACCCCAGGCGTCTACACCAAGATCTCTCGATCATCATCAGTCTCTGTCGAAGGAGGACGACGACGAGGACCATGGGGTCGAGGTTATGGATCATCTGGCTCTGTATCAGTATCAGCCTCTGTTGAAGGAGGACGACGACGAGGACCATGGGGACGACGAGGAAAGGTTTCAATCAGCCGATCCGTTTCCATTGAACGAATTGTCACCCCAGGCGTCTACACCAAGATCTCTCGATCATCATCAGTCTCCGTTGAAGGAGGACGACGACGAGGACCATGGGGATACGGCCGAGGACTTGGAGGACTCAGTGGCTCTGGAGATTTGGACGGACTAGGCGGTGTTGGCGGTCTTGGAGGACTTGGCGGTCGACGAGGACCATGGGGTCGAGGTTATGGATCATCTGGCTCTGTATCAGTCTCAGTCTCTGTTGAAGGAGGACCACGACGAGGACCATGGGGACGACGAGGAAAGGTTTCAATCAGCCGATCCGTTTCCATTGAACGAATTGTCACCCCAGGCGTCTACACCAAGATCTCTCGATCATCATCAGTCTCCGTTGAAGGAGGACGACGACGAGGACCATGGGGATACGGCCGAGGACTTGGAGGACTCAGTGGCTCTGGAGATTTGGACGGACTAGGCGGTGTTGGCGCTCTTGGAGGACTTGGCGGTCGACGAGGACCATGGGGTCGAGGTTATGGATCATCCGGCTCTGTATCAGTCTCAGTCTCTGTTGAAGGAGGACGACGACGAGGACCATGGGGACGACGAGGAAAGGTTTCAATCAGCCGATCCGTTTCCATTGAACGAATTGTCACCCCAGGCGTCTACACCAAGATCTCCCGATCATCATCAGTCTCCGTTGAAGGAGGACGACGACGAGGACCATGGGGATACGGCCGAGGACTTGGAGGACTCAGTGGCTCTGGAGATTTGGACGGACTAGGCGGTGTTGGCGGTCTTGGAGGACTTGGCGGTCGACGAGGACCATGGGGCCGAGGTTATGGATCATCTGGCTCTGTATCAGTATCAGTCTCTGTTGAAGGAGGACGACGACGAGGACCATGGGGACGACGAGGAAAGGTTTCAATCAGCCGATCCGTTTCCATTGAACGAATTGTCACCCCAGGCGTCTACACCAAGATCTCTCGATCTTCATCAGTCACCGTTGAAGGAGGACGACGACGAGGACCATGGGGATACGGCCGAGGACTTGGAGGACTCAGTGGCTCTGGAGATTTGGACGGACTAGGCGGTGTTGGCGGTCTTGGAGGACTTGGCGGTCGACGAGGACCATGGGGTCGAGGTTATGGATCATCTGGCTCTGTATCAGTATCAGTCTCTGTTGAAGGAGGACGACGACGAGGACCATGGGGACGACGAGGAAAGGTTTCAATCAGCCGATCCGTTTCCATTGAACGAATTGTCACCCCAGGCGTCTACACCAAGATCTCTCGATCATCATCAGTCTCCGTTGAAGGAGGACGACGACGAGGACCATGGGGATACGGCCAAGGACTTGGAGGACTCAGTGGCTCTGGAGATTTGGACGGACTAGGCGGTGTTGGCGGTCTTGGAGGACTTGGCGGTCGACGAGGACCATGGGGTCGAGGTTACGGATCATCTGGCTCTGCATCAGTCTCTGTCTCTGTTGAAGGAGGACGACGACGAGGACCATGGGGACGACGAGGAAAGGTTTCAATCAGCCGATCCGTTTCCATTGAACGAATTGTCACCCCAGGCGTCTACACCAAGATCTCTCGATCATCATCAGTCTCTGTCGAAGGAGGACGACGACGAGGACCATGGGGATACGGCCGAGGACTTGGAGGACTCAGTGGCTCTGGAGATTTGGACGGACTAGGTGGTGTTGGCGGTCTTGGAGGACTTGGCGGTCGACGAGGACCATGGGGTCGAGGTTATGGATCATCCGGCTCTGTATCAGTCTCAGTCTCTGTTGAAGGAGGACGACGACGAGGACCATGGGGACGACGAGGAAAGGTTTCTATCAGCCGATCCGTTTCCATTGAACGAATTGTCACCCCAGGCGTCTACACCAAGATCTCTCGATCATCATCAGTCTCCGTTGAAGGAGGACGACGACGAGGACCATGGGGATACGGCCGAGGACTTGGAGGACTCAGTGGCTCTGGAGATTTGGACGGACTAGGCGGTGTTGGTAGTCTTGGAGGACTTGGCGGTCGACGAGGACCATGGGGCCGAGGTTATGGATCATCTGGCTCTGTATCAGTATCAGTCTCTGTTGAAGAAGGACGACGACGAGGACCATGGGGACGACGAGGAAAGGTTTCAATCAGCCGATCCGTTTCCATTGAACGAATTGTCACCCCAGGCGTCTACACCAAGATCTCTCGATCATCATCAGTCTCCGTTGAAGGAGGACGACGACGAGGACCATGGGGATACGGCCGAGGACTTGGAGGACTCAGTGGCTCTGGAGATTTGGACGGACTAGGCGGTGTTGGCGGTCTTGGAGGACTTGGCGGTCGACGAGGACCATGGGGTCGAGGTTACGGATCATCTGGCTCTGCATCAGTCTCTGTCTCTGTTGAAGGAGGACGACGACGAGGACCATGGGGACGACGAGGAAAGGTTTCAATCAGCCGATCCGTTTCCATTGAACGAATTGTCACCCCAGGCGTCTACACCAAGATCTCTCGATCATCATCAGTCTCCGTTGAAGGAGGACGACGACGAGGACCATGGGGATACGGCCGAGGACTTGGAGGACTCAGTGGTTCCGGAGATTTGGACGGACTAGGCGGACTTGGCGGTCTTGGAGGACTTGGCGGACGACGAGGACCATGGGGTCGTGGATACGGATCATCTGGCTCTGCATCAGTCTCTGTCTCTGTTGAAGGAGGACGACGACGAGGACCATGGGGACGACGAGGAAAGGTTTCAATCAGCCGATCCGTTTCCATTGAACGAATTGTCACCCCAGGCGTCTACACCAAGATCTCTCGATCATCATCAGTCTCCGTTGAAGGAGGACGACGACGAGGACCATGGGGATACGGCCGAGGACTTGGAGGACTCAGTGGCTCTGGAGATTTGGACGGACTAGGCGGTGTTAGCGGTCTTGGAGGACTTGGCGGTCGACGAGGACCATGGGGTCGAGGTTATGGATCATCCGGCTCTGTATCAGTCTCAGTCTCTGTTGAAGGAGGACGACGACGAGGACCATGGGGACGACGAGGAAAGGTTTCAATCAGCCGATCCGTTTCCATTGAACGAATTGTCACCCCAGGCGTCTACACCAAGATCTCTCGATCATCATCAGTCTCCGTTGAAGGAGGACGACGACGAGGACCATGGGGATACGGCCGAGGACTTGGAGGACTCAGTGGCTCTGGAGATTTGGACGGACTAGGCGGTGTTGGAGGTCTTGGAGGACTTGGTGGTCGACGAGGACCATGGGGTCGAGGTTATGGATCATCTGGCTCTGAATCAGTCTCAGTCTCTGTTGAAGGAGGACGACGACGAGGACCATGGGGACGACGAGGAAAGGTTTCAATCAGCCGATCCGTTTCCATTGAACGAATTGTCACCCCAGGCGTCTACACCAAGATCTCTCGATCATCATCAGTCTCTGTCGAAGGAGGACGACGACGAGGACCATGGGGTCGAGGTTATGGATCATCTGGCTCTGTATCAGTATCAGTCTCTGTTGAAGGAGGACGACGACGAGGACCATGGGGACGACGAGGAAAGGTTTCAATCAGCCGATCCGTTTCCATTGAACGAATTGTCACCCCAGGCGTCTACACCAAGATCTCTCGATCATCATCAGTCTCCGTTGAAGGAGGACGACGACGAGGACCATGGGGATACGGCCGAGGACTTGGAGGACTCAGTGGCTCTGGAGATTTGGACGGACTAGGTGGTGTTGGCGGTCTTGGAGGACTTGGCGGTCGACGAGGACCATGGGGTCGAGGTTATGGATCATCCGGCTCTGTATCAGTCTCAGTCTCTGTTGAAGGAGGACGACGACGAGGACCATGGGGACGACGAGGAAAGGTTTCTATCAGCCGATCCGTTTCCATTGAACGAATTGTCACCCCAGGCGTCTACACCAAGATCTCTCGATCATCATCAGTCTCCGTTGAAGGAGGACGACGACGAGGACCATGGGGATACGGCCGAGGACTTGGAGGACTCAGTGGCTCTGGAGATTTGGACGGACTAGGCGGTGTTGGTGGTCTTGGAGGACTTGGCGGTCGACGAGGACCATGGGGCCGAGGTTATGGATCATCTGGCTCTGTATCAGTATCAGTCTCTGTTGAAGGAGGACGACGACGAGGACCATGGGGACGACGAGGAAAGGTTTCAATCAGCCGATCCGTTTCCATTGAACGAATTGTCACCCCAGGCGTCTACACCAAGATCTCTCGATCATCATCAGTCTCCGTTGAAGGAGGACGACGACGAGGACCATGGGGATACGGCCGAGGACTTGGAGGACTCAGTGGCTCTGGAGATTTGGACGGTCTAGGCGGTGTTGGCGGTCTTGGAGGACTTGGTGGTCGACGAGGACCATGGGGTCGAGGTTATGGATCATCTGGCTCTGTATCAGTCTCAGTCTCTGTTGAAGGAGGACGACGACGAGGACCATGGGGACGACGAGGAAAGGTTTCAATCAGCCGATCCGTTTCCATTGAACGAATTGTCACCCCAGGCGTCTACACCAAGATCTCTCGATCATCATCAGTCTCTGTCGAAGGAGGACGACGACGAGGACCATGGGGTCGAGGTTATGGATCATCTGGCTCTGTATCAGTATCAGCCTCTGTTGAAGGAGGACGACGACGAGGACCATGGGGACGACGAGGAAAGGTTTCAATCAGCCGATCCGTTTCCATTGAACGAATTGTCACCCCAGGCGTCTACACCAAGATCTCTCGATCATCATCAGTCTCCGTTGAAGGAGGACGACGACGAGGACCATGGGGATACGGCCGAGGACTTGGAGGACTCAGTGGCTCTGGAGATTTGGACGGACTAGGCGGTGTTGGCGGTCTTGGAGGACTTGGCGGTCGACGAGGACCATGGGGTCGAGGTTATGGATCATCTGGCTCTGTATCAGTCTCAGTCTCTGTTGAAGGAGGACCACGACGAGGACCATGGGGACGACGAGGAAAGGTTTCAATCAGCCGATCCGTTTCCATTGAACGAATTGTCACCCCAGGCGTCTACACCAAGATCTCTCGATCATCATCAGTCTCCGTTGAAGGAGGACGACGACGAGGACCATGGGGATACGGCCGAGGACTTGGAGGACTCAGTGGCTCTGGAGATTTGGACGGACTAGGCGGTGTTGGCGCTCTTGGAGGACTTGGCGGTCGACGAGGACCATGGGGTCGAGGTTATGGATCATCCGGCTCTGTATCAGTCTCAGTCTCTGTTGAAGGAGGACGACGACGAGGACCATGGGGACGACGAGGAAAGGTTTCAATCAGCCGATCCGTTTCCATTGAACGAATTGTCACCCCAGGCGTCTACACCAAGATCTCCCGATCATCATCAGTCTCCGTTGAAGGAGGACGACGACGAGGACCATGGGGATACGGCCGAGGACTTGGAGGACTCAGTGGCTCTGGAGATTTGGACGGACTAGGCGGTGTTGGCGGTCTTGGAGGACTTGGCGGTCGACGAGGACCATGGGGCCGAGGTTATGGATCATCTGGCTCTGTATCAGTATCAGTCTCTGTTGAAGGAGGACGACGACGAGGACCATGGGGACGACGAGGAAAGGTTTCAATCAGCCGATCCGTTTCCATTGAACGAATTGTCACCCCAGGCGTCTACACCAAGATCTCTCGATCTTCATCAGTCACCGTTGAAGGAGGACGACGACGAGGACCATGGGGATACGGCCGAGGACTTGGAGGACTCAGTGGCTCTGGAGATTTGGACGGACTAGGCGGTGTTGGCGGTCTTGGAGGACTTGGCGGTCGACGAGGACCATGGGGTCGAGGTTATGGATCATCTGGCTCTGTATCAGTATCAGTCTCTGTTGAAGGAGGACGACGACGAGGACCATGGGGACGACGAGGAAAGGTTTCAATCAGCCGATCCGTTTCCATTGAACGAATTGTCACCCCAGGCGTCTACACCAAGATCTCTCGATCATCATCAGTCTCCGTTGAAGGAGGACGACGACGAGGACCATGGGGATACGGCCAAGGACTTGGAGGACTCAGTGGCTCTGGAGATTTGGACGGACTAGGCGGTGTTGGCGGTCTTGGAGGACTTGGCGGTCGACGAGGACCATGGGGTCGAGGTTACGGATCATCTGGCTCTGCATCAGTCTCTGTCTCTGTTGAAGGAGGACGACGACGAGGACCATGGGGACGACGAGGAAAGGTTTCAATCAGCCGATCCGTTTCCATTGAACGAATTGTCACCCCAGGCGTCTACACCAAGATCTCTCGATCATCATCAGTCTCTGTCGAAGGAGGACGACGACGAGGACCATGGGGATACGGCCGAGGACTTGGAGGACTCAGTGGCTCTGGAGATTTGGACGGACTAGGTGGTGTTGGCGGTCTTGGAGGACTTGGCGGTCGACGAGGACCATGGGGTCGAGGTTATGGATCATCCGGCTCTGTATCAGTCTCAGTCTCTGTTGAAGGAGGACGACGACGAGGACCATGGGGACGACGAGGAAAGGTTTCTATCAGCCGATCCGTTTCCATTGAACGAATTGTCACCCCAGGCGTCTACACCAAGATCTCTCGATCATCATCAGTCTCCGTTGAAGGAGGACGACGACGAGGACCATGGGGATACGGCCGAGGACTTGGAGGACTCAGTGGCTCTGGAGATTTGGACGGACTAGGCGGTGTTGGTAGTCTTGGAGGACTTGGCGGTCGACGAGGACCATGGGGCCGAGGTTATGGATCATCTGGCTCTGTATCAGTATCAGTCTCTGTTGAAGAAGGACGACGACGAGGACCATGGGGACGACGAGGAAAGGTTTCAATCAGCCGATCCGTTTCCATTGAACGAATTGTCACCCCAGGCGTCTACACCAAGATCTCTCGATCATCATCAGTCTCCGTTGAAGGAGGACGACGACGAGGACCATGGGGATACGGCCGAGGACTTGGAGGACTCAGTGGCTCTGGAGATTTGGACGGACTAGGCGGTGTTGGCGGTCTTGGAGGACTTGGCGGTCGACGAGGACCATGGGGTCGAGGTTACGGATCATCTGGCTCTGCATCAGTCTCTGTCTCTGTTGAAGGAGGACGACGACGAGGACCATGGGGACGACGAGGAAAGGTTTCAATCAGCCGATCCGTTTCCATTGAACGAATTGTCACCCCAGGCGTCTACACCAAGATCTCTCGATCATCATCAGTCTCCGTTGAAGGAGGACGACGACGAGGACCATGGGGATACGGCCGAGGACTTGGAGGACTCAGTGGTTCCGGAGATTTGGACGGACTAGGCGGACTTGGCGGTCTTGGAGGACTTGGCGGACGACGAGGACCATGGGGTCGTGGATACGGATCATCTGGCTCTGCATCAGTCTCTGTCTCTGTTGAAGGAGGACGACGACGAGGACCATGGGGACGACGAGGAAAGGTTTCAATCAGCCGATCCGTTTCCATTGAACGAATTGTCACCCCAGGCGTCTACACCAAGATCTCTCGATCATCATCAGTCTCCGTTGAAGGAGGACGACGACGAGGACCATGGGGATACGGCCAAGGACTTGGAGGACTCAGTGGCTCTGGAGATTTGGACGGACTAGGCGGTGTTGGCGGTCTTGGAGGACTTGGCGGTCGACGAGGACCATGGGGTCGAGGTTACGGATCATCTGGCTCTGCATCAGTCTCTGTCTCTGTTGAAGGAGGACGACGACGAGGACCATGGGGACGACGAGGAAAGGTTTCAATCAGCCGATCCGTTTCCATTGAACGAATTGTCACCCCAGGCGTCTACACCAAGATCTCTCGATCATCATCAGTCTCTGTCGAAGGAGGACGACGACGAGGACCATGGGGATACGGCCGAGGACTTGGAGGACTCAGTGGCTCTGGAGATTTGGACGGACTAGGTGGTGTTGGCGGTCTTGGAGGACTTGGCGGTCGACGAGGACCATGGGGTCGAGGTTATGGATCATCCGGCTCTGTATCAGTCTCAGTCTCTGTTGAAGGAGGACGACGACGAGGACCATGGGGACGACGAGGAAAGGTTTCTATCAGCCGATCCGTTTCCATTGAACGAATTGTCACCCCAGGCGTCTACACCAAGATCTCTCGATCATCATCAGTCTCCGTTGAAGGAGGACGACGACGAGGACCATGGGGATACGGCCGAGGACTTGGAGGACTCAGTGGCTCTGGAGATTTGGACGGACTAGGCGGTGTTGGCGGTCTTGGAGGACTTGGCGGTCGACGAGGACCATGGGGCCGAGGTTATGGATCATCTGGCTCTGTATCAGTATCAGTCTCTGTTGAAGAAGGACGACGACGAGGACCATGGGGACGACGAGGAAAGGTTTCAATCAGCCGATCCGTTTCCATTGAACGAATTGTCACCCCAGGCGTCTACACCAAGATCTCTCGATCATCATCAGTCTCCGTTGAAGGAGGACGACGACGAGGACCATGGGGATACGGCCGAGGACTTGGAGGACTCAGTGGCTCTGGAGATTTGGACGGACTAGGCGGTGTTGGCGGTCTTGGAGGACTTGGCGGTCGACGAGGACCATGGGGTCGAGGTTACGGATCATCTGGCTCTGCATCAGTCTCTGTCTCTGTTGAAGGAGGACGACGACGAGGACCATGGGGACGACGAGGAAAGGTTTCAATCAGCCGATCCGTTTCCATTGAACGAATTGTCACCCCAGGCGTCTACACCAAGATCTCTCGATCATCATCAGTCTCCGTTGAAGGAGGACGACGACGAGGACCATGGGGATACGGCCGAGGACTTGGAGGACTCAGTGGCTCTGGAGATTTGGACGGACTAGGTGGTGTTGGCGGTCTTGGAGGACTTGGCGGTCGACGAGGACCATGGGGTCGAGGTTATGGATCATCCGGCTCTGTATCAGTCTCTGTTGAAGGAGGACGACGACGAGGACCATGGGGACGACGAGGAAAGGTTTCAATCAGCCGATCCGTTTCCATTGAACGAATTGTCACCCCAGGCGTCTACACCAAGATCTCCCGATCATCATCAGTCTCCGTTGAAGGAGGACGACGACGAGGACCATGGGGATACGGCCGAGGACTTGGAGGACTCAGTGGCTCTGGAGATTTGGACGGACTAGGCGGTGTTGGTGGTCTTGGAGGACTTGGCGGTCGACGAGGACCATGGGGCCGAGGTTATGGATCATCTGGCTCTGTATCAGTATCAGTCTCTGTTGAAGGAGGACGACGACGAGGACCATGGGGACGACGAGGAAAGGTTTCAATCAGCCGATCCGTTTCCATTGAACGAATTGTCACCCCAGGCGTCTACACCAAGATCTCTCGATCTTCATCAGTCTCCGTTGAAGGAGGACGACGACGAGGACCATGGGGATACGGCCGAGGACTTGGAGGACTCAGTGGCTCTGGAGATTTGGACGGACTAGGCGGTGTTGGCGGTCTTGGAGGACTTGGCGGTCGACGAGGACCATGGGGTCGAGGTTACGGATCATCTGGCTCTGCATCAGTCTCTGTCTCTGTTGAAGGAGGACGACGACGAGGACCATGGGGACGACGAGGAAAGGTTTCAATCAGCCGATCCGTTTCCATTGAACGAATTGTCACCCCAGGCGTCTACACCAAGATCTCTCGATCATCATCAGTCTCCGTTGAAGGAGGACGACGACGAGGACCATGGGGATACGGCCGAGGACTTGGAGGACTCAGTGGCTCTGGAGATTTGGACGGACTAGGTGGTGTTGGCGGTCTTGGAGGACTTGGCGGTCGACGAGGACCATGGGGTCGAGGTTATGGATCATCCGGCTCTGTATCAGTCTCAGTCTCTGTTGAAGGAGGACGACGACGAGGACCATGGGGACGACGAGGAAAGGTTTCTATCAGCCGATCCGTTTCCATTGAACGAATTGTCACCCCAGGCGTCTACACCAAGATCTCTCGATCATCATCAGTCTCCGTTGAAGGAGGACGACGACGAGGACCATGGGGATACGGCCGAGGACTTGGAGGACTCAGTGGCTCTGGAGATTTGGACGGACTAGGCGGTGTTGGCGGTCTTGGAGGACTTGGCGGTCGACGAGGACCATGGGGTCGAGGTTATGGATCATCCGGCTCTGTATCAGTCTCAGTCTCTGTTGAAGGAGGACGACGACGAGGACCATGGGGACGACGAGGAAAGGTTTCAATCAGCCGATCCGTTTCCATTGAACGAATTGTCACCCCAGGCGTCTACACCAAGATCTCCCGATCATCATCAGTCTCCGTTGAAGGAGGACGACGACGAGGACCATGGGGATACGGCCGAGGACTTGGAGGACTCAGTGGCTCTGGAGATTTGGACGGACTAGGCGGTGTTGGCGGTCTTGGAGGACTTGGCGGTCGACGAGGACCATGGGGCCGAGGTTATGGATCATCTGGCTCTGTATCAGTATCAGTCTCTGTTGAAGGAGGACGACGACGAGGACCATGGGGACGACGAGGAAAGGTTTCAATCAGCCGATCCGTTTCCATTGAACGAATTGTCACCCCAGGCGTCTACACCAAGATCTCTCGATCTTCATCAGTCTCCGTTGAAGGAGGACGACGACGAGGACCATGGGGATACGGCCGAGGACTTGGAGGACTCAGTGGCTCTGGAGATTTGGACGGACTAGGCGGTGTTGGCGGTCTTGGAGGACTTGGCGGTCGACGAGGACCATGGGGTCGAGGTTATGGATCATCTGGCTCTGTATCAGTATCAGTCTCTGTTGAAGGAGGACGACGACGAGGACCATGGGGACGACGAGGAAAGGTTTCAATCAGCCGATCCGTTTCCATTGAACGAATTGTCACCCCAGGCGTCTACACCAAGATCTCTCGATCATCATCAGTCTCCGTTGAAGGAGGACGACGACGAGGACCATGGGGATACGGCCGAGGACTTGGAGGACTCAGTGGCTCTGGAGATTTGGACGGACTAGGCGGTGTTGGCGGTCTTGGAGGACTTGGCGGTCGACGAGGACCATGGGGTCGAGGTTACGGATCATCTGGCTCTGCATCAGTCTCTGTCTCTGTTGAAGGAGGACGACGACGAGGACCATGGGGACGACGAGGAAAGGTTTCAATCAGCCGATCCGTTTCCATTGAACGAATTGTCACCCCAGGCGTCTACACCAAGATCTCTGGATCATCATCAGTCTCTGTCGAAGGAGGACGACGACGAGGACCATGGGGTCGAGGTTATGGATCATCTGGCTCTGTATCAGTCTCAGTCTCTGTTGAAGGAGGACGACGACGAGGACCATGGGGACGACGAGGAAAGGTTTCAATCAGCCGATCCGTTTCCATTGAACGAATTGTCACCCCAGGCGTCTACACCAAGATCTCTCGATCATCATCAGTCTCCGTTGAAGGAGGACGACGACGAGGACCATGGGGATACGGCCGAGGACTTGGAGGACTCAGTGGCTCTGGAGATTTGGACGGACTAGGCAGTGTTGGCGGTCTTGGAGGACTTGGCGGTCGACGAGGACCATGGGGTCGAGGTTATGGATCATCCGGCTCTGTATCAGTCTCAGTCTCTGTTGAAGGAGGACGACGACGAGGACCATGGGGACGACGAGGAAAGGTTTCAATCAGCCGATCCGTTTCCATTGAACGAATTGTCACCCCAGGCGTCTACACCAAGATCTCCCGATCATCATCAGTCTCCGTTGAAGGAGGACGACGACGAGGACCATGGGGATACGGCCGAGGACTTGGAGGACTCAGTGGCTCTGGAGATTTGGACGGACTAGGCGGTGTTGGCGGTCTTGGAGGACTTGGCGGTCGACGAGGACCATGGGGTCGAGGTTATGGATCATCTGGCTCTGTATCAGTCTCAGTCTCTGTTGAAGGAGGACGACGACGAGGACCATGGGGACGACGAGGAAAGGTTTCAATCAGCCGATCCGTTTCCATTGAACGAATTGTCACCCCAGGCGTCTACACCAAGATCTCTCGATCATCATCAGTCTCCGTTGAAGGAGGACGACGACGAGGACCATGGGGATACGGCCGAGGACTTGGAGGACTCAGTGGTTCTGGAGATTTGGACGGACTAGGCGGACTTGGCGGTCTTGGAGGACTTGGCGGACGACGAGGACCATGGGGTCGTGGATACGGATCATCTGGCTCTGCATCAGTCTCTGTCTCTGTTGAAGGAGGACGACGACGAGGACCATGGGGACGACGAGGAAAGGTTTCAATCAGCCGATCCGTTTCCATTGAACGAATTGTCACCCCAGGCGTCTACACCAAGATCTCTCGATCTTCATCAGTCTCCGTCGAAGGAGGACGACGACGAGGACCATGGGGATACGGCCGAGGACTTGGAGGACTCAGTGGGTCTGGAGATTTGGACGGACTAGGCGGACTTGGCGGTCTTGGAGGACTTGGTGGTCGACGAGGACCATGGGGTCGAGGTTATGGATCATCCGGCTCTGTATCAGTCTCAGTCTCTGTTGAAGGAGGACGACGACGAGGACCATGGGGACGACGAGGAAAGGTTTCAATCAGCCGATCCGTTTCCATTGAACGAATTGTCACCCCAGGCGTCTACACCAAGATCTCTCGATCATCATCAGTCTCCGTTGAAGGAGGACGACGACGAGGACCATGGGGATACGGCCGAGGACTTGGAGGACTCAGTGGTTCCGGAGATTTGGACGGACTAGGCGGACTTGGCGGTCTTGGAGGACTTGGCGGACGACGAGGACCATGGGGTCGTGGATACGGATCATCTGGCTCTGCATCAGTCTCTGTCTCTGTTGAAGGAGGACGACGACGTGGACCATGGGGTCGAGGTTATGGATCATCTGGCTCTGTATCAGTTTCAGTCTCAATCGAACGAGGAATTCGACGAGGACCATGGGGACGACGAGGAAAGGTTTCAATCAGCCGATCCGTTTCCATTGAACGAATTGTCATCCCAGGCGTCTACACCAAGATCTCTCGATCATCATCAGTCTCCGTTGAAGGAGAACGACGACGAGGACCATGGGGATACGGCCGAGGACTTGGAGGACTCAGTGGTTCTGGAGATTTGGACGGACTAGGTGGACTTGGCGGTCTTGGAGGACTTGGCGGTCGACGAGGACCATGGGGTCGAGGTTATGGATCATCTGGCTCTGTATCAGTCTCAGTCTCTGTTGAAGGAGGACGACGACGAGGACCATGGGGACGACGAGGAAAGGTTTCAATCAGCCGATCCGTTTCCATTGAACGAATTGTTACCCCAGGCGTCTACACCAAGATTTCTCGATCATCATCAGTCTCTGTCGAAGGAGGACGACGACGAGTACCATGGGGATACGGCCGAGGACTTGGAGGACTCAGTGGTTCTGGAGATTTGGACGGACTAGGCGGACTTGGCGGTCTTGGAGGACTTGGCGGTCGACGAGGACCATGGGGTCGTGGTTACGGATCATCTGGCTCTGCATCAGTCTCTGTCTCTGTTGAAGGAGGACGACGACGTGGACCATGGGGTCGAGGTTATGGATCATCTGGCTCTGTATCAGTTTCAGTCTCAATCGAACGAGGAATTCGACGAGGACCATGGGGACGACGAGGAAAGGTTTCAATCAGCCGATCCGTTTCCATTGAACGAATTGTCACCCCAGGCGTCTACACCAAGATCTCTCGATCATCATCAGTCTCCGTTGAAGGAGGACGACGACGAGGACCATGGGGATACGGCCGAGGACTTGGAGGACTCAGTGGTTCTGGAGATTTGGACGGCCTAGGCGGACTTGGCGGTCTTGGAGGACTTGGCGGTCGACGAGGACCATGGGGTCGAGGTTATGGATCATCTGGCTCTGTATCAGTCTCAGTCTCTGTTGAAGGAGGACGACGACGAGGACCATGGGGACGACGAGGAAAGGTTTCAATCAGCCGATCCGTTTCCATTGAACGAATTGTCACCCCAGGCGTCTACACCAAGATCTCTCGATCATCATCAGTCTCTGTCGAAGGAGGACGACGACAAGGACCATGGGGTCGAGGTTATGGATCATCTGGCTCTGTATCAGTCTCAGTCTCTGTTGAAGGAGGACGACGACGAGGACCATGGGGACGACGAGGAAAGGTTTCAATCAGCCGATCCGTTTCCATTGAACGAATTGTTACCCCAGGCGTCTACACCAAGATCTCTCGATCATCATCAGTCTCCGTTGAAGGAGGACGACGACGAGGACCATGGGGATACGGCCGAGGACTTGGAGGACTCAGTGGCTCTGGAGATTTGGACGGACTAGGCGGTGTTGGCGGTCTTGGAGGACTTGGCGGTCGACGAGGACCATGGGGTCGAGGTTATGGATCATCCGGCTCTGTATCAGTCTCAGTCTCTGTTGAAGGAGGACGACGACGAGGACCATGGGGACGACGAGGAAAGGTTTCAATCAGCCGATCCGTTTCCATTGAACGAATTGTCACCCCAGGCGTCTACACCAAGATCTCTCGATCATCATCAGTCTCCGTTGAAGGAGGACGACGACGAGGACCATGGGGATACGGCCGAGGACTTGGAGGACTCAGTGGTTCTGGAGATTTGGACGGACTAGGCGGACTTGGCGGTCTTGGAGGACTTGGCGGACGACGAGGACCATGGGGTCGTAGATACGGATCATCTGGCTCTGCATCAGTCTCTGTCTCTGTTGAAGGAGGACGACGACGTGGACCATGGGGTCGAGGTTATGGATCATCTGGCTCTGTATCAGTTTCAGTCTCAATCGAACGAGGAATTCGACGAGGACCATGGGGACGACGAGGAAAGGTTTCAATCAGCCGATCCGTTTCCATTGAACGAATTGTCACCCCAGGCGTCTACACCAAGATCTCTCGATCATCATCAGTCTCCGTTGAAGGAGGACGACGACGAGGACCATGGGGATACGGCCGAGGACTTGGAGGAGTCAGTGGTTCTGGAGATTTGGACGGACTAGGCGGACTTGGCGGTCTTGGAGGACTTGGCGGTCGACGAGGACCATGGGGTCGTGGTTACGGATCATCTGGCTCTGCATCAGTCTCTGTCTCTGTTGAAGGAGGACGACGACGTGGACCATGGGGTCGAGGTTATGGATCATCTGGCTCTGTATCAGTTTCAGTCTCAATCGAACGAGGAATTCGACGAGGACCATGGGGACGACGAGGAAAGGTTTCAATCAGCCGATCCGTTTCCATTGAACGAATTGTCACCCCAGGCGTCTACACCAAGATCTCTCGATCATCATCAGTCTCCGTTGAAGGAGGACGACGACGAGGACCATGGGGATACGGCCGAGGACTTGGAGGACTCAGTGGTTCTGGAGATTTGGACGGACTAGGCGGACTTGGCGGTCTTGGAGGACTTGGCGGTCGACGAGGACCATGGGGTCGAGGTTACGGATCATCTGGCTCTGCATCAGTTTCAGTCTCAATCGAACGAGGAATTCGACGAGGACCATGGGGACGACGAGGAAAGGTTTCAATCAGCCGATCCGTTTCCATTGAACGAATTGTCACCCCAGGCGTCTTCACCAAGATCTCTCGATCATCATCAGTCTCCGTTGAAGGAGGACGACGACGAGGACCATGGGGATACGGCCGAGGACTTGGAGGACTCAGTGGTTCTGGAGATTTGGACGGACTAGGCGGACTTGGCGGTCTTGGAGGACTTGGCGGTCGACGAGGACCATGGGGTCGAGGTTACGGATCATCTGGCTCTGCATCAGTTTCAGTCTCAATCGAACGAGGAATTCGACGAGGACCATGGGGACGACGAGGAAAGGTTTCAATCAGCCGATCCGTTTCCATTGAACGAATTGTCACCCCAGGCGTCTACACCAAGATCTCTCGATCATCATCAGTCTCCGTTGAAGGAGGACGACGCCGAGGACCATGGGGATACGGCCGAGGACTTGGAGGACTCAGTGGTTCTGGAGATTTGGACGGACTAGGCGGACTTGGCGGTCTTGGAGGACTTGGCGGTCGACGAGGACCATGGGGTCGAGGTTACGGATCATCTGGCTCTGTATCAGTTTCAGTCTCAATCGAACGAGGAATTCGACGAGGACCATGGGGACGACGAGGAAAGGTTTCAATCAGCCGATCCGTTTCCATTGAACGAATTGTCACCCCAGGCGTCTACACCAAGATCTCTCGATCATCATCAGTCTCCGTTGAAGGAGGACGACGACGAGGACCATGGGGACGACGAGGAAAGGTTTCAATCAGCCGATCCGTTTCCATTGAACGAATTGTTACCCCAGGCGTCTACACCAAGATCTCTCGATCATCATCAGTCTCCGTTGAAGGAGGACGACGACGAGGACCATGGGGATACGGCCGAGGACTTGGAGGAGTCAGTGGTTCTGGAGATTTGGACGGACTAGGCGGACTTGGCGGTCTTGGAGGACTTGGCGGACGACGAGGACCATGGGGATACGGCCGAGGAGTTGGAGGAGTCAGTGGTTCTGGAGATTTGGACGGACTAGGCGGACTTGGCGGTCTTGGAGGACTTGGCGGACGACGAGGACCGTGGGGTCGTGGTTACGGATCATCTGGCTCTGCATCAGTCTCTGTCTCTGTTGAAGGAGGACGACGACGTGGACCATGGGGTCGAGGTTATGGATCATCTGGCTCTGTATCAGTTTCAGTCTCAATCGAACGAGGAATTCGACGAGGACCATGGGGACGACGAGGAAAGGTTTCAATCAGCCGATCCGTTTCCATTGAACGAATTGTCACCCCAGGCGTCTACACCAAGATCTCTCGATCATCATCAGTCTCCGTTGAAGGAGGACGACGACGAGGACCAGGACTTGGCGGTCTTGGAGGACTTGGCGGTCGACGTGGACCATGGGGTCGAGGTTATGGATCATCTGGCTCTGTATCAGTTTCAGTCTCAATCGAACGAGGAATTCGACGAGGACCATGGGGACGACGAGGAAAGGTTTCAATCAGCCGATCCGTTTCCATTGAACGAATTGTCACCCCAGGCGTCTACACCAAGATCTCTCGATCATCATCAGTCTCCGTTGAAGGAGGACGACGACGAGGACCATGGGGATACGGCCGAGGACTTGGAGGACTCAGTGGTTCTGGAGATTTGGACGGACTAGGCGGACTTGGCGGTCTTGGAGGACTTGGCGGTCGACGAGGACCATGGGGTCGAGGTTATGGATCATCTGGCTCTGTATCAGTCTCAGTCTCTGTTGAAGGAGGACGACGACGAGGACCATGGGGACGACGAGGAAAGGTTTCAATCAGCCGATCCGTTTCCATTGAACGAATTGTTACCCCAGGCGTCTACACCAAGATTTCTCGATCATCATCAGTCTCTGTCGAAGGAGGACGACGACGAGGACCATGGGGTCGAGGTTATGGATCATCTGGCTCTGTATCAGTCTCAGTCTCTGTTGAAGGAGGACGACGACGAGGACCATGGGGACGACGAGGAAAGGTTTCAATCAGCCGATCCGTTTCCATTGAACGAATTGTTACCCCAGGCGTCTACACCAAGATCTCTCGATCATCATCAGTCTCCGTTGAAGGAGGACGACGACGAGGACCATGGGGATACGGCCGAGGACTTGGAGGACTCAGTGGCTCTGGAGATTTGGACGGACTAGGCGGTGTTGGCGGTCTGGGAGGACTTGGCGGTCGACGAGGACCCTGGGGTCGAGGTTATGGATCATCCGGCTCTGTATCAGTCTCAGTCTCTGTTGAAGGAGGACGACGACGAGGACCATGGGGACGACGAGGAAAGGTTTCAATCAGCCGATCCGTTTCCATTGAACGAATTGTCACCCCAGGCGTCTACACCAAGATCTCTCGATCATCATCAGTCTCCGTTGAAGGAGGACGACGACGAGGACCATGGGGATACGGCCGAGGACTTGGAGGACTCAGTGGTTCTGGAGATTTGGACGGACTAGGCGGACTTGGCGGTCTTGGAGGACTTGGCGGTCGACGAGGACCATGGGGTCGTGGTTACGGATCATCTGGCTCTGCATCAGTCTCTGCCTCTGTTGAAGGAGGACGACGACGTGGACCATGGGGTCGAGGTTATGGATCATCTGGCTCTGCGTCAGTCTCTGTCTCTGTTGAAGGAGGACGACGACGTGGACCATGGGGTCGAGGTTATGGATCATCTGGCTCTTTATCAGTTTCAGTCTCAATCGAACGAGGAATTCGACGAGGACCATGGGGACGACGAGGAAAGGTTTCAATCAGCCGATCCGTTTCCATTGAACGAATTGTCACCCCAGGCGTCTACACCAAGATCTCTCGATCATCATCAGTCTCCGTTGAAGGAGGACGACGACGAGGACCATGGGGATACGGCCGAGGACTTGGAGGACTCAGTGGTTCTGGAGATTTGGACGGACTAGGCGGACTTGGCGGTCTTGGAGGACTTGGCGGACGACGAGGACCATGGGGTCGTGGATACGGATCATCTGGCTCTGCATCAGTCTCTGTCTCTGTTGAAGGAGGACGACGACGTGGACCATGGGGTCGAGGTTATGGATCATCTGGCTCTGTATCAGTTTCAGTCTCAATCGAACGAGGAATTCGACGAGGACCATGGGGACGACGAGGAAAGGTTTCAATCAGCCGATCCGTTTCCATTGAACGAATTGTCACCCCAGGCGTCTACACCAAGATCTCTCGATCATCATCAGTCTCCGTTGAAGGAGGACGACGACGAGGACCATGGGGATACGGCCGAGGACTTGGAGGACTCAGTGGCTCTGGAGATTTGGACGGACTAGGCGGTGTTGGCGGTCTTGGAGGACTTGGTGGACTTGGCGGTCGTCGAGGACCATGGGGTCGAGGTTACGGATCATCTGGCTCTGCATCAGTCTCTGTCTCTGTTGAAGGAGGACGACGACGTGGACCATGGGGTCGAGGTTATGGATCATCTGGCTCTGTATCAGTTTCAGTCTCAATCGAACGAGGAATTCGACGAGGACCATGGGGACGACGAGGAAAGGTTTCAATCAGCCGATCCGTTTCCATTGAACGAATTGTCACCCCAGGCGTCTACACCAAGATCTCTCGATCATCATCGGTCTCCGTTGAAGGAGGACGACGACGAGGACCATGGGGATACGGCCGAGGACTTGGAGGACTCAGTGGCTCTGGAGATTTGGACGGACTAGGCGGTGTTGGCGGTCTTGGAGGACTTGGAGGACTTGGCGGTCGACGAGGACCATGGGTTCGAGGTTACGGATCATCTGGCTCTGCATCAGTCTCTGTCTCTGTTGAAGGAGGACGACGACGTGGACCATGGGGTCGAGGTTATGGATCATCTGGCTCTGTATCAGTTTCAGTCTCAATCGAACGAGGAATTCGACGAGGACCATGGGGACGACGAGGAAAGGTTTCAATCAGCCGATCCGTTTCCATTGAACGAATTGTCACCCCAGGCGTCTATACCAAGATCTCTCGATCATCATCAGTCTCCGTTGAAGGAGGACGACGACGAGGACCATGGGGTCGAGGTTATGGATCATCTGGCTCTGTATCAGTTTCAGTCTCAATCGAACGAGGAATTCGACGAGGACCATGGGGACGACGAGGAAAGGTTTCAATCAGCCGATCCGTTTCCATTGAACGAATTGTCACCCCAGGCGTCTACACCAAGATCTCTCGATCATCATCAGTCTCCGTTGAAGGAGGACGACGACGAGGGCCATGGGGTCGAGGTTATGGATCATCTGGCTCTGTATCAGTTTCAGTCTCAATCGAACGAGGAATTCGACGAGGACCATGGGGACGACGAGGAAAGGTTTCAATCAGCCGATCCGTTTCCATTGAACGAATTGTCACCCCAGGCAGCTACAGCAAGATCTCTCGATCATCATCAGTCTCCGTTGAAGGAGGAATTCGTCGCGGTCCGTGGGATAGGTTTGGAGGATACCTTTCGTCTCGTTCTTCTTCCATTGAATCCGTTCGTCCTGGACGTATTCTTGCTGGACTTGGTCGTGTTGGTGCCTTGGGTCGTTCAGGAGTCGTTCCTGTACCTTCTGTATATACCAGCCACCCTGGCAATTCAGTCAAATCTCCTTGCAAGTTGTCTGATTTCAACTTGCTTGTGAAAGTGGGAAATGTTCGCAAATCTAACGGAAACTGTTAAACTGCTTTGCCCGCAACATGTTTCATTCCTGTGTTAGATTCTCTCTGGCTGTATTTTAGTTCACAGTCTCATCACGATTTTTAGTTTAAAAAAAGACTTATTACTTTGTCCTATTTTATTTCATTGTATTTTACTGCAATCAATAAACTTTATGTGTATATTATTTCTGATTTCATTTCTTCCGCGCCCTGTATTTTATTCGGTGTAAGAAACAAACGTTATTTTTGGTGAATTGGTAACTTTTTTGTTTATCGATTTGTGTTATTGTTTAGTTCTGAAATAGTTTAAAAAACTAAACCCATGTTTCCAAGTCCTTCACTGTTTATTTTTCCTTTATCTTGCTCCTTTCCTTTAAGTTCCCACAAAAAGAAAGAAGAAGAAGTTTTTTCATATCTTCATGGAACACCTCCACAATATTGGCACCAACATTTAAAAATTACCTACTTTTTGAGTTGAAATTCGGCAGTGACATCGATCACACCTCGCTTATGAATCCTCGTTAAAAATCGCAAATAATACTAATCAATGTACCCAAAGTGAGCCGGATTGTGACCTTGCGTTGTGCCGTGAATCTTGAACGCCGCCAGCATAAAAATCGTTCCAGAAGTAGTGGATGAACCATCAAAAGTATGGACTTTCCTATATTGCCCTTTTCCTGTGATTCAGTTTAAAAACGCAGTCAATTGTCTTGTTTTCCCGTTGATTCGATTTACAGTCCATATCTCTGTCGTGTCGTGACATCGGTCGTGACATTTTTAGTCCTTCGAGCCAGATTATTTGTCGTTTTGAAGCAAGACTTTGATTTCGTTTTGAAACGGATTCACACCCTTTCGTTGATCCATTACCCGTTTTATAAGCTGTTTCGGATTTACGCATTTAATATTGATTAGTATTAAATTGATATTGTCTTAAATTCGTTGGTTGCTTTAACATTTGAAATCGTTTCAATAGTGGGTACCTACATACATGTTAGTTCCCGTATTGTCGGCTCGGTAGGTTAGGTACCTACATACATTTTAGTACTCGTGTAGTTGGGTCCGGTGCTCGTGCCTACGTGTCGGTAAGTCAGGTTCCTGCACAAATAATATTGCAATTCTGTCACTCAGTTAGTTGGTAGGTACTTGTTGTCGATAAAGAAGATTGCTGACTTATGCCCTGATAGCTGTTATTATTATCCTGCAGCGGACATATTGTTTTGTTTGCAAATATTGACATTTGACGTTGATAAACAGTTTGTTTATTTATTATTACGAACATTTTAGTTCAAAATATTCAAGATGGCGGCTACCATTATCTAGTACAAACTGGCTCTACTAGACATGGAGAGTATTCGCTCATCTGCTATCAAAGCTATAACATCGTTGAAACTTGTTGATAAACATGCATTTAAGGCGCGCTTTTCGGATGTTTCTAGTGTCAGGGAGACTTTTGGCATCGCATATATCGATCGAATCAACTAAAAAAGAAGAATCCGATATTAAAGATTTACAAGAAAAATATATCGAACTTCAAAAAATGTATTATGAAATTCAGTCATATTATAATAAATTATTTCCAGAAGTGCCAAAAAGTGAATTGGATCATTCAATGGCGAATAATAATTCAAGTAATGTTTCGTTACCAAAATTGAAATTGATTATTTTTTCTGGGATATCAACAGAATGGATAAATTTCGTAAATACATTGGACTCGTTAATACATTCAAATAATGCCTTAAATTCTGTTCAAAATATGCATTATTTAATTAGTAGCCTTTCGGGTGAACCGTTTATTATACATAAAAAATTTACCGATTTCTGATGAAAATTATGTTGTCGCGTACAATCTCTTAAAGGAACGGTATGAAAACATACGTTTGATCGCTGATAGGCACTTAGAATTAATTCTGTTGATTCAACCCGTAAAACCTCAGGATAATTTGAGGCAATTTATTTCCATTTTGAACGAAAATCTTGCTGCTTTAGAAGCTTTAAATTTTCCAGATCGCCAATGGAGTTTTATTTTATTGCATATCGTATTACGCAAATTAAGAAACGAATTGCGAATCGATATTGAAATTCAACACAGTTCGGAGAACATTCCTACGTTCAATCACTTACTGAAGTACTTGGATGGACAATGCTTAGCCAAAGAAATGGCACTGGGACTTTTCCCTGAAGATTTGACACAGGTTCATAAAGGTCAATCAAAATCGTAAAATTCAAAACATCGATCAGGCAATAATGTTCTTTGCAAATCGCTACTTTCACTGCACAAGTGTGAAAAATTCTTACGTCTTTCTCCAAAAGAGAGATAATCGTTCGAAAAGGAACATAATTTATGTCTCAATAGGGTATTTCCACTTTTTTTATTGCTTAAAAAATAAGCAAAAAATTACGATGATTAAAGCGTCTTTATTTTATTTTTGTGTTGACGAATAAATTTTCTACAGCGAGTCAAAGTTTCCCATTTTTGAATTACCGCCAAAAAGATATTTTGGGGCGGGGTTATCGTGTGACGTCACGGGAGCTGACGGGCGCACTGACAGTGTTTATTTGGGCTGACAGCCGTTGTTTGTTGTTTGTGACTGCGAATTAGGTTAGTTTTTTTCGACATATTTCTTCCGATGTCTGCCCATTTAAGATACAAATACTGTATGGTTCTTATGTGTTCAAATACGACATACAGAACCCCTAATAAACGGTTCTTGTGCTTTCAGAAGAACATTAAAATGAGGGGATGATGGTGCCAAAACAAGGCCATTTCTCTCAAAAGCAAGCATCATTGCTGTGAAGATAATTTTAACCCTTAGAATGGGAGGAGACCATATTTGTCCCAACGCACATAGGTCTCGTATAAAACGCTGTAACTCCCTTATTATCATAGTGAGAAATATGTTCTAAACGGTTTTAGAAAGGGAAAGCACCACTCTTTATATTCCAATCTAAAAAATAGCCACCAAAAAAGTAAAATGTACACTTTCATGTATACAAAGTTTTGAATCACAAATTGAAAAAAAAAATTTAACTTCGGGAATTTTTTATAAATTATTTTTACATAGAGCGACAAAAAGTGAGATAACAATATGTGTTTGTTATACGTTTATCTGATAAAATATGTATATGTTTTTATTTTTTTTTATTATCTGTAACTTATGTTAGAAAAAACGTAAGATGAGCCATTTTTAAAACTTTTATAATTAAAAAAATATATGTTTATTTAGAATTATATAATTTGAAAGCGTATTTCATCACCTATCTAAAACAGTTTTTAGTTTTTGAATGTGCTCAGAAATATTCCAAATATTTGCATTTTATTGTAAAGCGAAAATATTTTGATCAACCGAAAAAAATGCCAATTTTTTGAAGCGTTAATGAAAGTTTCTTTTTTATTAATATTATGAAAATGATTCAATTCAATTTAAAATGCTATTACTATATAAAAATTGATTTTAAAATATGACGTTTAATGTTGATTTCTTTATATTATTTTAGCTTGACGAAGACATCGAAAATTACATGAGGTTTAAATTAATGGGTATGTGTTTAAAAAAGACTGTCATTCCACACAAATTTGACTGTCAAAAAAAACCCTTCCTACTCGAAGACTGGCAGGATTAAAGAAAAGACGACTTAAACTCATTGCAAGTTCAATAGCAGAGAATGAACCAGAACCAAAGCCTTCTACTTCGACAGTGAACCAGCAGCCGGAACCGCATCATGTTCAACTCAAACATATTCGCCTGCCAATGACGACAAGGCTGTTCAAGCAAATATGAAGCGTCATGTGCGCAGTAAGGCCACATCAACATTGACAAAACAAATGGACATTTCTTGCACACCCTTGAAGTTTGATGACGTAAGCAGATAATGTACACCACTTAAAAAAGTTGTTACGATAAGTGTGGAACCAGAATCATCAGATATTCATCAGATGTATCGGATAATTTACTATATCGCCCAAACACACCAGACTATTTATGTGACAACGTGGAGGAAGTCAATTTTAATTTACGGATGCGCCAATGCAACCTGATGGCGCTTAAAAGGAGTCCTAGGCTATGCCTGGGAATCCCCAAATAAATGTATCATGTTATTTCCATATTAACAAAGAAAATTCCTTTTGAGGTAACTGATATTTTAATTGCCTTAAAAAAAATTCGCCTCAACGATAAATTTGCGATACTCGCACTACAGTTTGGTATTTCAGTTACATCAATGAGTAGAATTTTCAGTAAAACTGTTTTATTAATGGACCATATTTTGAAAAGTCTTCTTGTATGGCCGTCTTCTATTAAAATAAGACTTCACTTACCCATAAGCTTCAGCGCGAGATACTCCAATGTGCAGACCATTATTGACTACTTAGAAATCCAAATCAATAAGCCTATTAACCCGTTACACCAATCTTTGACCTGGTCGGAATATAAAAGTTGCAACACTCTCAAAGATATTCAAATACAAAGAGATATGCTATGATGTCCGCGCGACTGTCGCGTCGCCGAACTACGGCCTAATGCGCGTAGTTTGTATACAAAAATAATGTGTTCGTTTTCTTGATTTTTTGAAGGTATGCATTATTATTGGTTAACAATATAGTTTGAATACGGAAAGAATTTGTTCATTTAGTTTAGCGTTCGCTTAGTTTATTCGTTAATTTAGTTTATTCGTTAATTGGTAAACAACACCGGCGACACCTGGAAGCGCAGTCTCACCTAGTAAAAACGGCGGATAGCACATCTCCTAATATTTCAATATCTTTGAACACTCTTAAATATCTGGTGTCGTGTACCCCAAACGGAGTGATTAGTTTTATTTCTTCAGGTTATGGTGGACGTGCTTCGGACACTATTATAGTTGAAGATTGCGGATATCTTGACATCTTAAAGCCGGGTACGTGCATCATGGCAGACAACTTTGCTTCACATTCGGCAATGTGAACTAGTTCGTCCTCCCAGTGTATATGCTAATGTCGTTTGTACTTCAGAGGAAGTAATCCTAGCAAAAAGGATTGCTGCCCTGCGAATTCACATAGAACGGGTTATCAGTAGGATACGTGAATTTGGGATGTGCAAGATGCATGCATCCATACACCATAATCATGTTCCTATCATGAATCAAATTGTTAGAGTAGTTTTTCGTCTCATTAATCTACAAGGTAGCATTATTAAAGTATAGCCCACATTAGAAATATCAAAATCTTATTGTACTCAAATTGTCGTTTTGTTGATTATGTTATGTATTATTATTATTCAGGAATATACTGAGTGCGATTTCAGAGGGTAGGCGTCCAGTGGGCCGCCCCAGACACAGTTGTGCGAGGCAACTCCAGAAACTGTGTGAGGAGAGGATGGGTCTACCATGGAAAGAGGCTGAACAATCAGCACAAGACAGGGACGTATGGAGGAGCCTTGTCGATGCAATGGGTCCCCGACCCGAATAGAACAAGGGGAAGAAGATGTGATGTGATATTATTATTATCAATATTAGTATTTTTTCTTACTAATGACCATCAGAAAACAGGCGTTGCTTCATTTTGTACATTGCTTAAATATTACATTTAATGTAATGTAATAATGTTGTTGTATACATAAATCTGTATATAAAAAAATATAAAAAACCTTCGGAAACACTTTTTGTCATCAATGTCACATGTAAAAATAATAGTTGTAATGTAAGTATGTTTTAATTGTTAATAAAATAAAATAAATAAATACTTGTAGCCTTACTAAAAAAAACTACAGCACGACCGATGACCTGTGTTTTTGCAGCAACATCAGTAAAACAAATTTACACTAAAACACGAAATCCTACCAATAACGAATTTCATGCTAAAACAGGTTTTAAAATCTGGCAACAGTGCAATTTTTAGTAATGTTCATACTAAATTGTTGTTTTCAATGTTTTCATTCATGGCCGCTAGATGGGGGCGCCGGCGCATTCGCTGTTCACAATGAAAACATATTTTAAGCCGCGAAAGATTTTTTGGGTACGGCGATGTGTTTCGTAATATTACAAAAGTGATCGTAATTTTTATTAATATGACTAATTCACTCTTATATTCATATAATTGATATATTTACCGTGTTTTTTGTGGTTTTTCATAAGTTTTAGTGAAGTTATAATTGTACTTTCAAAGTTGAAATGTCAAAAAGTTTGTTATATGATACATAAAAATTCATATTTACGTTTAATGATATTTATTTTATGAGAATTTCATTAGTAGTGTTTTTTGTAAATATTAATATCAAATTCACGTGTTGGTAAACTTATCAAAGAAATTAACATCTTTAGTGGTGCAAGAAATGTGTTGAAATGTCAGAGATATTTTTAGGTTATTTTTTTGGCATTAAAAAAAACTTTGAAATTTTTTAATATTTTTTTATTGTATGCGCGAGGAAAAAGTGAGGTGACAGTTTCATTTCAAATGCATTATATAAAAGGTTTGTATTTTTTAAATTTTAATTTTTTAATATTTCTGTACACTTTCATCAAAAATGTTTGGTAAGAAATTATTTTACATTTTTTTCCGTGTTTAAATCTTAAAATATGGCAGTTTTTTAAACTAAAGTGTATTTCAAATACACAAATCTAAAAGGTAATTTTATCTAGTTTTTAAAAATGGTATTTGTTTTTACGGCACCATCAAAAATAAGAAATATATAGAACATTCAAAATACTTTGTAAAATTCCAAATTTCGTTCAGACATCATCCCTAAAACAGAGATAAACTATCCCCCCAGGCTGTGTAAACGGTGTGTATTTTTTTCCAAGAACAATTTTTTAATTAGTAATGTTTTCATATCCGCGGCCGTTTGTCAATTGAATAAATTTTTCACGGGGTTTTTTAGTAAGGCCGATATTGTTTTATTTTTATAAAGGACAAGATTTTCAAACCATATTATATTACTATGTATATTTAAAACAATACTTAAAAGTTCTTGATTTTTATTATTTGAATGCATTGCCCTAGATATTTATTTCCTATTTGTATATGTATTATGAAAATTTCTAAAGAGAGGTCAATAAGGTAATTAAAAGATCAATTATTCACATGTTTTACAAACATTTATTTATTTTTTCATTCTAGAAAAGACAGCATTACACCAAAATTGTGTAGATTCAATAATTAGCTCCTTACATAGGTCTTCATCAAACCTGACGTGACACTGAGTAACTTTTTTTGAGGTCTCAAAGTCTGGATTGGCCACACAATACAGTGCAGCTGTCTTCTCGGCAAAATACATTTGCAATTTTATTTGCGCCATTACTTTTGGAGTGGGTTCTCCGGTAGCCGTTAAATAATTCATCATCGTCGAGTCTTTCATAGGACATTTGACTTCTACGATAAAATCTCCTCCCACACTTTTTAAATTTAATTTTCCTTGCAGCCTCGACTACTTTCAATACTTTCGGTTCTAGAGTTTTACCCGCTTTCCATGGCTTTGGTCCCATATAATTTAGCACCTAGTATTTTCTCTACAAGTGACCCGTCTATCGTTTTACAGTGAGCCGCCTCATACAAATTTGAGGCGGTCACTAGAGCATATCGAAGATTGTGCCATAACGGACAGTCCGCCTGATCCACTGTCTCATCAAATGCCCCCTGACAGGCTTTTTCTGTCATTGAGGATCGACAAAAGTCAATAAATTCCTTCGGGAGAGATCCTATATCATTATTGAAAAAATTGCAAATCATATTGTGAATTGAAAGGTTTTCAATCGGTGTCGAGTCAACGTAGAATTTAAGTATTTCCGATTTACATGAGATACTCTTTTCAATCAACTCATTGAAGAAAGTACCATCATCGTTGGGATAATTTACATGTGGTGGTACTGTTCCCATATTTTCTGCCTTTGTTTTTTTGTTTTTGTTTATTAGGGAAACAAACAGTTGTACATATTATAAGGTAATTACATATTACGTGGGTGCATTAACCAGTGAAGTTTCCGCAAAAAAAATATAATATACAAACACAGATTAAAACGTTAAAGAATAAATAAAGTGTTAGAAAAAAGAAAAACAAATACAACAGAAATGAAAAAACACAAATTAAAGCATGTGGGAAAGAAAAGATGAAGTTAAACAGCGAACATATATAAAATTAACACATTTTCACATCATTAGAAAACTTTTAAGGATAAATGATTAGCCATTTGCCAGCGCCCTTGAGGGGGTTTTTCACAACAACAACAAAAAATAGCGCTATATAAATCATCCAAATATTATTATTTTTATAATAAGAAGGAAAAACAACATCATCATGTTAACAACATCAGAATGAAAAAACAACAGACAGCAGGGATGGAGGGTTCGCAATCAACAATTGGTTTTAATTTTTTCAGTTATGAATTTAATAAATTGGCCTGAGGACAAATGGAAAATATCAGCTTCGTAAAACATATCGTTGTATTTTGTGCACGTCCTTCGGAAAAATGAATGTTGTGTGTAATCTGTTTTTGAGTGTGGGATGTGGAATAGTTGGTTTGACCTTGTATTTCTTGTTGGACAGTGGAAATTAATGTGTTCTAGAAGATATTTGTTGTTAATAATTTTGAATAAAAATTTCTGGTCGGATATATTTCTTCTATCTTCTAAGGTTGATAAATTATGGAATGTTAATGATTCTTGTAGGGTTTCTGATGTTCGAAAGGATTTAAAGTCTAGGTGTTTCAGTATCTTTTTTTGAATTCTTTCTAACCTTAAAATATTAACTTTGTATTGGGGATTCCATATGACTGATCCGAATTCTAATATTGAGCGGACAAAAGAGACATACAGTATTTTGATTACATGTGGTGACCTAAATGGTTTAGTCACTCTTAAGATGAATCCTAGAAGTTTGTATGCCCTGTCACAGACAGAATTTATATGTG
Source organism: Limnephilus lunatus (assembly GCA_917563855.2). NCBI lineage: Eukaryota > Metazoa > Arthropoda > Insecta > Trichoptera > Limnephilidae > Limnephilus > Limnephilus lunatus. The sequence continues at coordinate 11,867,724 of OU830602.1, read as the reverse complement.
TTTGGAAAGACATTCCAGAGCCCATTATTATTCCTAAGTCCCTCACTTCACAACATCTTTTTATTTCTACGTTATTGATTTTGTACGGGAATGTTAGGGGGTTCTTGCTTTTGGTGAACGATATGGTGTTACATTTTTCCAGGTTAACGAACAGTTGGTTGTTCGCACAGTATATTCCAAACCTATTAATATCCTCTTGAAATTCAAGGCTGTCATTAGCAGAGGCGGCCCCTCCCTCAGTGCATTTGTGCACTGCACTTCCAAACTTCGATATCCGTCAGAAGTGTAAATTAGTATATCCTCTCACGAAGAATTCCCGCCAATTCGTTACAAAATCCATACCAATTGACTAGACTCCCTTCCATGAGAGAAGGGAATTCGTGCACATTTTGTTATGCCTAGGCGTGACGTCACATGAAGGTATATTTCTACTGGGGTCATCTCCAGATGCTGAAGTGCCCGTGTCCGTGAAATGAGCATGACAAGGATAGACCCATACGAAGATTGACGTGTGAAAGCAGAGAAGACATATGGTGCTGGCGTGCATTGCCGGAGCAAATGACAAAACATTAAACTTACGTAATACGGTCCCGAACCTTTGGAATGAAATAGTTATGTTTAACGAATTTAGAACTAATTAACAATGTTATGTTTTAACGCCATCGGTCGCCAGCCTGGCGCATCAACCTCAGTATTTTTTCGGGGTTTTAGCAAGTTTTATTCTGTAAAAAAACTTATTTAAAGAGTGCTACTGAAAACATTGCGATTAACGTCGAATTTATCAAATGTAAACTTAGTGGAGTGTTTTAGTGAAACGGTTAAACTTTTAAAAATAATTTGTACTATTCCAATGACAACTGTTTATTTATTTATTTATTTATTTATTTATTTATTCACGCCTTAAAGGCTTTTACAAAAACACGTTAATACAGATACATTAGTTTTTCAGGAGTACAATTAAAGAAATATATAAAATAGTATTATTTAAAATAAAAAAAAAAAAATAAAAAAAAACTGAACAATAAGGATATAAGCAGAATTAAAAAGATATATCAACAAAAACCATATTAGAAGAATAATAATAAAATTTACATAAGAATTTAAGAAATTTCTGTTATAAATTTAGGTAAAGAATAAATGAAAATATCAACCGAACTGAATTCATTTCCAAGCCTATGAAGTCTTTGGATTGGGGAATTAATGAAATAGTTTGTTTTAGAAGGATAAACAAAGAACAGCTCAGGAAGTCTCGTGTCACGATTAGGTACTCGGTAAGTTATTAGTTTTGTTAAGTCAGGTGCGTCAAGTGATCCATTAACTAATTTGAATAATAGAACCAAATCGCTCTTGGATCTTCTACACGATAGATCAGTTAAATTAAGCATTTTCATTAAATTAACATAATTAATTTGTTCAATAGGTATGGAGAGTTTGAAATTAATGAACCTTAAAAATTTATGCTGAACTTTCTCAATTTTTATTTTGTGTGCTTTATAGTATGGAGACCAAATAGTGGAATTGTATTCTAAATTACTTCTTACTAAAGCAGTGAAGAGAATTTTAAATGAATAAAGTGATGAAAAATCTTTTACTGTTCTTAAAATAAATCCCAAACATTTCATAGCCTTATTAGTAACTTCATTAATGTGTGGAACAAATGTTAATTTTTCATCAAAAAGGATACCCAGATCCTTGATATTAGACATCTTTTTAAGAGAAATATTGTTAATACTATAATGAGACATAATAGGATTTTTGTTTCTACAGAAAGATATAAATTGACATTTATCAATATTTAAAAATAGTTCATTATAATTACACCAATCCTGTAAGCGATCAAGATTAGCTTGAAGAATATTACAATCATTAATTGAGGTAATCGTTTTGTAAATTTTTAGGTCATCAGCAAACAAGAGTATGTTTACTTCTTTAAAAATTTTTACAATATCATTAATAAATATTAAAAATAAAACAGGTCCTAAATGTGAACCTTGAGGAACTCCACTGGAAGCCACAAATTGTTTTGAAATGTAATCTAAAATTTTTACAGAAAGTTTTCTACAAGACAAGTAACTAATGAACCAGTTTAACAAACTACCCGAGATACCAAGAGCTTTTAGTTTTTGGATTAAAATTTCATGAGATACCTTATCGAATGCCTTGCTAAAGTCTGTGTACACTGTATCAATTTGGAATCGTTTATTTAATGATTCAATTATGTGATGTTGATAAATCAAAAGATTTGTTAGAGTTGATCTTCCCGAAATGAATCCATGTTGAAATGGTGTAATAACTTTACTAAATTCCTTATTAAGTTTCGTTAATAAAATAGATTCAAATAATTTAGGAATTGCAGATTGTATACATATAGGTCTATAATTTGAGACGTCATTTTTATCACCTTTTTTAAATATAGGTGTTAAGAAACTATTCTTCCATTGATCAGGAAAAATTCCAGATTTCAAAGAAAGGTTAAAAATTTTCATTAGTGGAATTGTTAATATGGATACACATTTTAATAAAAATATTGGAGGAACGTTATCAGGGCCTGCTGATTTATTTTGTTTTAAAGTGATAATTTTCTTTTTAATATCAGCTTCATTAAATATACAATTGTTAAAGTCAATAGAATCGTCAAATGTAAAATCATGTGATGAGAAATCAGTTTTAGTATTATAGACTTCACCAAAGCAATCAGCAAATAAGTTTACTATATCTAAAGTTGAGTGCGAACGGTGTTTTTCTACGTTAAAACGTGTAAAAAATTTGTGAGGAACACTTATGTCCCAAGATCGACTTAATGCTTCGTCAATGATGAGCATCGAAAAAAGTTTGATATCTTCTATACCAGAGTTTAATAATCGTGTCATTAAAGTATTTTCTCAAATGAAAGAGCGACGAATGGATTTTCTCTACAAGTGAAGGTTTGTACTAGGTATGTCGCGCCCTTTAAATCACTTTATTTTCCCATGTTAATGCTACCATTTTTTTGTGAAATGCACTGCTCGCAAATTTTGTCACGGGCCGCCTCTGGTCATTAGTATTAGTGATTTTTTTGTAAATTTTAGTGTCATCAGCAAAAATTTGGAAGTTGGAATTTTTAAAACATTTACCTATATCATTGATATATAAAATAAATAAGAGAGGTCCGAGATGTGATCCTTGTGGAATTCCTGAAGGTATATTGTAAAAACGCGAGGAGAAACCCTTAGCTCTAACTGCTTGACTTCTGTTTTGTGAAATATGATTTGATCCATCTTAGAAGGTCACCATTAATCCCGATTTTTAACAGCTTCCTCAAAAGCAGTTCAATGTTAATTTTATCAAAGGCTTTTGAAAAATCCGTATAGATAGAGTCTATTTGATTTTTACTTCCCATAGAATTCAAAATAAAATCTGTGTATTCCAGAAGGTTTGTCTCGACCGACCGTTTTCTGAAAAAGCCGTGTTGATTTTCAGATACGATTGTTTGTACCGCTGGAAAAAGTTGATCAAGAACTATATTTTCCATGATCTTGCTGACAATTGGGAGCTTGGAGATGGGCCTGTAGTTGGCGATGTTATTTTTGTCCCCGCTTTTATGGATTGGTGTAATGAGTGCTTGTTTCCAGACGTTGAGGAAGTTGCCTTCTTCAAATGACATTTTAAATAGCAAGGAGAGAAGATAAGCTAATTGGTCCCGGCATTTTACATAAAATATGGATGGAATTAAATCAGATCCCGCACTTTTATTCGGATCAAGTTTTTTTAAATAACGAAGTACACATGATTGATTAAAGTCAATAGTGTGTATATGAAGATTAGAGTTGTCGTCATCATTCTCAGAGTTTATAAGATTGGGGCGAGAGTTGGAATTTTCTACAAAAACTGATCTAAAATAATCACTAAAATTGTCGCATATGGATTGTCCATCAGTGCAGGAAATATCGCCAAGATACATTTGCTTTGGTAAATCTGAAGAAGATTGCTTCGATTTAACAAATGACTAAAACTGTTTGCTGCACTTTTTTATTGAATCTTCTGCAGTCATAATGAAGTTTTCGTAACATTCAAGCGAGATCTTCTTTTGACGATTTCTCAGTACTGAAAATGTTGGTAGTCAGCCAGGTTCTTGTATTTTTTCCATTTCTTGTGTTATTTTAATTTCTCTTTTACAATTTTAATAAGTGGTAAAGTGTACCAGGGGGGAAACCTTTCTAAATTACTGTAATTTTTTTTTTCAGGGATATATTTGCGAATAATGTCATTTATGATATTGTAAAAATCTAATACGGATCTTTCGGTATCTTTACTTTGAAATTCGAGTTTCCAATTTATTTTGGATAGTTCATCAGTGATTTTACCGTAATCACCTCGATGAAACATTTTAACTGTCCTAGATGAGCTGGAGAGAGACGGTACAGTAAAAGGTGATAACTCTATGTCTAATGCTCTGTGATGTGCATCTTCGGGCGTCAGAGGTTCGGTACAGTGGGTTATACTACATTCTGAAATATTTGTCATGATTAAATCAAGAATTCGTTTGTTTGTATTGATTACAGAATTGAATTGGTGTAATTGAGTAAATGAAAGGAAGTCTACCAAGGCACAGCTAGCTGTGTCTTCTGGAAAATTTGGTTCTAACTGGTTTTTCCTTTCGGTTGACTTCCAGTTTAGTTTGGGTATATTGTAGTCTCCAGCTAATAAAAACATTCCTTCCGGGTGATTTGTGTGCAGGTCTGATGTGGTGTTGAAGTGACGAGTTAGATTGTGGATGTAGTTGTTGTTTTGTGGGTGATATGTGCAGCAGATATATAAATTTTTGAGTTTATTATTGTTGCCTAATATTGGCAATGATATCCAGATCTCCTCAGTACACGTGGACCAGGGTAATCTCTGCGCTTTGAGAGATTTGGAGGTTGCAATTAGTACCCCCCCTCCCTGCTGGTGTCCAGACAAAGAGTAGTTCCGATCCTCTCTAAATACATCGTACCTATTGTGATTGTCAAACAATTCACTGTCATGGATCGATTTATTTAGCCAAGTTTCGCATAATAGATAAATATCGTAATTGTTCCAAAGGACCTGATTTAAGAAGCTATGAGTTTTTGTGTGAAGTCCTCGCACATTTTGAAAATATATGTTAAGCATTTTTAAATATTAAATAAATATTATATTATTCATAATAATGAAAATATTTCATTATTATGAATAAGATAATTATGTTGTGATTGGGGGCATTTTTTGAACGTAAGATTTTTTTGTTTTTGTTTGTCGTAAAATAAATTGTCTATGGTTTTAGGAGGCTTTAGTTTTGACAGATTGAGTGTTATATCTATGGACAGATTATAAATACAATTCAAACCAATGATAAAAACATGTTTTAACGTTATTTGATAAGAGTTTAAAGAAAATTTGCAATTTACGTAGGTATAATGAAGTTCCGTGTATTACGGCTGAGTAGAAATTGTGAATAATATTAAGGCATGTGATATTCTCGCTTCTCTCTTCTTTTCAATTTTACTATTTTTGAATTCTTTCATCCTTTCAAGTTTTCTTGAACTTTTCTTTTGGCTCTGATCGATATTTAATTTTGGTAATTCTTCGGAACAAACGTCAACGGTTAATACGCATTTTTTTTTGATAAAACTTTTAGATTCTTCTTAATTACCATAAAAGACAACTATTTGCATTGGGGGAGGTTGAAAATGATACATTTTTAATTTTAGTTACGTAAATTGAAAATTTGCTTTAACACTCTGTTTGCAATATTATTGTTATTTTAATATGTTGGTATTACTGATATTTTACATTCCATGTTACACAAACCTAGCGTAGCCGCTAAACTACTTGAAAACTGGGATGTTTTTCTTGCCTTGACGTGAGTAGACGTTATAAAGGGGCACAAACCATGTTACACAAATCTAGCGTACAGGTTTTTTCGGTTACGCTGTTATGAAGTACTTTCTTGAATCTTAACTTCCTACCCCTATAAGATTATTTCCGTCTTTAATTACTAAATTTAATAATATTAGTTGTCAAACGTTGGCAACCTTGGCTAGACGCTTTGATTGGCCAGGAATTCGGTGGGGGAGGGGCGAGGCGAGCGCCACAGGGCTGCAGGCACCTTTCCAAACTCTTCTTATTTAAGCCTCCCTATGGGTTGGTCACGAAATCTTCATAGTTTGCTGTGATCCTTAATATCACAACAGTTTTTTGTGTTTAGAGATTAAAATAAATTTAGTGATTTATTTCTGACGAGGAGAGGAGAGGCCAGCTCTGCATATGTAACCCGTGCGAGATAACGTACGTAAGCCTTATTTCATTATGTTATCAATTCATTCCTTTTATTGTGGTTTAAAATCATTAACTTTCCGTTCACAAAGAGATAAAAAGCTTTTTCCTAGAAGCGTCGAAGCATAAATAAATTCTTCAGTATTTAAAGCGACAATCAATCTTTTAATTTATTACACCTTACCTGTATTAATTTTACCAATGAAGCGATGATTGTTCTGAATCAAGTACCCGAGCGGACTGCAAACACGATAATCTACCGAATGAGCTAGCGGTGAGGATTCGTAAGTATTTAAATACAACATTGTGGTTTTATTCTTTATTAATTTACCAAGAAGTCTGTAATCAAGCGGTTCAAAACCGTAATTATGTAGCACTGGCGCCTTCCAACGTAAGGCCAACTTGATTCGGGATAGTTATCGCTCCCTTGATGTTTTTCATAACTCCATATTTTTTTTCGTGATGTATGTATACATATGAGGGAGCGGGCAGCGATCAGCAGAGACGGGGGACGATGGAATGAAAAGACGTCAGTCGATGTGTGAGTCAGTCTTTATTGCTGCTACGTAGCGATGGTGAATTGGTATGGAGTAACAGTGTAGACAGGAGCGATGATGATTATGAGGCTCGTAAGTGATGCAGTGATGAAGGTCGGTGATGCCGTGGTGTAGCAGAACTCGTGTCTGCATGTCGCCAGCATGTAGTTGCGCACCATGTTGGTGGAGATGACCTTGACGTCCAGGATGGATGCTCGACGCGGTGTCGCGGAGATGGCTGCGGTGAACCTGAGGAGAATGAAATCTCAGTGGCTGAGAAGTTGCTGCCTGCGTGACAAGAAGGTGCGGCGGGCCTTATGTCGCGGGCAATTGTGTCGCTTGTTGCGTCCTCAAAGGTTAATGATGCACCGGCACAGTCGGCAGTGGGTCGCCGAGAGTCTGGCCGGTACCGCACTGGAATCGTTATCACTCGATGCACTGTCTATGTGTGTTAGTGATGTTACTTGCACTAATGACTGGAACTGACTGACTGACTAGCGCGGTGTCGCTGCGCTTTATATAGCCGACCGTTGAGTACCCGGAACGCCAAGTAATGTTGAGCCACCGCGCAAAGCGGAGAAGCCTCTGGAACATTCCGCGGCCGTAAGAATGTGACGGCTGTTGTGTCGAGGCCTTTCGATTCGCTTCCCGAAATGTTTAGCCATGTACACTACAACTGTAGGTAGATTGTACACTTTCGAGAATACGCTGGCTGTATCAGTGGCGGCGCAAGGATTGTGGCAAAAGGGGGCGACCGTTCTGGTCGCCACACACCCCCTTTCCAGTGTACGGAGTACAGGGTTGTAAGATGCCAAAAATCGCAGGTAAGCCGGGTTGATGCTGGTCGGTGCGTCCATGATGATGCGTCCATGTGGTGCTGATGCGTCTCTACCGATTCCCTCAGTTGCTGCTTTTGCGTGCTGCTTGATGCTTGTTGCATGTTGCATGTTGCGTGTTGCGTGTTGCATTTTGCGTGTTGCTCGTTGCTCGCGTGTTGCGTGTTACAGGTTGCTCGTTGCTCGTTGCTCGCGTGTTGCGTGTTGCAGAAGGTTGCGTGTTCAGATCACGTCGGGGTCACCAATTGAGGGAGCGGGCAGCGATCGGCAGAGACGGGGGACGATTGAATGAAAGGACGTCAGTCGATGTGTGAGTCAGTCTTTATTGCTGCTACGTAGCGATGGTAAAGTTGGAGTAAAGTAACGGTGTAGACAGGAGCGATGATGATGTGGCTCGTAGGTGATGCATGTGATGAAGGTCGGTGATGCGTGGTGGAGCAGACCACGGGTCTGCATGTCGCCAGCATGTTGTTCCGCACCGTGGTGGTAGAGAAGACCTTGACGTCCAGGATGGATGCTCGACGCGGTGTCGCGGAGATAGCTGCGGTGAACCTGAGGAGTGGCTGCGCACGTGACAAGAAGGTGCGGCGGGTCTTATGTCGCGGGCAATTGTGTCGCTTGTTGCGTCCTCAAAGGTTAATGATGCACCGGCACAGTCGGCAGTGGGTCGCCGAGAGTCTGGCCGGTACCGCACTGGAATCGTTATCACTCGATGCACTGTCTATGTGTGTTAGTGATGTTACTTGCACTAATGACTGGAACTGACTGACTGACTAGCGCGGTGTCGCTGCGCTTTATATAGCCGACCGTTGAGTACCCGGAACGCCAAGTAATGTTGAGCCACCGCGCAAAGCGGAGAAGCCTCTGGAACATTCCGCGGCCGTAAGAATGTGACGGCTGTTGTGTCGAGGCCTTTCGATTCGCTTCCCGAAATGTTTAGCCATGTACACTACAACTGTAGGTAGATTGTACACTTTCGAGAATACGCTGGCTGTATCAGTGGCGGCGCAAGGATTGTGGCAAAAGGGGGCGACCGTTCTGGTCGCCACACATATGTAAATAATTAACATTTTTTCCCTTCAAATATATAGGTAAATAAGTGATTGTGATTTGTTAATTGAACTGTGAATCCACGTGTTTTGTTTTAGAAACACGCCGTTTTTTAAAGAGATATTTTAAACCGCTAGCATTCATTTTGACCCACGTGTTTTTTTCAAACGCCGGTATTTTAAATCACGCATCTCACAAGTGTTCGCATTTTAAAAAGTTCGCGCGTCTTTTCAAATGCCGTTATCTTAAACCAGCATGTGTTTTGACCGTTGAATAATCAAAATCGACAGGCTCTGTTTTGGAAACACGCCGTCTTTCGAAAGAACGCCATTTTAAACCGTTGGTCCACCCACGCGTTTTGGTTTTACCGCCAAATTTGAAACTTAAGGAGCGGTGTGTCCACTCAAAAAGAAGAAGAGACCGTTTTTAAATTCGAATGTCAGAGACAGTGCGCCAATATTGAAAACGATAATATTTAGGCGAAAATTGTGAAGGTGTTTCATAAAACATGACTCATTTAAATTAGACCTAGAAACTCGTGGTGATCCTCTAAGACAACTAGAAAATGCGAGAGCATTATTTGCGTTTTTTTCTATAGGAAAAATTTGGTATAATTGCCGTTTCGGCGTGAACAAAATGTAGACTAAAATCTATGTTTTAAAGAGCGAAAAAAAAATGCGATAAATCGGTAGAAATACGGGAAGCCGGTTGTAAATGAAATACGTTACCACAGCGCATTTAAATCTTTTGAAAGATAAAACCATAAAAGTATTTTGTAGGTTGAGTGTCTCCCATCACGATAAAAGTCGTGTAAGACCAGCATTCTGAATCGAAACCTTTTTCGAAATGGTTTTAGACATATGTGGAGACCACATAATGTGAACTTCTGCTAGAATCGACGTGATTTGAACTTAGTCTAAACTAGAAAAGAATCTGAATATTATGGATTTATTTATATAGTTTAAGACAAACTAAATGTAAATCTTTTTAAACGAGAAAATATTTCCAGATTAATAGTAAAGACAAATATTATGTTTAGTTGTAATTATTCGGCTTTCGGCATTTCAGAAAAACCCATTGCAAGTGTTAATTTTATGGCACGCCAGAAAGGTCTTATATTTATAACATATTCTTTAGACTATTTTTCGGAGAGCTCCATAAAGCTTAGAGTTATTTAATGACTGGGTACCTAGGTAAATAATGGAATTCGAAATTCTTCAAAAATTTAATGTAGACACCCTCATAAAAGTTAGATAAGGCAACAGGCCGGTTTATGACCCGTCGGCAGAAGTAATGGATATTTTGTGTCCATTTGTAAATAGAAAGTTCTATTGTCTGCTAGGATTGGAGAAATGCACTTTTTATTATTTTCTGGGATTAGCATTTATTTCATATATGGGAAAGCAGGTACTTGGTCCGATATCATTTCAAAGTGAAGATATTGACTAGTGTTTAATGAAATTGTATTACATACAATATTAAAAGATAAGTTTGATACTTAGAAAGGCGGACTTATAGTTAAAATGACGACAGAAATAAAGAACTGTCCTAAATTCGAGTTCAATCCTCGTGATATAACCGTGAGATATCATTTTTAGTGTTCAATGATATCATTTTTAGTGCCTTCTTTATAGGATATAAATATTTCCCAGTTCCAATCTGAAATAATATATAATGCAAAGCATAGTCGCGGGTTCGATCCCTTGCGAAGTTATATATCTCCAAACACACCGATCTCTCTAACGAAGAGTATAGACTTATTTACGATTAAATTTAGCTTCACACAGGAGGGCCTGAGGAAAATAATTTCCTTAGTGCCTATGTCATCTTAGGGGATGCTGAGTGGAGGGTCCTTTTAAGGAAAGGAAGGAGAAGGAGTAAAGAGATATGAGGGGCGGATAGGAATATCGTGGTTAGTGTCCAGGAGTGACAGACGTAGGAATTAACAGAGGTGCTGGTTATAGAATAAATAGTTCCCGGGGCGGCGGTACCCATACCCGCAACCCAAATTGATAGGAAAACGAAATCAATGAAAACGGAAGTACAATGGCTGATTTTTTTTAAAAATAGACTGATATAATCGGTATTTATTAATTAATCATATTGTAGCAAAGGAGGTGGGTTCGATTTATTGTTCGGATGTTTAATTCGATTTATAATGATTAGATTAATACGTAAAGCTCAGCATAGACCATGTGTCTGGATTCATTCAACTAACGGGGAAGACTGATTGCATACGACATCAATAGGCATTAATGAACTTTAATGTTATTATTCGGAATCACCCGCCGGTGGTGATAAGGAGCGAACTTATTTAAAGAAATTTGATAAGTTGATAAGAAGATCGAGATGGAATCCAATTAGAAATGTTGGCCCATACCAAGTGGAAAATTCTCCAAATAATTTTGAAATTTTTTGTTAAGCGACATGAATCGTGTTTCGATTGATTTATCATTCAAGTGGTTTTGTAAGAACCAGACAAATCAACGTATTATGAAAGTAAGATATGAAATTTACACTACACCCATCCACACATACATTTTACACAGCACTGTATTGAAAGGACGCTTTTGAGACAGTGTGTACATACAATTCACCCTACAATCGCATCGGAGTAATTAACCGAATGCGATGACCACACTTCACATTTTATAATACGGCTATATCATTCAATATTTTTTATTGTATTTTATAGTAATAATTACTTAATCTGAATATTGCAGTACTCTGGTGGAGGTAACGCGGGTCATTGATACCCTCGTTGTTTTGATTCGAGTTTGTCTTATTCTCGGTACAAAATAAGCTGGCGCCCAGATCGTAACATGTTCATTATTCTTATGTAATATATTCTAACACTATTTTCTAACCAAAATTCAATAAAACCTGAATTACTATTTTTGTTGTCATCATTAAAAAGATACCCCTAATGCTCTGACTATGATAATTATAAATATTGCCTTAAAACGCAATACATCGACGACAATTATTTTGCAGTGAACTGTGATAAAACTTGTGGTTGGAAATTTTTGGGTGGCCTTAAGTAAGAAGAACTCATTCATTTCCAGTGTTTTCCTGAATTATAGGAAGGTACGAGTGTTGTCCTGAATTATAGGAATGTATGAGTGTTGTCCTGAATTATAGGAAGGTATGAGTGCTGTCCTGAATTATAGGAAGGTATGAGCGTTGTCCTGAATTATAGGAAGCGCTGATTGTTGTCCTGAATTATAGGAAACAATGTGGGTCACTAAAATACTTTGATTTTTTTGTTGTCTGTTTTATTGTCTGTTTTGTTTTTAATATGTCTTAAACCAGTAATCTATTACAGACTTCTTGGTAAATTAATAAAGAATAAAACCACAATGTTGTATTTAAATACTTACGAATCCTCACCACTAGCTCATTCGGTAGATTATCGTGTTTGCAGTCCGCTCGGGTACTTGATTCAGAACAATCATCGCTTCATTGGTAAAATTAATACAGGTAAGGTGTAATAAATTAAAAGATTGATTGTCGCTTTAAATACTGAAGAATTTATTTATGCTTCGACGCTTCTAGGAAAAAGCTTTTTATCTCTTTGTGAACGGAAAGTTAATGATTTTAAACCACAATAAAAGGAATGAATTGATAACATAATGAAATAAGGCTTACGTACGTTATCTCGCACGGGTTACATATGCAGAGCTGGCTCCTCGTCAGAAATAAATCACTGAATTTATTTTAATCTCTAAACACAAAAAACTGTTGTGATATTAAGGATCTCAGCAAACTATGAAGGTGTCGTGACCGACCCCTAGGGAAGCTACGACCAGAAGAGCTCGAGAGCGCCCGAAGCCTTTTCGGCTCCCGTACTTACCCCCTCCCACCGAAATCTGGGCCAATCAAGGCAACGTCGGTGTGGCAAACATTACAAAAAATAATACTGAATTTAGTACCTAGCGCAAATCATCGTACAGGGTTTGGAAGTAAAGATTCAAGAAAGTACTTCATAACATGTGGGAACTTAATTACTTTTGTTTTGTGGTACCCTTTGATTCTGAAAGGAGCGTTGAGCTTCGAATTTGATTGGTCTATCTCTTGCAATTCTAAATTTCATTTTATTTTCTTTAGGAACTAAACTTTCCCTAAACACTATTTCGATTTCCTACCTCTAATGAATTCGTAATGTACCTGTAATTAATGACATTTACCTGTTCAATTTTTTGTATAATTAAGAATGACTCAAATGGTTAATTGTTAGTGAAGTCTTTTGTTACTCAAGATTTTATTACTGCTTGGCTCTCCCCTATGTTGGTCCTGATGCTATAACGTACATATGACATTGTTTTAGTAGATTATTGTTATTAATTGATTGTCTTTTAGAAAGAACTCAGAAATGCTCTTTTGCTTGCATAATTTGACTCCTATCCTCCTGCAAGTTAACGAGATGGTCATGGATCAACTAGAACTTCGCACAGTCAGCCGACGCGATTTTCCAGAGGGTCTTAGTACCTTGTTCTGTCAATCTTCCATGTCTTCGTGCACGTCACTCAGGTCTTTCCCCAAGTCCCGAAACCTCCAAATTCCAACTCCTCCGAAGTCTACTATTTACTTAGAGCGAACCGGTTTCGTTCTATACACAATCATATACTCACGGTCATATACTCAAGAGTTCGAGTCGTGAATTCTCCTTCTCGCGTACAAGAGATAATGCGACAACGATTCGACAGACCTTAAACGCAAACTGTATGCGGGTCCGCATTTTCCAATGTACAGTACATAGAAAGATATATATGTATACATACGTTTGGGAAGGATTATAACTCGCAATATGAAGCTAGCTAGCCTCACACTCCAAGCTCGGATTTCGTGAAAAGGAATTCTGCACAAAACCTTAGCCGATGACCGAATATATACATACTAAAAGTGTGAAATAACAATATATAGGAATAAACTAAGAATACTTATTAGTTTTATTAATGAAGACTAATAACTCCGGTTTTTGGTTGTTTGGTTGACAATTTTATTTCAGAGATTGCCATCTCTATTGATTTCTTGATTTGTTTGGTTGAACTGTTATTCTAATTTTCCCCCAAGGTTTAATCCTTTGGTATAATTTTTTATTATCCCGTGATTTTTCAAAAGTCTCATGTAATAGGTTGATACGTGTGAGGTTTTTATCCCCATAACTTAAAATGTTTTCATGTAAACTGCAAATCAAATTTGTTTCAACTAACCCGTGATTTTCCAAATGTTTCAAATAGATGATTTTTTTTTTTGTAAAATAAATACTAATTTCATTTTATATAAATTGTTTTAATCCTTTTGTATTTTAATATCGTAGTAAGGTTATCCCAAAGCAATTAAAGAATGTCAATTGTTTATTTTACCTTTGAATTCATAAACAAAATCGTCACTGACTTGGTGACCCTCTAACCCAATAACATACTTTCGAATAAGTACATGGAATGACACGTGTTTTTGTTTACACTATGCATTCCGAACCAATTTGCCCTAATTAGTTCCCTTTTTTTTTCATTGTCTTGGTTTCGCTTTATATCTGATCGAAGCCCCGTCTGCTAATTTATTATACAGTATATATAACAGGGTGGCCACAGGACCTGGAAAACCTGGAAAACCTGGAATTATCAGGGAATTTTACCGAACCTGGAATTATCAGGGAAATGTCAGGGAATTTCAAAAAAAATTTATAATATCAGGGAATTCCAAAAATAAAACTAAATTAGTTATTTTGCGATTTGTGAAACCACAAAGTTGTGTTTTATTACTTTTACTTGCTACGCACAGTGGGCGGAATGAAGAAGAAACACGAATTAATTCCTTGCTGACCATAGACATACAAAATACGTCCGTGTTGCTGACTAAATATTAATGCAATTTTTATTTTTTTGATCTTATTAATGAATTATAACTATTTTGAAGTAAAAATTATTAATTTACTCTTCCTTAGAAATTTACAACAACAAAATAATACATTGTGAAAATATACAAATATCTAGGCAAATAAAACATATTATTTTAAATTTTATATATTATATTTCACATATATAAACAAAAAAAGACTGGCAATAATTAGGTACACACATATTTTAATCGAAAAATGGTAGAAAATCTAAGTGCTAAAGGTGTTTGCGTTGTCGTTGGAGTCAAAATCATCACACAAATTTCCAGAACCATTGAACGAAATTTTAGTAGACTTAAAACTTCAGTAGGTAAATAGAACCTTTTTTTTAGGAAATGGTTGCAAAATGCAAATTCGTTTCTTATTATCTCGGAGGTTTCTTTTTTAAATTGTAATCTTATTGATCTGAAATTCCTTGTAGATGAAGACCGTGGGTTTAGCTATATAACAGTATTGCATTGCACTACCCCTGCATACATTCTGGAATAAAATACTATTTTATACGGTGCTCCAGATTTTATGTTCGGGTTGAATCTTTCCCAAATGAAAGACTAAACCCTTCCACACACTTTTCCACAAATGAATATCTAGTAAATTAACGCAATGTAAGTGCACTATATAAGAATAAAACAATACGTCAATCCACCAGAAACATAATGGGAAAATATTTCACCGACTCCAGATATTTTCATATCAGAGGGTTCGGCTCTGATGAAATCCTAACTGGTCCGATAAATCCTACTGATCCCTCGATATAAATATTTAAAAAATCTTTCTTAATCCTACATGTATTTAAAATGACCGACTTTTGCATTTTTATGTACAAATTTTTTGACAAATCTAATACGCCTAAATTTTGAATGAGAGAGCTAGAAACCTAAATCTGTATATTTTCTTATTTTTTCAGAAACAGTTTTCTGAATATTACAATCAATGATATAAGTTATTTTCTTAATTTTGTCATTTAAAACTATATCGGGTCTATTATGACTAATTGTTCTGTCTGTCAGAATAGATTTATCATAATAAATTTTATAAAATTCATTTTCTAAAAATGAATTTGGTTCATATTCATAATATGGTACATTACGGCAGTCAATCAAGTTATGTTTAATTACCAAACTTTGGTGAATTATTTTTAAAACTTGATTGTGCCTAAATGTATACTCGGACGGCGCTAATACAGAACATCCCGATATAATATGTTCTATAGTTTCCGGAAAAGCCAAACATTTTCTACATAAATCATCAATTTGATTTGCATCTTTGATGATATGCTTCCTATAATTTTTAGTATTAATGACTCTATCTTGTATGGCAAGCATAAAGCCTTCTATTTCTGCGCTCAACTCTCCAATACTCAACCATTTGTTTGACGAAAATTTGTCAACATATGTTTGGTTGAGATAATTGAAGTGTTTTGCGTGAAGAATTTTATTTGACCAGGAAACTAATAATTCCTGGTTGGTATTTATAAGAATGCTGGCATTCTCGTCGTATAAATTTAATGGTGAAATATTTCTATCTGCCTTGCAAATAATTTTGTGCATTTCTGAACTATCAGCTTTCCTATGGAAAAAATTTCTTAGCATTTCAACCTGATTATGTTTTAAAGATGTTATTTTGACTATACCTCTACCTCCTAAATTTCTGGGTAAATTAATTCGTTCTACAGCTGAATTTGGATGATGGCAATGAAATTTAGTTAATGTAGTTCTAATCAATCGTTCTAAGCTATCTAAATCTGTATTAGACCATTTAATTATGCCAAATGAGTAAGTTAATAGAGGTATTGCCCAAGTATTTATCGCCTTTACTAAATTTTTAGCAGATAGATTGCATTTCAAAATTTTTCTGATCCTAGTTTTAAATTTAATCCTAATATCATTTTTAATACTAGTATGATCTAATCTATTTGATTGCGGATATCCTAAATATTTATAAACCTTTCATACTTTCAATTTTGAAATTTCTAAATATACCCTCGTCTCCATCTACAATTTTACCTTTCTCTATATGGATCGTTCTACATTTATCTAAACCAAAAGTCATTTTAATATCATCTGAAAAATTTTTAACTACTTTAATCATTTTCTCTAAATTTGGTTCAGAATTCGAATATAATTTTAAATCATCCATAAATAATAAATGAGAAATTATATTTCTCTCTCTAGTATTACCTTTAATTTTTATTCCAAACTTGCTTTTAATTAACATTTTAGATAGAGGATTTAATGCTAAGCAAAACCAAAGAGGACTCAATGAGTCTCCTTGAAAAATCCCTCTTTTGATTGAAATGCCCGGTACTATAATTTTCTTATCTTTCAAATTCAAAAGCAATTTTTTTTTTATTATTATTATTATTATTATTATAAGTCTTGCTTCTCGAGTTTCCTTCGCTGTAGAGCTGAAGTGGCACCTACGACGTTGTAGGGAGATTCGAGTCATCATGATATTCTCCATCACTATACCTTTGCTTGAAGTGACTGTGACTACCATAACCATCGCAGCCCCATTTATACATTTGTGCAATCTCATTTCTGCTGCTAACTGGATTTCATCAAGAGTGCGAGATTCTAACATATCATGCACTTTTTTTCTTCCTTGATCTAGAACCACTTTCTTGAAATACTTCTATTGGTCTACCCAAAGATTTGGAGAAAACTGACAACCACTCTAAATTATGTTTTTCAAACCTCACAATAATAACTGCGGCTTTTTCTCCATTTCTTCACCGATTGCAGTGAAAAATATTGTTTCATGTGATATTTTTTTAGTATCTCTTCTAATGTTAATGTTTTTTTTTGTTTATTTGTCTGGTCTTTTCATTTATTCACAAATTGTCTTCAGGTGAAATATCATAAATTTGTAACAAGTGTATTTTGTTTTTAATGGCTTATTGGGATGCAAAGAAATAATAAATGCTATAGATGACGGAATTCCCTTTATTATTTATCTAACGAACGATATCCCTTTATATCAAATTAAACATATCAGGGAAAAATGTAGAAACTGCCCTGGAAAACCTGGAATTATCAGGGAATTTTGAAATCCGTTTTTTGTGGCCACCCTGTATAACTATATATATATTGACCTCTTCTCGTAATATGCTGATCCAGTAAGAAGTTATTTGACAGTGTTGATCCACCTTTAACACCATATAAAACAAAACATGGCTCGATTCAGGAATTAATTCTGCCGAATTAGGCTTCCCTAATTTCAACATTTATCGTATGGACAGGAATTCTAAAACAAGTGCCAAATCAAGAGGGGGTGGTGTGGCCATTGCTATCTCAAAAAATCTCAGCTCCTCAAAAATATCCACGAAGTACCTATCCATCGAGCATCTTTTTGTTAAAGTAAACATTTCTAGTGGTAAATTAATTGTGGGTTGTGCTTACTTACCTCCAAATTCTGACGTCCAATGTTACATTGATCATTGCGATGAGGTTGAATCAATTTGTGCTAAAAACCCTAACACTAAATTACTTCTAGTTGGTGATTACAACCTGCCACATTATGATTGGAGTAATATGAATTCTGATAATTATTGTCCTAATGTTAATATTCGTGTAATAAGAGATATGGCTTTGTTCTTAGGACTAACTCAGTGTAATAGTGTTCATAATATTGGTGGTCGTACATTGGATTTGGCATTATCTAATGTGTCAGATATCTGTGTTGCGATAAGTACCGAAATACTATTACCTGTCGATGTTTACCATCCACCACTTGAATTATGCTTGTCTAACCTAAAACCTATTCCTATTGTTAAAAGGGTAGTAAAAACACGAAATTTCAAAAAAGCAGATTATGAAAAAATCTCCAACCATCTCAAACAGATTGACTGGTCATTCTTGGATAGTGAAGCCGACATTAATGTACAACTTAATATTTTTTATTCTATAATTTATTCTGCAATTGATAAATTTGTTCCTTTGACGACGTACAAGGAAACTCAGTACCCAAAATGGTTTTCAAAAGATCTGATAGACTTAGTTTACCTCAAAAAATTATATCATAAGAGATTCAAACAAAGTCGCCGGGCTATCGACTATATTGCATTTAAAAAAATGAGGGAAGACTGCAAAAAGCTTTCTGCTGAATGTTACAAAAAATACATAAGTGATGTCGAAGGCTCTATCATGAACGACTCAAATTTCTTTTGGAAATATGTCAAATCTCAAAAAGATCACGGTACTTATATACCTACTTGTATGTCATTCGATTCTAAAGTATCTCAAAATCTCCAGGAAACTGTCAATCTGTTTGCGGATTTTTTTAGCGGTGTATATGTTAATGCAAATGTAGATAGCAATATCACATGCTCTGATTTGGTTGAGACTCTTGATATATCTGACTGTACTGTAACTATTGGTGATATTATATCCAAGTTAAAGAGTCTTGATTCCCGTAAATCTGCAGGACCTGACAAAGTTCCACCCATGTTCTTAGTTAATTGTATGCATACATTGTCATATCCTATACATAAGTTATTTACAAAGTCACTCTCATCAGGTGTGTTCCCGGATCTTTGGAAGTTTAGTCTTTTGACTCCCATTTTCAAAAAAGGTAATAAGAGGGACGTAAAAAACTACAGGCCAATATGCACCATGTCTACATTACCCAAACTTTTTGAAAGTCTAGTACTAGACAAGTTGATATCCCGAATTAATCCCACCATCTCACCGCTTCAACATGGATTTATTAAAGGAAGATCAACCCTTTCCAATTTAATATTGTATACGAATGATATTGTTAATGCCTTGATTGCATCACATCAAACTGATTCCATATATACTGACTTCAGTAAGGCATTTGATAAAGTAAACCACAAAATCTTATTAAGAAAACTGAAATTGTTGGGATTTAGAGGGAATATTTTGGAATGGTTTAAGAGTTATCTATTGGGAAGGTACTTAGCGGTTAAGGTTGATTCGTTTACTTCTTATACATTTGCAGCCTCGAGTGGAGTACCACAGGGATCTCACTTAGGCCCGATATTATTTTGCTTATTCATTAATGATATAGTTAATATTTTTAGTAATGTTAAAGTTCTGTTATTTGCTGATGATCTGAAGATATATAGAACAATCAAAAACGATGATGATCGCGCCATTCTGCAGTTGAACCTGAACAAACTATTTACGTGGTGTTCTGTCAATGATTTACAACTAAACATTGGTAAATGTCAGATTATTAGTTTTTACAAAGGTAAAAATCCTCTTAAGTTTTCCTATGATATGAATGGTGTTAATCTTCTTCGTGTATCACAGATTCGTGATCTTGGTATCATATTCCATGAGAGTCTACAGTTCAATGTTCACATCGATGAAATAACAAGTGATGCAATGAGAATTCTTGGTTTTATTTTGAGAATGGGTGCAAATTTTAAAAATGTATCAACATTAAAAAATCTGTATTGCTCGTTAGTACGAAGCAAATTAGAGTACAATTCCACCATTTGGTCACCATTTTACAAAATCCATTCTCAATTATTGGAAAAGGTACAAAACAAATTCCTTCGGTATATTAATTTTAAAATGAAAATTCCAATTGAACTTATAAATTATAATAACTTACGCGCAGAAACCAGACTCCTTAAATTATCAGATAGAAGAGTGTTAATTGATTTGTTATTTTTATTCAAAATTATCAAATCTTTAGTTGACTGCCCTAATTTATTAGAATTAATCTGTATTAATGTTCCTGCTAGACTAACTCGCAATAAAGATATTTTCAATTTTAACAATACCCTCAATACTAACTATTCTATTAATTCACCAATCCCTAGAATGCATAGCCTTGCAAATAAACATTGTGAATCTATAGATATATTTGGTGTTGACAGTTTTGCAATTTTCAAGAGACAACTCATCTCTATTTTATCTGTTAATAATTAACTTTTCTTATTTTTGTTCTTTTCATAAAACCTCCTCTCATTTAAAATCTTACCAGTAATTTAATTTTATTTTATTTTGCTGTTCTATTTAGTTCTGTTTTATCATCATACATTATTATACACATATAATTGTTTGTTTATACCTACTAACTAGCTTTTACACTTTGCACTTTATTGTATTTCTGGTCTTATTACTGATTTTTTCTTATTACTCATAGTATTTCATTTCTTTTATGATGTTTAATTTTTTTATGTTTTTAATTTCTGTTGTAAAAGCCCACTAGGGCGTAAATAAATAAATAAATAAATAAATAAATAAATAAATAACTTGGCTTTAATGGATTACTTCTGTATGAATTTGCAACAACGTTACATTAAATAGCAAGGTTGCCAGTTTCCCAGTAAAAGTAAACGAAATACTACACATAAAATTTTCGATATTTGTATGGAAATCATACGCTTCGTAACTGTTGATCCGCCCAATTTACCATGCGTTGATGATCCACCCAAATTGCCATGCGTTGTTGATCCACATAATCGTATATATGTGCTTTTACTATAAAATTGTTGATCTGACAATGACCAATCAGAATGGCGTTCAAGATGGCGTTATGAACGAAGCCTTCTGATTGGTCATAAAAAAACATATACCTATATCTGGTTTTACTGCTCATTGGTTGAGCCGATATGGAAGTTGCAAAACGTAATATTATAACGGCCGCGGCACCGACTTGAAAAATATATCTTTCTGTATTTTATAAAATTCTAATAATATACTTCCGCGGGTTTTTGCGGCTAGGCTCCGCCGCCCGGGAAACATTTATTGGATAAACATATCTGTCATACGTCATCCCAAGTGGTTCGATACTTTTGATGACTTAGCAAGGGTGCCCGGGTTCGAGGGGTGATAATGCGTTGCATTACGATCTTGGCTACGAATTCGGAAGTCGCAAGTTCAAATTTTGGCGTGCGCAAATAATTTAAAGTCGTGGACGTCCGAGGAAGACATGGCACGATCAAGTGAATCAGATACTTGAGTCGGGCCATGTCAAAAGTCAGAATAATAGAAGAGAATGTATGAGACGATGTATGAATGTGAGTGAGGCAAAGAGTGTGTGCCAAGACCGAGTTGTTTGGTGGTCCGTCCTCTCTGCCTACCCCTGCGGGGAAACTGCGTGATGGTTAGTTAGTTAGTTAGTTAGCAATAAATTTTACTTTGATAAATATATATGATTCCTCGATAATTCATTGCATTATGATCCTTGACTACGAATTCGGATGTCGCAAGTTCAAAATTGGCGTGCGCAAGTAAATTTTGTTTTGTTAAATTTGTATAATTCCTCGATAACGCGTTGCATTACGATCTTGGTTATGAATTCGGAAGTCACAAGTTCAAAAATAATAAATTTTATGTTGGTAAATATTTAGATATAATTCCTCGATAATGCGATGCGGTACGATCTTGACTACGAATTCGGAAGTCGCAAGTTCAAAATTGGCGTGCGCAAGTAAATATAATTTTGGTAAATATCTATGTATGATTACTCAATAATGCGTTGCATTATGATCCTTGACTACGAATCCGGATGTCGCAAGTACAAAATTGGCGTGCACAAGTAAATTTTATTTTGATAAAAGTCTATGTATGATTCCTCAATAATGCGTTGCATTATGATCCTTGACTACGAATTCGGATGTCGCAATTTCAAAATTGGCGTGCGCAAGTAAATTTTATTTTGATAAATATCTATGTATTATTCCTCAAATGCGTTGCATTATGATCCTTGACTATGAATTCGGATGTCGCAAGTTCAAAATTGGCGTGCGCAAGTAAATTTTATTTTGTTAAATTTGTATAATTCCTCGATAACGCGTTGCATTACGATCTTGGTTATGAATTCGGAAGTCACAAGTTCAAAAATAATAAATTTTATGTTGGTAAATATTTAGATATAATTCCTCGATAATGCGTTGCGGTACGATCTTGACTACAAATTCGGAAGTCGCAAGTTCAAAATTGGCGTGCGTAAGTAAATTTTATTTTGATAAATATCTATGCATGATTCCTCAATAATGCGTTGCATTGTGATCCTTGACTACGAATTCGGAGGTCGCAAGTACAAAATTGGCGTGCACAAGTAAATTTTATTTTGATAAATATCTATGTATGATTCCTCAATAATGCGTTGCATTATGATCTTTGACTACGAATTCGGATGTCGCAAGTTCAAAATTGGCGTGCACCAGTAAATTTTATTTAATAAATTTGTTTAATTCCTCGGTAACGCATTACATTACAGTCGTAAGTTCATATTGTATTTTATTTTGATAATATATGTATAATTCTAACGTCACCTCATGGTTAGCTACTTTTGGTGACTTAGCAGGAGTGTCCGGGTTCAAGGAGTGAGATTTGTCTAGGTCCGTGCGGGGAACGCGTTTGCCCACCTACTACGTGGCAAGCCGGATCGGGAGAGACTGATTGAGGGATATTTTTTTCATTAGCTCCACACAGAAATGAGGAAAATATACCCCTCAGGAGGACTATGTAATCTCTGCGGACGCTGTGTGGAAGGTATTTTTAGGAAAGGAAGGAGAGGAAGTTCTGGGAAGGAAAGGGGTAGTAGGAGTGGGTAGGAATCTGGGGGTCAGCGTGTCCAGGAGTATGGCGGACGTATGAATCCATTTCGGTGCAATTTTCAGAGATTTTCAGAGTACGGCTGAAGAAGTCGCAGGGACTCCCTCAACTATTCTCTCCCGATTCGGCCTGCCATGCAAATGGTGAGCAGACGCGCACAAACCTCACCCCATGAACCCGGGCACCCCGGATAAGTAAGTCACCAAACGTAGCGAACCACTTAACCTGGACCTACAGTTTGGGAGGCGGGTATGAGTACCGACGCCCCGGAAACCATTTATTGGATAACCAACACATCCACTCCGAGTGGTTCCGTAAATTAAAACCAAATGTTGTAATAAGTCAGATAAGTCTCCTACGTTATTCGTCTGTATACCCACATTAAATTATCATGAAAACATGCTTTTATCACAATATTAAAAAAAAAATTAAACCAACAAGATTAGCAGACCGGAAGTTGGCGTCCCCGCAGGAATAGGCAGAGATGGCGGACCGCCAAACAACTCGGTCTAGGCACATACTCTTTGCCTAACTTATATTTATACATCGTCTCATACATTCTCTTCTATTATTCTGACTTGGCCCTCCGATGGATATCCGCAAATAATGTAAGGCTGATGTAAGAATAATGAGTAAGATTTAGAAAGGGACCCTCAGATGGTTTGGGCATGTAGAGCGAATGAACGAAGAAAGCAGTGAAAGAAGAATATACGACGTAAATGTGAATGGTAGAAGAAGTCGGGGAAGTCCGAGGAAGACATGGCACGATCAAGTGAATCAGATACTTGAGTCGGGCCATGTCAAAAGTCAGAATAATAGAAGAGAGTGTATGAGACGATGTATGAATGTGAGTGAGGCAAAGAGTGTGTGCCAAGACCGAGTTGTTTGGCGGTCCGTCCTCTCTGCCTACCCCTGCGGGGAAACGGCGTGATGGTTAGTTAGTTAGTTAATTTCTCAACTATTTCTTACATGTTGGTCGTTTTCGTTATTGGTTGAATTTCGATTTTTCCCTATAACGAGGGGAAATTTCCCCTGAGATTACCTATTTTGTTGAAAAATAATCTTCAATATTACACGAACAGCTTATAACAACTGACAGATATCCAAGTTTCAAATATTATGATTTTAAAATTAAATTGGGAGATGTTTACTGGGTTTTAACACTACATTCTATGTTATTTTTAATCTTAAAAATTATAAACCTCAAAAAGTTTACCAAGTTCTATAAAAATCAGCTTCTTCTCAGTATGTAGTTAAAATTAGAGGAGTATTGATATATTTCATATTACTAATATTCCCACATTTCACGAGTAAAGTACATAATTTTCCATAAATACTGGGAACTTTTCTACCTCTCAACACCGAACACCTGCTAGTAGCGTGCCAGCTTGTCTATCATCGCCTGTGCAAATTGCTAGGGCTGTCAAAACATGGAAATATAAAACAACGTTGAAATATCATTTATTTATTTAAAAGTTAAGGTTTTTTGTAAAATAGAATAAAATAGTTTTTATAATAAAAAAACACAAGCCTACATAATTCTTTAACTACGTTTTTGATGCTTCAGATTTTACGTCCGGGTTAAATCTTCCCCACAGGAAACCCTTCCACACACTATTCCAAAAACGATTGTCTAGTAAATCCACGCAATGTAAGTGTACTATATAAGTATAATAAATACAAAACAATACAAGAACAATACGCCAATCCACCAGAGACCAAATGGGAAAGTAATTCACCGACTCCAGATATTTTCATATCAGACGGTTCGGCTCGATAGAACTCAGAAAATTATACTCATAAACAATGCAGGAAACGACTAGTTTAAGAAACTTGCACAAAAAATAAAGTAAAAATATCATTGAATTTGATCAATAAAGTATGTAGGTACAGAATATTACAATAAATTATATTTTTGTACCAATTAAAAAACTGATACAATTTAGAAAATAAAACTTGACTTTAAAGCTAAAATGTAGCCATATGGATACAATTGATCATGTGTGTTACAAACAATAAAATAAAGATATGATGTACTCGTACGGTATCGAATTTTAAAAGAGAAGAATTTTGTAAAAAGAAAAAAAATAATAAAAGTTAATTATAAAAAGATAGACTGGCGGGAATATAACACCGAGATCTCGTATCTGCAATACTCGAAGAAACTTAGCACCACTCATAAAAAGGGGAAAATGAAAAGGATTTTTATTTTTGTAAAAATTTTAAAGTAATCTGGCATTTACTAATATTTCACATTCCATAGTGAAAGAAGATACTCACAGTATCACCTTTATGGAAACCACCATTCAGAATCCAAGGGTTGCTTGAGATGGCTTTAGCCGTGTTTGGTGACTAGATTTGAATAACCAAGTAGTTCCTCTCCTTATTCAAAAAGGATACTATAGTATATGAGAAGATGCAAGAATTTGTTACAATTTTGATAGAAACAACAGTTTTGTTTTCATAAGGAACATAATACAAGGTAAAAGACAGAGTGTACATGGCCGGTATTAGTTATAAACATTTCACACAGATCGCATGCAAAAAGATCGCTCCATAAAGATCATCTGAATTAATAGCGTATAATACATGAAAAGGTTAAACTAAAGGTATCAAGAAATATTTCACAAAACGTGCTAAGAAAAAATAATAAAGCGTCATCGTAACTCTTACTTCAACATTGCGGAATTCTTTTGAATGTGTGGCTGTAGTAGGTTCATGAATGTCATACACACTTTGATCCTAAAAAAACTTAATCATGTGTGAATATTTTTGATAAATTACCCAAATAATCATTATTTGATGTTGCTTACTGTTGAAACTATATTCGTAGGTAGTTCAGTACTGAAATTTTCAGAAAAGTTATCCTCGACAGCATTCTCTTCTATTCCCTGAGATCTTCGAGAAATCGATCTGTACACAAAATAGTCAAATTTAATTTGATTAATTTGTGTCATTTCACAATTAATTCATTTGAAATAATACACAGTATATTTGTGGCACGTTCCAGAGTGGAAGGTATTTTTAGTATCGCCCTGGTATAAGACCACCATTCAGAACTGAAACGGTGCTTGAAATGGCTTTAGCCTATAAATTTTATGCTATAAATAGGTTAAAAATCATACTTTTTCATTCGGAGTCTATTGAGCTGACGCCAAGTTTTGGTACGCCATTTGTTTCCCATATTTAAAATTTTTAACTGAAAAAAAAAAAAAAACTAATAAAACAAAGTGAATTTTTTGTAATTATTCAATAAGTAATGTTCATTTCTTTGAATCAACACGATGATAGCTAGATAAAATACTTAAATGATTATAATAATTATTCACCTATTTGCACAGCCCTTACACTTTTGTCGGATGTAATATGATATCTTCAAATATATTGTATCGTTTCAATAATGTATTGTTACAGTGGTCTCGCTCTGACATACCCACGGCGCCGCGCTAGAGAAAAAGATCACAATACAATTCAAACTTGCTTTGTTGTTCAGAGTAGTATATGACCCTGTGCGAAACTATTTGAAGGTAACTTTTTTTTATTTTTTTATTTTTTTGTTTTTTTTTTGTTGAGAAAATTTTTTACAATAAGTTTATTTCATTCTAATATTACATATTTTATATACTCTCCTAATAAAGCTAGTGCTTGTGTTTAGGAGAGGACAACTTGATAATAACTTTTTTTTTTTTTTTCAAAACCTTATAACAAAGTTAAGAACTTAACTTATGAATAGATTTAGACTTAATAACATATTTTTTAAAGATTATAAGGGTAATTAAACAAAATATATATAGGATGTACATAAAATCTTTGGAATAACAAACAGTCAAAAACATATCTAATAAAAGTTAAAATTATATGGTGGGACTACCAAAATATGATTTAAATTTTTTTTTATATTTGTCGTAATTTTTTTCTGTTCGCATATCGGCGGGTAATTGATTAAATAATTTTATTCCTTTATATACATAGTGATTCTGTGCTGTTGTGGTTCGTATGGGTGGTATAGTTAGTCCACCAATAGAAGTATTCCTAATGCTAATATTTAGCAGTGGGGTAATATATTTTTTAAATATATCTTTGTGTAGCTGAAGTAGTGCTATTTTTTCGTAGATTTTTGTAAGTGGGGGAACAGGGAATTCTTGGAATACGTTTATTGTTGGGTAGTAATACGGTTTTTTTAGGATAATTTTTATAAGAATTTTTTGAATTGTTTCGAGTGGGAGAAGGGATGATTTATATGCACCCCCCCAAGCTATGATTCCATATTGTAATACCGAGTGCGCAAGTGCAAAGTTAATTTCTTTTAATATTTTTAATGTGATAGTATTTCTAAGTCTGAAAAATATATATATTAGTTTTCTCATTCTGTCTATTGTGGAGTTTATTTGATTTTTCCATTTAATGTTATTGTCGATAATTATTCCAAGATATTTTATTTGTTCTTTACTACTAATATGTATACAATTTGAGTTACAGGGTGTGATTTTAAGTAGACAGTTTCTGTCGTGAACTTTAATGTTTACATTTATATTTGAAATATGTTCTGTTAGGCTCAGAGGTAGAAAATGAGTTTTTTCAACATTTAAAGAAAGTAAGTTTTTGTCAAACCATTGTGTAATGATATTTATTGCATTATTTGCCGATATTTCGGCTTCTTTCCAAGAGTTTTCTTCAATTGTTAATACTGTATCATCCGCATAAGATATAATCTTTCCGACGATTGGGAGTTCAAAAAGTTCATTTACATATAATAGAAATAGTATTGGGCCCAGTACAGTTCCTTGTGGGATTCCAAAATTAATTTTTTCTATATCACTTAACTCGTTATTTATTTTCACTTGCTGTTTTCTTTGATATAAATAACTATTTATCCACGATTTAGCTTTGTCGGTTATTCCTATATTATTTAGTTTGTTGATTAATTTTGAGTGTGAAACACTGTCAAAAGCTTTACGGAGGTCAATGAATATACTTAAGCATTTTTTCCCTTTATCCAATGCTTTATAAATAACTCTAGTTAATTCCGCTATTGCGTCTTGTGTGCTCATTTTTTCTCTAAAACCGTATTGACTAGGATTAATACATTTTTTATTTTCCACATAATCTACAATTTGTTTCTTTATTACTCTTTCGTATATTTTAGCTACATTGGATATTAACGATATTGGGCGGTAATTGTTTATTTCTTTCGAATCTCCGGATTTATACACAGGTGTTACAATGGCTTTTTTGTAATTTGATGGGAATATTCCATTTTCAATGCTTACATTAATTATATGAGTAATTGGTTTAGTTAGTGAGTTAGAACATTTTTTTAGGATTTCTGTAGTTACACCATCATATCCAGGTGCAGCACCATTTTTTAGTGATTTTATTATGTTTTCAATAGTTTCCTCCGTAATCGATTTAAAAACTGATAGATTGTTTTCACTTAGTTTATCTTCATGTATATCATCTGGTTGATAATTTTGATCAATTTTGTAAGCAAGTTTTTGTCCGACGTTTACGAAAAAATTATTGAAAATATTTGCACACTTCTTTGATTCGTGGATAGCATTTAATGTGGTTCCATTGTTGTTTATAAGATTTATAATTGATTTATTTTTATTATTTTTATTCATAATTTCGTTTATGGTGTTCCATGTTTTTTTAGGGTTTTCCTTTGTAAGGGTTATTTTTTCTTTGTAATATTTTTCTTTCGTATCTTTAATAATTTTTTTGAGTTTATTTCGAAATATTTTATATTCAGTTTTAATGTGATTATTGTTTGGTTTTTTTTTTGTTTGAATGAAGAGTTTTTCCTTTTTCCGGATGGATATGATTAGACCTTGCGTAATCCATGGTTTAATTTTCCTTAATTTAGCATTAGTTTGGAGATTAATATAGGTGGTACAGTCAGCGATATTAGTAGTTAATGTTTCTTCAAAAT
The DNA here is from genome assembly GCA_917563855.2 of Limnephilus lunatus. Lineage (NCBI taxonomy): Eukaryota > Metazoa > Arthropoda > Insecta > Trichoptera > Limnephilidae > Limnephilus > Limnephilus lunatus. The sequence goes on along the minus strand of OU830602.1, from coordinate 11,838,658 downwards.
AATTTGCACATATATCAGGGTTTTGGCAATTTAATATTGATGTCCATGATTCATTGCGTAATTTATTATTTAATTTATGATAGTTCAGTTTAGAAATGATTTTAATATTTTTTCCAGGATCATAAATTTCTGAGTTTTTACATAGATTATAAACAATTATATTCGTATGATGATCTGTTATATCGTTTTTCCATATGATAGATTTAATTTTATCTGTGTTTTTAATATTGGTCCAAATATGATCTAGGCACGATGGTGCTTGTTTTGCAATTTCTCTTGTGAACTTATTTATACATGACATAAAGTTCATTTCATTCATCGTGTTTATATATTCAATTTTATTTTTACAGTGATTATTTGGGCCAATATTAATATTCATGTCACCTATTAATATACAATTTAAAGTATTCTTATTACGGAGAATTTTTTTTAACTCTTCTATAAATAGTTGTACATTTGAACTGTGTGTGCGATACATAGCGATTATATTAAAGGGCCTATTGTTTACATTAAAATTGATTGACAGACAGTTTACGTTACATATGGGTATTTCGATAACGTTGATATCGGTAAATTTGTCAATAGTATATACTACAATTCCACTATTTTTATTAATCTGATAATTTGTAACATATTGCTTGTAGTTGGGAATAATTGGTATGTTTATGTTCGAATGTATATGGGCTTCGGATAATATTATAAAATCTGGTTGTGAACAGAGTGTATTTAGTGATACAAGAAATTCATCCATGTTTTTATTTACACTTCTTATATTTAGGTGTAAGATTGTTAATCGATTTTTTATATTTTTATATATTTTACTGCATTCTATTGCTGTTTCACATACATATTCTTCTATGTTTAGGTTTTTATCGATTTCGTTTAAGTTAATATTATTCATTGCATGTGTTAAAATTTAAAATTTGTACAATAGGTATTAATAGCAGTAAAACCATCATAATTTGTGCTGCAATATTCTTGCTTGAGTAGAATAGTACATAGTACATACATACATATATCAATAGTACAAGTGAACATATACTGTAGAGATTTATTGCATATAGAATATTGGCAGCGTGATACATGGGTTAGTAATGTATATAATAATAATTTTGAAGTAATATATCTATAATTAGACTTTAGTAGTCTATAATTTACTAGCCTTCGGTAAACGCAACTGTGTATTGGTATTGTATTATCTATTTTGTGGTAGAAATATAGAAATGTTGAATGTAGACGTAATGTAATGGAAAAAGAAACATAATAATGTAGTATGTATAAATGTTTTATCATGAAGAAAATATTCAGGTTTTTTATCGTCAATATATAAAATGATTTAATTTTTTTAGTTTTAAATATATATATATACTGATTTTATAGTATGTAGAATGATGAAAAATATGACGTTTTTTTAATGTGTAGACTATAGAATTATTATTTTTTATATCTTGTGGATATTTCGAAATATATACGTAAATTTAAGACGTTGAGAACAGACATGAGATATTTTTAAAGAGATCTTTAAAATTTATAACAATATTCCAAATTTTGCTGCGTAAGATCAAGAATTTTTTTGTAATTTTGACAGTTAGTTTGATTATGGACATTTCAAAAAACAATTTTAGTATAATTTTTGAATATATCTTATGATTTTCAGTTTTAATAGTAAGTATACTTGTTTTATAAAATGCAGATTGATAAGAAACATCATGTTTTTTTAAAGCATATGTCATAGCATTACTAATTTTGTTAGCTATTAAATTTTTGATTGTGCAAGTACATACATAATATATTGACAATAATAAACATGAGTCACTATGAAAACTATACCTTGAATCCAAATTAGTATTCAATTTTCTGTTGTGCGAATGCCAGCATTTTTTTTATAATATAAACAGTTGGTTTTATCAGTCGCATTATGATTAGTAGGAAATGACAGTTGAAATCTGTCATTTTGAAAAGTGCAGTTTGCACACTTCGGTTGATTTGTTGTAGCTGGACATTCTTTGTAGAGGTGTGCAGCTCCACAGTGCGAGCAGACAGGCAAGTTGTTTTTCTCTTTCTGGTTGCAATTTCTTGATGTATGTCCGTAGCGTAGACAGAAGTAGCATTGTACCACTGGGATGGCGTCGTCAACCGTAACTCGCTGGTAGCCAATGTTTATTTTTTCTTTATTTAATAGGATCTTCCTGGTTGTGCTATCTACTTCTACTATATAGTTAGCGGTGTCATTGTATTTGTTTTTAATTATTGCTTTTATGTTAAATATAGAATTTTTTTCTGTTTTTTGCGTTACAATTTTGATGTCCTCATTTTTATCTAAGATATCGTCAGTGAATTCTTCTTTGATATAGTCGTTGAAAATTCCCTTGAATATCATTGTTGGTTTTTTTTGTTAATTCTTTGCAATCAATATCATTAAGATCATTAGAAATTAAAGTTTGTAGTTTTTTAGCATCTTCTTTTTTAACACAATCGATTATAATTCTATTTTGGGAGATTTTTTTTATGCCTTCTATGCATATTCCTAATTGGCTGGTTTTAAAGTGCCTTTGAATTTTTTTTTGAAGTTCAGTTGATGTATCTTTATTTTTTGGAGTGATTAGGATACTATACTTGTTTTTAATGTTTTTTTGTTTTTTTATATCAGTATTTGCAGGCTGGTTATTCTCTAGCAATCCCATCTTGGTAGCAACAAGGCTTATATTCCCTAGCAGTTCTGTGAGTTTTGGTGATAATTTCCCCATTTGCTCTTTTGTAAACTTATTGCTTGGGTCCATTATAGTATTTTGTAAGGAATTTATAATATTGTTTGCCGCAGAGATGAAAGAGAAGGTGTCACAGGAGTCCATGGTACTGCTTCGAAATATAGAGCGACAAAAGGTTTAGCGTCCCTGCGCGGACGGTGTTGGTGGGTGGAGAACTGACAGTCACGTACACACACACAGCTGAGTTCAACACTTGCGAGTAGGTCGAGCACAGAGTACGGTACCAAGTGATCGCTGTTTATCAATTGCTTTGAAAGCAAACTCTTTTTTTTTTAAAAATCGTATTTAGGTTATTACAAGATGTTCTGGTACAGCTTGACACTTCTTTACTACACTGTTATTGCAATTCCGTATCTATTAGCGCACTATTCTTTGTTAAAATACGTTTAGAATATTTACTTGTTTAATTTTAAACAGGAACGAATTTCACAGCGTGTTTCTGTACAGCGGTATTATTGTTGTCTGAGCGGTAACATGTGAGAAGGTACAATATATCTGAACGTTCGCGTTCTAGGTATTCTAGTAATTTTGTCACTTTCTACGTGCTCCGTTTGAAAATTTTATAAAGTATGCTGTTTCAAAAAAGCGCGCACAAATGACTCCGGGCGAAGCTATTTGAAGGTAACACATCAGAAGTTACAATATACAAGAAAAGGCTGAGTCCTTGCCACGTACTTTAACTAATTCCTTTTGACATGTTTCTTTTTAAATGATAAACAGGTTAAATGTGGAAAAGTTTAAGCATATCATCGTCTGTCTCCTTGCTGCGCACGTTTTTGAAATCCTTTTTGACACGCTTCCTTCAAATTACACGAACAAATTATACAGTTTGATTTCATTCATACAGTGTATATTGATACATCCTAATAACTAATACACTTATGTTTTTCAACATAGCTTTACGGAACAGAGCGTCATAGACAACCTGTCGGGCGGATATCATCAAATAAATAATTGATTTTTTTAATATTAATTTATACATTGTAAAGTTAAACTACTGTTTTATTGGGTAATATTTTTATTAAACAGAAAAAAATGGTTTTTAGTTCAAAAAAATGATTTTAAAGTACGTTGATTTACGTAGTTTAAAAAATTTAAATACGTCATACTTAAGCTACATTATAAAAATATATAAACAGGTTGAGATGTTTTCTATTACAAAATATTTTTATATATCTTTTTCATATTATATACCTACGATTACAGATGGAAACAAACCGGGGGTCGACTGACGATTTATTGAAAACTGCTATTTTATAAACAGTTTTAAAGTAAGAATAACTTTTTTTGTTAATATTTAAATTTAACTGGGGGCTTACAACATACATAAATATTTTTTTTAATGTGCTGTTACGTGCACAGAAGATTTTGAAAACACGCTAAACCACAAAACATCGAAAAATATTGAAAAATCCCTTGTGCCCTATAAAAATAAAAATGTTATGAATAAATAAATAGATAATAAATAAATAGTGTTTGGTGACCTAATAGGGGTGCCCGGGTTCAGAAAGTGAAGTTTGTCTAGGTCTTTGCGGGGAATGCGTGTGCCCAACTACTGCGTGGCGGGCCAGGTTGGGAGAGACTAATTGAAGTAGTCCTAACCTAGAACTCCCTTGACTCACCTTTAAACTGGGAATAACATGGGAGGTTAATAAGTGTACCGTCGCCCCGAGAACCATTTATTGTATAACCAACACCTCTGTCGTAAGTCATCCCAAGTGGTTCGCTACTTTTGGTGACTTAGCAGGGGTACCCGGGTTAAGGGGCGAGATTTGTCTAAGTTCGTGCGGCGAACGCGTTTGCCCAACATCATGCGCAGCAGGCCGGATCGGGAAAGACTGGTTGAAGGAAACTTCTTTTTCATGAGCTTCACGCAGGAGGCCCTGAAGAAGATAATTCTTGGGAAATTATTTTTAGGAAAGGAGGGAGAGGAAGTTCTGAGACCGAAAAGGTTTGTAGGTGTGGGCAGAAATCTGGGAATCAGTGTTTCCAAGAGTGACGGACGTATAAATCCATCCCTCCCATTGCGGTGCATGTCATGTTATCCACGGGTATCCTTCCCAGTTGGACAGACACTACTTTTGGTGACTTAGCAAGGGTGCCCGGATTCAAGGGGTGTCTAGGTCTTTTCGGCAAATGGATTTGCCCACCTGCTGCGTGGTTCGAATAGTTTTCTTTATACCCATTTATAGAAAACCTATCGCCTTGCATTTTAATGTGGAGAAGAGTAACAATTTGGTTTAATAATTAAAATTGAGAATTTGCGCTCCGCCGCCTCGGGAACCATTTATTGGATAACCAACTCCTCCTTTATAGGTCCCCCTTTGCGGCAAATGCGTTTGCCCACCTACTGCGTGGCGGGCCGAATCGGGAAGGACTGTTTGAAAGAGTTTTGGGAGAGAGAATTTGGGAGATGGATACCGTTTCTCCAGGAACTATTTATTGGATAACGAACACCTCTGCCGTAGGTCAACACAAGCGATTCATTACGTAAGATTAAGTACTTTCGCACGCCACAATTTGAATTCCGCCACATCCGAATTCGTAGCCAAGATCGTAGTGCAATGCATTATCGAGGAATTATACATATTTATCAAAATAAAATTTACTTTCGCACGTCATTTAAACTTGCGACATCCAAATTCGTAGTCAAGATCGCAATGCACTGCATTATTGTTGAATTATACAAACGTATCAAATAAAATTTACCTCCGCACGCTACAATTCGAACTTGCGATATCCGAATTTGTAACCAAGGATCATAATGCATCGCATTATCGAGCAATTATACGTTTTAATCAAAATAATATTTACTTGCGCACGCCACAATTTGTTCTTGAGACTTCCGAATTCGTAGTCAAGATCGTAATGCAACGCATTGTCGAGGAATTATATCAAAATCTTTATCAAAATAAAAATTACTTGCGCACGCCACAATTCGAACTTGCGACTTCCAAATTCGTAGCCAAGATCGTAAGGCAACGCATTATCGAGGAATTGTACATATTTATCAAAATAAAATTTACTGGCGCATGCCATTTAAACTTGCGACATTCGAATTCGTAGTCAAGGTGCACTGCATTATTGTTGTATTATACAAACGTATCAAATAAAAATTACCTCTGCACGCCACAATTCGAACTTGCGACTCCCGAATTCGTAGTCAAGGTCGCAATGCCACTTTGATATCGTTGAATTATACATTTTAATCAAAATAATATTTACTTGCGCACGCCACAATTTGTTCTTGCGACTTCCGATTTCGTATTGATCGTAATGCAATTTGTTCGTGCCTCTTCCGAATTCGTGGAGATCGTAATGCAATGCATTATCGAGGAATCATACGTATTCCCCGATAATGCATCGCATCCCCAAAGAAGACATAGGCCTTGACGGGATTTATTTTCTTCAGGGCTTCCTGTGTGGAGCTAATGTAAGAAAAATAAGGTCTCCCTCAACCAGTCCTCTCCCGATCCGGTCCGTAATGCAGTAGGTGAGCAAACCCGTTCACCGCAAAGATCTAGACAAATCTCATCCCTTGAACCCGAGCAGCCCTGCTAAGTCACAAAAAATTAGTTTGGAAGACGTATTACGAGTCGGTTATCCAATAAATGGTTCCCGGGGCGGCGGTACCCATACCTGCCTACCAAATTATAAGTCTAGGATAAATGGTTCGCTACGTTTAGGGACTTAGCCGGGGTGCCCGGATTAATGGGGTGAGGTTTGTGTGGGTTTTGGCGGCGGACGCATCTGCCCACTATCTGCACGCCAATCCGGATAGGGGGAGAATGTTTGAGGGGGTCGCTTCGACTTCTACAGCCGTATTCTATCGGAACATGCCATGCACCGCAATGGGAGGGATGGATTCATACGTCCGTCACTCCTGGACACACTGATCCCCAGTTCCTACCCACATCTGCTACCCTTGTCCTTCCCAGAACTCCCTCTCCTTCCTTTCCTAAAAATACCTTCCACACAGCGTCCCCAAAGATTACATAGGCCCTGAGGGGAATTATTTTCCTCAGGGAGCTGTGGAGCTCCTGTGTGGAGCTAATGAAAAAAAAAAGTCCCTCTACCAGTCTCTCCCGATCTGGCTTGCCACGCAGTAGGTGAGCGAACGCGTTCGCCGCACGGACCTAGACAAATCTCACTCCTTGAACCGGGCACTCCTGCTAAGTCACGAATGTCACTGCAAAGTGACATATGACAGAGGTGTTGATTACCCAAAAATGGTTCCCGGGTCGGTGGTAACCATACCCGCCTCCCAAAATTTAGGTATACCCTAAGTGGTTCGCTATGTTTGGTGACTTAACCGCGGTACCCAGGTTCATGGGGTGAGGTTTGTGCGGGTCTTAGAAGCGGAAACGAAAACAAAATCAAAATCAAAATCGAAATCAAAATTCTAAATCGAAATGGAAATCGAAATCGAAATCGAAATCGAAATCAAAAATCAAAATCAAAAACAAAATCGGAAATCAAAATCAAAATCAAAATCTCAAACCAAAACCAAAATCAAAGTCAAAATCATAATTAAAATCTCAAACCAAAACCAAAATCAAAATCAAAATCAAAATCCAAATCGAAATCCGAACCAAAATCAAAATTAAAATTAAAACCTCAAACCTAAACCAAAATCTCAAACCAAAACCAAAATCAAAATCAAAGTAAAAATCAAAATCTAAATTAAAACCAAAATTAAAAAATCAAAATAAAAATGCAAATAAAAATCAAAATCAAAATTAAAATCTCAAACCAAAATCAAAATCAAAATCAAAATCAAAATCACCATCAAAATCAAAATCAAAATCAAAATCAAAATCAAAATCAAAATCAAAATCGAAATCAAAATCAAAAACAAAATCAAAATAAAAATTAAATCTTAAACCAAAATACATTAAAAAAGAAATGAAATAAAACGAATTGAAATAAGAACGTACAGGTACCTACTAAAAGAAGCTGAAAAGTACGACAGACGGGCACCTTTGTTGGCGGTCAAAACTTGGCATTTATATGGATCAACAAAAAAAAACGTGTAAAATGTATAAGACACCGAACAATGGGCGTGGCTTACAGCTAAATCTTGATGGTATAAATTGATCCACATGGATCAGGATGTGTATGCCAGCTTGTGTAATGGATCAGCATATCCGGATGGATCAACACGTGCAAACGGATCAACTTAAAACTGGTGTACCGTCGCGCAAGATCAACGTTTTACGAGAGGATATAAATATATATATATATATAATTACGTAGAACAATTTTCTCGGTTTACCCGCGTAACGTAGTCCTTAAAAGGACTTTTTAACTCCTGACGTTTCGGACAGATCACACTGTCCATCTTCAGAGGCCTTATGTCTTGATTTTTTGTCTCAAACTGATAGCTTTCGCATATCTGTTCGGTCCAGAAGCCAAGACTTAAGTGAGTGCAAGTCACTTCTTATGTCTAGAACGAAGTACCCGGGTTGAAGGTGATTGATGGTGGAGGGGGTTGGGGGCGGGGCCGGCAGTAGATACCTGATTGGTTAAGCTAATTGGAGATACTACTGGTAATTTTGGAAATGCCATTTTTGGGGGATTTTCATCGATTATGACTTTCCAGGTGTTGGGAATTCTGATTGAGTCATTTCTCGCATTCATATTATTTTTATGTTTATAGATTTCTATCGCTTCGCGGTAAATTCTTTTTGGTTCATTGTATATGCTAGCTATTGTTGTTGAATTATTAAAGTCTATTTTATGACCTTCATTAAGGACGTGTTGAACTATGGATGAAGTTAATCGTTTATTAGTGACATCTACTTTATGTTCTGCAATTCTACAAGATATTTTTCTATTGCATCGTCCAATATACACCTTTTCACATGCCCCACAAGGTATTTTATAAATACCATGTGACTCAAGTGGAATGTGGTCCTTCGGACTTCTTAATAGAGACGAGATTTTATTTTCTGACCAATCAGGTATCTACTGCCGGCCCCGCCCCCAACCCCCTCCACCATCAATCACCTTCAACCCGGGTACTTCGTTCTAGACATAAGAAGTGACTTGCACTCACTTAAGTCTTGGCTTCTGGACCGAACAGATATGCGAAAGCTATCAGTTTGAGACAAAAAATCAAGACATAAGGCCTCTGAAGATGGACAGTGTGATCTGTCCGAAACGTCAGGAGTTAAAAAGTCCTTTTAAGGACTACGTTACGCGGGTAAACCGAGAAAATTGTTCTACATCTTACACCCGTGAAAACCTTAACCATAACATATATAATTACCTATATATGTATAACATATCAATATAAACAGATATAAGGCATATATATATATGTCATAAACATTTAATTATAATTGTGCAATATCTCTCTGAGATATTTTATTTCGGGAATATATATAAATACTTATACATATATACAAGTATAATTCTTCATACATATTTATATACATTATTTTTAATATACATATATAGCACATATTTGAATCAAGTAATATTTTGTCGTAATAATATAAATTTTTTATACCGACGATCAGCTGTCCTCTGCCTCGTCCATGTCTCTGAAAATATTTATACTTTATGTAAAACTTACCCCAAAAGGTCAATTCCGTCGGGTGCTACACGACCAACCCTTTTGTTTATATATTTTTTTCTAACTAATTCAGCTATTGTCTAACTAAATCTAAATTAATCCTTTCGATTTATTATTCCGCTATTTTGTTGAATCTAAACTGAATTAATTGACGACTAATCTTTATCAATCAAAATGTATTTTATTTTCAAAACTCGTTTGTTAACGTAACGCTTTGTTAAATTAAATTTAACAAATTAATTCATGATTATTATCCGGAATAATATTACCATAACTTATTTTGTGTTCGTTTTTTTTCACCGAACTTTTATTTAGCAACAAAGTATTATACAATTAAATACCCAATAGATTATTATCATGCTTATTTATTTATTTTAACTTCCAGATTTATTATTATAATTTTTCCATTGTTAAAATAACATTCTGCTTAAATTATAATTTTTTTAGCAATAACCACTTCACGATTATTTAAGAAATAATAGATTTATTATTATTTAATCTAACAATAGATTAATACTTTGTGATAGAAATGTTCCGTTCAATCGTACGTTATTTAGCCGAATTTACTCGATGTTAATTTTTTAAAGATTAATGGGGTTCGACAATTATTATTATCCGTTATTAAATTCTCTAAACACTATTTTTAAAATCGTTATATTATATTATAAACTCTTTTTTTTTTCTTTTTATAAACTTCTCTACACTGTTAACTTTTTATTGTAATTAATCACTCCACTGAATATAATTTTTATAAATGATGAGAACGGAATTTAAATAATTATGATTTAAAGTTATTATTATTCACTGCTGTTATAAAATTCTTTAAACACTGTTTTTTTTTTTTTAATTCGCTACACTATATAAACTTTTTATTTTAATGACGAGTTGAATTTATTGTAAAACGATATAAAACACTTTATTTAATTTTCAACACTTAACAGATTTAATCACCAACACTGACTATAATTTTTATAAGTCTCAGGGTTCCCACCCCGAATTTTCTAAGTCTCAGAATTTGCACCACTTTTTAAACTGATTTTAATTCAAAATTTTACAAGTCCGAACTCAAGACACTTTGAAAACTTTTCTATTTAAAACGCATTTATTTGTAACACTTCCAAAACGATAAGTCCCAGAATTCACTCTTAGAAACTTTTTCCAATTAATCACCGTTAAATCACGTCACGTCACACAAGCACTATTCCCGAGATCTCCGACGACTGATCCTGACTGCCCCTCAAATGACGCCCCTCAAAAGTCTTAGTTTTATATATACCTCTAGGACTAGAACATCTTAATTACGCGTTCATTGATTTATAAATCTAACTCTTATCAACTCGAGATTTCATAGTGCACTTCTGTCATTTTTGTATCACCGTCGTAAGCCCGGCCTCTCTGATTTTCGAAGTTCAGCCCTAGTCTCCTGTCTCTCCCGTACATTGTTCCAGGATCGAACCTGCAATATTATGTCAAAATTGCCCTGTCGTTCCTTTGTCTTCTGGTCTTACGAATTTAATTTAAATATCATGATTTTCGTGTCCTTTTTTCTCTCAATATATAATAGGTACGTCTTCAATAAACTGTATATAACTCGTAATTTTGTTTATCGCCGACAGAACACGAACAAACTCATGTAGAAATCTTTATTATGCATTTTCCAATTTCCACCATACTAAATCTTTCCACATTTCCATGCTATCTACACAAATCAATTCAATTTTAAACTATATTGTCTCTATTTTCGTCGTAGATTTGAATTTTTCTTCTTTTCTTCTTTTCTTCAATTATCTTTTATTTACGACGTTCTTTTTACGAATTTTCTCCTTTATTCTTATGTCTCGTTGTCTATAACTATATGATTAGTTACATTCCAAGCCAAATTTATTATTTTCATCGATATTTCGGAATTTTCCTGAGTTTTCCTTACGGAATCATTTTTTAATTGTCTTTATTACATTCTTTTCCATCATTTATATAATTTCCAATGTTTATCTTCTCTTAGAAAACTTCATTTTCTATCCATAAATATTTAATATGCTATTTTTTTCACATTTTCTGTAGAAGAAAATTCCAATTTGACCCTGGGATATGTGTCAGGATAATTGATTTGTTTAAAAACGTGTAAAATTGCGTCTCGTTTCTCCTTAAAATCCCATAAAGTATCCTCGTAGACACATGTTGATGCTTCGATTTCTACGTACTCGATCGTAAATAAGAAATTAATATTAACTCGTTAAATTTAATCGCTTTTACTTTATCCAAATATTGCATAAAGCCCATGTTAAATTTAATCACCCTTTAAGCCATAAAGACTATTTTAATCACCAAAAACCATGTTCAAATTCTTATGTTTGTATACAAGAATCATGTATGGGCTCGACAACCTTTTTAACATCAATCTCGCTTACCAATTTGTCCTATCGGCTGTAGTATTTCCTCATAACAAATGACGTAAAAACGATCCCTCCCTTTGAATTAATTTAACGTAATATAACTAGAATGGCCACCCCATCTCAGGTATATAACGATATTTATTTAAACTCGTCTGAAAACGCAAAATTAAGTCGAAATCTTATTTTGTTCAATAAATACTTCCGTTTAAATGTCCATTTTTTCCATTAGATTTTCTTTTCAAATCGTTTTCCCTGACTTTATTGCTTCATCTAAAAGTGACATTCCTAATTTCCAGCGTTTTTCTTTCTTTTAAATATCAAACGTACGTTTTCCTCTGAATCTGGCCTCCTTTTGTTTTTCACGTACTCGTTATACAATTGAATATCCCTACAGTAGCTTTTCCTACGTTTTCCACGTCTTTTATTTAATCTTCCCCTTATTATATTTTTCTTGTTATTTTCTTGCATCATTTTTTCAACATAATATGGATTTATTTGTTCGTTAACTGCGGTTTTCGATACCTCCATTGCACCGATTGTTTAGATTATATCTCGGGTTGACGCACTGATACCCAAGACCCTGAGATAAGTTTACAGAAACGAACGTTGACCCGCCGTTCCCGTGAGAATGAAAAATACATTAATTATCCAGCTAATGTCCTGGTTCAAAGTCCATCTCTTTGTTCCCAAAAATGGTAACGCCTTGCCTTCTCTGATTGGTTGATCAATCTTAGTGTTTATAATTGGGCCTACTTTTTTGGGATTCCCTGGGAAAAGTAAAGATGTTATTAGCCTCTGTGTTCTATTTATCAAAATTTGACATGAATTTAATCATTATAGATCTCTACTGTCTCCATGGCCCAATCAAACTTAATCCGCTAGGTGTCGCTAGTGTGTTGATTTCGTTATAATTCTGATTTATTATTTATCCATTCGTAAGGTGGAAGCTTCGATATTTTCGTATCCACTGCGATTCATCACAGGCATTGCAAGAGGTTAAAATTGATATAAATAGTAATACTTTTGATATTATTTTGTAGATTTAGTTCCCTAAAGGGAAGGCCGATGAGGAAGCGTCTTGTGTGGGTATTGTTTTCAATGTTGAGAGTCGGTTAACGTCATTCTGATCAGCAATTAGAATTATGGGGGTAGTGTCACTTACACGAATGAATATTTTGCAGTTTTTTACCCAGCAGTAGAGAATTTTTTTTCCAATTTTATATCTCTACATTGTTTTAGCGGGTGTTGATTTTTAGGGGTTAGATGATCATTGATGTAAATTCTGCTGGTACCAGGAAGCTGCAATTTCGTAGAAAACATTCCTTTCCTCTTCTTTATTGCGGCTAACAGGCCATCTTTAAGGTGTCTGCGTGCAAATTTTACGATGATGTTCCTCTGTTTTCCAATTGTCACATTCCGGTTTATTCTGGGGGAGATTCTGCTTGCGAAATCCACATCCTCTCGGGTTATTTTGCATCCAGCTGTAGCACCAATTTTGAAGAGAATGTCATAAATATTTTCATTTCTATCTTCTGGGACACCACTTATTATAAGGTTATTAGCACGATTGTATTGATCACTGTATTCTAGTTGGCCTTCCAAAACTTTCTTTTTTTTGAGCTCCTCAATTTCTTCCTTTAACTCCTTTCTTATCACTTCAACTATGGTATTTTTAAATTCATCAAATGATTTTTCCAGAAATTGGATTTTAAAATCGTCGAACTTTTTGTCCAAGGTTTGCATTAGTTCTGGATTAAGGTTACTGGCGATTTTAGTATTTGACGTGTAGACATTTTTTATATATTTCTTGTTTTTATTATGATTTTAATTAAAGCAATATTTGACAGTTACTTCAAGAAGTATTATTGTTGTATGATGAATTTAAGGCTTGTTCCTATCCCTGCCATCTTCGATTTTTTCCAGTAGCTCTCTGTTGAGGTCTTTGGAGGTTCTTCACTGCGCCTGTGGAGCCACGAAAGGAATGCAAGTGCATGTTTACAGCCACCTGGAATAATAAAAAAAATACAACATTATTTTTAAATGTCAAAACAAATATGAAAACAACCTACCAGCAATATGCGGTCAGAAATGAAAATACACTATAAATTGACTCATTCAAGCTTTTATGAAGATACTATACCCTAATAGTAATCAAAAAATATAAATCGGGCAATCTGTCTAGGTTATGCAACCAAACTTACATCATCATTGTCTCTGAACCAATGAAAAAAGTGATTAATTTAAACTGGGCTTATCTTTACTCTTACTAAGTATAAAATGAAGTCGCTCTCGCTGTATGTGCGCTTAGATCTTTTAAACTACGCAACGGATTTTTATGCAATTTTCACCAATAGATAGAGTGATTCATGTGAAAGGTTTTTAGGTATATAGTTTGTCAAGGTTTTGTATAAATTGGTTGAAATACATAATATATCTGGCAAAGTGGCAGCGGGCAGTGGGCCGACAAACGAGCGGTGTGGATTTGATTTAACAAAATTTTTTAAATCAATCGCCATTTAATGGCGTTGGTTATAAAGGTTTCATTAGCCACAGCAACGTGTGTCCGGGTCTGCTAGTATGTATATAATTGGCATGTTCGACGACCGGCCGTAGCGCAGCGGTAAGACGCTTGACTTGCGCACCGAAGGTCGCGGGATCGAATCCCGGCGTGGCAAATAAATTTTATTTGATTAATTTGTGTTATTTCACAATTTATTCATTTAAAATAATAAATAGTATATTTGCGGCACGTTCCAGAGTGGAAGATACTCTCTGTATCGCCCTGGTGTATAAGACCACCATTCAGAATTGAAACGTTGCTTGAAACGGCATCAGCCGTGTTTGGTGACCAGATCTGAATAGCCAGGTACTTCCCCACCTTCCTCTTCCCTATCTCCTTCCCCTCCCCACTACCCTCAGCCTTACAACATACTCCAATTGGGGATGCCATAGTCTCACTGGCTTCAGACGGGAGCAGTTGGGACTCTTGTGAGGTATTCATTTAAAAAAAAAAAAAATGTTATTAATTAAGAAAAATGAAATAATCAATAGAAACAAATTAGAGGCTTACCTTGAGATGCGGGACAATCTTCACATTTGCATGAATGTATAACTTCTAGGGCTTCATTGCAAATTAGGATGTCTGCATAAGCTTTCGTTCTAATTCTATGCTCAGGAGTTAGTCTAGCATTTACCGTACAAATGTCGCCGGTTCGCTCGACTTGGACACAGCACTGTCTCCATAATTTTCTCTAGCTGATCTTTAATATAGAGAACAGACATAATAATTGATCACAATATTCATTGACGGATGCATAATATTATTAGGCATTAGACAACCCTACAAGCATTGTAATTTTTTTGCAGATTTGACATTTGTATAAATTCACCTGTTAACATTATTTATGTGTATTTTTAGGCTGGAAATGACATTATATGCCTTGAACACGGATCAAATGATTTCTATATTAGTAATAAATTACTACATTTGTAAGGTTAATACAGTAATTTAAGAAATGCTTTTTATTATGGTGACAGTTAAAGACCCTGTTATGAGAAACAGGTTATGTGACAGGCACTTCGATTGATTTTACGTAAAATAATGTAAAAAAAAACAAATAATTTGGGTGCATGTAACTAAACACTGAAAATTAAACATTATGAGAGTATACAATATTTTTTCTTACCTTGCTACATTCTCATTCAATTTCATGGGAAACTGAATCAAATGCTTTACTAAAATCAGTATAGACAGAGTCTACTTGTAGTTTTTTTTTAAAAGCATTATAAATTTTTCATAAATAATCAAGTTGGAAAGAGTGCTTCTACCCGGTATAAATTCAAACTGGTAAGGTGATCAATCCTCTCTGGTTTCAATCCTGGGATTGGTTTGCAGCAATTTCCTCTAATTTTCTCTTCCATTCTTCCCTGTCTTGTGCGGCTCTTTTGAATTCTGCATATGATGAGCAGCGCACGTCCACCAGCAGGGCGTGGGCGTCCCCTAGAGTTTGTCCCCTCGGTCATACCCTCCATTATGGCACGCATTACAGGTTTTATTTGTGTAAAAAGTTTGTCAAATATTAGGCTTTCAAAGAGTTTCGGTATGGTGGATTGAATGCATATGGGTCTGTAATTGAAAATATCAATTTTATCGCCCTTTTTGAAAATTGGAGTCAAATAACTAATTTTCCACTTATCGGGAAAAATTCCACTAGATAAAGACAAATTAAAAAGTTTGGTTAATGGAAGAGCAATTACTTTGATACATTCTTTAATAAATATTGTAGGGATATTATCCGGTCCCGCAGATTTGTGGATATCTAAGGATTTAACTTTAGTAATTACATCAGAGAGACTTATGGTACACTGTGAAATATCAAGAGTTTCATCTAGAGTTGTTGTTGGAACCGGAGCATTATTTGAGTCTGTTGAATAAACACTTGTAAATTTTTTTGCAAACAAGTTCACAATACCATCAGTATTATTGCTATGGCTGCCATTTATGTGCATAATGCTCGGGAAACCAGAATCATCTTCTTTAAGTGATTTTGAGTATTTCCAAAAAGAACTAACATTATTTATTATCGAGTTTTGAATTTCATTTATATACTTACGGTAGCAGGTCATAGACATTCTTTTACATGAGGTTCTTATATTTTTAAATTCAATCTAATCAGAATATTGTTGATGTAATTTATATTCTTTATGTTTAAGTTTTTTGGTGATAAGCAGATTTATAAGTTCTTTGGTGTACCATTTTGGATAGGTTTTTGGCTTACATTTCATGGTTGGAATATACATGCTAATAGTCTTTTACAAAACAGAATAAAATTCATTGGTAGATGTGTTGATATCATCATATTGCATAGATAACCAATCAAAAGAGAGAAGATAGTTACTAATTTTCGCGTAATCAGATTTGAAAAAATTTTGGTAACTGAACGATAGTTTAGAAGTATTAGCATGTACATTAGAGATAATAACTTCTAGTGGAGGATGATAAACATCAGTGGGCACCAGCGGCTCACTACATTCTTCAATTTCTAGTGAATCTAAGTTAGAAAAACATAAGTCTAGAGTACGATTAATTACATTTGGTATAGTCTTTGCCTGATTAAGACCTAGGAATAACGCCATGTCTAGAATAATGCGTCCAGACTCACTAACACTGATATTATCGTCACTGTTCACCCAATTCACGTTTGGAAGGTTATAATCACCAGCGAGCAAAAGTGTCGCACTAGGATTCCTTTTTAATATAACTTCCACTTCCTCACTATGGCACCTGTATACTTCATTGCTTGAATTTGGTGGGATGTAAATACAGCCCACAATAAACTTTCTATTCCTGGCAACATTTACTTGCAAGAAGATTTGTTCAAGTTGTTTATGTTTAGTTGTAGCTAAGTTAGATTTGTATTTCTTGCTTATAGCGATTAAAACCCCACCACCAATTTCTGTCTAGTCTATGCACATTATGATTTATGAAACCTAATTCACTAGAGTGAATAGTGAATTAGGTTTACACAGTCATGATAATGATGTAAAATATATGAAAAAGTTAACAATATATCACGATTATCTTCGAAAAAAAGAAAAAAAACGTAAAAATCACGGACATAAACGTAAGTTGTTAATTCACAAAGGAATCAGCTGGGAGCTGTCAGCTGGCCAAGCGGAGGGACGCCTGTGACGTCACAATCCGATATCCAATCACCGGCCGTTTGATTTTTTTCGGTATTAGATAGTTTCTAAAATTAATAATATTGAATGAAAACATAAGAAACAAAGATTTTTAGTATAATGATTATAATCAGAAAAATATCCCGTACATTTTCAACAGAATCCCTCGTTTATGGAAATACCCTATAGTTTGGTACAAGGAAAGCACAACGCTAAAAATTGCCAGTCTCGTTTCACATGCAGGGAATGTCAATCCAAACATCATACCCTATTGCATTTTCCAAAAAAAATCTTGGAAAATTCAGAACAGTAAGAAAACTCGTCGGACCCTTTGGTGTTGACAACCGTTTATAATAAAACCAATAAAACGGTTATTTTGTCGACAGCTTATGTGGAAGTTTTAGATAAAAATGGAATTTTTCAGAAGGTTCGCGTTATGCTGGATAGCACGAGCCAAGCTAACTTCAATTCGTAAAATTGTGTTAGACGGTTGGGTTTCAATCGTTTTAAGAAACAAACACTCGTAGTGATTGGTATTGGAAATACTCCTACAATTAATTCTAACGGATTAATAAACACACAATTTCGTCCTGTCGCCCCGAAGGAATCTGGTATTATGACAGATTTCCTTATTTTAAACAACATTTGCTCAAATATGCCGTCAAATCGTATCGTCGATCATCATTGGGAACACATCGTAGGTCTCAAATTGGGAGATCCTACATTCTACTAACCATCAGCTATTGATATTTTGCCGGGAAGTGATATTTTTGCGTCATTATTATGCTCAGGAAAATTGATGGGCAAAGAAAATGAACCCAAAGCTATAGAAACCACATTGGGCTGGATTTTGATGGGAAATGTTGGACCGTCAAATAATTCTATAAATTCATTCTTCACGTCAATGGAGGAAAATATTGATGAAAAACTTAAATTTTGGGAAATTAAAAATGTTCCACTTTTGAAGAAAAATCAATCGCCTAATGAAATTCGTTGTAAAAAATTATACACTGAAAGTGTAACAAAAAATTATAACAAAGACGGGAGACACGTCGTATCGTTGCCATTTAAGCAAAGCCCGGAAAAATTGGGAAAGTCATATGACATAGCTTTGTCACGCCTCAAGCATTTAGAAAAGAGGCTGAATAGAGATTTTGATCTCAAATCCCAGTATATTTTGTTCATGAGAGAATACTCAACATTAGGGCACATGATGGAAGTGCCACCTCAATCGCCAATTATTGGAAACTATTTCATACCCCATCATGGAATAATCAAAGAAACCAGTTCTACAACTCGTTTAAGGGTCGTTTTTGATGCCAGTACCAAATCGTTTTCGGGTACGTCATTGAACGACATACTTTTGGTCGGTCCCAAATTTTTTTTTTTTTTTATGCCGGTAGCCCGGGCGTTTATTAACATCAATAGTATAATATACAAATCATGTGCGCTACCCGACTCACTAGACAATATCTGTTCTTAGCCGGGACAAACGGACATTGTCGAATTGATGTGTAATTTTCGAATACACAAATTTCGAATAATCAATTATATTTGACTTTAATTACGTGTTTTTGAATTATTTGTAGAGTTTTAATAAATGTATCAAGTGCACCTATAATGCCATAAGTGATTGAAGATTGCACCAGGGAAAAGTAGATAATTTTCAATTTCTCAATGCTTAGAACTTCCTTAAGAGGACATTACCAGAGAAACCAGAAATATGTCATTTTTAAATCAGTATTTAGACTTATTGACTCGTTTCCACAAAAAATTATAAATTGATTTTGAAAGATTGTTCTTTTATCTAGTAAAGGTATGGATAAAATTTTGAGAAAAAATGTTTATTTTAAGTATAATAAGGTTATACCATAGGTCGTTGGCAGATTTGTTATATTTTCAAAAAAGTACATGTATTATACAACACCAATTTCAAATCATATAATCATGCAGTAAAATAAATCAATACATTATCTGGTAAAATTATTTGTCAGAATTTTAATTTAAGTTTAAATAAAATTATTAAAAAATATATACGTACATGTGTTTCTTGACGAAAATTGGTCCGTTTGTTTATTTATTTGCGCACTTACTAACTAATATATTTCAGATTTTTTTACATACTTATTTTGCTAAGACATTATTGACAAATCATAAATAATTTTAATGGAAAAATAATTTTAGGGTGTATTTAATATTAATTAATTTACAGCTTCGCGTTTCACAATTTTTCTTATCGACGACAACACGAATCGAGAGCGCTCATTCAGACCGCAACTGCGGCCACTGGCGGTTGTCTTCGCGGCGCTCTACATCGCAACATTTTCAAACGAATAACGAAGCAAAATAAATAGGATTTCATGTTTGTAAAATTTATAGGGTTGCCCCAACGCAAAATTTCATGTTCATTGAATATTTTTATGATAAAATTTTTATAATTTTGAAATTTTTTTTATTGTAAATTATTCTTATGTGAATACCGCACAAGAGTCCCAACTGCTCCAAAATATTTATTTTCAAGTAAAACTTCTTTACGCACGCTCGACACTTGGGGGGTAAGCTGGTAAATGTGTTACGAAAAGTGGTGATTGTTACGAAAAATTTCCTTCGAACGGTAATCGATGCGAACGGTGATCGATTGCTAGGTGGGTCGGGCCTTTACGCACGCTTGTTATTCGTGTTATTGTTTTATTGTTAATATGACTATTTTTGCGTAAATAAATAGATAAATTAAATTATTTAAAAATATATACGTACATGTGTTTCTTGACGAAAATTGGTCCGTTTGTTTATTTATTTGCACACTTACAAACTAATATATTTCAGATTTTATTACATACTTATTTTACTAAGACATTATTGACAAATCATAAATAATTTTGATGGAAAAATAATAAACACGAGAATCGGGTATGGGTACCACCGCCCCGGGAACCAATTATTAGATAACCAACACGTCTGCCATAGGTCATCCCAAGTGGTTCGTAACATTTGGTGACTAGCAGGGGTGCCTAGGTTTAAGGGGGTGAGGTTTGTTTAGGTCTTGGCAGCGGATGCGTCTGCCCACCAGCTGCATGGCAGGTCGGATCTGGAAAAGTTAAGGGAGTCCCTTTGACTTTTCCAGCCTTACTCTCTCGGAACATCGCCTTGCACCGCAGTGGGAGGGATGGATTCATACATCCGCACTCCTGGACACGCTGACCCCCAGATTTCTACTCACCCCTAATATCCCTTTCCTTCTCCGAATTTCCTCTTCTTCCTTTCCCTAAAACGACCCTCCACACAGCATTCCCAAAGAAGAGATAAGCAGTGTGTCGAGCGAGTGTAAAAAAAACGGTCTCTCCCGATCCGGCCTTCCATGTAGTTGGTGGATGTACCTTCCAAATTACTGATACCACCTATTGACGGCCGGCATGGTCAAGGGGTAAGGCTCTTGACTAGCAATCTGAAGGTCGTGGGATCGAATCCCGGCATAGGCAAATAAATTTTATTTGACTAATTTGGGTTATTTCACAATTATTTAATTTAAAAATAATATATTTGCGTCACGTTTTAGAGTAAAAGATACTTTCAGTATCGCCCTGGTGTAAGACCACCATTCAGAATTGAAACGTTTATTGACCAGATCTGAATAGCCAGGTAATTCCTCGCCTTCCTCTTCCCCCACCACCTTCAGCCTCGCAATATACCCCATAGTCACGTCATAGTCTCACTGGCTCCAGTAGGAGCATTTGGGTCTCTTGTGCGGTATTCAGATAAATATAAAATAAAAAATTGTGCATACGAATAAATATTTCAAAATGAGACATTTTTTTACAATCCAACTGAATATTACACTTTTTTCATAAATATACCGCACAAGAGTCCCAACTGCTCCTGTCTGGAGCCAGTGGGACTATGGCAACCCCAATTGGGGTATGTTGTAAGACTGAAGGTAGTGGGGAGGGTAAAAATATAGGGAAGAGGAAGGTGGGGAAGTACCTGGCTATTCAGATCTGGTCACCAAACACGGCTAAAGACATTTCAAGCAACGTTTCAAATCTTAATGGTGGTCTTACACCAGGGCGATACTGAGATATCTTTCGCTCTAATGGCCGTAAAATAAAATTAAAAAACAAAAAACCAAAATATTAAAAAGAATATAACAAATTGTTTATTCATGTAGGTATCTACTTAATACCTACTGTGTTTACGCATTTCACTTGTATCTATTTATGTTTATGCACTTCAATATACAAATTACAAATAACTACTACTAATTAAAATTCTGGAAGCGAGAATAGTAATATAAAGTAGTAATAGTAGCGGGTAGCCCTAGCTCGCGTGAACAAAACCCTCAAAACTCGGATTGCCGCGGAACGAAATTTAGTTCTGAAAACGCCCGCTCGCGAGCCCTGATGTGTTAGCGCTAGTGTCGGAATCGAAGTTGTCATGTGCTGGTTATTCACTCTTAAGTCTATAAAATATGTAGGTCAGATATCTTAATTTAGAAGTGATTTAATTAATATGTGATTTCCAATTAAGATTGGTTGATACTGCTAAATATTTTATATTTTCAACATAAGTGAGTTCGTTGCACATGAAGCACATTTCTTGATTGCAACTAGTATTATGGATTCTAATTTTAAGGTTGTCTTTAGGTTTATTTTTAATAGTTTTATAAAAAGGTAAGTAAAATGTTTTGCTATAGTTTAAAACGAGTTTGTTGTATTTTAGCCATGTTGAAACCAGTGAAATACAATCAGTTGCTTTCGAGAAAGTTTCTTTCCAATGATTACCATCCACTATTATTGCCGTGTCGTCTGCGTAAGAAACAATTTTACCAGGGATTACAAAATTACATAAATCATTAATATAAATTAAGAATAAAATCGGGCCAAGCACAGTTCTCATTTTTTATCTTTGACTCTGAACTACAATTATTCCCAATTTTTGTTTATTGTGTTCTGTCTTTAAGATAGTTAGAGAGTAGTTTTAGTGTGTCTTTTTTGAAGCCTAGTTGATTTATTTTTGTAATGAGTAAATTATGATATACCCTACGTACACAAAATATTTGAAAAAAACAGGTATATATAATTGTACATGACAAATATATATTTTCAAAGAAAGCATATTTGTGCGGGTCCCCGCACAATCCGCCGCGGGCCGCAGTTTGACGACCACTTTAGGGCATTTGTTCATGGAGAAACCGAAAACTGGTGGGTAACTCAATTCACGGTGCAACTCAAATTAACGATTTCTGCAACTCAAATCTAAAAAAAGTAGTTTCGAGAAACATGTGTAAAGTTTTGCTCTAGTTAGATTCAACAATTGAAATTAGAGGAAATTAAAAAAATTTCTAGACTAGAATACCTGGTTTCTGTTTTTTGAATAATGGTTTCTGTTTTTTTACTAGATATAAAATACAGCTGTACTCGACATTAGTTTTATAAGAAAAAGTCAATTTTGTTAAAAACTAGCTGACCCGGCGAACTTCGTACCGCCCCAGAATCAATAAATGTTGTGTTAACTTATTAGCTGAATTAAATTCAGTTTTTTTATTAAGTTAAAAATTACACAATGAAACAATTATCGACGCGCAACTGTCCGTGTTTGTTTTTATCAGCATCAGAGATGACGTTGAGTACGGATTTATAATTGTGATTTCTTACTTTTCCACTTACAGGAATTGCGTTTCATTTTATTTTGTACGTGTGAGGGAGATTTATTATAATTACTGTATTTTTCGTTTTGAGGGGTGCAGACATACGTTCACCGTTTTACCCATTTTCGACTTTGACATTTATTGTGTAAGAGAGAGAGAGGCAGCAGAACAACAATCATCGCATTGACATTTGACGTTTTCGAATTTTTGGAATTCACTTACTACTCAATATTATACTTACCTATCACAATTTTCCTCCCGTTCTTTCCGAAGGTATGAATGCATTCCATACAAAATGTATGAGGAAAATAATTTTCTTCATATTGTTTTCTTACGTGAATTTTTCCGATGTTTTAATAGTTATTCTGCTATTCGGGGCGGAGACAAATCCAACGAATCAAAGATCATAAAAATCGGTCCAGCCGTTCTCGAGTTATAAATGGTGTAACTAACCCGACTTTGTTTTATATATTAATAAGATGATCTGTAGAACAAACCAATTTTTAGGCTAGCGATATAACAAGACGTACCTTAAGTACCTGGAATGGCATTCGTGACGTTGATTCAGCATAAAAGCTGAAGCTAAATCCATTTCAAGCAACGGAAAGTTTCAATTCTGAAGGGTGGTCTTTCACCTTGTTTAACTATTTCTTTTCGAAGTTTCACTATGTAGATACATAACTCAAACAATTAAAAACACTCACAATATCAGTAAGTAAATACTTTGTAATCGTTTGTTTTTATTTAAATGATAGTTTAAATTATAGTACCTCTGTGCCATCTGACTTGGGATTGCTACATCTATCGGCCAAAATAATAAGCTACTCCGCACGAGCCCGGTGCACATTGAGCCACCTACCGGCAAGTAGGAAACTGCTTGGTTCGATTCTGTGCTATTATTCAATGCGACCCTGGTGCAAAAAAAAATGATAATAAAAATCAATCGATCACGGAAATTTGAAATGCTGTAAAGGAAACAATGTTAATTGTTCACGGGAGCGAGAAGTATTTAAAAAAAAACCGTATCTCCTGTTTTTGTAGACCTATGATTATGAATTTTTATTATAAAATAATAATGAATAGATCGTTCAGAACACTTTGATAACACAAATTAATTTGTTTTTAATATATTTCTGAAAAATTAAATCTTAAAATGAGCGCGTATTTTCCCAGAAACATTTTGACGATACAGGTCGACCGAGAAAAAATGGAGAAAAATGACACACTTCACTCATTTTTGGATATATTTTCTGAAATATATAGTATTTATTTTTCGTTATTTCATTACGCATCCGAAAATTAAACACTGTCTTTGAAAGGTGATGAAATATGCTTTTAAGTTTTATAATTCTAAATTAACATATATATAATTTACGTAATATACATTTTTTTAATGCAACTTTAAAAATGCTCACCTTACGTTTTTCTAACTGAAGTTACTGGTAACGGAAACAAAAACACTCATATATTGTATATTAGGCAAATATATTATAAACGTTATCGTCAAATCATTTTTCTGTCGTTTCATGTAAAAATAATTAATAAAAAATTCCCAAAGGTTCATAATACTTTTTCAAATTGCGGTCGGAAACTTTGGTTTCATAAAGGTGTACGTTTGAATTATTTTGTGGTTAAAATTTAGATTTGAATAAAAAGCGTGGTGTTTTTTAACACCGTTTAATTGATATAATTTTATATTATTGTATGAAATATTACAATTTTTGCACATATTTTTTAAATGGTATAATTTTCATTGTATTGGATTTCAAGTAAGAAAACCTCATTCCGGGAAAAAAATTACACAAAAAAATTTAAATGACAACAAATCATTTTTTATTTATATGTAGGTGTTAATAGCCAATTACAAATTTATTTTTATATTAATATCTACCCATATTTATATATTTTTTTGTTATTTAGAAATCTTGGTTTCTTAAAAAAAATAATATACACAAAATCAACCATTACCTAATCTAAAAATATATATACGAGGCATGTTCAGAAAGTAAGTGTACTGCATTTTGATTTTTTTTTTTGAAAAAGTGTGTTAGAAAAAAATTACAGGATATTGTTGATACACTTGTTGGCTATTTTTCTAAATAATTGCCAACCCGTTCAATGCATGTGGTGAACCGTGGCACAAGTTTCTTTATGCCCTCCTCGAAGAATTCTTCCGCCAGCTCCTTCCCCCCACTTTAGGACCACTTTCTGCACCTGCTCGTCGGTTGAAAATTTATTTTCATCCATACATGCCTTCAAAAAGGTGAAAAGATGATTATCTGAAGATGCCATCGGGGTGGTTCAAAACATCCCAACCAAATGAGTCCAAGAGCGTATTGGTTGCATAAGGCTGTGATGGATGTTTTCGTGAAACAAGCGCATTTCTCTGGTCAGCATTTCGCTTCTTTTGTTTTGAATGCTCCTTTTGAGTATAGGGTATCATAATATTGTTGTGCATTGATGGTCTCAACCTGAGGCAGAAATTCGACCAAAACGGTGCCTTTTCGGTCCCAATACACTGAGGCCATGATTTCTTTTCCCGAAATTATGGTTTTCAATTTTTTGACAAATGGGGAATTGATGTGATGCCACTTTGACGACTGTTTTTTTTCCAGGCATGTAATGAGTCACCCACTATCATTTCCTGTCACAATAGAGCCCAGAAATCCTCACCTTTTTTTCTTGTAGGTGTTATTCCTTCCGTAGTCGTTCGTTATGGTCACAGTACATTTACTTTCTGAACATGCTAAGTATTTTATTTTTATTTTATAAATATATATATATATTTTTATGATACCTTTAACTACTAATCATCGCGCTTGGTATTGTTTTTTTTATTTCTATAGGTACTTATTTGTCTATACTTGTTTGTCTATAGTTATTCTTGTTTATTTTATCCTGATGAAAAAACTATTGGTTTCGAAATGTGTTGTAATTTTGATTAAATAAGTAGTGTACACGTTAGGTTAGGTTAATTTAGAAAGTGATTTGTTGTTATTTAATTAAAATTATTTCACAAAGCGAATTTGCGATAGTTAAAAAAGAAAACATATTTCATACACCTCTAATGAATAAAAAAATCATAGGTACTTCATCACGCGTGAAATTTAGTGTACAACAAGTGGAGTTTTGAAATCAACAATCAGATTGTCAACACTTTTATATTATTTTAATTTTATACGTAATATATTTATAAAATTTTAATTTGAAACGCGAATATTGCACAAATTAAAAAAAAAATAATTAGGTTACAATTAAACATTATTCAATTTTCTTTTATTTAACAAAACGTAACCAAAATTTTCTCTGAAATTATAACATTTTTAAATAGGTAGGTATTTAAATATCTACCTAATTAATTATGAACTATGTATTTTATATACCTTCTTCTTTGTGTGCGCTATCAGGTCCTCCCAATGTTGACGATCACTCTGGAAAATGTCTCTCTGTCTTGCGCTGCCCGGAATAGCTCCTCCACACTTCTAATGCCGGTTTACTCTCGTTAATTTCGCAGCCAAGACATTCGTCTCCTACTAGGCCTTCGGCGACCCTCAATCTTGACTAAAAATGGATTATAAGTATTGGACGCCACACATTACAAAACATCTGTAAAATAAATCACACATAGACAGAAATAACTTTCACATACAACCTAACCCATATAAAATAAATTATAATAATAGAATCCTGTCAAATTTAACTCCATAAATAGATTAGGTAGAATTTACTTTTTTACTTCATCTCCAAAATTTATAAAATAACCCTCTTTTACCACCCACCAATCACCTTTCTGTTTTAATTCTATTCAAAGTGATGTGTATTTTACCTTAAATATTCTTGTAACTACAATATTCATTTATATACCTGTACGCCTGTCTCGACACAGGTATATCCTAGTGAGACAGGCATAAAAAAAAAACAATGTTAATATATTTCTTTATAGATAAATAATAAAAAAATAATAAAACTTTCAATATTAAATGGAGCAAGTGATACTTCTTCCCTCGAAGTATATGACCCCGATATGAAATTTTCCTGATTTTTATTAATATAATCCGTTCTGTATCTGTTCTAGCCCGCCTGAGAATTTCTATGTCGGTTCATGGGACCTTGAGCATTCTCCGGTGAAGCCACGTTTCAAAAGCCTCTAACCTGTTCATGGTATTTATTTTCTAGGTCCATGTTTCACATCCATACAGCAAGACCAACCACACATAACATTTTAGCATTCTGCCTTAGATATTGATGATACTTATCAAATTAATGTACCTAATTTTTTTTTTATTTCGAAAGAGAAATTTTTCCAAAATAACGTGACTATCTAAATGACGATTCTTTTTTCGAATTTTCTTCCATAATAGGGCAGGTCATATTATTGAAGATATATAATATTGAAGAAATGCAAATAAGAAAGTTTGGCTTTCTTTTCAAATTTACAGATGAAATGTAAAACGGGACTTTTCTACGTTCAGTTAGGTAATTAAACATGTATTCAATGCAGTGTGCCAATAAATTGTAGATACCTAGAGCCAGTAGATAAAAAAGTAAAACCTAACAATCATATATTGGGTACCAGTTGTATGGCTACCACTACCATAAGCCGAAAAAATCATATGTAAAAAAGAAAAAAACTAGTGACTAAGAGAAAAAAATATTATATAAAAAGTAATTCTCCTAAACACAAGCAGCTGCTTTATTAGGAGAGTGATTAGAATATTAATTGTATATATTATGTTGTAAACTGTAACTTTTTTATATTTTTAAATTAAAAAAAAAAATTAAAAAAATTCCGTTTTGCTAAAAAATATTTTTTGGCATAAGTAATTTTTATTTTTATTTTTTATTATAATTTTTGAAACAGATAATCTTTAAACCGATGAAGCTAAGTTATTTAAGTAAACAATGCAGATGATTATAAGACTTAATTAACAATGTGTTCAAAACTTGGGAGGCGGGAATGGGTACCGCCGCCCCGGGAACCTTTTTTGGATAACCAACACCTCTGCCATAGGTCACTCCAAAGATGACATAGGCCCTGAGGGAAATTATTTTCCTCAGGTCCTCCTGTGAGGAGCTAATGTTAAAAAAACGTTCGTTTTCACCATTTACACCACAGGCTTAACGTGGGCGCTTTTCTTGAAATTTGGCATGAATTTTCTTTATATATCCCTCTATGGTAAAGTAATATAATGCTGGCATGAAATTGGAATTTAAATTAACAATTACTAAGTTTTAAAACACACAATAGTCAACTAGTAAACTGCCCTGTACCTTCTAGGCTCTGTTATTCTGTCCCCCTCTAATATTTTTTCCTAATGCTTTATATACCTACTTAAATGTCTACACTTAAGTTAGTTTATATTATTATGGTCCTGAAGAAAGTCTGTTATAATTGACTATTGTAAAGTGCTTTCAAACGAAGTAAAGTTTTATTTAAATTAAAAGCAATACACAAAATTTTTTATTAGAAAAAAATTAACCCCAGTCTCTTTGAAGCAATTTTAATGAATCAATGACATCATATATGTAATATCTATAGTTTTCTTACTTTTAATACAATAAGCGACATGATGCTAATTGTTCAAAAACGACGACACATGAAAGAAACACGATAGATAAAATATTTCAGATATGAGTAAAGAAAGAAAATACTGTATAATTTTTACCATTCCTATGGTGAGGCACGAATCGATTGAAATTATAATGGCACTTGATTTAAATATTGGTATATGTCAGATTATTAGTTTTTACAAAGGTAAAAATCCCCTTAAGTTTTCTTATGATATGTATGTTGTTAAGGCGATCCAATAGTCCTGGAAAAAATCGAAATCGGATTTCACGCCCTTTATGGGAGAAGTTTAAAAATACTTGAGAAAAAGCTCTCGGAAAGGTTGGAATAGGTATTTCAGAGATTTTTTACAGGTTTTTCGTAAAGGCCGGTAAAAAACATTAATTCCTTTTTTACGCATTGTTTATTGTAATAAAACGGAAATTTGAAATTGATTTCACGAAAGCAAGCGGCGCGGAGCCACACGTCTATTTCCCGCTATGGCCGGGGCGTGACTGACACGAAATGGGTTGTGTCCAGACTGTCCAGTACGTGGTTTTTGTGCCCTTGGGATAAGGGTCATATTGATGTCAAAAATAACAACGATAAAATGCATGTTTTATTTTATTTTGTGAAGTTCGGGCTTAAATATCTTTTTTTTTTGCGATTATTATAAAAGAAATTGATTTTGCCACATTATACAATAAAACCAAATCTGAAAAGGGGTTTATAAGTAGGAGAGTTTGCACTGGAAAGTGTTTTTTATAGACCTAATACTTTATTTTTTTCTAGGCTTATTAAAATACTTACAAAAAAATTACCGATATTTTTGAGGGCCAAGGTATGGTCTACACGCAGTATTTAATTGAAGCATCTACAATACTTCCAAGCGATCAAATTTTCAAATCAAAAAACATATGATTTTGTATAATTTTGCATTATTTAGTATGACTTCATCTTAATGTTCTTCGTGTATCACAGATTCGTAATCTTGGTGTTATATTCCACGAGAGTCTACAGTTCAACGTTCACATCGATGAAATAACAAGCCATGTAATGAGAATACTAGGTTTTATTTTGAGGATGGGTGCAAATTTTAAAAGTATGTCAACATTCAAAAATCTGTATTGCTCGTTAGTACGAAGCAGATTAGAGTACAATTCCACCGTATGGTCCAAAGTCCATTCTCAATCATTGGAAAATGTACAAAACAAATTCCTTCCGTTTATTTATTGTTATCAAGTTTAATTTGTAGAACTCCATTTTAATTTTTATTTATTTTATATATTCAATAATTTTATTATTAAATTAATAAAAACAGTTTATTTATAAACAAGTTCTGCTGGTAATTATTATTACGCGTGACAGCTGTTTCGCCTTCTGAGGGCATTATCAAACTGTCCTTCCGTATACATCAATTTTAAAATGAAAATTCCATTCCAAATTCGAATCTATAAATTAAAATAACTTACCCGCAGAAACCAGAATTCTTAAATTATGTTATCAGATAGAAGAGTGTTAATTTATTTGTTATTTTTATACAAGTTTATCAAATCTTTAGTCGACAGCCCTAATTTGTTGGAACTAATTTGCATTAATATACCTGCCAGACAAACTCGAAGTAAAGATATATTCAAATGTAACAATAACCTTAACACTAATTACCTACCTACTCTATTTATTCACCAATTCCAAGAATTCATAGCCTTGCGAATATATATTGCGAATTTATAGATATATTTGGTATTGACAGTTTTGCAATTTTCAAGAGGCAACTAATTTCGATTTTATCTGCCAATAATTAACTTTTATTAGTTTTGTTCTTTTCATAAAAACTTCTCTCATCTAAAACTTTACCAGTATTTTATATCTTTTTTTAATTTTATTTTCCTATTCTATTTAGTTCTGTTTTATTATCCTACAATAATATACACACACAATTATTTGTTTATACCTACTGACTAGCTCTTACACATTGCACTTTATTTTATTTCAGGTCTTATTATTGATTATACATATACAAGTATATGTATATATATTTTCAGCTAAATTGTATTAGTTTTCATAAGTACAACTCATACTATTTTTTTTTTAATATCTGTTATGATGTTCTGTACCTTGCGAGTTGATTGCATTCTTATTTATTCTGTTTTATTGGTTTAGAAACCCACATAATTAATATTGTGAGTATAAATTTCCTCCTATTCATGTAAAAGCCCACTAGGGCGTAAATAAATATAAATAAATAAAAATTAAAATACTGCTAAAGATAACAACATCAAATAAATATGCAAGACTTGCGAAGTAAATTACAACATTGAGCACAGTGACCTTGGAATGCGTGCTACCAGCATTTCCAGCGAGAGACTGCAGATTACTGTGCAATTGGACAATTACATATATACATTTTATTACACCCCTGTTGCATCTGGGGTTACATTGCATTCAATGGGTGATCGGACAACTCAAAATGAAATCAACTCTACACTTCCTTTAAAAAGTCATTAAAAGTTATGGAAAAACCCGTTTAAATAGGTGGGCTATTCTTCAATTTTTGTTTTCATAGATTTAAAGACTTTTCAAAGAGTTGTTAAGTTGACTTGATTCTCAGTTAGCATGGAACCCATAAAATGACACGTGGACTAAAAACCAAGCCATTAAACATATTTGTGATCTTTCATGGATTATTCATCTCAAAGAATGGAGTATTCTGGAACTCACTTTGGCCCATAATTAAGAAGTACCTACAGTCAAATATGTTTGAAAGAATATACTGTCAACGGTCCCGAAGAACAACGTATGTATGTGTGCGATTTTGTACTTCAGGCGCCGCATCCGCGCTCAAAAAGAAGAACATGGTGAGATATGTAATTACGAATGTTCGAGGAGTGCGCTAATATTTAAAGCGATAAAATCAATGTGAAAATTGTGAAAATGTTTAATAAAACACGACTCGTTTAAAATAGACCAAAAATCTCGTGGAAGGCGTCTTAAGTATTATTTAAAGAAATATTGTGATTTTTTCACAACTATAACCTGTTAAATAACTGAAACAAACGTGTTTATAATAATGTTCGGAGCATATTTTGCGATTTTTTTCTATCGAAGGAATTTCATATAATTTGCGTTTCGGCGTGGAACGCGTCCAAATCTTTATTATTATTATTATCTTAAAAAATAACTTTTTTTTTAAGAGCTTAAAAACTCCAAATGTTTAAGGAAGATATGTAAGAAATCGGTAGAAATTCGGGTAGCGGCGGCTTCAGCAGGACTCCAGATACTAATATCTACCCTGTATGTCGGACGAATATCTACAGCTCATATGTTGGACAAATATCTATGAACTTCAGAGTGATTAATATTTGCTAAGGTCGGATAAATATCTTTGACGGTCCCATAGATATTAGTCCGATTTGTTCAGTTTTTGGAATTCCTGTAGATATTAGTAGACGCCTCCCTTAAGAGGTAGAGCTGATTACCATTTCGTTTCTGTATTTTTACTGTTTTTGAGATCAGGAAATATAGTGCTATTTTGATTTTTGGCATTTCATTTCATTTTATTGAAAATTCAGAAAATGCAAGCTTTTAAATCAATAAGCCAAAAAATAAGCCATCAGAACGATTTTCAATTTATAGCAGATTCTACGTTGTTCTTCGGGACTGTCGTATAGTAAATAAAGTATCGACGCGTTTATTTTAACGTTTCAAAAACTCTTATCTTTCAAATGTGGTCTATATTCTACATGACCATCTTAGATCATACACATACAACAAGATTTAATACCTTTTTTTACATTAATTCCGCACAGGAGGCCCTTAGGAAAATAATTTCCCTCAGGGCCTATGTCATCTGGGATGCTGTGTGGAGGGTCTTTTTGAGGAGAGGAAGGAATGAACGTTGGTCTTAAAGAGACCCATGTTGCAGGAAGAAGGAAACACAGAGGCCGGCAAATCATTTCACAGCCTAGCTGTTGAACACAAGAACGAGTCGAAGAAGCGACCCGTTCTCATATGACAAATGTCAACCGTGCTCAAATGTTGGGCACGCGTTTGACGTGTTTCCCGACTATGCACCGGTGCCGAAGGGATCAATGACGTTAGTTCCTCGGAGCATCTTCCATTGTAATACCGGTAGAAAAAAGATAGCATTCCCATCCGACGCCTGTGCTGTAAAGATTGCAATCCGTCTGTTAAGGTGGGAGAATCTCTCAAACGGACCGCCCGTTTCTGCACAGAGTCGAGGGTATTTTTTAGGTAATTTGGAGATCCAGACCAGAGGTGGCTGCCAAATTAAACCGTGGGGCGCACTTGTTCCTACGATTGAATTGATTAAATTGAATTAGATTGAATACTTCAAGATTAATGGGGCCTCAGCACGGGTAAGCCTCCCAGTGAGGCCAACATTGTTAAATTATTATATAAAATATTGTACCAAAATATGTATTTTCTTAAATGCACGTAACATTTGAAGGAAATTGACTCATCTAATATGTTTACGTAAAATAATTCACAGTCATTATGTACCTATGTGTTAGCAATATAGAAATAATTTATTTTTTCATTATCCCCACACGTTTGTCATCTTCAGGATGCTGCGTCAAAAAAAAGAAGGTGAGGAAGTTCTGGCAAGGAAAAAGGTATGAGGGGTGGG
Source organism: Limnephilus lunatus (assembly GCA_917563855.2). Lineage (NCBI taxonomy): Eukaryota > Metazoa > Arthropoda > Insecta > Trichoptera > Limnephilidae > Limnephilus > Limnephilus lunatus. The sequence goes on along the minus strand of OU830602.1, from coordinate 11,805,392 downwards.
TAGACACCTGGGGGTGAATGTGTTCAGTAGTGACTAACCACGGTGCAAGACGATGAGTCGAGAGCGTCGGGCTGGAGATGTCAAAAGGTCTCCCCAACCATGAATTGGATCATTCGATGAATTGGTTTTCGATGAATTAGTTTTCGATGAATTTGGTTTTCGATGAATTGGTTTTCGATGAATTAGTTTTCGATGAATTTGGTTTTCGATGAATTGGTTTTCGATGAATCGGTTTTCGATGAATTGGTTTTCGATGAATTGGTTTTTGATGAATTGATTTTCGATGAACTGGTTTTCGATGAACTCGCCGTGAAAAATAAAAGGAATATTCCTATGAACTATGCACAAAAAATCCCGAATTCACTTAAATTATTGATGCGATGCGTTCACAACGAAAACTACAACAATACTGAATTGACAACCATGGGGAAATACCATTTGAATAATCCTAAGAATGGGTGTATTTCCCCAACCGGGTTTTTCCGATCTAAGTGTTCGATTTCAAAATATCTATCTTATCTTATACCTGGCGTATTTTCTGAATGTTAAATGTAAAAAATACACTGTGCAACACTGAAAAAATCCTAAGAATATGTAGGTAATATACGCTTTAATAGAGAATTCAATGAGAAATGCTTTGAGAAGAAAATCGTGAGCTGATTTCGGAAATATAAATATTATAGTAATAGGAACAAAAAAGCTTGTGTAATCAATGGATTAAGTTTGCAAGATTTAACAATTTTGTAGCACAGTATTACCTATCAATAGACCAAGTATGATAGTTATTAGATTAAGTGTAGTCTTTCAACTGCTTTTTTAACTTCCTGGTCTGCTCAGCATTTCTCTCTAATATCTACAAAAAAAATTTTTTCGATGAATTGGCGATTTGATGAATTGATCATTCGATGAATTGGTTTTCGATGAATTGGTTTTCGATGAATTGGTTTTCGATGAATTGATTTTCGATGAACTCGTCGGTTACCGAAAAACCACCCCTATCCCACTTTCTCATACATTAAAGCGGAATTTGGATACTTCTTGATGAAATTTTGTACACTTGAAGTTCAAAATTAGAGGAAACTTAATGTGTACGTCAGATTTCAAAAAAACTCAGCGTAAAGTCTGGACAACGCCGGGGACATAAAGTGTAGTTTTTGTTTTTCGTCAAAATACTGACTTCCGTAGTGAAACAATTCTCATTCAACCGGGTATTCAAATCTAATTGAATTATTCATGTTTTTTAACTGCCTCGTCGTAGGAACAGTTGATGCAATATCTCGTTGATTTAATTATATTGACCATTCACTCTGTCTGCATATTAAGTAACCTGCCCTTAGCGGCGTCCCTTGCAAGTCAGGTTTCTAAGTCAACACGGATCTGTGGGAACCAAAACTGGTCCATATTTTTAAGATGCTGAGTTAGGGATCACGATACTTTAACCGGGGCTTTGTAAAGATCAAGCGGAGATCAGTTGGTCAAAGTTCTCGATTAGTGTCACTTGACTCTAAGGTCACTAATAAAATCTGTTTAATTAATCGATGATATCTGAATTAATTGATATTTATTTTTATCAATAATTGAGTCCCTTCGTATCTTCAGTGAAATTTTGTTTGGCTGTGATAATTTTTATGTGCCTGTGTTTATTGCATATGATCAAAGAATTATTATTTTTGATCCCCAAATCACCACAGAGAGTTCCTCAAAGAAAATATACCTTTTTTGGAATCATATTGGTGAGTATTTTTTTTAAACATACTGATGTGAGACTTATGAGTAATTCAGTTATTGATTTGAAAATAATTGGATTGGTCGGTACATTACCATTTGTTCTTCGTTAAATGTTATACCAATGATTCCTGAAGATGCTTTTAGAAAAAAATGTAGATTAGTACTTATTTTTTTTTTGTAATTAAGATAAATTCGTAGTACCTACTCCATTATAATTTTAATTTCTTCTGTATTATATTCAATAATATTATTTTTTTAATTTATAAACTAGTTCTGTTGTGTAATTATTATTACGCGTGACAGCTGTTTCGCCTTCTGAGGTATTGTCAAACTGTGTGTAGGCTTCTTACAGACGAGATATGTATATTATGTCTAGATAGGTACTTATGATGAAATAAACTTATTGCTTTTTTTTAACTACGCCCTTGTTGTTTCCGAGGAAAATGTCGGAAATTGTTAATTATTATTACCCTTTTAAAGTTTCCCCAATTACTGCATTGTTTAAATTTGACCAACGGTCGTTAAGATGAAGCCACACTAAATAATGCAAAATCATACAAAATCGTATGTTTTTGTTTTGAAAATTTTACCGCTTAGAAGTATTATAAATGCTTCAATTAAATACTGCGTGTAGAACATACCTTGGCCCTTAAAAAATCGGTCATTTTTTTAATAAGTCTTTTAATAAGCTTAGAAAAAAATAAAGTATTAGGTCTATAAAAAACATTTTTAAGTGCAAACTCTCCTACTTATAAACACTTTTTCGGATATGGTTTTATTGTATAATGTGGCAAATTCAGTTTCTTATACAATTATTGCAAAAAAATTGAAATTTACGCCTGAACCTCACAAAATAAAATATAATATGCATTTTCGCGTTGGTATTTTTGACATCACGGCGACAATACGGCAGTCGACGAATTTGTTATATCAAAGTGAACCTTATACCGTCCACCGAAGAACGACTGGCAGCCGCCCCCTTCTTCCGTCAGTACTCCTCCGGACGGAGCGGAGAAACAGCGTGTTAGGGTCCGCGCTGCTTGTTTTCGTGAAATAAATTTAAAAATTCCGTTTTATTACAATAAACAATGCATAAAAAAGGAATTAATATTTTTTACAGGCTTTTAAGAAATCAACATGTAAAAAAAATTCACAAATATCTTTTTCAACCTTTCCAAAAGCTTTTTCTCAAATATTTTTAAACTCCTCATATAAAAGGGCGTGAATTCCGATTTCGATTTTTTTCTGTAGGTACTAGTGGATCGCCTTAAGTGAGTTATTCCCAAATTATGACTGAGGGGTTTCTTTTTCTAGCATAGTTAAGTATTTTATCGTCTTTATTATTTGAACTTATCTGTATCTAAGCGTGGCGTAGGAATTGTATTTTTGTTCATTTATCAAACTATCTTTCGGATTATTAGAATTTTTTGCCTAAACATTAAAAAGTTTTTTTTTAAGTTTAGGCAAAAAATTTGAAAAATTTAAGTTTTAAATCTTTTTTTGCCTAAAACTTTTTTATGTTTAGGCAAAAAACCCTTAGGAAGTGAGCATCGCTCAGAAGACATGTCGGTTTTTTATAATCAATAAACGTGTTTAAAACAAAGAAATCTATTAAACTTGAATTTAAATGGTGCCACAAAATAAATTTGCTGTATTTGAAGAAGAAATTAAATATTTACACTTACCAAACACCAAAACACATGTTAAACTAATCTGCTAAAAAAAATTAAAACCATTATTACGGCATCGTTTGAAAACGCCAATCATTGCCGTCAACTAAATTTCTGAAAAAATTAACGACGATGGTTAAAAGCGTCATGGAAAGGGGAGGGGAAGGGTGGCATCTAATACAAAATGGCCCCACCCTTTCAACCCCAGATTTAACCCGTCCCTCCGTCGAACCCTAAAAATAAATTCATACCATCTTCTGTCTCTGACGCAGCCTTCGTTATAGGTAATTGGAATAATCAATTTTCTCCGACAGTTTGGACGCATGGAGTCTACAATAAATGGACGCCGCTGGCATTACGAGCGTTTATTATTTTTTATTATTTCATCTTTATTTAATCTAGGCTTACAATTTCTGATGTCCTACGTCTGTCTTACTAGGAAAACCTGTGTTGAGAGCAGACGCTTTAAAAACATGAATAGATTATAATAAAAATAATAACACATATGGTCGAAATAGAAATAATAACACAATATTACATTTAAAGTAACATGACATTCATCATCGTCGAATTGAAAATATACAAACTTTTAAGTTTGTTTTAGTAATATCTATGAAGTTGGACCTGTTTTGGCTGGTAATCCGAGACTTGGTGTCAGATTTATGTTTAAGATACATTGTGTTTTGTTTGTTGTCCAGTGGAAGTGCATTGTATCTATTATTTTGTTGCAAAGTATCTAAAATTTCTTTGGCCAAAAGTTGTTTTAGCAAAGAGATTATGCCCTTAGGTTCTAATATCTCGAGCAGTTTGGACATTTTCAAAGGTAGTTCTGTTTGGAGGGTTATGTTAGTATGTTTTGACATAAAGATGTCTAAAATGTCCAAGACACAGATTCTCCTGAAGATTTCATCTGCACTGATTGTAAACAGCAGTTTTATTATAATCTTTATAATTAGTTTCTGAGCTTTAAAAATCGGATCAATGGCGGCAGCTTTAGCTCCTCTCCAGTATTGTAACATGTATTTATTTTTACTGCGATAATGTTATACTGATTGATTTTTGGAGTTTTAAGCCGTGTTGCGATTCTTCCTCCTCTAGACAACATTTCACACAGCTGTTAAGTTCCTCATCAGGGCTAATGACATGATTGATCGTAATACTAATCCTAATTCATAACATATCACTTCAATATGTTTCTACCGCTGAGAAATCCGATGTAAAGATTATTTCATAAAAAAGAGACTATTAAAAAAATAAATTGAATTTAGTTGCTTCTCTATTTTTCTTTCGTCAGCATTTTGTAAGGAGCGAAAATACTGCCGTTAATGTTTACCAGCCTGCAGAATTAAATGCTTATTTTTGTGTATCTCGAACAGCAATTTAGTCAGTTAAATGTCGTAAAAAATGACAAATAGAACCGCTCAATTATCATTTTATCTATATAACATGAGATTAAATTACAAGAATTAATATTTTAATGATTTCTATTGTAATAACCATGGCGTTTGAGAAAAAATATGTACACCTGTGAAGGTAATCGCTACACGCAAAGACCCATGAGAGTTTACCGATGTTTTAGTGATGTTGTAGATAAGGGATCTTGTTCTTGAGTACAACAGCTCGGCTGAGGAACAATTTAATTGGCTTCTGTGTTGTTTCCTTCCCCCTACACATGGATCCTATACACAACATCCCCAAAGATGACATAGGCCCTAAGGGAAATTACTATTCTGCTGTAAAAAAGTCGTTATTTTCTAATTTTCTTGGAATGCAATCATTTTGTATTTTGGTATTTAAACGAACCTCTAGTGACTTATTTTTTGACCCTGCAAATTAAATATATATTATTTTGATCCTGTGATATGACCCAGGTGCATATTACAACGAAGCTGTTATATTTTATAATTTCGTTTACATTTTCTTTTTAAAATAAATTACTTTATGGTAATTAATTAAGTTCGCTGAATTTTGGCTTTCTTCGTAATTTACTAATCCTTCGTTTGGGGATTCGATTCACAAAATAGATGGAAACCTTTAGGTTTTTTGTGAAGGCGTATTATATTAAATGACAGACTGTTGGTTGCTAATGTAATTAGTTGCTTCCTACATTTCCACCGAAACAATTTAAATGCGATTCAATTATTCAATCGTTGACAAGTATCCGAGTATTTCTTGTTTGACATTAAATTTAATTAAATTATTTTCAGATGTAAACTGATTAGGCATCTGATTCTAGAAAAGTGGCAGTAAAATCTGATAAAAATGGAGGAATGGGAAACCATTCGAATGATTTAAATGACGACGCTAAGATGCTTTTAAAGTAAAATATTAAACTTTAAAAAGCACTATGGTCAAGATACATAATACCTTTTTTTTCTTAAAATGTATAGTTATGCTGGGTTTAAGAACTAATTGCGACCTTTACCTTTTTTCTCTGTCTTGTTCTGTTTCACGTTTCGTTAACATTTATTAGTATTATCTTTTTTTTTCTATGATATACCTAGGTACCTACCTACGGTGTTGATTTAGAAAGTTTGAGTACTTTCCTAGTCACACAATTATAACCTTCCCGATCATAAATGGCTCTCATAAAAATAAGAAAAACGTTCTGCAAGTTATTTATGTTTTAAAATATTTGGATGATTTTTTGTTTGTTAGCTAAAATTCAATTCTTTCGAGAAACGAATACATACAAATACAATAATGCACAGGTCCTCTTAAATCTAATATTGTATTTGTATCTCTTCGTTTTTTGAAACATTTATGTTTTTATATGGACCAAACTATTTATTCACATTACGTGTCTACAACCGCCAACAAATAATTCATCGCAAATTTTTAAAGCATATAAATGCAAATTTTTGTTTAAAAATAATTTTCCCAAAACTTTTTTTACCAGCGCCTTTGAGGTAGTTTTTTACACGAAAAAGGCGCTGTTAAATTATAATAATAATCTATTAAGGCGATCCACTAGTACAGGAAAAAATCGAAATCGGAATTCACGCCCTTTTATGGGAGGAGTTTAAAAATACTTGAGAAAAAGCTTTTGGAAAGGTTGGAAAAGATATTTGAGTTTTTTTTTTTACATGTTGATTTCGTAAAGACCTGTAAAAAACATTAATTCCTTTTTTATGCATTGTTTATAGCAATAAAACGGAATTTTTAAATTGATTTCACGAAAATAAGCGGCGCGGAGCATAACACGACCGCTCTCCGCTCCGTTCGGAGGAGTAATGACGGAAGACAGGGGGGCGGCTGCCAGTCGTTCTTCGGTGGACGGTATAAGGTTCACTTTGATATAGCAAATTCGTCGACTGCCGTATTGTCGTCGTGATGTCAAAAATACCAACGCGAAAATGCATATTATATTTTATTTTGTGAGGTTCGGGCGTAAATATCATTTTTTTTCGCGATAATTATATAAAAAACTGAATTTGCCACATTATGCAATAAAACCATATCCGAAAAAGTGTTTATAAGTAGGAGAGTTTTCAGTTAAAAATGTTTTTTATAGACCTAATACTTTATTTTTTTGTAAGCTTATTAAAAGACTTATTAAAGAAAATGACCGATATTTTTAAGGGTCAAAGTATGTTCTACACGCAGTATTTAATTGAAGCATCTATAATACTTCTAAGCGGTCAAATTTTCAAAACTAAAACATACGATTTTGTATGATTTTGCATTATTTAGTATGGCTTCATCTTAACAATCTATTGACTAACACTAGAAGCCCTTTACCCTTGTCTTTGCGTAAGTTGTGAGTGTATACTTTTTTCGAGATTTACACTAGAATTTTAATTGATTAGTCAGTAGGTATTTTTTGTATATCAACGAGTTTTTATTCTATATTTTTGCGGTTACCGGGCAACTCAAGACAGTGCCAAATCAACATACTTGTAAAAAAAACTTGGTTCAATGGGATTCGTTAGGTTAGGTTTATAGTCTAATTTTCATCAACTTTGAATGATTTTGTATCACTTTTCAAAAGTATTCGTCATTGTCCTACAATTTTTAAAGATATTTCAACACAAATCCTAACTATGTTTTTGAACATAGAAAAGCGTTGTTTAAAAATATTTTTTCATCAGTTTTATACCTAGTGTGTATAATATATTCTTTCTGTATGGTTTTAATCGATTTTTGTGCAAAGTCCATTAACCCCAACAACCCTAGTCAATGTGAATGCGTTGGACAAGAAGGCTCCCCTCGGCGACTTTTCTTTTGGCCGAAGAATGCCGGGAGCGGGAGGGTTTTAAATTATTTTCGCCGTTAACTTCCCAGATTTCCCCCCATAAAAACTCTCATTTTCTTCTCACTGCGGGGAGAAAAACTTCAGGGGTAGTAAACTGAATGCAATATAATATCATTTTTAATAATTTTAAATGTTTTTTTTTTTTCAAAAAATGTTGATGATAGATTCTGAAAAACACAAATGTTACGTTATTGAAAATTAGTTTCCGACCGAAACAAGACTTTCTTCCGAAACCGAAACCGAATCTTCAGTATCTGTCTCACATTTAATAGCTATCACTCTTCAGTCTGAGAGTAAAGATATCTGAAGTAAATAGTTAAGTAGAAAGTAAGTAGTTAAGTAGTAATTAGTAAATAGAATCTGTAGTGAAATATGATAAAGAATCCATGCGGACGAATATTATCACGCCTAATTTTGATTATTGTGATTGAGGAATGTTATTATAGTCTTCTTATAACTATATTCCGTGCAGTTGAACACATCTACTACTCTTCTGAGAAAGCATTGCCATTGTTAATTTTTACCAAATTTACTTGCAAAAATTCTCTGTCATAGTGTCACAGGACAATTAGGGCGGGTTGTTTTAAAAAAATTAACAATTTATCAAATATTTGAAGTTAATTTTTACGTTCTGTGTAAGTTTTATTCATGTTCTGTTGTTATATTATTATAGGCCAGTTGCTTCTCAAAACTGAAATAATCACACAACTTAAATAAACCTTTCACAGAACTTCTAAATTAATTATTATTTTTAATTGATAAACTAACGTTTAAGACAAGATTGTTATGCATAGCACAAAAGGTAACAATTATTATAAGCAATAATTATCAGCCTGAAACACTCATCCACATTAAAAAAATCTTCCGAGAAAAGATACTGGCCGCCAACGGGACTTGAACCCGTGTCCTTCTGATTGCCGGTCAGAGCACCTGACTTAAATAATTCTTGTAAATTAACATTAAAAATTTATAAATTGTTGATTTTTTTTAAACAAACAACATATATTTTAACGCATAAATCGTTTATGTCGGGGTAGCTGAGCGGATTTTAATTTTGTTTTTCGATTTTGTGCTTAAATCTTGTGTGAATTACAGTTTTTAAATTACTTTTACATGAAATTTGTCGTTAGTGTGGATTGACAATCATCTAAGATGGAATGAATTTTTTTAACGACCATAAACTGATTGTATAATGTTGATCAATGGCATGGGTTCAAGTAGTCGGCATTACGTCCTGCATACAACATAACAATAGTCAGGCGTTTGTTAGTTGGCCCGGCCACTCACGGCGTCTGGAGTAAGGCGGTACGTATACATTTTAAGGGTATGCAGCTAAAGGGGTGACTTTTGTCCCCGTGATGAATGCCCTGTCAGCCTGGCAGGGTGGGGGGGGGAAGGGGGTGGGAGGCCTTAATGTTATTACATTGGCCCGCGCGTATGCCGGAACATTTATGGATGGGTATTAAGAGTTTGAATCGCGGATTTGCATAAGGACATGCCACCATTGATTTCATATATTCTTCTGATATTTAAGGGGGAGTCTGGTACAGCCGATCCAAAAAATCTTTCTTTACATGTGGAGAATACATTCCCAAAATTATACATCAATATCGACCTTTAAATATAGTTAGGAGCGATACGCGTCAAGCAGGTAGCCCGGAAAACGGAGCGGCCCGGTTACAAGCGAAAACTTTTAACGCGTTTTTTAAGTTGGTTGGAATCGTAGCACATCGAATTTTCATCAGACTCCCACCTCATCCAAAGTTAAAATTAAATTTATACGTGGATGAACCTCAACTTTTTATGAAAAAAAAATGATTATAGAACAAAGTTATTGTAAAATTAAGACCGTTTTTTCGTAATTTTTCATTTTATATCCGCCATTTTTAAAATCAACATCTTCTTCTTGCAAACTGTTGTTCAGGTGAATTCTACATTCATACTACATGATTTTTTTTAAATTTCATGTTTCAAATGATTTTCAAGGATTCCCGGATTCCAGCCGATTTGGTCGGACTCTACGATTGCGGCCGCTATATCTCTATACATATTATGTAAATATTTATTTATTATATAAATAAATATTTACAAGTAATGAAAATGTTCTGAATGAAAATAAATCTTATCTGTTCATATGAAGCAGTGACTTTGTAATATGACATTATAATTTAAAATAAAACAATGACTTTGTAAACACCACTTTTATTTTTATACTTTATGCCGACCGGGTTTCACTACAACCGTAGCTTCTTTAGGGCAGTACAATCTCTACTATAGAGATTGTACTGTATAAAAGTGGTATTTACAAAGTTATCGTTTTATTTAAAAAAAACAAAAATTGTCTTAGTAAAAAAAAGCTTTGGAAAAACTCAGCTAGAACATACTCACCCGTTAGAGATTGCATTATTGATCATGCTAACTTTGCATAACAGTGCAGAATGGTATATGCTCTCAGCATCGCCCTGGTGAAAGAACACCACACCGAATCGAAACTTTTCTTATCAAAAACTTTTTTGCAGTAACCCCAACGCAACCTACAGACAACAAACATAAATACTTTTTATTTTATTTATTCTTTATTTTGTGAAAATCAACAAAAGATGAGGCAATCATGATCAGCACCCTTACAACAACTTACAGTCCGCCTCGGAACAGGAATACCTAGTGAGGAGGACTGTGAACAAACTGCTTTACCTTGTATTTTTTATATTGTCATTAAAAAAAAATAGTGTGCTTTAGACCACACGACCGAAGTAAAACTTCACTAACTTATAAAAGAACATATGACGTTGAGGTGACATATTACATTGGGGGTGACATATTACATTGGAGGTGACATATGACCATGGAATGACCTATGATCCTGAGGTGACCTACGACTGTGGGGTGACCTACGACCTTGGGGTGATCTACGACTTTGAGGTTACCTACGACTTTGGGGTGATCTACGACTTTGAGGTTACCTACGACTTTGGGGTGATCTACGATCTTGGGGTGACCTACGACCTTAAGGGACCTACGACCTTGGGGTGACCTACGACCTTGGGATGACCTATGACCTATGACCTTGGGGTGACCTACGACCTTGGGTTATACAGTTATACATTACCTTGTTGTACAGATTCGATGTGACAAATGCGGACAGCATAGAAAGGAGGCCAAATGACACTAGCATATTCTAGTGACGGCAAACCAGCGAACAGTAGTGTTTTAAGTTAAAGCAGGGGCGTAGCTACCGCCGTATCAATGATACGGGCCCCCGGGCTACAGAGGCCCCTCACGTGTGTAAACAAAAATTAGTAAAATGTTATCCACAATATCACTTAATCTCGTGCTTCCCGAGAAAAAAAAAAACATAAAAAACTGTCATACGTTTTCACTTCAGAAATGACAAAAGTATGAAAAAAAACAATCTCTTTTTTCCGGAGAGCAATATTTACGCGTTTTATTTCATTCCGGTTCAATCGTTATTTATTACATTGTAATACAATACAATCTTGTTCTTCTGATTATTTATTGGTTAATAAGTTTGATTGGGGAAAAGAATGAGTGAAAGGAAAAGAGATTATCCCAGTAGATGGATTGCAATCTTTAGAGCACAGGCGTCAGGTGGGAATGAATGCTGTCCTTGTTCTACCGGTATTACAATGGAAGATGCTCCGAGGAACTAGCGTCAGTGATCCCCTCACCACCGGTGCATAGTCGGAAAACACGCCAAACACGCGCCCAACATTTGTACACGGTTGACATTAGTCACATGAGAACGGGTCGTTTTTACGACTCGTTCTTGAGTTCAACGGCTCGGCAGTGGAACGATTTACCGGCCTCTGTGTTTCCTCTCTCCTACAACATGGGTCTCTTCAACGACAGGTCAGTGGTTGAGTGGGCATAGCGCTTGGGTCCCACCCGGGCGTCGCATGTTCGATTCCTCGGCTGGCTAAGTCCTCCATCACAACACAAGCAACATTTTCGGCTTTCTGTGGTGGTAGTAGGAGATTTTCAAACATTGTTGGGTTATTCGTAACCCGGGAATGTTTGTCTTTCTTTAAAAAAAAAAAAAAAAAAAAGAATGCTAAAGTGTGTTTTCTTAATTAATTTATTTTTTGTTGCAATATATGAAAGGGAAGATGGGAGGAGGAACATAGAATTAGGATTAAGAGGCAAAGAATGGGAATATATATAACTTTTTAGTTTGAGTCATGTTGCTTAGTGAGTTTGCAACACAAGCAATATTTTCGGCTTTCTGTGGTGGTAGTAGGAGATTTTCAAACATTGTTGGGTTATTCGTAACCCGGGAATGTTTGTCTTTCTTAAAAAAAAAAAAAATAAAAAAGGCTCTGTGGGAAATTATTTTCCTCAGGGCCTCCTGGGTGGAGTTAATGTAAAAAAAGTAGAGCTATGAAAATAAAAAGTAAACAGAAAAGGGAGTAAATTTTTTCAGCAATTAGCTTTTGTGAGTGATTTAAGATTCCAATGGTAAGTACTACCTATTTATCTACCAGTAGCGAAGGGTGAATTTTGTTTTTCGAAAGAAAAATCGAATCCTTCAATACATGAACATACCTGATCACGTATTTTCCCGAGCAATAATAAGGACCCCAACTAATTTTGATACAGGGCCCCTAAAAGGCACGCTACGCCACTGAGTTAAAGGGTTAGCAGTTGAGTGCTATTGAAGTATCTGGGGGCCCTGTAAAGTTTGCTAAGTTTTTACTGCATAAGAGTCCCGGAGCCGGTGAGACTATGGCATCACCAATTGGTGCATCTTGTGATGTTGAAGGATGTGGGGGATTGATGGAGATGGAAGAGAAAGGTGTGATAGTTTAGAACCTAGTTTGTATCGTACATAAGAATATATAAATAAACATGAACACATACATTTCTCGAGATTACATAGCAAGACCATCAAGTTAAAACTAGATGCCACCACCGATTTATTTAACATCCAACATATTTAATTTCGAACTCTTGCCTTTGTATTCTCAACTCATCGGATATCGGCTATCGGATTGCGAATAAGGCCTTTAAACTAATCGACGCAAATATTAAGGTCAGGAAACAATTTAATTTATTTTCTCCTTTTCGCCCGCATGTGGGACGCTGAATAAATAACACTGGGTTGGTGATTCGGGGGTCAGTTTCGTTTGGGGAGGTTTTTCGTCAGGGGAGGCGGTCGCGTCAGGACGGGCGACGCTCTATCGATCGACGCCGCGACGGCTCATAGACTCAATCCAAGCTTAAAGCCGTGTTTGGATCATCAGTCTATAATTTCCTATCTGGTAACTCCTTGCTTTGCTTTTTTGCAAGAGATTGAAAAACATGAATATTTTGGAATCAGGCGACCTTCATTACAGAGCGATAAACCCATTTGTTCTATATAAACTTTGACGGCCTCTTTGGTCGAGGGATAAGACTTACTCTAAGGACTTGCGCAAATAAATTTTATTTGATACTCTCCGTATTGCCCTGGTGTAAGACCAACATTCAGAAATGACACTTTATTGGGACATCAATATGGATTCAAATGGAGATGCCATTATAGTTATTACTACTTACTTACTTTAGCTAATTTCGTTAGCTTAATAACAAGAGCGTAAAGTAGTGACATTAAAATACAACAACATTGCCGCATCCCGTATTTCTACCGATTTATTACAGGTAAAACTCTTAATATATATGTTATTTTTAAAGATAATATCTAGACGTTCCCCACGCCGAAACGCAAATTATATGAATTTCCCTCGATAGAAAAAAATCGAAAAGTATGCTCCGAAAATTATTATAAATTTATTCACTTATTTATAGATATCTTATAAGTTAACCTATCTATGAAAAAAAAATTCACGATGTTTCATTAAATAACATTTTAGATATTCCCCACGAGATTTTTGCTCTATTTTAAATGAGTCGTTTTTAATTAAACATTTTCACAATTTTCGCTCAAATTTTATCGTTTTAAAATTAGCGCGCTCCTTCTAACATTCACATTTACATACCTCTCCATATTCTTCTTTTTGAGCGGGTATACTGCGCCTTAATCCCCTCTTTATTCACGAAGACGTATTACAATACGCGTTCATTTGACATCGAATTTTTCGTAGATTTAAAATATAGAGCGAAGTAAAACGGCACTTACGTCAGCTCTCTAATAATATTGTAATTAAAAAATGTATTGTCTGATCCGTAAGAGTCTGACTTTACGGTGTTAATTTTTTTTACGTCAACCCCAAACGGGAGACTGATGTTGAACATAATTTCATCATTAATCTCAGTGCCTATGTGATATTTGGGGATGCTGTGTAAGGGGTATTTTTAAGGAAAGGAAGGAGAGAAAGTTCTGGGATGGAAAGATATATGAGGAGTGCGTAGAAGTGACGGATGCATGAATCTATCCCTTCCGCTGCGGTGCAAGACGATGGTTCGAGAGAGACCAGCTGGAGAGTCAAAGGATCTCCCCAAACCAGTCTCTCCAGATCCGGCGCACCACGCCACGCCTGGTGAGCAGGCGCATCCGCCACCAAGACCTAAACACCCCTCCTAAGTCACCAGACATAGCGAACCACTTGGAGTGACCTACGGCAGAGGTTTTGGTTATCTAATAAATGGTTCCCGGGCCGTCTGTACCCATACCTGAAATTAAGTTTGAGTTTGAGCCAGCCCTTAAGGGTTAAAGAGGTGTGAGGTGTTCTTGGAGCCGCCCTCCCTTGTAGATATTGCCATCCCTGTGGCGGGGGCCGACCCTCCCCCTCGCAGTTTTAAGGGTAAGATACGGTAATAGTGGGACTTTTAAGGGTAAAATGGTCGCTCCGTAAAACGTTGATGGTTGAACTTTAATGCGGGTATTAGAAAGGTGGGTGTCCTAATATCTGTAAGCCTTATTATCTTACGTCGTACCATAACTACTTGCTAGCTCGAATGCCTAGTATGGTTTTGATTATAACGCGAAACCATTGCCATTTTGAGGAAATCAATATAACGATGAGTTTCTGCTTTCGACTTCCTTTGTTCAGTTTTTCTAACATTTACAGTAAAACTTGAGATATTGTAACTAATTTCTTACACATTAAAATATCGGGTGTGACGGGACTCAGCGGGATTAACGGTAGTTGCGATAACTAAAGGGTAGTGCGGATGCCAAAGATTTAGGTATTCAAAACGCCCTATAATATATTATATCTAATATATACCCCTTTTTGGTAGTGTTGTGTATTTTTTATAAATTTTGATATGGTGTGTACTTCAGGTTTATTCTGTGTACCTAATCACGAAAACTATTCTTTTTAACTTCGTCAAACACACCAAATTTATTTTGTAGTACCATTTTAATTTTAAAAAAAATAGATTTATTTTTTTATTGTTTATAAAAAATAAATTAAAACTTTCAAGTAAATCCTGAGGTTTGATCTTCTTAAATATTTGGCATGTGTCAGTCATTCAATGTTTTTACTTACATAGATAGTTTTCTGTGCGATTTCCATTTGACCAATAGTTGGGTTTGTTGCTCCCCTCCAAATAATGATTCCGTATTCTATTATGTATGGGTTATTTTCATCCATGAAAGCAATCTATATAATAATAAATAAATAATAATAACTATTACACTACAAAGAAATTAGGAACTTATTTCATTTTTACATTAACATATTAACAATTTATTAACACCTAAAAACATTATTTAATTATCTCAAATTGAATTGTTCAGTAGATAATTTTCTTCAGCCAATTTTGGTTAATTTATCCAGTTTTCTCTCGTGCACGAATGATTTTCCTTTGTTGAATAGGAGCTGGTTCCATTTACGACGATCTCCTTCCACACGAACACAATTTGGTACAACGCACACTGGGGCAATTTCAGAAATACATGGTAATTTAAATTGAGTGTTCAAAGTGTACATATTTTAAATTAGTTATTAAAAAGCACTTAAGGCGATCCAATAGTCCAGGAAAAAATCGAAATCTGAATTCACGCCGCTTTATGGGAGGAGTTTAAAAATACTTGAGAAAAAGCTTTTGGAAAGGTTGGAAAACGTATTTGATATTTTTTTGTTTACAGGTTGATTTCGTAAAGGCCTGTAAAAAACATTAAGTTGAACCCATAATTAATAAGGCAAAATCATACAAAATCGTTTGTTTTTCTTTTGAAAATTTGATCGCTTAGAAGTATTATAGATGCTTCAATTAAATACTGCGTGTAGAACATACCTTGGCCCTTAAAAATATCGGTCATTTTTTTATGTATTTTAATAAGCCTATAAAAAAATAAAGTATAAAGTCTATAAAAAAACACTTTCATGTCCAAACTCTCCTATTTATAAACGCCTTTTCAGATATGGTTTTATTGTATAATGTGGCAAATCCAGTTATTTTATAATAATCACAAAAAAAAGATATTTAAGCCCGAACTTCCCAAATTAAAATAAAATATGCATTTTCGCGTTGTTATTTTACAATACGACCGCTAGTCGAACAAAGTGAACCCTATTCCGTCCACCGAAGAACTCCTGAATACGCCACACCGATTTTCAGTCAGACTGAGATTTCGTGAAATCAATTTTAAATTTCCGTTTTATTACAATAAACAATGCGTAAAAAGGAATTAATGTTTTTTACAGGCTTTTACGAAATCAACCTATTTTTTTTTTCTAAAATACCTATTCCAACCTTTCCAAGAGGTTTTTCTGAAGTGTTTTCAAACTCCTCCCTTAAAGGGGCGTGAACTCTGATTTAGATGTTTTCCTGGACTATTGGATCACCTTGACTAATGTATACGGGAATAATGCATCTAATGCCTAGTGTACATTCAATCAATAAATTTTAAAATATGAAGGTACCTCTGCATAATTGTCAATTGCCATACTATTAGAATTTTAAAAATATTTAATTATAAATTAACCTTTACTTCTTTTTCTTATTCATTTTCATATATTAAAACGATGGCCAAGAACGCCCCTGTAATGTCAACTTCTCACAGAAAACTTGAGCACTGAGGAAACTATTATAATTTCTCTTAGGGCCCATGACATCTTTGGGAATGCTGTTTGGAGGGTCTCTCTCCCCACTCCCTCTAACCTCATAACGGTAGCTGGACACATAAATAATTAGAACAGTGATAATCAGAACACTTTGAAAAAGTGATGTCTGGGAAAATTATTTAAAAAAAAAATCTTTTCAATAGTGCTTTGATTTTTATTGAACCCCTCATAACACATCAACCCCAATTAGGCAAGCCATAGTCCCATTGGTCCCGAGCAGTTGGAAATATTGAATGGTATTCAAGTGTAAAAGATAATTAAATTAAATTAAATTGAATTGTGGCCAGGTATAAGGTATAAAAACCTTGTGTGCAACGTCGACAAAATAATTAATTGTACGGCGGACCAACGGGTGTGTATATTGGTACGACAAGATATTTCAACCCCTAGTGCCACCGTAAGGATTGAAACATAAAACTGCAGCCAGAGACAAGACGGATATATTATATTGTGTTATATTATTACAGTCGTGTGTTGATTTCAGAGTTAATGCTTTAATTTGCAGACGTGCTACTTTCAAATACCCACCTTAGGTCGGAGTGATTTTCTTATAGATTAATAAACTACAATGTTAAATTAAATTAAATTGGTAAATAAATAAATCTAGATAAGACCGTTACAACATGGGGATGTGCCGAGTCTGATGGTTATACGTTTAAAAAACCTTTAATAAATTTCGTATACAGGGTGTTACTTTAAAATGTGATTGCTTACATTATTTGGAGTAAAAATGTAGATGAAATTTTGGTCTTCAGTGACATTTTTTTATATATTTTTTTTTCGTCTAAAAACATTAAAAAAAATCATTAGGTATTGGACAGTTGGGGGCGGGTTGATAGGTTGCATGGTTACTCGGCTGAGTGACAAGTGACGACATGTGGAAGAAATTTTATTTTGTTTTATTTTTAAGACTTTTTTTTACATTTACAAATTCTTAAATTAAAACTTTTCATTTACATTTTTTACTGCTTTTAATTTTTTATGCGCACTGAATATCATGGTATCTATTTACGTATAGAAAGGTATTTATAAAATATGTTTACGTGTCTACCTAATAGTAGACAGGTATTTAATATTAATTGGTTTTCATTGCATTTTGTGACTTCACCTCAGATTTTCTAGAGAAAAAAAATTCGCTTTTACTTTTGCAGCGGTCTGGAGACTTCATATTTTTTCGTTCATAGAAAAACTTTTACTGCTGTTAAAATACCGAATTAAAATAATGTACGTAGATAATGAGCATTTTTCATTAACAAAGTTAGTCTACAGGCCTACCAAGGCCTGTAACGCCGACCGGAAAAATCTATTAAATGGTACACTATAACTATAGTAATTAGACAGATTTTATCTTTCAAAGACCAACAAGAACTGCGTTTATTCTCTTTGCATTCTCTATTTCCATTATATAGGTAGATACTAATAGTGTATCATAGGTTGATTTGATGTTAAGTACCTACTTTAATTTAAATTAATGTTTTTTTTAACGAAGGAGTACTATTTGTGCTATATTTTACTCGTTATCTCTGAGTCGACATCATCAGGTGGGTGATGTATCTATCGTACAAAGTTGATTTGTTGTAAGATTTGTTTCGACTTTCCAAAAAAAAGTTTTGTATCAATTATCTGTTTCTACTTTTCATATTGGGGTTCTGCGACTTGTCATCCAGCGACAAAATACCCCCCGACAAAATATCCTACGGGCAAAACATCCTCCGATAAAATATCCTACGGACAAAACATCCCCCAATAAAATATCGACTAAAACCTAACCCAACCTATTCCATTCATTCCGTGAGCAGTTTTTCTTCCAATCTAGACCCCCCCCCCCCCTCCCCGTCTGTGAGATAAATTTGGGCCAATTCGTATATTTTTTTCAAGTAACGTGAGATTTTACCTGAACCCCCCTTCCCTCTGTGCTCACGTAATTAATGGATGCCTCCTAACATAATCTAACCAACCTAACCTAAAGCTTACCTATCCTAACTTATCCTAACCTATCCTAACTTTACCATATCAAAAAATGGGAGAAAAATAATACAGACATCCTTCAAAGACAATAAATTACTGTTCAAAAATAGGAAAATGTAAAAAAAGGTTAGGTTATGTTAGGTTTTAGTAGATATTTGTTGGAGGATGTTTTGTCAGTAGGATATTTTGTCCTTGGGATATTATGTTGAGAGTTATTTTGTCGGAGAATATTGTGTCGGGGATATTTTGTCGCGGGATGAAAACGCGCGGTAGGTACCTATTGGTAACTATAAACTATCAAACATGCATTGCTATATTAGACAATGAGTTATAAGTGCAAGAAAATCAATACAAATATGTATTTATCAGCCGAGTTAGTTGTATATCGCCGACCAATCCTCGCAACCCCACCTATTAATGCCTTTCACAAAACACTCCCCTTTCTAGACCCTTATGACTCCCCTCCCCCTACCCGCCCTCAATAGCTATCCACACCCCCCGGCTGCTTAGCACCAAGCGAAGAGTTTAATCTCCACCCGGGGGTGAGGGGGTGATATATTCAACATGGCTTCCAACCCCCCTCCCCCACCCCCTTTCTCCACCCGCTCATCCAGGGGTGGAAGGCGGTTAGGGTTTAAGAGGTGCGTTCATATTGGATGTGAGCTAACGATAGCCAATTTTCTAGCCGTTATTTGATTCTCAAAAGCAATTCAAAGTTGCGGTTTTGTTAACCGATGTAGTTACTAAAACGTATGCTTGTTGTACGGAGGCAGCATGTTACCTTTTGCTGGTAACTACTTAAAATTAGTTTACATATTAGGTAGGTAAGTACCTACTAACTAATAAAACCTATTAGATAAGTTCCTACTACCTAATAAAATCCACCTACCTATCTAATAAGTAAACAAACTTTAAGTAGTTACCAGCAAAATATGTTACTTAAATATATGCTGTCTGCGTACAACAAGCATACATTTAAGTAACTACATCGGTTAACAAAACTGCAACTTTGAATTGCTTTTGAGAATCAAATAACGGCTAGAAAATTTGCTAAAAGTAAGGTACCTACCTACTTAATCTCTAAGTGGAAGAAGGTGTATTTGAGGACGTCATAGTTTCACAGGATTTGGGCATTAGACAATTTTGTGCGGTGTTTATATTATAATAAAAGAAAATTATGCTTTGAATCTATATATACATAGTTTATTGGTGTAATGATTGAAATACGATAAATGCTCATATTTTTTTTATAAATTTACGGTAGTTCGATTGTGTGATTACAAGTCACGCCGATAAGTAATACGATGACATAGACAAACAGACTCAAGGCAATACTTTTAACAAAAAAACACCTTACAGTAAATACCAAAAATTATTACAACACTTAGATAAGTTTATAATCCATGTCCTCCCTTATTATTAGACTTGTCAATCCGACAGCAACAAAAAAATCTTACAATAAATACGAAACAACCAAAAATTATCAATGAACACTTAGGTACTTAGTTAAGTAGCAGGCTGGATCGATGGTGTCCACATAAGAATTCACATTCACTAAATGTTCCAATCTGTGCACATATTGTCTAGTCACCATCAGTTAGAAGTTTTAAGACTTTTTATAAACTTATATAAGGTAATTTTGCATTTGATAAAATTAATACACATAGACACTGTTTTATACTGCTTGCTTGCTTGGAAGTTATCACTGCACTGAGTTGCAATGTCATTCGTATGTAGAAGTAAGTATGTAGGTAGGAAGGTGTGTATGTAGGAAATTTAGGAAAGGCAACAGGATAGAAATATTCCCAAACAATCCATGTCCTCTCATATGAGACTTGTCAAACCGACAACAACAAAAAAATCTTACCGTAAAAACGAAATCACCAAAAATGATCAGTTAAATCAACACTTATGTACATAGTATAGCGCGTGACAAGTTTACAATCCACGTCCTATTAGTCCTGTCGATCCGACCGAGTGTTTACAAGTCATGTAGGTTCCAAACGCAAATTAAGAACCAAGTCATTAAATTACACCATCTGAATCAAGTTATGAAAAACAATAATAATTGACAATCTTACAAAAAATACAAATCATCCAAAAATTTATTAATCTTTAAATAAACGTTCATAAAGCACGCGACGCTTTCAAAATCTACGTTCTCGTGATTATTCAAGTTCCATGGTACGAGTATTTACAGCGAACTCAGTTCTGATATCCTCACGGCGGAGTGTCCCAAAGGTATTATTTTAGTCATACTCTGGTCGAGAAGAGCTTGTATGTATGGCGTATGGCCAGCGCAGCGGTGTGTTTAGTTTTCTGAACGCATAATTGCGCCCGGGCTGTGCCGGGATGGTCGAGGAGGTGACGTTGAACTTTTATTTCATTTTCCTTGCATGTTTTATTTTCCTCGGGGATTCTAACTTCCTACGGTATTTAGTTTATTTTCCCCAAAGGATTATTATATAGATATTAATCATTGAAGAAGATAATCATAGTAGGAACTAGTAAATATTTTACACGACATGGTAAAAAAATTAACTGTCGCAACTGACTGTGAATCGAACCCAGATTCTCTGTTACCGAGACAACGCCTCTAATCATTTTGATTTTGATTTTTTTATGTTATTTGTGTCGACGATAATTATTAATTTTTCCCATATTTTAAAACGTCACAATGGTCGCTATGATACTAAATTCTCAGTTACTACCGTAACCTTTTTATTCTCTGCCTCTTTCTTTCATTTTTTGTTTCGATTTATTAGTATTATCTGCCTCTTCAATAAAATTGTTTTACATCGTTTAAATATTACATTGATGTGTATAATCTTCACATGTTATTCAAATAAAATAAATATACATTAGCCAATGTGATCACTATTTATTTTCCATGGTTAAATGATAGTAGGAACATACCTAATACATATTTTGGAATTAAATGTCACATTGTACAACGGTTTATACAAGCAATATACAGGCATTAGTATTCTGCCCTAATGATGGACACTGCAACGCTGTCCGAAACGTTGGCTAAAGAAGGAGGTAGCGCAACACGGCATAACACCCCCAAAAAAATAACGAAAATGCTTTTGGCCGTGAAATTCGAAAAACGTACCTTTGAAAAGTCATTAATAAAAGTAATGAAAAAAATTACATATTTACAGATAAGTAGAAATCACTTTGAAGTTAGACATTTTGCTGAAATATGCTTTGTTTTTTTAAACCTGACCTACACAAACAAAATCAAAAAACAATTCTGTTTCGATTCAGTCTGAAACTTGCCTAATTTATTAGATATGATTCTTTATTATTTTAGTACTTAGAAACGAGTGTTATATAACCCTGAGAATGCTCAGACTGAAACCGAAACCGATTTTTTTTATATATTTGTTTACATAATAAAAAAGTAGTTTAAAAAATTGTGATCAAATTTTCATGAAACATTATCAGAATTTGATTTTATCGATATATCAATTTATTTCCAGCAACGGTAATAATATCAGGTTCTCGTAGCTGGTGTCGACGTCATTCCAATCCATTAGTCGGCAGATTTCCATAAAAAAAGTGGCGTCACAACGGGTCCGACGTCCGACGCGGCCGAAAGTCGGAAGCGCTCCATTATTCTTACCGGCCCACGACAATAAAGAAAAGGCGTGGGGAATAATTACAAAAAAATAAGTCAGGAATCGAACCGCTCCCGAGCATTTGATCCCGATCGTATCGGGTAAAAGGAGAAAAGAACGCCTATTAAATGAAAAAGAAAATAAAAGAGAGCGGGAAATGTGGTGAAAATGGACGCCGGCGAGGTTTCCAATCGGTCGTCCGCCCTAAGCCGGGGGTATCCACTTGAGAAATCCGGAACCATTTTTTTTACGAATGTTTACATATTATTATTTTAAAATACGATCTGGGTGGTTATCTTGAAGTTTGTTTACATATTATTATTTTAAAATACGATTTGGATGGTTATCTTAAAGACCTTCGTGGTAGAGCGGTTATTAGCGGTGTCCGCAGGTAAATCGAGATTACGGGTGTGGAACCCGGTATTTTACATATAATGAATACGCATCGTGTTTTAGGGTAGTACCTACCTACAGCAAAAAATTAAGGGGTGATGATTCAATAATTTAAAAAAAAAATATTCGTTAAACCCCACATAAATTAAAAATGATTTAAGAATGAAACTTAAGATTTATGTGTAGCCAATCCTTTATAGTACACTACTGGCTCGCTTAGTGCTAAATCTTTTTGACCATACCGTAGCCTAACGACTGATTGGCTATATACATACCTACAAAGCGAATGAGAATATGGAAAAATTGTGTAAAGTCACGAGCATTCGTCCCTCCAGTGGGGGAAACGAGAGCATCTATATTTGTATTTACCTACACGTTCATAAAAAATTTATGTTATTAAAAAACATCACTTTTATAAAATTCTTGTTTAATTCACGCGCCAACAGTCAATTCAAAAATAAAATGTCCGAAATAATCTCACTTTTTCAAGACACGAATTTCAGTCTGCTGAAATGCAACGTTGCCAGCTATTTGGGAGCACAGTTAAACACATTTTTTATTAGTACCAAATGCATCTGAGCATGCACAGTATTTATCTAATATGTTACTAAAACACTGTTTAACGGTTAGGAAGTGTTTTGTTTATTCATTTTCTTAATTAATTAGTGATATTTACTTAAATATATTTTATTATTTTCAATTTATTTGTATCATACAATATTTGCATCTCATGATTCATACTGGTCTTCCATTAAAAGCATTTACTTATGGATGGAAGACGAATGTTTGACAAGGGATAACAGATTAACGATACATTGTAAAAATACTATACAATTATTTCAGCAACTTCATATTATTCGTATCATAATAAAATTTTAATATGTAAGTGAAGTCGTCTCTTCTGTACGGGAGATCACAGTGAGGTTCTACCTATATCTACTTGCACCAAAAAAAGGAAGCTAAAAAAAGTCGAGTGCAGTTCACACGCGGTGGAAATAAAACCTTCTCCCACACAGTCTCAACAAATAGGAGCCGTGAAAAGTGAGCTCATAATCAAAGCGGCCATAATCAAGCTCATTGCGCGCAGCTTAACAAAGCTCGACGCTTCATAGGTACTTTACGTAGGTAAGGTTTCATTATATCTCATTCTCTTGCAGGTTAAATCCTATAGATGTATGTGTTTGTTTCTTTTTGGTATCACTCGTTTTCGTTTCATCGAGTTTCAAGTCACAACGGTTCTAAAGAAGTTTTCACTTAAATATTTATTATTATTCAGTATTTTATTTTAATCCCAAAATATTTCGTTAATTAAAATAAATTGAATTATGACTTCACAAGCGGTTCGCCCGGACATTCAGTTTCATTCTTTTTCCTCGCCACCCAATACAGTGTGTACGTGGGCTTTCCCGCCAGGTCTTTTTTCCATGCAGTCGTGGGAAATTATTTGCGATTTCCCGCCAACAGTCCCGGCCATGTGCAGCGCCGCCTCTCGCTCACACCCGCCGCCCAGAGCCGAGACAGAAAGGGAAAGCGACGGATAAAAAAGGACCGGCACTGAATCACCGCGTAGAGTAGGTCAGTTATCCTTTTAAAATTCTTTTCGTAGAAATAATACACCACGCTTTTCGAGGTCACTTCATTGTTTGTGTAATGGAAACTGAATCGAATATTGAATTGTGGACCTTGAGAAATATTCCGTGGTTGTGACGGAATTTTTTTACAATTTTATTTTATTGGTGCTTTTTATAGATGTGTGCATGGAAAATATAGTAGGTATCTAAAGATACTAATTTCAAAATGAAAAAACTTCTTTGTTTAAAACCACTTTATTTTACTTCTTCAATCTTTGCAAAATAACTTTGTGGCATTATTTATTATTTAATTAGATATAACTTTGTATAAACCACTTTTTTAATAAACAATATCGACATGATTCAATAACAATGTTATCTTCTTCAGGATATGTTAATATGTCGATATTGTTTAGTAAAAAAGTGGTTTATACAATGTTATCTCTTATTAATAAAACACTTTATTTTAATTTATATTCAGCCATCGGTTTCGGTTGTACTCAACTTTCTTCAGGACAATCAACATATAAACAATTTATATGTTTATTGTCCTGAAGAAGGTTAAGTTCAACCGAAACCGGTCGACGAATATAAATTCAAATGAAGTTGTTTTAACAAAGAACTAGTTTCATTTTGTATAATGTCAACTTACAAAGTGTTTTCTTTTTATTTATTTTAGAGAAAGTTGACAGCAAATCAGAGATTACAAAATAATTACATGTTAATTATGCCAATTATGAACTTTACACTGATGGTAGTGAATGATAAAGTGTGACATTATAAGGGTATTTTCTTAAATAATTTGATTTTAGTTACAATATATGAAAGGAAGGGGGGGAGGGACATAGAAATAGGATTAAGAGGCAAAGGACGGGAATATATATAGGGATTGAACTTCCTAGTTTGAGTCAAGTTGCTTGGTGAGATTTCGTTTTATTTCACGTAACGTCGAGTTAAAAATGTCAATGTGGTAATAATATTTAAGTTAAATGAATGTATGGATCTGTAGATAAATAAGTTATGTTTGGAGTTAGTCTTGCAAAGAGGGAGATTAAAAGTAATCGACTGTCCACTGTTGTGATTTGGAACGTGGAATGATAGGCGTTGAAGAAGATCAGGACTATCGATTAAGTTTTGTGTAATTTTAAATAACATTACCGAATCTGCTATATTTCTTCGACAGCGCTATAATGACGCTAATTTCGCTTGTGGGTTTGTTCCTGCGTGATGCCTAAAATTCATAAACTTCAACGAACTTTTAATTTTTTTAAGTGTTTTAAATTGTATCAGAAAGCGATGAAGAATGTACCAAAATCGTTTTATTTTTATTATCCAATAATTATCTTTAATTTGAAATATTTATTAAAGCGTATTTCTTTTTTTTACATTTTTGACACATCTATATCCGAACAATGATTTTTCCGACAATATTCGTTTAAATGCTAAATTTATGATTATTGTTTTGATAGGAAATGAGCTTGAGGCAAACATTTTATTTATTTTTAAGCTTCACAAACCTTCCATAATAATAACCCGTGATTTTTAACGGGTTCATTCATCCTAGACAATGCAGAAAAAGTATATAGTTATCGCATATTAAAAATAAAAATGTATAAAATTTATCCAAGACTTTTTTTTTTTTTTACAGTGAATACCGCACAAGAATCTCAACTGCTCCCGTCTGGAGCCAGTGAGACAATGGCATCCCCAATTTGGGTATGTTGTGAGGCTGAAGGTAGTGGGGAGGGGAAGGAGGTGGGGAGGGGAAGGAGGTGGGAAAGAGGAAGGTTGGGAAGTACCTGGCTATTCAGATCTGGTCACCAAACACGGCTAAAGTCATTTTCAAGCAACGATTCAATTCTGAATGGTGGTCTTACACCAGGGCGATACTGATAGTATCTTCCACTCTGATAGCTTCACCTAGACTCCACCTACATAGCTTTTGTTAGGTTTTGAATCTTGCAATCATACATAAAAATAGCAGCCATTAAAAAAATACATTAAGAAAATCAAGACAATGTTTGTAGTTCTTAGTTGAAGTAGGTACTAGTATGATACAGTTAAATATGACCGAATCGGATAGGGACACATTAGCTCAGTTGGTAGAGCTCCGCCCCGGCAAGGCGTAGGTCCTAGGTTCGAGCCCTAGATATGGCCGTATCTTTTTCTGCTTTCAGATTTTTCTTTAAGTTTCGCTAATATTGTCTTCATTTAATTAAAATATTACAATTTGAGGTTTTACCAGCCAAGTCAAAAATAAAATTATAAAAAAGGTTTTACTACAAATTCGTCTCCAAATTGACGTACCCCAAGTTTCCGGTCACTGTGTATAAATAAAACTTTGTAGGTATATAATCATTCTGCAAATTAAAAATGTGATATAATTTACATATATATATTATATCATCATATTTTTGTCCGGTCTCCGCAACATAAACCTATGCGTTTTGTCTTTGAATCGGAAGTTACGAGTTTAATTCCAGCCCCAGCACAACAATAAATCCAAATGCATATTTTAAATTTCATCGAGATACAGACGCGGTCTAGGGGTCGCTAAGCCGAATGTTTCATTTGGTGCGTGGTGTCAACAATAACTTCAAAACTGTCGTAAATAACATTGATTTTTTATTTATTTCTTTTTAAATATGAATACCGCACAAGAGTCCCAACTGCTCCCGTCTGAAGCCAGTGAGACTATGGCATCCCCAATTGAGGTATGTTGTGGGGGGGCTGAGGGTAGTGGGAAGAGGAAGGAGATAGGGAAGAGGATGGTGGGGAAGTACCTGGCTATTCAGATCGGCCACCAAACATGGCTAATGCCATTGCAAGCAACGTTTCAATTCTGATTGGTGGTCTTACACCAGGGCGATGCAGGGAGTATCTTCCACTCTGGAACGTGCCGCAAATATGCTATATATTATTTTTAATGAATAAATTGTGAAATAAAAAATTAATAAAAAAAAAAATTATTTGCCACGCTGGGATTCGATCCCGCGACCTTCGGTGTGCGAGTCAAGCGCCTTACCGCTGCGCTACGCCGGCTATTGATGTATTCATTAGCCATTTGTTACAAGTTTTTAGAAAATTTAAGTGTATTTTTTAATAAAACACTGTCACGTCATTTATACGAACTCGTCTGTTTGATTTCAGTCAAACATGCGTTAGTGCATAATTAACTAGGAACTTCTATTGATGGAACCGAAACCGGTTGGCACATGCTAATAAATAAGGTGATTTAGGTACCTACACAACATTTTCGTGTTCCATTTAAAAATGTACCATCGCGAAGCCAACATTATTTTGTGAAAATTTATCATGTTATATCTTTTTCTACATTAGCCCCGGGGAAAATCCCTCAGGGCCTATGTCATCTTTGGAGATGTTGTGTGGAGGGTATTTTTGGAGAAGGTAAAAAGTTATGAGGGGTGGCTAGAAATCTGGGGGTTATTGTGTCCAGGAGTGACGTACGTATGAATCCATCCCTCTCACTGCGATACAAGGCGATGGCCATGGGTCGAGAGAGTCCGGATAGAGAGTTTAATAAAAGGTCTCCTTCAATCAGTCCCTCCCGAGCCGGCCGCCACGCAGTAGGTGGGCACGTGCCCACCAGATTAACAAACCCCACCCCATGAACTAGACAACCCCACAACCAGACAACGCTAGACAAACCCCACTCCATGAACTCTGGCTCCCCTGCTAAGTCACCAAATATAGAGAAAGTGATATTATTATCGACATTGCGTGGGAACCGACAAAATTTTGAGCTTTCAAAATTGGTACAAAATTACAGATCTGCTGTAGTCCTAGAGAGAGATCGTATGTACCTACTTTTTCGACTTCATCGTCTTTCTTCTCTCCCGTCTTGTATAAAAACGAAAAAGACAGAACATACCAGAACGATGACGTCACGTATGACCTTTCTCTGGACCACAGTAGTAGAATTATTTATTTATCTAGAACCATACGAAAGCTGTTTAGTAATTTATACGAGAATTATTTATTAAAACTAAAAGTCAAATAATCGTTTTATACGCTGTCTACCATTTAAAATCAAACCGAACATTAGGTTAACATTATATATTTAGCAAAATAATTTACCCATGTTAATAGCGGATAGGTGCCTTCTCACTCCCGTATAAACACCGCCTCTAAATTATTTCGTTTAGTTTTCGTCCTGCGTGGGGTCCTCGTGTGTTTCTATAATTCTACATCTATATCCGCAGCCACCCTCGGTGTATCGAGGCCCACCCTGCCCTCCTCCACTACAGCACCCCCGCGCAACACCCGCCCCTGCCCCGCTACCGCCCGTCGGCCGTACAAATTTATTTCCCCAGACACCATCCGGCTCTGTTTTCATTTAAATATTCCGCAGTCCACGCTGTTCTCAACATTTCCAAAGCCCGTATAATACTTTAGAAACTTGTTGAAGCGTATGATAAATAACTTTTGGTGGCGCTGCAGGCCGAAGCCTAGCCTCTGCTCCAATGCTATCTGCTATCCAACTCCCTGTAGAACACTTCCATTATTGTTTAGATATAAGTTTAATGCAACTATGTTCGGCCGTAAAGGAGGGATCGAAAGAGATTCTTTATTTAATTTTTGATATAACATAATCCACTCGAGCGATAAGCTACCCAAAATTAGGTAGGTGATTTTATGAAATAAAATTATTCATAAATTTAGGTTGTTTTGTTTTTTTTTATTAAACTTACAAATATGGGATAGTCGTTGAAATCTAGGTCGATTAATTGCTTTTAAAACACAGTAATCAGTTCATATTTAATTTTGAAAATTGGCGCTGATAAGTATCAAATCATATCAGAAAAGCGATAAAAAAGCGACAAAAATTATTTTATTTTAATGTTTATTAATACTTATTATTAATTTGAAATGCGAATTTGTTTTTTTTTTCATTTTTGACAGATCTTAATATGAATAATGATTTTTAAATTTTATCGACGGTGCTCAATTGAATGGTAAATTTCTGATTATTGTTTGGATAGGCCCGAGGCAAATATTTTAAGCTTCACAAGCCTTCAATCATAATATCCTATGGTTTGTAATGGGTTTTTAACGGGTCCAGAAACTCGTAATACAAGCGTGAACATAGTGAATCTATATCACTTGGAGATATCAATAACCGTGTTTTTTTCAATTTGAGCCCCTCGATTTTTTAAAACGTTTTTTTTTTCCCTTTTTCGGCAACTAAAAGGTTAGCAAGCTTTTACAGTCACGTCTACGTAATGTATCATAATTAGTCTTAAGTCTATGATTAGTGCTCACATTGCATAAATTGTCTGTGGGCTCTTCGGGTCACATGGTCTCGTTTCTGAGTTGTGCAGAAGGTAACCGAAGGTAGATGTGCAGAGCCAAAACCTAGCTCTCAGTTAGGGAGGACGTTGGTTCTCCGAACTATAGTTGTTAATTACGATATGTCAATAAACAGTTACTGTGAGTCAAAGATTACAAGTCTTTCAATAAGCATCCTGTGGTACTGGAAAATACTGGTCCCAATACTTAGATCTAAAGAATATCTCTGGAGAGGACATAAGAGATATTACGATATGTTTCTGTATACATTTGGAGTTATGATATTAATTAAATCGAAGGCCGAATCGAAATCCGAACATCTGGAAATCTCCATCGCTAGAGTGGTAAAGCAGTGACCAGGAAGTAATATTCCCTAACTTGGATGGTTAAATGTTGTTATGATTGAACGGCACAAAGAAAACTAGTTTACAAGCAGGAAACTGGTGAATCTACGTTATATTTGAAGTCGATTTTGAAGTATGACATTTTTTGATTTGAGCTTTTGTTTTCGAGTAAATCGAGTCGGAAGACGCAGTTCTCAGGTCAAAATTTTAAAAAGTGGTCGTTACCGAGTTTTCAATATTTTACTTAACTTTGTTTTTTTAACCCCTTAGCTTAGAAAAAATGGAAAAAAGTTTGAAAAGTCGGTTCTCTGCGTAATGTAGATTGACCAGTTTCCCGATAGTAATATAAGTTCCCAGACACCGTGTATAGTGTAACATATCTATTTCGCCAGTAGGTACTAGCAAATTTTTTTAAATTTAATTCGATTTTAAATTTTAACTTGGTGTGGTTAGTCAAACTGACAACCGGAGATCGGAAAAGAAAACGGAAATGGTCGGGATTCAGACAATCATGGCGGCAAGTGTCAATTTGCGTCAAGGGGCCAATTTTTGGGCCTTCGAGGCCAGTTTTGGTTTTATTAAGTGCTGAAAGTCTTAAATATATTTTAATTCGAATTACGAGTTAGTGATCCAGTGTAATGGCGAAAGAGCCAGTCATTTCGCGTCGTGCTATCGACAGATGCCTTTAGATTTCTGGGTGCGAATGGCGCGTGGATTTGACATGATGCAGCCGTGTAATTTTGCCAACCAGCGACTAATACTGTCACGCTGCCTGAGAAGAGATTTTGTCGTATTCGGACACGCCAGGCTATGGGAGCCCCTTTTTCTTGGAGAAGGGAGACCTTGGACACGCGGATGGCCTTTCAAAATTCCTGTTTTATGGCCCTCTGGTTCGGAGTCCCGGAGCCTCGCCTCTTGGGGCGTTTCTACTCGCGATGGCCCTCCGTAACCGCGTACCTTTAATTAACTCGTTCTAAACAATCTCTTTCTCTCCCTATCAACCTATTTGAATAATCAACTTACTGATGTTTATGCAACTATTTGTTTACCAATTTCGAGCAATAAATGTAGATGTTCTTATGTATCAAACAACTGCTCTTTTACTTAAGCATCCGATTTAGACCCCCAGCCTTTTTCCCCACTATCTTGAGATGGTAGTCGATTGCTCTGAATTTAATGTGTCATCTTATGGCCATGAATATATGTTACAAAGGAACAATTTTTACAATAGTTACAACAATTGTTACAGTCATTACACAAATATTGGAGCCAGCCTAGCCGAAAATATAAAAAAAGATTACGACTGGAAGCGACAATCAAGAACCTCGAAATCAAATGACTCAGTGCTCTAATATAAACAATGACAGACATTTCAAACTACAAAAAGTAGCTCTGGAAGACACCAAACAAATAATACAATCCCTAAAGGATAACACAACATCGGGACCTGACGGAATAGACTCTAAAACAATAATAACAGTAAGCCAACAACTGCTTATACCACTAACGTACGTAATTAATCTTAGTCTTAAAGAAGGAATTTTTCCGAGCATTCTA
Source organism: Limnephilus lunatus (assembly GCA_917563855.2). Classification (NCBI taxonomy): domain Eukaryota; kingdom Metazoa; phylum Arthropoda; class Insecta; order Trichoptera; family Limnephilidae; genus Limnephilus; species Limnephilus lunatus. Next base: position 11,773,941 of record OU830602.1, on the reverse strand, counting down.
AAAAAAGGTCTGGTTATTCCTATTTATAAATCAGGAACAAAAAACAATGTAAACAACTACAGACCCATTACATTATTAACAATATGTCAAAAATTCTTAAAAAAGGAATAAAAGTACAGCTACAACATAATCTGGAAAACAAGCAATTACTTTCAATAAACCATCATGGCTTTAGAAAAACTAGGAACACAGAAAATGCAATTGCCACTGTAGGTGAGTTTATTACACATAACCTCGATGCTAAAAAAAAGTTATATCAATTTATTTTGACTTATGTAAAGCATTTGACACAATTTCTCACGAAAAACTCTTCAATAAACTAAAAATCGTCGGAGTTAGTGGCATAGAACTAAACTTATTGAAAAGCTTCAAGTCGGGTAGAATGCAACATGTTAAAATCAATAACATGGTAAGCGAGCCACTTCTATCTAGATACGGAGTACCACAGGGAAGCGTTCTTGGTCCCCTAATGTTCCTTATTTACATAAACGACTTGTGTGACATTGATATCGACGGTAAAATCGTAACATTTGCTGACGATACAGTACTTCTCTGCCAGGCAGAAACATGGAATGAGGTATATAAAAAGGCCGAAAAAAGTCTATCTGTGGTCAAACATTGGCTAAACAATAACACTCTTACCCTAAATACAACAAAAACCAATTATATTACACACAGCATCATACAAAGAGGCCAACCTCCACCGCACATAGACCTTATCTTACACGACTGCGGACAAACTTCTCGCACATGTCAATGCGAGCGTATTGAAAGGGTTGACTACAAAAAATATTTGGAGTTATAAAGATGCCAACTTACGCTGGACTGACCACAAAACTTATATCACAAACAAACTGAAACGAGTCATGCATCTGATAAAGACAATAAAAAACATATTTCCAATAACAATCCTCAAAACCATATTCTTTGCACTTTGCCAATCCATTATTACATATGGCATACTTGCTTGGGGAAGTGCAACGAATATAGTAATAGATCCATTAGAAATAATTCAAAAGGCAACAATTAAATTAATCCTCCAAGTTCCTCGCTACACATGCTCGAATGTAATTTACAAAACACTAGACGTCATGACAATAAGACAACTCTACGCCAAAGCTGTACTACTATACCTACTTCTTCCAACATAAACTTCACATTCAAATGCAACTTCAATTAGCAATTAAAACCAGAGCCTCTACAAAAAAAAAACACTTAACATACCGATAACTCATACCTCACACGGGCAAAGACACTTCAAGTATTACGCAATCAAACTATATAACCTCATGCCCACCACACTGAAACAACTACTAACTACAAATCTATATAAAATTATTCACAAAAAACACATCAAAGACTGAATCAAACAACAAGGTATTCAATTTACTCCAAAAATCATAACACCTAACCAAACATAACCAAAAACAAATATTAAAAAGAAATAGTAGGCAATAAGGAACTCCAGTGAAAAATATTATGGCTTTAAAAAAATATGTTCATATAGACCAATAAACGCTGATTCTGAATATATAAGTTTTTTCTAATAATATTAAATGTACAGTTTTAAAAAAATATATTAAAACGTGCATTTTTAATATTCTCGTTAAAAAACAGCGTTAAGTTGGTATGCTGTGTAATGCTGTATGGTGACGTCACGATGGAAGATTCACTGTAATTCTTTTGGGTCATTTATATTGGAATTTAGTTATGACACAAGTGAATGTTCTATATATTTGTTATTTTTGAAGATGTCATAAAAGCATATACCTTTATAGAAACTTAATAGAATTGCCTTTTAGATTTTTGTATCTGACGTATACGATTGTGTTTGAAAATTGCAGTATTTTAAATTTGAAAATAAAAAAAAAATTTAAAAAAAAAAACAGCTGACTCTAAACATATTCTATTCTATGGTCGAAAAATTTAGGAAAATTCAAAATTTTAAAAATACAGTCCTCTTACTTTATGAATTTGGAATAAAACTGTTACTTCACTTTTTACCTCGTTGATACAATTAAAAAGGATAAAAAAATATTATAATAATTCCGAAAAAATAACTGAAAAAATCCGACATCTTGGACTCGGTTTTACGCAATTAATGCATTGATTTCTCGTATTTGAGTTTATTTACATATGCATAAGGCTTTTACATTATTAAATAATTTTACTTTTATGGAAGTTTTATTAAATTCACGCGGAAAAGTCATAATTTTTTTTTTTCAGAAGTAACCTTTGATTATGTAATGTCAGTAACCTAAAAACCTATCGTTAACGAAACTAAATCACCAACAAAACATTATTTAAATCACTAAAACTGATAAAAAGTAAAGGCAGCATTGGTACTTATGCTGAATTACACTAATATCACAGTGAATTAATCATTTAAACGAAAATTATCTCCAAAAAAATAAAACTGCAAGTAAAATTCATCATCGTCATTCATTTTTTTGCGAATAATTTGATTTCGCCATTTGCAATAAATAAGCCAATCAACGCGTAGTAATAAACAAGATGGCCGCGCGCCTGCGCAAATCTATGTGAGATTTAAGAAAGCCTACATAAAAATCATAAAGTACGTGTATCGTAATTTTAGTAGATGACGTCACAAAATTCATCATAGATATGGGTGTTTTCGAGGGATCTCCAAAAATTAAAATTTTGAAAATTATTTTAACTATTAAAACTAACTCTAAAAAAAAAAAATATGCAGTTATTTAAGTTAGAAGGTCTCATTATTTATAAAAAAAAATATAAAAAATGGACTGGACTTCTCTATTTTAACTTTGTTTTAAGACAAAACATTAAAATCACAATATTATTCATTCCATTGGCGTGTGGTCCCTAAAATAATATACCTACCTATTTATCAAAACTGACAAACTACTTGCAGTAGCTTAGCGGGTAAGAAATTCCAATTGTATGCAATTTTTTATACAAAAAAAAAAATCGAATACCTACGTACCATCAAAAGAAAATATAACGCATGTTACAAAGTAAAAAAAAAAAAATTATCTATCTTGTAAATAAACTAGATGCTATGTATAAATAATAATATTTGGACGATTTATACAGCGCCGTTTTTGTGAAAAATCACCTCAAGGGCGCTGTACAAACTTACCATAACTGTATGTATAGATCCTAACTGCAACTAATCTTTTATTTTATGTATACGATACTGCCGCCATGGGTCGATAAACAGTCTCCTTCTTGACAATATCAAGGAGGATACGGTGTTTCTACTTTTGTCGTCAGAATTGCAATTATTCCAAAACATAGGAACACCTCAGCACAGGTTCGCCTAGTGAGGTTTTCACAAAATATTACTAGGTACTTACCTATATACAGTTAGGGATCAGTAACATTTTATTTTTTTTCCTTATTACTTAACTTAATATCTATGTATACCAATGTAATTATCTGTAATATGTATGTATGTTGAAGAATAGAAATAAATAATTAAAAAAATAAATAAATAGTACTAAAATAACTTCGGAAACCATTCGGCATAATAACTAGACGCAAAAAATGGTTGCCGCGCTTTCTTACCACCTGCATGGGTCCAATAATATTATAAAGTTGTCGTTTCGGTGTTTATTTTTGGATTGTCAAAAGTTTGAATTATGGAAGTTTGAATTATGGAAGAAATCCATTACTTAAAAATTAAACACATTAATTATATTATTGTTTCAGGTACCTAAAAAATTAAACGCAATAATATACTTTGTTCACACCACTATATATTTTAAAATATTTATTATTATTCGGAACAACCCTATCTTCCTTAAGCAAAACATGAATTAATTTAACATAATGGATGAACGTGAAAATATATAATTAGGTGTTGAGGTGGGAGTGGAGGCGTGACCAGGGATTAGTATTATAAGAGAAGATTATATTATATGTTATTTGGATATTATTTTTGTTGCTTTATGAATCCACAATGAATTCCAAAAACGTGCAATTTTTATATACCTAATTAAATTGTAGTATACATACATAATATATCTAGCTATAGATTTATGATATAACATTATTTTTATAAATTCTGATTGTATTTATTTTTTATTGGTAGATTTCCTCTTATAAAATGTGAACAACACTGCATTCACGATTCCAAATGTCTCATTTTGAGTTTAGAATGTATATCGCAAAATCGCATCCAATGTCTCCTTTTGACTTTGGAACGTACGTGTAGGTTCACGGGATTACACATTTATGTTACGGCAAAACGCATCCGATCTCTCCTTTTGAGTTTAGAACGTACACGGACAACATATTTATTTTACTCCAAAGTAGCACCCAACGTCTCCTGTTGACTCTGAATCGTTCACGGGATTACACATTTATGTTACCGCAAAGTCGCACCCAACGTCTCCTGTTGACTGAATCGTCCACGGGATTACACATTTATGTTACCGCAAAATCGCGTCAAACGTCTCCTTTTAAATTTGGAACGTACACTGGATTACACATTTATGTTACCGAAAAATCGCATCCAATGCCTCCTTTTGAGTTTAGAACGTCCAATCCTCGGTGAGGAAATTTCCATTTTGGAAAAATGGGGGAATTGTTGAAACTACGGTTTTGATGGGATAATCTTTTGTTATATTTACGAGTATAATAAAATTGTAGAGAGTGTTTTTATAAAACGACTGTTCTTGAATGGTAGCGGTTCGTTCGGCACAAAAAGCAATACGCAGAAGTGGTTAATTAAAAACACCACTATATCATGTGCGCATAATGTCTGTGGTATTCCACCCTCCTACATTACGTGAAATGGGAGTAATCTCGATCCGACATGACTCACAGTTTGATATTTTAGTTTTGCCGGATAGAAACGCGTGCCAGAGGGAGATGCAGAAATCGGACGGGAAAATGCGAATGCACTCATCCCTCCCTTCCCCACCTAAAGTGCAGCACCAGGGGGTGTAGGGGAGGAGCGAGGGTGGGGTGCATTTTGAATATTGCAGCAGCCGTGGGATGAGTGCAGTCAGTGCACGATGCACCCGATTGACCCCGAAGCTACGATTCTCCGAACGTCAAGATCGGAGCGGCGTGCGTCGTTAATTTATAAACGGATGGCACCTTGGTCGGTTTGCGTCTGCCTGGTATAGGAAGTCCTTGTATAAATTACACACCTGGAGATCTTATTTATAATTAAGTACAGGTTGGAGAAAGCAACCATATGTATAATGGTATGCTTTCATGTGTACAGTTTGTAAATTGTGTGTGGTAGAATAATAACAAAAATTGCTATTAAAAACAAACAAATTCAGATAAACTAATAAAACAAATGCAAGTAGAATATTATTTGAGATTTTCACGGTAAAAAGTTATTATACCGCGCTTCCTCTTTCTTAACCCACGTTTCGGATAGCGTCACAGTGTCGTCTGCTCTGATAATGGATACTGTGCCATGACCACCATCTACGCTATCTTTGAGTTACTTTGGACAGGAGCCTGAATTTCAGGACGACGACGCCTGAAGCTCTAGGCTGGCTCCCCCTGACCCTCCACCAAACCAAAGAAGGAGAATAATGGATACTAAGGTTGTCCGAAACGTTGGTTAAAGAAGAAGGAAGCGCAACCCACAAATTAATTACAATAATTAATAAATTAATTATAATATTTCTATATATCGAAAGGTTAATTTTTTTAAACGAGTTTATTTTCATTAAATTACAACGATGAACATATTTTTAATGTATATGTAACAAACATACTTATCCATCCAAAAAACAGATGTCGTAGAAAAAGCCACTGATATACATATACATAGATTTTTTTTTTAAATTCAGTAAATAACTTTTTTCTATTGTTTATGCGGGGGAAGGGGTTACGTGGTACGAATGAACCGGACACTTTCTTCTCAACACCTAAATTCATCCTATCTTAATTAATTAAGATAGTTACACCTTGGGATTTTTGACGTTAGTATTCAAGTTAGATTTCGGATTCCGGACATAACTTCCTTTCCTCAAAAGGTTTTTGAACCAGTTTAAACCATAGTGAAGAAAAAAATTTTATGCATCTGAAATATTATATTTGTAGAAAAAAATTTAGATTGCTTGAATTATCTTTCACTCTTTCATCTCTGATATTCTCATTTTGTCTTCCTTACATTGTTTGTCTTTATTTCAAAATTAATCATCTTCTATACGTATCCACTGTTATTTTTTAAACGTATATCTTGATTTAACTTTGTGACTAAACAATTCGTAATTGGATGTGATTTTAGATATTTAAGGCCAACATTATCAGGATATTTTTTTTCCTTTATTTTTTTCCCAATAGTTTTACAACTTAAGTGCACACATTAAAAAAAATTACATACGCATTAAATATAAAACATTTGTAAGTAATGGATATCAATTAAAGGAATTGTCTTTGTGTGGGTAACATAACATACTTTTAATAAAAATAAAAATATACTTTATAAATAAAATATAATACAATTTTAAGCAAGTTTTAATTTAAGTGAAAAATAAAACATGAAGGTTTACAAATGGTTTATAAGAAAGGCATTTTAACATCTGAATCATTCATAAATCAATTTACTCATTTTATGTAATTTTATATTTTATTTGTAATTTGAAATTTAATAATATCTATTCGACTTTTTCCATGTAGTTTTGCTCCTATCTCATTATTTTTCATAGTCTCTCCATAAAGATAGGCCTGCAATATGGCGATTATAGGTATATTATAAACCTACTTTAAAAAAAATTATCATCCCGATGCGCTTCATTCTCAAGTTATACCTATATGTCGGTAACCAAGATTAAGAAAAATCTCTTATATTTGATTAAAAAAATGTATAAAGATTTCAATACAAACGTTGAGATGTTGACATCAGAATAATTGCTTTCTGAATATCATTTTTTTTGTAATTAACAGAATTGATAAAATGATTGAAACTTGTTTTGTCCACTTTTGAAGCACGTGGCATCATTGGTCTCCGTAATCTCAAATAATAAACTGTAACGAAGGTCAAACGACCCCATGAACAAGTCAGTGGGTCACAAAAATAAAAAAAATCTTCTTCTATCAAGAACGTAACCTTTTAAATGTTACGACTTCTCCCTTACTTTCTAACATTGGTAACCGATATTTTAAAAGAGGGGGATTGACTATACGCTGTTAGAAGTCTTGACCAAATCTCTTTACAATATGCTAATGCTAAACCGGTTGAGTTCAACTTCATAAAGAAATTTTATAGCTGTAAATACGAAAACGTATGCCATAAACGATTCAGTAATTCTATAAGGCTTACGTACGAGTAGACATAGGAAAAAAAATCCGCGAGTCAAACCATGCATTCTAGGAAAGCAGTTAAGCAACCGCAATCAGACCGAAAAGCCGCTTGCGGATGTGGTTGTGGCTTAGGAAGTGATTTTTTTTCAAGATTTTGGTTAGCAACCCCTTTCAATGTTAATTAGAATATTATTTTTACTTTTTCTTGATGTTAATGATAATGTTTTTATTCCATTTGTGTGGGTGTGAGATATACAACCCACCATAAATTAATACAAAAATAAAAAAGTTGCACGATATTGAAAAAACACAAAGTTTTATATGCACAAACATGAATTAAACTAACTTTTTTTTTAAATTTTGGACTAACTAATTATTTATTTTACTAATTTGTATCTACATACGGAAATAAAATTATTAACTTAGCCCGGATCATAATAATAACAACTCTGGACCTATCTGGGCATATCTTTGGGAATGCTGTGTGGAGAATCTGTTTGGGGAAAGGAAAGATAGGAAGTTCTGGGAAGTAAAAAGGTATGAGGGGTGGCTAGGACTATGTGTCCAGAAGTGACAGATATATGAATTCATCCCTCTCACTGCGGTGCAAGGTGATGGGTCGAGAGAGTCCAGATAGAGAGTTCAAAGGGTCTCCCTAAACCAGTCTCTACCGATCCGGCCCGCCATGCAGTAGGTGAGCATTTGCATCCGCCGCCAAGACCTAGACAAACATCACCTCATGAACCCAGGCACCATATTCACCAAACGTATTAAACCACTTGGGGTGACCTAAAGGAGGTGTTTTGGTTATCCAATAGGCCATTTGCATGGATTTCATAAAGACTTGTGAAAATCATGTGGATAGATTTTTTTACTAAGATTACGAAAATGTTAGTAAAAATTTTTAGAAGTGTATAGTTTTTTAAATAAATAAATCCATTATTTGAGCTCGTGACGTCACTACATGAAAATGTCCCGTCTCCGATTATGTTCCCTTAATTTTGTAAAATTCCACACTGGATAATTTTTTTTATATCTATGGCAACACTTTGATTTCCGGCGAATTTTTGAATTTGCGTTTAACGTTCACTAGATTTATTGTTTGTTCTATGCGAACTTATCCTTTGGTTTGATTTTTTGATGAAGATGGCGGTGTTTTTACAGATGTTACGAAGAGAACCCCGAACAATTTAGTGCTATTCGTGTGGAAAACGTTATTTTTTAAAAATGATTTTCGGCTATGTAATTACCGCTTTTTCGCACGCATTTAATTATGTCCAGTCTTTCCGGTTTTCAAAAAATGGTCCGATTTTTCGGATTGAAATTTTCATAAAATCGCCAGGGTTTCAAAAATACGATTAAAAAAAATATTGAATGTCTTAGAATATTTACCTAAACCGGAATTTTTTTTTAAAAAAAGTGATGCAAGGGGCCTATTAATGGTTTCCGGGCGGCGATATCTATACCTGCCTCCCAAATATTATGTATACAACGTTTGAAATATAAATAAAATGAAGGAACATGTAGGTACCTATATAAAATTAATAACATCATCAGTTTAGTACTAATCGCATGCTCGAACTTTTCCAAATGTCCGGATTTATGTAACTATTACTAAGAAAAGTTTATTTTATTAAATCGTTACATAAATAATTCAGTGTGTTAACATTAAGGGCCATTAACCAGCCAGCGGCCGAGAATTCATATTTCGTCAAAATATTTTCTTATGATCGTACAGGGCGGTTCCAATGAGAAAGATTAATTATTCTCCGTACCAGCTTTTTAAAATAATAACTCAATATTGATTTTATTTAATTCAAAATTTGCTTTAATTTATACCTATTTTCAAAAATGCTGAAGGGCGTGATAATAAAACTATTAAAATTATGTACTTTTTGTAAATATTTTTTGATCATGAGTATTTATAATTTTTCCATAATGTCTAAACAAAATAAAAATTTATATTTTTTTAAATATATAAGTTTGTAGAACCGTAAAAAAATTGACAAACTGAAGCATTGAAGTATTTTTGCCAAAAATAAGGGCGCGGATATTTTTTTAATGATTTTATTTGGACTTAAATTATAATTTTGAATAGTAGCTTTTCAAAATAATTTATTAATTTATTTTATTGCATGATTATATGATTTGACTCGTATATTGTATAATACAAAATTGTGTTTGAAAATTAACAAATCTGCAAAAGGCCTACGGTAAAACCTTATTGTAGATACTAAAAACAAATATATTTTCTCAAAATTTAAAACAAAGGTTTACCAGATAAAAGAACAGTCTTTCGAAATCAATTTATATTTTTTCGTGGAAAAGAGTCAATACGTCTAAAATTTGATTTAAAAATGACATGTATCCGATTGTGGCTGGTTATTCCATCTTAAATCGTTGCATGAATAAGACAGTGTGTTCGCATTAATGCACACAATATAATGTATTTCTTTTGAAATAATAATACTGTTCATATTGCAACGTTAGAAAAAGTATTAGTCAGTATTTTTCCCATGACAGTTGTCTGAATGAGCAATTACAAAAATGTTAATTAATCTACATGAAAAAATCGTTCTTGAATTGGACAGTAGGTAACTACTAAATATTTATAGATACATTATTTGATCGATTAAAATTCCAATATAACCGAAATTAAATGCAAAACAGGACAATTTCTCACATAAATTAGACAAACTTTACTTCTCACATAAATTAGAGGAAAAAACGCATCTCTCACCTCCAAATAATCTGTTCCACCTTTGATACTACTTCCCCTCGCACCTATTCTTCCGCAGCTTCACCTTACTCACCCTTCTTTTCTACCAGTTGACCTCCTCCCGAACCGTGTGACCGTTGGCATCAAAGTGACCCTTCATTTGATTATGCAAGTGATCTTTGAATATATCTGGCAAGTAACTACTTACCGGATTGACCGGTCCATCTCGCGGATGCTGCATAAAGGAATAATCTAATTTCGAATGCAAGGATATGGAAATAAGTAAGTCTTAATATGAGGCGATCTCCAAAATGTGTGTGAAAGCATACAGGTTTGATGTTGGCGTTTTAATTTTTTGGGGTTTTATTTGCACGTTGATTTAGTCGATATTTACCTGTTACAGCGGATACATCTATTAGATTCGACGATGAGTTGTTTAAATATGTTTGATTGAAATTAATTCCGATTAAATATTTAATAGTTATTATATCAAGTGCGTCAAAAAATCTGAAGAAATCAATAAAATATGAAAGCAATAATTATTACACAAGATTGTAAACGGATATTTTACTGAGTAAGTTTTTAAAATATTTCAAAATGATTGATTTTTAGTAGACAGTAGTCATGTTTCGTAATTGTGAATAATTATGTGTAAGTGTGTACCGTGCGTGGACTATGATAATGAATATTAGTTTATAATCACACAACTACTATCTAATGTTAATTAAGCTCGCTTTTATTTAAGGTAATCTTAAAATTATTCGTAATGTGTCATTCATAGATGGCGGTATTTTAATTATTTTAGTAAAAACCCCTTTTTATTATTTTTTTATTTGTTTTTTTTATTAGGTTTGTCAACAGTGATTCATATCAAAGCGCTTACAAATACATTTACACTGAACTTGGTTGATACTATCACTAATTAAAGATAAACACAACATTGATAGCATAATACTTTCACATTTACATTAATTCACACACATACACACACCATACATTACATAATAGTAATAAGTTTTTGCAACAAGTTTTTAGAATAATAATAGCAAGCCCTTTTCGTAATTTATGCTATTAAATTTTAAGATTAATTGTTTTTGCCATCGACCAAGTATATAAAATCATTTTTTTACGCACGTAAATACACGTAATTTAAAAAAAATTATCCTGACGAAGGGACAAGTTAATAATTTTGATTAAATAAGTGTTGTTTTACAAAGTGATGTTTGTTTTCATTTAGTTTTATTTTTTTAAGGTATTTTCGCTGTATGTAAGTTATGCATCTTAGAGAACTTACATACATCGTGTTTCGTTTATACCTAAAATGAAAACAAACATCACTTCGTATACACCACTTTTTTAATTAAATTTAATGATATGATTCGAAGACGATAAGTATGACATTAAGAATTTAAAGCAATTCATTTGCTAGATCTCTACCTAGGTTGTTGAAAATTTTGATTTATTTAACTCAACAACGCTTTTAAGCACGTAGTAGTTGTGGATAGGTTTGGTAGGTAGGTGCTTATACACATTATACAGCCTTTTCGCCTATCATTATTAACCCAATAGGCCATTAAACACAAAGCCTTTGCCTTTTGGGTAAAACGGATGCGAGCATTTCCATCCGAACCAATACTTTTGCAGCCCGGGGCGTTTTTCTTACAATGTGAACACGCTTTATATTTCAGCCGGCCGCTTGCATTATGCATTTTGTGCAGTGGGCGGCTGGGGAGGGATAGGGGGTGACAGCGGGTGATTTCGGGTGATATTGGGCGATGTTGGGGGTTATTGAGAGAGGGGTCGGGGCTGAAGAATGGAAATGCGTTTCGCTGGGTGTAATGGAATGACCACGTCCAGGGCGTTTGATTGATTTATGATGATTCTAAGCCTGAAACACCGTGTTTCTGTTTGAACACATTGTTTAGCTCACGCAACTGCATCTTAAATATTAATTGAAGCACCTTGTTTGCAGTGGCGTGCATTGCTCTATGAAAAGAAGTTTTTTTTTATATGAATACCGCACAAGAGTCCCAACTGCTCCTGTTTGAAGCTAGTGAGACTATGGCATCCCCAATTGGGGTATGTTGTGAAGCTGAGGGTAGTGGGGAGGGGAAGGAGATAGGGAAGAGGAAGGTGGGGAAGTACCTGGCTATTCAGATCTGGTCACCAAACACGGCTAATGCCATTTCAAGCAACGTTTCAATTCTGAATGGTGGTCTTACACCAGGGCGATATTGAGAGTAGATATCTTCAAATATGCTAGCTATATATTATTTTTAACGAATAAATTGTAAAATAACACAAATTATTCAAATAAAAATTATTTGCCACGCCGGGATTCGATCCCGCAATCTTCGGTGTGCGAGTCAAGAGCCTTACCGCTAGACAACGCCGGCCGTCAAATATAGGTCAATATAGCTTTCCAAATTCAGATTTGAATTTATTGTGCATGGAATATTTGACACTTTCTATGGATTATTGTGGCCAACTGAATAAAAGCACATAACATCTTATGTACCTGTTTCTTAGAAATTTATCGTTTATATTTATTTTCCAATTACACTTTAATTGCTCAATGTTTTTCTTAAGGTACGGTCGGTTTGATAGATTTTACTATCTTAACAGACGGATTGCAACCTTTAGAGCAGAGGCGTCAGGTTCCCATGCTGTCCTTGTTCTACCGGTATTACAATGGAAGACGCTCCGAGGAACTAGCGTCATTGATCCTCTCGGCACCGGTGCATAGTCGGGAAACACGCCAAACACGTGCCCAACATTTGTACACTGTTGACATTAGTCACATGAGAACGGGTCGTTTTTACGACTCGTTCTTGAGTTCAACAGATCGGCTGTGGAACGATTTATCGGCCTCTGTGTTTCCCCCTCCTACAACATGGATCTCTTCAAGACCCTTGTTCACTCCATCCTTTCCTCAAAAATACCCTCCACACAGCATCCACAAAGATGACATAGGCCCTGAGGGAAATTATTTTCCTCAGGGCCTCCTGTGTGGAGTTAATGTAAAAAAAAGGTACTTTGGCACAGCTTTTCAGCCTTTATGGACTGCCCTCCTCTACTAGTTTATAGTTCAGTCCATATAGCTTACTTAATCTAATCTATTTCTAACCAAACCTTACCTAGGTAACTAAGCTAACATACACTTTCATTACTTACCTACTCGTATGTAGGAATGTTGGTACCACTGAAAAGATAAACCGATAGTGTTATTGGCATGTATGTGTCCGGAGTAAGCAAAATTGTTCCTCACTTCTACTGAAATCGAACAAACTTTTTCAAACATCGAAATTCTTTCATTCAATAGTGAAGTATTTTCATCACCTCTTCTAGAACTAGGAGTCAAAACATCTTTTTTTTAAGTACGTTTATTCAGTTTTTAATTTTACAATATTTTTTCTTACAATTCAATCAGTTTGATTAAAAGAAATTTCTCATTTTTCCTACTTAATTAATACTCTATAATTTTAAGTTTTACATAGTAATTACTAAGTATAATACTTAATATTCTAATTGTTATAAAATAATAATTTTACAAATTTTCGTCAAACAAATGGTTGAGTATTGGAGAGTTGAGCGCAGAAATAGAAGGCTTTATGCTTGCCATTCAAGACAGAGTCATTAATACTAAAAAATATAGGAAGCATATCATCAAAGATGCAAATCAAATTGATGATTTATGTAGAAAATGTTTGGCTTTTCCGGAAACTATAGAACATATTATATCGGGATGTTCTGTATTAGCGCCGTCCGAGTATACATTTAGGCACAATCAAGTTTTAAAAATAATTCACCAAAGTTTGGTAATTAAACATAACTTGATTGACTGCCGTAATGTACCATATTATGAATATGAACCAAATTCATTTTTAGAAAATGAATTTTATAAAATTTATTATGATAAAACTATTCTGACAGACAGAACAATTAGTCATAATAGACCCGATATAGTTTTACATGACAAAATTAAGAAAATAACTTATATCATTGATGTCGCTATTCCAAATTCTTGTAATATTCAGAAAACTGTTTCTGAAAAAATATGAAAATATACAGATTTAGGAAATGAAATTAAAAGAATTTGGCATTCTCAGACTATAAAAATATTACCATTTGTTATTTCGGCTACTGGCATTATACCTAGCTCTTTCATTCAAAATTTAGGCGTATTAGATTTGTCAAAAAATTTGTACATAAAAATGCAAAAGTCGGTCATTTTAAATACATGTAGGATTACGAAAGATTTTTTAAATATTTATATTGAGGGATCAGTAGGATTTATCGGACCAGTTAGGATTTCATCAGAGCCGAACCCTCTGATATGAAAATATCTGGAGTCGGTGAAATATTTTCCCATTATGTTTCTGGTGGATTGACGTATTGTTCTTGTATTGTTTTATTCTTATATAGTGCACTTACATTGCGTTAATTTACTAGATATTCGTTTGTGGAAAAGTGTGTGGAAGGGTTTAGTCTTTCATTTGGGAAAGATTCAACCCGGACATAAAATCTGGAGCACCGTATAAAAAAAATTATTATATTTATGAATATAATGTATGATAGTAATTTCTAGGTACTTGTACACAATATTACTCTAGGTATTTGATCAATATTCGATCCAGGTATTTGTGTACAATATTATTTGCTTTAATTTTTTACGGAGGTAGAATGATTTAACTTTTGTTTTAACTTTTTAATAAGATGTCTCATTTTTAATATTTCAGGAAAAGCTTTAAATATTTCCGGAATTTTGTGCTTTTTTGTTCTATCACCGTATACATTTTGAGATATATTAATAACAAACATTTGTGCTTCCCTATGCCTAGTAGGGTAGTTGTGTTTTACAGGTTTTTTAAATTCTGTATTCCAGAAATCATCTAGCGTTAATTGGTAATCTACCTTACTATGTATAGAGAGCACATTACACATTATATTTCTTCATAAATTAGTGACATCATATTTCTTTCAAATCGGTATAGATAACACTTTAAGGAAATTTCTGTCCAGTGACGTGTACAAAGCAATGATTGAAAAAAAATCCAATGTTAATTCTATTGTTTTTAGCTAACGTGATACGAATATTGAATATACTTCCACTGTAATTATAACAAAAGCAAATTAAACTCTTAATTTGTTCAAAATAGGTATGCAATTTGGTCCTTAAGTAAGTAGGTAGGTAAATCGTCCTTAAATGCTCCGCTCATGCTTCGCCCTACTGCATTAGTAACCATGAGATTGCACAATTAAGTTACATTTTAACTAGGCTACCATTTAGGTTAGGATAACAGCGGGCCTAGTCACTATCTTTTAAGTTTCATAAACGGCATGTTTGCGAAACTTGGCTGTTGATTAAGTTGATCACAAATGGCTAAAAATGGTCGGTCAGTAGGTAACTATTGGGACAACGTTTAGTCACCAGATGATAATCGCATAATAGTTACTGACTACAATTTTTAGCCATTGTTATAAACTTAATCAACCACCACGTTTCGTAAATGTAACGTTTGTGAAACTTAAAAGATAGTGACTAGGAGGGCAGATCAGTAGGTCCAGCGCCCATCGTCAATCGATCCAGCGTCCATCGATGAAACCCTATATTAATACGGTATTGATTAAATTTGTCTCGCATATGGTCAGTTATTAATACTTTTAGCACTGTCAAAATTGATAAGAAATATTCCGACCGACCATTGAGAAATTTTAGCGCTCCCTAGTGTCAGATAAGCTGTCAATATAGGTACAAAACATTTTGAATAATGTCGTACGTTATACAAAATAATCGGCTAATTAATGAATGGAGGTGAACTGATGAAGCTCTCAGATTTGAAAGAATTCGTATACGCGATCCATAAAATTGGAATAAAGTTTAACCTTGGTTTTATTTGTGCTCATCATTAAGGTTGTTTCGATAAATGTTTACAGAAATCTAATATATCTATACATGGTGTCCGCAATCTAATCTGGTCCAAACGGGAGATTGGAGGATGTACATCACACTTGGAGTCAATTTGTAGTACCTACTTGTATTTTTTTTTTTGATTTGGACTTTTTTTTTGACTTTTTATTCAAGAATAAGCGAAGAGAAAAAATAATATCTTAAAATACAAATTCAGTATCGAATGCTTATGTTTGACAATAGATAGATGTTTGGTTATTTAAATCGCTTGCAAAAATCGAGAATCATGACATTCTTCAAGCTTGATTACAAAATATTATAATTAACATGGATGTTTAAATCGCTTGCAAAAATCTAGAATCAAGACTTTCTTCAGCGTGAACACAAAATATTATAATTATTATGTTAAAAGTGTGCTTGTGTTTAACAATATTCGGATGCTTACGTTTAACAATATTTGAATGCTTATGTATGTTTAACAATATTCGAATGCTTATGTTTATATTTTATTTTATATTATCTATATTATCAAGTTCTGTAAAGGTTCTCACAATTTTTTTGGAAGTCTGGAAGTTGTTTACCAATATTCAAGTTCTGTTATTATTTCAAACATCCATATGAATCGACTGCTGCTATATTAAAAGAATTTGATAAAACATTCACAAAACTTGAAAATTTACTTGGAATTTAATTAATTGTTCAAATTTTGTGAAACAACTCTTCCTAAGTGTGTTATTAAAGGTTTTTTTTTAATAGTTATTTTATAGGTTAGTTAGGTATCTACTAACTAGATATTTGCATACTAGGTATATAGTGGGTATTTCAGAGCGTATTACTGCAACGTGCTCCCATGTACAAGTACAGGATAGAGGTACGGCGTACAGAGAAGCGGGTACAATGTGCACGTGCGTGTGTGTGTGAAGGCTGTGTTTTCAGACTGCGGCTGTAGCTCTGCACCAAATTAAAATGGCTAAAATACGGCGAACAAACTCTGCGCTGATATTACAATAATAATATTGCATTAAAACATTTTTTTCGGAAAGGCGAGTAAAACAGCTACGAATCTGAATCCCCACAAGACTCTCTCTCTATTCGTTAAAGTCTTCGGCTCTTTATATGATAGGATTTTTTCCGACTATTACCTAACTTATCAAGTCACTAATTTGTATAACTTATGCATGTGTCAACAATGTAGAAGTCTGTACTAACGCACATTTATACTAATTTAGATATTTGTTTTAATAATATTGCACTACAGCAACCACCCTGTGTCGTGACATTGTGGTAAAATTGGTGATTTAAGTAATGCTGCGCTTAGAAGAGTTCCCGGCTATTCAAAATTAAAGGAGTTTTAAATGTTTTTTTTTTTACTTTTCTAACTTGAATTTCAATAAGCAACACGACTATTTTTGTTTTTCGTTCAGGAAGGACTTACAGATTGGCTCCGCGATGAACCCACCACGATTTGTTCATCACGGTAGGAAATGCCAATTTATAGAGTTATCTCATCTTATCGTGGTGTCTGAATCGCCTTTTATCTCCAAAAATCCCTCAATTTGCCTCAATCGATGCCACAGCTTAATATCCGGGTAAAGGAGCACTTGTGTAGTCTTCATACAAAAATAACAGCCGCTCCAACACCAACTACTTACAAAATGAATTCATACATCGAGCCTGCCACTATCATAACACACACCTCACATATACAGACATCTTCAATATAACTTTCAACAAATTCAAAGCAACACTATCAGATAAATGTAATGCATCACAACACACCACTTAACATCCATATTTATATTTATTTTTTATATTATTTATTATATTATTAATCAGATTCCTTTTCCTAATTTGCAATATTTTTTCATATTCCCTAATTACATACATATCATCCATATACTCCTATAAGATCATAAGCTTACCATTTATTGTGTTTTTCTATATTTTATCATGCGCATATTTAAGTATTTAGCTTCTCCTAACTATTTTTTTTCTTAGTTTTTCTTTATGTTTAATTTAGCTTCTTTTAACTATTTTTTTCTTAGTTTTTCTTGTCAGCGAAAAAAAAAAACAATTTTTATCAGCGAAAACATGTTTTTAGGCTTACTGTTTTATTTTAGCACTCTTCATTTTTATGTATCTTTCTAAAGCTGTTTGTTTTCCAAATAAAGATTATTATTATTATAAATAATAGCTGTCACGGGATGTCTGACAGATGTGAAACATTGAATTTGATTTTGAATTAAGTGAAAATAAAAATAAACAACTCTTTAAATTTTTGATAGTAAAACAAGTATTCCGTCATTTTAAAATATACGCAAAGAAAAATATTAAATTCATCATCATTAAGTATAGATCCTTTGAAAAATTTAGTGAGAACAGAAGCAAATATACCGCACAATGATTAGCGACCAGGCGGAAAGAGCCGACGAGTCACGAGGCTGGCCGAATGTGAGCGTCCGTTACGTGCAAGAGCGTCGTCCCGTCTTGCCACGATAGAGTCGGTTTTACCCCCCTAGGAGAACCAAAAGATATTTCACACCATTTTTTAAATTATTTTCAAATGTAAATAATTCAAATGTTATTATTTCATCGGCGCAGCGTTCCACGATTTTCTCTGCTGAGCATATTGAATGAATTTTAACGATTTTTGGTCGAGGCCTATTTTCGGTAGCATTCAGTTGCACTTACGACCCTTCGTTCCGCTCGTTCCCTACGGCAGATGAGTTTTGTGTGGCCGGCGTCATCCACGCACGGCCAGAAGGGCGTAAGCGGCTCTGTTATTTTAGTTCCGTACACTATAATCACTTACTTTTATATTATGATAAACATGGCTGGGGCTCACAATCCACTGATTACGTGCAAAAACCTACACACTATACGTGCATACTGCATAGCAACCAGCCTCAACGAACCTTTTGAATTCCGCTTTGGACGACGAATTAATTAATATCTTCCCAATAATATTAACTATCAACCTCGATAGACTGTTAATAGTGTTAAGAGGATATAAGCAGAGAAAACCAGAAATACGTCATTTTAAAATCAGATTTTAGACGTATTGGCTCTTTTCCACTAAATATTATAAATTGATTTCGGAAGATCGTTCTTTTATCTAGTAAACTTATGTTTTAAATTTTGAGAAAAAATGTTTATTTTTAGTAAAATAAGGTTATACCGTAGGTCGTTAACAGATTTGTTAAATTTTCGAAAAAGATTTTGTATTATACAACACACATTTCAAATCATATAATTATGCAGTAAAATAAATCAATACATTATCTGGGAAACGTATGTTTCAGAATTTTAATTTTAGATTAAATAAAATCATTAAAAAATATATACGTACATGTGTTTCTTGGCACAAATTCGTCCGTTTGTGTATTTATTTGCGCACTTACAAACTAATATATTTCAGATTTTTTTAAATTCTTTTTTTGCTTAGACATTGTAGAAAAATGATAAATACTTATGATCAAAAAAGTATGTAATTTTAATAGTTTCATCATCACGCCTTTCAGCATTTTTGGATGTAGGTATAAATTATAGCAAAATCGATATTGAGTTATAATTTTAAAAAAGCTGGTACGGAGAATAATAAATCTTTCTCATTAGAACCGCCCTGTACGATCGTAAGAACATCTTTCGACGAATTATGGATTTTTGGCCGCTGGCTGGTTAAACGCCTGGAAACTAAAACTCGGAAAGAAGAAATGTTTCCTTTATTCAGGAAATAAATAAATTCAGTCAAACTACATATTTCGTTTACATGCACAGTATACGAAAATCTTAAATAGTATTTTGTCGGACTATATAGAGCTAATTTTTTGGAGTAACAAATATTTGTTGCTTCTATGTTTCCGCATTTCCTTACTTTGTTTGGACAGAAATGACGTGTCAAAGTTTGCAAAGACTGTTTTTAATAATCTATTATTCAATAATTTCTGATTTCCAGGTTGAATCTTGTATTTTATTTTAACATGTTTTAAAATAAACTATTTAAATAGGACGCAAATATTTTAAAGGCTGAAGGGTTAAAAGGTTAACCCTTTGGAAGACTTTGGGAGAATAGCCACCATATTATGTTTTAAACCTGCTGAAGCAGAATCCTTACCACAAAATGTCACATTGTGCAACTACAATATAAAAGTGTAGATTTTATTAAAAAACTTTGAAGTAAATGAAAGTGAAGTAAAAACTTTTAATGCTAGGTACTGTGTGTCAGTTGCACATGAGAGTTTTGAAAGTTCGTCTTGTTTTGAAGAAAGTTTTTTCCAGAAAGTCTGCAAAAATGCGGTAAATCAAAGGGTTTTAAAAATCAAAGAGTGTGCAATTAACACGCGTTAGAAGTGAAACTTCCAGAAAACTGAAGTAGACAAGAGTGGGGAGACTACGAAGCACTTTTTTTTTTATCAATGTGAAGTATAATTTTTTCCGTATTTTTGTCGTCGAATTCCAGTGCACCTTTTCCTATACATTTGGTCATCTTATTAGTATTAGGATGTTGCTTTCATTTGTGTTTTCTTTGCCTGTTCATTGTGGAATGGTTGGAAGATTAAATAGTGACTTTACAAAAATGTATATATGTATATATATTTTTTTTTGGATTTCGTAAGATTTGATCCTTGGTGCGTTCAATGTCTGGCCGCTATGGTTCGTCGGTCCCTTTATACCAGTATAATAAAGGATACTGTGGGAATGTGGATTTATCGTATTATATTGGAACCGAGTACCGAGTAAATATGTTATTGCTATCTCATTCTCTCGCAGGCTAAATCTATAGATGTGTTTGTCTCTTTTTAGTTCCACTCGCTTCCGTTTCATCGAGTTTCAAATCACAACGGTGCTAAAGAATAAAATCAAACTATGTACCTACGTTGTACGTTTTTCTTTACTTACTAACTGTATGTAAAATAATATGTAGATAATTGCAGCCTCTTTTAGGGCTTTCAAAGGGTTAAATGATAAGTCTGAGAGTACCGTTCGTCATTGGTTAGGTATCTACCGAATTAATCAGAGCCTATTTTATTTTCAATGTGTGCGTACAATACAAATATACGAATACCCCGCAACTCTGATAACTTATTCCTTCTGATATATCAAAAGGCATATTTACCTCAGGCAAACATCCTATCGAACGCAGTAGGTAGGTATTTATACCCGTATCGGGCAAACTAAACCTTTCTCAAACGTAAACCTAAGCGGTACCGGGTAGGTACTGGGCCTATGAAACAAAACCCGAAAACAAGTCAACTGTGTTACATATACCCGAAAGTAACCTTTAGCGGTGACCACCCCGCCCGACCGCCCGCGCTGCCGCCAGCCGCCCCAGAACCCCCCGCCCTCTACACGCACACAAATGAGTTTGCGTCTCCAGATAAAATCTAATTACAAGGTCCGTAATTAATTTCCTGACAATAAATAACATTGTGTGGACTATGTGCTAAGGTTTTAGTTCGCTCCTAGCTCAACTCTGCGGGGATATCGGGAAAGCAAGGGCTCCGTGGTCTACCGGATTACTTACATTTATTTGTTTTACTTTTTCACTCATATGTAAAATCGTGGGATAGTCATGGAGGCGCTTTTACGTACCAATATCTCGTTGAAACTATTTATTATAATGCAACTAAGGTATGTATTTTTATTTTTCTTGTGTATCTAGTATTTATCGCTCTGGTAATTTTGCTACGTTCTTTAAAACTTACTTTAGGACAAACTATTTATGTTGAAGGCTATCCAATAGTCTAGGAAGAAATCGAAATCGGAATTCACGCCCCTTTTTCGGAAGAGTAAAAAAATACTTAGAGAAATAACTTTTGGAAAGGTTGAAAAAGGTATATGAGATTTTTTTTACGGGTTGATTTCGTAAAGGCCTTTAAAAAATATTAACTTCTTTTTTTAGCATTGTTTATTGTGATAACAACGAAATTTAAAATTGATTTCATGGAAGCGAGCGACGCAGAGCGTACATCTTTTCCCCGTCCCGGCCGTGGCCGAACTTATAAAAATGGGTGTGGCAAGTCTGTAGTCCTTGGGTGGACGGCATAGGGTTCACTTTGAAAATCCGAATTTGTCGACTGCCGGCCGTATTGTAAAATAACAACGCGAAAATGCATATTTTTTAAGGGCCAAGATATGTTCTACACGCAGAATTTAATTGAAGCATATATAATATTTCTAAGCGATCAAATTATCAGAACAAAAACATATGATTTTGTATGATTTTGCATTATTTAGTATGGCTTTATCTTAAGTTAATAAAAAATTCAACATAGTAAATACACATTCCTCTACAACTACTATCGCACTGTTTTACCATTATTATACTAAAGTAACTAAACTTACTAACTCCTTTCTTCAACTTTTTATGATAATGAAACTATATACCTAGGTATATATTGAACCTGCTTATAACCTTAATGTTTACTTTATTATGTTATATACTACATATAATTATACTCCTGAATAACTTATATATTTATAATAATGTGATATTGTAAAAGCCTTCAAGGCGTGAATAAATAAATAAATAAGAAATGTGTTTCACTATTATCACACGAGTAGCAGTTCCCGGGGACCCGATTCGATAGTTTTTGATTGTTCGGCGATGGAGTTCAAATTGGACTAATTGAAGGTTGAAAAAAAGGGGAACCAATTTTTTCTCTACTTGTATCACTTTTTTATATGTAAACACTTATTTATAATATTTTATTTTTAAAGTGAGCATAATAAAATTTATTTAAAGGTTTCTTGATATTTATTAATACCCGTCTACGTGTGTCGGTATTTGTTCAAACAAACAGTTCCAGTTTTGAAAATGACCCATAAATTCATAGTAAATCTGAATTTTCCTGGAGTTCATTGTATTCGAGTTAAAAGTCATACAACCGAAATTAGTATTTTTTATTTAGATGGTTTTGTATTATAAATCTTTTAAAATCATTAGAACACATTGCATACATAGATTACAATAATTAACGTTTTTTTTTAAATAAAATAAATTTAAAAATATAAAAGTAGGAGAAAAAATACTACTTTAGGAAAAAAAAAATAAATTATTTTACCTTTTAAAGTAGATAGTGTAAGAAGAATATATGACGCAAATGTGAATGGTAGAAGAAGTCGGAGACGCCCGAGGAAGACATGGCACGATCAAGTAAATCAGATACTTGAGACGGGCCATGTCAAGAGTCAGAATAATAAAAGAGTATGTATGAGATGACGTATGAATGAGAATGAAGCAAAGAGTGTGTGCCAAGACCGAGTTGTTTGGCGGTCCGTCCTCTCTGCTTACTCCTTCTTGGAAACGGCGTGATGGTTAGTTAGTTAGTATTGCATTAAAATCCAGGCACAAATAATATTAATTTTGTGCCGTTTAACTCTTATCCAAACTTATATTCTCATACATACACGTAGGTTCCTTATTTGATTCACCGGTTCATATGTTCATAGTATAAACACTCTTATCTTCGGCTAAAAAAACACGTAATTTTTATTATCAAAAAATTAATGTCGTCATTAGGGTATTTCATCATAAAGATTTCAAACTGCCAATGCCATTAGACGAGCATGAAACTAAATAACGACAACGGCGATAAAGCTACATGTGCCTGCGTGCCTGTACGGTCCGGCGGGTAGTTGTGGGCAGAAGGTCCACCCACAAAGATAGGGGAGAGGAAACAACGGAGTTTCGGGGAAGACTAAGAAGTACCAAACAAACACCCCAACCCTTCCCTTCACCCAACCGCCCTAACCCCCAGGGGGGGAAAACACAGAGGGGAGGGTTAAAAGATGGACGCCAAGAGAAGGGGTGGATCGACGTAATTAATTAAAGCTTCATACTTTGGAAGGGATGTTTGGACTCTGCTTATTGGAGTGGGCACAATGACGAAAGTTACGACTCATATTTGTTTTGTAGGTACCTACGGATTCAATTAACATCGCTCTCGATTCGTTCTCATTAAGATGAAGCCATAACAAAGATATTCAAATACAAAGAGATATGCTATGATGTCCGCGCGACTATCGCCGAACTAATACGCGTAGTTTGCATACAAAAAGAATTTGTTCGTTTTCTTGATTTTTTGAAGGTATGCATTATTATTGGTTAAAAATATAGTTTGAATACGGAAAGAATTTGTTCATTTAGTTTAGCGTTCATTTAGTTTATTCGTTAATTATTCTTTCATTTAGTTTATTCGTTAATTGGTAAACAACACCGGCGAAACCTGGAAGCGCAGTCTCACCTAGTAAAAACGGCGGATAGCACATCTCCTTATATTTCAATATCTTTGAGCCATACTAAATAATGCAAACTCATACTAAATCATATTTTTTGGTTTTGAAAATTTGATCGATTAGAAGTATTATAGATGCTTCTATTAAATACTGAGTGTAGAACATACCTTGGCCCTTAAAAATATCGGTCATTTTTTTATAAGCCTGGAAAAACATAAATTATAAGGTCTATAAAAAAAAACTTTCTAGTACAAACTGTCCTATTTACAAACCCCTTTTCGGATATGGTTTTTTTGTGTAATGTGGTAAATTCAGGTTATTTTATAGTAACCGCAAAAAAAAAATATATTTACGCTCAAACTTCACAAAATGAAATAAAACATAAATTTTGGCGATGTTTTTTCCTAGTGAATTAGAAGAGGCGTTACCTAACTGAGTATATATAATCCCTACGCCATCTGCAGAAGGGCCGATAGCGCGTAGTACTATTAGCCCGGATTTCGGGCCGAAAAGACGTTGCTCTGTTCTCCGCGTTGCGCGTCGCTTCGTTCTGTAAAATTGTACTTGCGAACTGGCTACTGATTATGGTTTTTATTGGTCAACAGCGTCAACGCCCTAAAGTCCTTGACATTAGGGCGTTGACGTCATATATTTATTTTATTTATTATATATTTATTTTTTTATTTTACATCCCATTCCGAATTTGTCCAGTACTAGGGGAGATATGATTTCAGATTTCCACGGCCAAAAATTTTGATTTATTTTTGTTTTTTCTTTTTGTTCTAGACACGTTGGCTAAAGAAGGGGGTACCGAAATACCGCATAACACCCCAAAAATAAATAACGACAATTCATTATAGGAATTTACGATTATTATAATTCGATTCCAAGTTATTAACTAACGTTCGAACTATCTTGCCCATTCTTTATTATATTAAAAGACTTTTTCACTCAACTGATTTCTGACCGCAACTGGTTTCAACCCATTAAGTTCATCTTCAGTCTGGTACAATTGTTTCTTAAACTATGGTTTATATAATTTTGCATTAGCTCCACACAGGAGGCCCTGTCATCTTTGGGGATGCTGTGTGGAGGGTCTTTTTAGGAAAGGAAGGACGAGAAGTTCTGGGAAGGAAAGGGGTATAAGGGGTGGGTTGGAATCTGGGGATCAGTGTGTCCAGGAATGACGGACGTATGAATCCATCATTTCAACTGCGGTGCAAGGCGAAATCGAGGGATTCTGGCTGGAGAGATCAAATGACCTCCTCAACCAGTCTCTCTCGATCCGGCCCGCCACGCAGCAGGTGGACAGAACATCGGCCCCCAAGACAGACCCCTTGACAAACCTCACCCCATGAACCCGGGCACCCCTGCTAATGTATCGAACGACTTGGGGTAACCTATGGCAGAGGTGTTGGTTATCCAATAAATGGTTCCCTGGGTGGCAATACCCATACGCCTCCCAAAACTATTTGTTGTGTACGAGGATTTTATTCAAATTAGATAGATTTTTCTATATTTGTGCTCTATCTTTGTATTTGCAAACTGCTAGGTCTATTTTTGCAAAAAAAAAAACGTTTCTTACATTGAAGGTTCGCCTCTTTAAAGCCATTCAAGTCGTATACTTTTTACCTTTGCTTTTGCTCGAAGGAGTGAGGCTGAATTTGTACCACACGTTATCTGAAGATAATATATTTTAACACTGCAGGACCAAATAAGCGACCCCATTCCGTTGTCCTCCGATACGACCAAGTGTCCTTATTTATGCGTCCTTTTATCCTCGGAGCAAAGTTTAACGTAGCAGAGCGTTTTTCTACCTGTGGTTTTATTTTCTTACCTTACTATATATTTTCATCAACCGGAAACTTTATTCGCTTATTTGAAGCAACAAAAAGGATGTTAACCTATTGGCGTTGAATAATGTTTTAGTTGAGAATCTATCCATATCAATTTTCGTCACAAATTTATATTTACCACAAAAGGGGGGGGGGAGGGATGTGATGGGGCAAGATGGGATATAATTGTTATAATAATATTTTAATTTCTTATACCATTACAAATTTGAGTTTATTATATATTATAAGAAAATATTTTACAAAAAATTGTTGACAAATATTTATACATAAAATAAATTTCAAGAAATATGGTATTTTCATAAAAAAAAAGTTAAGGCTGTCGTGAAGATTTCATCAACATGGAGAGACTCTTTCAAAAATCAAAAGAATTTCCTTTTTGAATCTCTCCTCACTGACGCCAAACATATAAATTTTGGAGAAGATTTGGTTCAGGAGCAATATAATCCTCCCTACCGGGAGAACCATTGGCATTTTAGCCATACAGGCAAGAAGATAGAATAATCTATGATGACGCTGTCTAAGATAGTCACCTGGAACTTAGAGACTCACGCGCGCGCTCCATAATGGCTGAGTTCTCAATATAGCCTCTCAGCAGTCTGAATAAATGGGTAGCGGCATACCCCTCTCTTCTGAGCTGCAGGGAGTGAAGTCCCAGCATGCCTAGGAGAAAGTTCGTCGGGTAGAGCCATAGATAGTGGCCGTACTCCGAAATCTTAGAATTTTTTTTATGAGGATTTCAGATAAGCGAACCCCTCTCCAGCCTACTGCGGACCAGGGATAATTATACCATCAGAGGGGGGGAATAATTGATTTCTCCTCCCCCCCATTGACCCCCAGATTCCAATCCATCCCTCGTACCTTTTCCTTCCTACGACTTCCTCTCCCTCTTCACCCTAAAAAGACCTTCCACACAGCATCCCCAAGATGACATTAGAAGAGGGAAATTATTTTCCTCAGGGCCTCCTGTGTGGAGCTAAGGTAAAAAAAAATCATGGTGTGAACATCCTTCCGAAGGGATTTTATATAGTGCCAAAACATCTTAGGATCATACATGACACGTAGGCTCGATAGGCCACTCGAACCTCGCGCTTTACTAGCGCTCGGTAACTAAACAAATCGTATTCACTCTGATTGCCTCCAGATTTCTAACGCTTATGTTGGAAATTTTTGATATCTATATTCGAGATAACTTCTCTCGAGAACCACTTCGGATACTTGCGAGCACCACCGCCTGTCGTTAGCAAACGAAGTGCACTCATTGTTGTCTATTAGGATAAACTTGTAAGT
The DNA here is from genome assembly GCA_917563855.2 of Limnephilus lunatus. Taxonomy (NCBI): domain Eukaryota; kingdom Metazoa; phylum Arthropoda; class Insecta; order Trichoptera; family Limnephilidae; genus Limnephilus; species Limnephilus lunatus. The sequence goes on along the minus strand of OU830602.1, from coordinate 11,746,673 downwards.
TATTTTAATAATTTTAAAATTACGGCGCATGGCTAAAACGATCTGGAGCACTGATGGGGTGGGATGGGTTTCTCTGGGTCTCCTACCGCCCCCCTGAAAGTCTGAAACGCCCCCCAATTTTCTCTTGGTCTTCTGCCGCCCCCCTGAAGGTCTGAAACGCCCTCAAGGGGCCTCAAAAACCTACTAGCTGGCCCGGCGAACTCCGTACCGCCTCAGAATCAATAACTGTTTCTTGTTAGCTGAATTAAATTCAGTTTTTTTATTTAGTTAAAAAAATACACAATGAAGCAATTATCGATGCGCAATTGTCCGTGCTTTGTTTTTGTCAGTATCAGAGATGGAGTTGTGTACGGATTTATATTTTTTGTGATTTTCTTACTTTTCCACTTACTTACGGGAATTGCGTTTCATTTTCTTTGTGAGGGAGATTTATTATAATTATTGTATTTTTCCTTTGGAGGGGTGCAGACATACGTTCACCGTTTGTTTCATTTTCGACTGTTGACATTTAGCGGGTAAGAAAGAGGGGCAGCATTATATGTTTAAGAACAAAAGCAAAAAAATCAGCGCATATACTAATCACAATATTGCTGCAGCTCTTTCAAAAGATGATAATTCGTTCCTTACAAAATGTGAGGAAAAGAATTTAATTTTTTTTTCGTGAATTTATCCGATGTTTTAATATCTATTCTGCAATTCGGGGCAGAGACAAATCCAACGAATCAAAGATCATAAAAATCAGTCCAGCCGTTCTTGAGTTATAAATGGTGTAACTAACCCGACTTCTTTTAATATATTAAGATGAAATTGTCTCGTTTATTTAGACTTTCTTATTCGAATTTTTTCAATAGTACAGTAACTAACTTACCCGATATGTAAGTTTGAAAAAAGAATTTGCATTGAAATAGTTTTTTTCAAATTTGGGCAAATTGTATATTTCTTAATTTTTTTTTTTAAGTTACATCACTTGGTTACCAACTTACAAAGGTTAGTACAAGCTATTAAACTCTTTCCTTTCACTTGATACTCGTTTATATTCTTTTATATATTTGCAACTTTCGGTGGCATTTTATGAACCGAAATGCACGGAAGTTTACACTCATTTTTCTTGTTTTTATTTCATGCAATTCGTTTCGCCCTTTATTCGGAATCCAATGTGGGGTCAAGCGACTGTATTTAGATGAGAAGTAACGCAAAAATTATGCAGTGATAGTCTTTTCATATTCATTATAAATACGTGGCGTAACGAAAGGAGAATTGCACCCCGAAACTCTTTAAAATTCACATCGCATGACTTATTTCATTCGGCGTTCCACCCCCCTCGCTTTAGCGCCCTTTCTTCCCGTGTCGGGAGTTTTTCTTTCTCGCTCGGTGGTCAGGGAAAGAGATTTTTTGATTTATGTTGCTTGGGATCGCTGTAGTAAGACGCGATGGGGTGTCGGGTAGTTGTGAAGGGGAGGTGGTTGGTAGAGGGTCGGGCAAGGGTTGCCGGGGGGTGGGCGGAATAAGCGATAAGGGTAGGGGATGGAGCTAATGGCGGAGGAACAATGACTTGCTCAAATGAGTTTCGTGATACGGCAAACTATCTGTATAATATTATTTTAGACGAAGTATTTAAATATTTTTGCAATTGGGGACTTACATATTTTTAATTGTATTTTTTTAAATATTTAGGTATTAATCATAATATACCTACGAACCTACTGTTGTACCTACTTTATAATCTGAAAGATAATTTAACAGCATTATACAGCTATGTAAACGCATGTTCTGTCAAGCGGTCAAAATAAGATATTAAACATTTTCTTTGTATTTGATTAAGACAACCTACATTGGTAATGAAATTTTCGAGAAACGTTAAAAATAGAACAATTTACAAACATCGTAAAGTAGATGTCAATAGTGTCACTTGAAAATTTATAAATGTAGAATCTACGTAACATAATATGTTCTAGAATTTTTTTTTAACAACTTTTGATGCTGGTGGGTGCGCACAGTTTATAATCTAAAATGCAATTTAAACCAACACTTTGTGAAATCCTACAAATTATTGAAATGTTTGATAGTATATATTTTTTTATGTTATTGTCAAATATTATATTGTTTAAAATATTTCCCGGTTTTACGCTATATTCTTCAAAAACTACTTGCATATTCTTTTTTTTTTTTACTTTTATAACTTTTGGTATAAATTCTATGTATGTGTAATTCCGATAACTTAAATATTAATTTATAATCTATGTAAAAGCCCCTATGGGCGTATAACAACAGTAAATATATAGAAAGTTATGAATGAATATTACGTACCAATCTGCATATTTTCCGTTAGTACCCATAATAAATAAGTGAAGTAGGTGTATTGTAGTATGAAATACCATCCACGATACCATTTCTAATACCAAATCATACACACTCTATATCTTATACCTACACGTGTCTTTGTGTGCCAACTCACCCCACCCTTTGGGCAATTTCAGCGAACCGTTACAAGCAAAATATATTAGTTCAGTATCTGAGTCGGGCAATCTTTATATCTATTATACCCAAAAAGGGGATGGAATATTTTATCCTTAAATTATCTAAGTATCTGTGTGTATTCAGTTCAGTCTTCAGAATAACAAACCTATAAAATGAGAACGGAATATAGGGACACCTCACAAAATAGTTGAATTAAATTCATGCATGAGAAGTAGCGATGAATGTATTTCTAGGATTTTTTTACTAGTTTCCGCGAAGCTTTTAAGGATCTTGTTGGATTTTAGGGGCAGATATACTGTCGTCTCCTGGCTAAATCCTTGTTTTCCTTCTCTTTCTGGTGCGTTGTGGAATAAGGATTGAGAAGGAGTAGGTACTTGTCCGGTTGAGGATATAAGGTTCAGAAAGGCTTTCGGGGTATTGTGGGGAGAGCTTGGCACTGCGGTGGCCAGGGGTGGTACAGGATCGGGTGGGAGCTATAAGGGATTGGGGAGGTTTGGGGGGGTGGGGACGTAAGGACAGAAGCACGTTTCAAAGAGAAGCTACTTTGGACAGCAGGCATGGCTTTCCAAAGTTTAACCATTTTAGGATTATTTTCGTTATCGAACGCTTGAAATTTGCTATTTAGCAATTTTGTGGATTTTTAATCTAATTACTGCAATATTACGGTATAAAAAAGAGGAAGGCTGAAATACCGTTATGTACCTACCTACATACATATGTAAAATATTTTTTTTACTACCCATAGTTTTCGTAAAAGTTCTGCTATATGAAGAACTATTTCGTTAACAGCGTTCATCACGCAAAATTATTATTTATAATTACATATTTTTGTAGTTTTCTAACAATTCTACAATATTACAAAAACGGATCTCCTCTACCAAAAATCTTTAAAACTAATTTTCGATTTGATAAATTTTGATGTTAGATACCCATATGTCACAGTCGTACCGTATTTCATAGTTGTAAATTTGTAATGGCTTTATTTGTATTTCAGCAGCTAAGTCTTAATGATATAAGTCTTAAATGTTAGACACTGGCAAGTCTCAGATGTATGTCACTAGTTATAATTATAAATCTCAGTTGTAAGCCTTAATTTTTTTTAAACTCAATTAATTCTTTTATATATTTATTTGTGCAGCGCCTTGGAGGTGATTTTTCACGAAAAAAGTACATAAATTATCAAAATATTATTTTTTATTTTTTTTTTTTTTAAATTATTTTTTATTTTCATTAATATGTTTTACATGTTGCTAAATGATAATTTTACATCTTAGGTTTTTTACTACTTTTCCATTTAAAGCATTTGCTTGTGTATGGAAAAGGAGTGTACATAAATGTGGTTATTACTTAGTACTTAAATAATTCATTTACATAAATATATGTGTGTTGTAATAGTATATAATAGTATATATTTAAAGAAAATAAAGGATATTATGGAAAACTAAGTATATATGTATACATTTAAATAAAAGAAAGAATATTTTGGAAAACTAAGGATATTTGTAGGATAATTAAGTGGCATTAGTTTTTTTTCTTCAGAATATTTTTAAAATGTCTCTTGACAGAGAGCAGTAATTGGGTTTTATCATTAATGCTTCTGATTTCTTCTGGTAGGCGATTGAAAAAAGTTCTTCCCTGGTAAGTGTAATGGTGTTGTGCAAAAGACGTATTTAGTTTTGGGCATATAAAAACATGTTTAAGTCGCGTTCTGTTTTCGTTTAAAAATTGATATTTATCTTTTTCTTTTATAATTTGAATTAATGAATTTTTAATATATAAATCTTTAAATGTAGGTACTTGGAATTCATCAAATAGGCGTTCTGTTGGGTAGTCCAAGGATTTTTTTAATATAATTTTAATAATTGTTCTTTGTACAATTTCTATTGGAACAAGGTTACATTTATATGCGGATCCCCAACTAATAATAGCGTATTGTAAAGTGGATTGAACTAAGGCATAGTAGATTAAATATAGATTTTTTATTGACAAAAAATTTCTAATTCTTAAAAATATGTATATTAATTTTCTAATTTTGTTTACTACTTGACATATTTGTTCCTTCCATTTCAGATTTTTATCAATAATTACTCCTAGATATTTTATTTTATTTGTGGTTTTTAATATTGTACAGTTTGATTTGCAGTAGTTTTGGCTGTGAATTTTAGTATTTTCATGTATGACAATGTTAAAATTTTTGGGAGCATCGTTTAAATGTATTGCAAATGGAATTACAAATGTCTTTTCACTATTTAGTGATAGTAAATTAGTGTCGAAAAAATTCTTAAGCGTGTTAATGTCTTCTATGGCCTTTAATTCTACATTTTCCCAAGTCTTTCCACTTATTATTAATACTGTATCGTCAGCGTATGATGTAATTTGACCATGTAAAGTTTGAAAAAAAATATCGTTTACATATATAGTAAATAGGATTGGTCCAAGCACTGTACCTTGGGGGATTCCAAAGCTTGAAAGCTCTTGATCGCTATTAACATGATTGATTTTTACCACTTGTGGGCGGTTTTTTAAGTAGTTGGTGATCCATTTAATCGCGTTGCCTTTTATGCCAATATTATTTAATTTTTTTAATAGCATCTCATGAGATATGCTATCGAATGCCTTTCTGAGGTCAATAAATATACCCGCACATTTTTTACCTTTATCTACTGTTTCGTAAATGTATGAAGTTACGTTAGCAATAGCATCTTGTGTGCTGAGTGATTTTATAAAACCAAACTGGTTTTTGTGTATTATTTTATTACTATCTAGGAAATTTACCAACTGTTTTTTTACTATTTTTTCAAAGATCTTTCCTATATTAGAAATTAGACAGATTGGGCGATAATTTGTTACTTGGTGTGGATCTCCAGATTTGTAAATAGGTGAGATTATTGTGTTTTTGTAGTTCATTGGAAATATCCCTTTTGTTAAACTTAAATTTATTAAATGAGTGATAGGTTTAATTAAGTAAGATTTCATAGATTTTAACATATGTGCCGTAATAGAATCAAAACCGGGAGACGAACCTCCTTTCATATTTTCTATTATTTTTAAGATTTCACATTCTGTTGTTGTTTCGAATGTTGAAAGTATATTACGTTTCTGTAAATTTTTATTTTTATGTTTTTCCGGGTTAGAAGGCTTATGAATATTTTTCGCAAGATTTTTTCCAACATTTGCAAAGAAGGAATTAAAAATGTTTGCACATTGTTTAGGTTGCATATTGGCATCTATAATTTTTTTATCGTGTTCAATGTACTTAATGTTTTGTGTTTTTTTTGTATTGTCTATGGCCAAATTTACTGTTTTCCACATTTGTTTATGGTTATTTTCTGAAGATAATATTTTATTTTTAAAAAACTCTTCTTTACTTTTTTTGATATAAGATGTTAATTTATTTTTATATTTTTTATAGAAAATATATGCTTTTTCATCGTGGGGATTTTTTAAAGTTGTTTTGTAAAGTTTTTCTTTGTTTCTGATAGATATTATAAGTCCTTTGGTAATCCAAGGCTTTAAACATCTTAATTTTGATTGTATGTGTGTTAATTCAGTTGTCGAATTTTTAATGTGTTGTGACAAGATATTTTCAAAGTTAGTCGAACATATTTCGGTATCATCACTGCTCAAAACATTGTTCCAATCCTCCTTTTTTAGTTTTTCAGAGAGAATAGTCATATCTATTGTTGATTTTTTGGTTATTAAATTATGTTTTTTATGTTTAATATTATTATTATACAGAATTAAGCATGAATGATGATCAGTTATGTTAGTTTTCCAAACAATAGATTTTAATTTGTGAAGATCTTTAATGTTTATGTTTGTCCAAATGTGGTCTAAACAAGATGGAGTATGTTCTTTTATTTCTCTAGTATTTTTATTTATGCAAGATATGAAATTTTGTTCAGTCATACAATTGATGTATTCATTTTTGTTATTATTTTCTATTTTTTCATTGATGTTCACGTTAAAATCACCTACCACGAAGCAAAGTTTATTTTTTAATTTTAACAATATGTATTTGAGGTCATTAATAAAGGTAATAATACTCGAGCTATGCGTTCTATAGATAGCTATTAGATGATATGTTGATTTGCCGAGTTTGAAATGTATTTCAATGCAGTTAACCAAATGTATTGGGTGCTCTATTATGTTGACAATACTAAATTTATTGCTTGCAAATATTATTATTCCCGAATTTTTGTTAATGTCTAATTTGGTAGAGATATAATTGTATTCGGGCAAGTGATAAGGCGGTGACTCGGCGTTCGTAAATGTTTCGGTTAACACTATAAAGTCCGGTTTTTTAATTAAATTATTTATTTTTAGAATTAGTTCATCAAAGTTTTTTTGAATGCTACGGATGTTTATGTGCATAATAATTATGTCATTGATGTTTTTAGAAATAATTTTGTTACACGAATCAGTACATATACATTCGTATTCCTGAATTTTAATATTTAATTCCAGTTCGTTATTTAAGAAATTATCCATTTAATGTATTTTTAGTTGTATTTTGCAAAATTATTTATAAAATTTTTATTCAATGTCGTAGTTTATTCTTTCTTTGGCTAATTTAAGCATGTAAGATCGGAACTTACATGTTTCGCTGTTTGTTCGGTGGTCTACTTCATTCATTTTATTGTTGAAGGAGTTTGTTTCTTTCTTCTTGTTAGCCGAGTTGCAGTTAGCGCATTTGGGTGGCAGCTCCAGGGATTTACATTCGGAGATGGGATGATCTTCTGAACAGTGTTTGCACGTTGGTTTATTCATTCTATTGTAGCATTTTTGGGCTGTGTGCCCAAATCTTTGACAGTGGAAACATTGGGTAAGAGGACTGCAGTCATCTACATAGATTCTCATGAATCCTAGATGAATTTTTTTTTTATTAATAAGATGTAGTCTCATTTCGGGATTTGTTTGTAGAATTAAGTTTTTGCTGTTAGTTTTTTTGTTTGTAATGATGGCCTTAACTTGTAATATTTCTTTGTCTTGGTATTTTTCACATATCATTTTGATGTCGTTGTTTTGTTCAATGATGTCTTCTAAGAATTCTTTTTCGGTGTAGTCTTTGTCAAGACCTTTGAATATTACGCATGGATCCGTTTTCAGAAGTACCTCTGCTATTATGGTTTTGTCGACTTCATTTATCTTATCTTTTAATTTTTTCGCGTCTTCTTTTTCTGGGCATGTTATTATAAGGTTTTTTTTTGTTTTTTTTATTTCGCATACTCGAATTCCCAACTGCGATATTTTAATCTTTTGTATTTTCTCTTTTATTTTTTCAGTGTCTTCTTCTTTTAAGCTTTTAATTATTATAGGAAATCGTTTTTCTTGCATTTGTGGTATTAAGTTTTTTACTGCAGAAGAGTATGAAAATGGGTATTTTTGTGCTTGGTTTTTTTCTTGATTATCACACTTTTCTTGTAATTTAGCTAATTCTATTGCCATGTGAGATATCATTTCCATGATGTTATTTATTTCTTTCATCATTTTTGATTTGGTTTCTTTGGTAAGTTTATTTTCTTCTATGATTGTATGTAAATCACTTATGTTTTGTTTCGCCTTTGTTATGAAGGCATGCGGATCAACCGCTTCCTCCATTTTCACAGGTTAAAAAAATTATTTTCGGTAAATTTTTGTATTTATAAAAATTGTCTGGGTTTGAAGGGGTTATTTTATTTAGTCACCGCTTACGGCGCTCACTCGCGTCCAACACCGTTAGAGGTTTGGGCGACACTATATGCTTTATACTTTTCAATAGCTCTTTGATAGTTTTTAATAAAAATAGAACAATAATTAATCGACGTTACTGTTAAATTTAGATTTAAAAAGTATTTACCAAAGTAATCTTATTTTTTTAAAATTGTTTTTACTCATGTCCTAATAATATAACATATCTACATTTATGTAAACATTTCAATAACTGAGATAATTCCGATAAAAGCTTGCCTAAGTACCCAGTAAAATTGAAAAGCGCCAATTTCGTGTAAAACAACTGGTTGAAATTCTACGAAACTCGTAAAATCTCTGAAACTCAAACAGAACTCAAATAAAAGTTTACGGAAATTATATGGCACATAGCTTTCCTCTTGCCCTTCTTTCGTACCCTTAGATTTCGTAATAACCCACCCTTAAAATCCCCTAAGACTAGAAGCTCTATTGATCGTGCAAGCAAGCTTCAAACCATTTCTAAAACTCTATACAAATAGTCGTATTTCTAAAGGATTCAATAAAAATGAACTTTCCTGCATAAGCTGTTTAAATTTGTATCCTTATTATGAAACGCACCTTTTGCCTTATTTGAATAATATCATCGCCTCTCTGATAAGCACATTGTGAAGTCATTTTCAGATTTAAGGTACACATTGAACTGTCAAGTAAATATGAAAATTGGGATAATAATTTTAATCCCACAGTAAAAACGCTTCAATAATTTATTTCTATTTATAAAATGTGGTATTGAATGGTTTAATTTTTTTGCATCGTGTCGTTATATTTTCCGTTTAGTTTGAATGGTGTGGATGAGTTCGCTGCAGAACGAAGGAGCTCGGCATCGTTTGCAAATCGAAAGGCGGCGAAAGCTTTGGATGAGAACGCTGAAGAGAAGGGGTTGCGGGGAGGGGTAGGGGAGGGACGATGAGTCGTGGGGTTTTTCACCCTACGGGGTGTTTATAATAAATGCAAATTTTAATTTATCATTTAACTAGAGGTCAATAAACTCTAGTATAATTGCTTCGTTGAATGTATTTAAATCTTCCGAGTTCGAGCACGAAAGTTGCAACGGGTACCAACCCACCGACAATTTTCTTATTTTTTTTAAAGACTATCCCTTTCCAAAATACGGTACACATTAAAAAAATATATATTGATCACACTTTAAAAATTTTCGCGTTAGGACTAACCTGTGTTGTGTTTAATAATTTAATAAGAATGAAACAAAATTCGTTTTCAGCGCAATATCAATAACGTCATATTTTCCAATCTTAGCACTCTAGCTCACTGAAAACTCACGGACCACCACTGGTGTAAAGAACATTATTGTTAGATTAATGTTTCTTACAAATAAGTAGGTACCTACTGAATAAAGCCAAAAGTAGGTACTTATGTGAAATCATTATAATATAGTAAACATTGTTTGTTAATATTGGATTTGATATAATATGCTATTTATTTAAGAAGGACAAAGATGAATAAAAATGGCCATGCTTACCTAATTGAAGTAGGTATCAGTCCAAAAATCTTTCGGAAAGTAGGATTTGTGCCTGCGGGAGCTGGATCGCGGTGTTTGTGATATGTATTTATCAACAGTTCTATAAAGATAGCCATAATGATTTTAATGTTTTATTTTCATCAAATCGTATTTTTGACCACCTATAATGTTTCAATTCGGACGTTTGAAAATAATGCGTATATAGTTATACACCAATACCATTACGATTTAATGCTTTGTTATTGTACATATTCTAATATGTTTTATACAATACACATGTAATTTAAATGTAATTACCACTAACTTAGCTTAAATATAAACTAATAAATTCATCTTGATCTCTAGAACATCGCAGCTGTAATGATTTCCCCATAAATATTTCCAATGAAACAATTTTCTTTTCTTCAATAATCATAGTTTTACTTTGTGGCGTAGTTTCGAATAAATATGTTTAAAATATATTTAACGTATTTTACATAATATACCTATTTTTATAAATTACCACTCATTGTATTTTTTTATTTATGTGTCTATCGTTTGTGTATTCTTATGTTTGTTAATTTTCATTATACATTTATCCTGATGAACGGACGAAAAAACCATTGGTTTTGAAGATTATTTTGATTAAATGGTGATGAATACAAAGATATTTATTTTCCTTTAATTTAAATAATTTTGAGCACTAAGCTTTTATTAAAGTAGATACGGAGATTCTACAATATATTTTTTACATAATTAAATTGAATAAATCATCTGTATAGGTAGGCACTTTAACAAGAGGTTATTCAGTGCACGGTTCCCGCGTGAGCAGTGCCCATAACCGCCTCTCAAATTTCACCTTAGGAACCTAAATATAAATTAAAATTTTATTTGCCTTCCTTTTTACTCCTGTTACCTAATACTGTTTTATATGTCTATTCACTTTTTATTTTCTGTAAATAATAATATCAATATAATATTAGCTATGTAAAAAAGGGTTTTTATTAATTTCATGTTTTGTAACCCGGGAATATTTGTCTTTCTTTAAAAAAAATACGTTTCTGTTTAGATATGTACCTGCTCATCTATTGCTAAATATAAAATACATGTTTTGTTTTACCTACATAATAATATAATCTGCTGTCTCTAAATAAAAGTTAATAATATATACGAGTATAAATATATGTTACTGAATGTGTAGGTGGGCATATATTATACAATAGTGGTGCAGATCCATGAAAAGTCACGGGATATTATAATTGTACGATTTTAGAAGCTGAATGAGAATTTATACAAGAAATATTTGCTTCCGAATCATTGCTTTTCAAAAGACGAAATTTACATAGGTACTTAACTTGAAAAATTTGTAACTTGAATCATTTTAAAAATATATTCAAAGAAATGTGTTTACTTAGCTATTAGCTGTATTGACGGCCCGCTAAAGTATGTCCACTGGACCTAGTTCAGTGAAACCACTCGCGTTGTTTTCAATATCGTATCTTCACTCTATTTACCCGCGTACTGACACTAATAACGTTATACGTTACGCAGGAATATTTCACATTACTAACCAACTTACCTATGTCACCGACAGTTAAAATTAGTGTGATTAATTAGCTAATCACATTACTAACACTATATTCCGTATGAATGGGTATATATGGGTTTTATATAATACTTAATTCAACGAATTGCAAATAAAAATGCGAATGTATAAATAGTTGTACTTGATGTTAACAATTGTGCATGAATCTACTTGCTATCAATTAACCTTTTTTAACATTTTTATTCTGTTTAAATAAAACATTCTCTGTTATTATAAAATTCTATGCCAAGAGTACTTCATATTCTATTTTTTGTTGTTGTAACACACATTAAATAATTGTATCCTACAACTAAATACTAGCTTTTATCATATACACAACATATTTTGTTTTATTTAAGGTCTTAAATATGTAAACCAAGTAGGTACTATTACACGAGTACACATTTTGTTTGTATTTCTTTTCAATATTTTCTCATTGTATTACTTCTAATTTCTTATTATTTTTAATTGATAAACTAATGTTTAATACAAGATTTTTATGCATAGCACAAAGGGTAACAATTATTACCTGAAGCACTCATTTACATTAAAAAATAAAGTTGGTTGTTTGCAGGTGGAAAAATGTAAAATCAGTAGGTAATTGTTGAATGAAACACTAGTATATAATGAATTATTTGGCGGGCAGGTCGACGTAGCTCAGTGGACAGAGCATTTGACCGGAAATCAGAAGGACGCGGGTCATGTATCTATTCTCGGGAGATTTTTTCAATGTAGTTGAGTGTTTCAGGCTAATAATTATTACTTATAATATTTGTTAGGTACTTTTAAAAACAACTGTTGTTAAAAGTAATCATTCTTATTTTGTTCTTAATACTAATGATATATACGTCCTCTCTACCACTGTATACTTGTAATCTCATGTGTCATTTTAATGTAAAAGCCATATTTATGGCGTTTAAGGCGATCCGATAGTACAGGAAAAATCGTAATCGGAATTCACGCCCCTTTATGGGAGGCGTTTAAAAATACGTTAGAAAAAGCTTTTGGAAAAGTTGGAAAAGATATTTGAGAATTTTTTTGTTACATGTTGATTTCGTAAAGGCCTGTAAAAACATTAATTCCTTTTTTACGCATTGTTTATTCTAATAAAACGGAATTTAAAAATTGATTTCACGAAAACAAGCGGCGCGGAGCCTAACACGACTATTCTCCGCTCCGTCCGGAGGAGTAGTGACAGAAAATAGAGGCGGTTGCCAGTTGTTCTTCGGTGGACGGTAATAGGTTCACTTTGATATTCCAAATTTGTCGACTGCCGTATTGTGCCGTGATGTCAAAAATAACAACAAGAAAATGCATATTATATTTTATTTTGTGAGGTTCAATCGTAAATTTTTTTTTGCGTTTATCATAAAATAAACTAAATTTGCCGCATTAAACATTAAAACCATATCCAAAAAGAGGTTTATAATTAGGAGAGTTTGGACTTCAAAGTGTTTTATATAGACCTTATAATTTTTTTTTCTAAGCTTATTAAAAGACTTATGAAAAAAATGACTGATATTTTTAAGGGCCAAGGTATGTTCTACCCGCAGTATTTAATTGAAGCGTCTATAATACTTCTAAGCGATCAAATTTTCTAAACAAAAACGTATGATTTTGTATGATTTTGCTTTATTTAGTATGGCTTCATCTTAAATAAATATAAAAATAAACTTACCTACTGACTTTCGTTTTTCTGTCAAAAACAAATTGTGTTTATAACTAACCGCCAGTTCGGTACAAATACAAACGTGATCATCCCAGTTCCGTTTGGTTTAATCAAGATTTTTCTTCATAACTTCGTACAAAGGTTCAATTCCCGTCATAAACTTTTAGATTACTAAAGTTTAACGTTCATTTTGTTTTGTCACGGACGTGAGCATGTTGGGGCGATAAAAGCGGGGGGGTGGGAATTGCTGGGGGGAAGGTTGGGGTTGGGGGTGGGGGTGCTTTGTGTCAAGGAAGGGGGGTCAGCGGCGCTCACTTCTTACAATCGTAATGTGGGGGTGTTATGTACCTATTGCTCTTCAGCGTACATGGCCACAGCTCCAGAGCGTCCCTCCCCCACCAGGTCACCCAAATGCCCAGAACCCCCTGACCGTAACTGGTTAGCGGCTGGGCCTTCACAACTAACCTTACCGATACATTATCGAAATACGTTTACATTAATTAGCACAAAATATATTTCAGTAATTAGTGTGGAATTTGGAATTATCCGTAACGCACAGGTCTTACTAACAAAGTACATAGTCAATATGTTAAGTTTAGCTGAATGTATGGTAGACGAAATCAAGGACGCCCTTTGAAGACGGATCGTGTCAAGAGAAAGAATAAAATCGTACTGTCGTATACAATAATATGTACTGAAAACATGTTTTAAATCAGTGAAAATAATCATGTTTGCAGATAATTTATTACACATTGTAGTTACAACGCTTAAAAAATCATATATATTATTGCATACATAAATTATATCCAAAATTGCAAATTTTAATGTAGTTTCTCTTATAAGTGTACTATGTATTATAATTTCACACTTCTAAACACAAAACTTCATCTATATTGTAAATTATATTGTAATTCCTCCATCTTGTTATTAGGTTTTTATCACTTTTCAATAATACTAACTTACCTACCCATACTCTGTAAATCCAAATATATTATGTGTTACCAGGTTAATTCCGTAAATCCGAATACAATATATGCTATCAGGTTACTTTTTCTATGTAAATTGTCACAAAAATTTTTTCTTACTAATATTATAAATGCGAAAGTTTGTATGGATGGTTGGTTGGTTGGATGGTCCTTACTTTTTCACGAAATAAATATCGATTGGAATTTAAAAATTCTTTCACTAATCGAAAGCTACATTATTTGCGAGTAACAACGGTTTTATATATTGGTAAGCTCTGGCGTTATGAATGAGCTGTGGCGTTATGAAATTATGTGTCATACGTTTTCTGTCCCTAACAAAATCGAGTTATTGCAAACGTCAAACAAATTGTTACCTTGGAAACAATGTTTTTTTTTTAATTTTAGGTTTGAAAAGAGTGCTTTGTTGTTATCAAAAAGAGTATTTTTTTGGCATCGTAGTTAATATCTACATATCTCTAAAAATGTTTATTCTCCGAACAAAAAGCAAAACGTTGCTATGTATAAAGCATAGCGTTTGAAGTAGACTGTCATTTTCTTATTTTTTTAGGTTACTCTGGATTCAAATATGAATAAAATATTAATGAAGGGAGTAGGTACTTATCATAAATTTCTATTTTTATAATTTAAATATTTTCTAAAGTAGAATTTTTATTTCCGAAATGTCATTCTCAAATTTTGAAATTTTCTATTAAACAATAATTATTTTCTATTCGACAAAATAGCAATAATAATATCAATTATGCCAATAATTATGCCAGTAATTTCCCTCTAATACTATGCGAGCGAAGCAGTGGGTAAAAGCTAGTGTATATATATATATTTCTTCATTATACAACTTAGTTTCAGAGAAAATAGATTTTTTTTTTGTTTCTTTTTGTTATGTAATTACATATACATTTCTTAAGGAATAATATTAACTAAACCTGTCAATTTGTCTGTCCTGGAAACAGGAAACTTTCCTAGTTGGACAGGCAAAACTTCCTAATATGTAATTTGTACTTTATTTTGTATCTATATATAATAAATGAAATAAAATAAATAAATGAGGAGGACGTATGAGACGATGTATGAATGCGAATGAAGCAAGGAGTCCATCATCTCCGCCTGCACCGGGGAAACGGCGTGATGGTTTATTAGTTAAGTTTAGCTGATATATACAATAAATCGTGCAGATACAGATCTGCAAACTTAGTTGTATGGTCATTAACTGGGATGTCACCACTGCATATATTGTAGAATTGTAGATATATACAATGATAGATAAAATTAACACTAACAGTATACCCCCAAATCTTCAAATAATCTTACATAATCACCATCTAACACAATACGACTCTAATCAATGAATAAAAATGTTCACTTCTGAAAATAACTGATCAAACTTCATATATTGGATCACATCGGCCATACAATAAAAAGAATTAGTAAATAAATTTATACATTCTTACGAAAAAGAATCATCTGATCACCAAAAAACCTATTCTCAATATATCTACTATACGCGTTAGTATACAGTCTATTCCTCGGAATGCCATTTTCAGTTGGGGAGCAGCCCATAAAAATTGTTCAAAACCTCGTAATAAAAGCTATACTAAAAAAACCTCTAGACCTCCCAACTGAATGCATATTCGAAAAATTCAAAATTCCAACATTTAAAAACTTATTTGTGAAAAATTCAGTCGTACAAATTATAAAAGTAAAAGATAAAGTAAGATTCACAACTGTAAATTTAAATCATTTGACAAAGTAAACCACAGAATCGTATTATTTTTAATTGATAAACTAACGTTTAAACAAGATTTTTATGCATAGCACAAAGGATAGATAACAAATATTATAATCAATAATTATCAGCCTGAAACACTCGTCTACATTGAAAAAATCTTCCGAGAAAAGATACTGGCCGCCAACGGGAATTGAACTCGTGACCATCTGATTGCCGGTCAGCAGCTCTGACCACTGAGCTATGGCGGCTTATCTAATACCCGCCAAATAATTCAATATATACTAGTGTTTCATTCGACAATTACTTATTATTACATTTTTCCAACTGAAAACAACCAACTTTATTTTTGTGAGAGAGGTATTTTTAATACTAAATCTCCCGCTAGGTGGCGTCGAGACTAATTATGTCTGCATTTTTGCTGAAATACTTTAACTTGTCAAATATTAATTATTATTTTTAATTGATAAACCAACTATTGATTTCTAATTTTTGTTCAAAATTATCAAATCTTTAGTTGACTGCCCTAATTTGTTGGAACTAATCTGTTTTAATATACCTGCCAGACAAACTCGCAATAAAGAAATTTTCAATTTTAAAAATAGCCTCAATACTAACTATTCTATTAATTCACCAATCGCTAGAATGCATAGCCTTGCAAATAAACATTGTGAATCTATAGATATATTTGGTGTTGACAGTCTTGCAATTTTCAAGAGACAACTCATCTCTATTTTATCTGCTAATAACTAACTTTTTATTTTTGTTCTTTTCATAAAACCTCCTCTCATTTAAAATCTTAGCAGTAATTTATAACTTTATTTTATTTTATTTTGCTGTTCTATTTAGTTCTATTTTATCATCCTACATTATTACACACATATAATTGTTTGTTTATACCTACTAACTAGCTTTTACACATTGCACTTTATTGTATTTCAGGTATTATTACTGATTTTTTCTTATTACTCATGCTATTTCATTTCTTTTATGATGTTTAATTTTTTTTAATGTTTTTAATTTCTGTTATGATGTTCTATACCTTGTGATGATGATTGCTTTATTATTTATTCTGTTTTATTGGTTTAGTAACATATGAGTACATAATTATTATTGTTATTATACTTTTCCTTCTATGCTTTTAAAAGCCCACTAGGGCGTAAATAAATATAAATAAATAAATAAATTGCACTAGACCATGTATTTGTATGCCTCAAACTAAACACTTCATTTTCATTTGCTCAACACCATTATACACACCAAGGAAAAACTACCGGTAGAAATTAGAAGTATATGACTAAGTACAATTGTTGAACTCTATCAAAAAGTATTTTAGAGAAATCGTCAACGGGAAGACTGCTTCCCCTATTTCCAAACGAAAGTCAGACCAAAATTTATATTTATTTGTCTTGTTACTGAGCACATTACGATGTGACTATTTTATTTTTTTATTTTGCTCTCCCGAATTGTAGGTAGGTACTACAGAAAACATCTTCGATTTTGAAATAACATTTCTGTAATCCTTGATAATATTAATATCGAAAAGTTCACACATCGAGGCTCCGCATCTCGAGCTGCCAGCTTTAACAACAACCCCTAGCCCCTATCCCCCTCCCCGCCCCCACCGCAGCCTCCACAGACGATCGCCTCAGAGCCCCCTCCACTTATATTATATCCCTGAACCCTCCCCCTACCCCCTACCCCTCACATCCCCTATCTTCTTTCCACCGCCTTATTCTTCCATCCCCTTCTGAACCGTTTCCTTCCCCCACGTAACGATTCCCGCAAAGCCTTGGATATTACTGTTTCACCCCCGCTCACTTGCCCCGCCATTTACACTACTTGTCCTCCCTTCTTCTATAGAAATAATAATATAGAGGAAGCTTCCACGAAGGAGAAATTAAATTGATCTCATTTAGCTTTACATCAGTTTATAACATTTTGTTGTATTGTCAGTTTTAATTTTATAATTTCTTTTTTTCAGAACTTCTAATATGCCGAGATAATCAAACTCATTCTTACGACAATCGAATTCTACTATCTGCTTCACAATTCCGATAAAATGTGTGAATATGTTTTTTGGTAAGTCAAATGATTGAAAATTCAAATAACTAAAAAAGGGTTACTTTATGCTCAGAACTGAATTGATGTGCTCATTATATAGATGGCCGCAGTGGTCGAGGGGTAAGGCTCTTTGCTCACAATCCGAAGGTCGCGGGATCGATTCGCGCGATAATAATGATCAAATAAATTTTATTTGATTGATTTGTGTTATTTCACAATTAATTCTAATAAAAATAAAATATAATACGTTCCAGATTTGAAGATACTCCCAGTATCACCCTGATGTAAGACCACCGTTCAAAATTGAAACATTGCTTGAAATGGCTTTAGCCGTGATTTAACCAGATTTGAATACCCAGGTGCTTCTCCACCTTCCTCTCCCCCATCTCCTTCCCTTCCCCACTACCTTCATCCTCACAACATACTCCAATTGGGGATGCCATAGTTTCACTGGCTCCAGCCGGGACTCTTGTGAGGTATCCAAACATAAATGAAGGTATTTAGCGAATATGAACTAGAAATTAAAAATTGAAAATGTACAGAAAAATACGTAATTTTTTTTAAACCTTTCATTGTTTACATTTTTTATTGAATCTAAGAATTTCTTTTTAACTTTTTCAAGAATTCAGTCGCTGCTTGTGGATGAGGTTAACGTAAATATTAATTTTAAACCAACATTGCTAACAATATTAATGTTCTGACATCTCAGTACACAGCCTTAATCTTCCATGCGCCCCATAATCCCACCCCCAATCCTCATCCCCTATCTTAGCCCGCATTCCCCCAAAAGCCGCTAGGCATATTATGCTCTCCAATTTCGCTCGGGATAACTATCTCTCATTGCTCGACGAAATTACTTCCCATGTTCGTTGTATTCCCTCCCCCACACATCGACAGTCTTTCTCCAACTTCACACCACTACAGATAATCATACATGTTCATATATACCCACGGACCGTACGGAGCTTATTTTCGTTAGAAGTTTAATGATTATGGGTGCATGAATCTAAAATGTTTGTTGAAAGCTCCTAAAATAGGTAAAGAGGTATAGGAGAATAGGCTAATGGCGAACACCTAAGGGAATAACGAAAAAAATGAATAAAAAATCTTATAATTAAAATTATTTATTATAAATCAATCAACACATTGTAATAAAAAAAATAAAAAAAACATAGAAAATGGAATGACAAACAAAATGCTTGACATTTGGAATTTCCCGTAGCACACAGGGTAATGGCGAAGAATATTTTTTTTCTGAAAAAAATCAAATATCTCTACTACAAACCCTCTGAAACAGCTTTCTTCACATATGTACATATTTATAATCGGCCAATTTTTACATTTGCCACTGCGACATTTTTTGATTTTGAGGATTGTCTTTGGCAACTGGGATAATCATTGTTTCTGTGAAACATTATAAAGGGTGTTAAGGGAAGTATTTGGATTACTTTAACCAGTGATTCCTGACATTGTTTGAAATAAAAAATGTATGTATAGAAATTTTGACTCCGGTGACGTTTTTGGTGATTTTTCTGAAATAAAAAAATCAATAGACATTGGAAATTTAGGAGCCGGAACGTAATCTGGGAATGTTTTTGTTCTTTTTACAAATTAAGAAAAAAAAATGTATTTGTAATTTTGATAAAATATACTATGATTTAAAACCATTTTATTGACTATAAACAAATATAAAACACCAATCAGTTTGATTCAGCCTAAACTTTTCGCAAGACTGTATAAGGATACTCAATAATGCAGTTTTCAAACAAAGTATTTTTATCAAAATTAAATTGTATTCAACTACAAAGTTTTACATATTTTGTATATCCGTGGCCTCAAAGCTTTTGAACTATATCGATTAAATTTGTTTAAATTTGAATTGACGAAATCAATAATAAAAGGCCGTATATTTCGACAAGTTCTTTGAGAAGTATTAATAATAAATAATATTGGTGTCCCAACACTTAACTGCGGAACCCCCTCGGTCCGCTGCCAACCCCCGCGGACAAAGCGGTATGCTCGGAATGAACGCGCTTGACAAATTTTTGGATTATTTTAAACCGCACATCCGTGTAAAACCTTTCTTTATTTCACTTTGTGTTAATGAAATGTTAAGGCGCGGAGTTTAATTACAACCCGACCCGTACACCGACATATTTCGCATTTTATTGCAAGAAAATTACGACTTAATTAAGTTCAGAGTTGATGAGTTTTGTTGATACAATATTATTTAAGAGTATCTAGGCACACATACCTGTAACCATATATAAATAAACTTAAATATACCATTTTTATACTTCCTTACGTATAGTTAAAGGCAATTATACAGGTGCTGTAATCAAACAAACAAAATTTTATGTTAAAAATAAAACACAATTATTATTAATGTTTTTTTTGTCAAGCTAAAATTTAAAAAAAAGTTTACATAGTTTTAAAAGGTTCTCTATTATTTATTAATGAAATGATTTTTTAAATGTACGTGTTTTTACTTTGATGCCTTACACGTGGGTGTTTGTTTAAACTGATGTTCCAAAAAGAGTTAAGTTATTTTGTAAACAATTAATTTCAACGTTTACGCTTCCTAGAAAATTATTTTGGTGGAGCTATTTTATTTTTTTTATCTTTATCTGACTTCTTCTATGTTTCCTTCTAATAACAATAACAATAATAACTTTATTCCAGGACATGGGGAGGTTAGTGTAATCCCACACGTCCGATATAATTATACATTTTTATAGGATAATATATGTACGAATACGATGATTTTTTTTAAAGTAGAAAATCTGAAATATAGATATAATTTTAAAAAAACTCTTGTGACTGTTACCTATTTTTTTTCTGTTTCTTGATCTGATTCATGTTTAGTTTAGATTTATTGGTATTATCTTCTTCATCAGCTAAAAATAAAAATAATTAAAAAATATGCAAGGCATGGTCTTGAGCTAGTCTACCTAATGTCCCAGGGTTTAATTTATTAATATTCATGGTGGAAAATATTAATAATATCATTAAGAGAGTCCTGGCGATTACCTTGGAGAGTCCTTGCGATAAAAGTAGTTTTTATTTTTATTTTTAAATGAATAAATCCATTATTTGAGCTCGTGACGTAACTACATGAAAATGTCCCGTCTCCGATTATGTTCCCTTAATTTTGAAAAATTCCACACTGATTAACTTTTTTTTATATGGCAACACTTTGATTTCCGGCGAATTTTTGAATTTGCGTTTAATGTTCACTAGATTTATTGTTTGTTTTATGCGAACTTATCCTTTGGTTTGATTTTTTGATAAAGATGGCGGTGTTTTTACAGATGTTACGAAGAGAACCCCGTACAATTTATTGCTATTCGTGTGGAAAACATTCTTTTTTTTAAATGATTTTCGGCTATGTAATTATCGTTTTTTCGCACTCATAAAATTATGTCCCGTCTTTCCGGTTTATAAAAAATGGTCTGATTTTTCGGATTTAAATTTTCAAAAAATCGCCAGGGCTTCAAAAATACGATTTAAAAAAAAATAAAAATACAGAATGTCTTAGAATATTTGCCTTAACCTGAAAAAAAATTTATAAAATGTGATGCAAGTGGCCTATTAAATGAAAACAAATCACTTTATAAAACGCCACTTATTTAATCAAAATTATCTACATGTTTCGAAACCAAAGGTTTCTTCATCAGGAGAAGATTAAGACATTTTATTCATGTTAACCTTAACCTGACATACAAACAATTGGTTTTTGAAACATGTAGATAATTTTATGTACCTTAAAGGTTAAACCATTTAAGTCCATAGCAATTGCTACAGAATAATCCACCTTATTCCATAACAATTTCTATGGACTTAAATAGTTTATCCTATGTATTGTATGTTATGTTTTGATTAAATGTATGTTGTATTACGTAGTAATTTGTTTTTATTTAAATTAAAATGACGCCAGAAAGTGATTTCGCAAAGATTGAAGAAGTAAACATGTTTTTAAACAAAGAAAAAGATTGATTAATAAAATAACTTTTCTTTTTCAGGTTATGATGGTGGACTTAAACCAACGTATTTGAAATTAGAGAGATGAAAGCATCCACCCACACCAGAATTCCCTTACAACCGCTACCATATTGGTAAGTCAAAGTTTTAATGAATAAATTGAACTGAACAAGCGATTATGAATAATAATTATGCGAGTTGTTCTATACATAATAATTTAGAATTCGCCGGAAAGTTTATGTACAATAGATGGGAAAACTCTTAAACTTTCAGCACGAAACCTCACTGATATTTAAACAGGGAATGTATATTATAACTTCGGTCATTTTGGGTATTTTCTCTATGCTTTTGCAAAACTGTGTGTTTCATTAGAAGTTTAGAAGTTCGTCCAGTTATTATCGTTCATACAGACCGTAGGGGGTGGGGTGGGGTAGAGGTAAGGGGAGACGAGCAGGGGGAGGGGTGTTTGCTCCTTCCATATTCCGTTTTCCGTATAACACCGAGCATAACTTTGGAGCGCTGTTAACATAAAGATAGATCCTCGGCAGAGTAAACATAAATAATAATGCCGCTCGCAGTGAAACAGTTGAATTAATATTCATTTTATGTTATTTCTCTGACTTAAATGTTATATCATCATAATGGTATATTTTCTTTTGATGGAAAATCTACTAATACTAAAGTTAACTGAACCAACGTGTGTATATTTTCATTACTGGTAGGTAGGTTTCTAGATCGGTTCCATGCCAACTCAGAATCAAGTCAACTCAACACCTCTTTGAAAAGTCATTAATAGCTATGAAAAAAAAAAAAATTAAAATAACTTATAGCCCTAACCTAAAGTAACCAATTTTTTTTTCTTCACTTTTAATGACTTTTCAAATGAGATTCTGAGTTGATTTCATTCTGATTTGTCCGGTAACCACCTAGATCGTATCACACAAGATATCACTCGAAAAGAATCTTCATAAATCTCTGTTGCATTAATGTCGAGGGGAAAGGCTTCTGACTAGCTATCCAAAGGTCGCGGGTTCAAATCCCGTGGTGCATATTTAGATTTTATTTGATCAATTGTGTTTTTACAATTTAATCATTTATAGTAATATTAGGTGTATTTCCGGAACGTTGTACTGTGAAATATATCTACTCTCAGTATAGCCCTGATGTAAGACCACCATTCAGAATTGAAAATTTGTTTGAAATGGCTTTAGTCGTGTTTGGTGACTAGATCTGAATAGCCAAGTACTTCCCTACCTTCCTCCTCCCCATCTCCTCCCCCCGCCCTACTTACCTTCAGCCTCACAACATATCCAAATTGGGGTTGCCATAGTCCCACTGGCTCCAGGAGGTTTGGAGCAGTTATGACTCTTGTGCGGTATTCAGATAAAAAATGCTATTATTATTATATACATATCATATTTCTGTCTGTAATTTTTTTTGTTCGCTCCGTGTCCGGTCGTCCTGTCAATATGGCAGCCGTGTTTGATAGTACATTTTTATTACACCAGGTCTACTATTCACAGAACTACAGCCGAGCGATTCTATATCTTTTGTGAGGTCGTTATTAGATAACGGACGTGATCTCTTGTCAGATTTTTGTGATTTTTATGAGTGTTATTTGCTTTTTCTATTTATTTTTATTTATTTATTTATGCGTCTGTATAAAAAAAAGTTAATAGCCTTGCCTGTCTCACTAGGAAATCCTGTGTCGAGACAGACTAGTTTAAAAATATTTTATAAATATTAAATAAAATACATTTTTCAATAAAGTAAAAATATTTGGACAACGTAGGTACATTAAATGAATAAATAACCATCCATACTTGCAGGAATTCGTGGTTAAAACGATCTAACTAAAATATGTGACAGTAGATATGTAAAAATCACACAAATCTGATATGAGATTACGTCTGTTATCTAATAATGATCCCACAGAAGATATAGAATCACTCAGCTGATTACTTAAAAATAATAATACTATATACCTGGTAACTACTTTGAACGTTTTGAACTTCGATCATTTTTACTACCGACTGGTTTCGAAAGAATTCTTCTACAAAAGTTAAAATTTGTGAATATTGAGTATGAATATGAGGGGAATAGCATAATAAACGTGGAATTTTTGTACCTATTCCAACGCAAAAAAATAGTATTAAAATATCTTTTTTCTATTTATATTATTTTTGTTTGTTTTTATATAATTTTTATTCATCTTGTATAATAATTATCATCTTGTATAATGAGAGCAATAACTTGCTCTCAAAATTACTACGCCCCTTTCTAATACATCTGTCGACCAACTATTGCCACGGTATTTGAAGCTCTGAGCAAAGTTTCTTCCTCCTCACACGGAATACACCCCTGGCTTCGGGGCATTGTAGAAATATAGAACATCGGAGAGTCAGGGGTGGAGCAAAACGTTAAACTCTTGACTTTTATAATATACTTTATGAAATTGTGTGACTATGTGAAATACATGTTTTATTTTAATTTATTCACTCAGCAAATATTGTTTTGGGAAGCCAATTTATTACTAGGAACTATTTCTAAAGGGAGAATACATTTGTTATTACCAACTTATTTCCAAATAATAGAATATCTTCTTAGAAGTTGAGCCATAATATTCTTAAAATGGGTATGTTCTAAAAATAACTCCAAAAGAAAACGATATGGCTTAGTTCACACGGGACGTCAAAAAACGTTTGTGACGTCAAAAAACATACACGGCTCGTGAATCAATGCAAGCATTTGGTATGAGAACTTATAAAAAACAACCGTGAGTCGTACACGGGGGGGGGGGGGGGGGGGGGATGGGTACCACCGCCCCGGAACAATTTATTGTATAACCAACATCTCTGCCACAGGATTCGCTACGTTTGGTGACTTTGCAGGGGTGCCGGGTTCATGGGGTGAGTCGAATGAGGCGGTCCGAGTCTTGGTGGTGGATGCGTCTATCCACCTGTTAAATGATGGACCGGATCGAAGGGAGGTCCTTTGACCTCTCCAGCCACGCTCTCTCGGCCCATTTCCTTGTACTGGAGGATTGGATTAGTACGTCCGTCACTCCTGGACACACTGACCCCCAGATTCCTACCCACCCCTCATACCTTTTTCCTTACAAGAACCTCCTTTCCTTCCTTTCGCTAAAGAGATCCTCCACACAGCATCCCTTAAAGATGACATAAGCTCTGAGGGATTTTTTTTCCTCAGGATCTCCTGTGTGGAGCTAATGTAACAAAAGGGGGGATTCTACCCTAAGAGGAGGACGGCGTTCCATCCTGGGGGAGTAAAAGGGAGAAAAAATTTAGGACCTCTACTTATAACAACTTATTATTTACTTCACATTGATAAAATAATATTGTTGTATTTTCCAGGAATGTAATCTCCGAAAACTATTCTCTTTTTTCATATACAATAATAAGGGTGATGGGAGGGGAGAATTTAACTCCCTAAACCTCCCCCTATATACACCCCTGGTCTGTGCGATTACATATTAATATCGTTAAGTTAATTTTTTAAACTGTTGTACATCTAAGTTATTTTAATTCTCTAATTATTCCTAAAATTAACAAATGAAGCATTCCTCTCTGTTAAAAAAATTTACCACCATTAATAGCCGAAGAAAAAACAAACTCGTCCAACTCCAAGACCGAAAATTCACTTTATTTCGAAAAGCTGGCGTACCTTGGGGCCAATTTGGGAACAAATTCCCCTACAAGGATCGTGCCCAGGCAATGATTAAGGGACTTGGAAAGTTCAAAATCCAACCCTTAACATGTGCCTGGGGCCTCATCTGGGATCGTTTCCGATCGCATGACAGTTTAATTAAAAAAATAAAACTTATAAACTTATTTTTACTTTAATTTTAATATATATTTCTCTCTGATGAGTGGTGAAACTGCTCACATAGAACTAAGCTGTGTCAAATTGGTTATTCCGTGATTTTGGATCTTGATAGGTGCTGAATAAAAAATAATATTCGACAGTAATTTGTTTACCAGAAAAGCTATTTTCGACTGGTAGATAAACGCGTAATTTTTTTTACAAAAACATATGTACGCGGTTGACATTTGTCACGTGAGAACGGGTCGCTTCTACGACTAGGCTCTTGGGTTCAACAGCTCGGCTGTGAAACGATTTTTTTCCTCCCTTCTACAACGTGGGTCTCTTCAAGACCCATGTTCACTCCTTCGTCTCCTCAAAAGACTCTCCAGATAGAATCTTCAAAGATGACATAGGTCCTGAGTGAAAATATTTTCCGCTTCGCCTTCTGTGTGGAGTTAATAAAAAAAAAAGTAAATGCCGAAACTCTGGAACGTAGCTATTTTTTTTGCATAGTGTGTATTATAATATATTCCTCATCAGTTTTAAGCTCACAACATCATTTCCATTATATATTAAGTTGTAAAGCTTTTAAGCATTCAAATAACCGAAAAATTAAAACACAATAAAACGTTTATTTTTCAAAAATGTAGGTATAGTTCCTGACTGTTTTTCTTTATAAAAGAGCTTTGAAAATCGGGTGCAATCGAGTAGTAACAACAACCACCTAAATATAAAGGCCATAGTTTAGGTTCCTATATTTTATTCCTTCTTTATGGAGCATAATATTTCCACCCCTTTTCATACACAGATTAATCAAGCGAGCAATTATTGCGGGTCCCCCCCATTCCTCAATTGTCGCTGACTGACGTTAAACTTCGTCGGATTACCGAAGATTTAGGGATTATGTAAGGATTCATAAATTCTCCATCAAAACTATGGAAACCCATGAAAGCTTATCGAAATAATTTTACATCGAACTTTAATAATATTCTGCGAGGAACCATACTACACAAAAGAACCTCTCCACTCTTCTTTCTGACACGAGTCTCAATCTACCATACAAACGCTTTTTTTTCGCAAATCATACGTTTTTTTTTGAAAATTTGGTCGCTTAGAAGTATTATAGAAGTCTTTTAATAAGCCTAGAAAAAAAAATAAGGTCTATAAAAAACACTTTGAAGTCCAAACTCTCCTATTTGTAAACCTCATTTCGAATATGGTTTTATTGTTTAATGTGGCAAATTTAGTTTCTTTTACGATAATCGCAAAAAAATAAAATTTACGCCCGAACCTCACAAAATAAAATATAATATGCATTTTTGCGTTGTTATTTTTGACATCACGGCGACAATACGGCATTCGATGAATTTGTAATATCAAAGTGAACCTTATACCTTCCACCGAAGAACGACTGGCAGCGGGCAGCGGCCCCTATTTTCTGTCACTACTCCTCCGGATGGAGCGGAGAAAAGTCGTGTTAGGCTCCACGCCGCTTGTTTTCGTGAAATCAATTTAAAAATTCTGTTTTATTACAATAAAAAATGCGTAAAAAATTATTTTATGTTTTTTACAGGCCTTTACGAAAGCAACATGTAAAAAAAAATCTCAAATATCTTTTCCAACCTTTCCAAAAGCTTTTTCTCAAGTATTTTTAAACTCCTCCCATAAAAGGGCGTGAATTCCGATTTCAATTTTTTCCTGTACTAGTGGATCGCCTTAAAATGATTCTGGTACGTCTATTTTAATTTGGGAGGCGGGTATTTGTACTCCCCATTTTTCTCCTTCAAAATTGTATCGGTGCTTAAGATTTTTTTTAACCAACTGTATTAGAAGGCGGCCTTATTTAAGGTCGAGGTGTGAGACTCTTGAATCTCAATCTCGTCGTAACCCGGCGTGGGCAAATAAATGTATTTGTTGAATGAAGCACCAGTATATATTGAATTATTTGGCGGGTATTAGATAAGCCGACATAGCTCAGTGGTAGAGCACCTGACTAGCAATCAGAAGGACACGGGTTCAAGTCCCATTGGCGGCGTTTCTTTTCTCGGAAGATTTTTAAAATGTAGATGAGTGTTTCAGGCTGAAAATTATGGCTTATAATAATTGTTATTTGATTCATTTGTGTTATTTCACAATTAATATACGAATGTGAACGAGGCAAGGAGAATGTGCCAAGACCGAGTTTTTTGACGGTCCGTCCTATAGGCCTACCTACCTGCGGGGAAACGGCGTGATAGTTAATTAGTTAGTGTGTTAGTATATTTGCAGCACGTCACAGAGTGGAAGATACTCTCCGTATCAACCTGGTGTAAGACTAACATTCAGAATTGAAACGTTGCTTGAAGTGGCTTTAGCCGTGTTTGGTGACTAGATCTGAATATCCAGGAACTTTCCCTACCCACTACCTTCAACCTCACAATATACCCCAATTGGAGATATCATAGTCTCACTGACTCCAGACGGAAGCAGCTGGAACTCTTGTGACATATTCATATAAAAATAAAGAAATTAATTACGTCTATGCATTTTTTTAAAATACGTTGTATATATTTTGTAAACTTAAGGTCGGTTGATGACGTTCAAACCAGGCCATTTTAAGAGAATTTTTGAAGGATTTTAGAGGAACTCCTGTAAGAAGTAACTTAAAAAAATCTAAAAGTTTTAAACAATATTAGCATTAGTGTCAAAATCCAGAGAGGAAATTGGGGAATATGTCTGTATGGACAAAAGACCGCCCGGTTATTTAAGAAATATTGGTTTTGATTTATTTTATAAGACAAAATAATTAGAAACATACTTTTTACGTCCATTGTTTACACACTACTACTTAATATTTCTTTTTGTTTTGGAATCAAATTTGGATTTAGCCAACGTCACCTGGAGAATACAACGTCGGTTGCCAATAGCACTGTACTAGTTAGTAGATACTATAAAACTAGAAGGTAACCAGTACCTGCCTGAAGTTTCAACACGAGAAGCAACTTTGTAATGGCTGAGCGTTGAGGAAACTATTTTACCTTTTCACCGAACAGTGCCCGGCGGTGCCCAACCCAGGAGCTCGGGTGCCTCCCGAATAACTAGGGACGCGCTAATGAAAACATACCCATCAGCATTAAAAATAGATTAAATAAAGCAGTATAGAAGATAGAAGAATATAAGAACTGGCAGTATAGAAGAATATCTATTTATTGCGTTGCTTAACATTAATTTAACAATTTATTGGATAACCAACATCTTTGCCACTTTTTTTTCATCTCGTGTAAAAATAATTATTAAAAAAATGATTAAAATTTCATTTTTTTTATATTGCGGTAACTTTGGTTTCGTAAAGGATTTTTTTTTCTGTAGTTAACTTTTAGGTTTGAATATAAAGCGTAACGTTTTCTCTTTCTATCATATTTCTTACCGTGCCAATAAGAGACATGCAACGATTTGAGAACGAGACCTACATGAGCTGTTCCCAAAAGCGAACAAATTGACCTGGGGGTTTAATGACTATATTTTTCTGTAGTATTTTACGAAGTGTGCACCAATGACGGGTGTACTAACCATATTTAAAACTTGGCTCGCTGAAAAAACGTAAAACCAAATATTATGTAAAAAACTTGGCTCGCCGGAAATATGTACGAACGTGAAACCAAATATTATGTTGAAAACTTGGCTCGCTTGAAAATTGTACAAAAGTGAAACCAAATATTATGTTGAAAACTTGACTCGCTGGAATAATGTACAAACGTGAAACCAAATATTATTTTGAAAACTTGGCTCGCTGGAATAATGTACAAACGTGAAACCAAATATTATATTTGAAACTTGGCTTGCTGTAATAATGTACAAACGTGAGACCAAATATTATGTTTGAAACTTGGCTCGCTGGAATAATGTACAAACGTGAAACCAAATATTATGTTGAAAACTTGGCCCGCTGGAAAAATGTACAAACGTGAGATCAAATATTATGTTGAAAACTTGGCTCGCTGGAAAAATGTACATTATTTATGCTTTGAACCGCTTTTTTTTTTTACATTAACTCCACACAGGAGGCCCTGAGGAAAATAATTTCCCTCAGGGCCTATGTCATCTTTGAGGATGCTGTATGGAGGGTCTTTTTGAGGAAAGGAAGGAGTGAATATGGGTCTTGAAGAGACCCTTGTCAGAGACTTGAAGGCTGGTAAATCATTCCACATCCGAGCTGTTGAACTCAAAAACGAGTCGTAAAAACGACCCGTTCTCATGTGACTAATGTCAACCGTGTACAAATGTTGGGCGCGTGTTTGGCGTGTTTCCCGACTATGCACCGGTGCCGAGGGGATCAACGACGCTAGTTCCTCGGAGCATTTTCCATTGTAATACCGGTAGAACAAGGACAGCATTCCCACCTGACGCCTGTGCTCTAAAGATTGCAATCCGTCTGTTAAGATGGGAGAATCTATCAAACGGACCGCCCGTTTCTGCTCAGAGTCAAGGGTTTCTTAAGGTATTTTAGAGCTTCAGACCAGAGGTGACTGCCAAATTCAACCGTGGGGCGCACTTGCGATTTGTACAGGGTTAGCAGTTGTGTACTATTAAAGTATCTGCGGGCCCTGTACAGTACGCCCAGTTTCTGAGAAGCTAATTTAACTCTGGTTTCGATGGAGCCCCCATACCTGAGCTGGTCACTTAGAGTAACACCAAGCATATCAATGGATCTCCTGTTCGGAAGAATGCTTCCGTTGAAGGAGACTAGATTATCATTTCGATCCCTTTTAGACGTTATCAAACATGATTGGGTCTTTGAAACATTAAATTCGACGAGGTTATTCTTACCCCAAGAGAAAACACTCTCGAGGTAACCGTCCATTCTCAAAAAGCTATCATGGACTGTACTGTCATCCGCGTAACAATGAATCGGTGCACATGACAAGAGGTCGTTGATGTGCAACAGAAACAAAGTCGGAGACAGAACCGATCCCTGTGGGACGCCAGCATTTATCGAATGCGAGGAAGAGGTGAAACCGTCAGCAACCGCCTGAATCGACCTCCCCCTCAAAAAGTCGGCAATCCACGCACACAAGGATGCGGGAAGTCCGTATGAACGCAGTTTGTTGACAAGCGCTCGATGCCAAACCCGGTCAAAGGCCTTGGAAATGTCCAGTCCAACCGTTTGGGTCTCACCAAAACGTTCCAGGCACCGTCCCCAAACATGCATCACATACGCGAGAAGATCACCGCACGAGCGGTTCCGCCGGAATCCGTATTGACGGTCGTTAATAATTTTGTTCTTCTCGAGGTATGTGAGCAGTTTGTCGTTGATCACACGTTCCATCACTTTTGACAGAACAGATGTGATCGCTATGGGGCGATAGTTGGCTGGGTTGGAGCGGTCACCCTTCTTTGGAATGGGGTGAATGATCGCTTTTTTCCAACCAGAGGGCACAGAGCCAGACTTCAGGGACATCTTGAAAAGCTTCGTCAAAATTGGAGCTATTTCTACAGCGCACCTCTGCAATACCAGGGCAGGAATTCCGTCAGGCCCGCTAGCTTTTTTAACATCAAGCCCTCGTAAGACTTGAAGTACATCCCGATGCCGGATCCTCAGCTTTTTCACACGAAAACCGCAATGAGGAACCGACGGCGGGGTAGCACCTTGATCATCGAGGGTCGAGTTTTCCGCGAACATTTTGCCTAATAAGTTAGCCTTTTCGGCGGCGGTATTTGCTAGAGAGCCGTCAGGTCTGGTAAGAGGTGGCAGACTGGGTTTGCAGAAATTGCGACCTATTGAGCCCGCAAGCGACCAGAACGCTCTGCTGCCGTGCGGGCAGGCAGCCAGCTTTCTGCTGATCTGCAGGTCGTGCTCGAATTTTGACCTGTTAATGATCCTCTTGCATTCCTTTGCCATTTTGTTATATACTATTCTGTTTTCGGACGTTCGAGATGTGTTGTAGATGTTTTTTTTTTTTTTTACAGTGTATACCGCACAAGAATCTCAACTGCTCCCGTCTGGAGCCAGTGAGACTATGGCATCCCCAATTGGGGTATGTTGTGAGGCTGAAGGTAGTAGGGAGGGGAAGGAGGTGGGTAAGAGGAAGGTTGGGAAGTACCTGGCTATTCAGATCTGGTCACCAGACACGGCTAAAGCCATTTTCAAGCAACGTTTCAATTCTGAATGGTGGTTTTACACCAGGGCGATACTGATGGTATCTTCCACTCTGGAACGTGCCGCAAATATACTATATATTATTTTTAAATGAATTAATTGTGAAATAACACACATTAATCAAATAAAATTTATTTGCACACGCCGGGTTCGAACCCGCGACCTCCGGATTGTGAGTCAAGAGTCTTAGCCACTGGACTACGGAGGTCGTCGTACTCATTAATAAGGAATATTTTTATTTCAAACAGTTAGATTTAGCTTTATTATTACGAAAAGTGAGCATTTACGTCAGGGGAGACAAAAACATGCAAAAAATATGTATTTAACATTTTAATTTTATTTAAATTAATTTACTTACGCGGTAATGCAATTTTATATTTATAGTTTTTATTTAACATTTGATAGACAATCAATCAATGCTGCTATTCATAGAAAAAATATTATTGCCATATAAAACAAAGTGAATGCTTTATTGACAAGTTTGTACCTGTGTTACCATAGAGTGGTTTATTGGGACTCTCATCTTATATCTTTCATTTATTTTTTATTATAGTGCATATATTATTTTCTTTAATAAACAAATTTAAAAAAAAAGTTTTTTTAAAGTAATGTGTACAAAGATTTTTGGGGTTATCTGTTCGGAGTTCCGGGGCTATGGGTGACCGTAGTTATGGCTAACGTAGTCAGGAGGACATAATATTTATACATAAATCAGTCAAATTAAAGAGTGAATGGAAAAGGATTGAGTCTTTTCACGTTTCCCATCCCTGTTTGGAATACATTCATTGTTCTAAACCCGAATGCATGCTTTGTTTCGAATTTGCAAACTAAACTCTGGCAGTCTCATATTATTTTTGGAGGTACCTACTCTAACACGTTCTACGCCTTGTGGATAAAGGTATTGGTACCTTTAGGGGTAGGTACCCCGCTGGAAGGTTGCTAGTTCCTAGGCAAAGTAGATTGAAAACAGGAAACCCAGCCGCCGAGTTATAATTAAATTTTAACATAAAATTCAACACGTCATGTTTTGGTTACATTATTCGTAGACAAATTATAAGTAGATAGATAGATAGATGAGGGACCAATAGTGAAATATAATTTTCGTTGTAATTTCAGCTTCTATAGTTTTAATAAAATATAAATAAAATTAAACGCTTAGTTTTAACCACTTGTATTGTTTAGATACAACCTATATGTTTCATAAGCAATGCTCACATCTTCATGGTTTACCCTATTTTGGAAAATTATGGTGAGGGACAGGGGGGGAGGGGTGTTAGGTAATCATGGTAGTTTTCATCGGTAACAAATTTAACAGACGTCATTCAAAAAGGTTTTTCTGATTTTTAATCATATTTAAATACTTCTCCCTTTCTAATATCTAAAATGTCCAATTCTTCTAAATCTGAATTGATTTCAAAGTAAAATCTCTATAACATTATTAAAATCAAAAGTCTGGTTTGTCTCCAATGATTAAACTAATTCTGGTTAAACACCTTACAAGCTCATTTATCCTATTTTCTATATAAACGAAAATCTGTGGTATAAGTTATTTTCTATTGTCGTCAGCTATTTCCAGAAAATAATTTTAATTTTATTAGTAATTCCGAGTACCTACAAATAATACGAGTTTGTGTCATCTTCTAGAGCACACATTTTGGAAAAATAATTCAAGCCATTTATCTAATCGTTTTATCAAAGAACATCTAGACTGAAACATTTATCGATTTATCTGTTTTGAAACTAGTATTTATGTATACAATAATATGCCATGTTTTGATTCCATAATAGTTGGATGACTGTATAGCGCCGTTTTTTGTGAAGAACCACGTCAAGGGCTTCTACAATCTTTCTTCTAACTACAAACTAGACAAATCATTACAACAACCTATGGCTAAAAATTGCATCGACCGGTTCATCGATCACTGATACGAAACTGTATGTACAATGACTTGACCAATGAAGGCGATGCTGCGTAAAAATGTACTGAAGGTACAGGCAGAAAATATATAGGACCTTCCTTACCTGGGAGGTCACTCGAGATTAACACCTACCAGAACCTTTTAAAAGTTAATGTACGAGTATAAACATAATTCACAAAATCTTAAAATTTATCTTCAGTATTTAAAGTCAGGGTGAGTCATGATTTTGTAAATACTATGATTATATATTATATATAATTATTATTTTTAAATTTTTTGCTGAAACAACAATTTGATTTTCAAAAACCGCAAAACGAAAACTGCACTAGAAAAGTGTAATATTTTAAAAGGAAGCAGGTATTGAAAAAATATTTCTAATCTTATGATAATCTTCAAATATCTACCTATGTCGGAAGAATGTTAAATTATCAGCAAATCGTTAAGACATGTTGTGAATTTGATAATAAGGATGAATCGGCCTACTCTGCGTCACGCCCGTCACGCCTATGACATTTTTGAATAAACGACGTAATTTTGGGGCGACGTTTAAATTTGCCTTTTGTATCATTAATTACGCAACTCGTGTACGGTAAAGGGAAGGAGTGAAAGACATTTGCAAAGGATATAAAAGACGGACTCTTCCTAACGGCGCGCGGTCGACCCTTTTTAATGAATGTCCTTAATGATACGCATGCGTTTGTATAGGTGTAGAGTGTAAGACCTATACATTATATAACGCTAGGGTCAATCCCGAGTCGGGGGGAGAAGTGAAAGGAGAAGGGCTAAGGGAAGAAGGGGGTAGAGGTAGGGCTTAGTTTAGAAATGTTAACTTTAATTATGCGGGCAAAGCGAGGCAACGTTTAAGGTTAAAATATCATGCCTAATTCATTTGTAGGTTTAATGTTTTGAAAAGGCTCGCATACGAAGAAAATGGAAGATTTCGTATTTTGTTGAGTAATTGAATCTAAAACTAACGAGCAGTTCTGTGAACGGTACACCTCACGTTCAAAAATGTATGTTTGTAATTCTCTCTTATTTAATAAAGCAAAACCAAAATTTCATTTGAAATCATAAGATTTGTGAGTATGTAATTACAAAAGTGACAATTATTTTTTTCAAACTTTTTTAAAGCAGATTCCTAGGGAGGTACCATAATAATCTAGTCAAAGTTAGCAATCTAGTATAAATAATGCTTATCTGGATAATAAAATAGATGGCAAGTTAACTACCTAGTAAAAGTTAACCGTTTGGTCAAAGTAAGGCTTGCTGTAATGATAAAGTGGATCTTGAAACGGAACGACAGCTCCAATGCAAACGGTCGATTTAAAACAAGACCATTGCGCTCAGTCAATAACGATTCTGCTCTTATACAAAATGATAGTAATTCTAAATATGATAGTATATTAAAATAATAAAAAAATCATAATTAATATAAAAGATCAAAACTTTATGAAGCGCTGAAATGGACCAAGATTTGGCGTTTATTGGAACCGCTCAAATAAAAAAAATGTAAAAATGGAACTGATTTGATTTGATCGCAGATACGATGAAGGTTGGTATAATATACATATATACACCCAACTTTATTCTGGCTTGCAAAGAAAGATGCGTAGTTGTATTTAAAGAATTGTATATTACAAGTATAATCATTCCACAAAAACATAGTTTATTGTCCCCACATCACATGTCCACCCCAGTTTGCCCTGCGCAGGATAAGAGAGAGATAAGTAAAGGGTAGTGGGGATAACGGGGGGGATGGGGGTGGGGGTTGGTAACTAAGGAAGGTCTGGACCACCCCCGAATCTCCCACCCTTCGTGGAATATTTGTTAACACCATACGGTCAAATAATATAGCATGCGAAGTAAGCAAGCGATTCAACAGCCAGCAGCCGTTAGAGAAGATAGATTTAACCAAATAATAAAGAACAACAAAAGAATTTCGTGATCAGAAATTTTGTAAGAAAGACACAGTACGCAAAGTTGATTGGCTGTCTCGGTCTAATTATCAAAAGGTAATAAGTCAGTACCGACATTAGTTTCCATTAAAATCTACATGGAAGGCATTTCTTTTTGAAGACGTGTATGTAATGTCTATTCAGTGGATTTAACGAAACACAAAAAATATTAGTTAAAGATTTCACCAAATTTATCCATATCTATATTGGAATTTTTTTATCTGTTTGAACATTTTGACAAATTGTGACGATATTACGCTATATGAATTAGCCATTTCCCGCTAAAACTGCCGCTTTTGACTATTTCCTTTTGCTGTGACGTTATTTGACTAGATTTCATGATATTGGCCGATATTTGATGGTATTTTGCCTGTTTCCACGTTTGATTCGTAAATCGTTTTTTGAAAGGTTGAAATGTATATTATGAAAAAATCAATTTGGCGTCAATTTTTTGTCATTGAATATAATATAATGTAGGAATCTAAGAACCGTACTCTATTTATGTCGATCGTATGAGGGTGAAGATTTAGAACAGCCATTCCAATTAGTTTGCATCAGTTGTTTCAACGTAGTATGTTTGCCGATCAAAAGTAACATGCTTTGTGGACATAAACAGAGCGATTCAACATGTAGTATCCTACCATTTAACCCACGTATAATTATTGTAGGTAGCGTCCTGCTTGCCCCTACTTAATGCGGTTGGAGTCGCGGAAATAGTCGGGATAAATACGCAACCGAGGGACCAGTACTCGGGTCCAAGCAGACCCTGTCTGAGGTAAGGCGGAGACGGGGGGAAGGAGTTCGTTAAAACTGGCGGTCACGAGACGCGGGTGCGGGCGGACGGCAGATGTCGCCTCGGGTGGCGACGCCCTAGCAGGACGCCCCGGCGCTGAACAACCGGGACTAATGAATAAAAACGAATATTATGTATGTAATAAATAAATATTGGGCATCAATTCAAAAAATATATTTTGTTTATGAATTGAGAAATTTTATTATTGAGTCTCTCTGATATAACATTTGTTGGTAAAAACTTTTGAACGTGATGTCGTTCGTCAAATCTATGATAATTTCTTGAAGAGTTTTATTATTGATAGAGTTCTCTCTGATATAACATTTGTTGGTAAAAACTTTTAAACGTGATGTCGTTCGTCAAATCTAGGCGAATTTCTTGAGGAATTTTATTATTGACAGAGTTCTCTCCGATGTAACATTTGTTGGTAAAAACTTTTAATCGTGATGTCGTTCGTCAAATCTAGGCAAATTTCTTGAGGAATTTTATTATTGACAGAGTTCTCTCTAATGTAACATTTCTTAAACTTTTGAATGTGATCTCGTTCTGTAAATATATAAATTTCTTAAAAGGTAGACGAACCTTCCCGGGTTACGAATAAAACCAATACGGAAAATCCATGTAACTGGATAAATATAATGAGTCCTAAGCAAATAATTTTCTATAACGTTTTCATTTTTATCTTCAAATTTTTAACAGTTTAAGTACTACCAACTTACTTTAGAGACGTACTATATTACAGTAAAGACTTATATACACGCCATATAAGACAAAAAGAAAACCAAAGACTGAAAAGCTAGAACTTTTGGAAAACACAGAAATGTTTACTGAATAAAGGCATCGAAGCTCAGTTCCCAGTGAAAATAAAAAAGTAACAAGATTAAGCATACATACACAAGTGGATATTAGGGTGGTTACAAGGTATAAGGTGAAAAAATGTTTTCGTCCTAATGCCGGCCTGACCCCCCTAATATTTGCCATTTGTCTAGAAAATAAGATTTGGAGAGTTTTAGCTCAATTAGATAATGTTAACCTGTGCCTCATCGAGATTGAATTTGAAAAAACTATTTTTTGCAAAAAAAAAATCGCCGTTTTTTCCTCATAAAATGAAAACTATTTTTTGTAGAAATTTTATTCTTATTTCATTTCATAGGAAATGTTGCTATCTTCAAGTTTTACTGTAATAACCTTTTATTAAAACGTTTATATTTGAAGATATCTATTATTTTCCAAGACCGGACATTATCCGAATCCTGGTTAGATCGCTGAGAGTCGCTATTTTTAGAAAATATGGTAAATGGCAATAAGGATACTTTATTTAATCACTTTTGATCAAATTTTGTTTTCTTTGAACATTATACATTATTAAACAATATAATAAACAACTTCATATTTAATAAAATAATATAATATGTAATAAAACATACAACAATATTTTTTTCAACTTTATAAATGTTTTTTTTTCAACTTTATAAATGTTTTTTGGAATTGCAAGTTAGTGGTTATTATCTGGTTTATAGTTATATCCCTTAAAAGGTCGGATTTGTTGCAAAAGAGATATTGCCAAGGATTTATTGTATCAAAATATATCTTTTCAGGGATCAATTTACATTAAAAAATTTAGAAAAAAAAGCTATCACTGACATTTGTTTATTTTTAATAAACATTTATGTAAAAGCGTGGTTTAACGCCCCCTAACTCACTTTGGCCCCCAACCAAGACCTACAATTTTTATAATCTCTTGTAAAATATAGAGAAATCGATAAAGAACTTGCAGACAAGGCACTGTCTAAAATGATAAATCATCTGTGGTACCTCAATTCTGAGCAAGTCG
Organism: Limnephilus lunatus; assembly: GCA_917563855.2. Taxonomy (NCBI): domain Eukaryota; kingdom Metazoa; phylum Arthropoda; class Insecta; order Trichoptera; family Limnephilidae; genus Limnephilus; species Limnephilus lunatus. The sequence continues at coordinate 11,708,536 of OU830602.1, read as the reverse complement.
CATTTTCTTCCTTCAATGAAAATTTAGAAAAAAGTGTTAAAACAAGCATGGCTGTAAAAAGTCTACAATTAATTCCAATTGGAGAACAAACATGTGATAGGGATGTGAAAGCAAAACTCAGTCTCCATCAAGTGGATAATTTATTGGACAAAGATATCGATTTTTTTTGTTTCTCATCAAACTCAAAATTTTTTCAAAAGATTTGAAATTGGTACAGAATTTTTAAATACGGATCCTGATATAGGGTGTGAAAATGCACATTATTTAAAAGCAAAAAAAAATGTCAACGGTTTCAAGGTTGTCAATGACACAGCTGAAAGAGGGGTAAAATTAATCCAAGACTTCAATTCCTGTTTGACAAAAGACGAAGAACAACGACAGTTTCTGTTATAAGTTGTATCGGAATGTCGAAAAAAATTTCCTGACTCTTCAAAAGCCACGTTATCTTAGCCATTACCATCTTAATCTGATAATTAATTGTAAATGTAAATATTAATAATAATAACTTCTTTCTATCATAATGTTTTCTTTTGTATATTTTAAATAATAAAACTTTGAACATTATTTCTTCTTGTTTTTATACCTTTTTGCATTTCTTTTCTCGTAAATCCATCATTTTTAATTTGAATTGTGCTGTATTTACTTTAAAAACAGTTTTTACGACACCCTTCTTTAAGTACCAATTGAGAAAATAAATAAAGAAAAATCTGGACAGCACATGTTATTAAATCATGCAATGTTAGATATTTTATAAAAAAAAAAATTTTATAGAAAGTTAAACTTCAACCTTGATGAGGCACGGGTTAACCTTATCCAATTTTGAGCTGAAACTTCACCAATCTCATTTTTTAGCCAATTGACAGCTTTTAGGGGAGTCAGCTAAAAAAATCCAACATTGATTTTTTGTAACCACCCTAGTGGATATATTAAAATTTTAATAAATTAAATAATAATTTACTTCACAATATTTGCAAAATTCCAATTGCGTAGCGCAGCGATTGGATCTGGAGAATGTTTTCTAACCCGGTGAGAAGGTTAATGAATATACATAATGGAAGCATAATATCACGGTTTTGGCTATAAATTCAAATACTACAGAGGCAGCAATTTTCAACAAAACATGAGTCGAGTGCTGCGATTAAAACTAACATTAATAATTATGCATAAATTCAGTTCCCTTTGAGAGTGGGACGAGCTCAAAGGGAATTTAAACGTGTACGTTTTATAACTAGACAACCTTCATTATTTGCCTACTGGAAATTTGCAAATTACGTAATAACTTTATTCCAGGCAAAGCCCCAAGATAAATCCCCCGCTCCGGACGAGGGACCAAATAAACGGAGCCGATTTTATCTCCAATTCGGCTAACCTTACCTTTATCGTAAGGGCCGGATTTGGGACTGAACCACGAATAAATAAGCATACCTACTGATCCAATCTTTACAAAGATACGAATATACCTAAGTTTGTGAATGTTTGATATCACAAAGGTGCCAAATGAGCTAAAGTACCAAAATTTGTAATCAAATCTAATTATTATATTATAATATTATTCGGTTGTATGAAGTTAAGTGATTTCATCTCCTCGGAGCACTGTTCATTGGTTATTGCAGGTACGCCGTATCCTAAAAATATGGTTTTTAATTGATTTTAAAGTTAAATGAAAACAAACACCTTTGTAAAAACACCACCGTAAAATCAAAATGTTTCAAAAACAAAGTTTTCTTCGTCAGGATAAGATTAATATTAAAAATAAAAAAAGACAAATAAGTGTAGACAAATAAGAACAATAGACAAAATATTAATTTTACACACAAACACAACGGGCTTACAATTAAAAAAATTAGAAATTTCAGAAATTAAAAAAAGTGTTAATAGTCAATTAAATATTATTTATAACCAAATATTTTTTCTAAACAACCATCTCTTAAATTTATTTTCTTATGACTTATTTTATGCCTTTATGTCCGGGTTAAATCTTCCCCACAGGAAAAACTAAACCCTTCCACACACTTTTCCATAAATGATCATCTAGTCAATCCACGCTATGTAAGTGCACTATATAAGTATAATAAATATAAAACAATACAAGAACAGCGTGTCAACCTACCAGTAACCAAATGGGAAAATAATTTACCGACTCCAGATATTTTCATATCAGAGGGTTCGGTTCGGTGGAACTCCTTACTTGACCGATAAATCCTACTGATCCCCCAATATAAATATTAAAAAAAATCTTTCGTAATCTTACACGTATTTAAAATTATTGATTTTTGCGTTTTTACATATAAATTAATTTAATAATCTAATTAGCCTAAATTTTAAATGAAGAGCTAGGTATATGCCAGTAGCCGAAATAACAAATGGTAATATGGTCATTTTAATAGCCAAAATAACAAATGGTAAAATGGTAATTTTTATAGTTTAGAGAATGCCAAATTCTTTTAATCTCATTTTCTAAATCTGTATATTTGCTTATTTTTTCAGAAACAGTTTTCTGAACAGGAATTTGGATCAGGAATCAATGATATAAGTTATTTTTTTTAAATTTTGTCATGTAAAACTATATCGGGTCTATTATGACTAATTGTTCTGTCTGTTAGTATAGTTTTATCGTAATAAATTTTATAAAATTCATTTTCTAAAAATCTATTTGGTTCGTGTTCACAATATGGTACTATATCACGGCAGTCAATCAGATTATGTTTAGTTACCAAACTTTGGTAAATTATTTTTGGAACCTGATTGTGCCTAAATGTATCCTCGGACGGCGCGACTACAGAACATCCCGGTATAATATGTTCTATAGTTTCCGAAAAAGCCAAATATTTTCTAGATAAATTATCAATTTGATTTGTATCTTTTATTATGCTTCCTTTAATTATTAGCATTAATGACTCCATCTTGAATGGCAAGCATAAATCCTTCTATTTCTGCGCTCAATTCTCCAATACTCAAACCTTTGTTTGAAGAAAGTTTGTGAACATACGTTTGGTTGAGATAATTGAAGTGTTTTGCTTTTTTGTTTGTGTTTTTGTTTTGCTTTTTAAGTAATTAATCACCCTTCCCTATAATATTTTGACTATAGTTCTTATTTGTCAATACTTCTTTGTCTTTTATTTTTAATTTTAATCTTATCTTGAGGAAGAAAACTTCCATTTTGATTATATTAAGTTATTTGTTTTCATTTAATTAAAAATGACTCCACAAAATGTATTTGCAAAATTTGAAAAAGATTTTTAAAGTGTCCACGAATATGGACTGGCGTTTATTGCTAGATATGTTACCAAATTTTTTTCAACCAGACATGTCGGACCTGGCCGACCTGAGCGTGAGTTGCCTCCGGGGATGTCTAATAGCAATATTGTATCTAATATTATACGTGCCGTAAGTAGTAAATTTGCTCCTTATTTCAAGATGGAAGATATCCTTAATTTATCCTTTGTTAGGGATTACCATTTCGAATCGCATCGCGTCTTGTAGTCAGATCGTAATTAGCTAAATAATTCTTAATCTCCCTATAATTTCCCCCTCCCCCAAACAATTATCTTTGTCGTAATCAAACTTTGAAAAGTCCTCTCTGCGTCTATTAGACTCCACCATTCTTATTGGTTTTAATTCCTTTAAAACAGAGCATATTCTCAATACAGAAGACTATACTGGTTTTTGCTGACAAAAAAATCGAATGCAGTTTACACGCGGTAGAAGAGAAATTTAACCAAAACAATCGAAACCAATAGGAGCCTTATAAGTGAGGACATAATCAAAGCGGCTAATGAGCGCAGACCTAGCATTATTTCCGTTTCATATCTCAACCAACAGGAGCCTTGAAAAGTGACATCATAATCAAAGCCGCCAACGAGCGCAGTTTGATGCTTCGCAGGTTCGCTAATCACAACGTGGGTAAAGAACTTTCACTTGAAAAACCTAACGCAATAATGAACTATTTATTTATCCGATATGTAATGAGTGAATTTGAATTGTATTTAATTAACAACAGAACTGACAAGCAAGTTTAATTTCCACCCAACTTGTACAAACGATCCGCTTCTGCGTCCCCCAATTCGTGGTAAGGTAAGACCCGCGCCTGCCGAGGACAGATGCCGGTCCTAAGCTCCAGAGGTCGAAACTTTGCCTGAGTTGTTGATCGAGGGGGCGCCGGCCCACCCCAACTCGCCGCCCCCTGCCAGCCGGCCCTCCGGACCCGGGTCCCGACCGCCCCCTTCCCTCATTGTATTTACAGATGAAACTATTAAGGGGAGGCCGAGATTAATGATGTTAAGAGATGGCGGACGTGCAGAAATTGCCAAACGTGCAACTAGCAAGCGATGTCGGGCTTAGGGCATTTTCTAATATCCGGGATCACAACCTAAATATAGTTAGCTGCCCAGCCATGGCTTTTAAACATTCGACTACAATGAGTGATTTCAAACGAAATTAAAATTTTCTTTGGTAGCAAAGCGTTGCTTTAGAGGTGGTGGTTTCAAAATTTAAAACAAAATTACTAACGGGCCTCCATTCTAGTGACTAAAACACTTTTTTCATGAGATACGTTTTTAGATTTTCACGGCCAAAAGAATTTTCGTTATTTGTTTTTGGGGTGTTATGCCATATTGCGCTACTTCCTTCTGCAGCCAAGGTTTCGGACAGCGTTGCAGTGTCCATAATCAGGGCAGATTTGGCAGATGTGTAATTGTTAGTGGTGAAATGTGTGCTTATTAACTTGGAAGCGATACCGTGTTTAAGGCGATCCAATAGTCCAGAAAAAATTGAAATCGGAATTCAAGCCCCTTTATAGGAGTTTAAAAATACTTGAGAAAAAGCTTTTGGAAAGGTTGGAAAAGATATTTGAGAATTTTTTTTTACAGGTTAATTTCGTAAAGGCCTGTACAAAACATTAATTCCTTTTATACGCATTGTTTATTGTAATAAAATGGAATTTTAAAATTTATTTCACGTAAACAAGCGACGCGGAGCCTAAAGTCCATTCCCAGCTCCGTCCGGGGAGGAGTAACAGAAAATAGGCGTGGCTAGTTAGTAGTTCTTCGGTGGACGGTATAAGGTTCACTTGGAAATTTCAAATTCGTCGACTGCCGTATTGTCGCCGTGTTGTCAAAAATTACAACGCGAAAACGCATATTGTATTTTATTTTATGAGGTTCGGGCGTAGATTTTTTTTTTGCGATTATCATAATAGAAAATGAATTTGCCACATTAAACAATAAAACCATATCCGAAAAGAGGTTTATAAATAGGATAGTTTGGTCTTTAAAGTGTTTTTTATAGACCTTATACATTATTTTTATAGGCTTTTTAAAAGACTTTAAAAAATGACAGATATTTTTAAGGGCCAAGATATGTTCTACACGCAGTATTGGATTGAAGCATCTATAATACTTCTAAGCGATCAAATTTTCAAAACAAAAACGTAAGATTTTGTATGATTTTGCATTTTTTAGTATGGCTTCATCTTAAGCGATACCCTTTTTTCATAAGTTTTACAAAATCCTTGATTCAATCGAAGATAAATTTTTTAAATCAGTTCTACAACCATTATATTAAAAAATTATTATTTTAATCGAAAAATACCAACCACTCTCAAACTATAAATGTGAAACAGAAAAGACAGAAAAAGGTTCAGTCGCATCTGGGAATTAAACCCAGGACCTCCTACAGTGTGACACAGACAATAGGCCTGCACTGGGTCTTAGATATACGAAACGTAACTGGCCATGAGAGAAAGATATAAAGAAAATGTGTGCTCGCACCTCTCTCTCTTGACCCTACAGTAATATACGAAACGTAACTCTCTCACTTTCTATCTTCACTAACTTATATCTCCCTCTCTCCTCCCGTAAGCCTCGCTCGATCACACTTTTCGTAACGCTCTAGTCACGCATTCACCAGCTTACTCCCCAAGTCAAGCGTGCGTAAAGAAGTTTTTTTTTTAAAATGCTTTGATCTTCGGTTGATTCTTGGTTGCGAAACATATTATTTTACATAAAACAAAAAATTGGTCGCTAGTGTGGCTAATAGGCTGTTAAATCGTTCTATTAAAATCAGTACTGTCAAAGTACCGTTAATTAAACATTATTCATCAAATGAAAACATTGAAGCGTAAACTAACGAAAAGCAATTCTTTCTAGTGGTTTTAAAATGTTAATATTTCATAGATATTATGCTTATTCAAAGAAAACTGTTAGTTACTACTAGGTATTATATAAAATAATATATTTTTTCTGTATAACTGACAACCCCTGCCTTCTGCGAGGCTTAAACTTATTCGGTAGCCATAAAATTGCTGGAAGGTTCAGGGATGATTGCCATCCCTTCTCTAGTAAAGATGTACGGCCCCCACCCCCAACACCCCAAGAATAATAAATTGTTCGTCAGAAACGGGTGCAAGGGTTGCAAATTGGGATTCTGAGGAGGCTTCTATTGATGTAACGGAGAACCATCCCAATGCAACCACCCTTATGTTTTAAAGTATGTAGATACCTACCATAGGCACATAATGCTTGTGTACGTGCGTAGGTAGGTACTATTTTTGTACTTGGAAATAATGCTTAACACCATAATAAAAAGCTTCTTTAGAACAATTAAATGATTATTTTAGTTGTCAGGGGCATTTTTCAATGACTAGACTCAATCAGTTGTCTTCTTTTACTTTTTCCAGTAATTTTACATATTATTTATTTATTTATTATTTTACATTACATACATTTATACTGTAAAAATTACATAGTAATAATATTTCATAATAACTTTAGACATTAAAATGTGTACAAGTGTTAATTTGTCTTGTAAGTCGATATTAGTTCCTAGCTAAGCAGATTGCCCGTTCTGAAGAACCAGATACTGGTTAAAATGCTGGTGTAAAAATATCCGTAAAAATTGTTGATTTTTGTATTTATTTATTTTTTTTAAAGTAAATATATATTAATGAAAATGACCAAAATTTATTCTGTATTATATTAAGGTTTTTATGTACATGCATCCGACAGAATTTTATTTACTCGTACTTTAGGAAATTTCGATCGGGTAGTCGTTTCTCACGTATTGTTAGGAATAATGAAATTATCATTCACTCTGTTACGAATTAACTGAGCTTTGTTTTATGTAGATACCTATAGCGTCAATATTTATAGTTTCTATGAAAACAATTTTTTACTTAATTAGGAATTATGAGGTAAAGAAATAATATTATAGTATCAACATCCCACCTGAGGAATTCTTTTCTGAGGCTATATTGGTTTGGATTATGACATACGAGATAGGTATCAGAAATTCAGAGTATCAGACAAAACGATTGGTTATGAGATAGGTGTCAGAAATATAAGAAACATCATGTAAAGATTACAATAATTTTTTTTTGGTTTCTCTATTTTCATTGCGAGAGTGGTTATTTTCTTTATTTCTATGATAATTATACATATTCGTAATGCAATCTTTTTAAAAGATCTTAACTTATTTGTCCCAAAACCGTACCGACAGCAAAATGTTTGCTGAATCAATAAACATTCCAGGCAGGAGGATGTGAAAATATCTAATACAAGATAATATACAGAAAGGGGGTTGGGCGTAGCAGAGGGGGTTGGAATGATAAGGAGAAGGAAACTGGGGGGGGGAGGTTGGACGAGAACGGGGAGAGTTTGGTCAGCAGAGCGTGAACTAAAGGAAAATTAGAAATGTCTCCTCATGCTGTAAGGGGGAACCGTGGGGTATGTGGGGAATGGGAAGGGGGGAAGTAATGAGTTGGGCTTAGGGGGGGATTATTGCCTCTTCTAACACACGTCCGACCACTTCATATTCTAAATTCACGCTTGCCTTGTATTTCAGAAAGGTTGCTATTCGTAACTAAAGTGGGTACCTACGTGGGTACTACACAGTAGAAGTATACCGTTTATGTATGAATAGACTACCTTTACTGGTGCACACACTTATGTGGGAAACTGCCGTCGTAAATTGTATCCTAACTCGATTTTCTCCACCGTGATTGCACAATCTTAAGGTACCCACACACAGCATCCCTCAAAATTGAAACACTTTACGGTTAAATATTCACACGAGGTTAAAAATATCCCGTATTAACTCAATTAACCGATTAGTGCTTAAAATGATGCAGTTTTTTTCTCTCTCGTCTTCATCTGGCTTACGTTTTGTTATGTTGTGGTGTTTGTGAATACAAAATAAATTATTATTAAGTTTTATCGGAATGGTATCTGAAGGTTATACAAATCAATGTAATACATCATTAGAGAAGATAATACCTACTTATAAACCTAAAACAGAAAAAGTCGCAGAAATATTAAAAGATATGGGTCCCAACTGTGAATCGAACCCCGAATTAGGTCTTACCGTAACAACGCCTTGTCATTTAAAAATAAATTAGTTGAAGATAACAGTGTTAATTTTTAATATGAAATAAGAAATCGACAAAAATGAAGTAAATTAAATAGATCCCAATGGCCGAGTAAGCGCTGTCCCGGTGAGACAAGAGATCCTGGTTCGATTCACTGTTGCGACTGTTACCTTTTTATTTTTCTGTGTCTTGTTCTGTATCATGCTTCGTTTAGGTTTATTAGCATTTTCTTATTCTTTAATGAAAAACTATTATTGTTAGGAAGTAAAGTTTTTAGTTGTTTTTGAAACGCTGCAAGATGCTCCTGTCCCATTCAAAGCTAGGGACAACATATTTATTGACCAAAAAAATATTCGTCCAAATAATATATATTCCTACAGGACGAATGCATATTAGCAAAAAATATTTCTCAGAAATAATCACACGTAACGACGAACGATCATTCATTAAATATGATGCATTCTTTAATTTAAAAAGTGCAACTGCAATCATTGTTGTTGTGGTTTTTGTATTTAAATTTTTTTTTTTTTCATTTTCAGATTTTGTTTTTTGTATTTGTATACAATATATACCTACGCCTATTCGATTGTTTACAATAATATGTGGAATATCTACTTAATACCACGATATAAGTAAACATAAGTTGAAGAAATTGTTGAATTTGGGTCGTGAAATCTAGATTCTAAATTTATTTAATATTTTTATTAAGCTAATAGTTTTCTGGAAAAGGTCAAAGATTCTACATTTAAATATAATTTGTTTTGTAAACACCAGTTATTTAATATGTCTATATTATTAGATTGAATATCTTGACAGTAGTTTAAAAGGATTATTTCTTTATAAAAGTTAAGATCGTCGGCGAGCAGCAATATATCGACGTCTTTAAAGCAGTTTAATATGTCGTTATAAAGACGAGAAATAAAACTGGGCCTGTATGATTACTGTGCGGTCCGCCACTAGTGGTAGAAAATGGTTTTGATGTATAAAATTTAATTTTCACAAATAAGGTTCTGTCAGATAAGTAACTAATTATCCAACTTAACATATTTGCTCTGATTCCCAGATCTGGAAGTTTTCGGATCAGAACTTTGTGAAACACTTTATCAAAAGCCTTCGAGAAATCAGTATACATACAGTCAACTTGTTTATTTTTAGAAAAATATTCCAATGTATAGTTTTGAATGATCATTTGTGTTGTGTTTAGAGCTATGTTGGAAAATATTTTTTAAAAATGCCGTAAATCTCACGTGCACTTTAATTCTTCAATAAAACCACTATCACTTGAATTCCATTTTATGTTAGGGAGGTTGTGATCTCAAAGAGTAATAATTTTAGAGTGGGATATTTGTAGAGTAGATTTTCAATGTCTTCGCTGTGGATTTGGTAGTTTACGGAATCACATAGTGGTGGTGTTTACAAAGTTTCTATTATAGTTTTTTCTATAGTGTATTAATTTATGTAAATAGTCTTTCGAGTTTTCAATTTTAACGTTAATTTCTTTTTTAATTGCAATTAATTCTCCGCAGCCCCTTTTTTGGAATTGTATGTAGAGTTTCTATCGAAACAATAAATTTTATTGTTGTTAAGTCCGGGTTCTGTCGATTTTATTTCGGAGTCGAGCCAAGCTTCCATCAGCACATGAACATCGTAAAGATATGGCAGATTCATTCATCAGTTCATTTACTTTTGTGCATAGGTAGTCCTCGAGCATTCTGATAGTACTTCTTGAGTTTGAATATTTTTTTGGCGGAATTTCCACAATTTTAAGGCTTTCGTTTACATTTTTTATGGTAATATCATTTTCGCCATTTGACTTCCGTTTTTCCAGTTCTTCTCTTAAGTTTTTTAGATACTTTTATTGAAAAAGTGAAGCAACGGGGTACATCGGTGTACAAACAGTGGGGTATGTTGTTTTTATTTACATGATTCACCCTCTAGACTTCCAGTTTTAGCAGACACAGTTTGTGCCATTCTACCAATAGGTTTTAGGAAATTACTTGTATTTGGTATTTTTTATTGATCCTTACTTAACTTATTTGCTAGATCTGTCAATTGCAGTCATAGCTTTTTTTGCATTTTTTATCAATTTCGATTGTAAGAAAATAATATTTATTTGAAAAAAATTGCTTTAGGGTTAATAGTTTGCTCCCCTGGTAGTTGGTTTGCTCCGAGTACCTAGTGAACTCTGCAATATAATATGGTCATAGTGTAGATACTGTAGACTGTAGATAGCAATAATAATCTCCCTGATCATTATTTACACTTTGTCACTTTTATTTACCATTATACCACTCTCTCTTAAAAACCTCAACAGTATTACATTTAAATCTCAAATAAAAAGCTGGATACTAAATATAGGGAGAACAGAAATTGAAAATATACTGATATCAAATACAGACTAAAACCGAATCTACTGAACTGAATTATAAAAAAAACACCATTTTATTTAATTTTTAATTATTTACAAAAAATACTGCATGATACCTATATATGTTTTAATTTCTTTTAATTAAATTATAATATATAAATGAAATCCTCAGCACGGGAAATCCCAGTGAGGATATCATTATCTCTAGATGTTTGTAAAGAAAGGAAGACAATAAATCATTATTATTATTATTTTGTTTCATCTTTTGACATGATTTTATAGTCACGTTTCATATGTTTATGAAAGATTTTTTTCAAATGTTTATGAAGGATATTTTAAGAATAAAGATTCTCTGTTTTTCTGTTAATTTGTATACAACCACTATTGAATGTGCTCACCTTTTCACTGTTGTTGTAATCGCTATATGATGTGGGTTCACCAGTTTAAAAAAAAAAAACTTCACAAGAGTCCCAACTGCTCCCGTCTGGAGCCAGTGAGACTATGGCATCCCAAATTGGGGTATGCTGTGAGGCTGTAGGTAGCAGGGAGGGGTAGGTGGGGAAGTACTTAAGATAAAATCTGGTCACCGAAAACGCCTAAAGTCATTTCAAGCAAAATATCAATTCTAAAGGATGGTCTTATACCAGGGCCATACTGAGAGTATCTTACACTCGGGGAAGTGATTCCCGAAATTATTTAGAGTAAAAAATATAAATGAAATTTTGGTCCCTGGTGACAATTTTGATGATTGTAATTTTTTAATTCAACAAAAACATACAAAATCAGTCGGTATTGGACAGTTAGGGGCGGGGTGAAGGTTTGGTCGGTTACTCGACTGAGTTTCCGGTGAAGATATGTGGAAGATTTTTTATTTGATTTTAAAGACAAAATTTCAAAAAAAAGTCATTAAAATCAATCGGTCACCAGACACCAAAATTTTGTTTTTTACTTCGAATAATGTCAGGAATCACAGTAAATCTCCACAAAGTGTGCAAGCTGTGAAAATTTTAAATTTATCATAATTTATAATTTTCTAATGGCAATTTCATTAATATAACCTGAAAATGTTTCAACAAAAAATAAATAAGTAATCATTTTCATTTTTTTCATTTTCAGACCCGCAAGCTTCAACTTTCATCGTTTGACATCTCATCATCGATCATCGGCATCAGAACTTCATATAGCCATTCTTCATCATCATCATCGTGACCTCACAACATCATCACTCAATAATACAATAAACACAAGCTTCAAACAACGTAAGGAAGACAATAATCCGAGTTGCTTTGTATGCTTTGCTAATTAAACGCTTTAAGAACTGACACGCTTTTTTAATATAACACGCTTCTGCTTTTTGCTTTGTTTTATTCTGTAGAAAAGTATGCATTCTAATCAGGTTTAATTTATTTTTTTAATAAGTTAAAACTACATTTGAAAATGTTGTATTTATACCTATGTGCATACTCTCTGTTTTCCTTATTGTAAATTTAATTTATTTGTATTTAAATGATGTTTTTGTGACAGTGTTATTATGATTATAAACTTATCTACATATACTACTAAAATGGGATCCTATGAATAGCCGATAAAAAAAAAGATATAGAATTTTTTTGTTTTTTTTTGCGTTATATCCAAACAGAATACTCTGAGGAAAAATCCATTAGGGCCTATATCATCTTTGGTGATGATTTGTGGAGGGTCTTTATATGGAGATGAAGTTGTGGGAAGAAAAAAGGTGTGAGAGGTGGTTTGGAATCTGGAGGTCAATGTGTTCAGAAGAGACTGTCATATGAATCCACCCCTTCCACTCTACCAATCTCTCCCCATCCAGCCCGCCACGAAATAGGTGGGCAAACACATCCGCCGCCAAGACCCAGACAAACTTCATCCAATAAACCCGGGCACGGGTGTTAGGGTGTCTTATGGCAGGGGTGTTAGTTATCCAATAAGTGGTTCTCGGGCCTGCGGTACCCGTTCCCGCCTCCCAAATTGTTTAAAAGTTACTCCCGAATGCATTATTACTCCCAGATGCATTTATTAGAACTGTAAAATAATTTTAAAGAAATATCTGAAAAAATAATTGTAACCTAACAAAAATCATGGATTTTCCACAATAATTTAAATTGGAATATATTTTTTTCAAAGGTATTGTGTTTTTTCAATAAATTTTAATCCAATGATTAAATTGTGTCGCCTGTCACTTGGGATAAATTATGGTATTTTTATGATTTCATTAAAATAAAAGTATCTACCTAATAATTTCAAACAAACGACTACTCTATAACAAAAGATATGGAAAAGTCCCGATAAACCACTTGTAGTAGTTTGTTAAAGCGTTCTTTGATCTTAGATAGCTTTCTTATGTCGTAAAAAATACTTACATGTTTTAAAGTAGGTATAATTCGAAAATTCATCATTGAATTTTTTAAACAAATTGATTTTTTAATTGTTGATGAAATGCGGAAAAAAATTATTACGGATTTATTTAATTTAATGAATTGATTTTTTTAGCTAAGTTATCAATTAGGGCAAAACCTCAATAAAAATCTTTTTAAAAAAGAAAATATTTTTCGCTGAAAAATCCTCAAGAAAATGCACCACCATCGCCATCTAGCGGTGGCGTCCTGAATTTTTTTTCTTGTTTTTACAAACGCGAGAATGGAAAGTGCTTTTTTAAAAGAGGAAAAAACGTCAGACTGCTTTCTGCACACCCCCAGCCTTCACACACATAACCACATGAACTGTGGACGTACGGCATCGGACCGCGTATGTGTGGGAGAGTGGGGAACTTTTTGCATGTTTGAGTCTGCACACATTCAAATGGGAGACTCAAGAGACCTGCCGGAAAACAGAACCGAATTAGAAATGCATTTTTTTCGTAATTTTATAAGATAAACGTAATATAATGATATCACTTCTTGAAAGGGTTGAAAAAGGGGTGAAGGTATATAATTTTAACACTATTTATCTTAGTAACTCTCTGATTGTTTCACAAATTACATACACCCACCCATAAAGATAGATACCATTAAAAAAAAATTATAAAAAATAAAAACTATCAAGTATCAGAACTTTATTAAGAAAGCTTTTTCTTAGAAGTGATTGTTCAACAGCATTTGACCAATCATCAAGTTCTGTGCAAGTTCCAGTAATTACCGTTCAAGATGAAATAATAGCAGAACTTGAATTTCATCTCTAAAATTAATTGAATTGATCGCATTCTGTGAAACAAGCCGTCCTTACAGTTACGACTTTTTGTTTCGTTGCAGTTGATTGATATACCAAATAAAGGGTTTTCTTTGTGATCACAAAATAAAAATAGCCCAATAAATGCCTTCCATGTAGAATTGATGAATTGAAACCAATGTCGTCAGATGATTGTCTTTTCCTTTTAACTTTTCGTTCCAGCCCATTTAGCACTCGCACTGTCTCTCTTAAATTTGCCTGACATCGTATATCGCCAACCCATCATGATTTATTTATCAGGAAGCAATCTTCCCAACATGCCTTCCATTGATAATATGCTAGGTGTAACTCTAAGGGATCAGCTTAAGCACGGGGGCCCCATCGAATCCCGAGTCAAGTCAAACCTCTCAAAAGCTGGGCGTAGGTACTGTACAGGACCCTCAGATGCTTTAATAGTTGGTACAAGAATGCTGAAAAATCGCAAATTCGCCACACTGTCGAATTTGGCAGCTTCCTCTGGCCTGGAGCCCCAAAATTACCTGAAAAAACCCTTGACTTCGGTGCAGTGACGGGCGGTCAGTTTGATAGATTCCTCTCTCTTAACAAAAGGATCGCAATCTTTAGAGCAATCCTTTTGTGTCCTACATACGGTGTCCTTGTTCTACTGGTATAATAATGGAAGATGCTCCGAGAAACTAGCGTCATTGATCCCTTCTGCATCCATATGCACAAATATGTGTATATGGTTGACGTTTGTCACATGGGAACGGGTTGCTTTTACCACTCGTTCTCGAGTTCAACAGCTCGGCTGTGGGCCGCTTCCGACTTTACCAGCTTCTGTATTTCCTCACTCCTACAACATGGGTCTCTTCAAGACGACGCCGACGAAGGCCGCGAGGGATATTATTTTCCTCAGGGCCTCTATGTGGAGTTAATTTAAAAAAAAAATCATAATGATGATGAAACGCAGTAAGTTTGTATTGGAAATTTGACTGAATTATAGTCTGACTTTTGAATCGCGAAACACGTTCACGTTTATGTTATACCCAAGAATCGCATACTTTATTCGTGAGAATTAGCTCTCAACGGGTTAAGTGGAAAAAAGGTTAGATTGAAAAGTCTTTTGATGGCTTGCGGCCCTGCCGACATTCGTCCTTTTCGGGCGTAGCGTATCGTCCTTTTCCCACGTTAGCGTCTAACGCAAAAGCAAGTAACGATCGTTATTTCCGTGGCTCGGCTATAAGTCTAGGTGCCTCCACGACACCCTACGTTCGTCCGTATAAAATACACGCTGCGCAAAAATACGCGCCGTGTGCTCGCCGCGACGGGGATATCTCCCCTCCCGCTCGGGCGCCACTTGGCCTAGGAAACTGATAAACGCGCGCTTTTATGCAGGCAAAAATAAGCCTTCAAACCATCCGCCCACGGGCCAAGTTGGAACATGCAAAATGTATAAATTTCCGCTGGTTTAAAACGAGGCGCGCCCGACGCTAGAAGTACGGCATGGCGGGCTAACGATTGTGCGCCGAAAAGATGCGCAGATTGCGTTTTTGGTGTATTTTTTTTCGAAAATTCGAACTTTCACGAGCTCTCCCCCCTTTTCGTCCGCCGTTCGTTCCACCCCGATTTTTTCGTGTTGCCGTCTCTTTCTGGTGCGTGTTAAGTATAGTGTGCTTTCGTCCTGTTCTCGCGGGGTAGGTTTTACGAGCGGAACTCGGACGAACTTCCCCGCACGACCCCCTACCCCCGCCCCTGGGGGGGAGGGGGCTTTGCATAATGCCGGGTCAGGCGGGTGTTAGGGTGGCTTTTTATACCGAGATAAGTTGGTCTGTGTTTCGGTGGACGGAGGGAGGAGGGAGGGGGAGGGGGAGGGGGGAGGTGAGGTTGTGGTGGTGCCAGACAGCACTCGGTGTGTTGTTTGAATGGCGTTCGTAATTTTCTTTGTTCGAAACGAGAAATAATGATTGAGTTTTATAGACAATAAATCCTTAGAAATCTCAACGTTTTACTATAAATTACATACTGACTAGGCAGATTCTCATGATGTGTAAGGTACACATAAATTATCATAAAAGCATACTTATTATTACATGAGAAGCTACTACAAAACTGACCGCCATATACAATTAAAATATTTCTAAGCCAGTAGATACCTAATAAATATTTTAAAATAACTTTTACAATTGAAAAAAGTATTTATTTTTATTAGTAAAACCTCACATTGAAATATTAATTGAAGATGATATTTGCGATTCAGAATCAAAAAATTGAACAGGGAAAAAAAATAAATACGGTCGTATCTAGGAATTGAACCCAGGACCTTCGCCTTACCGTGGCGCTGCTCTACAACTGAGCTAATGGTGCCCTATCATATTCGGTTATATTTAAAATACTTCGACTAAGAACTACAAACATTAGCTTCATTTTCTTATGACCGAAGGGAATAGGGTCCCATTAGCTCAATGGTTAGAACAGCGCCGCGTCACGGCAAGGCTAAGATTCTGGGTTCAATTTCTAGATGCGTACTTTTTTTTTCTGATTTTTCAGTTTCAAATTTTCGATTTAGAGTCGCTAATATTATCTTCAGTGAAAAAAGGTGTGACAAAATATTATGTTAAAAAGTGACCGGTCAGTGCTGGCTGAGTTGGCGTCGCGTTTGGGTCCAACCCGGGGATCCATTACGATACAAACAGTATTTTCCACTTTCTTTGGTGGTAGTAGGAGATTTTCAAATATTGTCAGGTTATTCGTAACCCGGGAATATTTTACTTTCTTTAAAAAAAAGTATTATTTTGGCACCGCAAAAATACGCCCTGACCTTATGTACCAACCTGAATTTGGGGTTTCTAAATCAGATTTTAAACTCCAGTTCCATAGTTAGCACGTTACATCTGACGGCTTTAAAAATATCTAAATCTGCATTCATAGATCTCAATTTTTCTTCTGGTAAGTAGATATGGTTAAAAATAATTGATTTCTTAATAAACAAATCTCTTACTATACATAATGCTGTCATTTCTTATTTATCGGGTATTAATTTTGAGTGAACGATTTTACCACCAAAAATTCCCACGAAGAAAAATCGCAAACAATATACTCTAAATTTCGCCGAACGTACAAACTTGTTCCGACATTTTTTCGCACACATTCATAAAGATTCCACACAACCAACATAAAGGCCAATCTGCATACTTTTTTTGCACCCCTGTACCGCGGCTCGTACAGTGTACATTCATAAACGCGGATGTATTTTTACTCTCCGCTGCAAGGCTATTCCACCAAAAAAAACTGGGTAATGTCATTGATCTTGCGCACGTTACTGTTTTTTTTTGTTTTATTCCTTTTTTTTAAATTGATTGATCAGAAATATGTAATTTTTGCGTCACAATAAACCACGTGTGGGATCGAACACGCGAGGCAATAAATTGTTTCATGAATTTTGTTCGCTTGTTCTGACGGAATAATTGCAGCATTTTTTAAATGAAGCTTTTGATTGGTGATCGATTTTTCTTATGACATTATGCATTTAGAAAAGATTTTTTTGGTGAAATTTTTGTTAGAGATATGCTTGGTATTTCATCGTGTACTGAATAAAATAAGATTTTCGGAAAGTTTTTTTTTGAATCACACAATATAATAAATTAAGGAAACGATTAATGCTTAATCACTATTTTCGATTAATCTTTACTACAAATTGGTTTACATTATAAATTCAAATAAATATGCCTTGGATAAATTGAAACTTTTTGTATATTTCCATTGAATAGAATTAAAATCAAATTGTTCATTATTTTATAAAAAATATATGCATATAACTACTGAAATGTATAAACGCATATTAATTTTTATTTATTTATTCTTAGTATATTTATATTACAAAGGTATAGTATATTGTCCCCCACACTAGGAGTTCACCTGTATTGTAGAGGACATTTTTCAATTGTAAATTATAAGTTATAAAATGTAAGTAGTAAATTTCATTAAATTATTCTATAAATTATATCAAATTATCATATTATTACTAATATTAATATTATATAAATCTTATATTCAGTAAATTATAAAATGTAAGTAGTAAAACAAAAACAAACAGTGGTCTTAGTTAATATAAAGAAGAAACAATAAAAATCAAAATAATATACAGAAACAATAAAACATATAAGAAACAACTTTTAAAAACTATAATTCTGCGGTTAAAATTATCTGCAACAGTTACCTTTTTTTTTTCTTCCTTATAAAATTATTCGCCAAATTTATTTTTTAAAAGCGCTTTTGCAATTGAAGTTGTGACCTGTAGACTCCGACATTCAAGTGATTTTTATACCATCGATAAAAGGCACTCTAAAAATACATACATTTTTGGCTTGTGGCTTCCTCTTACAGACAGTTAATAAGAAGGCAATATAAAACGTTGTCTGAAGAATTCGCCTCAATGATTTCTCACAGATTAACAATAGCAGCAGATAAATAAAGTTTTACAAATACTTTCTACATAAATTAAGGATAAGATGTATAAGAAAATTATCTAATGTAGAAAAATAAAAAAAGACAAATACAGACAGTTAATAAGAAGGCAATATAAAACGTTGTCTGAAGAATTCGCCTCAATGATTTCTCACAGATTAACAATAGCAGCAGATAAATAAAGTTTTACAAATACTTTCTACATAAATTAAGGATAAGATGTATAAGAAAATTATCTAATGTAGAAAAATAAGAAAAAGTGCAGAATTTAAATAAATAAAAGTTAAATTATGTCAAAAATAGTGTTACACAAATGATAAAAAGTACAAGATGCATAAACAGAGATGTCGAAGTTGTTTTATTATGTAGGAAATCAGCTTTCAATTTTCTACTAAAAATACTACATGCATCAAAGATCAAAGAATATGTCAGAATCCCGAATAAAACAGAAAAAAGTGAAAGTGAATGGTGCAAGAAGTCGGGACACCCGAGAAATATGTGGAATCAAATACTTGAGTCGGGTCATGAGAACAACAAAAGTGTATATACCTAAGTATGAAGCTAGGAGTGTTTGCAGTCTATCAATTTTATATCTAAGTAGATAAACTTATTTAGGCGATTATCGGTTTGTACACAAAAAAGTTTTAGCCAATCACAAATCGGGCTATCAAAATCTGGATTTGTGTTAGTTTTGTTATATAAAAATGTTTTATGTGTAATGATTTTTCTTGCACCAGTTGTCTTCTTCCACGCAGTCAAACCACTTCTTCTTCAGTTTCCCTCGAGGACCTTCTACTGAGATACCAATTTGTTCATGGACTTGGGCACCCTGTCACCAGACATTATTTCCTTGTTAACGGTTTATCGAAGCCTCTGAGAACAATAAGTCTCACAATGTTTTGTGATATGGTTCATTAAATAATTAATGTTAATCTACATTTAAATAAAAAAAACAACACTGGCATTAGCTTAGTGTGATGGCCAAAAAAAAACAAAAAAACAGTAACCAATAAAATTTTACTAATAAAAAAATATAATAGATTATAATAAAACAAATAAAAAACTTTATTCCACTTAATTTTATTTGACCGTAACCGGTTTCAGCTCGTCAGAGCCATCTTCAGACTGGTACAAATAATTCTTAGCCTACGGTTTATATACATAACATATGGGGGAGGGAGAGAGGGGTAGTCTACAAGGATTTTAATGAATTATTTTGTTACTGAGTCGTTTTAGACTGTCGAATTTCTAAGTATTTTGGTAATTCCAGTGGGCTAATTACTTTGGGTTTGTAGCTCACTTCAATATCTATTGATTAGGGAAAAACCTTACAAGTAATTTGAATTATTAATGGACTAATTTTATTGTCAAATTTTTCCCTAATCAATAGATATTGAAGTGAGCTACAAACCCAAAGTAATTAGCCCACTGGAATTACCAAAATACTTAGAAATTCGACAGTCTAAAACGACTCAGTAACAAAATAATTCATTAAAATCCTTGTAGACTACCCCTCTCTCCCTCCCCCATATGTTATGTATATAAACCGTAGGCTAAGAATTATTTGTACCAGTCTGAAGATGGCTCTGACGAGCTGAAACCGGTTACGGTCAAATAAAATTAAGTGGAATAAAGTTTTTTTTTTTATTTGTTTTATTATAATCTATTATAATGGACTTCCACCACGAATTAACAGTTTCAAAAATAGAAATATTAAAAAAATATATATATTTTTTTTTTTTTAAATGACAGGGTTTCTTCCTTACGACTTTACCTATAATATGACAAAATATAAAAAATAATTAGTAAGAAAAACTTTATTTATTTATTGGAGCTTATTCTGGTATTATTTGAAGACGCCACAATTATAAAAATAAGATGGGATACAATATTAATTTCGTAGGTACAATGCAAGTCTTTGCTTTAAGTAAACATAAGGATTCCAAGACAGTTGATCTCCCACAGTTTGCCTCCGGGCATGCTTACATACAATATGCAATCGATTGGGGAAAATACGGCATACCTACTTACACAAAATATAACTAAGTATCCTTGAAGGGGATTTTAATTAATTTTCATTCAAATTCATCAATGATAAAACTACTAAATAAATTCCTTTGATATCCATACCGACTTATTATCAAAGGTATTTTTGTAGACGATTTACAGTTTGAAATTGGTAAGTAATGCACAAAAAAATATTTATAATTATATACATTTTTTTTATGAAATAAAAGAAAACGCATTTCCATTTTTTAATATTTTTTTCTGCAAGAGCGGGTGAGGCTTTTTTATTATTTTATAAGTCATTGCATATCTAAATCTATAAAAACGTTTTTTTTTTGAAAAGCAGGGCATTTGAGAAATTATGATAAAATAAATAAAATTCGCGATGGTTCAGCTCTGGAAAATGTTTTCAGAACGTTCTACTTATCAACGAATTAAAAAAAAAAAAACTATGTGAAAAAAATGCATAACTAAATTCGTAAAGTAATTCTTGCCTTTTTTTAAGTAAAATATATTTATCTAAAAAAATACTTGAGAACGGCTTATTAGGATAACATGCAAATAAAATTGGATGAGCATATTTTGCAGAAAATTATTATTTTTTTCTCTATTGTTCGTATGATTGATAATTTCGTAACGCTCAGACATCAGTGACGATTTTTCCAATATTTACATAAAATTCTAACATGCTTGAAAACTAAAAACAAAATATAAAGCCAAAAATATTTTCGTCTAAAAATATTATTGTTATTAATAATGCAACATTACTGCCATCTCTAGTCGAACCGTCCAAGCTTTTTGCTGAAAGCTCTTTGTATTTTTGGGTTTCGGCCTGAAACAGGGAGGGGAAGAATGTGGAGACACGCACACATGCACACCTTTTCTATGTGGAATATTTTATATTCTCATATAGTGTTAGTTCGACAGGATATGCAAATTATGTTACAGTCAAACACACGAATCTAGAAAAACTATAAAATATCGAAAATAATGAATGCCTTACATATAATATATACATTACAAATTATGCTCAAGCTTTTACTCAAAGTACCTAACTATAAATAATATAATTTTTTACCCTTGTGAGAGCACGAGTAAACAGGAAAAATACATGTTCAAAGCATTTTTGTGCGCATTACTTACATTGTAGTAATTTTAGGTAAAAATAAAGTATCTATCATCTGCCTATCAATCTTTCCAGCAGTGATTCTTGACATTATTTTAGTAAAACATGTTGGTCTTCGGTGACATTTTAATTGTTTTTTTCCGACTAAAATATCAAAATACTAAAATATATCCTTTAAAAATATCATTAGGTACCTATTGATCAATATCATTAGGTACTAACTGTTTTTTTTCGACCAAAATATATCGTTAGACATGTGAAAGTAAAAAAAAAACTGTTTGTTTTTTAAAACAAAACTACACTATAAAAATTATCCAATAATTATTATTATCATTACTTTGTTAGTAGGTACCTAGGTACTCAATGCGAAAGTGAATTGGGGGGAAAAGCTTAGAAAAAAACTCAAAGTGATAATTCCCTAACGATAGATATGTACCTATATTTTTTTTGTAACGTAAGTTTGTAATATTCCTGTTACGGAGAAGAGAATAATTTTGATTTTCTGTTTATGCAATTATAATGTTTTTTTTATGTTTAATATTTCATTATATTTGCACAGTAGGTTTGGCAAGATTTTTTTAAAAAATAATTATCAATATTTTATAAATAAATAAAAACATAAGAAATAAATTAACATACATCCGTACTAGACAACTAGATACTTGCTACACTTTTTGATTAAAAAAAAATATTATGTTTAATCAAGTATTTTGGCCTCAAATAGAAATTTAAGTTTTGTAGCGCAGCCGTTCCTCTCGTAAGACACCCTACCAGTAACATCGCGCGCTTTCAAGTTAAATGTTGCGGTTACTGTTCGCAAAGTAGCCAATTATAAAAATACCCAGTTTTTTCGCATTTTGTTGCTAAATCAGGGATTTATCCAAATAAAGTTATTTTTTCCTATGCTTCGTAAGAAAAGTAAATTATCTACAGAATCGCACCATAAGTTATCTCTACCCAAAGCTTTGTAAGAATAGTAAATTATCTACAGACAATAAAATACTCCTATTCAAGACCACTAACGGAACCATATTTTCATACGCTGCACCTATTTTGGAAAACGCAGTGACTTCAAACATAAAACCTTTGCAAACCTTTCAAAACAAAGTCATTCGAGTATAATACTGAATGCTCTTTCGTGGATCAGGGTTAACCACTCTACACAAAGATACAAACATTCCCTTGATAAATGAACTAATTAAATCACTTACATAATCATTTCATGCCGGATTACATTTGTAAATTCGCTATCTAAATGAAAATTCCATACAGTATAAGAGTGCCGTTTTTGTGAAAAATCACCTCATGGGCGCTGTACAAATACATAGGGTTAAATTCTTTTTTTAAATTTTTATTTTATTTTTATTTTCTAAAATTCTTTTCTTAAAGAATAGGCCATTTGCATCACATTTTTTAAAAAAAAATTCCGGTTTAGGCAAATATTCTAAGACATTTTTTTTTTTTTTTTTTAATCTCATTTTTGAAACCCTGGCGATTTTTTGAAAATTTCAATCTGAAAAATCAGACCATTTTTATAAACCGGAAAGACGGGATATAATTTTATGGGTGCGAAAAA
Organism: Limnephilus lunatus; assembly: GCA_917563855.2. Lineage (NCBI taxonomy): Eukaryota > Metazoa > Arthropoda > Insecta > Trichoptera > Limnephilidae > Limnephilus > Limnephilus lunatus. The sequence goes on along the minus strand of OU830602.1, from coordinate 11,685,447 downwards.
ACGATGATTACATTGCCGAAAATCATTTAAAAAAAAGAACGTTTTCCATACGAATAGCAATAAATTGTACGGGGTTCTCTTCGTAACATCTGTAAAAACACTTTATCGCCATCTTTATAAAAAAATCAAACCAAAGGATAAGTTCGCATAAAACAAACAATAAATTTGTGAACGTTAAACGCAAATTCAAAAATTCGCCGGAAATCAAAGTGTTGCCATATAAAAAAAAAATGAATCAGTGTGGAATTTTACAAAATTAAGGGAACATAATCGGAGACGGGACATTTTAATGTAGTGACGTCACGAGTTCAAATAATGGATTTATTTATTTAAAAATAAAAAAGACTATACATTTCTAAAAAAAAAATTAAATATTTTCGTAATATTAGTAAAAAAATCTATCCACACGATTTTTTCCAAGTCGTTATGAAATCCTTGCAAGTGGCCTATTCTTAGGGTCTATCTAATTTTACTATTTACAAATGGATACAGAAACATACTTACCTGGCAGGTCACTTCCGATAAATATACTTTAATTATAAAGTCTCTGCTTGGAGAACATTAACATTAACACGTGGAGGACATTATATCACTGGACATTGAACGATTTTACATTTGCTACCCCCATCACTATAAGTATTACATGTATGAAAAGATTGTGGCAAAAGTAGGGTTGTTATTTATTTTGAAAGACTGATATACTTAAAGAGTATCTAAACGGTATCCATATGAAAGACGGAAAACGGTCCTCCGAAAAGAGTAACTCCTGTAACATCTCTGCATTTAGTTTTATGAGATTTTCCCGTTCCCACCATTTCAGCAAAATATCTAAAGCGTAAAGTAACATTTAAAAAAAAACCATTAAGTACATTAGAACAATATTTTTTTAATACTATTTGTATTCTGAATTTAAATTAGACCAAAGATCAAAATAAAGTGAAATTGCAGGACAGTACTATTAGCAATGCATAAAGAAAAACAATTCATTGTGATCTTTTCTCACTAGTTATTCAATGGTGTTTTTGTTGAAGGAACACCATATTGATATTTTAGCTGCTATGGACTGTAGTGGCAGTATGTTGAATGCGTGAGGCGCTTCTTGTATATATATATATAAGTATGAGGTATCTATGAGCAAAGGTTGTCGTATATTTATTGTACTTCGATATCAAAACTCTCCCTTTTGTTTAGGATTTTACGGCTTTACTACGGGTACCTAATAAATATTGCAGATTTTGTACTATGATTCTCTAATTAATATGATTAGTAGACCCTTACATGACAAAAACAAAGTGGGTGAAAATAATTCAAGTAAAAAGAAAAAAATGTGAAAAAATATGTAAAACCGAGGTAGTCATGCCTTCTGGTATCTAATACACAAATAACTGGAAATTCAATTGTGAAATACGACAGCAACGAAGAAGTAAAATCCATATAATTTGAATAAAATCATTCTACCCTGCTCCCCCAAACGTTTTGTATATAGAATGGTTTAAGGGATCATTATACCAGCTTGAAGATGGCCTTCATAGGCTAAACTGGTTACGGTCCAAATTGTGTTAATATATTTTGAGAGTTTTAATTCTATTGATTAAAATTTAAAAACTTTCATGTACTTGCTCATTGCACACCATCAACATCTGTAAACACAAAAATACAGTAACCATGTGAAAATAACACAAAAATCCTGTGTTATTTACATTCCGCGGAGTTGAAAATATAGCCCATCCTAATACTGGAATTATCGCCACCACTTTTTAAAAGTTTTTTATTTCCATTACATAGTGAGTAATGTTTCGTGTCTCATTTTTTTGGGTTTTCAGTTTTGTATCTATATTTTGGTGGCATCGCTAGTTTGCTTAAACAAAAAACAAAAAACTTTAGATACATTTTTTGTTCCTCTTTCGACTAGGTATTCAACTTGTCCTCTCTTTTGGAATTTTATTGGAATTTCGCTATTATAAAAGTAAAAGGGTCAACTGACGATTCGATTTGATCGGTTCTAGTTGAACGAAGTATGTATTAGGGTGGTTAAAAAAACAAAAGATTTTTTTCGAACAAAATTTTAAGCTCAAAAATTAAAAATTGATTGACATCTTCCAGTCGCACATTGAACTAAATGTTTACAAAACTTGACAAACTTACTTAAATTTCTACCATTGACTGTACTTATTTTACGGTTCGATAAAATTAAATAAACTACGCATCATTAATATTTCAATGTTTTCCGTTCGCGCGATGTGTTAAAAAATGGGGATTTACAATTTTTTTGCAATTTTTATTGTGCAGCTCTTCGCCCTTTTTGTAGTCAATGTCAAACAACTTATTTGGTAAGTATTTTCCTACACACCCTGAAAAGTTGACCATTATCCTGTGGAAGCCGCATATAACATATTCTCAACTTTTATTTTAATTAATATAATAACTTGTCAAGCGCTGATATTTTTATGTAGATACTTATTGTGCTTGGGAGTAGGTGTACAGCGTCTAGCGCCGGCTAGACTATCATGGTATCCCCAATTGGTGTATGTTGGGAGGCTGCAGGTAGTGGAGAGATGAAGGAGATGGGGAATGTGCGGGACTACCTGGCTAATCAGATCTGATCACCAAAACCAATTTTGAATGTAGATCTTTCACTAGGGAGGTATTGAAAACATCTACCACTCATAAATATATTATTTTGAATAAATAAATTGTGAAATAACAAATTAATCAAGGAAACTTTACTCGCGCGAGCCGAGACGTTAACCCGTGACCTTCATAACTTAGGACTTATGTACATACTATTTTATGTGCCGATCTTTTCTTCTTTTCTGCCGAGTAATTTTATAATGTATTGGTTTGGTAAGCGTTCATTAAATTTGCTTTGTTCTACATTTTTACTAGGGTGCAAAGTAAAACAGGTTTTATGAATGACATGATTCTTGCAGTCACGAAACTTTGGGCATACATTCATCTTGGCTGATCTTGGGGATCTGCAAAGTCCGCCCAAACAAAGTAATGGTACACCCGGGATTAACCATTGTTATTTCATATTTCATTTCTGATAACCTGTCTTATCTCACCAAACATTGATACTATCGGCTTAGGAGAGGTTTCCTTCGATTCAGCACAAGTGAAATTAAATAATAGTAATAACTATAACTCACTCGACCTAGTTTTTTTACATGTATTTATTCGAAAATCCCCCCTACCACCCAAGGAGGTCCCAGGAGGGGTGTTTCACTTTTTTTGGCGTACTCTGCAGATCTTCATTTGTACTACAAAAATAATGTTATTTTGGTGCTATTTCACCTATAATAGTTATACAGGTACAGGGGGTCAAGCACGGAGAAATCGATAACTTTACAATATCAGTAACTTCCGACAATTGTTTATCAATATACCGAGCACGGTTACAGTTGACAGCCAAACGTCTTTTGACTGGAAATAAATTAGAAATCGGTATACGCTGGCAAAACTGGCGGATCTGTCTACAAATTCACATTCCGAAACATCAAACGCCAATAAATCACGTAAAAATATTAATAAATAGACATTTTTCAATGGAAATTCTAACCTAAATACACATTGGCATTCTTCATTCACTTACTAAACGGCAGTTAATTAGTTAATGAGGTCTTTAGCCATATATCAACCATTTACGAATCTCAAAGATCGAACGCAATAAATTGATTGCGTCTTAGATGCATTGTCTAGGTCTGTGGATAACGTGTATGATTTCTTTAAATTCTAAGAGCTTCGTTAGTTCAATCAGTTGATTGAATAATCCAGCAGTTTTGCATAACGAACGATTTTATTAAAAAAATATGTGTATTGACAGTTATCGAAACTTAAGAAAGTAAGCGCTAAAAAGCGCGTCATCGGTCGGAACATTTGTCAATAATCGTTGACCGTTTTCCCAAATACCAGTGGATGACGGATTTGATCAATATCGTATTTAAATAAAGTACACTCTAACAAAATAGAACGGGTTCAACACAAATTTCTTAGGTACTTAAATTTCAAGCACAAAATTCCAATAGAAAACATCAATTATTAAAGTTTGATGAATCGACTTAATTTAATTACGCTGTCTGACAGAAGAATAATTTCAGACCTAATTGTATTATACAGCGTCATGAACAACCTAATTGACAGCCCTGCCATCGTTGCTACTATTAAACTCTATGTACAGACAAGGAATACTAAACAAAATATTACATTCTTTTGCAACGCATACCCAACCAATTATATCAATCACACTCACTTACCAATAGGATGCATGATTTAGGCAAGAAGTTTGGTGATATTGTAGATATATTCGCTGATTCCCTTTATAATCTAAAAATACTTTGTGGAATCCTACAAATTATTGTAACGTGGGTATAATATATTTAACAATTTGATGTGTTATTGTAATGTTTTATATTATATTTTGTTCTATGTTATTGTCAAATATTATATTGTCTAAAATATTTCACGATTTTAGGCTATATTCTTCAAAAACTCTATTGTATTGTATATTCTTAATTTTTTTCACTTTTATAACTTTTAGTATAAATTCTATGTATGTGTAATTCTCGATAAACTTAAATAATATTTTATAATCTATGTAAAAGCCCCTACGGGCAAATAACAACAATAAATAAATTAATTGATATAGGATGTTTGTACAATAAATAAATAAACAATAAATAAATGAATTGATATAGGATGTTTGTACACTAAATAAATAAACAATAAATAAATAAATTGATATCGAGCGTCCATGCTAGACTTCCAGGTACTCTCCTCTACATCTAGAGTCGACCAATCAATTCATTATCCAATCCACTAATTTGCATTTCTTTTTCTTATAATCTCGAATACTTATATAAACATTTGGACATCATTCCGATGGTCCAATCACTTGAAATTTTTTAGCAAAAGTTCATAAATTTAATCCAGCCATACCTCTTGTGCTACGTGGTTACGGCGAAATGAGCTGTCAATTGCAGCGACCTATATAAACCAATTCAACAAAATAATTGACGAAAATGCGTAACTATTTTATTTTGGCTTGAACTTCTGTGTCATTCAACTTAATTTTCGTTATTTTACATTAGCTCGACACAGTCAGGATGCCCTGAGGAAAACAATTTCCTTCGGGGCCTGTGTAATCTTTGCGGATTCTGCGTGGGTGGTCTTTTTAGGGAAAGGAAGGAGTGGAACTTCTGAGAAGGTAAGGTGTGGGGAGTGGGTAGGAATCTGGGGATCAATGTGTCCGGGAGTGACGGACATATGAATCCATCGCTCCCAATGCGGTTGACTTGAGAGGTCCAAGGGTGTATCTCACGATCCGGCCCGCCACGCAACAGGTGGACAAACGCATCCACCGCCAAGACCCAGACTAACCTCACCTCATGAAAGCGGGCACCCCTACTTAGTCGTCAAACGTAGCGAACCATTTGGGATGACCTATGGCAAGGGTGTTGGTTATCGGGGTCGGTTATGGTTATGGTTCTCGGGGCGACGGTACCCATACCCGCCTCCCCAATTGTGAAAGGTACAAAGCTTCGATACGAGCTTCCTATTCTTCTTTTCTTTTCATTAAATATTCTACATTCATAGAATTTACAGGTAGAAGTAAAACCTTTAGAAAACTAAAATAGACAAGAGTGGGGAGGCTACGAAGCACCGCACAAGGAGGAGACCGTTTATTCTATCTCATTCTCTGGCAGGCTATATCCTGTAGATGTATGTGTTTGTCTTTTTTGTAGTTTCGCTTTTTCTTTTTATCGAGTTTCAAATCACAACGGTGCTAAAGACGTTAAGGTATTTTTACATTAGCTCCACACAGGACGCCCTGAGTAAAATAATTGTAGAGGGTTTTTTGAAGGAAAGGAAGGAGAGAAAGTTCTGGGAAGGAAATAGGTACGAGGGGTCGGTAGGAATCTGGGTGTCCAGGAGTGACAGATGTATGAATATATCCTTCCAACTGCGGTGCAAGTCGATGGGAACGAGTGATTCTGGCTGGAGGAGACGTCAAAAGAACTCCCTCCACCAGTCTCCCTCGATCCGGTTCACCGCGCAGCAGGTGGACAGCCGCATTGGCCGCCAAGACTTGGACAAACTTCACCCTATGAATCCGGGCACCCCTGCTAAGTCACCAAACTTAGCGAACCACTTGGGGTGACCTATGATAGAGATGTTGGTTATCCAATAAATGGTTCCCGGGGCTATCTCGCTCTAGTTTGCATATTGCTATATCCGCCACCACACTATACAGTAACATTATTCAGGTCCCAATCGCTTTTATATGAGTAACGCACATGAGTCCTAACAGCTCCCAATCCTCTGCAGCAACTGAGACGATTACATCCCATTTGGGGTATGTCGTAAGAATGAATGTAGTGGGAAGGGAAAGGATACCTACGGGGAAGAGAAAGGTGGGGAAGTTCCTCTCAATTCAGATCTGATGAGCTCTGATAGTAACCGATCATATGATACAATAAGACAATACGATAAAGAGTGTTGATTTTTAATTTTCGATATAATTTACCCTATTCCTTGCGCGAACTTGATGTAGTCGAATTAGTATCTAGTTTTCCGAACAAATACTATTATTTTATTTTTATATTAACTTTATGAGTAAAACCTCAAATTTTAACATTTAATTAAATGAAGACAATATAAGCGAAACTCAATCAAAAATCTGGAAACCGAAAAATCAGAAAAAGATATTGATACCTCTGGGACTCGAACCCAGGACCTCTCGCTTTCCGGGCAAACGCGCTGACCACCGCGCCAAGGTGTCGAAATCTTTTACTCATAAAGTTAAAATAAAAATAAAATATTCATCCTAGACTTGCAGAAAAGTCAATAGATGTCGCACATTAAATAAAATCGATGAAGATTTATCCAGACACTCTAGAGGGCACTTAGTTCGGGTTTGAACCTTGCAATCATACATAAAGATACCAGCCAATAATATGTGCGTTAAGAAAATGTGGGTGGTTCTTAGTCGAAGTATGATACATTTAAAAATGACCGAATTTGATATCAACACCTTGGCGAAGTGGTTAGGGCGTTTGCCCGAAAAGCGAGAGGTCCTGGGTTCGAGTCCCAGAGGTGCCAATATCTTTTTCTGATTTTTCTGTTTCCAGATTTTCGATTGAGATTCGATTATATTGTCTTCATTTCATTAAAAATACTATTATCTTTTCGCAAACAATCTACAAATATTATAATATATTTTTACTACAAAAAATGTTGTGTTACCCCATTTCGCATAGTTATTAGGTAAGTATATGAATAAATAATAATGTTCAAACAATTAATAAAATTTATTCAGATATACTTTAATGTTTCGTGCAGACATAACCGTTCTTTTTATGCCTCTCCACGTTAAAAGTGATCATTGTTCTCATTTCCAGGGAAACAAAGGCTCTTTGTTTCAGATAAAGCGAAACTGCGAACTGCGACATTACGCGACGCTGTGTAATTAACGCAGACGATTATTAACATCAAACATGGTCGCCTGCTCGTGTCCAGCGGTCCAGCGGTCGAGCCCCAGCTCCCCGGGAGATATCTTGTAAAACGCTGGAATTAATTCCCATCCCCTTTCTTCCACGCTGTGAGCCCCGCATGTTAAACCCGCGGGCTATCTTTTATTTTGCTACAGTAAAATAATTAATGGCGGTCTTAAATATCTGCTAACCCCTCTGTTTTTGACCGTTCCTGCACACTCAAAGGAAGTAAAATCCTTCCCCACCCTCCCCAGGGCCGACTGCCATTAAACATCGCAAAAATAACCCTTATTCCGAGAGTACTTAATACCCGAATGCGAAACGCGAGTGTTTTTACCCCTTTTTTCTCTTTCCCCTTAACGACAGCCTCATTTGATAAATCACCCCCAAGGAATCAGATTGTTGGAGAGCTTTAGCGAAATTTCCCTCCTACGCTCGCGCGAAACTCGCCCTTATTCCGGCGGGTTGCCCCCAAAAACGGATAAAAAAAGCCTACCCCCATCTGTGTACTTGGGGGGCGGTAAAAATGTTTCGGGAGAAGTACAAGCCGTTAAGGGAGGTTCCACAATGCGAACGTGTTTTATAAAATCACCCCTTTTAACGCACGAAGCCGGGCAAAGGGAAGATCTCTGGCATACATAATGTACACCGAGACAGGGGGTGTTTTTTTTTGCTTCCCTATGTAATCAAAATGGCGGGTTGCTCGGGGTAGGGGCGGACGACAAGCGGCCTTATTCCCCTCGCCCTCGAGCCTTATGTGGTCTTATTCCGTGCCAAGGGCTGATTTCTGCGCCATTTTGTTATTCTATTTTAATTAAATTCAAAAAAGGATATTTTTAAAAATAGTTTGAAGTGACAGATAATTAGGTCACCTGAAAAACCAAATTCAAGAAAGCTTAATCGTCCGGTAATATACAAATTCGTTTCTATTCCTAAATCTTACAAATTAGTGTGAATAATGACAAGATCGTCTATTAAAAGAATGTAATAATCTATCGAGAGCTTTTTTAAGTCCACATCAGGAACGTGATTACTGTCATTTTGGTCAACTTAAGAAATTATCTTTCTCACACGAACCCTTATATTTTCCATTGTTATTAAACTTTATTATTTCACGTAGTCTACTCTGTAGGGTTTCGATGTCATAAATATAATCCCTCTCTTGTTAGTAATTTGAAGCAAAAGAATCACGCAGTTTTAAAAGAACGTTGTTTTACAATATTACAATAACTTATCTGTGCATTAAATAATACTGAGACTAGTAAATTACCTACTACTATTATAATAATAATAATAGAAATCACTCATTATAATTCATATAGACATAATCTAATAATATGTTTACATATATGTATACATTATTAAACCCCAGTGACATGTTGTTGTCGTCAGTGGGGACGAAAATAAGCCAGCTAAATAAAGTTAAAAATTCCTCCATTCTGGAACGTCTGGCAAATGCAAAGTAAATAGCCCCAAGGGATGCTCAGCTCATACGAAAATACGAAACAAACTACGATAAAAAGTTTGTGTCGTTTGAGATATGTTCCAGAAAGGGGGTAAAAAATAACTTAACTATAACATGCTAACGGTCCATTACCATCATTAGAACAAGGTTTCAAAAACATAAATAAACCTGGCGAATTTTAAAATACACTTTATGAGAAAGCCACAAGCCAAAAATATAGCCACGAATGTAGGTAATATGCATAAATATCGCTAGACAAATGGAGTACCTGTAGAAGTCACGAATTAATGGAAACTATGGGAGATATTTTTAGCCGTGCCATTGTATTTTTTTAAGTTGTTTTGTATTTTTATTGAAAAGAATACAAGTTTTGGTAGTTAAGGCTTATATTTTTTATTAAGTAATATATATTAATATAATATTGTATTAATTATTCTCAATGGAAACGGTAGGAAAAGCTTCAATTTATTCAAGGCATATTTATAATGTAAACCGATCCGCAGTAAATATTAATCTAAAATTGTGATTTAGCAGTATGATTTTTTTGTTTATATTTATAATTTTTTAAGCGTTTCACTTTCATCATCTGTTGGTATTGTGACTTAGATTTTAGTATAGCGCTGGTGAAAGACCACTATTCTGGTTCGAAACGTTGCACAAAAAGGAGTTATCGTTTTTGGTGACCAGATCTGAATAGTCCGAATGAGATAGTCCGGGAGCAGTTGGGACTCTTCTGCGGTCTTCACATAATAAAAAAAACTCGAAATGGCTCTGGAGCTTGCCTAAAGGGGGCACTAGTCAGGGCCTTGTGCAACTTTATAGGAAGGTGCGTAAGCATTTGGCATATAAAGTAAATTTGGTTAGGGGTGTCGCGGGACGGGCTTATTAAATTTGGTTGCCATTTTTATATTTTTTTCCGCGTAGTAGACCTTTTTTATCACGCGGAAATTATTCGATATATTTTAGGTGTGACAGCAACAGAAATATAAGACCCGAAAAAATCCTCGCCTCGGAATATTTTTTACCTTTTTTTTTGTTTGCCTTTATTTATGGGTATATAAATTATATGGAACGCAAGAAACACATGAATTGCCCAAAAAAGGTTCGGACATAAAAATTGTTGTACACTCGCTGTTTTAATTGAGTTTAAATGGCAAAATATTCAGTAAAAAGGAATAGCTTACATCGGAGTATTATAACTGTATAATATCTACATATGTAATATCGTTGTATGGCATTGTTGCCGTGGTAAGTATGTTACTTTTGTTTTCAAAGAGAGGTTATTGACTATTCCGTTGAAAGGACTGTTGTGCGTACCTAAGGGTATGTTATTTACTATAAAAATACTCGTAAATAATATTATACTGTGTCAGGTTTTTCTTGTGCGTCCCCGACTTCTACATACCTAATTCCATCCGCTCTCTTAGCCCAAACAACTGTGGTATCCTTTTATGAATGTTGTATATTATTGTGCCTAGGAGAATTTTACTTAGGTATTTGAAGCAATACATCATATTCTAGATCAGTGAGCACTCTTGTCATGAAATTTCCGTTGTTTTTTCTTGGTCTACAATAAAATTTTCTGCTTTTGACATAATTTTCAAAAGGTTTGAAATATCAATTTAAGATGAGGCCATACTAAATATTGCAAAATCATATGTTTTTGTTTTGAAAATTTGGTCACTTAGAAGTATTATAGATGCTTCAATTAAATACTGCGTGTAGAACATATGTTGGCCCTTAAAAATATCGGTAATTTTTTTAATAAGTCCTTTAATAAGTCTAAAAAAAAATGAAGTGTTAGGTCTATAAAAAATACTTTCAAGTGCAAACTCTCCTACTTATAAACCCCTTTTCGGATATGGTTTTATTCTATAATATGTCCAATTCAGTTTCTTTTATAATGATCGTAATCAAAAATGATATTTAGGCTCGAACTTCGTAAAATAAAAAAAAATATCAATTTTCGCGTTGCTATTTTACTATACGGCTGGCAGTCGACGAATTTGAATTTTCAAAAGTGGACCCTATGCCGTCCACCGAAGGACAACAGACCTATTTTTGTGTCAGTTCCGCCCCGGCCGCGACGGGGAATAGACGCCTTAGACTCCACGCCACTTGGTTCCTTGAAATCAATTTTAAATTTCCGTTTTATTACAATGAATAATGCTTAAAAAGGGTATTAATGTTTTTTACAGGCCTTCACAATATAGAGATGTAATTTTTTTTCTCAAATACCTTTTCCATCCTTTCCAAAAGCTTTTTCTCAAGTATTTTTAAACTCCTCCTATAAAGGGGCGTGAATTCCGAATTCGATTTTTTTCTGGACTATTGGATCTCCTTAACTGTAAAAAAAGTTTCTAAAACCATTTTAAATCCAAATCTCGACAAAAGCAGGGTAATCAAGTCATTTATGATTTTCACAGTCAAAAGTATTATAATAATTTATTTTTAAGGTATTATGCCGTGTTTCGCTATCTCATTCTTAAGACAACGTTCCGAACAGCGTTACAGTGTTCACCATTGGGGCAGATGTGTAATACACAATAATACTCAGTTACACATCTACCCTTTGATGATTAACACTGTAACGCTCTCAGAAACATTGGCTAAACAGGGAGGTATTATAAAAATGCATAATACCCCCAAAATAAATCACAATAAATAAATTATGAAATTAGATCTTTCTTACATAATTCCTCCTCCTCCATGCATAATTGCAAAAGCAATACTCTTCAATTTATTCATAATCCGAGAATGTTCCATTATTTTTGAAAAATCTTAAAATGAATTTTCATGCTACGCGTTGATAATAATTGAATTCAAGGTCATCAATTTCACCTGTTTAACTAAATCTCCTTTTCAAATCCCTAATGCCTAATGGTCAAACCGGATTCACCACCCCACCCCAGGATGCTTGCAAAATGCCCGCACTCTGCTGCAACCTCCGTCCTGCAGGAGTTGGCTAAGCAAAGCGTGCAATAAAGTGCTGCTACTTCTCATCCCTCTCCTCTCCCTTCTTCCCTTATATTCCCCTCCGGACCTGTTTTGCAGAGCTCAGCTTATGTGGACGACACCTAGCCCCCCTCCCACCAAAGCTCCGTGCAGCGCTAATGCAAGACTTTCTGCAAGCCGAGGCTCGAGCGATTCTGTGCAAACGCCTCGGTGAAAGGGGTAGATGGGTAGGTAGTTACTTGTTACATAGAATACATAGGACTTACCTATGGAGCCCTGCAAATTTCTCTCCCCACTGCAATGTCGCGAGCACTCGCTTATCGCTAGCATGCATTTTGTTTGCTGCAACGATTTTATTTAAAAAATTTATCGAATTTTTATTAATAATCAATATTCAGAAATCGAACAGTATTATCATTATCCAAAACAAAGAAAAATACTTTCTACATGCGGATATCGGTCAGTTAAAATATAAACTTCGGTTTTCTTAATTTTACGAACTCTTGGATTTGCACTTTCTTAAGTGTCCAGAAAAACCCTTTGGAGTGTTTCGAGATTAAGTTCTCGTGTGTTTTGTGTTAAAAAAATGTTTTTTTGTGTTGTGTTTTGTTTTTATAGTTAATTATTTATGTGTTCAGGTGTGTCCAGAATACTTTTTTGTTGATGTTCATTTTTTGTGTTTTTTTGGCTATACTTATGAGTTTGAAAATATTATTTCATGACTTTATTTCAGAGATTTTTTTTTTCAGATTCGTTCGATTAGTACAAAACGATCATTTAACATACATTACAAATGTAAAGTACTCTATAAACCTACCTTCCTTCTGATAAGTGAATATGTCCTTTTTTCATGTTTTTAAATTTAACAAACATTTTTCCTAAAAATATATCAAATAAATTTCCGGACTAACTCCACATCGAGTTCCAAGTAAAAAAAAAACATTTTTAGTTGGGAAAAATTATAAAATAACGTAGGAATTCATTACACATGCCTTATCAATCAACCTCTGCCTGGAGATCCATCAGTCCGCCATGGTGTCATCCGTCGAGCCTTTCAAATACTTTGCGTTAATGAATTTTACGTCAAATCTCTCCCGCAAGTATTTTCGTCACATTTTCCTCACCCTTGTTTAAATTTTCATATTATTTTTTGTCGGAACAAACGAAAATCGTCCCTTACTCAAGAGCCAATCGGATTTGGCCATTATAGGCCCCCCTCTCCTCCCACCACCAACCTCCCTCTTAGCTATTGTCATTCGGAAGGCGTCAATTGCCCCATTCATAATATCGGAAGTAGGTAAGTGCTTTGAGTCATAAAGCTTTTTTTACGACAATTACCTTGCTTTTTAGGTAAGTAATTTTCCATTACATTTTGATGTGAATAAGTTTATGTACCATGAACTTAAATTAAATTTTTGTAAGCCTCTTGGTATTTTTCTAATTTTCAAGAAGTTTGAAACTTCTTTTACTGGTTCCCCCGTGTTTGGCTAGACAGGTAATCTTCACTCTGTAGGCTTAGAACAACTCTGCGACACTGAATTTGTTTCGAAGTCGTGAAGTGCTATCGTTATAAATTGAGTATTTTAATTACATAATATATATGCATCGACTGATGTCAAATATCAAAAAATCAGTCAGATGCATCTGAAAATGTTTGCAAAACCTAAAATCCGTAAAAATATGAGTATTTTAATAGATTCCACTGAATTGTTCAATTGTTATTACCAGATAACATCATTTATCCTTCCTGATTTCAGAATAGGAAGGGATCTACCACTATTTGCCTTATTTGGAACCTATTTCTATGCTCGCACATTCAGTTTACATGTAAATAGATGAACGGCAAGTAATACAAAAAATTTGCAGCAGCGTTTGATAATCAATAACTGTTTATAAATGGTTAAGAAGTAATGTTTGTGAACACCTTACTATGAGAACTTGGGCTGAGGTGTTTAGATAAAGGTTATTGCATATTAGTTAGTAGCAGAAGAACATCATAACAGTCTGTAGACAGTTATAATATGTTGAAAATAAAAGAAAAGGATACTAGTTGACGTAAAGTTAATGAAGCAATTAGTAATGAGAAAATTATATCTAATTATAAATATTCTTTATTTATTACGATACAAATACCTATGTATACAGAATATTTTTTTATCTTCATAAAAACGGATTACAAAACAATTATACAAAGATATTCAAATACAAGAGATACGCTATGGTGTCCGCCCGACTGTCGGCGGGATTACTTCCGAATGGGAATAGTTTAAATACGGAAAGTACTTAGTCGATTTTTTGAAAGTGTGCTGTAGTATTGGGTTTGAATACAGAAATAATTCGTTCATTTAGTTGATTTTTTAATGTATACAGTAGTATTGGTTAACAATATCAGCGACACCAGGAAACACAGTCCCACCCAGTAAAAACTGCGGTAGCCATATCTTTTATATTGAAATATCTTTGAATTATACAGTGTAAACATTTGAATTAAAAATTAGAATTTCGGAAACAAAATGTAAACTAAAAACTATTTTCAAAACATACGTGAAGTGCTATTTTTAAGTTCTTTCTTATTTTTCTTAGCATAGGAGGAGTATTGAGTTTATTATAATTACGTTATGTTATATTTGATTTCGGGTAAATAATAAAAAATAAATTAATTAACGAATATAAATAGTTCCAGTCGTGCACATTAGAAAGATGGCGCAAAATAACATTGTTTGATTTCAACCTCGAATGAAATAATCCATTATTATCTCCGGACATTAAAAACCGTCGAGACATCCCGCTATAAACTTTAGCGTCGCATTTAATGTTTCGTGCTCCGGTCTGCGCTCTCGGAGGCTTTTGTTAGCGCTGAGGTTGTAACAAACCGTCGTATTGCAAGTCCGATAGGAATTTATCTTGTGGAAACTTTGCTGCTATAGAGCGTCGCGCCCTATTCGCTGTCACAGGCTCCCCACTATCTGCGCAAGTTATTGTGGGCGTTTATTACGTCACTGGTGTCTTTTGTTCGTCCGTACACAAAAAATACACTACGGAAAAAGATAATAATAACCAACTAGATTGTAGATGGGTAGCTACTTTTATTATCGCCCTGGTGAATTACCACAATTTATTTAGATCATCGAAACATTGCTTGAAATTATTGCTTTGACCAAATCATGGCTGACTACGTCAAAAATGGATCGAAATGATTATCTTGTCTTCTTTAATATGCCTTCCATTGATATGCTTCAAATGACCAGCTCAGGTACGGGGGATCCATACAGACCAGAGTCAAGTTCGCCTCTCAGAAGCTGGGCTTACTGACCCTGTACAAATCGCAAGTGCAAGTGTTGAATTTGGAATAACTACCTCTGGTCCGAAGCTCTAAGGTACTTGAAACAACCCTTGGCTCTGTGCAGAAATGGGCGATCCTTTATTAGATTCACCCATCACAAACGGATTGCAATCTTTAGAGAACATGCCCGATTTAAATGGAAGATGCTTTGAGGAACTAGCATCATCGATCCCTTCGGTACCGATTACGCAGTCGGGAAAAACGCCATCTGCACCCCGAAACTTTGTACACACGAAGATGAAGCCATACTAAATAATGCAAAATCATACAAAATCATAAGTTTTTGTTTTGAAAATTTGATCGCTTAGAAGTATTATAGATGCTTCAATTAAATACTGCATGTAGAACATATCTTGGCCCTTAATAATATCGGTTATTTTTTTTATAAGCCAAGAAAAAAAAATATATAAGGTCTATAATAAGACTTTGAAGTCCAAACTCTCCTATTTATAAACCTCACTTCGGATATGGTTTTATTGTTTAATGTGGCAAATTTAGTTTATTTTAGGATAATCGCAAAAAAAATTAAATTTACGCCCAAACCTGACAAAATAAAATATAATATGCATTTTCGCGTTGTTATTTTTGACATCTTGGCGACAATACGGCAGTTGACGAATTTGGAATATCAAAGTGAACCTTATACCGTCCACCAAAGAACGACTGGCAGCCATCCCTATTTTCTGTCACTACTCCTGCGGACGGAGCGGAGAATAGACGTGTTAGGCTCCGCGTCGCTTGTTTTCGTGAAATCAATTTAAAAATTCCGTTTTATTACAATAAACAATGCATGAAAAAAGAATTAATGTTTTTTACAGGCCTTTACGAAATCAACATGTAAAAAAAAATTCTCAAATATCTTTTCCAATCTTTCGAAAAGCTTTTTCTCAAGTATTTTTAAACTCCTCCCATAAAAGGGCGTGAATTCCGATTTAGTTTTTTTCCTGTACTATTGGATCGCCTTAACGACTCATTCTTGAGTTTAATGAGGTTTAATGGCTTGGCCGTGGAACAATGTCTTCAAGCCCCTTTCCACTCCATCATTTTCCTCAGATAGACCTCCACACGCCATCCCCAAAGTCATCGTAAAAGACGACATAGGCCATGAATAAAATTATTTTCCCTCGGTATGGAATTAATGAAGTTTACTCTTTAATGACCAGAAATGAATGGCCAGGTAGGTACTTCAACACTTTTCGTACTTTTCTATGTCCTCCCCTCCCTTCAGCCCCACAACACACCCCAGACGGGGATGTCACAATAATTCCTCTTGTTCTTGACAGTTGAAAATTCTTTTCAGTCTTCAAACAATTCATTTGCGTGATCAAAAGAACTGGTATATATTTTCTTTTATCATATGGCATGAATTCTGAAGTAGCTAAGGTATAGGTTAGTGAGAAAGATAAGTTTTTAACTGAAAGGCAGTTGAATAAAAACATTTCAGAGTTCAGAGTGATACTCAATACCTAGCACCTTTTCAAAAAACTGTTCCCAAAATAAACAATATACATGAAAACCATTCTATATAGTTGGCACCTACATTTTCTGTTGGTGCAATTCTGCTTTTTTGTATTTTTTTTGTCTGTAGAATTAATGCATTGTAATTAATGTCAATGGTATTCATTTGGATAAACTTGAAATTTTAGAGATCAGAAAGAGTGTGAATGCAGATTTTAATATTATTAATAATCAAAAATTATTTTTAAATGATCCAATATGAATCTTATTTCCTTTGTAAATTGTTCCATATTGTCCCTACCCATTTTAATTTTTGAATTTTTTTCCATTGAATAAAAACCATTACTATGTTTTTTATTTTTTCTTTGACACTACGTTCTATATCTATATTTAAAAATTAGTGTTATTAAAACCCTGATGAAGTAAGCTTGGCTTACGAAACATGTCGGTTTTTTATTAAAAAAATTTATAGTGGTAAAAACAAAGTAATTTATTAATTTTAATTAAAATGGTGCCACAAAATAAGTTTGCTGTTTTAGAAGAAGTGATTAAAAATATAATATAGAAATTTCTGGTTTTGTAAAGGTGGTGATATTTCACAGAAATGGCACTTATAAAACTACTAATTAGAATAATAATATTCCATTTATATAGCGCAATTTTATGATAGTTCACCTGATGTACGAATAACGGGCGGCTAATAGATAGACAGGCACAATACAATCACAGGTATGCTGTCCTTGTTCTTCCGGTACTACAATGGAAGGTGCTCCGAAGAACTAGCGTCATTGATCTCTTTGGCACCGGTGCATGTTCAAGAAATATGCGAAACGTGGGCCCAACATATGTACTTGGTTGACATTTGTCACATAAAAAGGGGCCGCTTCTACGACTCGTTTTTTAATTCAATAGCTCGGCTGTGGAATTATTTGCCGAGCTCTGTGTTTCCTCCCTCCAACAACATGGGTCTCTTTAAAACCCATGTTCATTCCTTCCTCTCTTCAAAAAGATCCTCCACACCGCATCTTCAAAGATGAAATAAGCCCTGAGGGAAATTATTTTCCTCAGGGTTTATGTGGAGTTAATGTAAAAGAGGATGCTTTATTACTCTTTAGGACCACAGCTTAGCCTTTTCACATGACGTATTTCAAGATATGCTAAACACATATATATTTTTTGAACTCCAATTCACTATTGTAATAAAATATATTGTTTGGCTTTCAAGGGTAAATTACGTTTCCTAGAAACGAAAAGAGATAAATGTTTGTATAAAAATACCCGAGTAATAACGGCCGACTGCTTCAGTGTTCCAAGAATCACCGACAATGACCGTTTTCAGACAATCAAAGCGCACTGCCAGTTAATTACACGTCAAGAGCGTTATTTACAGGTTATATAGCTTTCAGAGCATTTATTTATGAATTTATTTAATATTTAAATCTCAAAAACAGAAGTAATTTTTATGGGTACACCAACATTTTTTTATACACAGTGTCCGGAGTTAAAGTGCACAAACTTCGGGAGGTGGTTCTACATGATAGGACAAGTTAAAATAAAGATTTTTTTTTAATATTTCAAACTTTTTTTTTCAGAAAATATTTCTAAAAAATAATATAATTTTTTCCATTCAAAGAATTCAAATTTTTTAACGGAAAACTACCTTAAAACGTTGGAATTTCGAAAAAAAATATTTTTTCTTTGAAGTTTGTGGACTTTACCCCAGGACACCTTGCGTGTATACATATAATACCATCGTAATACTGTGTAAATTCAAGGGATTTTACAACTGTAGGATCTATGAAACAGAAAGTATTTACAAAAAAAAAATTGCATCAGGATAATCTTTACAAACTCGTAGTATAAAGAAAAGTCGCTCCCGCTGTGATCTTTTAAACTACGCAGCGGATTTTCATGCGGTTTTCACCAATAGAGTGATTAATGAAGAAGGTTTAGATATATAATTTGTCAAGGTTTTGTGTAAATTGGTTGAAATATACAATATATAAAGGGAGCGGGCTGGCAAGCGGGCAGCGGGCAGCGGGTTAGCAAGCGGCCGGTGGATATGTATGCAAATTAACAGATGGCTTTGGTTATAAAGGTTGGACAATGGCGCTGTTAATAGATGGCGTTGTGTTTCGTTAGCAACGTTTGTCCGGGTCTGCTAGTAATATAATAAATTAAATATGAAACTTAGCCTGCCTCAGGATCATTGCGTTTCAAAAGCAGAAAGGCCCTCGACTCGCAATCCGAATTTCGCGAGTTATTTGATTAATTTGTATTATTTCCCAATTAAATAATTAAAAATAATATATAGTATATTTGCCGCACGTTCCAGAGTGGAAGATACTTTCAGTAACGCACTGGAAATTTAAGGACCACTTCATAGTTGAAAAGTTGCTTGAAATGCCTTTAGCCGTGTTCGGTGATCAGATTTGAACAATCAGGTACTTCGCCACCATCCTCTTTCCTATCTCCTTCCCCTTCCCACTACCTTCAGCCTCATAACAAACCCCAATTTAGGGATATTCTTTTTTCGTGTATTTTTTTAAGGTTATACCCATTAATTAATCTTAAAATATAAAACACAATCGGGTTACTTCCGCCATTTATAACTCCAGAACGGCTGGACCGATTTTTATGATCTTTGATTTTTTTGATTTTTCTTCGCCCCGAATAGCAGAATAGCTATGAAAACATCGGAAAATTCACGAAATAAAATATGAAGAAATTTCTTTTCCTTATACATTTTGTATGGAACGAGTTCTCAACTCTTGAAAGAGCTGCAGCAATATTGTGATGAGTATAATATTGAATAGTGAGTGAATTCCAAAAACTCAAAAACGTCAAATTTCAATGCGGTGATTGTTTTGCTTTTGTTCTTAAACATATAATGCTGTCCCTCTTTCTTACACACTAAATATAAACAGTCGAAAATGAGACAAACGGTTAACGTATGTCCGCACTCCTCCAAAGGAAAAATGTAATATTTGTAATAAATCTCCCTCACACGTATAAAGAAAATTAACGCCATTCCCGTAAGTAAGTGGAAAAGTAAGAAAATCACACAAAATATACAACCGTACAAAACGCCATCTCCGTTACTGACAAAAAAACACGGACAGTTAGTTGTGCATCGATGATTACTTCATTTTGTAATTAACTTGATTTAGCTAATAAGTTAACACATTGATTCTGAGGCGGTACGAAGTTTTTCCGTGTCAGCTAGTGTAGTATAGGTATAATCATCGAAGAAGAAAATAATACTAATAAAATTAAACGAAACATGAAACAGAACTAAATAAATTTAAGAATTATTGAGAAAAATTAGGTATTTTTACAACCTACACGTAGATCCAGCAGCAGTACATAACAGCCATGTAAAAGTACGATGGCTTTGCTCCCAGCTGGGCCCCACCCCCTACTCCGTGTGGAGGAGCAGGGTGGACAATAGGCCTTTGTCTACCCTCGACAGGGGTGGAGGGGGCATGCTTTGAGGGGACGCAATTGGCCATTTTACCCTCTCATTGCTTATATTCAATTTTATGTAATATATCGGGGAAGCTCTCCGTACATTTATATTAATCAAGTAGATAGATATCTACAAATAAAATAGAGATGAATATAATTTATAATATATGGAAAGAAAGAGAAAAACAGGTAATTATTTAGTTTTAATTATTCCTGATGAAGTGTAGCTTCAGTTTGAGTTTCAGTTTATTGATATCTTTGGTTTTTTTTATTTCAATTGGAAGGTTGTTGAAATACTTTATTCCTAAGTAGATATAATTGTTTTGCATTAGTTTGGTATTAAATTTTGGTATTTTGATGTTGTCTTGATATCTTATTGATTGGTAGGTTTCAAATTTTTTGATGATATTATCTTTGTAAATTTGGATAATTGCAATAATATATTTTATTATATATTTCAATAATTATATATTTTCTTTTATTCTACTCTGTTTTTAAATTCTGATATCCTCTTATTTTATTATTATTATTTTTACTATAATATATATATTTCTTTTTTTATTTTATTTTTACCACTTACTTGTTTTTATGTAATTAAAAATTGTTAGTTACCAGCCTCAGAACAGACTCTGTCTAGTGAGGAGGGTAAGGAAAAAAAACTGATGTACATAACTAATTATAAATAAACGCCCGGGTTGCCGGCACTGAAATTGAAAATTGAAAAAAAATGTAAGTTAATATACTCGTAGAAATAAATAGTGATCTTTTAAACATTGTTCGAGATGATGTAAAATAAAATAAATATTTAATACTTTTGTTTGCCAATGGAGAGAAGAGTTAATTATTACGTTAATTATTTTTTATAAGAAAAACTCTATTTATATAACTTTTGAAGGTTATTCCCATCAATGTAATATAGCATTGAAGAAGAAGAAAACAATAATAATCTAAACGAAAATATGAAAGAGGAAAAGACACAGAAAAACAGAAAACGATAATGGTCGCAACTGATGGGACTCGAACCCAGAACATCTCTTCTATCCGGGACATGCGTTTACCAATTTCGAAGATAATGTTGTTAATTCTATAAATTTGAAATATGAGATTGACTAATATGAAAGATTTGACTGTAGTTGGCAATGGCGAAATTGGTAAAAGCACGTCCAAGATAGACAAGAGGTTCTGGATTATCTTTACCATTATCTTTTTATGTGTCTTGTTCTCTTTCATATTTTCGTTTAGATTATTATTGTTATGTATCTTCTTCAATAATATATGTATTACGTTATTTATTTATTTATAACCATCAATTTTAGGGCCTTTACTACGGAAGTAGTGAAAATTATACGTGACTGAACTGCCTCAGTAACAATTTTTCCATGGCCTGGTTGGTCTCGACCTTGCAGCACGCGTGCTATCCTCTCGGTTGGTTTCTTTGTACTCAAGATCGCAGCGAAACAGTCCTGCTGCCAGCGGTAGAGATAAGTGATGTCATATGTTGAACGCTGCTGTGAGTAAGTACCATCGCAATCGGGGTTGAATGGTTCAAAGCCGGGACAACCCGCTATAACCGGAAAAATAACATGATAAAATAATAAATTTTGTAAGTGTAGATTAGAAAGATAGGTTATTTAATTATAATCTAGAATATTTAAAAAATATATTTGATGAATGTATTCACAAAAAAGTACTCATAAAATAAACACATTTAGGCAAATTTTTGCAGGAATGCAAAAATGTTCCGGTGGATTTTTCTCACGGTTAACAAAATCGTATTGTAGAAAGCTGATATCAAAGGGTTTATAATAGTATCTACTTGGCAATTCTAGTTTTTCCTAACCGTATTGTGATTATTATTGCTTGGTGTGTTACGTGACGAGCTTTGTCGGCGTTTTTAACCCTCTTCTAACCCTGTACTATCTTCTTTGGAAGGAGTGTGCCTGTGAATGTTAATATAAATCCAATTCTGTCCAAAACAAAAAAAAACATCGTTTACTACTTTTTATTATTTCCCTGTTAGGAATGCGGGTACTATTGTCTCCAAGTTCTTAAATAGTCATAAGTTTTCCAAAATAGTAATAAGTTACCACACCAATGCTCAGTTTAGCAGAATTTCAGATGAGTTGATAACACGTACACTCATACAAATCGACTGCCCGAAGAACAATGTCGGGTGTGCTATTTTGTAGTTTTGCAGTAGAGGTGCTTAAAATTTCATTTTTCGCATTTTTACTGTTCAGATCAAAAAAATATAATGTTGTTTTGATATTTTGCATTTCATTCAAAATTCCGAAAATACAGACTTTTATAACTTAAAATAGGAATTAAAATAAGCCTACAAAATGATTTTCAATTTTTAGCAGATCCAACATTGTTTTTCGGGACCTTAAAAATGTTAGTGGATAAAGGCCAACAGTGTTAATCTCTAGTGACCCTCCAGGTAAATATGGTCTTGTATATATTTTCTGTCTGTACAGTGCATTTTTACAGGAGCATCGCGTTCGTTGGTCAAATCATTGCACATGTAGTTTCGTATCGGTGATCGATGAACCGGTGGATGCAATTTTTAGTCATAAGTTATTGTGGTCTATAGTTGAAATAAGATTGTATAAAAGTATTATAAATTTGTACAGCGCCCGCGCACAAAAACAAGTCATCCAAATATTATTATTATTATTAAAGGCTAATGGGTAAATTTTACCCTCGTTTAAACTAGCCTAGTTATTATATTTCGATTGATATGTTGTAAAAGCTGCTTACTGAAAGTCTAGTTTTTTTAATTAAAATTCTAATCTTTTAATTCAAATCATCAATATATTTGATAACGTTAAAATAAAATAAAAAGTTTGACAAACATAATAAGCAGGTACGATGAGATGTTTTATCGTGTTACGTATTGAAAACTAATGTTCATTAAAGTTCCATCTAAAAAGATTTACTATAGGTACCTGTGAGGATTATAGTGATTATAAGTTTATTAGGATTATACTGTTTATAAGGATTGTGTAAAAATCCCCCTCGAACAAAGATAAATCGTTTGCAGGCGTTGAGAAGGTTAAATTTTCGAAAGAAATTTTACAATAATGTGGAAATCAAAATGATTCTGTGCTAAAAAAATAGAAAAGGGTATGTAATAGCATTTCTACGCCATTTACTTCGTATTAGTTCAGGTAGGTAACTTAAATATGTTTAAATTTCTTAGTTTACGCGTAGGTAGGTTCATTTAAAATGATTATATAAGGTAAAATGGATTCACACGAAACATGCATTAGTGCGTTGTCACTTCTTTTCTGTTCTTGAATAAACATTATTATTATTATCTTTAAAAAGTTTTTCTAAGAAAACAAAAATAAACACGACGATTTAACATTTCAAAAAAGAGTCTCATTCTCAAGAGAACCATAAAAACGCCCACCATCTTGAAACGGAAATAGAATGTATAAACAAATATACGAAAAGATAATATGAAAAACGGACGAGATATGACAGAACTTCGCTACGCTTAGTAAAAATTGGCAAGCTTTTAATAGCTACATAAAATAAAATCATTTTTTTCTGTAGGTACCTCAGAAGTCAATTTACTATGTTTTCTACGTTTTTACCATGTTAAGGTGTGAGACGTTTATTATTATATTTTTATGGTTTGTAAAAATACGGTTGCCACGCGATAACTAAAAATTAATTACTCTCAGTGTCGCCCTGGTGTAAGACCACCATTCAGAATTGAAACGTTGCTTGAAATGGTTTAAGCCGTGTTTGGTGACCAGATCTGATTATCCAGGTACTTCACCATCTTCCTCTTCTCTCTCTTCTTCCCATCCCCACTACCTTCAGCCTCACAAGATATCGCTTTAAAATCAATCACCGAATTTCTTAAATAAATTAGAACATCGAATTTTATCAAAATATATAGATGCATATTGATAATTTTACAATTTTCCTCTCTCCTGTTCAACAACAAAAGGTTATGTCCAAGTATTGACTTCCGCGATACAGATATTCATTAAGCGATGCATTTTTTGTTCCCACAGAATCAAGTTCAAAGACCTTGCCCGCTGTCGGGCGCGCTACCTTTGTAGAACTGTAGAAGTGTACATAATTCGATCCAGACGATTTCCGGGTAGGCTGGTTGTGTCCATTGCAGGCACAATATTTGGGGTTACAAAAATGTTTCCATCGCAAACACCATAAAGGGCATTGTCCCTACAATGGGGTCACTGAAATATTGAAGACGCTGTGCGACTGGTCGCTCGCCACCAGACAATAGCCGGAATATTAGCGAACAATTCGCAAATAGACAACAGACCCTGGGCTGTTGTTTGTATTTTAAAAGAAATACAAACATTTTCATAGTCTGCTTGATGGATGGATGCAAAACATGAAATGAATTTTCACAGAAATTACTATCGTTTCTTGTTTATAACATACCTAAAAAAACTTTTTAGAGATCGCAATATTTAAAAAAAAAAAGTTTTGAAGTCTCAAAATTGTGTATTGAATAGATACATTATGAAAATGGATTTTGTTATCATCTTCCACAAATTCATGAAAAAAATACGTTTTGATCAGTTTTTTGTCGCCTTTTTTCAAATATCTTCTTGTAGTTCGTTATGCTTCGGACTTTAGCTTCTTTTAGCACTTCAGCCATGAACCGCGCGCTACTGTTAATGAAAATATACACATTTAAAGAAAAATAAGATCTTCCAAGAAATACCGACCGATCTTACTAATAGTATAAGCGCGGAAGTTTGTATGGATGTATGTGTGTTTGTTACTCTTTCACGCAATAACTACCTACTGAATGGATTTTTATTAAACTTTACAATAATATAGCTCATACATCAGAATAACATATAGGCTAATGGTAAGCTCTGGCGTTATGAAATTTGTATAAATGAAAATTTGTGTATTAGCGCCCTTGAGGTGATTTTTCACATAAACAGCGCTATACAAATTAGCTAAGTATTATTATTATTATTTCATATAACTTAGCGACAGTGAGGAAAGGCCTGCGTAAGGGGAACGGGTGAGGTGGGGTTCGCGGAGTGGAAAGAGACGAGGGAGGGGGAAGACGGGGAAGGCGGAAGGTGGAACGCATGGGAAAGGACATGCAGGGAGAATCAAGTTATTTATTTGATTGGCATTGCAACGCATTCCGGGAATCAGCCAGTATAAAATTAAAGGAAAATGTATTATAATTTTCAAAAAAAGACGTCACGAAATACGTGAAGTAAAATTTTAAATACGTACTTAAAAATAAGAGGTCTCAATGGCCAAGTTGATTGAGGCGCTTGTCCTGGTGAGACAAGAGACTCTGGGTTCGAGTCCCAGTTGCAACCGTTACCTCTTTATATTTTTCTGTGTCTTCTTGTTCTTTTTCGTATTTTCGTTTAGATTTATTTGTAATATTTTCTTCTTCCATGAAAGTTCGTCCATCTTCCATTGCTAATTGAGAGAATATTTAGTGGTGTATCCACTCATCCACTTAGATGTTCTTAGAAATAACAAATACTTACAAGCAATATATATTAAAGAGATGAAAACCTTTTTCATTCAACAATGTACCAAAATTTTGGTTTAATTTTTGTTATCTTATGTTTGTCCACTACGAGCCGGACCGAGTAAGAACCGAAGCAAAAAATATATTTGGTCGCAATATTCTTGTAAATATGGCGGCAGGTGGCTTTCGTAGCGGCGCGGTTGTTTGTTTTATTTACGTTTTTAGAAGGAAAATAAAAGCTTTCCCTTGTTAAAACCGCCTAATATTGGGAGTAACCATATTCCATATCGTGCGTCATATCGCTACAAAACACCGCATTCTTAAAACCAACAAACTCACAACTACAAAAAAAGTTTTAATCGAAAACAACCCTTATAATTTGTTTCCATAGGGAGCATTTTATGAAATCAACTGTTGCGGATATGAATGATTGTTTATTAATGCCGGACCACAGAAGCACAGGTGTGTTGACTTTTCGATCACCCAAGCCTATGTTTGTCTAGTTTGCCTGGTTATTTTTAATAATAACGAAATGAGGATACACAATTCCCATCAAATTGATTAATAGATTTTCGTGAGAAGTCAAAGAGCAATGAACTATTGTAAGATATTAAGATGATGAATTTACGCATCTGCGCCTCAATCTATTTGCATTATATTATGGACTATCAATGAGCCTGGAATATATTGAGATCAATAACCTTAGTTGTTTGATCAAGTGTTAATATATATCCTGTGTTGCAACTGGTTCAATGTCCTCACTTTGTTGAACTTGTTATTTGAACTGAGCTCGTGTGCTTTTTAGAAGCAAGGGTGAAACCATGTTTGAACATAATATGACTATCTTAGATAGAGACATCAACGCAAGGTTGGGTAACGTGACGCTTGGTTTTAAGATTAAGATATCGGAAATACAACAACCACGTATCCATTGTATTAAACAATATGTAGGTATATACAAACAGATATTCTATAATACCGACACCGACTCCAAAAATAACAATCGTACGAAATTATTTTTTTACTTTTTAATGCATTTTTTGAAGTCGTTTTTT
The DNA here is from genome assembly GCA_917563855.2 of Limnephilus lunatus. NCBI lineage: Eukaryota > Metazoa > Arthropoda > Insecta > Trichoptera > Limnephilidae > Limnephilus > Limnephilus lunatus. Next base: position 11,658,713 of record OU830602.1, on the reverse strand, counting down.
GTTTTGTTAAAAATTTTGTTTTCATGAAACCTGATTTTAAAATACTAATAAAATAATTATACTTTATCATATTAATTAAATATATGTTTTATATTACAGTGTTTCGACACCCCTATTGACAGCAAAATTGAATTCAGAACTATAAATAGTTTTTTTCATCTTTTTTTTTGCACTAGCTTCGTACAGGAAGCCCTAAGGAAAATAATTTCACTCGAGGCCTATTTCATATTTGGGGATGCTGCGTGGAGGGTCTTTTTAGGGGAAGAAAGGAGAGGAAATTTTTAGAAGGAAAAAGGTATGAGAGGTGTGTAGGAATTTGCGGGTCAGTGTGTCCAGGAGTGACGGGCAAATGAATCCATCCTTTCAATTGAGTCCAGATACTAATATCTACAGCCTGTATGTCGGAAGAATATCTACAGCTCATTTGTCGGACAAATATCTATGAACTTCAGAGTGAAGACTAATATCTACAGAGCTAAGGTCGGATAAATATCTATGACTGTCCCAGTGGTGACGAATATCTATGGAGCGTAGGTGGGACTAATATCTATAGAGGGCAGCTGAGCAAGAGGTTGTACGGAAAAGCAGAAATTACTTCAATTACATAATACCAACCTAACCTAACCTAACCTAACATAACTTAACTTAACATAAATAAAGTTTTTTTTAACTGCATACGCAATATTACGTTATGCAGATATGCTAAACATAATTGCAAATCCAACCTCTGCCAGTGCTGTAGATATTCGTCCACATCACCTGTTCCATAGATATTAGTCAGCAGTTTGAGCTGTAGATATTCGTCCTCACTTTGGTTCTCATAGATATTAGTCCGATTTGTTCCGTTTTTGGAATTCCTGTAGATATTAGTAGACGCCTTCTTCCCACTGTGATGCACGGAAATGTTTCGAGAGCTTCCTTCTGCAGAGGTCAACAGATCTCCCGCAACCAATCTCTCCCGACCCGGCCTGCCACGCCGTTCGTGGCAGACACATCCGCTGCCAACCCCATGAACCCGGGCATCTCCGCTAATTCACCAAACATTACGAACCACTTGGGGTGATATATGGCAGAGGTGTTGGTTATCCAATAAAATGTACCCATATCTGCCTCCCAAATTGATTCCTGAAAGCAAAAGGCTGTCTCTTGCGCCATCGTTATAGACGTATAAATACATGTCTCCAAAACTTACATGATTTTTTTAAATTTATCATTTTTATTTCTGTCGTGATTAAATGTTATAATGATTTTCCACTTTTAGATCACTTTTAAAAGGTACCTACCTATTTGAATCACAATATAATTACAGCATTTAAATCACAAAGCTGTGCCGAACAAAAACTTATCTTCTTTCATTTGAAATGTAATTAATTTTGTTTGTTTTTAATATTCAACGCAACCTTTGTTCTAAACAGCACACATTTGAATAATTCCACCAAAAGGATAAAAGATATAATACGAATCATCCCTTTTCCCTATCTGTTTAGGGTAACTTTAATGCCTACCTTCGTTCCGACCCCTTCTCTTCCATTCGGCAAAAAGCGAGAGTCGCTTCCTGTAATTTCCGCGTGTGCGAAAATTATAAAAAAACCTGCGTGTTCGGCAAATTACCATATCAAAGCTCACGCGAATGCTTTATTCTTGACTCTAACATAGCCTCTATGATAATATTAAATCCACAGTACCCATTTATGTACTTATATGAGTGGTAATTTTTCGCCTATATAATATCGACATAAACCTCTTTTTAATTTTTTGCAATGATACAGAAATTTTAAAAAACAAACTTTTTGGCAAAAAATTTAAATTGATATATTTTATTAAATGATGACAGAATTAGCGAAACTCAATCGAAATCTGGAGACAGAAAAATCCGAAAAAGATATTATGATATTATACTGTTGTTAGGTAAGAAGGTATGTTCCATTTTTATTATGGGATATAGGAAAAAATATCACTGACGTAATTTTTTGTTAACTAACTGTTATGCATGTTACGTACACTTTAGTAAATATAAATGTAATTAAAATATTTAGATTAACGTGCATTTGATAAAGTAAGTAGGTACGTAGAAAGAGTTTTTTTTATGGAAGTTCATAATATATAGATAGCCTTAAACTGTAGGGGAGGTGGTGGAAGACAGTCACTATTATCATGAGGCGGGAATGTGTACATACGTCACCCCAAGTGGTTCGCTACGTTTGGTGATAAGCAAGGGAGCCAGGGTTCATGAGGTGAGGTTTGTCTGGATCTTTTGAGAGGTTTGTCTGGCAGCGGATGACCTGGACACCTTGAATCCTAGATTCCTACCCACCCCTCTTACCCTTTTCCTTCCCAGAACTTCCTCAAGTTCCTTTTCTTAAAAAACCTCACCACACAGCGTCTCCAACTATGACATGGTTCCTGAGTGAAATTATTTTTCTCAGGGCCTCCTGTGTTGAGCTAATTTAAATAAAAGTAAGTATATAAAATCCGTGCATATAGCTCAAACGGCGCAAAAGCTTCGTAAGTCAACAAATACAATAATTTTAATAAAGACAAGACATGTTTTAATTTTTTATATTCGCTATATCCATGGAATCACATCTCTGGCCACCCTTACAGTTCACCAATGGCTTTGAAGTGTAACGCACACGCGGTTAATAAAATGAAGACAATTCGTTATCCTTAAAACCAAAATTCCATCTGTATGGTAATTTTCAATTTATTTTTCATAGGCAATAAGCCAAGGGTCTTTGAAAAAATAAAGAACCGGCAATGTACCTACGTGGTCGCTAGGGATATGCGTAGGTACTTCATACACAGCCTTGCATTTACATAATACGTACATTACGATAACTTTTATTACGGGGTGCTTTAATTGTGAAAGCCGGGAAAATATTGCCCTCATTGCAATCGTTTCAGTAACGTAGCTTTTATGGTATAACTGCCTTCCACAAGTCATTTCTGGTTTATGGATGCCTGTTAGCGATGTAGGCGTAATTAAAAAAGGAAGGACTCTGTCTAATAGTGTTGGTGACATAGTTATATAAATACATCCTAATTTATAGATATCCTTCGCTATTTCTTCAAAAAAGGTGTTTAAAAAATATGTAACCAATAACTATTTAATTAAAAATCACAATTTCGGTTGTGACTCTGTCTGTTAGTAACTCCGGTTCAATGTACCTACTCTAGATCTTTTGCTTTGAACTAAAGTGTCATTTTCAATTTTTTTATTTTATATATTATATTATATATGTCATTATTTACAAAGTGTTTGTTTGAAGAATTCAGACAAGTGATAAAGTACATACCTACAATATAATATTTTGAACGAGTGCCGAGTGTTAAAAATTGGAACGTATTTGTCGAGAATTCAGAATATCTGTGATTTTTTACCGGTCTGCGTAGGTAAGTATTTTATAAATAAAATAAACGTCAAAACCTCCTTGTCGACAATAACAAAATACCAGGAGCACAGAAATGTGGTTGGGTATTTCCGTTTGATTATTATTATCAATATTTATTGCTCAACGACAGCACAACGGACACTAATCAATGATATTAATTTTCCCTTCTTTTGAGAAATAAATCTAGATTAAGTTTGTTAAAAAAAATCTTTTTGCCCTCTCTACTTTTTTTCTTTTTCGGTTTTATTTCGATTGAATCAAATCTATAGTTTTGGTAATATTTTTGACTGGCCGGAGGTAGGAAGCAATGTCATTAGAATTCTACTGCTATCATCCATACTCAGTATTAATAAGACCCTCTCTACGCAAATATTGACGAATGAAATTTGAGTCAACACGATCAATCATCGTGTCGGCTAGTCTCAGGGACATTCTCTTGGAAGCGTGTTGGAGGAGATTATTTTTGATGGACAATAAATGATTAACGTATTGGGTTATACGTATATTGAAGCACTTACTGGTACAATATAATAATTTATTATATTTTTACTGTTGAAACATAAAAATAGGAAAAGAAAAATTTGAAATTTTTTTATTCGGAACTTTTTGGAAGCAATGGGACTGACACTGAAATTATTCGGGGTTTCGTCTAGTCAGTGAGACTTGAGAATATAACACCCACAATATTGGGTTTCAATGTATAAATACATTTTGTTGTTGTTTGCAAGTATCAAAAGGCAACGAACTTCTATATATCTAATCGAATATTCTGTCTTCTGATTATTAACTTTTATTATTATTTTTTTTCCTTTTTATAAAAATATTCCCTTTTATTAATATGTGATACCTTACAAGTAGGTACATTATATTTTTATTTTATTGTTAGTAGGGTAGACCGAGGCTATTCGGATCAGGTGGGTTATTCGGATCAAGCTAAGCAATATGGATATATCTCATCTATTGTAACGAAATGTTAATGAAAGAAATTGGACATAGCGTCGCCATCTACCGGATGCCATAATAGTAAAATTACCGATATTGCAGATTGCGTGGTTTGACTGCTAAAAATCGATATGTGTAAAGATCGTCCAAGTCACGTGTCAAATAAATGCCTGATGTAATATTGTTCTCTGCGTTCTTAGTGTTTTTTCTGAAAAGGTAAGCTATTTAGTCATGTTCATATGTTATAAATTTATCAATTAAATGCTCAGTAAACAGAATAAAAGCCCAATAAATTGCATTTTTTATGTTTTTGTGCTTTATTTTGAGTAAATATCATATTAATAAAAGTGGGGTTAAGCGGACCGATGGTGGGGGGACTATTTGGATCATATTTTAATGCTTTTAAAATTCGATACGTTAATTGTTTTATATTTTTGGTTAATTGTTTTATATTTTTATTATGGTGTGCAACTATGTGAAAAAGACGACTAATCAATCATGGTCGAAAATTTCAATGGATGAAGCCGTTAGGAAAGTAAAATCCGGTGAAATGGGATTACGCAGTGCTGCTGTGAGCTACGGAATCCCATACACGACATTACAAAGACATGCGACTTCATTAGTTTTTATTTGTGCGGTTTGTAAGCCAATAAGAGCGTAAATAAGTATCATGATACTTTCATATAGATAAGTTATGGGTTCTAAAACCTATTTTTGGTTTTTGTTTTTTTTTTCATACTTAACAATTTTTCGGGTTTGATCCGAGTAGCCCCACCACTGATCCGAATCACCACATACATATATATGGGGTGATTCGGATCAGTGGAGAGGTCTACAGTAATAGTCATATGTTTTTTTATAGTTACTTTATGTTATGATCATTAAAATTAAAACATATAAAAATGTCAAATGCTTAATATTAAATAAAATAAAATTTCGAAAATGCATTAGTTTTAATTTTTTTCAAGAAAACATAAAAAATGATCCGAATAGCCTCGGTCTACCCTAGCACTCTCAAATAATTTTATCCATATGTTATACTCAATCCTCGAAGCTATGGCGCTCCTAGGTTTGACTAGTCAATCCTCAGGTCTGACTTAACCTAACCTAACCTAACCTATGTAACCTAGCCTAACCTAGGATAAACCAGTCATTCCGCGAAGAGAATGCATATCAACCTTTGACTACGACACATATACCTAAATTCTTGCTTTTACACATTTGTTTTATGTCAAGTCTTATTATCTATATTGTATTTTTTTGTAATTGGTACAACTATATTATTTATCATTCTTAAATATTGTAATTTATTGTTAAACTTTCATAATTAATGTTGATGGCATTTAAACACAGCAATTTTAAAGATTTTGGAATGGAAATACCGGTGGTCATACCTATATTAAATCAAAAAATATTTTCACTAATCACTAATCTCAAAATCCAGGCAAGAAATTGGGGAACACATTTGTATGAACAAAACGCCGCCGGTGTTTCCTCTTAAACTAATTTTCTTTGTCTCTGTAATGATCGCTTGGCACGAATTACTGCATTGTCATCGTCTTGCGTGCGTGAACAGGAAATCCAGTTAGATGAAATCGTTTCTGAAAAAACGTATCTACGTCCGTATTTTGTAGATAGTAACGAAGCTAAACAGAAAAAGGCGACATAAAAGCTCCACTTAAAAAAAGGAAGCGAACCTATACAAAATTTGATATTTGGAAAGAGTACTATACAGCTGCCACTCACACACATTGAGTGTTAAATTTTGGTGGGTATATAAAACAATTATTTAGTACCTGTTTTACTAGTGAAATAAAATAAATATAGGTAATGACAATGGAGCTAGCTACATAATAAAACGTGGTACCGAAAAAATATCACCGCTCACGCAAAACTGAATAATACATTTTCCATTGAATGTATTTCTAACAATTGAGCTTTTCTCGGTTGGGAAACCGCGACACGGTGATCACAAAAACACCGCAAAAAGCTCGCCGAAAGGACCGAAGAATGTTGCGTTCGAGAATGAATCATGCTTTGAATTTTAAAATTCCAAAAAACGAAAAAGAGCGCGGAATAAGAATAACAGCATTCCTTTGTTTGGCTTTCTGCGGTTATTCGGAAATGGGACGAAATAAATAAAAGGCCACGGACGGGGGCCGGGTTTTCCGTTTTTAATAATTTTCGTTGTGCCCGGCTACAACATTTCGGACTTAACAAAAGTGCGATATCATTTTTTCTCCCCGGTAATTGTGTTTCTGTAGGAGCGTTATTCTACGTTACATGGTACCTAGTACCTACGGCCCATCTACATAAAGGGAAATGGTGGGCGGGTTAATCTCTCAAAATTTAAAAAAATGTTCGCCTCGCCTTGAAACAAAGGGTTCATGTTTCACTGCCTTAATGCCGGTTTCCACATTCAAGTTGTCTAATAATTATAATATGGCTTATGTAGCGTCGTGTGATATATTGTTAGAATTTTATTTTTGCAGAACATATATCTCCTCTCAGATACGTTTTTACTGAAAATAATGTATTTTGAACGAATGGAAATTGGTTAATTAATTCAACTAATTTTCACACTTATCTCATTAAAGAAGATCATGATTGCAAACTTAATAGCTGCAACAGTAGTTACAGCTCGTATTCTTTCAAGTTTCATTCAGTTTTTCATTTCTTTCCATTTGATCAACTGGAAAATATAAAATGTAGTTATTTTAGCAAAGTAATTTTCTGATTTACATTCACATAAGTTTTATATACAACGCAGGTAGATAACTACCCATAGAAACATGGTGTGTTCGGAGTTACTTAAGTAAGCGTAATGTATCATAATAGTCTATGATCTTGAACATATCTTACTCTATGGGCTCATCTAGTCACGTGGTCGCGCTGCCGAGTCGTGCCGAAGGTGACCGAAGGTAGATTTACGAAGTTATTAGGTTTGAAGAGCTATCAAGATCAAACCTATCTCTCAGCTTGGAAGGACGTTTGTCTTCCGAAGTATTCTTATGTTTACAATACGCCAATAAGCAGTCACTGCCTTATAAAGAGCCTAAGTCAAGTCTTTCAATAAGCATATCCATAATAAGTACTGAAGGATACAGGTTGCAGTAGATACCGCATAACAATATTCTCTGGAGAGAATAATAAGAGACATTGCAAAAGTACTTTTATTTAATTGTATTTTGAGAGAATAATAATAGACATTGCAAAAGTTGAGTGGGCATAGCGCTTGGGTCCCACCTGGGCGTCGCATATTCGATTCCTCGGCTCACAACATCACAACACAAGCAACATTTTCGGCTTTCTCTGGAGGTAGTAGGAGATTTTCAAACATTGTTGGGTTATTCGTAACCCGGGAATGTTTGTCTTTCTTTAAAAAAAAAATATATATATATGGTTTCGTAATCAAAATAGTTTGAATCTTATATACGTATATTCATTCACTTTTTTTTACCACGAACTATATTCACAACAAAGCCATGTACAATGGAATCTTTTCCCCATCCTTAGAACTGCATTTAAAATTTCACTGTTCTTTGGATTCATCAACAAAACCTTCGATTGGGTGGCTCCATTTTTTTCGCTCCATTGTTAAATGAACGACCCACAAAGTAAACAAATCTTCATTAAAATGGGTTATAAGATTAAATCCAGAGTTGGGTAGCATTGTACCTTCGATATACAAATAAATTTCAATTAAATCCTTATTTTTTTCTATTTATCTTATCTCCACATCCCCTAAAAATGGATGGGTCCTTAATGGCGCTGAAGCGGGCAGAAGAGTGTGTGAAAGTGGGTGGTCATGGGGCGGTGGGGGTAGGTTGGGAGGGGTACGCGCGCGGAATAATAAATGACCGCGTTACCGGGCAGGAGACCGGGGGAGGTTTTAACCCCCGGGTCATACATGGCGGGCGTAGGCTTTATTTTTCGGTCCACATAAGTGGACGACGTATATAGGGATACCCGCAGAGGCCTACTCCCCCCACCCGCTTTGCCCCCCTCCCAGGGAAACGGGCGCTGCCGGCATTTTCAAAATGGAAGGACAATTTAAATAAATATGTGTCACGAAAAGGATATTAGAATCCTTTTTGAAAACCCTCATCAACTTTTTTTTGGATCGAATTTGAATAATTTTATTTCTTCTTTCGCAAACTTCGAGTGTGCTAAATATCGTCTGTACAACATGTGTCTACCTGCTTAGCAGCATTTAGCCACTGGAACGAAAGAATTGAAGGCATATAGGTATTTAATCAATTCATTATTGAATGTGGATCAGCTTGGCTTTCTTTTCAAAATAACACATCACAAATTATATTCAAACATCGATTCATGACTACACGCTGTTCAAAATTAATTTGAACATTTTTCTGGCAATTCAGATATGAAAATGGTTGTAAAGAAATTTCGTGGTGAATCGACAATTGATCCGCCCACAATTGTCACCCCCCCCCCCCCTTCCTTTGAAAAAAATAGAAAAAAATAATTTTTGTGCATTATTTACCAATTTAAAACCTAAAATCGAATTTAAAAAACACCTTTTATAATAAGTTGGTGTGGATATCAAACTAATTTATTTACAGTGTCGATTTTTTGTACTTATACACTGGTATACACAATTTTCTTATTAATATATACAACAAAGTCGAGTTATTTGTCGGACCATTTATAACGCGAGAACGGCTGGACCGATTTGTATAATCTTTGCTTTGTGGGATTTGTCTCCGCCACGAATAGCAGAATAGTGAGTGAATTCCGAAAATCCAAAATTATCAAATGTTATCGCGCTGATTGTTTTGCTTTTGTTCTTAAACATATAATGCTGTCCCTCTTTCTTACACACTAAATGTTAACATTCGAAAATAAGACAAACTGTGAACGTATGTCTGCACCCGTCCAAAGGAAAATACAATAATTATAATAAATCTCCCTCAACGAATAAAGAAAATACAATGCACTTCCCGTAAGTAAGTTGAAAAGCAAGGAAATGAAAAAATATATAAATCCATACACAACTCCATTTCTGATACTGACAAAAACAAAACACGGACAGTTGCGAATCGATAATTGCTTCGTTGTGTAATTTTTAACTTAATAAAAAAGCTGAATTCAATTCAGCTAATTAGGTAAAACAACAGTTATTGATTCTGAGGCGGTACGAAGTTCGCCGGGTCTAGTATATAGACAAGTAGATTTTTCAATGATTTTACTTTTGTTATTCGACGGTACATCCTCTCTGTAAACTGTATTTAAGTAGGTATACCATATTTTCCGTAAACTGACTGCATATTATTTGACGCTCGCCGAAAATATTTTTAGGAACATTTTTTAAAGTTAATCTCTGGTACTATACTAAATCTGTCTATGTTGAAAGAGATTAACTTATAAATCCCTATCGCGCGTACTCGTGGGAGATACCACGCACTTTTTTATGCTCTGAAAGCAAGAACGCGCCAATAAACATAGCGATTCTTGACCATTGACCATCGATATCTTCAATGTCACTTATAGAGAGTTCAGCAACTATATTTTGACACATGTCACAACATAGTAAAACTGCCCTCATGCACTTTGTAAATTTGTAATCTTCCCCATAATATAATAATAATAATAATTGGATGACTTCTATAGCGCCATTTTCGTGAGAAAATCACCTCAAGGGCGCTTTAAAATAAATATACATATATATATATAACGTATTCCAAGAATTCCCTGTTCCCCCACTTACAAAAATTTACGAAAAAATAGCACTACTTCAGCTACACAAAGATATATTTTAAAAAAATATTACCCCACTGCTAAATATTAGCATAAGGAATACTTCTATTGGTGGACTAACTATACCACCCATACGAACCACAACAGCACAGAATCACAATGTATATAAAGGAATAAAATTATTTAATCAATTACCCGCCGATATGCGAACAGAAAAAAATTACGACAAATATAAAAAAAAAATTAAATCATATTTTGGTAGTCCCACCATATAATTTTAACTTTTATTAGATATGTTTTTGACTGTTTATTCCAAAGGTTTTATGTACATCCTATATATATATTTTGTTTAATTACCCTTATTAATCTTTAAAAATATGTTATTAAGTCTAAATCTATTCAAAAGTTAAGTTCTTAAGTTTGTCATATTATAAATCTATTCATAAGTTAAGTTTTTAAGTTTGTTATAAGGATTTGAAAAAAAAAAAGAAAAGTTATTATCAAGTTGTCCTCTCCTAAACACAAGCACTTGCTTAATTAGGAGAGTATATAAAATATGTAATATTAGAATGAAATAAACTTATTGTAAAAAAATTTACTCAATAAAAAAAAAATATATATATAAATATTTAAAATAATATATTAGTGTTTAACAGTTTTAAGGATAACCTGAAAATGTAAATGAATAAATTAATAATAAATAAGAATGTCGGGGGACCAGATATCGGGTATAAACTGTTGTGGAATCATATTTCGTGTGTGTTGGCTTTACCTGCATACTGCATACTATTTGTGTTTTCTTTTGGATTGAATTACCGATACAATATTGTATTTGATAGCCTTTCTTGAAATATTTGCTTTTGTTTACGGACAACACTATTTATTTATACTCCTTTTGCGTATGAACGGGCGTAAACAATTAATTCATCTTGACATTTAAACGCATAACTTGTGAAAAGCGTTTTTTTCCTAAAATAAATAAATTGTATGAAAGAGCAGATTATGAATTAGGCAAGCAAAAATGTTATGTTAGTTATTAGTAGTAATTTTCAAGCTTGTACAAATAAATAAAATAAAAAATGAATATTCATGTACTTGTGGTAAATAAGACATTACATTGTAGCGGACATTTTTTAAACCCCTATCCAAAGTTCCCAATATTCTTACCCTTCATCAAACGATTTGTTATTTTAGTCTCCGTATAGTAATATTGGATTTGGGTATCTATATAGTTTGACTAGTAACCTTTTTGTTGTTGTTTGTTGTCGAGAAAACATTATTATTTACAGGGAAAAAGAATTATTTTAAAATGACTGAAATACCTAGCCATGATTTTAGTTATCTACATACGTACGATTTTTAATTTTTATTCCTCAGTTTCCTGTCACGTAAACCTCTGACGATTTTCGAATTCTATTATACCCTTTATACTTTTCTTTGCCTGTCGTTCGCATTTTTTTCAATTACCAACGCATTAAGTACTTTCGGAATTTTTGAAATCTCTGAGGGCCTCTGCCCCTCTGTTCTGAGAGAAAAATGGATAAATAATTAAAAAAGGGGGTTTTCCCTGGACCGCAAGGGTTTCGCGTTTTTAATAAGTGAAAACAACAATAATATTCCAGAGCTTTCACAAAGTAGGCGGAACAAAAGGTTTCGATAAGTTGGGTACCCTTTACATTACTTATACTATACTTTTGTACGTAGATATACTTTTTGTTTAAAAAAAACAAGGCAGATTTAAATATCTAAATCCTTGTTGGAACGAACTTGGTAAATGATTTAAAGTTTATCACTTTATCTGAGTCGACAGAACTAATTATTGCTTTTATATTGACTTTTGTACGTAAAAAAAACATAAACATAACATACATAAAACATATACCTACCTTTAACATGCAGGTCAGATGAATAAAAAATATTTATTTTTAGATGAAGCCATACTAAATAATGCAAAATCATACAAAATCATATGTTTTGGTTTTGACAATTTGATCGCTTAGAAGTATTATAGATGCTTCAATTAAATACTGCGTGTAAAACATATATTGGCCCTTGAAAATATCGTCATTTTTTTGGTCAAGACTTTTTAATAAGCCTATAAAAAAATAAAATATACCTAAGGTCTATAAAAAACACTTTCAAATCCAAACTCTCCTATCTATAAACCCCTTTTCGGATATGGTTTTATTGTGTAACCTGGCCACCCAATGGTCACCCCAGATAGTAGGTTCAAATTGTGAGTTATGGTTGCATTAAAATTAATCAAAAGTTTGGTGTACCTACAATTTGAAATAAACATAATTAATCAATAGATACTTGAATGCAAGAATTGAAAGATGTGTTATTAGGCACGAAATTGAGTAATCTGAAAGTACGTTGCCTGTTATGTATGCTGCTGATTCGGTTCTGATTTCAAACGGTATGGACGATATAGTGTCTCTATGATAAACGAAGTACGTATGAAGAATTAATTAATTCTGAATGGAGGTAAGTCTAAAGTGTATTTGAAAAACGAGTACGAAAACGAGTAGTTGTAAAAGATAAATACTTGGAGCAGGTGAATGAGTTTGTGTATTTGGTTAGAGATGGGAAGGCTGATAGAGATATTGATAGAACTTCTTGCATTTACCCGCAAGTTACTCCATTAATGAAGGACTGAATGCGGTTGCGCTAACAAAAAAACTGCCCATAAAAGCGAAGCTTGCAGTCCACAATGAAGTGCTGGTAGCTACCAGGATGTATGGCAGTGAGGCATGCAACTGGCAAAGGAAGGATTAAAGAAGACTGAATGCTGTAGAAATGAGATCCCTGAGACGTATCTGTGGTAAAACCATTTATGATCGTGCGTGATAAATATGGAGACCCGAAAAGGATGCAAGACTAATTTAAGCGTAATGAACAAGATTACGAAAGGGGCGCTCAGATGGGCATATGGAGCGCATCAATGAAGAAAGGAGTGTAAGGATTATATAACAATATGTGACGCAAATGTCAGTGGTAGAAGCTGTTGGGATGCCCTAGGAAGACATGGCAAATCAACTATTGCTACGTAAAATGCGCCATTTTAAAAGCAGATGAAAATTAAATAATTAAAAAAAAGTCATGTTCGCAGTTCACACGCGGTAGAAGTGAAACTATCAGAAAACTAAACTTCGAGAGAATGAGATGAATGCATAGTATCAGGAATAGGATAATTAATAGGGATTATTTATTTTAATATATTACCAAGTTAAAAAAATCTTTTTAATTTTATTCTACGAATCAACGCACAAAGAGGACACTGATCAGTCCATCTCATTCCCTCTCAGGCTACATCCTATAGATGTATGTGTTAGTCTCTTTTTAATGTCACTCGTTTCCGTTTATTCGAGTTTCAAATCACAATGGTGCTAAAGAAGTTTTCACTTCGATAATAGTTATTTTATTCATCTCAATTACCTACTAATCAACGCACAAAGAGGACACTGATCAGTCCATCTCATTCCCTCTCAGGCTACATCCTATAGATGTATGTGTTAGTCTCTTTTTAATGTCACTCGTTTCCGTTTCTTCGAGTTTCAAATCACAATGGTGCTAAAGAAGTTTTCACTTCGATAATAGTTATTTTATTCATCTCAATTACCTACACCAAATATTTAAACTTGCAAAACAACTTGCGAACAGCGTTACAGTGTCCTTCATCAGGACATATGTGATGATGGACACTGTAACGCCGTCTGAAACGTAGGCTAAAGAAGGAGGTAGCGCAACACGGCATAACACCCCAAAAACAAATAACGAAAATACGTTAGGCCGTGAAAATCTAAAAACGTATCTTGCAAAAACATGATTTAAAATATTCAAGAGAAGCAGACCCACTTACACGAACAGAAAAATGACATCTATCAAATTTCTGAATAAACAAAATACAATTTTAATTAATTAATTCAACTTAATATAAAATAATTCCTTATTTACGTATTGGGAGGTGGTTTTATATTATGCGTGCCGTTTACGTGGGGTGGGAGAAAGAAGGTATCTACTCGTGTATGTGCTCAGCACACCTCTCCCCCATCCCATCCCGGAAAGGGGTAAATACGCAAATAACGGGGGTACATAATGTAATGCCATATCTTTATGACAAACACAGCGCTCGTTACCATTTCTCTAGAGGCGCTGAGGACGTTTCCGAATGAGGAACATGAACATACTATTATGTTCGTACTCAGTTTTTACGACGCCATTTTGAAAACGGATACGGAAAGGTTTCTATCGCCGTCGTGCGGAAGGGCGGCTGAATTCACAGATCGGAGGAAAAACGCTGAGGCTTTTTTTTAATTAAAATATTTTTTCAAACGTCGTTTTAATGGTGTACGAGAATACAGCCCGCACATTAGGTTCAATCTAGTGAATAAAACAAGTATTCTCGCTGAGTTTGTTAATTAGAAACGTCTTTGGGGAATAATTCGACAATGGTGACGATGTGGGCTGGGGATTCGTAAGTGAATTATTTTGCACGTATTTAACCTTGCGGCTAACTTGTGGTTTTCTACCTACTTTTAGGGAATAAATACTATAATAGAATAATAGAAAAGCAAGAATAATCCATCGATAATATTAATTAATTATAATTAGAATAATAATAGTTTTTTCCAAAATGTTTGCAGGGGTTGTGCAATGCAATATTATCTGTACCAGCTGGTACCCGACATGCGATGCTATACAATTTAATAAAGAAATTGTTTCTCCCTGCGTGTCTTTTCCCATTCGTCCCATTCCCATTCCGCCTCCCCTTCCTCCTCAGCGCCCCCTTCCCCTCTCGCGTTCCCACTCCGCCTCCTCCGCCTTCCCTCTCCGCACTCCACTTCCCCCTTCCCGGTCCCACTAATCCCTTCCCGATTTCCTCTCCCCCCCCATTCCCCCCTCCTGGCCCCTCCCGCATTGCCTACATTCATTCCTTTTACATTCATTTTTGAAACAGCTCGCGTGCCACTTATTGCATTTTTTTATATAAAATTTCATAATGCCAGAGCTGACGAGTAGTTTTATATAAACATTGTCCTGACAATAACAAACACAAAAAAAAACCAATTTGGTTCAGTCGTTCGGAACTTATACATTCATTTCAGCGATTAATTTTTATTTATATAGATAGAGAGAAGAAGAAGATAGAAGATAGATAGATAGATTTCGAAATAACGAAAAAGAAATTAGACAAATAATAAGTAGGTAAAAGTAAAAAAATATCTATATATACCAACATTGAAAAACGAATAAGCATGAAAAATGCAACAGAAAAATATAAACACAAAAATTAATGAAAGCAGTGGGTTTTGGGGGATATTTGACCGTCTCCCGTGCCCAGAGGGCTATCATGGAGGACCCCACCCAGGCAATCATGATGGTGATGATAATTGTGCTCTGCGTTTGGCGTTGTCTGCGCCAAAAGCATCCTATGCGGTGGCGGAAAAGTGCTTTGAAGGTGTACACTCTTCCTCATGGTACATTCCGTAGCGCTGCAGAATCTCGATAGGCGGAGTTTTTCCCAAAAACCATTTTTGTAGGCGACTTTTAGCTTGTACCATTAGGATGCATTGTGTAAGCTAAGTTACATTGTGTAATGTAAGCACTGACGATGCAATATATGATTTAACAAAAAATTTATACACAAAAGAAAGAAAGAAAAGCTTTCGATACTGTAAATCATAACTTACTAATTAAAAAAAATTACTCAACTAGTTTTAAAAAAGTCACACTGAAAATACTGACAAACTATCTTAAAGACAGAACACAAAAAACAAAAATTGGGAATGTGTATAGTTCAGAAGCACTTATAAAAAATGGAGTTCCGCAAAGAACTGTCCTTGGGCCGATTGAATTTTTGATGTATATAAATGATTTATGTAGATTATATTTTGTGATCCCAGGAAAAAATATTTCTATCGCCGATGACACCGCAATAGTAGTAAACGGAAATTATGGGATTGAATATTTTTCTAAGGCAAACGAATGTATTGCACTTATTTCAACATGGCTAAAATGTAACAAACTCATTTTTAACTACAGCAAAACATTTTATTTACCTTTTTATAAAAACATTAAAAACAAACCTCACGATAACCTTAAAATTAGAATCCACAATATGAGCTGCAATCAAGAAACATGTTTACTGTGCAATGAACTTGTCAAAGTTGAAAATGTTAAATATTTAGGTATATATATTTATACACGTCTAAATTGGAAATCTCAAATTGATAAAACCACATCGAAATTAAGATATCTTACATACACATTTTATAGACTCAATCGTGAAGGATTGAAAATCTACTTTTCCCTGGTACAATCTTCAATAATCTATGGCAGGGGTGGGGAACATGCGGCCCGCGGCGCGCGGACACTTTTGGTGCAGCCTGCTGAAAGAACCACAAAAACTTACTCAGAACGGGATGATTTTTTCACGGTGTCTCAGATGCATTTTTAAGGCGTTATTGAAAAAGCGCTTGAAAAGTGTTATCTGAGTTTTTAATATATTGCCAAACTTCTGCCATGTAAGTTGTTAATTAATAAATCACGTCATGTAAATTATTTTGAATAGTTAAATAAACATAAAATCATATACGTGTTCTAATCAAATCTAATTGCATACGATAAATATGCTACAAATGCAGAAAACTCATTCAAGTAATCTGAGTACAATTTAATTTAAGCCTGTGGGCTAGTGGACTCCTTGGCATATTCTTTCTTAAGGTAAAACCAATCTTGTGTTCACAATGCAAATTCCTGTTGTGGATTCATCTGCTAGCGCATTTCAAAGGAAACCTTTCTTTCGTTCCGATTGCAAAAAATCGGAGGAAAACTATGTTGGTGTTCTATGTGCAGTATTAATTAAAGCTGGGGATTCACAATCCAACTCGCTCTAATGGTAAAACCAGTTTTGTGTTCAAAATGCAGTGAAAAAATTGCAAGTGTGGTTTCATCTGCTTACGCATTTTGTAGAAAACCGTTCTCGTTTTTGAAGTGCATTTATAAAATTCTACTTGCGTTTGTGCTGCTTGTATTGGAGAAAAGCCATTTTCATGTACTGAGTGTAGTTTTAATTCCCCGCGTACAGATTCATCCTGTAACTAAAACCAGTTCCGTGTTTAGAATGCATCGAAAATATTTGAGGATGCATTGGAATTTAGCATTTATAAAATATTATTAATTATATTTACATTTTAAATTATATTTTGTGCTGCCAGAATTGGAAGAAAGCCATTTTCATGTTCCGGGTGTAGTTTTAATTCCCCGCGTACAAACTCAATTTAAAATTAAAACCAATTCTGTGTTCAGAATGCAACGAAAAAATTCCAGGTGGGGTTTCATAGTGCTAACGCGTTTCGTAGGAAACCATTCTCGTGTTTGAAGTGCAGTTATAAATTTGTAGTTGAATTTGTGCTGCCAGTATTGGAGGAAATTTTACGTTCTGAGTGTAGTTCGAATTCCCCGCGTACATATTCACCTTGAAATAAAAAACAGTTCTGTGTTAAGAATGCAACAAAAACACGTCTGGTGTGATTTGGAAGTGCATTTATTAAATTCTAGTGGCGTAGTTTATGCTGCCAGAAATTGAGGAAAGCCATTTTTATGTTTTGAGTGTAGTTTTAATTCCGCATGCAAATTCAACCCAAATTAAAACTTGTTCCGTGTTCAGAAATCAACGAAATATTCCAGTTGTGGTTTCATCCGGTGATGAATTTTAAAGGAAATCATTCTCATGTTCAAAGTGCAGTTACAATATCCTGGTTGCAGACAATGTGCAGCCAGAAATGCAGGAAAATCATTTGCAAGTTCGGAGTGTAGCTATAATTAAGGAGTGTAGGCAGTTATGTAATAAGTTAGTTTCAGTAAAACCAGTTCTTTGATTCGAATGAGCCCCCCCCCTCCCCTCCTCCCCCCGAGACGGAAATCGGAGTGCGGCCCGCGGGTTTAAGTATGAACGTCCAAATGGCCAGCGACGCTAAAAAGGTTCCCCACCCCTGATCTATGGCATTATAGGATAGGGTGGTGCACTTGATGCATTTATTAAGCCTTTACAAACCACTCAAAAGCACATCATTAAAGTTATGTATAATAGAAAAAAACATTCTCAACAGAGTTATTATTCAAAGAAACTAAAATATTCAATATCCGTAAATTATTTATATTACAGACTAAATTTAATTTTTATTTTTAAATATATATTTAAAAATAAAAATTGTTTCGTAAAAAATGAAAAAAAAAAATTTAATTTAATTTCGCAAAAGGACTAATAATATTTTTTACTCCCCCAAACCAATACTATATAAATGCAAACACATAGCAGCTTTATTTATCCTCGTACATTTAATCTTCTACCAAAACACATTGAAATGACAGATAAAATATCACTTTACATAAAAGAACTAAAATGGATGAATGATGCAGATTTTGGACACTTCTTCTATAAATTATTTGTAAACCTTCATGTTTCACTTTTCAATATCATTCTAACTTTATTTAATTTCTTGAAACTATAACAAAAAATCAACAAAATTTTATGCTCCACTTTTTTACTACAATGTTTTCACAAATTACTATATTTCTAAACCTTTACTTTGAAATTTACATTTTTTACCTGTACTTATTGATGTATGCATAGCAATCTTGTTTATATTACCCACACACAGGCAGTGCCTTAGTGGGTTCCCATTACCTACTCTTGTCTATTATATATTTTACTTATTGCTAACTTTTTCATTACTTGTACCTTATATTTACATCTTACTGTATTTTAGAAATTATGTAAAATTACTTTTGTATGTATATAGTTACAATGGGAAAAAAAAAGAAAAAAATTCTACCCAGAGTTCTGACGTATACAGCGATGTGCAGAATGTATTGAATGGTATTATTTCTACGTTTGGACTTCAAAAGTGAAAACCCCTTGACCGCATATCTGCTCTAACGGATATCGCTCTTCTTTGTCTTTCCATATTCTCGATGTCTTCCAGTAGGTCTAACATAGGGAAATCTATAACTTTACAATATCGGAAAGGTATGCGTAACTTCTGATGATTTTATATCGATTTCCGATGCACGGTTTCACTGTTGACAGCCGAACCGATATTAACAGGGCATAAATAAAAACATTGCGAATCATAAAACGCCAAATAATTATGAAAAAATATTAATAAATTGGCGATGCTGAATTGAAATACTATCCTATATATGCATTGACAGTCCATATATACTTTTGACACTAAACGGGAGTTAATTAGTTAATGAATTCTTAAGTCATATTTCAACCACTTTCGTGTTTCTCAAAGATCGAACGGAATAAGTTGATCGCGTCTTAGAATAATTATACGGGTCGCGTATACGACCACTTTCAATTCTAAAAGCTTCGTTAGTTCAACTCCGCTCCAGCCATTAGACCTCATTAACTAATAAACTCCCGTTTAGTGTCAAAAGTATATATGGACTGCCAATGCATGTACAGGCTAGTATTTCAATTCAGCATCGCCAATTTATTGATATTTTTTCGTAATTATTTGGCGTTTGATATTTCCATTTTTTTTTTCCTGCCAATATTGGGTCGGCTGTCAACGGTGAAACCGTGCGCTGGATATCGATATAAAATCGTCCAAAGATACGCATTAGGGCGTCCCTTAATATGGTTGAAAAAAAAAATTTGGATATCAAAATGCATACCCACTATTTATTTTAGAACTACCCAGACTTGCTTTATAATTTGGCATGACAAACAAAGTTATTCAAAAATATGTATATATTGACGGTTAACCCAAACTTATTATATACTACAGAGGCTGCGTCGGTCGGAATATCTCTAATCAATTTTTGATCATCAATTGTTGTTGTCGTGCTCGCAAATAATGATAACTGACCATAGATTTATTTATTCAATATCGTATTGATAAGGGCCATAGGGTTTTGTCGATCGTCCGTGCTAGTCCTCCAGGTACTTTACGCTACGACTAATATCCATTTTATTCCATCTTGCCATACTGAGGGTATTTGCATGAGTTCGTTTTTGCATTTGAAAATCATAATGATTGATTTGGACATATTATTCAGAAGGTTATGATTTTTTGCAAAATTTTCACATGTTTGTAGAAATTTCTCCAGTGCGCTAAGTGACGATGCTAGAAGGACTATATCATCCGCGTGACTAAAGTAACTTAGATTTTATACCGCTTAACCCCGATGAAGGTTCAGGTCAAATTGAAACCAGTTAGTTTATGTATTAAGTATACATTCTCAAAAGTGGTATTAAACGTAAAATATTTTATTCTAATTATAATTATGTGGTAAAACCTTGTGTGGTAAAACCATGTACGATCGTGAGAGAAACGTGGAGATCAGCGAAGAATGCAAGGCTGATGTAAGCGTGATGTGTAAGATTAAGAAAGGGACTCTCCGATGGTTTGGGCATGTAGAGCGAATGAACGAGGAAAGGAGTGTACGGAGGATATATGACGCAAATGTGAATGGTAGAAGAAGTCGGGGACGTCAAGGAAGACATGGCACGACCAAGTGAATCAGATACTTGAGTCGGGTCATGTGAAGAGTCGGAATAATAGAAGAGCATGTATGAGATGATGTATGAATGTGAACGAGACAAGGAGTTTGTTCTAAGATCGAGTAGTGTGGCGGTCCGTCCTCTCTGCCTACCCCGCGGGGAAACGGCGTGATGGTTAGTTAGTTAGTTATAATTATATATACTCACCAAGTGATTGCTACATGTGAAAAAAGATGATATTAATTCTTGTTACTCTTGTAAGTAAGGGAATAAAGTATTTAATCAATAATGATAAAACAGTTATATGCAGGTGTGTAGGTAGGTACCTACCTATTATCTTTTCTTACTTCACGATTATTTGATAATTCAAATTCTGGTTCAATATTCTTACAGTTGACTATTATTAGGGTATGTTAATGTCACCTTTCTTCTGTCATAGTAAACCAAATTATATTTTCTTCTCGATCTGTGTCCACTTTGCACATAGTGGTACCTTACGTTTTTATTTTACGGCACTTCACTTCGAATTTAACTTCAGGAATGCTAAATGCAGTTCTGTTTTAGGAATGCATTTATTGGGATTGTTCGATAATACTAAGAATATAAAGAATTCCTAAAAACCCTTTTAAAAAAATAACTAATTGGGTAGTAGGTAGGCTATGTAAAAATATCTAAATTCCTAAACTTTGGAAAAACTCCAAAATATCTCAAAAATATGCATTAAGCGGGTATATACCTACTTATAACCTAACATTTTTCAGGATAAAATATTAATACTGTCTTCTATATATCATAATTACTTGTTTATAACCGAAACTAGTTGACATAGGTTATGTGTACCATATTTAAATGCATATCTTTTCTTTTCTATATGTTTTGTCAAGCCACAGAGTGATTGCTTTCTTTGATAAAATATAAACAATTAGAAAAATAATTATAATTTACAACCGCTGATTTTTATGATATTGTATTTATGTCTTGAATTTAGTTTCTGATAATTTTCTATTGGAGTTTCCAAACATTTTAAGATTTCTAAAATATACTAGGTACTACCTTACAAAATTAACTGTTCATTATCATGGTCTTACAGTATTCAGAAAGTTTTAAACTGTAATTTTGCACTTATATCTGCGTGATTGGTGTCACAATCATTTTGACCACCAAACTTCTCCCCTTGACGAGGGTAAACGAAAGGCTTAGCAAGATTTTACGGCTGTTTAATTCGCTTTGAGATAAGTGTGATTGAAGGCACCAGCAAAACAAAAGCTTTTAAATTTAAACTATGTTAGACACGTTCGTCCACTCAGGCTTTCTGAAAATATCTACCTATTTGCGTATAAATGCATGAGTCTCAGTTCCTACAAGTATAAAGACCAGGTATGAACTTAAGATGAAGCCATACTAAATAATGCAAAATCATACAAAATCGTATGTTTTTGTTTTGAAAATTTGACCGCTTAGAAGTATTATAGATGCTTCAATTAAATACTGCGTGTACAACATACCTTGGTCCTTAAAAATATCGGTCATTTTTTTAAATAATTCTTTTGATAAGCTTAGAAAAAAGTAAAGTATTAGGTCTATAAAAAACATTTTCAACTGAAAACTCTCCTACTTTAAACACTTTTTCG
Organism: Limnephilus lunatus; assembly: GCA_917563855.2. Lineage (NCBI taxonomy): Eukaryota > Metazoa > Arthropoda > Insecta > Trichoptera > Limnephilidae > Limnephilus > Limnephilus lunatus. The sequence continues at coordinate 11,636,508 of OU830602.1, read as the reverse complement.
GATATGGTTTTATTGCATAATGTGGAAAATTCAGTTTCTTATATAATTATCGCGAAAAAAAATTATATTTACGCCCGAACCTCACAAAATAAAATATAATATGCATTTTCGCGTTGGTATTTTTGACATCACGGCGACAATACGTCAGTCAACGAATTTGTTATATCAAAGTGAACCTTATACCGTCCACCGAAGAACGACTGGCAGCCAACTGGAAACAACGTGTTAGGGTCCGCGCTGCTTGTTTTCGTGAAAGCAATTTAAAAATTCCGTTTTATTACAATAAACAATGCATAAAAAAGGAATTAATGTTTTTTACAGGCCTTTACGAAACCAACATGCAAAAAAAATTCTCAAATATCTTTTCCAACCTTTCCAAAAGCTTTTTCTCAAGTATTTTTAAACTCCTCCCATAAAAAGGCGTGAATTCCGATTTCGATTTTTTCCTGTACTAGTGGATCGCCTTAATACCTGTTTGAAGCAAGACTTATAAAGACCACGAGTAAATAAAGTACGTTCAGAAAATGTCGCTTGACGTGAAAAAAGTCTCTTTAGACTCTTCACGTTTTCATTTTAGTGTTGAATATGCAGTGTTCACGTTTCTTGTAAACAGAGTATAGAATGTTGTATTTTTTTAATAAAATGTCTAGTTAAATAAATTTTGAGTTTAAAAAGACAGAAGGTAGCAATAGCAAAATTGGTTAACGCGCTCCTCCCGGTTAAACGGAGAGGTCTGGGTTCGGGTCCCAGTTGCGACCATTGTCTTTTTCTGTTTTTCTGTGTCTTGTTCTTTTTTCATATTTTCGTTTAGATTATTATTTTTAACTTATTTTAATATTAAAAAAATGCATTGATCTTAACAGAAAATACAAAATACGTAATTAAGGGACATTGAACAATTTCCTAGTGGTTGAATTCCGATTGGGTGTCGGTTACGTTTTTTTTTTTTTTTTAAAAAAAGAAAGACAAACATTCCCGGGTTCCGAATAACCCAACAATGTTTTAAAATCTCCTAATACCACCACAGAAAGCCGAAAATGTTGCTTGTGTTGTGATGGAGGACTTAGCCAGCCGAGGAATTGAACATGCGACGCCCGTGTGGGACCCAAGCGCTATGCCCACTCAACCACTGACCGGTCAAATCGTTGAAATCTTGTACGTTGAAATCTTGTTATTCCTTTCTGCTTTGCAGTAAACCAGCGATGGATTTTAAAGTAACCAATTAATTAAAGATTTTTTTGGAATGCATTCTAGTCGCTATTTTTCTATTTTTACCTTTCCTTAAATGAGGCACTAGGCGGAAGAGTGGCTAAACCCACAAAAATTCGTAAAATTCTTTCAATCAGAAATCCTTTGAAATCAGTGAAAACTAAAACTGGGCCACTGTTGCTTCATAGATATGACAAAAATCTATAACAATACGATATTTTTTTGCTGATTACGATTTTTTGAGGGTTGGGCCACTCTTCCGCTGAGCGCCTCAAATATAGGTACCTACTGCCTACGTACATACCTATCTTAAAAATGACTGAGGCTAAAGACCCAGTACCTGTCAAAAATCATTATAATGTTGTTTTTACCAGGACGTGAGTACTTATCCTCCTGATCGTATTAAAACGGACAATTTAAATTATGAAAACGTGAGTTATGCCATCGGAATCGATGGTTACCCGACCGTTGATCCCCCCACAATTGGCCCGCCAAAATTATAATTATTATAAAATTATAATTTTTTCTACATTACTTATCGATTACAAACCTAAAATCGATTTCGAAAATACCTTTAATAATAATGGCATGGATATCAAAATAATTTATTTACAGTGACGATTTTTGGTAGATATATACTTGTACGCTGGTATATACAGTATGTAGACAAGTAGTTGTATCCTTGATGTAAATGAATGAAAATATGTTTTATACTTGTATTATTCAGCCGTGCAACCTCTCTGCACACCCCTTTCGGGGACACTTAGTTATGTTTTGAGTAAGTAGGTATACTGTATTTTCCCTTAACCGACTGCATGTTATAGGTATATACCTAAGTATGTCGTGGGCTAACTGATGGGAGATCAACTGTTATGGAATCGGAATCGATATTAAAATCAGACTGAGCACACCTTAAAGTCGATCGTTACCTACGTAACCCCATAAAAAATTGCCAGTAAATATCTATCAGGTGCCTATCTATAGTAGATATCCATCAATCAACAAATATACCTATTAGTTAACCGTGGGTATCTATTAGATATCGTATTTTTTTAAACGTTTTTCGGAAATCGCATATATTTGTACCATAATTTTATCGGCCTCCATATGGACTATACGCCCCTAGAACAGGTCGATTGCATACTTACGTAAATTTCTTAGCCCTGTTCACATACTTTGTCATCATCTATCACGCCTACCTATATTACGTTTGTGTCAACGTGGGTCTGAGTATCGGTACCGCCGCCCCGGGAACCAATTATTGGATAACCAACACCCTTGCCATAGGTCACTCCAAGTGGATCGCTACGTTTGGTGACTTAGAAAGGGTGCCCGTGTTCATGGGTTGAGCTTTGCCCAGGTCATGGCGGCCAATGCATTCGCCCACCTACTGCGTGATGGGCCGGATTGGGAGATATTGGTTAAAGGAGACCTAACCTAGACATCGCCCATCGCTTAGCACCGCAACGTCTGTCACTCCTAGACACATTGACCCCCAGATTCCTTACCACCCCTCATACCGTTTAGTTTCCCAGAACTTTCTCACCATCCTTTCCCTAAAAAGATCCTCCACACAGCATCCCCAAAGCTTGCCTTGGCTCTGAGAAAAATCAGGGCCTCTTGTGAGAAGCCATCATCAAAACAAAAAAAAAAAAAGTTGTAGAGGTATGTACATTTTATTGCTTCCAAACATTCGATTCGGTTTGGTTGAGGCTTACCTACATTGAAAAATTTCCTATTTTCCAAGAATTAAAAATATAGGTTTGTACTTTTTGGCAAAAATGGCTCCTTTTTCCTATTTTCTCAAACCGGGAAATTTTTACACGAGGCGAGTAGGTAATCTAATCAAAAGCTAATAAAAAAAACGTTTCCGACTATACGTAATTTTTATGTCGGAGTAAAAAAATATATTCTTAACGAAGCCTTAATTCGATAATAGCAAATTGCGGAAAACTAGGTAGGTAGGTAGGCATCCATCTTCAAATAATTTTTAGAACTGGAAGATTGGCGTATGACCTAATAATTTCAATACATAAAAACAGTAAACAAAAATAAAAAAGTTGTCATCGCAAAAGGTGCCTACCTATCTACCAAAATTAAACTTTTCGAATGCAGATATACCTAAGTAGATAGGTAGGTACCGAGTAATTGTTTTTTCTCCCTTTGTTATACATCATCCGATCGTATAGATAGGTAGGTACATACTCTTCGTCAATTTGTATATTTCTGTTTTCGACATTAAACATTTGTTATCATTAAACTCCTTTACAGGTTTATTGATTAAAAGTAACAAAGTAAACAATGGTTTACGTTCATAACCAACTTTGGCAGTCCACATTCCTTATAAAGCTCCCTGAACAGCCGCCAATTCAATAGATAAACTATTAAAATCACACGTGCAGCATATTTCATTCACCAAACATCCAATGCATCTGCCGATTGCCCAATCGCCGGACATAATGGCATTCAAGTCTCGCGCCTTCCTGAAGAGAAAATGGCCGATGTGTTCGCAGACAAAGTGCGACCGAACCTCGGAGTGGGCGCATCCCCTCCCTCTCCTGCGCTCCTGGTACTCCTGCTACCCCCCGGGCCTTAACTCTACCCTAGAACTCCCCAAGGCTGCAGGGGGTGTGGGCTGGTGGGGGGGGAGGTTTGGGAGGTTCGTGGAAGGGGGTGTTCGCCCTTTACAAAAGAGCCGCCATTATTCCAAGCGCCAGTGTGTGGTGCGTGTTTTATGCGGGGCGCGGGTGTATATGTGTATGAAAGCTCCGGACGAAAAGCGAACTTTTGAGACTAAATTTCGAATGAAAATAGTTTGTCATGAAATGATTTATTAACGATGCAGTTTATGTTTTAACGTGAAGCTATCGTTTTTTTTAAACCATTTTCAGCTATCAGATCATGAGAACAAATATTAATTCATTTGTTGAACGATTTAAATTTTTATGCCTTACATCACTTTTATACTCTCAGCACTTACTTACATACATAACATGACAATCATAAGTTGGGCTTTGTTAGATTCATATATACTTTAACAATGTGTGCTTTATAAATTGAAAAATAATTTCATTTTAAATAGCCATTCTATAGCAAATTCTGTTGCCAACAGGGCTATGAAAATGTTAGGTTTTATTTTAAGGATTTCCAAAGATTTAAAAAATATTCACACATTAAAAATTCTGTTCACGTCTCTCGTTAGAAGCACTCTAGAATATAACTCTAAATTTTGGTCACCTGTCTTTAATAATCATTGAAAGAGTCAAACGCAAATTTTTGAGGTGCATTAATTTTAGACTTGGAATCCCTTTAGAATCAATAAATTGTGACTTTTTATTACATTCATTGAAATTGTTGAGGTTAAGTGATTTTTTTGGTCTAATGTTTTTTATATAAAATTGTAAATTATCAGTTGGGTAGCCCTGATATATTAAAGTTGATTCAAGTACCTACGATTAGATCAACGTTCCCTAGTATGTATTTTTGTGACAATTATACGTCTGTCACAGGCTACAATTCTGTTTTAAATAGAATAGGTACTCACCATTGGTTATTTTTATGTCAATGTTGCTGATATTCTTAATATTTCCTTATTATAAATACATTTTATTGTTTCTTTTTAATACTTTCATTAGTTGTTAGTAATTTATTCGCTTTTTCAATTTTTATGTGAAATTTAAAAAAAAAATCTTTCTTCGCTGTACTATGACTGTTTAAAAAATATTAAATAAACACATGTTTGTAAATGGCACTTTGTGCCGTAAATTTTAAATGAATATTGCAGTAAAGGACATAATATCCAATACTTGTCTGCTTTTTGTGTAGAATCAAAACATCCTACTTTGCATTGAATCTCTTTTCCTAAACGCTTTCAGGCATCATTGGACGAGCAGCGAAGAAAATTCACCATCGCACATTCTTCTGCATCCTGCAGCCTCTTCAAACCTGTGGATTCTTGTCCGTCATAGATCTGGAGAACTGCTACACATTCATGGTCAGCATAACATCTCATTTTGAAAATTGAGGTAGGTGTATGTAAGTGAGAATTCACTGAACATTGTGGCAAATTAAATCCGAATTCTAAAGCTTTGTAAATCTATAGGAACGTATCAAAAATCAGATACTTACTCTCGTATTTTGTATTCCAAATCCAAACACCCCTTTAGTGATTAGATTAAATTAATTTTTATTTTTTATGGATCCCTGAAAAATATACGTAATGATGTATTAAGAATGAAAATAATCAAAAATAATACGACATGATCGACGTTATTAAATAAGATCTAAAAGGGGGGCATCGATCGATAAACAATATCTTAAACGCAGAAGTACACAAAGGTGACGTTTGGGACACTTCGCTCTGAAAATCGGCTTAACAAAATACTTTTTTTATTTTACGTCAAAAGTCATGAAAACCTATGTATGTGCGGAAGAAGTGAGTGCTGTATACCAAGACAAGTTTATATGGCATTCCACCCTGTCTGTACATACCTGATGATTAGCAGGTAGGTACTTCTCAAAATATTGAAACCTTAAAGGTTAGCCATAATTGCCTTGGAAATTCACACTTTTATAATGTGACTTATGTTCATTAACATTATTATTGATAATAAGCATAAATACTTTTTAATGTAAAAAAAAACATCTCAATTAAACTGACCATACATTCCACGCGGAGCAGTCCCTCCAAACAATTTATAGCTATTCATTTTGCCTCCACCCCCATTCCCTCTCCACCCCTCTCTATTACCCACACCACCAAACACACGCAGACGCGCTTAACACAACCTTAGTTTACCCGTTGCTACGATGAAACTAGATGCTTTGGACTTTATCGGAAAACTCAGACAAAGACAAAAAATCCTGAAAAATACGCAAAAACAATCCTTATTAAAATTGTAAATAAGGTCTAAAATGACGTGAAAAAATTTCTGGTTGTTAGGACGTTTTTGCGCCGGGCGCACTCTTCTAACATTTTACGTATAAAAGTATACGGTGTCTAGGATAAAACGCGTATTACTGGGCGACCGAGTGTTGGTTAGGTTGGGAAAGGGTAAGCGCGGGGCTGGAGGGGGGAGGGAGTGGGGAGAGGAAAGGGGAGGACGCGGTTTGAAAAACGAGCATACCAGCCACTGACTGTAGTTAAGTGAGAGAGGGTGTGGGGGGGGCTTTTTTGTACCTATGTAAAGATGTACGTAGCCTGACGTAGGCAGGGGTGCAGCGGGGAAATTCTACGGCACTGCATTATTATTTATACCTACAAGTTTTTGTGGGTATAGTGAATAATGATATTTATTGAAATTTGTGATAGTTATTATTAAGTAAGATCTAAAATGTTTGTAAGTAAATCTACATCTACCTTCAATTGGAGCATATTTCAAACCTACCCTAAGTTAGATATGATTTTAGATATTTACGGCCAAAAATATTATCGTTATTTATTTTTATATCGTGTTACCCTACCTCCTTGTTTAGCAAACGTTTCGGATAGTATTACAGTGTCCATTAAAATGTCACACATCTTCCCTGATGATGGAACACTGTCTGAAATGTTGGGTGAAAAGGGGGTTGCATAACACCGCATGATACCCCAAAAATAAATCACGATAACACTCTAAGTTACTTCTTCAATAATCATAAAATCTTTTTTTTTGTATTTCTTGGGCATTAACTATTTAACAATTTCTAGAATTCTTTTAAGATTAGGTATTATGTAGTTAGTTACACGGACGTGTCGAAACCGGTAGCGGACAAATAAAAATAAAGTAAAAATGTACAAGTGAAATAAAACTGTTTTAAATAAAATAGCTATTTAAAAAGATAACTTTACTATTTTCATATGCTTTATATGCACCATTTTATCTAATTTCGACCTTCACCAATTCCAATTACAATAAAATGAATAAGAATATAATAAATATCGATGACCCTAAATAGATTTTCCTAAGAATACACTAAGTAGGTGTATAATTTTTATTTTTGCTCTAAATTTGTTAAACCTAAAATATCTTTTTTTTTTTAATTTCAAAGAGATTTTAATATTTCTATTCTTGAACACATATTTTACAAATTATAACATTGGTTTACACAGATAATAAGTTTAATAATAGTAAAAAACACTAATGATTCGTAACTGTATGTAAATGGGTTAGTAGTATATAGTATTTGGTGAACACTAGGTAACACCTCACTAGGCTCACCTCACTATCTATTACACGGTATATATTATGATTTAAAGATAGTGTCTTTGGTAAATTTGTATCCATTTTTTAAATGGATAAAAATTTCTAAAAAAAATTCCGTGACACTATCTAGATAGCATTTAGTTCGGGTTTGAATCTTGCAATCATGTATAAAGATAGCAGCCAATAAAGAAAATGAAGATAATTTATGTAGTTCTTAGTCGAAGTATGATGAAGTTAAATACATCAGATTCGGATAAAGACACATTAGCTCAGTTGGTAGAGTTGCGCCTCGGCAAGACGAAGGTTCTGGTTTCGAGTCCCAGATGTGACCGAATCTTTTATTGATTTTTCTGTTTTCAGATTTTCGATTGAGATTTGCTAAAATTGTCTTCATTTAATTAAATATTATAAATTCAGGTTTTTACTCATATGGTTAAAAATAAAAATAAATAAATAATTATTAAATAACTGGTTACTGTGAGAGTTTAGCAAGAGTTTTAACAAACGAAGAACATCTTACCGAAGTGCGTTCGTTTGAGATTATGTATTTTTACCGTGAGTTTGATCATTAAAACATAGGTACTTACACATCTTTAATATCCAACATTGGGCTTAATTCAAAACACACGATTTGTTTTCACTCAGGTCAGCGGATCTTGCGGAACTGCGATTTTTTTACTAAAAAATACCGGTTTTTATTTACATCGGTTTATTACTTACAGTAATCCTGAAACGATTTCCATTGAAAAAAAAAACGTTTTTCTTCAGGTGTAACTAAAAACGATTCCGAGAACTGCAACCCTGGTACGCAGAAATTGTAATATGTCCGTCCCGCTCACTCCCGCCGGGTTGTAGCCCCGTCTCGCTCGCTCTTCCTGCGAAAAATAACCCCTTTCCTCGCCATACCGACCGCTTGCTCCGTACTTTGAAAACTGGAAAAGCGATGTGGAAAAGCATAAGGGATAAATGATTAGATATTCAAATAAATCTATTTTATTTTTTATATACATATATTATCTTGGCTTTAAATATTTGTGCGTTAGTTATCCCACTCCCGCTTACCTTTTCACTAACGCACGCTTTACCACTTTACGTTTATTAAGAATTTTAATTTGTCAGTAATATTCACACTTCTTAACTCCCCAAATTAACATGTGTTTACTTTATAGATATCTATCAAATACATGCATTTTTTAGTAAAGGTAATTTTTATATTTTTTTTATTAAATTAGTGAACTAGTATAATATTAAAAAAATCTAAATTTAAAAAAGATTTATCAGAAATATTCTTGCAATCGAGATAGCGAGACAGACATCAAATAATATATTGTAAACATCACGTATAATCAATAAAAAAAAAATAAAAAAAATTAGGGTTTAATACACTCTACAGGTATGTTACAATTTACAATTACAAGTACTTGATTGATGGGTTAGATTTTTAACCGTCTAACTGTATGAAACAAAACACTGTGTGTAGTTTAAATATCAAAACAATCGTTGCTATAAACGTAAGGATTGGATATTTAAGGCTATTCAATAGTCCACGAAAAAATCGAAATCGGATTTCACGCCCTTTATGGAAGGTGTTTAAAAATACTTGAGAAAAAGCTCTCGGAAAGGTTGGAATAGGTATTTGAAAATTTTTTTTACAGGTTGATTTCGTAAAGGCCTGTAAAAAACAATAATTGTTTATTGTAATAAAACGTAAATTTAAATTTTGTTTCACGAAAGCAAGCGGCGCGGAGCCACACGTCTATTTCCCGCTATGGCCGGGGCGTGACTGATACGAATTGGCTTGTGTCAAGTGCATGGTTCTTGTGCCCATGGGATAAGGGTCACTTCAAGATCCAAATTCGTAGAGTGCGGGCCGTATTGATTGATGTCAAAAATAACAACGAGAAAATGCATGTTTTATTTTATTTTGTGAAGTTCGGGCGTAAATATCATTTTTTTTTGTGATTATCATAAAAGAAACTGAATTTGCCACATTATACAATAAAACCATGTCCGAAAAGGGGTTTATAAGTAGGAGAGTTTGCACTGGAAAGTATTTTTTATAGACCTAATACTTTTTTTCTACTTATTAAAAGACTTAAAAAAAAAATTCTGCTGTCATTAAATTTGAAAAGCTTTTTCGTCTGTATTTTCAAAGACAAGGCAACTTTTTCTTAACAGCAGGCTTCTAATCGTGATCTAGGAGATTAATAGATACTCTCAGTTTTCAGTACCACCCCTATTGGAAAACCTTTTATCGGAATCGAAAATTACTTAAAATGGCTTAAACCGTATTTAGTTACCAGAATATCTGATTAGGTAGTAAGTATTGGGTACTATTTCCCACACAACATCTTCCTTACCTCCTTCTTCTCCAACTCCTTATTTATTGATATGAAGTTAAATTTGGAAAAATCCCTTTATTTTTTTTCTTTTACGTGTTCAATAATATTATTATTGAATTTATATTTTTTTAAAATTAAAAACAAGTTTTGCTGAGGAATTATTTAAACGAGTGAAAGCTGTTTCGCCTTCCGAAGGAATCATCAAACCGCTTAACTGTACCACCCTTCAACTCCCTTAAATCTTACAACATGCTTCAAATATTGAGGTTGCCATAATTCCGCTTACTCCGGGAATCTTGTGCGGTTTCCACATACAATTTAAACGAATAAAATCTGTTTTGCGATTATTCCATCGTAAAAAATAACTATTCAAAAGTTTTACAATCTGTAATAATTTTTTTGTAGTAAAAATTTTCCACAAATATATTTTTTAATCAATTAAATTTATCCCTTACTATTTTCAACAAACCTTTGCTCCGAGCACACACAATTTCACATTACCTACAAAAAACCTCCTAAGGGAGTGTGGGGAAGGGGGGGCGGGCCACGCCTCCCCTTGTGCTCATTGGCTCGCCTGCTAAGGAGGTCTGTGACGTCACCGCCAGAGTAAAGAGTGCGCATTGAGACTAAACTTTACTTCGCTGCCAACCTCCGGAGGGTTCGGACGTCTGGAAAATGCTCCTTCAATTTATATACATGTTGCAGGATAATGGACTAAGCAGATGATGACTAATTTTTATGAAGTCATTTGTAGGAGGAGATGGAGTGAAAAGTAATGTTTTCGTCATCCACATAATTTTATGATAAATTGTTCTTCCCTTGCTTTTTTAAGGTGATCCCCTAGTCCTTGAAAAGTTCGAAATCGAAATCCCCGCCTTTTGTTATATCATCACATTTTTTACCATGATAGAGTATGGAATTGTAACTGTTAGTACAAATATGTAGTTTGGGATTATTTTTTGTGAAATTTCGCTGTATTGAATATGATGTGTGAAAGGTGAAGCTTGGCATTTTATTTTTTTATTTTTTATTTTTGTTTATTAGTTCACATGGTCTCACTTGGTTTTACCACACTCACACCTCAGGAATCTTATTCCGACATCAGAACTTTTTTAAATTTGTAAGGCGGGATTGGGTACCGCCGCCCCGGGAATCTTCATTGGATAACCAACACCTCTGCCATAGGTCACCCCAAGTGGTTTGCTACGTTTGGTGATTTAGCAGGGGTGCCCGTGTTCATGGGATGAGGTTTGTCTAGGTCTTCGAGGTGGATGACCAGGAACCCTGAACCCCTGATTCCTACCCACCCCCTTTCACTTCCCAGAACTCCCCTCTCCTTCCTTTCCCTAAAAAACCCCTCCACACAGCATCCCCAAAGATGACATAGGCCCTCAGGGAAATTATTTTCCTCAGGGCCTCCCGTGTGGAGCTCATGTAAAAAAAAGAACTAAACAGTTATTAATAATTTTATTTCGTTACAACTTTTTATTAAAGATTCTTTTATCTACCCTCAAGTGCCCTTTTTTGAAAACAGATTTACAATGCAATTTTTTTTCTTTCCCCAGTAGAGATTCAGGGTAACTTACAAATCACCGCTAAATCTACAACTTTCGTTTGTTAACTAGGTACCTACCTACCTACTTAGATACATTGATAAATGAGCATTTTAAATAAAAACAATCCCTTCAGTGGCTGAGTTGGCATCGCGTTTGGGTCCCACCCGGGCGTTGTATGTTCAATTCCTCGGTGGATACTCCAAGTCCTCCATCCTCCAAGCCCTCCATCACGACATAAGCAATATTTTACGCTTACTGTATTGGTAGTAGGAGATTTTCAAATATTGTCAGGTTATTTGTAACCTGGGAATATTTGTCTTTCAAAAAAAAAACATTTTACTAATTCCAACTTTTACTGAATGAGGGGAATCGGTAGCCATTGTGAGTTTTGAATCCAATCTATCAGAACACTAGCCTTCTTAACCTCCGGTTTATTGATCACCTCTGTATTTGAATATCTTTGATCACCTCTTATACTATGTTGAGACTTACCTTATTTACTATATCCAGTGATTCTGGAGGTTATTTGGAGATTTTTAAGGCATGGCGTAAGATTTCTAGCAATTTGGGAGACATATGGATGGGTACCTCCGCTCCGTGAACCATTTGTTATATAACCAACTCCCTTGCTATACACCTCAAGTGATTCGCTACGTTTAGTAACTCACCCATTGTATTGTGAACAAAAAATATTATACAGACACCTGCTTACAAGATACCATCACAGTTGTTATTTGGCTTAACTTCCATGTAAAATATTTATATTATATTGAGGGAAAAACCGTAATCAAATTATTGATGAAAATTCTTTAATATTTTTTTGTTTAATTATTTTTTTATTTTTAATAATATGTTTTACATGGTAGAAACATAATGATAATTTTACATTTAATTTTTTTTTACCACACTCTTCCATTAAAAGCATTAAATTTGCTTGTGTATGGAAAGGGAGTGTACATAAATGATGTTATTAGTTAGTACTTCAATAATTCATTGTACATAAATGTATACATGAAATATCAATCTTCATACGTCATTACCCATATAAAACAAACTAAAATTATAAAATCCTAAATAATCTAACTCCATAAATTGATTTGACAGGATTTACTACTGTACTGTATCTCTTCCTTCATTTATAAGAAACTCTCTTTATGTGATTTACCCACACATTCAATCATCTTTATGTTTAATTGTAAATTATATTACTCTTATATATAATATTCAATTGTGTACCTCTACGCCTGTCTCAACACAGATATACGCTAGCGAGACAGGCATCGAATAATATAATGTAAACATCCCGTATATAGATCAATAAATAAATAAATAAATAAATGTGTGTGCTGTAGTATTTATTTTGATAAAAGTGTGTAGGTATTTAAAAAAAAGAAAGAATGTTATGAAAAACTAAGGATATTTGTAAGATTAATTAAGTGGCAGTAGTTTTTTTTTTAAATATTTATTTTTAATTTAGGTAGCTAGATAGTTAGGTAGTAGGTATAGGTACCTACCTTCGTATAGAGAATGGTCAGTGTCATTTGATTTAGCGAATGATTATTTCATCTAATTTTTTCATGTGAGACAGTTTTTGGCTTGTATTTTTATAACCGAACTTTTTTTCAATGTTTGTATTACTCTCCATATAAAGCCACTTTTCCAGGAAGGAGATTTGTCAAAATGACATTTCAATTTTCGAAATTATTGCATTCTATCTAATTGACATCATCTGGATTTGTATTAGATATAGGTACATAGTGCCTACCTATAAATTTGTATTATTTTTATAAACTGGTGCAGGAACGCAATAGAATTGGCTTAAGATTTTTTTCCGCCAATCACCACTTCAGTTACTAATACGACAAAATAAGTCATAATAATAATAAAAACTTCTGACAGATAAAGCTCAAAATATTAAATTTTTAGAGTTGTTCTATAGAACGAGCAACCCATTTATTATTATTATTATTATTTTTTATTTTTTTTTATTTATTTGAAAGAAGAAAGCTTTGACTGTCCATCTAGGAAGGTTTCTTTATAGATGAAATGATATTTCTCGGGGAAACTTTCTTTCGGAAGATATCATAACATCCTTTACTAAATCAAAATTAAATTTCCTGGTTTAGTTCAAAATAGATAAGTATCTACATGCTTTTATTCATAAAACGTCACAAGTGCCATTTACAAAATTATCAGACAAGTACTAGGTTGTAAAAACAATAAAGCAACTAAATAGTGTTTTAGTATCTAGTAATAAAGCTATTGAATAATATACCAAGTAAAATGTTAAATCATAATACATCCTATTAAAACCATAAAGAAAAATATACACATTGATTCCTGAAACAGAAAGATAAAAAAATTTCTTTTATGTATTTCTCTACTCAAAGGTTCGGCTGTGCTTTTATAAAAATGTGTGATAAATTTGGGTACAGGTAATCATAATAGTGTAATATTTTCGTGAAGTATCTTCTATTTTCTTATAACAAAAATATTATACAACTAAAGTGAATGAGAAAATTTTTTGTTAAATAGGTAGTTCTTATCCACAAATGGAAATTAAGTACCTAAGTAATGACATGTATCTAATTATGATTGTCACAGTAAATATTATTTTCTAATTTATGATTTAGTCTAGGATTTTTTGATCACTTCCAAAAGAACGTTTTACAAGAAATATCATTTCATCTCATGTAAGTAGGTATTAATTAAGCTAAAACGGGTTATAAGTAGGTACTACTTACATCTTACAACCCATTTTAACTTAATTTAAAGACTGCAATTATTATTTCGGTTGATGTGGTAAGAAGTAAATATAAAACCCAAGAAGTAAACATGAATACCTAGCTATCTTTTTTATGAGAATACCTTCACAAGAGTCTCAACTGCTCCCCTCTGAAGCCAGTGAGACTATGGCATCCGTAATAGGGGATGATGGAATTGTTATGAGGCTGAAGATAGTGGGGAGGGAAAGGAGATAGGAAAAAGGAACGTGAGGAAGTACCTGACTGTTTAGATCTGGATTCAATACTGTTATTGCCATTTCAAGCAATGTTGTGATTCTGAATTGTGGTCTTACACTGGGGCGATACTGAGAGTATTTTCCACTCTGGAACGCGCCACAAATATACCTAGTAGGTATATATTATTTTAAATTATATAAATTGTAAAATAACACAAATTAATTAATTAAAATGTATTGGCGCACGCTGGGATTTGAACCCGCGTTCTACGGATTGTTGGTCAAGAGCCTTGCCCCTCAACCATGGAGGTCGCCAAATTAGTAGATACCAACTATTCGATTCATTCAATGATTACCCAATAACATCTACGGTTGGTAAGTAGATACCTACCTGTGAGTTCGGTGAATTTGAATGAAAATAAATTGCATTTTAACAAAACTAAATAAATACATTGCATAGTTTTGTAAGTTCATATAAGTACCTACCCAAATTAGTAGGTAACGAATTACAAATATTTATTTTAGCACCAATAATTTGTAAACATTACGAAATATGTATTTTAAAATAACACTTCCTACAAAATATATTTACATTATTAAATGATCGCTTAATAGATAACCTTCATAGGTGTGTTTACTTGTAGGTACATACGTACACAATTATATTATAATATATCTGTTCGCCAACATTATAATATCTACCAACTGAGTATTTTGATTTACATAATAAACAAATGTTCGTTTTAATAAAAAGCGTTCAAATTGCATAAATAAAGTTTATAGTTTTTGGTTCCTGAAGCAATTTCAGACCGAACATAGACATTGTGAATATTGCACAAAAGTTCCAACTGATCCAGTCTGGAGCCAGAAGGACTATGGCATCACAATTGGGGTTTTTTTTTAGACTGAAGGTAGTGATGACGGGAAGCAGATTTGGAAGAGGAAAGTGGGAAGTAAGGAAATACCTGGCTATTCAGATCTGGTCACCAAACACGGCTAAAGCCATTTCAAGCAAGGTTTTAATTTTGAATGGTGGTCTTACACCACATACATGGCAAAACTGAGAATATCTTCCACTCTGGAACTAGCCGCAAATATACCAACTAAAATGGGGTACATCTAAGTAGGTAGGTATTTTATTTTAACTTACAGTTTACATATCAATTTTCAGTGTTGCATACCTAAAGATGTAGGTATCAAACGTTGCCATTAGTACCTACCTACTACGCAAAAGTATTATTTATATGATTTCATATATAGGTATTTAAAAAAGATGATACTTTATGAACAATGGATAAAAGCTGCCGACGGTAGATACGCTATAAAAGGACTGGAGATTTGCTTTTTTATGTGTTTTATTTTACTGTTCATTCAGTATGCCCTTCTAAGAAAACCTTTCTAATTTAAAAAAAAAAGTTTATTTAAACCACGAAAAAAACGTTTTTTTGATCGTTGAAATAAAATATTTACCTATATATTTTATAACCTATAACAAAATGTCTATATAAATAATGTGTATGTGGGAAGTTTATGTATGTACGAAGTAGGTGAAGTATTGGGTATTTTCTTCATTTTTTAAAAATATTATTATTTTGTAAAATATTTTTTTTTGAGACAGAGCTTGAGTAGCAGGTATTTAGGTACCATTTACGCGTGATAGCTATTTCACCACACACTTGGAGTGGAGGAACATTGGCAGAGGTGTTGGTTAAGAATGAATGGTTCCTGGAATTCCCATGAAATCATTTTTCATTATTAATGGCTAAATACCTTATTATGAATCCAGGCAACCTCTGTGAGCCCATTGAAGATGTTGTTTAGAAGCCATTAACGAATATAAAAAGAAATTATAACAAACAAATCGTGAGAGAAAAACAGTAGGTATAGAATTTTTATAAAGGTGGAGACTTATGTATTTTTCTTGTGATTGAAAACGTAGATCTTCCATTGAATCTTTGACTTCAAAATGCTTTTTGTTGAGATAGGAATTTGGCCTCCAATCTTGAGGGTAGATAGAGCTCAGTTGCACTTTTAACTATTTATATACCTATAAGTACTTAGGCAAATACCTACTGAGTTCATCGTTAATAGGATATTGTTCATTAATCATAATTGTTTGACGGCCTCCGTGGTCGAGGGGTACGTCTCTCGACTAGCAATCCGGAAGTGGTTATTTGACTAATTATTTTATTTTTTTTAAAAACATTACATATTACATCTCTATAATGATCTTTGGCTGTCCAACTAAGCACTTTGCCCGTTTTAGAACAGTCAAAATAAGCAGATTTTTTACATGTAATTAATTGTGTGTTGACTATAATATTGCCTTTTACTTAAATATACCTAACACTTGATAAATAATATTAAGGTTTTGATGGTAGATACAAGAAGTTACTTATAAAAGTAAATTATAAAGTTAACAATTAAAAAAATGTACAGAAGAGAAATAAAAAAGAAAATTCTAATAGAAAAAAAATTATATTTTTTTATAGACATGTATGCTTTTCAACCATTCCAAGAAAATTTAGTATTGATTTGATGAATTAATCAACTCGAGAATTAAAAAAATGGAAAAAAAATAGAGAAAAGAAAAAGCAAAGTCAAATTTAAGCAATTTTTGAACTTACTTATAAAAATAGTATTAAGATGATTCCAATATAATACCAGTACCTATATATGAAAGGTCAACAAAAAAAAGAAAATTAAATGACTGTTGTATCATTTACCAGATTACGC
Organism: Limnephilus lunatus; assembly: GCA_917563855.2. Lineage (NCBI taxonomy): Eukaryota > Metazoa > Arthropoda > Insecta > Trichoptera > Limnephilidae > Limnephilus > Limnephilus lunatus. Next base: position 11,619,518 of record OU830602.1, on the reverse strand, counting down.
AGAATGCTATCACTTTTTGATTTCCAAGCATCGGGTAAAAGATTAAGCAATTATTGTAGGTAATTTTACAATTTAATAATTCAAACTATCTTTTATATTAATGCATGTCGAAGTTATATTCGAAGGCACTCTCAATATCGCCCTGATGTAAGACCACCATTCCGAATTGAAGTGTTGCTGTAACAGGCTCAAGCCGTGTTTGTTAACCAGATCTAAATTTCCAGATAAATAATAATAATAATATTTGGCTTATCTATATAGCGCCGTTTTTGTGAAAAATTGCTTCAAGGGTGCTGTACAAATAAATATATAAAAGAATTAATATTGGTGGCTTACACATTGTAACTTACAACTAAGATTTGTATACAATTATAAGTAGTGATTTACATCTAAGACTTATAGCCAGTGACTTATGACTAAGACGTATAAATGCTTACCTAAAACTAGTGACTTACTAACATACATATTTACAATAAGATTACCACCAGAAGAACTAATAAGTTTTTACATAATATTACAATTTAAGAACATGGGTGCAAAAATTATCTTAATGAGTTAATTAGGTTTACGGGAAGGTATGGATATCTTAAATAAGTTAATGAAAGTAATAGTCGATCTTTACCGCATTAAAATGATTCATCGCTCAACATTAAACAGATTGAGGTGTTAGGTTACCACTAGAGCATGCAATACCGTTATATCGTTACCGCAATTTCGCGTTCCAACCTTCCTCTCCCTCGTCTTTTTCTGCTCCCCACCAACTCCAGCCTCACAGCTCACAGCATACCCCAATTGCAGATATCATAGTCTTACTGGCTCCGGTTTGAACAGTTGAGGCTCTTGTGCGCGATTCACATAAAAATAATAAATACTGACACCGCAATGGATGTTGCAAATTGTGCTAAAAACTATGATGGTAAATAATTTATTTTCAATTTTAAACCATTTTTAGTTTGTAATGCTTCACAAAATTTCATGCCAATAAGATCGTATGGATTTTTTACAGTTCTTTTCCGTGTTCCTTAAAATTCAATTTACCAGGACTTACCCTTGAATCACATTACAGCTACACAAAAGGTATTGTTGTAAAAAAACTGAGACTTTTACGCTTTCAGGGGTTAAATTATTATTTATGTTAAGTGTATGTTAACAATTGTATTGTCAGGGTGTTAGGAATCTTCTTTGTTGTCTCTCGTTCTATAACCTTTTAGATTATTTCACAAAAGATACTTAACCCATGGAACTTAGATATAGTCAAAGCGCACTGGCTAAGCAAAATAATGAGCTTTTTTTTATCAGAAGGAATGTTTGCCACGTACCTACATACTTCGGCTTTAAGTTCTTAAACTTTTAATATTATTATTATATTTAACAAGTTTCCAATTTTGAAACACTTGCACGAATGTTCATATTATTTACATGTACCTACTTCTACAGGCAGGTACCTATTTTAAGATTGAAAATAAAAATATCAATAAGGTAGTCATCAATTCAAGCTAACAGGTAGGTACTACATATGTGATAGGTCTGTTATCATTAGTTGATTCCATCACAGTACTTATACAGATGCTTAACTTACGTACAGCGTGTTTCTTTTATACGTTAATAAAAATAAATAAATAATGATTATTTCACAATTTAGAGTTCGAAGCCAAAGCAATTAAGTCGGTAATTTGGAATGTTTTTTGAGGCGCGGAATATTGTTTCATTTCATCATAAAGTCGGGTTAGTTTCACCATTTATAACTCAAGAACGGCTGGACCGATTTTTATGATCTTTGATTTGTTGGATTTGTATCCGCCCCGAATAGCAGAATAGCTTTTAAAACATCGAAAAAATTTACGAAAAAAAAATTGTGAAAAAAATTCTTTTCCTCATACGTTTTACATGGAACGAATTTTCATCTTTTGAAAAAGCTTCAGCAATATTCTAATAAATATAATATTGAAGAGTGAGTGAATTCCGAAAATTTCTAAAACTTCAAATGTCAATGCCCTGATTGTTTTGCTTTTCTTCTTAAACATATAATGCTGCCCCTCTTTATTACACACTAAATGTCAACAGTCGAAAATGAGACAAATGGTGAATGTAAGTCTGCACCCCTCCAAAGTAAAAATTCAATAATTATAATAAACCTCCCTCACAGGTATAAATAAAATGAAACGCAATGCCTGTAAGTAAGTTTAAAAGTAATAAAATCACAAAAAATATTAATCCGTAAACAACGCCATCTCTGACACTAACAAAAACAAAACACGGACAGTAAAGCATCGATAATAATTGCTTCATTGTGTAATTTTGAACTTTATAAAAAATGCGAATTTAATTCAGCTAATAAGTTATTGATTCTGAGGCGGTACGAAGTTCGCCGGGTCAGCTAGTTTTTATTAAAATACTTAAGGTTATTAAAATAGTTTATCAGAATGTGATAATCTACAGAACTGATTTATATATATGAAGCATATTATATTGATGGAAATGTGCATGTACTTTCAGCATGAGCCATTGTCTGCATTCTTTATTTATTAGGATTATTAGTAGTCCAAAGATTAAATTAGATAAAAAGTAAAATAAACAAATTATGCCAGTAAAACTTAAACAAATAAATCTATCAATAACGATGCGAACATAAAATACTGTAAACTGAGATTATTTCACTCGATATCATGCAACGATCGAATTGGAATCGATATGAATAGGACACGCTGTAGGTAAGGTTCTTAACAATATTATATTACGTGCATCGTATACACTAGTTGTCCCTCTTTTGCGTCACTACCAGGGTACCTAGCATGGTCGATCGATAAAGTTTTTATCGAAAATGTCGGTAACTTGTCATCGCTCCCGAGCGCGACTGCAGGCCGCTAACGAACAAACAACAGTTCACAACGGCTAAGGATTCCTAATTTATTTGATGTTAAATTTTGTTTGTTCGTTAGCGGACTGCAGTCGTACTCGGGAGCGATGACAAGTTACCGACATTTTCGATAAAAACTTTATCGATCGACCATGCTAGGTACCCTGGTAGTGACGCATTATAAGCTGCAGGATCAAATATTGTAATTGAAATAAAATAAAAACCAAACGGTAAACTTAACGATAAAAAATAAAATAATACCTAACGATGCAGTCTACAATGCATCACAGTTAGTAGGTACAAATACAATATAATTATTATAAACATATTTTTCTATTAATAAAATTTAAGATATACCTAAAACAAATTGCATGGAATTCATAAAATAATGCACGTGTAATATTCACCTAGATTGTCTGATTAGATAGGTAGAAATTAGACTTTTGACGTTTGATGTATGAAAGTTATTGTTAAAAAATCTAATCATATTTGACGGACTCCGTGGTCGAGGGGTAAAGCTTTGGACTAGCAACCCGAAGGTTACGGATTCAAATACCGGCGTGCAAAAGTAAATTTTATTTTATTGAATTGTATTAGTTCACAATTTATTCATTTACAATAATATCAGGTGTTCCAGAGTGGAAGATACTCTCAGTATCGCCCTGATCTGAGACCATCATTCAGAATTGAAACATATGCTTGGAATGGCTTTAGTGTTTGGTGACCAGTTCTGATTAGCCGGGTACTTCCCCACCTCTCGTTTCCCCATATCCTTCCTCTCTACTTCAGCCTCACAACATACCCTAATTGGGGATGCCATAGTATCACTGGCTCCAAGCGGTTGTGAGCAGTTGGAACTCTTGTGCGGTATTCACATGTATATATTTTAGGAATTCACATAAAAGTATTTTTCAGGCAAAAAGACTGTGTAACAAACACTGCATTGGGGATTGAAAATCATTCGTATTTGGAATGTCGTAGGTAATTAGCTTTATTTACATAAATATAATATTATGTAAGATAGGTTAAGTACGTACTTGTTTGCGTAGGTATGTGCGTTTAAGTGTGTGTAGAAAGATTAATAATATGAATTCAAAACAACCGAAGTTAGAGTTTAATAATTTTAATATGAAAGATCGTGCACCATTTTACGTTTATTTTTTAAAGATGGAATATTTAAAATATTTTTTAACGAAGATCAATATATTATCTCTAAATGGATTTTAAGCATTAAAAACATATAAATTACGTGACACAGTAAGTATATAATCATAATTCTTTTTTTTTAATGTCTTTCACTACTTAGGCATTTTTTAAAAAGATTTTAATTTTTTGGGATTTTTTCAAGCTTACTCGTGTTTTACAGACATTATATTACCAGCATCTGATTTTGCTGCTGACGTAATCAAATCTCGATAAAAATCAAATTTTCAATAAAGCTGTTGCCGTCGGCAACTTTGACATCTATGTAGGTACCTACGATTATGCGAATTTTTTTATTACTGTATTATACGACTGTTTATTATACCTAATATCATTTTTATAAATCAATAAATGTATCGCTTTATAGGTAAGTAGGCTATCCCGTTTAATATAATGTAAGTGTTCATAATATGAAGGTTAAAATTGTTCATTCTGGTTAGAAAATGTGATTGTGCCGAACAGAAGAAAACCTAATCACTAAATACTCTAAAGCATATAATTTATTTTTTTTCACCAACTAATTAATCTTTTTTTCGTCCACCAGAAATCACATAAAAAAATTGTTCCAAAAATTCTTCAGTCGGGCAGAAATCTTGAAGTGATTTTTCTTTATTTAAATTTGCCTAAATTATTTGACATACATACATACATACACATTATACAAATTTTCTATCATGGAAAAAACTTTGTTTTTTAGTCGTTCTATTTGTTTAAAAAACCGTATTTTCTTGCGTTTCTAGCACCTATAATTCGATTTAAATCATTATTTTAATGTAGGTAATACATTTTTAAAAACATATTTAGTCAAGTGTAATTTGAATTTGATAGTTTGTAATTGATTATTGTAACATTGAATTTTATGGATTAATTTTATTTCTATGTTGTATTCCTTAGATACATACATTATTTCTAAGAATCCTGCAGAAATATTATTTTGGATATCTAACAAAATAAACCGTCAAGTCACCCAATTTTAAAAATGAGCAGCTTTATTTTTTTTTTAAAGTTACCGTCGGTAACTTTAATAGGTATTTTTAATAAATGCTAATTGTTCCTAATAATAAAATATATAACCAAAAGCACCCGAATCATAACAATTCTGAGCATACAATGTGATTCGATTTTACACCAAATAAGGTTCTTATGTTTTTCACACTTTTCTCATGTATACCTACATTTTTCTTATCCACGATTTTACCTGAAAACTCAAAGAGTATTACGAAGTTAGTCGTTATGAACCTATAATCAGCTTATACAATACAGATCAATATAGTATTACATTATGAAATAAATAAATAAAATATCTGAAACTAGTTTATGTTATCGTTCCTTATTATTTGTCAATTTTATAAGAATACTATGGTTTTCATTTTATTTAATATTTTTTAATTGCTTTATGATAGTCGTAGAGATATTATTGTAATTGTAAAGGTTACATTAAACTCCACAACCTGTCGATCGTCTAGATAATTATTCAGACATCTCCGAAAAATTTGAGCTGAGTATGCAGCAGTGATGCCCTCTATCTTGTACAATAGGTACTCAGACTACTAACAAACATCACCAAATCAATTATTTTATTTTATTTTTTATTTAATGATGCCCTATTGGACTTTTACATATCAAATACAAATTACATTTAAAACAACAGTATAACACAAATAAATAAGATTACATAATGTACAAATAAAGCATAAACTTAATTTAATAAATAGGAATACATCTAATGCTAGTTCCGCATGGATTACTTTAGAGAACTCGTAGGTACAATTCATATACATATAAGCAACAAAAACAGTAAAAAAATCAAAACACATTAATTTTTACTTAATTACTCATTGTATGCTTTTGGAATACGAACAATAAAAAACACACAAACAAAATAAAATCGAAATAAAATAAAATGATTTCTCATTAATTATGTATCTACATCTAAAAAGTGGAATTATAATTTATAATGCAGAAAAACTTTTAGTGAACAAAATGTTTGTTTTCTAGGTCACTAGTAGGATATTTCAAATGTCATAATAATGTACCGAACCGTTATGCGTTCCAGTGTTTCTTTATAGCATCTTTTAATACGTAAATAATATTTGATTTATGGTCAGTAATCGAATATTACTTTTCTCATTATGTCAAAACTTTGTGTTTGAAGATGTCTGACTAATCAACTGGACGCTCGACGTATGGGGTGGTGGCGCCAACGTGTTGAATGTAAACTGAGTATTCACGAATTATTGAGTCAAGCGGGGATCGAACCTGCGGCCGCGTTGCCCCTACTAATAACCAAAAGCGTACACCACCACACCTGAATGTCTTTGTGCACCTTGGGTTTTTCAGATCTTAGACTTACGGACAAAACTTATGTTGTTTTGATATTACGTACGTAAATTAAAGCAGACACCTATTATTGCCAAAAATCATCTCGGCAAATTTTAATTATTAATCTTTTGAGAAGTTCCCGCATACGACTACATACGTAGATACCTATTGGTTCTCAACAGTTTCAAAATATATGAAAATGAAATGAATTAAATATAGGTGTGATAATACTGATAATGCTTCTACTGAATTAAATTTTATTTTATTAAAGGATCTGTTATTCATATCTTGGCATCAATTTTTTGACTTACCAGTGATTCCTCATATTATTTGGAATACAAAATGTAAATGGACTCCTGTGACTTTTTCGAAGACTATTTAAAAAAAATATACTTCAAAATCAAACAACAAAAAAAACATCTTCCCATATCATCACTTGTCACTCAGCCGAGTAACTGCTCAACCTCTTACCCCGCCCCAACTGTCCCACCACTACTATTTTTTATGTTATCGTAGAAAAAAACATGAAAAATAAAGTCAGGAATCACTCATAAAAGCGAGTCAAGTACGTCCCTTAACACCCTGTATATAATGTTAGGCATAACATTCACGAAGATTCATTTACTTACCATTAAATTAAACATATTACTTTTGGTTGTTTGTGTGTGGGTAAGATGGTAAGCATGTAAAATGTTCCTCCGTAACATTATTCAAGTTCAATGAACGTTTAATTTTCAAAATTGGACCTACTTACCACACATGATAAGTGATGAAATAGGTACCAAAATTATTTATGTATTAATATTTCTATTTTATTTTAATATTTTATTAGTATCTATGTATTAATGTGTAAAATAAAATAAAATTTGGAGGGTATAACCAGAGAAAATCGGAAATATGTCATTTTTAAATCAAATTTTAGACTTATTGACTCTTTTCCTCAAAAAAATTATGAATTGATTTCGAAAGACTGTTATTTTATCTAGTAAACGCACGTTTTAAATTTTCAGAAAAATGTTTATTTTTAGTAGATATAATAAGGTTATACCATAGGTCGTTGGTAGTTTTGTTAAATTTTCAAACGAAAATCTTATTTTACAAGACATATTTCATATCATATCGTGTAATCATACATTATTGTATCTATTGTAATCATTGTTATCTAGTAAACTTATGTTTCAAAATTTAAATTTTATCTCAAATAAAATCATTAAAAAAAAATATCCGAACACTTATTTATGACGAAAATTTCTCTATTTTGTCTATCTATTTACGGTCTTACAAATTCATGTATTTAAGATTTTTTTGCATACATATTTTGCTCAGAAATTATTGAAAAATTTTAAATACTTATGATAAAAAAATAATTACAAAAATTATATAATTTTTATAGTTTTATCATTATGCCTTTCAGCATTTTTGGATGTAGGTATAAATAAAAGCAAACTTGGAATGAAATAAAATCGATATTGAGTTATTATTTAAAAAAGCTGGTAAGGAGAATAAATATTTTTTCTCATTGGAACCGCCCTGTAAGATGTAAGAACATCTTTTGAGGAACTGTGGGTTTTCGGCGCTGGCTGGTTAAAGGCCCATGCTTTGGCTTCGAACTTTAAATTGTGAAATAGTCATTATTGAAAAATTGTACATACTTTGATAAAAAAATAATTACAAAAATTATATAGGTAATTTTTATAGTTTTATCATCATGCCTTTCAGCATTTTTGGATGTAGGTATAAATAAAAGCAAATTTGGAATGAAATAAAATCGATATTGAGTTATAATTTAAAAAAACTGAAACAGAAAATAATTAATCTTTCTCATTGGAACCGCCCTGTACGATCGTAAGACCATCTTTCGGCGAAATGTGGATTTTCAGCCGCTGGCTGTTTAAAGGCCCTTAATTTCAGTGACGGACGTGACGGAAACATTGTTAATTTTATATTGATACTTGAAAGATTGATTTATTCTTAAAAATCTTAATATGTGGCATTTAATTATGTTTAGATAAAGTTTAATAAGTTTGCACCAATCTTGTAGTTTACTTTAATTTATTTGCATGTGAATAGACATCTGCTTTTTAATAAGTTTTTATAAGGTTAGGTAGTTTTAGATTGTTGGCGAAAATCAATACTCTCTAATTTTATTATCAAAAACACTGGCGATTTATTATAAATTGAGTTATACGTCTCTTGAAGTTGCCATAAGATTTGCCTGGTTGATGTTTTTTCTTAGCTAAATATATTACGCGTTCTATGAAAATCTGTTCTATGTTCTAGTAATTTAATAAGTCGTGGGTACCAAAATATTAAGTTGTAATGGGTACAAAAAGAGATAATTATATTAGAGAAGAAAAGATTTATTAATTTTTTTTATTTGTAAGAAACAAACAAAACAATAAAGCACAGGGAATTGGTGATTTTTTTTCTAATGTTGGTTCCACATGTGGGCAAATGAAATAAGTTGGATTGTCGTGTTGTCTTTTTATTAAGTTGGTTAGCTCTAGCGAGCTCAGTCTTTAGAATTCAATAGTATCTAACAAGTGCAAATTAGTGCATTATTTATACGAACGTTATTTATAATCGTCATGTTCCTTCTCATGCGTCTTGTTTGAAAACGAAGAAGACAGAAGATACTAGAACGAAATGCACATTTTTTTAAAAAGTAAACATATCTACCATTTAAGATTTCTTTAGGAGAATAATAAATTATTTTTTTGTATGATCAAACCAAATTTGGGAGGTGAGAATGGGTACCGCCGCCCCGGGAACCATTTATTGGATAACCAACACCTCTGCCGTAGGTTATCCCAACGGTGGTTCGCTACGTTTGGTGACTTAACAGGGGTGCCCGGGTTCATGGGGTCAGGTTTGTGGCAGATGTGTCTGCCCACCAGCCGCGTGATTGAGGGAGATCTTTTGACCTCTCCAGCAGGACTCTCTCGGAACATTGCCTTGCACCGTAGTGGAAAGGATTCATTTTTCCATCACTTCTGGATACACTCACCCCCAGATCCTACCCACCCTCATACCTTATTCCTTCCTAGAACTTTCTCTCCTAAAAATATCCTCCACACAGCATCCCCAAAGATGACATAGGCCCTGAGTGGAATTATTTTCCTTATGGCCTCCTCTGTGGAGGTTTAATGTAAAAAAAATCGTTATACAGGCGAAAAATGATGAAGAGAAGATGAAAATATTATATTGCCGTTGAATGTTTTTAATTTACATGTTTCATAAATATAATATAAGACTGTATAATAATTAAAATATTCGCATACATGATTCATTTAAAATTTTAATTCAAAGAATTTTAAAAAAAGACGTAAAATTGGTAGGAGTAAGGGTGGTATTATAAAATTCGTTGGCGTAGCTTTGCGAATGTTTCTCTGTTGAAAACTAGACCCAAAGCTTGTTTCAAACAATGGCGCTATATATTTGGTGTAATCAGTCCGCGTGTACACTCCTGAGTTCGTGATGTGTGCCTGATAAAGCCATAGACTAGATAAGTGTAGAGGATACAAGTAGCGAGATAATGGACACATTAGTAGATGAAAGTAAGAAAATTAAATGATACCAAGATGGCGCTGATTGAAAAATAGTAGGCAGATCATTGACGTATGATTTGATCGAAGAGGCAGATAGTTGAAAGCCTTCGACCAAGTATAATCTTTATCGTTGTTGAAAGCTTATTGTGATTGTGGGTGCCTAGCTTTTCCAGAATACAAATTTGTACGTCAATTTTTTGGTATGAAAAGAAATTATCATTGAGTTGCTGACGTTTGTTTGGACAAATTGTATATTTCCTTATTTGAAATTTAAAACGATGTTCCAAAAAAAAAGGTTTATAATTAAGTTAGTAGGTACCTCAAGGGCGCTTAACATTATTACATTATTATAATAGACTGGTCAGTGGTTGAGTGGGCGTAGCACTTGGGTCCCACCCAGGTGTTCATTCCAGGCACGTTCGATTCCTCGGCTGGGTAAGTCCTCCATCACAACACAAGCAACATTTTCAGCTTTCTGTGGTGGTAGTAGGAGATTTTCAAACATTTTTGGGTTATTCGTAACCCGGGAATGTTTGTCTTTCTTTTTAAACAAAAAAAAATAATAATAATAATTGAAAATCGGAGAAAAGTTTAATGTTCATGTTTAAAAAAAATAAATATTGCTTTTAGATTTCTGTTTGAAACACGTAATTCATAAAATGTACCTTCCTGCTTTTCAAGCATTTGATCGCTAGTATGAAATGTTGAATAATTTTTAATGGTTCAATTAGTTTTCAAAGAATCAAGCGACTATAAAAATATTTATCCCTTTCTGCATTTTTATAGTACACCCCTACCCACTACAATAACATTTTTTTAAATGCCTTCATTAGGTATATTATGGCCGAAAAACCTTAAAATATTATTATTGCTTAATTTTACCGACTGGTATCACTGAGAACCGCTGCCCGGTCCAGCACATGCCAATGCAAAATCATTCCGTTATCCGCGTTCGTTCCATTCGGAAGTTAAACCTTCCCTCTAGCCCTTCCCTCTTTTAACACCGTACCAAGTTTATTGTAAAATAACGTTTTTCCTGAAAATATATTTGACTCGCAAATCAAGAGTTCTTATTAAAAAATCTCCACTATACACGCAATCCAGTTTACAGATGTGGAAAGGACTGATGTTAACTGCAAAGTCCAAGAAAGGACAATTAGGTATTAAATACCTAAACATAACCTCCTTTCTAAAACATCAATTATTATAATTTTTCCCTCGGAACGGCTCGCATCCATCCAAATTCAGTTTCAAAATATATGTTTCCTTGGCACAACACATTCTCTATTCTTCTTCGACCACCGAAAAAAGCCTTTTTCGTGAAAAGTGTACCCTTTTTGTTGTTTTACGATCCCGGCCTATCTCTGGGGCAGACAATCCCGTGAAAGAGATTGAGCAGGGTAGCCCTTTGTACCCGCGGCCTTTTATTACGTTGTCCTAATGTGACATTTCCCTCTTATCTCGAGGCCTTGGCGTTAAATTTTATTATGTACACATTCTCTGTTATGTAAATTGGGACCCAGACCCAGAAACGGGAAAGTCTCCGATCCCAGTGGACTTGTGCAATATTGATGGGAGATGGGATTAAAGGATTTTCATGAATATTTGGCATCGAGCAGTAGAACTCTTTATGTATAAGTAAAGTAACATTCTGTTATAATAGTAGGCGCAATATCCATCATACATCGCAAAATTATATATTTACCTACTTGAATATTATGTGATGGCAATTTTGGACCAAATTTTATAACACTAGAGATAAACCTACCTATGTAGAAATGTAATTTTTTATAAGAAAACATAATAAAAAATCCTCCGGCAAGTCCATGCACCATGTATATGGTCTTCTTGAGTCGATAATATTTAGCCTAAAAACCAGACGATGTGCAAATCTTGCAATACTTAGTTTTAATACATTGCATATCTCTATTGATAGCTCATTCCCTTGGAATTCAGTGGCTTATTCTTCTTAAGTGGATTCCTCATTGCTGAGGATTGTGACCCCTACTCCAATTTGCATGATGGACAAGGCTACTCCACTCTTCTCAGTTCTGCGCTGCGTCAAGAGCTGCATGCGGACACCGATGTACTGGACGCCAGTGATTCTTGGTTACTCCAGGGCATTGGTGACCTTCACGGACGTACAAAATACATGGACATGCCCTTACGTGTTAAAAAACGTGTTATTTCCCCCTCCCATTGGAACCATTTTTCGGAACCGGCTGGGCGTACCGGACCAGTGTCGTGCTCTCATCGTACATTTTACGCGCGGACGCTGTATTTCTATGAAACACATACTTAGACATCGAGATACATAGTGACGCGAAACACAAAGCCGCTGTTTGCTGGGTTAAGTAAATCATGAAACATTTGTAAAAGTGTCTACGGCAACAAAATATTCCACTATGAAAATACTCTGAACCTTACTTTGCGAATTTGGATTTTACACATCTGTTCATACCGTGGCATGCAATTCGCGCTCCCATATAAAAAGGTCTATTCATTCAAAAGCAGATTTTACTATCAAGAACTAAATAGTGATATTATAGTGCGAGGTGCCTATATACTGTTAGATTGATTTATTGGCGAATCACAAGTCTCTTTCCTCTCTTCGCCCCGCCATAGTTGGTTTTTACCCCTCATCTGTAAGTTCTCGTCTAGTTATTTGTATGTCTATGGTGACCTTCCTCTGTTTCTTCTGCCTTCCATTTTGCCAGTGACCATGAGTTCCTCCAAGTTGGAATCTTCGGTTTGGCGAGCAACTTGTCCAAAGTATCTTAATATGCGATATAGGCAGATAGTAGAAAGCCTATGTAGAAGCCCATCTCTTCCAGAAAGGATACATTTGTGCATTTAGCTATCCATGTAATCCTGAGCATTTTTCTCTAGCTCATCATTTCGAGAGCATCTAACCGGATTCTTTCGCTTGTTTAGGTGTCCATGTTTCTACACCTTATATAAATATGGGGTCTCGTCTACGTGATCTTCGTTATGTCTCTATATTACTCCTCATCTTTAGCATTTTACTCATGGCTTAAAACTTTAGCCGTAGTCACCACGACTTTTTCAAAATACCACATGGCAGAACAGATGTCCTGATACAGTAAAGTAATGAAAAGAGGAATGGTGTTATTGAACAAAATTTCAAAAACAATATATACTTTTTTATATTTGGATGACTTGTAGAGCACCGTTTTATAAAAATCACACACCACAATGTTATAATAAGAAATCTTGCAATCTTTCAATAAGAAATACTGTAAATGGATGATGAATCTGTCGTGCAATAATTTAAATTAAAATAAATACTAAACCAACAGTTTTTTTACTGATAATGTGAGGAGGGCAATAAAACCCTGTTTACTGACATAAATAGCATCTATTAATATTTACTTGCATCCCGTCGTTGGTGCAATGCTCGAAACGTTTTTCTTTTTGGTTCAAATTGGTATTATGGAGTCATGTCTTATTTTTAAATATTTTTTTTTATTTCACTTTTGTTTTCTTTGTTCAATGAATTTGGGCATGAAGTGGAATCTAGAATGTGAAAATTATCCCACTTTCCGGCATTCGATCGAGCTGAACCCCAGCAGATAGACTCTTTGTTAATAACAATACCTACATTCTATCAAATTTTGGAGGCAATCACACACCCGCGAACGTGTATGCATTTCTCTGAAATTCGATGACATTACAGCGATTAATATACGAAATAAATGTGTCTTATCCAAAGATATTCAAATACAAAAGAGATATGCTATGATGTCCGCGCAACTGTCGGCAAACTATAAACCTAATTAGAGTAGTTTGCATACAAAAATAATTTGTTCATTTCGTAGATTTTTTGAAGATGTGCATTATTAGTATTGGTTAACAATTTAGTTTGAATACGGAAAGAGTTCGCTCATTTAGTTTAACGTTCGTTTGGTTTATTCGATAATTATTCGTTCATTTAGTTTATTTGTTAATTTGTAAACAATATCGGCGACACCCGGAAGCGCAGTCCCGCCTAGTAAAAACGGCGGATAGCACATCTCTTATATTTCAATATCATTGGTCTTATCCAACCGTTGCTTAATTGGTAGCATGAATGACTCCAGTTCCTGGGTAGGAAGGATCGATCTACAGTCAAATCAGAGAAATAAAGCTTTTCAAATTTTTGAAAATAGATGTAATATAGTAAAAAATCTTTTTTTTGTATGGATTGATTTTTTTCTCTTCGAAAAATTGATATTTCGTTGGTAGGTGGGTTATCTAAAGAATGATGAGAATGACGTTTCCAGATGGAACCGTTGGCCAAAAAACATGCTGGGAAACATTCAGAAGACGTTTTCGTAGTAACAACGGAACTTTTTTCACTAATTTTTCTCTGTCACACCTGCCTAAGATAAAATTTACGAATCTGATTGATTTCTGATCCAATAAAAACAAATGCATCCAGTTCGCTATATTTCCTCGCACAAGTCTGCTAGGCTGTAGCGGTAACTCGCCGTATCGTGGCATATCACGAACATAATTTTCGTGCCAAATCTCCGGGATTCTGGAATAGATTTTTTTATCTCCAAGTGCGTCGGGCGGGAAAAAGGAGCAGTACTCATGTTTGCTTATCCGACCATTGCCACTTAACGTTCAAAACGTGTCTAATATTCAAATACACGCTTTTTACTGCCCTTCTCTCGGCGAGCAAATACCAGTTAGCTACCGTCATAAAAATGGAAGATATCATTTTGAACGTGATAAGCCCCATGTAAAATTTTTTTGAGAGCAAAAAAGTCCTTTTGATGTTTTTTATAATAATCAGCATTTTTCTTCCTTGACTTTACATAATATGAAGGATATTGTATACATGTACCTACCTGTCCTACATTATAGAAGAATGTTTCATATGGTTTGGTAGATGCACAGCTATCACTAACTTGTCTTTGAAAGTCATCAAATGGTCATTCACCGGCAATTTCTTCTGTCGACAGTTGAAAATTCCCGTTAAATGCCGATTCCAAGTCCGTTTCAGCTTTAAAAAAAATGTGATCAGCAGAAGAGGACAAATATCACGTTTTTAAGCTTGTCTGCTTATTACAATTGATGCGGATAGAAAGCTGAAACAAAAAAGCAAAATGGCGCTGAATGGCCATTTGATGACGATGTTACATTTGAATTTCTACAAAACAACTTGGCCTTGAAATGCTGCTTTCACTTTAGTTTAATTTCCAGTTATAAAAACAATTAGATTTAAATATTTTGAAATGATTCTTTTTTCTAACGGGTGTTTTATTTAGCAATCTCTTTGTAGAAAATATTAAATACAATAAATTGAAAATATAAATACATAATAAAACATTTTGTCATTGTGACACCTACCCTTCTGATTTTGGTTTTTAGGAAATGTTTTTTTAATGTTAACTAATCTAACTTTAAAAATGCATCTGCTTGAGTACGAATTCATATCCCTGAGTGTTACATTCTCAAAATGTGCAAAAATACGAAAAAAAACGAGTGTGCTTTAGACCACACGACTGAAGTAAAACTTCACTAACTTATAAAACAACACTGCTCTCTCTCTCTTGTTCCTACAGTGATACAGACAATAGGCCTGCACTGTGTCGATATACGAAACGTAACTGGCTATGAGAGAAATAGAGAAAGAAAATGTGTGCTCGCACCTCTCTCTCTTGCCCCTACAGTTATACGAAACGTAACTCTCTCTCGTTCTATCTTCACTAACTTATATCTCTAACTATTCGTAACGATCTCGTCAAGCATTCACCAGTTTACTCCCCAAGTCAAGCGTGCGTAAAAAAGTTTTACTTCAAAAATTGTGGTATGATTTTTGAAAATTGAAATCGGTAATAATATTTAGGACCTCTGTGTATGAAAAAAATAACCAAAAGCATGGTACATCGCTATCAGATAAATATTTTTAATTTTATTAATTTCCAATAAGTATTAATCCCCACACAGAAACTTTAAAATCAAAAATTCCACTTCATAATACATATATACGTTCGAGGGTATAGAGTAGGTAGGTATTAGGGAGGAGCACATTAAGTTTTCATGTGAATAAAAGATAATTTATAAATCTGCTTAAAATTTCCATTATTTTGCTCCTCGAGTTCCAATCTGTGATTAAAACTAAAAGGACCTTTAATTTACCTTTTTTAAATACCTACCCACATAATTCAAATTTTAACCCTTGTCAAATTCTCCTACGTATCTGGCCTTGCCCGAAAATTGCAATTAAAAGGTAAATCAGGCATTAAAATTTAACGATTATAACTACTAAAATGAAGGACCCTCATCTCAGAGGGCTTACAAAAGACCGAAAGAGAAAAACACAGGCTAGAAGGGGGACAATACACGCGTCCTGTTAAATACATGTTTCTAAAATAATCAACATCTTGCCAAAAAATATTGTATAATTTCAACAAAACATGAATACTAATTTCTAATAATATGTTTATTTGTATTTAACTATCAAGAAATCATCACGCATCAACGTGATACCTGCAGTTTGATAATGGCATAACACTGGAACCATTCATAATCGGATTATAAATTAACCAACCAATGAGTTTCTTTACTAAAAATCCAAGTTTTTTTCTAACCTCCCTTTTTCCACATTTCATTTGAGATAGCAACTTACCTCAATTAAGGTTGTAATAGAGCCTATAGTTCCCACTTTTTCGTGCTTTCTATTCTCGTAAGAACACATTGAATTATACAATTGTACGTTTTACATAATATGGACAAATAAAATCTACAGAACTCATCACTGAAGAATATCCCCTTTACGATTCCATAAAAGTTGATCACAGACAGTTATCCCCCCGACATATATACCATATGCAGATGGTTTTGGGTAAATAGGTATGCTTACTTATATAAAATATAACAAAGTATCCTCGAAAGGATGTACAGAGACGATGTACAGCTGAACGCCATAGAATACAACAATATTTGCAATCAAATTCATCAAGGATAAAACTTCTTATCTATATATTGAATATGCCAGCGAAAAACTTTAAAAAATTGACACGCTAAATAAATTCGTTTGATATCGGTACTAACTTATCATTAAAGGTATTTTTGAAGCTGATTTTTGGTTTCAAATCGGTAAATGATGCACGAAATATTATAATTTCATAATAATAACAATTTCCGGAGACCAACTGTCGGGTGATCAACTGTCGAATCACCTCAGTTTACTAGTTTCCCCTGGCATATCTCTGCTGAAAAAAAATACTGTCAGCATTTTATTTTGACCTCCACGAAACCTACGAATAAGAAGATTCCTATAAAAAGGCAAATGGATTTTCAATGATTCTAGAAGTAAGCTGACATTGTCCCTAATGATATTCTCAAATCTATTTTATTAGTATGTATATTTTATTAAAAATCAAGTGATTCAGCAACACATGGGTAAAACCTAAATCAACATTTTCTGATAGATCTGAACTAAATTAATTTAATTCCAAGTAAACATTTTGGCCAAATAACACCCCCTACTACGTTGCGCCGATCCAGTAAATAAACCGCTATTTGCTATCAGAACGAGGCGCAGATCTCAGGTCAATTACGGAGGGTAGGATGGGGTGACTGTCAGTGGCAAACATTGGGCGGCCATCTAGATTTTTTTAAATTTTTTAATAGGCAATTCCTGAAGGGCGGCCCGCCCACCGACCTTTGCTTCCGCCCCCCGCCGCCTTGCCTCTCAAAGGATCCTGCTCACTTGTGTAATAAGGTCAAGGGTTTTGGGAGGTTTAAAAAATAACATTTTATGCGACTGCAAAGAAAACATTTGAGGAAATGCGAAATTAATTTAAAATTTACAAAATAATATCTAATTATTTTACTGTTTAAATGTAAATCTTGTGTTTTTTCTCACGTGAATTATTATTGAATAAATTACTTTCTGATTTTACTAGCGAGAAATATGGATTTTTACTATTGAGAAATGTGGATTCTTACTATTGAGAAATGTGGATTTTTACTATTGAGAAACGTGGATTTTTACTATTGAGAAATGTGAATTTTTACTATTGAGAAATGTAGATTTTTACTATTGAGAAATGTGGATTTTTACTATTGAGCAAAGTGGATTTTTACTATTGAGAATGTGGATTTTTACTATTGAGAAATGTGGATTTTTACTGTTGAGAAACGTGGATTTTACGTACGGCTTCATTATTAACATACGGCTTCATTATTAACAATCAAATTGATAATTTCAGGCTACATTCATACTTTTTAATGTAAATAACGTTTGTAAGCCGAAATTAGACCGTCTAAATAAAATAAACCTTTGCAAATTTATTGACGCCATAGTCGGATCTGGAGTTTTGCTGCTTCAGATTCAGAGAAACAAACAAATTTTCTCATTCAGTTTTGCAAAGATTACTGAATATTCTATGTACATCCGATGAGTTTTGATAAAAAAATATCCATGGAACTGTCTACTTTCTACCTATAACTGTCTTTATAGGTAGAAAGGTTCTTGGTGTGGTTAGTAAGGGATCAATTTAGATCGTTGAGGGAAAGAGAAGACGTGGAAGAATAGAACAACCATTATTCCGTGACGATATCCGTGGAACATCAGACTAACTGGTCTGTTTTCGTCATATTTTTTCGTTATAATTTTATTTTATTTATGAAATTTCATGAAAACAATTATGCCAAAGCTTAGAACAACTTAATCAATAAGGTTGGACCAGTGATTTGTTAATCAACACATAAACATCAACGAAAAATGTAATGGTTTAAGAACATTAGATTCCATTAGCGATTTACTAACATTCAAATCCCTTTCATCTATCACTTCTTCTTGAACTACATCTTTCTCTAATAGTCGGCTAGACACTTACTCATTATTTACGAAATTATAGTCTGTATCTCATGTTTGGTCCCCCTCGAATGAGGGGTTTCTTGGAACTTGGTCGAAGTGGATAAAAAAATATTTTTTGACAAAAATATTTTATTTTTATTTTTAACTTATGAGTAAAACCTCAAATTGTAATATTTAATTAATTAAGACAATATTAGCAAAACTCAATCGAAAATCTGAAACAGAAAAATCAGAAAAAGATAGGTCACATCTGGAACATGAACCCAGGACTTTGACTTACCGAGTCAGTGCTCTACCATCTGAGCTAATGTGTCCTTATTCGATTCCGTCATATTTAACTGTAGATACATATCATTCTTCGAGCAAGAACTACCAACATTTTCTTTATTTTCTTAAAGCGTATTTTTATTGACTGCTATCTTTATATAGGATTGCAAGATTCAATCAGAACTAAATACTGTCTAGATATGTCTTGGATAAATTTATCATCTATTGACTTTTCTGCAAGTCTGGAAGTGGCCGTATTTTTTTCTGATTTCACATTTTCGATAGAATTTCTCTAATATTGTCTTCATTAAATAAAAAAATATTTTAATTATTTACTTTACTATTTGGTAGTGGCTGAAGTAACCAGCGTTGCCCGGTTTTTTCTGCTTTAAGGAATGTATGAAGAATGTAGGTGGTTTTTCGAAATCTCATGCAGACAGTGACTTTTATCTTATTTTGGAGGTCAACTGTGCAAAATTTTATTAAACTCGGAATACAACTAGAGTTTTTTTATAAAATACAAATCCTAAGACCCTCTTCTTTATTGCTTTGAGTGTAGGAAGCCCTGTTTTGACTGCAAATTTGACGTGTGTGTTCAATCCCGTCAAGATGGTAGCCGTGTTTGATTTAGCCTTTTTAGAATAAGTTCTCTATTCACAAAACTACCAGTTGGTATTTATATAGTTAAAGAGATTATGTGAGCCTCGAACGCACGAATGATATATTATTTAATTTGTTTTGAGTTTCACGAATGAGTTTGATGTATTTGGGTGTCGAGAAAGCCACGAGGATGCCACTCAAGAACCCTTTGGAGTTTTATTTTTATCTCATCCTGAGCATCGGAAAGTTGTCCAAAATTAAATTCCGGCTTTGCGTTAATGAAAGTGTGTCGTTATCCGTAGATGGAAAAAACCCGGATCTGATAATTAAAGCCGATGTTAGATAAAAATTTACGATCTTTATTTTACGAGGGCACGCACGGAATATATAATACACCCCTATCGTTTTAAATTTGACGTCAATCATTCTTCTTTATGTAAAATACTAGGATGTTCTAGGGAAATGTAAGAGATTTACGTGTTACTAAGTAGGTAGGCACCTATTGAAGGTATTGTAATTTTCAACATTCCATCAGTACGAATGCCTCCGTGGTCGAGGGACAAGGCTCTCGACTACAAATCAGGCAACGGCAAGACAACCGGAGGACTCAGGTTCAAATCCCAGGGTGCGCAGATAAATGTTATTTGATTAATTATTGTACTCCTCTCCGGAGCCATTTTTTATGAGAATACCGCAAAAAAACACCAACTGCTCCAGTCTGGAGCCACTGAGACTTTGGCATCCTCAATTGGAGTATGTTATGAGGCTGAAAGCATTGGGGAGGGGAGGGAGATGAGAAAGAGGAAGATGGATAAGTTTAGATCTGGTTACAAAACACGGCTAAAGCCATTTCAAATAACGTTTCAACTCTGAATGGTGGTCTACTCCAGGGCGATACTGAGATTATCTTTTACTCTTATACTTGCCACAAATATACTATGTATTATTTGAGATTAATTATTTTGAAATAAAACAAATTAATCAAAGAAAATTTATTTGCGCACGCCGGAATTCGAACCCGTGACATTCGGATTGTTAGTCAAGAGCCTTACCCCTCGACCACGGAGGTGGTCGCACAGGATAATATTATTATACCCACTACAATTGTTTTTTTTGGTAGTCTAAATAATATCTATTATATATTTTTTGATATTTAATTTAATTTAATTTAATGTAATATTTTTAATATTTTATTTGTAGAACATTTTTTCTGTAATTTAAAATTATTCAACATTGATAAAAGTTTCTGTACACATATGCAAACTAGCAAAACAATAAAATAAAATAAATTACAATTTATCCCAGATAAATTTGCTTCATTGCTCACCAGTAACCTTCTGATCTCTCTGAATATTTATTTAAGAATTTACTAGTAGTTTTGAAGTCGAGTGGATGACGTAGGCCCGAGGGGGTGGTGAAGGCGCCTTAATCAGCGCTTCATCATTGTGAAATGGCACACGATTACTAATAAACACCCTTATGGATGAATTTGTGTCACATTAAAAATCCCCCAACATAAATAAAATAAAACGACATAATAAATTTACGCTAATATTTTTAATTAATGAAAAATCACGTAGATGAAGTTTCTCCATTATTAAAATACACAAGATAATGTTTGTGCCCTCTTGTGAGGCTGTTAAATTTTTATAATGACCAAGGCTTTGATCCCTGTTTGGCCTAAAACAATTTTTTAACCCGAAATTTTCTGTCAGATAATCCGCTTATGTCAAAGCGTAAATGTAACCTTCATTCCGACTTGAGTTTTATAACAAAGGGACCAGCCTTACAATATCTACGACCCTCGAAGCCTCGTACTGGTAAAGGTATAAGGATATTAATTTAATTGTTTTTCAGATTAATTATTTTCAAAAAATTCTCACTTTCCATTTTATTATGCGTTAATTTAATAAACCTTGTGAAATATTTTCTAATAAACAAACAAATAATGTTTATTAAACGAAAACAAATCACTTTGTATTACGCCACTTTTAATCATAATTATCAACATGTTTCGTAACCAATGGATCCTTTGTCAGGATGAAATTAATATTAACAACAATGACAAAAAACAAACAAGTATGGATGAATAAGAACCCATAGACAAAAAAAATTATAAAGAGTCAGATTACGAAAATCAATTAGTTAATTATTATTGTTTAATTGATAAACTATGTTTAAGACAAGATTTTTAAGCATAGCACAAAGGGTAACAATTATTAAAAGCAATAATTATTAGACTGAAACACTCATCTACATTGAAAAAATCTCCCGAGAAAGATATATGCCGACGATGGGACTCGAACCCGCGTCCTTCTGATATCCAGTCAACTGCTCTTTAACCACTGAGCTATGTCGGCTTATCTACTACCCGCCAAATAATTCAATATAATATATACAGTGTTTCATTCAACAATTACCGCATATTACATGTTTCCACCTGCAAACAACAAATGTAGACATAATTTGTCTCGACGCCATCTAGTGGGAAATTTAGCACTTACAATGCCTTTCCCATATAAAAATAAAGTTAATTTTTTTCAGGTGGAAAAATGTAATAAGCGGTAATTGTTGAATGAAACACTAGTATATATTGAATTATTTGGCGGGTAGGAGATAAGCCGACGTAGCTCAGTCGTTAAAGACCAGTTGACCGGATATCAGAAGGACGCGGGTTCGAGTCCCGTCGGCGGCTTGTATCTTTTCTCGGAAGATTTTTTCAATGTAGATGAGTGTTTCAGGCTAATAATTAAATATTGCTCATAATAATTGTTATCAATTAGTTAATTCGATCATAAAAAACAATTACATAAAATAAAATATAGTAATTATTTTAGAATAGGTAATAATTGTGTTTATATAATAAAAAAAAATTTATAAATAAAAAAATATCAATGAATAACCAAGTTATCAAATTTAAGAGATTGCTATCTTTTCATTTGACTTTTAATAATGTTTAATTAGCTACCTATTAATACTTCTAATGTTTATCTAATTGTAAACCGATTAAGCGCTTTTAATATTCTCACGTTTACGGCCCGGTGATGGCACAAAAAGGCAATAAATGTGAATTCTTTATCACAATAATGCTGCAGCTTTTTCTTACGCATGAAACAGTGGTGAGACAAACGATGAGACTCACAATGTACGTGTGTCTGTTCCCTCAAAAGGAAAAGAGTAATCATTTTCTTGAATCTCCCTCACTCGTATTAATCAAAATGAGGTGCAAGATAATGATTACTTTTTTTCTTTGGAGGAAACAGACTCACATATGTACATTATGTGTCTCATCGAACTATTTTAATTTTTTTTCTCATTTGTGTTTAACAGTGCTGGAAATTAACTTAGTTAAAATTGTACTGCCAACACTTATTGCTCCTTTCCACAGGATTTACGCTATCGCCTGAATTATGACAAAGGTATTGGCCGTCAAAATTCAAAAATAAAGATAAATATTTCATCAATAATATCGTCCACTGTGACTTCACCACAGTTTTGAAATACCTGAAGGCGACACATCCGTCACTCGTTAAAATAATTTCCCAAACTAAAATAATAGTTTTTATTTTTAATTTTCTATTTTCTACTACATCGAAAACGCAGTCGGGGTTTGTTCGAAACTTGTTACAGAATTTTTCATACAAAAGTTTGATTTCAAATTAAAAATTCTGAACCCGAAAATACCGGCCAAAAAGAGCGTGTTCGAAAAATCGCGAATACCTGAAAATAGTACGCACGCCCTTGATGTGTGGCTACCGAATGAATTATTATAATATAACGAACTAAGCTTTGTTAAGAAAGGGGTTTTGAGAACTGACACGTGTGGTGTTATTTTCGTTTCATGGGGTTACATTTTTTTCACAAAACGGTGACGAGGATTAGGCGCCACGTAAGGATTACTTGATTTACTAATTGCGGAGTACTTGTCCCTTCTTTGGAAGTAGGATTAAATTACCTGGGTACATTATATAATATAAAATTTATTAAATGCATCACTTTATATTTTAAATAGTTGAACGAAGCTAGGTACCGAAGTAATATTGTTAACTTACTACATTGTTATAATACTTTACAATAAAAGCGGTACAACACGCGCAGATAAAAGATGTGGCTTGGCCCATTTCAGCTTATCGTTTGCCATATATTCCAATTGGGAATGTACGGCGAGCGATACGCCGAAATACACCAAGCCACATTTTTTATAGTTGCGTGTGGCACAGGTCTAATAAGTAATAGTGAAATATATATTTATAAGTATTTCTATGTCAATGAAGAGAACTGGCTCTTGGGTTTTGTGTAAGGTATAAAATAATGCTAAAAAGCAGGGGTGGGAAATCTTTTTTCCGTCGGGGGCCATTTGAATATTACCCGCGGGCTGCAAATAGATTTTCAAGCACCGGAGGTGGGGAGAATGGAAGTCTTATTTTAATTAACTAGAAATCTATATATCCTCTCGGAAAGCGAGAGTGATGTCCTTTGAATTGCGTCAGCAGAGCATTTCATATCTCAAATTTTTAAATTGTGCTGGCTTCCTTCGATGAATCTGCAACATGTTTTTTTTTTAAATTTATCGTTATATTCTGAACACAAAAGTGCTCTTATTAAAGCTGGTTTAAATTAAATCTGTGCGCGGGAATTAAAACTACACTCAGAACATGAAAATGGTTTTCTTTGATTCTGGCAGCGCATATATAGTTTGCAACTACAGGAGAATTTTATAACTGCACTTCTAATCAGAGAATGGTTTCCTTTAAAATGTGTGCAGATTAATCCGTTTACAATTAATTCAGAATGTAATCGTTACATTATGAACACAAAACTGGATTTAAATTAAGATTGAATCTGTATGCGACTTCCTAGTTATAATTAGTATTACTTTCATAATATACGTATGTTTTTCCTAAGAATTAAGAATTTTGCAGAATATGCTTTAAAACTAAAATTTGAACTCCACTCGAAATATTAAAATGGTTTTCTTCTAAATGCGTAAGCAGATTAATCTGCAATTGGAATTTTGACAGATCATTCGTAACATGAAACTGGTTTAAACTTAAGGCGATCCACTAGTACAGGAAAAAATCGAAATCGGAATTCACGCTCTTTTGGAGCGATTTTTAAACTCGGAGGAGTTTAAAAATTCTTGAGGAAAAGCTTTTGGAAAGGTTGGAAAAGATATTTGTAAATTTCTTTTTACATGTTGATTTCGTAAAGGCCTGGAAAAAACATTAATTCCTTTTTTATGCATCGTTTATTGTAATAAAACGAACTTTTTAAATTGATTTCACGAAAACAAGCGGAACGGAGTCTAACACGTCTTTTCTCCGCTCCGTCCGGAGGAGTAATGACAGAAAATAGGGGCGGCTGCCAGTCGTTCTTCGGTGGACGGGTAAGGTTCTCTATGATATTACAAATTCATCGACTGCCGTATTGTCGCCGTGATGTCAAAAATAACAACGCAAAAATGCATATTTTATTTTATTTTGTGAGATTCGAGCGTAAATTTCAATTTTTTTTTTGCGATTATCATAAAAGAAACTAAATTTGTCACATTAAACAATAAAACCATATCCGAAATGAGGTTTATAAATAGGAGAGTTTGGACTTCAAAGTGTTTTTTATAGACCTTATAATTTTTTTTTCTAGGCTTATTAAAAGACTTATAAAAAAAATACCGACATTTTTAATGGCCAAGATATGTTCTACACGCAGTATTTAATTGAAGCATCTATAATACTTCTAAGCGATCAAATTTTCAAAACAAAAACGTATGATTTTGCATTATTTAGTATGGCTTCATCTTAAGAGTGAATCTGCATGCGAGTACCCACATTTAATTGATACTACACCCAAAACACGAAAATGGTTTTCCTCCGATTTTTGCACTTGAAACACATGGTTGGTTTCCTTCCAAATGCGTTAGCAGATAAATCCTGTATTATTTATTTATATATTTATTTAACTATTGACAATAATTTTCGTATAATGATTTTATTTTTATTAAACTATTTTTTATGTGACAATGTATAAAGAAAGCCCACTTTTGTTTTCATTTCTGAATAGAGATTTCGTCAATTTTGTCAATTTTTTTCAATATATATGGATTGAGGCACCGATACAAAATTAAATTTTTCAGCCTTTCTTGAAAGATTTGTGTTTGTTTATGGACAAAATTATTTATTTACATTCTAATTAAATATGTACCGGCGTGCACAATTAATTTACTTTAATATTTTAAAGCGTAACGTGCAAAAAATATTTAAAACCTAAAATAATTTGATTGGCGCCATCTGTGAATGCTTAGATTATAACGTACGTGACATATTTATCTTTGAATATTTGTAAAATTGAGTATTTTAATAGGTATTACGACATAAGTATTCTGTAAAAATGTATATAATAATTTTCACCGTAGAACTTCTTTAACCTTTCCCACTCTGGCCATTTTTTCGGATTAAAAATGTATGAGGTATTTTTTATTTAAAAATGAAATTTTTGATTCATTCTTTTTTGGGGCACCCTATCTGATAATTCGTGGGACCATCAGATGTTTGGTAAATTTTGCTTTAAATAGTTGTTAAATCACACATTAAGTAAATAAAAGATAATACATTTGATTATAAAATGTTTTCTTTGCATAATTTCTTTTATTGCATAGCAATAATATGCATTATATAAAGAAATAAAGAAATTCCTTCCTAATAGTCCTGTACCGCACAGGGGTTGACCGGTGACTATTCTACTTCTCTCTAAAAACTCTTTGGGCTATGTTTGAGGACCCGAAGATTGATCAAATTATAATTATCAATATTTTTTTCCCAGATTTTTAAACCAACTTCCTGGATAATTCGATAATTATCGTTCATCAAAACGACAAGCGAAAGTACTAAGTATGTACCTGGATAATATAATGGTACTCGCAGAGAATATCCTTGGGCTCACTAATATGATGATATCCTCCGTAGGTAGGAGTGGTGAGATTAAACGTAATCCGGGATATAAGGGTTGGGGGTTGGTTGGAAGGGCCGGTCTGGGGTAGGGATGGGACGGGCACGCCGGGGGAGGGTTCGCTATAAAGTTTCAGGGGGTTCTCCCACACGAGTGCCCCTTGTAATGTCGTTAAAGTCCCCGGCCAGCCAACAGCCCGTGCTTTTATTTCTGGAGCTGAATCTCCATAGGCATAATTTTTCATTAAATTAACATAAAAAGTTGTGCGGGCGTGAAGATAAAATAATACCCCCACCACTGATAGACCCTTTCCGCGCACCAAGGGTGTCCCGAGGCTTTCGTTTTTAATTAATGTCCCCATCTAAGACTTAATAATTTCAGAATTTATAGGTGTATTGTAGGTAGGAATACACATACTTCAGATATTATGCTGTAACTCGAAATATGAATTATTATTCTGCCCTAAAAATATTAGTTGTACTTTGTACCGAATTGAAGTGCGATCAAAGCCTTCAAAGTGACGATACTGAGACATCATTTGGGAATAACTCACATAATGTTTAGTCGAGTTTCAGTCGAATTTAAAAGATTCAGTAATTGTGGAGAATAAAATAAACAAAAATTTTAACAAAACAAAAAACGACTTCAAAAAATGCACTAAAAAGTAAAAAAATAATTTCGTACGATTGTTACAAATTATTTTTTTTACTTTTTAGTGAATTTTTTGAAGTCGTTTTTTGTTTTGTAAATTTTTGTTTATTTTTTGATTTTTAGTGACGAGCGTGCGTAAAAAAGTTATACTGAAAAAAAAGAATCATCAACATATGTTGGTAATATTGAGTTATTCGTCCATTTATCGCGCACATACTTATTGCAAATTTAAGACATATGTGGTTTTCTCATGGATCCCATTGTCAGAACTGGACCAAATTAAAATTGGACCACACGAGAAGGAAAACCGTCGAATTGATAACCTCCTCCTTTTCGAAGTCGTTTAAAAAAGCATAATAATTTTTCAATTATTTTTCTCGGAAATTAGTAAGGGCGTAGATCGTAGATAATTGAAGGAATAATTTTTTTCATCTTAAATACCCATCTAGAAATAATATAAATACATCGTCTGTCAGTAGTACCTATGACAACAGATTGATAATGCCTTCAGAGGGCGAAACAGCTGTCACGCGTAATAATAATTACATAGCGGAACTTGTTTATAAATAAACTGTTTTTATAAATTGAAGTTAAGAATTTATAAAAGAAATAAAAATTTAAATGGAGTTCCACTAATTAAAATAACAATAAATAAAAATGACGATTCTCACTTGGAACCGAATCTCTTTTCTCAAGTTTCAAATTAATTTCCGCTGACGCGTAGTGATCTTAGTAATGAAATGCGTACCTGGGTAAGCACCCCTCTCGCACTTTTACACTGAATATGCCAAAATTCATAAGTTGTGTATTTGCAACTCATCTCAGAGTGGATACTTTTTTCGGTATGAATCGTATTTAAAAATCGAAAAGTTGCCTGAAATATTTTTAGCTGGGCAACTCGTAAGTCAAGCTACATAAGTAACCAACCTTCTTCATTACCTTCAGCCTCATGATATTCACCAAATCGATACCATAATTGCCTTTGGGAAGTTGGGACTCTTTTAAAGTTTCATAATATAGGTTTAAATATTTTATTAAATGGAATGTCATAGATATGAAAGCAAGCATTTGGAATCATTGGTAGACTACACGCAGAACACTTATTTAGTTGGGACTTGTCAGCGATCTTCACTTTTTTTTTAAAATAAATTATTAAAAATAAATAAATAATTTATACTTATTTAGTTGAGACTTGTCAGCGATCTTAATTTTTTTTTAAAATAAATTATTAAAATAAATAAATAAATTATTAAAATTATGACCCACTATTTTTTTTAATGAAATAATCATACTCTGAAGGCAAGGTTTCAAAATAATCTAATCTTCTTCTTCGCGTGCCTTATCAGGTCCCCCGACGTTGGCGATCAATCTGGTAAAAGTATCTCTAACTTGCGCTGCACGGAATAGCTCCTCCACACTTCTAATACCGGTTCACTCTCGTACATTTCGCAGCCAAGACGTTTGTCTCCTACCAGGCCCTCGGCGAGCCTCTATCTTGCCTTTTAATATTAATTGGAGCAAGAGATTTGACGGCCGACGTAGTCTAGCGGTAAGGCTTTTGACTCGCAATTCGAAAGTCGCGGGATCGAATCCTGGCGTGGCAAATATATTTTATTTTATTAATTTGTGTTATTTCACAATTAATTTATTTAAAATAATATATAGTATATTTGCGGCACGTTCCAGAGTGGAAAATACTCCCAGTGTAGCCCTTGTGTAAGACCACCATTCAGATTTGAAAAGTTGCTTGAAATGGCTTTAGCCGTATTTGGTGACCAGATCTGAATAGCTAGGTACTTTCTTCTTGCCCATCTCCTTCCCCTGCCCAGTACCTTCAGCCTCACAACATACCCCAATTGGGAATTCCATAGTCTCACAGGCTCCAGACGGGAGCAGCTGAAACTCTTGTGAGGTATTCATATAAAAAAGCGATGTTTCTCCCCTCGAAGTGTGTGACCCAAATATGAAAATCTAATCTTAATTTTCGAAAATAATCTTCTCTAAAATACTTACTGTACAAATTGATGATAATGTTTGGTCAAATTTGTTTGTGATTCGATCGCCACGCAACACCTTTGTTGTTTCAACCGACCAAAGAACAGGAAATAAAAACGACACTGAGGAGTACCTACCGACCATACGGAAGGGTAGGACCCTCAGCAGTAGGAGAAGGTGGGGGTGGTTCATGAGGAGGGGGGGGGGGGGGATTAGGGAAAGGGTGGAAAGAAAACAACGCTTCAGCCTGATACAAACTCCCAAGGCGTGATGCGGGATTACAAGGGTCACAAATGTGAACGGTAGATTAGACGCAATGGAGATTACATATATTTTTTTTAGTTTTAAAATATCATTTTATATTTTACTAGCTTTAGTATATTAAGATAAAGCCATGTGAAATGATGCAAAATCACCTGTTTTTGGTTTGAAAATTTAATCGCTTAGAAATATTATAGATGCTTGAAATAAATCTGCAGGTAGAACATATCTTGGCCTTGTATGTCTGGAAAAAAAAGCTTTCAAGTGCCAAAATCAAAAATAATGAATCCGTTTTCAGATAAAATTCCAGTGTATAATGTGGCAAATTAAGTTCTTTAGAAAATAATGGGATAATATTTTAATATTTGTGCATGATTTTCACAAAACAATACAATTTCGCACTGTTTCTTTCAGCACGAATCAAAATGGGCGGCGTTCAACGAATTTGGAATTGAGAATTAAACCTAATGCCGTCCGCATTAAGACTATGTTCATTTTGTGTCAGTTATGCCCCCCCTGTGGTGGCGAATGGACGTTCCTAGAATACGTCAATGAATAAGAAAGGAGTTTTAATGAGTTTTACAGGCCTATACGAAATAAACCTGTGAAATCAACTCTCAAATACTTTCAGCAACCTTTCCAAAAACGTCTTCTCAAGTATTTTTAAATCCCTCCCGAAAAAAAGCGGGAGTTTCGATGTCGAATTTTTCAAGGACTAGAGGATCATCTTAACCAACAGACCTTTTCAAAGTTATCTTACAACAGAATAAATTAATATTTTAAATTTCAAAAGCTTATACTGGAAATAATGTACAATTATTTCTCATGAAAATTATTAATTTTTAATTTAAATCATATTGTATACAGTTATCACTAATTTAATGAAAATTATCAACATGTTTCGAAACCAATGGTTCTTTCGTCAGGATAAAATTACAACAGACAAACAAATAAGTACCTACCGACAAAAAAAAACGAAGAATGGTAATTTATTAGTTAAACGTATCTTTAAAAGCAATTATATGAAGAATTTTTTTTATTTTATTTAATATCTAATAGTTAATAATTGTATGTACATATGTAATAAAAACTGTTATAAATTATTAATGTAATAGTTGTCAAAAAAAGAAAATAAATTATTGTAATATTATAATCATAATAATATAACTTTTAGTTAAACTGAAAATATAGATTTTTAAAGAATTATAGTTATAATAACATGTTGATAATTTTGATTAAATGAGTGGTATATATAAAGTTTTTTATTTTCATTTAAATAAAACGACGGCACAGAGTGAATTTGAGATTTTGGACGAAGTATTAATTTTATTTAATCACTTGTTAAGCTCTAAATTTTATTAGACTGCAACCCTAAGCGTGTCAAATTGTAATTACATAACTGTTTTGCTTACGTAATATATGAAAGTTAGAATCTTTAAAAATAATGGTCCGATTTTTAATTTCTTTCAGACAAGCTGTATTGGTATTTATATGGTAATGTAGGTCGCAGGTTTAATGGGTCCATTTCGCATCACGTACCTACTTTTCATGTTGTGTTTTTTTTTTATCTACGGTACCTACTGCCAACATTCAAATGAATGTTCCTGTTAAACTGTATAATTCCGCGATACTTCAACAATAACACGCCTATAAGAGCTTCGCAATTATTCTTTATTTGGGAAACTAACTTGTTATGGTCGTTTGCAGACTTTCTCCCTTATTTCGTAATAGCTCTGCTGTCCGGTTTTGCCCGGGATTTGGATCCCACCAAAATGCTTTAGAGTTTAAACATTAAACGATTATTATTATTATAATATAATGAATAATAAATGACTTCGTTTTAACCACTATGTAATTAACAATATCAACATGTTTTATTAACAATGTTATTTTCATCAGGACAAGATGTTAATTTAAAAAATAAATGACAAACAAGTATAGACAAATTAGATTAAATTAGAACAAAGACAAAATATTTAAAAGTAGAGGTGATTAATTGCTTAAAAAATCTCATGAAAAATAGTTATAAAAAAATAAATATAAAAATTATTTAAGGAAATATAAAATTGCATTAAGATAATAAAAAACTTTTGAGAATAAACAATGAAAATAAGTAGTCTAAATAATTAGTAAGTATTAAAAAGAAAATAAATTTAAAAGATGGCTATTTTAAAAACATGGTTGGTTTTAAACGGTGCTCCAGATTTTATGTCTGGGTTAAATCTTTCCCAAATGAAAGACTAAACTCTTCCACACACTTTTCCACAAATGATTATCTAGTAAATTCACGCAATGTAAGTGCACTATATAAGTATAATAAATACAAAACAATACAAGAACAATACGTCAATCAACCAGAAACATAATGTGAAAATATTTCACCGACTCCAGATATTTTCATATCAGAGGGTTCGGCTCTGATGAAATCCTAACTGGTCCGATAAATCCTACTGGTCCCTCAATAGATATTATTATTATTTTAGGGGGTGTATACAGGTACCGCAGCTCCGATAAGTGGTTCGTTACGTTTGGCAACTTAGCAAGGTTGCCTGGGTTCATTGGGTGAGTACACCTACTGCGTGGCGGGCCGGATCGGGAGAATCTGGTAAAGGGAGACCTTTTTAACTCTTCACCCGGATACTCTCGACCTATCGGCTTGCACCGCGGTGGGAGGAATGGATTCATACGTCCGCGATTCCTGAACACACTGACCCCCAGATTCCTACCACCCCTCACACCTTTTTCCTTCCCAGAACATTCTCTCTTTCATTTACCTACAAAGACCACAGCATCCCCAAAGATGACACAGGCCCCAAGGAAAATTGTTTTCCTTAGTGCTTCATGTATGGAGCTAATGTAAAAAGAGAAAAGAAAATTGGATAGCAAAAACTTTCTAAAATTACGCCACGGGCTGTTGCATTAACCTAAAAATTGCAGAGAGAAAAAAATGTTTTACATTTCATGACGTAAGAGTTTATTGTTCTTAAAACCCGGTAGTAAGCGTTCAAAAAGAAGAAGAAGGGGAGATATGTAAATACGAATGTATTAGAGGGAGCGCGCTAATATGAAATACGATAATAATTAAATGAAAGTTGTGAAAATGTTTAATAAAACACGACTCGTTTAAAATAGAGCAAAAATCTCGTGGGAAATGTCTTAAATACCTTTTGAAAAAAACGCTTTGAATGTTTTTATACATGTAATTTGTAAAATAACTGAAAAAACGTGTTTATTGTAATTTTTATTTAATTATCGTTTCGTCGTGGCAAATTATCTTGAAGAATAAGACTTTTTTTTAAGAGCGTAAAAACTTAATCATAAAAATCATATTGTACAAATTTGGGTCGGCTTAGTCTTAAAAAGGTACCCAAGAATTTAGTTCCTGAGAGTACAATATAGAATGCAAATGCAAAAAAGCTTATTTTGGTTATAGATATTTAATAAACCTTCCCTTTATATTTTACACAACGATAACCAAGTAAAGTTTTTTTTATAAAACCACATGAGCCTTATTTGCTGCTTAAGCTTTTCACGGCGTTTCCCAAAATAATAATATCACATTAAAATGAAAATGAAAATTTACCACTAAAAGTAAATCTGTTTAAAATTTTCAGCTAAAAGCGCCGTTAAAAGGATATGGCGGCCGCTAGAGAAAAACAACTTTGCGTTAATGCTTTAATAAATCCAAACTTATTCTTAATTGCGCAATAAAGGGAAGAAAAAAGTGTCCACCACATTCCCACTCCCACTCCCACTCCCCAGGCAACTCGTTTTAATTACGAAAATGTGAAATGGTTGTGAGAAAACGACTCAAAGCCCTAGAAATGGTGGCGAGATGAAGATTCTTTTAGTCGGCCTACAAGGTGACTCGACAGTTTATCCCCAGACAGCAAGCCTCTGAAATTTTATCTTTTTTGAGTATATATGTATATAAAAATCAAAATATTCTCTAATATGTATGTGTGTAAGTTGTTTATGTTTTGCTATATTAAGCGTATACTAAGCATCAGCACTATTCCACACGCTTAATTACAAGACAAATGAAGCAACTAATTCGCCAATCAATCATGCTCTTCATATGTTCTATAATATTAATCTAAATTCTAACATCTACATTTTCTCCGATTCACTGCCCAAATTTAAAAAGAGTATCATGTCAATATAATAAATTGTTTAATGCGCATACATACATACATACAGACATACTCACACACACACACACACACCTTCCCACTACATACATCACCCGGTAATTACTTAATATACCTACCATAAATAAGACACTACAATGAAACGCATAATAGGTACCTACCCACCATGAATTATATGTGTTAATTGTAATTTTGTTTTCACCATTGCGATATAATGTACTGTTTGTTTCTGTTTACAAATAAATAAATAAGAAAAGTTTGAAATTTTCAAAATACCTTTTTTCCACCCTCCCAGGTTTCTGGGTTATTACAACCATATGACAATACATCTGAAAACTTTTTTAGTCATTACAAAAACTCTTACGAAACTGTCAAAAATGTCAATGTTGAATCCAAGAACGAATCATAGAAGCGACCCGTTCTTATGAGATCTTGTCGGAAAGGTGGTTGGTAATGACTGTGATGAACATTTGAATGTTTCCTACGCGAACGATTTGCCTTTTCTGGGTGAGTTAATCATGCGTATTAAGTAGGCGACATAAAAATAATGCCTTGGCAGATGGTTCATTTTGTTATCGTAAATACAAAATTTAATATTTGATTCCTACATTTATACACCTACACATAATTAATTACCAAAACTTTAATTAAATTTATATTTTAAAACACTT
This sequence comes from Limnephilus lunatus, assembly GCA_917563855.2. Classification (NCBI taxonomy): domain Eukaryota; kingdom Metazoa; phylum Arthropoda; class Insecta; order Trichoptera; family Limnephilidae; genus Limnephilus; species Limnephilus lunatus. The sequence goes on along the minus strand of OU830602.1, from coordinate 11,585,208 downwards.
AACTTATAAAGGCGCAGAAGTTTTCTTCCCTCCGCCATTCCAGTGGCGTTCCCGCGAAGCTAGACAGTTTCCCTGACAAGGAGGGCCGCCGGAAATATATGACCGTAATCTAGAACCCAGCACCGTCCGTGGAAAATAACTGAGAAAAATTATCCAGGGCTGTAGCCGTCAAGCTGGGGGAGGAGAGACGCTTTGCATTTTATCGTTTTATTTTTCGCATTTATAATGAGAGAAATTTAAAAGTAACCGACTACACCACCCGCCGTGGCTCTTTTAAGTTCTCGTTCCGAGGCGGTAATATTCAAATTACGCTTCCCAGTTTTACTTCTTCGAAAATTATCTACCTACGTATAAAAAAATTCGTTGAATAATTAAACAATCGGGGTACTTTACTTCCATGAAAAAAGGACAGATGCCACCTCGCATAATTATAACTCATTTCACGTAAAAATTTTCGCATAAGAAGATGATATACATTTTTAATATTTAAATTAGATCGTATTAAGTACGCACATTAAACGCAGAAACACACTCTTAATAATGGATATTCAAATTTTTATGACAAAGGCTCTTTTTTCCTTGTTAATTTTTAAATTTTTTGCTCATTAAGAGTATTTAATTCTGGCGGAACCTTCATTATGTCAACGTAATTACTATATACCATGGCATAATTTTTTTAAATTAATACACCTCACGTTAAATAATATATTTAAGTATGTACCAAAATTTGCGTTAAAATAGGTAGGTATCTGCGTGCGTACTGTATCAAATGCAAAAACTGAATTTTAGTAAACAACCGTAGTAGTTGTAGAAAAAAATAAATAATCAAAGGTAAAATGTAAGCAGAATTTTTTATGTTTTTTTTAAATAGGAGATCACCCCTCACTTAACTACACCGATTTAGATTTAAGAGCATATTTCGCCATCCTCCTCATAGATTATACATAACACAACGTATATTTTCGATTTATTTATTTTAAAAGTCTGGATTTACTATTCAGAGCTTGAATCTATGACTAGTGGCTATATTTAGGATAAGTTGGCCAAATTTTTTTTACTTGTTGCGGGTATTTATTTTTCAATTTATTAATACTCGTTATCAAGTACATAAGCTCTCACGAGGATGGTGAAATACCCCCTTACTCTATAACTGAACAGTTATGCTCTGTCGACCTTTTTTTCTTCGCATTTCCGTCTTTTAATTTTTACGTCTTTCAATATTACGTCTCATTACGTCTTTTAATATTTTGCATTAAATACTATAAATCGCTCTGTGCCAAATTAAAAAAAAATACCTATATTATTTCAAAATTGTTCGCTCCAAGGAAAATGACAGTTAGTAATACTAAAAACTTCTTCAAACAAATTTATTTTGTGGCACCATTTTAATTTTAAATTTCTTTGTTTTATCCACGTTCGTTGTTTATAAAAAAACGGTTTTTTAATAAAATCTCCTGGTCACGGCACCGGTTTTTTCCAGACAATAAACGTGATGAAAACAAAGAAATCTATAAATTTTGAATTAATATTGAACTTTTTACTTGCATTTGTATATTTTTTTCGAATTCTTAAACGTTATATAATTTCGTAAATATATTTTTTTTCAATTTTTTTATTAAAAGATAATGTTTTTATTTTTATTGTTATTTATTATTGTAAGAATAGTTATTACAAATCACAAACAAATCCTGCTAAGTCAATTGAATTGGCTTGTCAGCAGGTGCTTATAATTAAGTTACATATAAATTTTCAATGTTATAATTTTACATCTTATATCTACAAATTCAACATTATTCATACAAATCAATCAAAATAGAAATATTTTTTTTCAGATAGCCAATTTTTCAGCACATATTTAACCTTATTCATAGAATTACATTGTTTTATAGTATCAGGTAATAAATTAAATATTTTTGGTAAGTTGTATTCAAACGTTCTCTGTCCGTACTTATTATTAAATTTCGGAACTATTAATCCGTCGTTGCGCGTGAATCTAGTGCTGTATATATATGTTCTAATTTATCTATAAGCTGCTGGGTAAATATATGCTGAATTATAATTTTGTGCCATAGTATTGCCTTAACAGGTTAATATGTTGTAAGGTGTGCATTCATTTCTATTACATTATTCTCTACCTTCTTTAAATCTTTTTTCAAATTAGCACTTATACAGGACTCTCGGAAATGGAGGTCCTCAAGTTGACATCCTCAATTTTGGTATATCTGCCTGCATTTCTGCCTACCTGCATTCAAAAATAAACACATCATCTTGCGTCTTGAGGTGATTTACAAAAAATACGGCCATAAACAAATTAATTTATTATAACTTTTTATTGCTGTAACCTTCGATTGCACCTTTTCTCATATAAACAAATTCTCGATTCGTCGTTTTCCTTTATAAATTCCTCTTATCTTGTGCACGGTGGGTGATTCCCCGATTATGGCCACGGGACGCGGGACACGGGACCGGGCACTGGTTCTCGGCAGTCGCCATCGCGGCGGTCATAAAACTTAGCTAGCAAGATTTATAACCCTTGGTTGGAGTTTGCACAGGCGGGCAGCTTTCTGACGCCGGACTGGAAACAAAAGAGGGATGAGGAAAACAAAAGGACGCAGTGGTCACGGGAGATTTCACCCCGTGAGACCGGCGCACATGAGAAAATTTTATAATTATTATTTACAATAAGACTTTTGAAATAACATACATTGCAGAACTTCACCAATCGAAACGTTGATTTAAGCCACCAAGCCTCGGAACGTAGCAATTAAAATAAAAAAGTGAATGATTTAATAGTTAATTTGATATGTGTAAAGCTGTAGAGTGTAAAATGAATCCAGAGCATAAAAATTAATGTCAATCAATATGAAATGAAACATATCTGTGAGAACATAAAATATTTATTGAATCTACGGAATATACAAGAATAAATTAAGGGAATCGATTGACCAAGATTCTATACTAATTTTAAGGTCTCAGGGGGTGACAATCTCCAAGAAAACTTCCATAAGTCAAATTGATTGTCACATGATTATCATAAAAATTCTGGAGTGGATAAGTTATTACAAAATAATGAAGGGCTTCAGACCGTTTAACATTACTTACAAATGGTAGGAATATCCTAAGAGAGCCGCTTACGGAGAGATCTGACCCCGGTTAACTATACATTTTTTTTCTATAATATTAGGATTCGTGATTTATTCACCGTTAGAAAAAATAAATCTTCTCAGTTTGTTTTAAAGATTTCTATATAATTTCATGGCTAAAAACCTAAAAATTGTCAAAGTATATGATTACAAATTTGCAGGATATTTCCGTTGAAAGTTGAAAGTAAATTTTTATTTGTTTTATTTAAATGGCATTAAACTACATTTTCCGTAAACAACAAGAATATATTTTCTAAATGTCGAATTATTTAAAAATTAAGAACGTTTCGGGTCATTATGTTTCTGTAAGCTTTTTTTGACGTTTTTCGAAATTGATATTAAAATTTTATTGTTTATAAATTATATGCAATACAAAATATGCAATTTTATAAAACATAATTTCATCTACTTTCCTTAATTGTATTTGTTTTTAAAACAACTTTAAAAATAAGAAATAAATATTACATTTAAAATACCTCGAAAGTATTCCGCAATTCCTTAAAAAAGTCGTTTGGGACTTAGAGGTAAACATATATAAAAGACTGAAGAGTTAAAACAATGGTTAAATATTTTAACCTTATTAAGTGACCGTATCAGAATAACCAGTACTTCCCAACCATCTTTTTTCTCATCTCCTTTGCTTCTGCTAAGCGGTATTGATGTTCAATGTTTTTTCCACCACACGAATTGATTAAAGATTTTAAATATAAATATTTAATGATTTCAAATATTTCTTATTTACTATGCATACATCCATACATACCCGTAAATATTATCAAATTCGGACCCCCTAAAATGGAACTCATGACATCCACGTGGCCATAACTGGGGTCATAAACTGCACTAAACACAGGAATATTGTTTTTGAGTTTCAGTAGTAAATTTAATTCCTTTTGATGTTATCAACTTTTCTATTTTATTTTAAATGTGATTTAACTTCATAGCAGATTTAACCCTGTCGGTAAAATCGACAGCCACAAAGCAAAAATGCAAGTTACGTTTTTTTCTATGGCTATCATCTTTCCATTTTGTAAACACAGTTAATTTTTCACTACTTTTTTTCTCATATTATATCCTCTTTCAATAATAGTAAACAACTTTCTGCTTCATAAAATAATTCCTCGATTAGAAACGTACATTAATTCATCGGAATACAATAAATCAAAGTAGTGGTTAAACCTTAAATTTACGCCTAAAGACACAATTACAACTAGAACTGAAAAGCTGCCGTACACTATTGAAGTTCTGAGTTTTCCCCACCATAAAAAATATTGAATTTCTTAATTTATTTATCACGTTCTAAATATCCAGCGGGTTCAACCGATTAAAAATAAGTCGGGTACTTAAGTTTAACGTAGAGTTGTAGAGCCTCCACACAGAGTGGGGGATAATAAAGACGGCCACCTCTATTTCTCGTACCGAAGCCCCGGACGGATTTAGCCGACACGGGGAACAAAGGACTGTAAACTAAGGAACGGCGCGATTATTTCTTTTATTGTAGCCGTTTTACCGTGGTTTTACGTTGACGCTGGATATTCTGGGATTAGAGGTCTGGACCTCCACTTGGAGGATAAAAAATAATTATCTTCGTTCATAGCTCTTTGTGTTCCAACCCGACCATTAAAACAACCCTTAAATAATTAAAACAAAACATTGTTGCTGCTTTTTAAAGTTGATAAATTTAATCTATCTGCCCGATATTAAGATACGTTTTTCCTGTGGTAATGAAAAACTTATATTATTAAGATTTATTTTTTATTATTATTTTTGTAACATTTGTTTAACGGATTTTATGCCTACAATACACAACACCTTTTTTCTGCCCGATTCCAACTTAACGCGATAGCTATTTTCATATCTACGATTTTAATAGGCCTCTTGCATCACATTTAAAAAAAAAAAATCCGGTTAAGGCAAATATTCTAAGACATTCCGTTTTTTTTAACATTATTTTTGAAACCCTAGCGATTTTTTTTTAAATTTCAATTCGAAAAATCAGACCATTTTTATAAACCGTAAAGACGGAACATAATTTTATGGGTGCGAAAAAACGATGATAACATAGTCGAAAATCATTTTTAAAAAATTACGTTTTCCACACGAATGGTAATAAATTGTACATGGTTCTCTTCGTAACATCTGTCTTAACACAGCCATCTTTATAAAATCTTCAAACCAAAGGATAAGTTCGCAGAGAACAAACAATAAATCTAGTGAATGTTAAACGTCAAATTTGCATGAAATCAAAGTGTTGCCATATAAAAAAAAATCGTTGTGGAATTTTATAAAATTAATACAACATAATCGGTGACGGGACATTTTCATGTAGTGACGTCACGAGCTCAAATAATGAATTTATTTATTTAAAAATAAAAAAACTATATATTTCTAAAAAATTTTACTAACGTTTTCGTAATCTTAGTAAAAAATTTCATCCACACGATTTTTTCGAAGTGAAGTTTGAACAAATTGGGATAAACGATAAACTACACGCCTGTAATATAAATTATTTTTATTTACTATTAGCTTTTACCCGCGGCTTCGCTCGCATGGTATTAGTGGGAAATTACTGGCATAATTGTTATTATTCTTGCCTTTTTATCTAATAAAAAATAATTATTGTTTAATAGAAAATTTCAAAATTTGAGAATGACATTTCGCAAATAAAAATTCTATTTTAGAAAATATTTAAATTATAGAAATTTATTTTAAGTACCTACTCCCCTATTTTTTTCTGATGATTTCGCCTCAAGTATGAATTAGTATTTTATTCATATTTGAATCCAGAGTAACCTAAAGAAATAACAAAATGAGAGGCCCACGTCAAATAATTACATAGCAACGCTATGTTTTTCGTCCGGACAATAAACATTTTTAGAGATAGGTAGATATTAACTATGACGCCAACAAAGCACTATTAAGTGAATTGCCTAATTTAAAAAAAACATTGTTTCCAAGGTAACAATTTGTTTGACGTTTGCAATAACTCGATTTTGTTAGGGACAGAAAACGTATGAAAAATAATTGCATAACGCTACAGCTTATTCATAACGCCAGAGCTTACCAATATGTATAGCCTATGTTACTCGCAAATAATGAAGCTTTCGATTAGTTAAAGATTTTTTTAATTCTATTCGGTGTTTATTGCGTGAAAGAATAACACTCATCCATACAAACTTTCGCCTTTATAATATCTATAAGATTATTTTCAAAATTTAAACTAATTTGTCGAGAAATCAGACTTTCCTCATTGATGTATTATTCTTAGAAGAGACACGAAGCGAAAAAAATGGTTCCACTTTTTAACCGCCTATTAGTCCAATTTGAGCCAAGTTCCTAATTCCAAGTTCCAGCGCCCCTAACGATCCAAAGCTGAACGACCGGAAACTATCAAATCCGGTCATTCGCATGATAATGATGGAACACGTTTCAACAAGATATCATTATGCAATGACTATCTCACTTCTATGACAATCTCGTTATTTTTCACCGGTCTGCGCTAGTGTTAAATATTTTTTTTACATTATCCAGAAAAATACTATGTTTTTGATGTGCATCTACTACGATGTATGTGTGTGTCACAATTAGTTACTGCTGATGACTTATCTTATTACTTGTAAGTTTCTGAACGGTTTCTTATTAATACCAGACATGCGGGCTTAAATATGATTTTATAACTTCACGCGAGGCCGCCAACAAAGGCTTCTGAGTCTTTCCAGGTACTACTAACTTACCAGCGCAGATGCCGCTGGGAAGAATTACTAGGTTATTTAACTGTCTCGCGGGAAATGTGGAAATTTTCTACATGACCTTTAATAAGTAATAACAATTTGGGAGGCGGGTATGGGTACTCCATTGATCGTTATTATTTTATTACCGCCCCGAGAACTTTTTATTTTTTAACAAACATAGGTCGCCCCAAGTGGTTCGATACGTTTGGTAACTTAGCAGGGGTTCCCGTGTTCAAGGGGTGAGGTTTGTCTAGATCTAGATACTTTTGCCCACCTTCTGGTGGTGGGCCGAATCGGAAGAGACTGATTGAGGTAGACCTTTTGACCACTCCAGCCGGACTTTCTCCATCCATCGCCTTGAATTGCAGTGGTATCGATGGATTTATACGTTCGCCACTCCTGAACGTATTGAGCCCAGCTTCTAACCTATCCCTCATACCTTTTTTCTTTCCATAACTTCCTCTCCTTCTTTTCCTAAAAAGTAGGGACATACAGCAACCTCAAATGTCCTGTAAAAAAACACGAAGTTAATTGTCCTACACGTAACCTTATCTATTTTAATTGTTTCTTAATTTCTAATTTTCTTTTTTGCTCTTGCAATGTATCGGATTTTGCAAAATAAATAAGTAAGTAAATTGCTAGTTTTCTTATGCTTCTTGTGAAAAAAATGTCTGAAAAATGAATTAAAAATTCAGTATTATATGAAATGTAATTATTTAGATATCCTTGATATATTTCCTAACCAAGCCAATACATATATGTCATTAAACCGCTTCAACATAATTGGATTCGTTCACTCAATCCTCTGCTTTGGGAGTGTAAGCCACGAGTTAGGAACTAGGAACCCCAAGCCAGCAGGCAGCTAGCCCGCACCAACAAAGGCAACCCCACTGGAGACAAATTAGAGGAAATTTATTCTCATCTTGTCTAATGGAAAGACCGCAGACATGTACTCTTCTATTTCTCCTGTTATCCTCTTCTCCCGGCATGTCCGCTTCTCTTGTTGGGTCTGCTGCTACTTCCTTGGTAAAGGGAATTATACTTCGGGATTGTTTTCCAATTTGCTTCGCCGGCTGATAGATGGCGCCAGGATTCAATTAATCTGACAAAGCTTTCCGTTTTCGCCGGCAGGTGGGTCGTATTCATTTTATTTTATCGACGGTTCTGGATGGCCGAATGGTGCCATGAACTAACTATACGCAATTTGTTTATTGGTGGATGAAATAAATAAGAAAAAAATAAGATAGGTTTTCGGAATAATATATATAAGTAACGTTCTATGACGATGAGATTTCAACTCTTTAGTTGATAATATTTATGGTAGGTGTAATGTAGATTATACTTTTTTTTTCAAAACATGCGTGGTGTTTTATTTCGAAAAAAGTTATTTTTTATAATGGTTCCATTAGTAAAACTGTAGGACGTAATAGGTACAATAGGTACCTATAATGTACGAACAGTTCAATAATTTTTACTTGTTCAGATTCAGTTTAGATTTAGACGTAAAATAAAACATTTCGTTAAGGCGATCCACTAGTACATGAAAAAATCGAAATCGGAATTCACGCCCTTTTATGGGAGGAGTTTAAAAATACTTGAGAAAAAGCTTTTGGAAAGGTTGAAAAGGATATTTGAGATTTTTTTTTACATGTTTTCGTAAAAGCCTGTAAAAAATATTAATTCCTTTTTTATGCATTGTTTATTGTAATAAAACGGAATTTTTAAATTGATTTCACGAAAACAAGCAGCGTGGACCCTAACACGTTGTTTCTCCACTCCGTCCGGAGGAATAATGATGGAAGAATGGGGCGGCTGCCAGTCGTTCTTCGGTGGACGGTATAAGGTTCACTTTGATATAACAAATTCCTCGACTGCCGTATTGTCGCCGTGATGTCAAAAATACCAACGCGAAAATGCATATTATATTTTATTTTGTGAGGTTCGGGCGTAAATTTCAATTTTTTTTGCGATAATTATATAAGAAACTGAATTTGCCACATTATGCAATAAAACCATATCCGAAAAAGTGTTTATAAGTAGGAGAGTTTATACTTAAAAATGTTTTTTATGGACCTAATACTTTATTTTTTTCTAAGCTTATTAAAAGACTAATTAAAAAAATGACCGACATCTTCAAAGGCCAAGGTATGTTCTACACGCAGTATTTAATTGAAGAATCTATCTACTTTTAAGCGGTCAAATTTTCAAAACAAAAACATACAATTTTGTATGATTTTGTATTATTTAGTATGGCTTCATCTTAAGCACTGTAGGTGCACACTGTATATATCATTTATAACAATGTACTAGCTTAGACCCTTAAAAAATCACGGGATAGTCTGAATTCATGGCAAAATGTTTCCAATTTTGAAAATGACAATTAAATTCAAAGCAAATTCGATTTTATTGAACCAGAATTACAAGCACAACCGAAAATAGTAGGTATTTTTGCTTACATTAAACAAATTAAATTTGTGTATAACACTTTATATTATGTGTAGGTAATTGGTGAAAACAAAGGTATTATAAGGTAAAGCTATAACAAGATTTTAATGTGATTCTATAATTAATACCTACCTTATAATAACATTACAAAATTACAACTTTATAACATTTTGAATTATAATTTACAAGAATTGTGTAAATAAAACTTTTGCATACGACTATGTTAACAAAGAAAATTAGAAGTGCATTTTTTTAGTTTCCGTTTTTACTTAAATGTAAATATACTGGTACCTACTTACAAATTAAGCAGTGCATACAAAATGTTCTCATTATTTGCCTTTAATTTGCATAGCTCAGTCCAACTAGCCCCATGCGAGCTTAATGAATAATTAAAATTGTAAAAGCTCCTTACCGCACCTGCCACGGGGCTCAGGTGTAGAAGATAGAAGGTATAAGATACAGTGGAAGAGAGTATAGCAAGAGAGGTATGAGGTATGGGCCGGTACGTGCATAATTCCCACTTGCCGCAGTAGACGGGGAGAAAGACAAAGTTAACCTGTGATGGAAGAAATATTCTGGATTGTTGGAGGTCCCAGCTAGGCTATGATAGCATCAATATATTACCCGTACCCGGTAATATATTGATGGTACCCGGCTTCGCTCTGGACAATCTTCTAGAACTTTCCGGAACCTTCTAGACTCACCGACACACTCCGCCACACTGAAAAATTTAGAACTTTTCCCTTCCATAACTTCCTAAAGCATTAGCGAACCTTCCAGAACGTTCTAGTCTCACTTATATACTTCGCCACTCCTTCAAGAACTTTATACAGCTTTATCGAACCTTCTAGAACTTTTAAGAAGATTGTTCTAGAAATTTCAAGAGGGCGAAACTTCCAGCCCTTACATCTTCAAAAGCACGCTATTTAGGGAAAAACGGGAACCGTCATCCTGAAGGGGGGATAGAGATATACCACACCATATAACTCCCTTGATCGAACCGGGACTCGTTTCTGAGTTTTTGCGAGCTGCACGTTTTTTGGACTTTCTTTTATAATACATGCCATATTCAAATAAATAAAATGTTACTCCTTACATGTCCTTTCCCGTGCGTTCCCCTCCAGCCATGGAACTTAATATCCATACTCTTAGCCTCCAGCGTTCCACTTCCACCTTCCCCGCCACCGCTCTCCCGCTCCCCCGTCCCGCCAACCCCCCTGGCACTGCATTTCTTGACTCCTCTCCCGCGCGGCCCGTAGCCGAAACTTTTTTCTAATACTAACATTTTTAAACTCGTGATATCTTTCTAATTAAATATCCGAATTTAAAAATTAAAAAAGTTAAATAAAGGTCCCTCAATTGAATCGGGACACGTTTTTGAGTTTTTGCGAGCTGCACTTTTTTATTTTCTTTTATAATAAATATTGATTGAGAGATTAGCCCTCTAATGCCCATTCCAAACTAAAAATAACACTGCCTTAGAGTAATTTCATAATGCAACTCCCCATCACGCCTAGCTTCGAAAGGCTAGATGTAAACGCAAGTTCCCTAACATATAAAACGGGCGTATAATAATCGCTCAAATCCTATGATGTAATTTGTCGATAATTTGTTGGCCAATAGCAAGATATAGGGATTAACAACAACCCAACTTATTGAACAAGCTTCTGAAACTAAAGCGAAGATCGTTCATTTTATAGCAAATTGCGTGACATATAGACATATTTTTTCTTTATCAATTATTACTTTTATCGATACGCCGCGCGCCGCCTTGAATCTATCTTTAAATTATGTAATTTTTTATAGCTGATTAAATTGTTAATGATAAAGCCCGTGACAGCCCTTACCTAATATATTTCAGACTGCCTCAATTTCGTGTTGGAAAAATGGTCTAGTAATGTGATCCATGCAGACCAACCAAAGGTAAAAAGCGATCCTTCTTCCGATCTTTCGACTTTTTAATAAATGTTTCCTGAGCCACTATTTTCGTTTATGGTGTTAATTTTAAAATTTATATGCATTGTCTAGATAATATTTGGTCGATGTCTATCGAAAAATCCCGCAACCCATTGAATTTATTAAACTCGTAGTATAATTATCTATGAACGTGTGTCTCAGTATTTGACTGAACCCTTTTTTAAACTCTTTTTTAATCCCTTTTAACTCTTGTTTAACGAGCTTCTTGCATTTTGTCTTTCTGTGAATTTGTTTGTTTCGTTCTGGTTGCTGTTAAAGAAGGTGGCAATTTTAACCGATCATGCGCCGAAGTACGCGACATAGATGAGGAAAAAATATTTCTCGGCACATGGGTAAAATTTAATTCTGGGAAAGTACTTATGGTAGATTACATACAAAACAAGTTACTTATTACGTAATTAGGATTACACAACACACCTCGAACACACGACCTCAAACGTCAACACACGATGGTTCAGTATAAATTTTATATTTCGAAACGTGCATCGCTGCCCGCAAATCTTATGATTTTAAAAGAAATTTTCGTTTTGATTAATAACCTAAATAAGAGAATAAGAGAAACATTTTGTTTTGCCGCGAGGTCTTCTGTTCACAGAACTACTGATCTACCTATAGTTTAATTTATTTTCAGTTGTACCCCATAAAAGCTGGGCTGATATATATAGTCCGGGTACTATCTGGACTAAACTATTAATTGGAATCTCCTGCTTTTAAAGTTATTAATACTGTATTTTCTATAATCCCCACTCTCCACAATAGACGTGGAAAAGTTAAAGTTACCCGCAGCCCACAGGTACACCGTAACCGCTCTTCAACTATTCTAAGCGCAGAATTAGTCGGAAACGGCTTAGTTAGCGGTAGCGTCGGTAGGCGGGGCCGGCCGAGGTCCGCCGCAGAAATCTTCCATTTGCGAGCTTGACGTTGGAGTTAAACTTAACTCGGCAGAGGCAAAGCGGGGGTTTAAGTGCTTTTTCTCGGGACGTGTGGGGACGTTCTGTCCGTAACTTGCTTAATGAAAGGGAATAAGGAATGAGGGTAGGAGTAGGAGGGTTATTTATTTTAGGGCTACCTTAAAAATCTATTAAATATTAGACAAGTCAGAAATTGGTGATTCTAAAAGGAAACAAACTAATAATATTAAAATTAACTAGTAATAAAACTTCTTGTGGTATATTTGACTCATAACTGTCAAAAACGGGGATTCGCAAAAACGGGGACTTTGGCATTGGACTGACGATATCATACTTTAGTTAAACACTTTTAAACTCTTGAACAATGTATGTTATTTTTTAATATAATCTCTATTCAGATGCCAACAAGAAAAAGTAATTACATAAAATTCCATCGATGAAAAAAAAAATCCAAAGTAAGATTCCAAAATTATAAAAACACACCTGGCTCTCTTATTTAGAACGCTATGGGTATGAACAAATCCACTGCGTTTCCCTAAGCCTCCGCTACCCGACTTTCTACAGATGTCTTGCATATCTCCCTTAAGGCGATCCAATAGTCCAGGAAAAAATCGAAATCGGATTTCACACCCTTTATGGGAGGAGTTTAAAAATACTTGAGAAAAAGCTCTCAGAAAGGTTGGAATAGGTATTTAAGAGATTTTTTTACGGGTTGATTTCGTAAAGGCCTGTAAAAATATTAATTCTTTTTTACGCATTGTTTATTGTAATAAAACGGAAATTTAAAGTTGATTTCACGAAAGCAAGCGGCGCGGAGCCACACGTCTATTTCCCGCTATAGCCGGGGCGTGACTGACAACTGACACGAAATGGGTTGTGTCCAGTGCATGGTTCTTTTACCCATGGGATAAGTATCACTTCAAGATCCAAATTCATAGAGCGCGGTCCGTATTGATTGATGTCAAAAATAACAACGAGAAAATGCATGTTTTATTTAATTTTGTGAAGTTCAAGCGTAAATATCAATTTTTTGCGATTATTATAAAAAAAACTGAATTTTCCACATTATACAATAAAACTTCGTCCGAAAAGGGGTTATATACGTAGGAGAGTTTGCACTGGAAAGATTTTTTTATAGACCTTATACTTTATTTTTTCCTAGGCTTATTAGAAGTCTTGACCGATATTTTTAAGGGCAAACGTATGTTCTACACGCACTATTTAATTGAAGCATCTGTAATACTTCTAAGCGATCAAATTTTCAAAACATTTGAAGTTTTTAAGCATCTAAAAAATATATGTTATTTTTGAAGATAATATCTAGACGCGTTCCACGCCGAAACCCAAATTATATAAAATTCCCTCGATAGGAAAACATCGCAAAGTATGCTCCGAAAATTATTATAAACACGTTTGTTTCAGTTATTTTACAAGTTATAGTTGTGAAAAAATTCACAATGTTTCTTTAAATGATATTTAAGATACGTTCTACGAGATTTTTGATCTATTCTAAACGAGTCGTGTTTTATTAAACGTTTGCGCAATTTTCGCATCGATTTTATCGCTTCAAATATTAGCGCGCTCCTCTATTCGTAATTTCATATCTCCATCTTCTTCTTTTTGAGCTCGGATGCGCAATTTTCGCATCGATTTTATCGCTTCAAATATTAGCGCGCTCCTCTATTCGTAATTTCATATCTCCATCTTCTTCTTTTTGAGCTCGGATGCGGAGCCTAAACCGTTATTAGATTGCATGCTCTATTTTAAATAAGTCAAGTTTTATAAAATATTTTCGCTCACGCCCATTATTCTTTTTTTTTAAATATTAACACGCATTCTCTATCATAGTATTTACATTATACAGGGTGCGGCAGCATAACTTCCTTTTTTTAATGCGCGCCATTCAGTCGGTTGACGTCGTAGCGGAGCGCTAGTGATTTCGTTCGAGAGGCGGAACTATAAAGTTTTGTCCCGACCCTACAAGATTTGATTTGTATTTCCCTTTCAAAACATCTTCAGAAACCTACTTCTTCTTTTTGAAAGCTTATAACGGAGCCATAATTAATCCAACATAATAATAATAATAATAATTGGACAATTTGTAGAGCGCCGTTTTTGTGAAAAATCACCTCAAGGGCGCTTAACCATTTAAAAGTATATTCATCTACACGTACTTCAATATTTTACTTTCGTGTGGACGTAATTATGATCATTTAAAATACGCTATAACTTTTCCTGTATTCAAAAAAAATAATAAAGAAACGTGCTTTCATGAATAAATTTAACTTTGTATAATTTATCTAAATTTAAACGAAAGATGCAAAACGCTAGGTAGGTCTTTAAGCCTTTTGCGATAAGGGTTCGAAAGGGTGAAATTTAATATCGCGCAGTATCCTCCCAAATAAATCATGCGTATGACCCCGGATCATTATCTCGAATGAAAGCAAGAATTCATCCCTTACTTCCACCCCAGGAGCACACAAATGGGTGGGGATTCGTAGCAATAACATCAGGTGAAGCCTCCAACTTAGAAGGGTAGGTTTCAGATTTCCGGAACCCATTGTTTGTTTATCTGCTTTAGTGAAATGATGGCTGGCGGCATACATATACACATCGACGTAGGGACGCATCTTTGAGGTTAGGGCCTCGCGTCGCACCGTTCTGTAGTATGTAGTAGGTTTACAGTTTCCTAACCAAAATTTAATTTTTTCGTTAGTTTGTCTTATGGCGGTTCTTTCATAATATGTTTTAAATAATGAAACACACGGAAAATTTAATGGTGTTTATTATATGTAAGCCCTAGGTATGCACAATTTGTAGCTAATGTTACTATTGGTGAACACTCGAACTTTCTGCAGGTTTTTAGGTTATTTAATGTTTGCTAATAGGCTTTATTAGAACTATTGCTGATTGCAAGTACGTAGGTACTTTGATTTATTTTACTCATGTTCCTCAATGCGTGAATCAAATGAAATACATGCATTCGTTGTTGGCGTGAAAGATACCGAAATTTTAATTGCAGTTGCAAAATTCAAGTTACAATTTCTAGCAAATTTTGCTATTGATGATTGGTGAACCCTTGAACCTTATCTGAAAATGTTTTCAAATTTCCTTAATGTTTGTTAATGTGCTTTAGAGGAACAATTGCTAGCTGCAAGCATGTATGTACCGTGGGTTTATTTGCCTTTCGATCCTCTTTGCGGGAATCAGGCATCGCGCATGCTCCCTCTTCCCGCGAATAATCACTCCAGGAGGGGAACTGAAAGGGAAAATGCCTCCTTTTGTAAAGTTCCCTCTTATAAATTAACGCACGGAATGGTTTTCTTTCATCTGCTCCTTTCCGGGTAGGCCCAACCCTTTTCTGTTTGCCCGGGGCTCGTGCATACAGACCCGGGCGGGCACGGGATATTTCCAGAAAGCAATTATGAATAATGTATTTTGTATCCCGTTGTTTCAGGCAAGGGGCGGTGGAAGACGCGCTCGTTAATCAGAGTTACTGAAGAGGAAGGGGGAAGGGGTGGTGGTGAGACACGCGGAGTGGGGGTAGGACGACAAGACCCCATCTGGTGGCTGTAATCCAGTCCTCAGTTATCTCGTTGCTTTGTTTGGCGAATTCGCGAGGGGAGCAGGTATAGCACACAATGTACTAATTATACGCAAGTGGGGCTTTAATCTAGGAAGCTAAAGTATCACGTAAATTGCAAACTTATATTATTTTACCATCTATCAAACCATGTTAGTTAATACGAGAATTGTCCAAAAATCAAAGACCGTTTCTCATTTTCAGCGACGTGGGCATTATTTCTCAAAATATGGCGGTACTATAGCGTGTAGCTCACTTTCCCCTAAAAAACGAGCATCGATCCGGCTTGGTTACTGCTTCAGTGCGATCTTTGTGTACGTTTGAAATAGACGCTCCGCTGTCGAATTCCGACGCCTAGGAGCCTGCGAGGTGCGCTCAATTATTCGCTTTCTCAACAAAGAGGTAGTCCGCCCCGTTGATGTTTGAAAGCTCGCAATTTTGATCCCAGACGTCAGTAATTCTACCACACAAATGATTTTGAGGAAAAAATGGCGTATGCGAATTGCGTTCTCGTTGGGTTTCCTAAACGCTGAAGAGCAGAATCGCGTGTAGAGCGCTCGGGTCTCTTTGAACCATTTTTCCGACCAAGGTGAGACTTTTTTGGGTTGAAATATGGGTTCACAACCTAACCCCGGAATCAGAAAGGCATTTAAAGGATGAAGAGATCATAGCATTTTTGACGGCGGAGTTCTACAATAAGGGAATCAAGGACCCAGTGCGACGGCTCACCAAGTACATCGATCGTAACGGGGACCATGTCGAAAAAAAGTGGGGATATGTAACTAAAATTCATACGATTTTTTTGTTTATATAAATTTTCCTGATTTTTTAAATTAGAAAAGTCTTGGACAACCCTTGTTTAATTTTATAATAAAAATGTTTGCGTACACAGCCATACTTAATTTTAATGTTTAAAAAAATCAACCCGTGAAAACAAAGATTTTTTACTACAACGAATTAATTTTCATAGCCAATTTCAGAAAAATGTTTGAATTTGCGCATGTGTATGCGTGAGTAGCGATAATACGTTATCATTGACAGCGTGTCTATCTGCCGAGTTTAAGCTCGATCGAATGTCGAATGGGTGATTGGTAAATTACCACTTCCGAGATTCGCATTCATTCATTCAAGACAACAAAATCGAAATTAAAATAGATGCATATAAAAAATACTTAAAAACACATTCCAGCTTTCCATACATTTTGTTTATTTAAGGCGATCCACTAGTACAGGAAAAAATCGAAATCGGAATTCACGCCCTTTTATGGGAGGAGTTTAAAAATACTTGAGAAAAAGCTTTTGGAAAGGTTGGAAAAGATAATTAAGATTTTTTTTTACATGTTGATTTCGTAAAGGCCTGTAAAAAACATTAATTCCTTTTTTATGCATTGTTTATTGCAATAAAACGGAATTTTTAAATTGATTTCACGAAAATAAGCGGCGCTGAGCATAACACGACCGCTCTCCGCTCCGTTCGGAGGAGTAATGACGGAAGACAGGGGGGCGGCTGCCAGTCGTTCTTCGGTGGACGGTATAAGGTTCACTTTGATACAAACAATTCGTCGACTGCCGTATTGTCGCCGTGATGTCAAAAATACCAACGCGAAAATGCATATTATATTTTATTTTGTGAGATTCGGGCGTAAATATAATTTTTTTTCGCGATAATTATATAAGAAACTGAATTTGCCACATTATGCAATAAAACCATATCCGAAAAAGTGTTTATAAGAAGGAGAGTTTTCAGTTAAAAATGTTTTTTATAGACCTAATACTTTATTTTTTTCTAAGCTTATTAAAAGACTTATTAAAAAAATGACCGATATTTTTAAGGGCCAAAGTATGTTCTACACGCAGTATTTAATTGAAGCATCTATAATACTTCTAAGCGGTCAAATTTTCAAAACTAAAACATACGATTTTGTATGATTTTGCATTATTTAGTATGGCTTCATCTTAATAAGTAAATGTTTTTATCATTTTTGTTGAAAAATTTTCATCCCAACCAATTCGTATATACACAAGTAGTTTTATATATATAGTCCACCGTTATCAGACCTTCCGATGGAACTTAAGTAAGTAATAATGCAGGTAAATTCAATAATAATATTTAGAAGTCAACTAAATACACAAAAAATCGAGATATATTTTTTTTTCTTCTCTGAAATTGCATCGCAAAATATTGAAAATTAAAAAAAAACCACTCCACGGAAAAATCGATGCACGGCTACTTACGAACGTGCTAAATATTCCAGAAAATGATGCGTTGAAATAATTACAGCTGCTATCATTGCAAACGTTTCAACGTGTTTTGCGTGCGTTTTACGGAGAAATCGGGAGCATGAAGAGTGATTGATTAGTGAAAACCTGCCAACCATGCCCTGAGCACGATCCCATCCCCACCCCCACCTCCTCCCCACCTCTCACATCATCCCCCTACCCACCCCTCGCCCTGGTGAAAACTACCCCTAACTCAACCCAACAAATAGGTAATATATTAAAATAGCAAAAATTGTACGTAATACTTTTTACAGATTTTTTCCGTGTTCATTAGGTAAAATATAAAACAAATCTTTTGTGGGTGAACTTAATTATGAGTATTTCTAGCGCAGACCCGTGAAAAATCATGGTACAGTCTGAATTCTCTACAAACCAAAAATCAATTTTGAAAATGAGACATCAATTTATTTTATTTATAAAATGTAATATATAACCTACTTTATAGCTTGTCGGAATTTTTCACCTATTCAGTTCCAATTTTAAAATTTTTACTTTAAAAAAAAATCAAATTTGAGTTCATTGAACCAAGGTTACGCAGGGCGGATACATAACCGAATTTATTATTTTTGATTAGGGTGCTTCTTCAATAGTGGGTCCTTTAAAAAATAAAACAATTCCGCACTTTCCCACTAGATTAGCGGTTTATTTTCTTGGTTTTTCCATTAATAATTTTTTAAATAGTTTGTATCTAAATACAAATTTTAAGGTACAGGTTGTTAAAATTGGATATTTCTGTAAAAAATAATTAAGTATGTGCTTAATACATGATTACACGTTGATATTTAAATAAGACAATTCTTGGAAAATAAACCCAACAGTTTTTACTACGCAAAACAAATTTCAGCATTTCGTATTTTGTTAAATTTATTTTTGTGCAATCTATCTCTCCTCCTACAAAAAGAATAAAAAAACGTCATATTTTTCTGCCTTATGTTTATCATAATCACATTTTAAGAATCTTCTTTTAACTTTTAATAAGAGAAGGAATTCGCTATGCCCCTAAATTAAGTTTATGTACCACGTCATGTAAAATTCGGCATCAGGATGCTAACAATAACACGCCTTATGTAGATGGCGATAAGGTTTTAATTTTCATTTAACGCCAGCTGCTTGGTTAACATCTCCAAAAAGCGTAATTTTATTTTATTTTTGAAGCTCAGGCACAAACATTTAAATGGTTTACGAACATTTTATTTTCCACATTTCACAATAAAACGATAACTCAAAAGGAGGCCGTAAGAAGGAGATTTTAAACTTTAAAGCAGCTTCTATAGGCCTGACACTTTATTTTTTTCTGGGCTTATAAAAAGACTAATAAAAAAATAATTGATTATTTCAAAACCAAATATATGTTTTCTACATGACAATATTAAATAAATTATAATTATTATATTACTTCTAATTATTAGAAGCGATCTAATTTTCTAACCAAAATCAAACGATTTTGCAACACTTGGAAGTATAGATATCTATTTAGATATATTATTTTGGGACGTTCAGAATAAACAGTTCTACGGGTCAGAAGGAATGTGCACTTTACTATACATTTCTTTGGACTGATTTGTGTATGGTTTGAAAACTCAACTATCATGGAGAGTATTCGTTTTAATGTTCCAGTTGGTTATCTCCGTCACCGACAGCATACAATATTTTATATCCCGGCCTGCAGGACTAACTTCCCAAAGATTTTGCCGGTTGGTAAGGCAATCTTGTTGAACCAAATCAATTCGGATACAAAGTATTTTGTGACCGGCCAACTCAGAATGAAACCAACTAAAAACCACCTCAGAAAGGTCATAAAGAGTGATGATAAAAAAAACGGTAAAAAAGATTAAGTTAGGTTAGGGTATGGAACCAACATATTTAGCATCAATGAAGCTCTTTTTAAACAGCAAGCTCTATTGCTGCTAGTATTTATATAGTAAGTACTTATCTAACTACTTTTTTGTTAGCATTATTATTTTTCACACTACTGTTACCATATTAATGCAGTTGAATTAAAAACGCATTAAAATAAAATAAAAATCGTTATGTTTTTGACTGAGTGTAGTGAAGTCCTGTTTTAACTCGACCGTTTTGCATTTCGCCTAACTGTATTTTTTTTTATACGTTCCGTTTCAGGTTCAAGATGCTGGCTGTTTAAATAATATATTTTTTCAATATTATGGTAGATACCTACCTGCATGAAGAAAGCTTGAAAAAATAATTATCATCGAGTTAGTGACGTTTCTTTGGACCAATTATATAATTCCTTAATTGAAATTTAAAAAATGATTAAAAAATATGTGGTTTATAATAAACTAGCTGGTTCTAGGCGTGCGTTGCTATGGCATTTAATAAAAAAAAAAAATCTCCCTGCGTGTCCTTTCCCATTCGTCTCGTTCCCCTTCCGCTTCCCCTTCCCCTCTCGCGTTCCCACTTCGATTCCTCCATCTTCCCTCTCCCCACTCTACTCCTCACCTTCCCCCATACCGCGAAACCCTCTTCCGAAATCCCTTTCCCCCTCCAAGTTCTCCCCCTTACAGCATCAGTTCCTCCTCCCTACATTCATTCCATAAACAACTCACGTGACACCTACTGCAATTTTTTATACAAATTTTATAATGCCAGAGCTCAATAGAAGTTTTATACAAACCTTGTCCTGACAATAACGAACACCAAAAAAGAATTATTCAATTTGGTGTAGTCGTTCGGAAAGTTATGCGCGTACATATACATTTCGGCTATTCATTTTTATTTATATAGATTACGTTGGTATTTAAGTACCTAATGGCAAATCTTACCAGTTCAGAAAAAAAATTGGTTTTGATTTAATAAATAAAATAAAAATTTTGGATAAAAAATTGAATTAATTAAAAAAAATTATCGCATATCAAAAATTTTTAAACTATAGTTTCGTATTTGGTTTATAGTTGATTTTGCATTGTTTTAAATAGTATTCAAATATCTCATTGTCTGTTTCCTGCCTATCCTTCAGCGATATATCCCTCCCCCCGCCCCCTCCCCCTGAGGGGTGGGAGAGCACCCCCGCCCGCTTTCACAAAATTACAGCCTGAGCGCAAAATGCTGAAATATGTTCGGAACTAATGATCACCGCCCGGCGCTGGAGTTACATTACTACCAACGAGGCTGCAAGACCGGCCGGAATTACTTCTGTTATGGGAATAGATAAATAGATAGCGACTATGTATCGCTAAAAACGACTAAATTCAACAACTTCGTCATGGTTTTAGATACAACAACAAATGATATCTAGCAGTTACAAACCGGTTTCTCTCGCGCTTCATTTCTTTCTAGCATTTTTTTAAAGTGAAACTTCTTTAGCACCATTGTGATTTTAAATTCGATGGAACGGAAATGACACTAAAAAGAGACCAACACATAAATCTGTAGGATTTAGCTTGCGAAAGAATGAAACCTTGCCTACTTTAAGTATCTTAATTGCGCTCATTTGCCGCTTTAATTATGAGCTCATTTTTCGAGGGTCCTATTGGTTGAGATTGTGTGGGTGAAGTTTCACTTCTGTCTCGTGTGAACTGCGCTCGGATTTTTTTCTCTGACCAAATTAGTGTTAACATTTTGTAATCATCTCGCGAATTGCGAAAGAGACGAAATTTATTTTTACGAAAGTCCTGAGGCGATTTCCATCAGGAGCTTGGTCATCTTTGGGGATGCTGTGTGGAGGGTCTTTTTGAGGAGAAGAAGAAGAAGTGAACAAAAGTCTTAAAGAGTTTTTGTAAGGAGGGAGGAAACACAGAGGCCGGCAGATCGTAAAAACGAGTTATTCTCAACTGCCCGCAACTTGTGGGACTAGAGAATAAGGAAAAAACAGTCTTTATTCATTTTTTTTAATAAATCAAATTTATTAATGTATTTATTAAGTTCTGAGAATATTTAAGGTGTTATAATTGTGATAGCTGTTTCAGCATTCAAGGCTATTATCAAATGGTTTGATAATGGCCATACATAAAACTTAAAATAATAGTTTTATTCCCAGATTTATGAATAGGGTGTTTAATTAAATTTAACCATATTGGCATTATATCGAACAATAGAATATAAAAATAAAAAGATAGCACAAAAGAAACAATATAAGGTAATACTCGTAGGTCGTAGGTACAACAGATACAAAGAAAAGTGAATAAAAAACGTAAATGTAGTTGATTGATTTCTCGTTTGATTTTCGTGTAATTAATATTATTAAAATATTTAAATAAATTGGGTTTATTTCTTTGTGCTTAATTAAGCAAAATCGAATATCGGCTGGCCGCCAGCCCCCACGGGCCAAGGGTAGGTTTGAAGCGGGGGAGAGGATGGGGGTGGTGGGCCATGAATTGAGGGGGGTGAGGGAGGGCTCGCATTGTTCTCCGCGAATTAATGACAGAAAAGCGGACAAAAAGAGGAGATCGATGACTTGACGATCGGTCGTGCGCGCCTGAGGAGGATTTTTTTATATATACCTGCCGCCGATTCATTTAATATCTCTACGTTTGAATCGGTGGTCAGCACAGGAATTTATTACCTTCAATTGATAATTATACTAAATTTGTATTTAGTTAGATACTTATTGATAAGTGATTTTTTCTCCTACCTAAAAGTGTGAATAAATGTTTTCTAGATGTTACATCTTATTTTTGTCGTAGCCTCGCCTATTGGATGTTGGCTATTATCGGAGAAATCTTCACCTTACAGGCTTCTGTACAAAATATAAGGAGTGCGATTAAGTTTGCTTTTATTTATTTATTTTTTAAAATTATTTTACGTCTTACTTCTAAAATTGTTGAAAAATAATTTCCCTCAAGGTGTCTTTTTTGAGGTTGCTGTGTGGAAAGATGATGTGCAATCACGGAGAGATGCAATTTGATTAACAACAAATGTATACGCATTATTTATGGGTTAGTATATTGTGCGTTCTTTTTCTGGCGGAGTTTGTTGTTTGAGTATTGTTGTTCAATTTATTATTTCATTCGTAATACTGAGGTCGTTATTGATCTTTGTTATTGATGTGATTTCACTGCCAAGAATAAAATAGAGTTTTCAACTGCCGCTATCGTTATGAACATTGCCGAATAAATAAGTACAACGGGTTTTTAGTTATTTGTTTTTCTTTATTACACAAGATATATTATACTATTTCTTTTATGGAATTTGTTTTAACTAATGCAAATAATCTTATGTAGGTACCCAATGTTTTTTTTGGCTGCGCGTATAAATCATTATTTTTTTTTTAAATTCGCCCTGACCGCACACGCCAGGCCAATCACTGCCGGCTGCACAATGATTTTTGCCAGTACCTCTAAAACTACCCGCGTCACGTAATGGTGAGTTTTCATGATTCCGGCCATATACCACAAGCACCCCTTATTCCACCCTCCCTGGGGGTGGGGAGGGGAGTGGAGCAAGGGGGGGACGGGGGATATGGGGGGAGGAAAATGGGGC
Organism: Limnephilus lunatus; assembly: GCA_917563855.2. Taxonomy (NCBI): domain Eukaryota; kingdom Metazoa; phylum Arthropoda; class Insecta; order Trichoptera; family Limnephilidae; genus Limnephilus; species Limnephilus lunatus. The sequence goes on along the minus strand of OU830602.1, from coordinate 11,561,699 downwards.
TTGGGCAATAAATCAGAGGTGCGGTCTGTAGGGGGTAGGACTGAGGGACGGGGCGGTGTGTGTGTGTGTGAAAGAGATTTACTCTGCGAGAATTCAGGACTTGACGTCGCTTACATATGCTCCGTAAACCGTTTTTGCTCTCTCGGGTTTGCAAATGTCTTTTTGATGAAGACCCGGCTTGTCAAGGATGGGAATGTGGTACCTACTCTTCACCAACGTGTTTTTACTTTAAAATACCGCCGGACCATAACCATTTCTGTAATTTTCAGAAGTAATGTATTTGAAAATGCGAAACCTTAAACCAAGTCTTGAACAATTTCTTCGATCATGCGACATTTGAAATTAAAGGAAATTTGATTTTTAAGACATACACAGTACATGATGAAACAAGTTATGTGTATATTAAATAAATTTATTAATAATAATAATACTTGGCTGATTTATAAAGCGCCGTTTTTGTGAAAAATCACCTCAAGGGCGCTGTACATATAAGCATACAATAAAATAAAATTAATACGATAGACTTACAACTAAGATTCAAAATTATAACTAGGTACTTACATTTAAGACTTATATATTATGTACATAGCTAGTGACTTACGACTAAGACTTATTACTACTAACTGAAAACTAGTGGCATACATATATATTTACAAATGTGACTTAAAATTAGAGGTTTACAATTAAAATAAGTGTTTACATATAACAATAAATATTTTTTAGTTTTGCGAGGTGTCTAATATTACCAAGTGATCAACAAAACTCTACCGATATAGGTACAGACAGAGAAGAAAGTTATTGCTGCAAGTCGAAGAAATTTGATTTTTTTATAAATACATACATACATATTTTATTCTACACATTTTACAAAATATTTTATACCCTTTTTTAATATTAATATTGTTAGCGCCAGAAGAAGAAGGAAGTTTGTACATAATATTACAATATTTTATAACACGGTGTTGAAAATGATTTTAATGGGTTAACTGTATTTAAAGGAAAGCATAGGTATCTTAAATGAATGAATGAATCTAATCGTCGATCTCAACCGCAATAAGATAATTCAACGCTCAACAACAGATTGGATAGCAATATTTGAATGGAATAGCGAATTTATGGAAATGAGTGTTTAAATAGGTGAGTTTTATTACACGGATGTAGTACCTACCTATTATGTAAGTCCATAGAATGTCATTAGGTAATTTCGCCGGAGATGTGAATGGTTCCTTAAACTTAACTAATTTATTATTATTTTTTTTTTATTAATTTTTATTTTAGTAATTTGTACATTAAAGTTTACAAATTGCTAATTGATTATAATATTTCATATTGCAAACTATATTTTATCTAGTTTTATGTAGCTCCTATAATATATCTTGAACTTTCCAATCGGTCTTTAAAGTTTCTGGTAGCGTGTTATATCTTCATCCCTTTGTACAGTTAACTGTTCTGCGTATACTCTTTGTCCTTTTTTTTGTAGCCTGATTTCCTTGCACGTCCTTGTATTATGTCTCTGAATGTCCTTGTTGAATATCATTTTTTTGAGAAGTATTTTGGTAAAAGGTTGTTTATTTATTTATTTATAAATATCATTGTATTCAAGGTATGTAGGCATAAGTAATCTTATTTTTTCAATAAATAAATAAATAAATAAGAAATATAAGTAATAGTAATAAAAGGGAAGAAATTATGTAGAGAAATGAGATAAATTTTGATATCAAGAATTATACGCAAAATGTGATCGACTGTTAATAAAATTTTGATGAAAACTGAAGGGTAAGTAGTTTTAAAATAATTTATATCGCGTTAAGAAATTTTATAATTTAGTTTTTGTATATTAGCTGTGAGTTATAATTGGTGAGTTATTTTCTGCAGTAGTGTTGTTGGGTTCTATATGGAAAAGTGTGCCTGATACGCCTCATTGTAACATCTAATCCAAAATATTAGGAATTAATGTTATTCCACAAGTAGTGACGATTAGAATTTAAAAAGAATCCCTATGTAACTTCGGTTCAATAACATCTAGAACCGAAATTTGTCTTGATTTTCAAAATTGGAATCGATTGTGGATAAAGTAGGCATCAAAATTATTTAAATAATTCTAAGTTCTAAATTTTAAATGTATATCATTATCATCAAAAAGTATTAATAGCCTTGCGTATGTAGTACACACTCGGTTCACAAATAGATACAAACGGAAGTGCTGCCATTTATATTATTAATACGCAAAAGAGCTAGTTTTGTAATTCGGTTTCGAATTCAAGAATTCGCCAAGGGATAGCGCCACTTATGTTAGTAGGCCACATGAGGACGTGCCCTTTCTAGGTATACGTATTTATAGAATTTAAATATCTCTTCGGATATGGAAAGGTTGACGCTAATACTTAGAATTGTGAATAATAGTATCACGCGGCTATATATTACATATGACGTCATTGCCTATCGCGGTTACTTTGTCCCGGTGACTAGCTTTACTGGATCACAGTGGATCCGAGGAACCGGCTATTTTTGGAACCAGTTCCTATCGGATTTATAAAATGATCACCAGCACCCAAACTGGGAGAAGCCAAACTAAAAGCCGCCCGCAACGCCTAGCAGCAAAAACCTGTGAAGCAGGTGGTCAACTGGTAGTTTTTTTTTTAATAAAACTTTCAGCTTCACAATTCCTATAATTAAAATGATAACGTGAGCTTTTTACCTGTTACTCAACTCACCATATTACCTCCTTCTTGGAATTCTCACAATCCAAACCGCTACAGCATAGTGTACAATGAAATGCTGAGCCACCATGATGGCGTCAGTAGGTAGGAATTTGCAAAGAAAACCCAGCATTAACAATTGGTAACAAATAGGCAACTAGTTTATTGAGATAAATCCTCTTTACAAAGCAATGAGACTATTAAGTAATGAATCTACAGGGGTGGTCAAACATCGCCAACTCCGCGACATTTAACTGAAAGTTTCAATGGCTCAAAACGCGACCGACATAGGTAACATAAGTATTGCAAAGAATCTGAATAATGGGCGCCTGTAAAGAAACATAATTCTTACAAATTTATAATAACGATTCTAAGCTAAACTATTTATATATCAAACATGTTATCTCGCACTGATTACTCTCTATATATTTCAATCTCTCACGTGAGTTTGGTCCGACTATTCCTCGGCTCGACGTCCAGCTGCTTGCTTCCACCACTAGAATCCCACCCATAACATTATAGGAATTATTTAAATAATTTTGATAACATTCCCCGTGGGTTTTCGATGTTTAAAATATATTCCGAATCGATTATTTTATTTGTTCATATGAAGCAGATACTTTGTGATGTGACATTATGATTTAAAATACAAATAACAGAATATTTTATTTAATGTTAATCTCAAATTTTATGTGAAACTATACATTTTTTTAATATTGCGATCTGAGATTTCAGCACTGAACTAATTCAAGAATCATTGGATTCTCGTATTCCGTTATGTAACCAAGTTAACGGTTTTAATTAGGATCCGGGACACAACACGAATAAGGACACTTGCTTCACAAACACAGCCTACGAGGAACCTTCATTTACAATACGGCCTATCTCTATCGTAATTGAATAATTGAGTGATCTTGCTGAAACCACATTCTAGATTAACGTTAACTAACGAATAGCATGGATATGTTATCCGTTTTGGAAAACTCAGGGAAGGTTAATTCAGTTCCTTAAAGTCTATTTGTTTTTCGAACAACTCACATATGTCTCTTAGAAATCGTTGTATCTTCTTTACTATCACAGTGAGAAATATGATATAAACGGTATTAGAAAGAGAAAAGACCACGCTTTATATTCAAATAAAAACTAACCACAAAATAACTAAAATGTACACCTTTATGATACCACAGTTTCGAATCGAAATTTGAAATAAATTTGTGAAATTTTGGGAATTTTTTATTAATTATTGTTACATGGCCTAAAAGTGAGGTAACAATAACGTTTATAATACATTATTTTTCAAATAAAATATATATTTGTTTTTATTTTTTTCGTTAGTAAGAAAAGGCGTAAGGTGAACCATTTTTAAAAACTTTTTTTAAAATGGGTTCCTTGATAACGTCGGTGACAAGGTTGAAAGCTAGAGCTTAAGAAAAATGTACCATAAGAAGTAATTAATAGGTGGCAAATTTTTGATCTAAATGTATTTTTCCGTGAATCGTATCTAACTTTCATGCTCATTTATTCACGTGGCCTTCTACAACCATCCGCTGAAGATTTTGATAAAATGGCCGTTTTCAAAAATTCAATACACACTAATTCATATCCGAACTTTGGTCGATGGGTCCATCAAATTATGTCGAAACACAGGGCGATGCACGCCACTGGGTAAAACCGAACACGTATTGATATAATGTGTGGTCATATTAATGTTGACTGGCAGTTAAAAACAAAAAGTGTGCAGTTCACACGTGGTAGAAGTGAAACCTTAAAAAGCTAAAGTAGATAAGAGTTGGGAGGCTACGAAGCACCCCACAAAGAGGAGACCGATTATTCTATCTCATTCTCTCGCAAGTTAAATTGTGTAGATCTACGTGTTTGTCTATTTTTATTGTCGGTTTTTCGTTTCATCGAGTTTCAAATCACAACGTTGCTACCAAAGAACATTTAAAAAACCTCACAATCTAGCCATCAATGCCATAATCCCACCGGCTCCGGGTTGTTGAGATTCTTGGGAGGAGCTCATACTAAAAAAAACTTTATTTAAATTAAATTAAAATCTATTATTTAATTAAATGATGACAATATTAGCGAAACTAAATCAAATCTGGAGACAGAAAAATCAGAAAAAGAAATTGGTTCCACTGGGACAATCTATTATGTTCGACTATTTTAAAAACGTGAAATTAATTAGTTTCTACTATTTTAAAAATGTGAAATTAATTGGATTCGACTATTTTAAAAAGGTGAAATTAATTATATTCGACTATTTTAGAAGGGTGAAATTTATTGTGTTCGACTATTTTAAAAAGGTGAAGTTAATTAGGTTGGACTATTTTAAAAAGGTGAAATTAATTAGGTTCAACTATTTTAAAAAGGTGAAATTAATTACGTTCGACTATTTCAAAAAGGTGAATTTAATAAGGTTCGACTATTTTTCCCAGTTTTTGTTGTATTAGAGTTTTCATCTCTTTCGATGTATCCTTCTAGTTAGTAAACCGTTTTCTTCAGCATTTTGGCCCCTCGTAGATAGCGGGGCCCTTTGTATACGTATATGATTTTGTATTCTTGTCGTGTAACGGCGGCATCTAACGGTCTAACGAATGGACGGGTAACGACACTAATGGAATTTAATTTATTGATTGCCTGATTTCGGATAGGATAGATAGTAACGACGCGATGCGCGACGTCTCCAAATTCGTAAATCCAGAGTGAACATTAATGACGTATTTTATTTTCGTTTTCGATCCAACTGTAACGTAATGTCTGTTAAATTTTTTCCGGCATAGTTATTTATATTTAAAACATATTTTATACAAAAATCGCGGTAAAAAGGTTAAATATTTCCGCTTTTCAATTAAATCCACATAAATGGAATGTTTGTGAACGTATCCGAAAACTAAAAACTTTTTTTAAAAGGTGATAAAATACTTTCAATTTTTTTTTATTAGAAATAACCCTGTAATTTTTTAAACATAAAATTCTTGAATGCGAACTTTTAAAATTTAAAAAAAATTTCATCTTACTTTTTTTAAAATTAAAATTACTAATAATAAAAAAACACACACATATTTTATTAGAAAAACGAATTATAAATTTTATGGTTACCTCACTTTATTGTCGTTTCGTGTAAAAAGAATTCCTAAAAGTTTCATTGTTTAGATCATATTTCTCACTATGATAGTAAAGGAGACAAAACGATTTATATGAAACCCATGCGTGCTGGTGTATGGTCTCCTGTAATAAAACGGATGAAGCCATACTAAATAATGCAAAATCGTACAAAATCGTATATTTTAGTTTTGAAAATTTGACCGCTTAGAAGTATTATAGATGCTTCAATTTAATACTGCGTGTAGAACATACCTTGGCCCTTAAAAATATCGGTCATTTTTTTAATAAGTCTTTTAATAAGCTTAGAAAAAAATAAAGTATTAGGTCTATAAAAAAACATTTTTAAGTGCAAACTCTCCTACTTATAAACACTTTTTCGGATATGGTTTTATTGCATAATGTGGCAAATTCAGTTTCTTATATAATTATCGCAAAAAAAATTGAAATTTACGCCCGAACCTCAGAAAATAAAATATAATATGCATTTTCGCGTTGGTATTTTTGACATCACGGCGACAATACGGCAGTCGACGAATTTGTTAAATCAAAGTGAACCTTATACCGTCCACCGAAGAACGACTGGCAGCCGCCCCATTCTTCCGTCAGTACTCCTCCGGACGGAGCGGAGAAACAGCGCTGTAAACAGCGTAGGGTCCGCGCTGCTTGTTTTCGTGAAAACAATTTAAAAATTCTGTTTTATTACAATAAACAATGCATAAAAAAGGAATTAATGTTTTTTACAGGCTTTTACGAAAACATGTAAAAAAAAATTCTCAAATATCTTTTTCAACCTTTCCAAAAGCTTTTTCTCAAATATTTTTAAACTCCTCCCATAAAAGGGCGTGAATTCCGATTTCGATTTTTTTCTGTACTAGTGGTTCGCCTTAATCACTAGTGTATGGTGTAAGTAGGTACCTAACCATTTACCTAAAGGTGTGGTCTTAGATCATTTCTACTTGGTCCATTCTATGTTTTAAAGATATCACGGATATTGTAAAAATGATTTATTTTTTAAAGAAAGATGTGTGTTCCCAAGTTACAAATAAACTGATTGTAATTTTAAAATCTTTTCTAATACCCCTACAGTAAGCAAAAAATAGTTAAACTGAACCAGCAAACTGCACAAAATGCAAAACTCGTAAACCAGTCACGTTGGTCCATGGAAAATTCGGGGGAAAATAATTCCAAAACTTGCAACAGGCCGTAAGAGGAACTAATGAACGAACTAATTTTTTTAATATCCAAAATAACTACATGAGCTACGCCCCGACTGCAAAGTCAAGCGTATCATCAAACTAACATGAAATTTATTGGATCACATTAAAATATTAAATTTAAAATATAGTAGTAAGCAACAACTTACTATATTATTAATTATTTTAATTTTATAGAAGGTTTTTGCATACTACTATATTTTATGTTTTAATGTGATCTAATAATCATTTATTTTTTTCTTTATTTAATGTAAATCAAATTTAATAATGTTATAATTAAGTTCTGCAAGTATTTTTTTCTATTATTGTTACAGATATTTCGGGTTGCGTGGCCATTTCAAACTGTGGTTAAACAACTTTGAGACGACTTATTTATAGGACTCTGTTTGAAGGGTGCCAAACCATAACGTTTTAAGTGCCAGAAAACGAAATTTTCAGGAGAAACAAAAAACATTTTTAATGGAAAAATAAAAAAAAAGTAATTGTTAAAAAATTTATTATAAAATTATCATTTATTCTTAATAATCCAAAACAAGTTTTGTGCTGTGTCAAAATACGAAAATAATAAAAAAAAATTATAAAAAAAATGTAAGGAACAAAACGTTGTAAGTGTTATATTGCTTGCACATAATTCAACACTTTCAATATCTTTATTTTAAAAGGTTTTCATAAAACAATTTGCTTTCGCAACACGTTATGTTGCTACGGCAACACGTTTTCTCGTGAATTATTGAATTTTTTTTGACATTTTGAGTGAATTAACATTTGCAGCTCAATTGGCACTTAAAATGTTATGGCTTGCTGTTTCACAATATTTAGGTTAGATGGCATTAGTAACCCTTTAACTTTATAGTACAAGTAAATACCAGCCCTAAATACGTTTTCTCGACGTTGACGCACCGTTTTCTTCTGACATTTTGAATGAACTAACATTTGCAGCTCAATTGGCACTTAAAACGTTATGCCACAATATTAAGGCTAAATGGCGTTAGTGACTCTTCAACTTTAGAGTGCAAGTAAACACCAGCAAATACAACGTTTTACTGCAATAAAACGTAATTGAGTTCGTGTGGCACTTAAAACGTTATGGTTTGGCACCCCTCATTTACCCCCACCCAATTTCAATTTTTATGGTACCTAAAATGATTTAATAGGTTTAACCCAAGGTTCGTAGAAAATGCGTTTAACAAGGTTAGCTCATCGAAGGGGAAGAGCGGTATTGGCTAAAAAATTGTGGCGTAGCTTGAAGTCCACTTTCAACTGAGAGATTTGAATTAATTGCAAAACAAGTGGCAGTGTTTTACTTCAAGCTACGCCACGTGTTCGAAGTTTTGAACCAAACGGATTTTTTTTCAAAAAAATTGAAATTGGGTGGGGGTAAGTAGAATCATATAAATACTAAGTCCAAAAATGGCCTAACCACTGTTTGAAATGGCCTTGTAAGCCGAAACAGCTTTCGCAAAAATAAAAACTAAAATACTTGCCGAACTTAAAAAAACAAATAAATTTAATTTATATTATTTTTAAAAAAACCTGCCTACCATTTTGTCAAAGTAGGTACCAAAGATGTTACGTACGTACATACTCTTACGAAGGTATTTTTGGGTTAAACCCCTTTTCGCCAAATTAAATGCGCATATATTTGTTTTGAATTTGCATATTCCAGACGAGTTAATTAATATAAGAGAAAATTTAAACGTATCTTTCATACCAAACATAAGGTATATGGAACATTCTCAGATTACATTCAAAATTTTCACTGTGATGCTCAACAATTTAGAACGCATAATTTTTTAAATAATTTAAAATTTGCTCAAATCTACATCTACATCATTGCTGGTAAATTCGTGTTGATCTTCGGAAGTCAATAAATAGAATTAAACTTAGTTTAAAATAGGTGATTCTACTGTCCCAATCTAAAATTCTTAAACACGAGCTGGGTTACAGACATTCTTTTCCCTGTAAAGTTTTACATGATTCAAAAATTCGATAAATTGTGGTAAGCCATAGAATAAAGTATAACATATGATTGCCTTGTGGGCATGTTATTGTGAGGCTTAAATGTAGAACACTGAACTGTGTTTACGAAAATTAAATCGGATGGAGATCCACGATGTCGGGCGAGTGTAAGAGAAACGAAACGCTGGGCTATTGGGCTAAATGAAATATTTGTTTCTATTTACATTTCTATTTGAGGCACTTCTAGTGTTATTCTTTGTTTTATGTGGTAAACATAATGCTTATTCATATATATAATGCATCCATATGGTACACACTGCACATTCCATTATCCCAATCAAATGGATTTTCAGTCGTTTTTTATTTATTTTAAAATTCTTATTTACGTCATATTCTAGGCGTAGACTTAACAAATTTTCTGATTCTTTCTTCCTTGGTGGATTTTGATCGGATTTTTTTCCCTTAGAGCTGCCTTTCTAGAGTTAACATAGAAAACCAAAAGGGTGCCAAATGTACCACCGAACAACTCGGACTTGGCAGACACTCCTTGCCTCATTCATACATCGTCTCGTACATACTCTTCGATTGACTTTTGACATGGACCGACTCAAGCATCTGATTCACTTGATCCTGCCATGTCTTCATCGGGCATCCACGAGTTCTTCTACCATTCATATATTCTCCTTACACTCCTTTCTTTGTTCATTCGCTTTACATGTCTACACCATCTGAGTATCCCTTTATTAATTTCCCTTTTTTACACATTACGCTTACCACATTTCTCACACGATCTTACATGATTTTACCACACATAGTTTTTTGTTAGCTTAACGTTTATTTTTTTGTAACCTATTTTCCTTTACCTTTGATTTCTAAGTATCTGCGTGAGGTCAAGATTACCTTACTAGAAATAAACCTCGGAATTTAATTCAAAATAAATATTCTCCGTGACGCATTTATATTCACGAATTTTACTATAACAAAAGGATTTCCCTGACATGGCGAACAAAAATGCAAAGAAAAAAATCGTAATATTTCTTAATGGTTGTCAAAAGTAGCACTAAAAGAAACATTTGGGATCCACTGGCGGCTCGCAGTAAGTGTATACTGTACAACTTTACTGTTCAGTGTACGGACTGTATAGTGTATGAATTGAACACGGCGCCCGGCCAGTGTTTCTCCAAGGACCCATTCACATTTTCAGCAGAGCTGTGGCGCTGTATTCAAGTGCCTATATTATTATTATTTGTGTGCCGCCACTCCCTTGAAGGGTATTCTCCCCACCCTCTTCCCTCCTCCCACCTCCCTGCCTACACTTTATCTTTCATACATGCGCGCAGTTGACATTTGATTAAATTAAACATATAACGTAATTCATGTTTATTTTACCGACTTTTTTTGGATCACAAAACATATATCGCCTTCTTGCAATTTATTTTATTTTATTTACCAACGTGTATAAACAGTCTTTATAAATGAATATATGATAGTGATAAGAATATTTTCGTCATTGAAAATAACGCCATTGAAATTTACACCCATAATAGAAAAATACACAATACTATACGTAATATAAACAGTTCTGATAAAGTGCATCTTCTTACTTAATGAACATTTTGTATTAAGTATGGGCTATCAATAGAGTTATGAATTATCTTATAGAGCATTAGTAGGTCTCTGATATCTCGACGTTGATCAATAGATTTAAGGTTTATGGGGACATAGTTTTAATGGTTTTGCACGTGATAAGAGACATATTCCAGAAACTTTTTCTGAACTCTTTCTAGATTTGTAGAACAAAGAGAGTTCCACACTATTGAAGCGTACTCTAGGTGACTTCTGACGCAGGATATATAGAGAATCATGTTAGTGGATCTTTGAAAACTGAACTTACTCCAAGTATAAATCCCAACATGTTCAAAGCCTTCGACGTGAGATTGAAAAAGAAGCATATACTACTGTCTAATAGAACTCCAAGATCTCTTTTTACATTTACCCTGTTTCAAATATTATTCTTATTTTGCATGGGGATATAATATTGTAAGTTTCTTTTGAGAATAAGATATGATGCTACATTTATTTGCATTCAATGAAGGCAATTTTCTAGACAATATACATTAATCAGAGAGTCTAGGTCGTTCTGGAGGTCTATACAATCTATCTCAGACTTAATGATAATTACGAGTACGTTAGTCAAAATGTCTCGAACTAGAATCTCAAAGTTAATTGAAAATTAGTCAAAAGTAATGAATGTTTGAAATTTTCGTTATAGAAAAATGTTCTGGTGAAATAGTTACTTGAGTTATTATTCATAGGTACTTTCAAATTGTAGCAAGTTTATAAAACACTTGATTCGTGTTTGCATTTCATCTGTTTCATAGATAAATTAAGCACATTTTTTTTACTAAGAAACCTACTACATATATTTTATTTAAATAGAGACATTCTTTAGGTTAAACTTTTTCCGTGATGTTGATAAGTATGTAGTAGGTAGGTACCTAAGCTACCTAAGTTTTTGAAGCTGTTTTAATAAAATAAATTTATTAATTTAATTCCGAATTAAATCGTCCAATTATTTTGAAATACGCCAAAATTTCTCCTCAACCCTTTTCACATCCACTGGGTCTTGTAGCCACCCACCCTTTCACGACAAACATCCGCCGCCATGTTGGAAACTCAAATCCATACTTAACTGTCGTGGGGTGGCACGCCCTGGAGCTGCGCCCTTTTCTACCCTTTACTTTCCCCCTTCGACCCTCTTCCTTCCCTTCTCCCTCCACCCCCCTGAGACCGCAAACTCCCCCTACTTCTCCACCCAACCGCCCGCCGGACCCGCTGAGGGGGCACTAAAACCTTCCTTGCTCTTTGACCGCAGGACCTCTGTCAGATTGAGAGAATTTTCAATTGGTTTAGCGTCGAGGTGAACCTTACCAACAAATTCTTACACTGATTAGCTGCTTTGAATGCATTTTGTTTCAAAGAGAAATTAAATTAGGTCCCTACATTCCCTGGGGGCTGAGTACAGGAGGATTATGTGGACAAAGTCCAGCAGTGGAAACAATACGTTCAATTAACTAAATACTCAACGCAAACATAAAAAATACGGATCGCCTCAGAACGGGAAACCCCAGTAAGGAGGACGGTGAACGCTGTGACACTATTTTTACATTTATCGTCAACGTGTTTAATTTGTAGAACATCATTTTAATTTTTTCTTTTTACAAAAAAGCAAGTTACATATCCGAAATCATCTTACAAAAATAAAAAATTTATCCTTGTTGTAGAAACCCCTGTGACATTAGAAATTACATAAAACCACTCGTTTTGTTCAGCACAATACTTTTGATCCCTATCAGAATCGCCTTAGACAAGATTCAACTCTTTGTGAAGCGTAATTCAAAGTGAAACCCTTCGGTGGGTTTCGTAAATATTCATAGTTGTGCAAAATAATTTTAATATGTTTGACTTCATTAAAATAGATGTCTTTTTAATTAATTCTATTCTAGTCAATACATTTAACATATGACTACAGTTTACATAGATAACAAATTGCAGTAATAGCAGTAATTATAGATGCTTCATTTAAAGACTGCGTGTAGAACATACCTTGGCCCTTAAAAATATCGGTCAAGTATTTTAATAAGCCTAGAAAAAAATAAAGTATTATGTCTATAAAAAACACTTTCCAGTGCAAACTCTCCTACTTATAAACCCCTTTTCGAACATGGTTTTACTGTATAATGTGACAAATTCAGTTTTTTTTATAATAATCGCAAAAATTGATACGAGTATTTACGCCCGATCTTCACAAAATAAAATAAAACATGCATTTTCTCGTTGTTATTTAAGCGATCAAATTTTCAAAACAAAAAACATATGATTTTGTAAGATTTTGCATTATTTAGTATGACTTCATCTTAAGCACATCTGATTATAGTATTTAAATATTAATTATATTGTGCTATGTTTGGTTTGGAGTAGTTTGGAATAGGGTATGAACCAGAATATATTCCAGTCCATCTTGAGGCATTCGTACTGCAGGCTGCAAGCCCGTACATCACACTCGAGCCGCTGCACTGCGTTCATAGTCACAGGAATGCATGGCAGAAATTTCACATTTGACGGCGTTGCAAATGACACAAATGTGCGCTTGGCATTCGCCACTCTTCTCCCTGTACCCCCTTTCCTCCCTGCTACCCACCCTGCTACCCCGGTATCTCACCCTGTTCCGCTACCCTTAGCTTCTAACGACTTCCCCTTGGCTGGCGAAACACTTTGCATAATGCGAGCGTTGTATTTATGCGTGTGCAGAGGAAGTTTTGCCAGTATTGGCGGTGCCGAATACTGGAGCACAACAGGCCGGGTTATTGTGTGCTGTTCTGTGTTGGCTATTCGCGCATACATGGAAACAAACTGGACGGTTTGGAGTATTCAGGGTGGATGGGTGGAGGATGGAAGGGGAGGCAAGCTGTTCCCCACACAATGATGATTGCAATCAGCATCTTTGAGATAATACTAACACAAAAAATATAATTAAAACATGAACTTTTTGATGACAAATTTATAATATTAATGCCTTTAGATTATACTTGGTCGTTGATTGAAACCCATTTCTTTATACCTATACATCAATTTATCCAGGTGAAATTTATACATATATAGTAAATGGTCTCTAATATGCGTTTAATACAAGTTTAAATAACAGAAACACCATATAATATTCCCAAGAGCAAGAAAATTCTCATGATAAAGAAACACCTGTAGGACCCGAGCGTTTTTTTGTATTTAGTCATACCAACATAACCTACATGTTAGACAATTTCTACGAGAGTCTTAGCCCTCGATGGCGGTCGTGGATTCAAATCCCGCAATAAAATTTTATTTGATTAATTTGTGTTTTATCACAATTTAGTCATTTAATAATATAATATATTTGCAGCGGGTTCCAGAGTGGAAGATACGCTAAGACCACCATTCAGAAATGAAACGTTACTTGAAATGGCTTTATTTATGTTTGGTGACCAGATCTGAATAGCCAGGTACTTTCCCACCATGGGGTAGAGATCCTATCTCCTTTTCCTCCTCGCAACCTTCAGCCTCACAACACACCCCAATTAAGGATGTCATAGTCTCACTGGCTTAGGACGGTTGGGAGCAGTTGGGATTTTTGTGCGCTATTCACATAAAAAAAAACAATAAAATGTATATTCCGAGACGAAAATCCTTTTTTTCTTAAATAATCGTAAAATTGTGGCGCCATTTTAATTTAATAAAACCACTAGTTAATCAAAATAATCGACATGTTTCGTAACCAATCGTTTCTTCGTCAGGACAGGTATATTAATTTAATAACGTTTTGTACAATTCGGAATCAGGCCGCTTACCATAACACTCCCTATGAGGATGATTATAAGGTTTAAATTCCCGTTTTAATTTATTCAAGAAAAAATCATCGTCAAACAGGGTCTTTTATGTTATTTGGCAAGCGCAGGCACAATTATATAAATGTTTTACGATCATTTTCGAAAGAATTTAATTTTCCACAGTATTTAAAAAAAACGCAACCGAAGAGAGGATCGTAAGTAGGAAATTTTTAACTTTAAAGCAGCATTTATAAATTTGAAAAAAAAAATCTGGAAATATTCTATTATTTCAGTGTTCTACTAGCAGTATTTAAATAATGTAATATATACATTATCAATGAATTATTACAGCATAGCAATACATTGAACGGATGGTTAAGTTTATTCTACAGTAAATGAACTCTGTTTTCACTAATTGTGAATAAATTTTAACATTTATTCACTAAATCAGTGTCGCAATAATACTGAGTATGTATAAAAACCTGCTAAACGTGTATGGTTTTTGGGTTTATTTTGTGTGGGTACATTTATTCCGAGTTCACAAAAAGCGTATTCTAGTGTGAATGTGAATATATGTTAATTGTGATCCTACACGCACGCACACTGACTCACATCTTTTGGTGTGTTAATTAAAATACGTTACGTAATATTGGACCGTTCCATTCGAACGTTATTATTACTCGAAACGTTAAGTTTTAGACCCTTACAAGGGCAAAGTTTCGTTATTACGGTATAATTTATGTTTCCCGAAGCGGTTTTGTAATAATACTCGCTTTACGGATATGTTATTTTAATATAAGGATGAAACGAAGCCTGAATTTCACATTTTCTAGAACAGACCGATATTTAATTTAACTGTTTACTTTAATATTTCGAATGCGAAATAGGTTCACTTTGATCTATGAAACTACAATGAAACCACAGTTGAAAATGAAGTTGTATCTGCTTTTGTATTATCTATTGCCTACCCCTACTACGTAATTTGTATACCACTTTTTTTATCTTAATATAAAAATAAAATACATATATCTACTTGTATTTATTAGACCGTAAGCGGTTTCTGCCAGTTAAAGCCATTTTAAGACTGGTACAAATTACCTAAATCTACGGTTTACATACATAACATATGGGGAATGGGGAGAGGAGTGATCTACAAGGGTTTTATTCAATTACATATTGGTTTTCTTACATTTGTTATTAAGTCGTCTTTCTAATTATTTTGGTTATTCCCGGTAGGCTTAATTACCTCGGATTTGTAGCTTACTTTGATATTGTTACTTCTTTATCTGTACTTCTTTTTCTGTAGCATACGTCCGATGATGCCGTTTTTCTTTTCTTCGTTCTGTTCAAGAGATCCTTCCCCTCACAAAGATCGTTTAGGCAATTTATAGAACTGCTTGCAGGAAGGCATTTCTCCAGGTTACAAACAATTCTTAGAATGATTGTTTCCAATAAAAAGGGTAGTTGCCTAATAATATGGAAAAAAAATAGATTTGAAAAATGAGATTGACTAATATGACGATTTGACAGAAGCTGGCAATCGCAGAATTGGTAAACGCGCACCTCCCGGTTAGACGAGAGATTCTGGGTTCGAGTCCCACTTGCGACGATTATCTTTTTCTATTTTTCTGTGTCTTGTTCTCTTTCATATTTTCGTTTAGATTATTATTGTTATCTCCTTCTTCAAGGAATAATTATAATTCGGGTGGCAGTTTTGCCTACCACTAACCAATATGTAGAACCCCAGTATATCACAGTATATATGTTGTCCTTTAAGCAGTTCTGCATATCGGATGGTAAGTAGAGCATTTAGCATCCGCATGTTTTTTGCAATTTGCATTTGAATATATTTGTGGAGTAAGAAGATCTATTCAAGCAATTTGCATTGTGTAATTAATATAAATATAAAACAAATATGGAATAAGTAGGTAAATAATAAATATTTACTTACAATATGTATATATACGATAAATATGCAATAAGTATAAATACAATAAATCAAATATATAAAGCTGAGTGTCTGTTTGTGGGTTTGTGGCGGGCAGTGTGGATTTGATTTGTATACAAATCTACAGTTTTATACTAATTTTGCACACTTGACTTGAAAGGTATACACATAAAATTTCTAAAAACAGTCCTCATCTTCTTTTTCCACCTCCTTAGATTTAATACTTAATTAGAAAAATTTGCATGTCTCGAATTTCTCGGCCCAATATTTTTAAAAATTGCAAAAGAAATTAAAAATGTGGTTTAAATATAGCTTTTAGAACCAATAATAATATGGGAACAAACCTTAAAAACTCAAAAAGTACAAATCCTAAACTGAATAACGGTGGCATATATGAATTAAAATGTGACCACGCCGACTGTAACGCTACTTATATCGGACAAACGGGTAAGGCATTCTCAACTAGATTCAAAGAACATTTACGATGTTATAAAAATAATAACACCGCTTCAAAATTCGCAGAACATCTCTTAGAAAATAATCACGTTCCACTTAAAAACAACCAGCCAAAACCATTACATATAGAACGAAAGGGTCTTAGATTAAATTTGCTTGAACAATTAGAAATCAATAAACGAACGAATGACCCCAACATAACACTAATTAATAAAGTAAGGAAAATTATTTATTCTCCACTACTTAGTATTTTTACCAAACCTAAACAATATAATGCACTTAAATGAGTCATAGAAATAACATCATTCTAAATCAATAAAGAAAACCCTTGCACTTAGTGCAAGTGAAACCAAAAAGGGAAAGATTCGGAATCCCACTTAATCACTCTCTCAATTAGTGTCTCTGCAAATTGGATTTACCGGTAATAAATCAATTTGGACACCTTCACAAATTGACATTTAAATTGTTATAAATAAGTCGTCCATACGTGGCTTCACCACAGTTTGAAAATGACCTTACAAGTCGAAACAGCTGTAACTAAAATACATTCATAAATACTTGCAGAACTCGATAATTAAATATCAAATTTATTTAATTAAATTTCTAAAAAATTGAAATGGAGTTCTACGAATTAAACACAAAAACAATTAATAATATTTTTTAATTAAAATAATAAGGTCGTGACCGTCTCCATCTCAATTCGAAAAAATCTGCGTAAAGCCCGAGCAACGCCGGGACATAAATCTTTACATTCAAAGATAAAACTAAAAGCTCAAAGCTCAAAAAGCTAAAATAAAAGCACAAAAACCAAAGCTCAATTTCAAACTGAAAAAATTAAAGCTCAAAACATCGACCGACGTCATTGTCGTAGTTCAGCTCTCCTCTCAATGCATGATGGATGCAGATGAAGCGGCAAGCACACCATGGGTGATCCGTTAATTTTTATTTCATTTATTTTAATATTTTATAACACTATTACTCGCACCTTTCGTTTGGCTGATAAGGATATTGAATTATGAAGTGGATGGTAGAAATGGTTGCTGACGCCAGAAGAAGACATGACAATAGCAAATGAATTAAAAATGATGTGTTGTAAAATGAGGCGTATTTGGTGAATGACGAAATGAGTATAAGCAGAATGTATGACGTGGAAGTGATTGACTGAAGAAGCCGAGGTCTCCTGAGGATGACATGAAACAAATACTTATGCGTGGTAGTACGGTGTAGGTATAAGCCTGATATAAGCAAGATGGATGAGGGATGCTAGTGGAAGATGTTTTGGACTTTGAGAGTCTATGAACGAATAAAGGAATGTTCAGAGATTACGTGGAAGCGAATGGCAGAATAAGTCGGGAAAACCCGAGGAAGACATGGCATATTTCCAACTTAAAACTACCCTTACTAAAATTCACAACCTTAAAACTTTACTGAAAATCATTCAGAACCCCGGGCAATGCCGGAGATAAGGTGCTGCTAGTACATAATAAGTGTATGATAAGTGTACAATACACGTGCAATGAATATATAATTAATACACAATAAATATTCAATAAAAATACCAATGAATGTACAATCACAAGAACATGTTCGCATTACAAACGGTGTGACTAGGTACGCCTTATTATTGACCTAAAAACAATTTAAATGTTATTGTCTCCAACCAAAAAAATATATTTCCCTAATTCCATTATGTACATTACGAGTAAAACTTTTTCAAAGATTTGTAATTAGCATGAGCTTTACACTGCAAGTCGAACAATATAATTACGGATTTCTTTGTGACGAAAATGTAAAGAATACCATTTTTTCAATAATTACTTTTACAATTACCGCGTGGGCCGCGTTTTCAGGCAGAGTTATTACGTCAATGCATTAACTATGATAAAGGGACAATACGTGAGGAGAGAGGAGCAACGCGTGCCGCATGATCCAACCCAACCTACCCAACATACCCAACATACCCACCTACCTAACTGTAATGTGCAGCATTGCCATTAGCGAGTGCGTAGACAGATGACCATACGAAATGCACAAAAATAATGCATTTTGAGGCACGCGCGGCAAGGGGCTTCGAATGGCGAAATTTGCATGCGAATCAATGCTACCGAAAAAAACGCCAGCAAAACCACGCCACAAAAAAGTTACACTCAAACCGTACAAAATTTTTACCGACAGATTATTTAGGTTTTACCTTTTTGTTCGTGTGAGAAAATTGTTCGTTAGTTATTTGAGTTTTCGTGCAGGCTTATAGTGCAGTTTTTCCTCCAACCATAGTGCACCTGCAACAAGGGACGGGAGGCTCACCAGTTTTTGGGCAGTCGCACGATTTGAATGCAGATATTATTCAGAGTTTTTGTAGTTTCACGTGACCCAAAATACATCATTAGTGATATTTAAACACTGTTTTAACGACCGCTATGGTTAAAGCATTATTCTATTTCAGCGTTGTTACAATTTTACAGATTAATTAAAAATGGAAATTTTTCCACGTGCATAATAACAAAAATATATATTTTTTAAACATATCAGACCGGGTTCCATGATACCCTGCGTCCTTACATACAATATGCAATCAGTTTATGGAAAATACAGTATACTTACTTACACAAAACATAACAAAGTATACCCGAAGGAATGTGCAGAGAGGTTTTACCGCCGAATAATAAAAGTACACAACATTAAAATGAATCAAGGAAAAAAATTCTTATTTTTCTTTATACTGTATGTAGGTATATACCGGCGTTCAAGTACAAAAAATCGACACTCCAAATAGATTCTTTTGATATCCGTTCCAACTTTTGTTAAAGGTATTTTTGAAGTCGATTTTAGGTTTAAAATTCGTAAATAATGCACAAAAAATATACCCAATCTTATAATAATATCGTACGTAACTGCTTGAGGAAAGTTTTGCAAAATTCTTTCTTTCTTTCTTTAATTACTAAACACAAAATAACAGTAAAAATAATAACACGCAATTGAAAGACACTTTTCAGTTAGAAAATTATTTTTATTCTTGACACGCCTACCTCTAGTAGTACACCGAGAAGAACTCATTAGCCTTACAAATTGGTTCTGCTCCGACAAGCCATTCAGCAAAACTCTCAATTTCCTTCTCTTTTTTTTAAAAAAGGGAGGTTTCGCCGCATTTGATTCAAGATTGCGTCACGACTTCAGACGATTCCGTTCGCTCCACTGACTGTAGAGATACACCGATAGAAGAGTTCCGGAGGCGTTTCCTTGCGCTTATGCTGAAATTGATTAAACATTTTCAAATATAAAAATTCTTTCTTTAACACACATTCAATTTTCAAACTTTCATAAAGAAGAATAAGCACAGATTTCATACTATTTCATGACATACTGTATTACAAAATTTACTGTCTTGAATTGCTTCAATTAACCAACATCCATATACCTACCCAAAATATCTAACCGACATTTATTACCATTTTACTTTAACAACACCAGGACACTGGCTTATGAAAATTCCCCGATTCCTAGACTGTTAAGTCTCGTAATTAATTATGCTGATCTGGTAGATATATTTCCTCTTAAAAATATAATCAATGTAAATGTTGTTATTCCGATACTCATATTTATCTAGGCACATATAGACTATATACTTTCTACATTTTTTTTGTATTGAATATCTATTTATCTGGGGATACTTAGTATACTGTTTTATACTTCTCTTTCCATATTTTTTACCAATGTATTTTATTATTTTATTGTAACATTTTTCCAGTATATTATGTTTTCTTTATTGTTTTAATTTTTAAGCATTTACAATGACAGTGATACAAACAAATTATAAATTAGAATGTAAAAGCTCTAAAGGGCGCATAATAAATAAATAAACCTAAATAAAATTTGGACTCTTATTAGTGGCGACATCAATTTTATTTCGAATCATTATTGATTGATTATACGTGGGCTTGTCCGTGTGTCCCAAGTGGGCTCATTTTTTTCTTACTTTCAGTGAAATTCATAAAACATTTTCAATCAAAGAAATAATATTTTGTTGAAACGACAATCAATTGCTTTGGCCTGCCTGGGATTTTCTGGTGACAACATATTTCTTTCAAATTGGTTAAGATCGCTTTTCTAGGGACTGTACATATGTTCAGTGGGTCAAGTTAATTGCACGCGCAAGTACTTCGCATCCTGTTCGGCCAATCACAGGCGCAGGAAATAAAAAAGTTTATGGGATATAAAAAGGTCGGGTTGGTAGGTAGTAAGTACAAAAAGGACAAGGGAAATGAGAAAAACGGTGCGGTCGAAAGACCGAAGAAAAATGTTAAGGGAACGGGATTCCGGGAACCGGCCGCCATTTTCGATTAATGGTAACATTAATTTGATAAGGGTTCTCTTTTCGGGAATGTTGACGATTAATCGTCGTAATTAAATGTATGTTTTATTACGTTATATCGACAATTAGGGAACCTACACTTTGAGACTGTGAATTACGTTCGCGATATATTGAAAAACCCATCTACGTGAGGTCTTGCATACTGTGTGGCGATTATTTTTATTTGAAAGTTTAAGAATTATTTTTTTACATTAGCTCCACATAGGAAATCCTGTGGAAAATAAGTATTCTCAGCGCCTACGTCATCTTTGGGGATGCTGTGTGGAGGTTTTTTAAAAGAAAATTAAAGAGACGAAGATCTGGGAAGGAAAAAGGTAGGAATCTAGGTTCAGGGGTCCTAGCATGGTCAATCGATATAGGTTTTACGGAAAATGTCGATAACTTGTCATAACTTCCGAGCACGACTGCAAAAAGATAAATGGAGTTCCAAAAATTAAACTTGATAACAATAAAAAAGTGATTGTAATTTATGGTTTCAATAGGTAGACCGAATATATAGTTGACATATATAACTTCGAAATTTATGTTAAACTTCGTCAATGGAATCTGAGTGGATGTTATAAAGTGAGAGGACCAAATAAAAGAATTATATTCAACGTGGCTTCGAATTAAAGAAAATATAAGACTGGCATTTCGGAAATCGAAGCGAAGCATTTTTTATGTATTGATTATTGTATTTATGCGAGAAAGAAAATTAATTAGGTTTCGAAAATAATTCCGAGATCATTAATTTCATTGACAGAAAAGGGAAACATTGTTTATTTTAAAACGATACACCGCACAAGAGTCCCAACTACTCCCAACCGCCTGGTATGTTGTAAGGCTGAAGGTAATGGGGAAGGGAAGGAGATAGAGCAGTACCTGGATATTCATAACTGTTCACAAAACACGACTAAACGCATTTCAAAGAAAGTTTCATTTCTGAAGGGTGGTCGTACCCCAGGGCGATACTGAGAGTATCTTCTACTCTGAAATGTGTCGCAATTTTACCGTATATTATTCTAAATTATTAAATTGTGAAATAACATGAGTCAATCAAATGAAATTTAGTTGCGCACGCCGGAACTTGAGCCCGCTACCTCCAGGTCGCTAGTCGAGAGCCTTACCCCTCGACCACCGATGCCCTCAAAAATCTGATTTATTCTGAAAATTTTAAATTGTTTGTATGAAGGAGTGATCCGTAAGCGTATTTCTTTTTCCGTGTTCAATACGAGGCAACCATGCCTCGAAATCAACACAGGTTTGTAACGCCATTTATCCACCAAACCCGTGTCCAGTAGAAATCAAGCGGCATCCTACTGTGCACGGGTTTGTAACGCCAATTCCCTTCCCAAACCCGTGTTCAGAACGAGGCATGTTAAGTGAATGCATTATAGACAAGTTTGTACCTGTATTTATAACAGCAGAATATGGAAAGAAATGTATTAAAATAATTACATATACCCGCTAGACATACCCTGCTTTGCCAAACAAACCCTTCAAAACTTGGGATGTTTTTTAAAATTATGATGACAAGCGATTTTATTTTAGAGAATTTATTTTATAAGATTGGCACTATAAAGTGTTATAAGTAAAAGTTATAAAGTATTTTTTATTTATTTTATTATTAGTAAGGCTGTTTGCGTTTTATTGCCCATACATTATATTGTGCGCGTATGCAAACTTTTCCTTTTTTATGTTATAATCACGTTTGGAAGACGCGTGCCTCGTACTGAACACGGGTTTGGGAAGGGATTGGCATTACAAATCCGTGCACAGTAGGATGCCGCTTGCCTTCAACTGGACACGGGTTTGGAGAAAAAATGGCATTACAAACCCGTGTTGATTTCGAGGCATGGTTGCCTCGTATTGAACACGGAAAAGGAAATACGCGATCCGGAAAATAGTTTCTTATAAATAGTAATAATATTAAGTATACATAAATATCAGAAGAAAGTATCGAATCTGGAATCTGATCTATTTGATTCGGTGATAATGCAAAACCCACATAACTCATTGAAAATTCTTAATACGCCAGATCGCTGCGTTGCCAATCCCACGCACTGGCAATGAATCGACCCAGCGATCGAACAAATAAATCGGCCGTTTTCCGGGCTTTTTGTGCAAAGGACAGGGTATCCGGTATCCGGTACTGGGCGGAAAGTGGGAGGGAGAGAGGGGATTTGAAAAATACCACCCCCCCCCCCCCCCGGTAAGCAAATAATCAGATCGGCCGGAAGTTTGGGGGTACCTAGGTATTTGTTTTACGGGGGTTTGCTTTCGAGGGGGTGGGAGCCACAGTTGCATATTCGTTAATTAATTGCACTAGACTCGAACAAAACGGCATAATGCTTCATGGCAGGTTTATATAGATGCTTCGCTTGCGTAACATTTCCTATTTCGCTCTGTTTATTTTTTCAATAACTTCGTGATGGATGGATTCAATTATAGATAGATTTTACAGAACAAACAATTAGCGTATTCCGATGTGATTAAAATTGGGAAAACGAATCTCTGGTGGCCTTGGTTACTGCGAATTATTAGACTATTTTATTCTTTTGGTAGGAATTGCTTCACAACCTTAATTAAAGTATTTATTTTTATTTTTTATTATTGTGACAGCTGCTTCGGCTTAGTAGCTCACTTTCAAACTGTGGTTAGGCCACTTTGAGGCGACTTATTTATTTGATTCTATTTGTACCCTAATTAATTTTTTGTGGTGTCTAAAATGATTTATTACCGGCTAAATCGATTTATTGAGAAAATAATTGTGACAATAGAATCTCTATTATGTGAGTGAGGTACTTTTAAATCTGTGAAATCTACTTTTAAATGTGTTCTTATTTTTTTATAAAGACGTGACTGCTTTGACTTATTAAAATGGTCATTACCCCAAATAATAGAGAATTTATTGGCATAATTATTTTTTAAGTAAATCGGTTTAACAGGTAATACGTCATTTTAGGCTCCATAAAAGTTGAAATAATTAGGGGGGGGGGGGGGTAAATAGAATCATATAAATAAGTCATCCCATAGTGGTTAAACCACATTTTGAAAATGGTATTGAAAGCCGAAACAGCTATCATAGCTAAAATAGTTGCAGAACTTAACATTTAATAACATTATTAAATTTGATTTGCATTAATTTAAAACAAAATAAACTGAGTTCTACGAAACAAACACAAACATAATTGTATGCAAGTACCCACATAGAACACACATGTAAAGCCTCAGAGAAAAGAATGTTGAAGATCAGTATTATGTAGTAAAGAATCGTAGAACATAAGGATGGTGAGAACAACAAATGTGTTAAAAATTATAAAAAAACGTTTAACCATATATGGTTAATCATTTTCGCTTTGTACGGTGAGTATTTAGCGTATCGTTGAATACGCCTAATAAATTCCTTGATTAAAAATAGCAATTTTAGTAAATTTAAACATTTGGCCGGCGTGGTTTTCCAATGCCAATGGGGCCCCAGAGAATAGAGTATTTGATATTTAAATTTCGTGGCAGGAAATTTAATTACTGAATCCTGCGTCGGCGACCACAGACGTTGTTTAGATAACATTTCGCATAGCAATGAATGTGGGAATTTGAAGTAGTTGTCACACTTACGCGTAGATGGATATAAAATTACTCTTATAATGAAATTGAACAAACTCTAAACCTTTCTCATTTGTAGACCGTCGTTAAAAATGTGATGTCATTTGTTTCTTCAAAATTATCAACTCTATTATTGACTCACCTACATTAATACAACTCATCTCATCAGTATACCTTCTCGTAGACTGAGAAATAAAGAACTGCTCTTCCTCAATCAACACTCGACTAATTATGGCTATAATTCACCAATTTCCAGAATGTGTAGAATGGTCAACTAATGTCAAGACATTATTTTTTTTTTGTATAAGCTTAAATGATTTTGGTCGCTCACTAAACAATTGAAGATATTTTATATAACTCTAATTTTAACAAAGTCTCGACTTGATTTGACACTTCTGTTTTCTTATGTTTTCTCTGTTTGTCTTTGCTTTCATGTACCATCCTTTATTCTTACAATTTACATTTTCCCAAATTTCTTTTCACCTTGTAAATTGGACGAAGTCCGTTAATAAATATATAAAATACATACATCACTCATTGACGTAAAGGTACCTACACATCACTTCTTATATCTCCTATCTATACATTTTATATCGCAGGTACCATCCGTTTTCTTATTTATTAGCAAAAAGGCTGTTTTTAGGATTATTTATTTTATTTTACCTGGCGATCGTACGGCAAGTAGGACAGTGTTTTACGTTAGCTACACACAGGAGGTCTTGAGGAAAAAATACCTCAGGACCTAAGCCATATTCGTGGATGCTGTGTGAAGAGTATTTTTAGGGAAAGAAAGGAGAGAAAGTTCTGGAAAGAAAAACGATACGAGAGGTTGGTCGGGTGTGTCCAAAAATGACGTATGAATCCAACCCTCCCACTGCGGTGCATGATGGGTCGAGTCCAGCTGAAGAGATCAAAAGGTTTCCCTCAACCAGTCTCTCCTGATTCATGCAGTAGGTGAGCAAACGCGTTCGCCGCGAAGACCTTGACAAACCTCATCGTATGAACCCGGGCATCCTTGCCATGTCACCAAATGTATACAACCACTTTGGAACTGATGACTTTTGACTTTGGAACCTACACCCAAATTGAAGTAGAACAGTGGTTTAGCTGGTAGTCGGACGGAACATTTTTGATACTCACAGCCGGCACACACCTTCCTTTACATTATCTCCTCCCCTTCCTCACTCCCTTCAGCCTCACAACACATCACAATTGAAGTATGCCACAGTCCCACCGGCTTCGGACAGTTGTAATCAGTTAAGACTCTTGTGCGGTATTCACATTAAAAAATAAAATTAATGAGTGTTATGTACCAATAAGGCCTCTGGAAATTAAAATTAAATAAAGGTTATTCATTTCAAAATTCAGCGTCATAGCTTGACGTTTGTACAATTTACGCTGTACTGATTATGTCTACCTTTGTGCGTGTTTTCGATTTTTTATAAGTCTGAAAATGGCATAAATTTTGCACCACAATAACGCACCGTCGCACAATGCGATCCTTGTCCGTGAGTGTTTGATAAAAAAAACACGAATACTATCCAGCAGCGTTCGAATTCACTTCTTCTGGCTCTCTGTGACTTTTTTCTGTTCAACCGACTTAAAAAATCGCTTCGGAGAACGTTTTACAGCAACCGATAGATTGTCATGAAAAAATCGAAAACGTCTCTGATGGACATACTGAAAATTGAGTAGGTACCAGCTGTATTTCAAGGATTAGATCAAGCGCTGGCAAAGAAGTGTGCTTTGTAGTTGACAGGGAATACTCTGAAGGGAACCATATCGAAATTTTGATGAATGAACTTGTATTTTAGATTTTATAACTAAAGTACTAAAACTTTTTGATTGAGGTGTTAATTAACACTTTTAGAAACAGGATATACCAAAACGCATTCAGACATAATTTATGTAAAATAGAAAACAGTGTTTTTTTTATACTGAAGCTTAACATAACATTTTTAATGTGATGATAATATTTAACATTTAGGATTTAAGGATTAAAAAATGAGGCGCGTGTAAAGGCGTTAATGAGACGGGAATCCTTTCAAAGGATTACTATTTCCATCGAGCTCAGCTGTGACAAACCTCTCGTTAAAATAATGAAGTTCTTAGCGGATAAATTGGGAAATTTTAAGTAGGAATTATAAATTTTTGAAAGAGACGCTGTGATTTGTTAAATGCTTTTATGTGTCGGGTAGACATAGTTATTATAGCGGTTCCATGATAACTCAGAATCATCTAATTCCAACACCGTACAGTTATGAAAAAAAATGAAAAATAGCCCGTAACCTAACCTAGCGTAATCGATTTAACCAATTTTTTTCACCACTTTATGACTTTTCAAAGGGGGTGTTGAAGTTAAATGATTCTGAGTTGTCCGATCACTGTTTTAATGAATGTGTGATTGTTTATTATATAATAATATTCTTCGTGCATCATCTGATTCACTTTTTATTACATTATAGTGTATTTGAATAAAAAAATATATACACCAGACTCAGATCGAGAGTACGTTTTTAAAGGACACTGGTGAACATTTAAACCTTTTTTTGTGTTCATCTTTTATAACATCTTGAACTGATGTAATATAATAATAAAAGTTCGGTAAGTTTTGTTTGGAATGAAGTTGTGAGTTGACAATAGATAGAATAAGCTAGAAATTCTGAAATAAAATGTACATTTTATGAGATTAGAGGAGAGATTTGGCGAAACAGATATTCTTTTATTTTACATTAACTCCACATTGGAGTACCTGAGGAAAAATAATCGCTCAGGGTCTATGACATCTTTGAAAATGCTGTGTGGAGGGTCTTTTTAAAGACAGGATGGAGAGGAAGTTCTGGGAAAGAAAAGGGTATGAGGGGTGGATAGAATCTAGGGGTGAATGAGTTCAGGTGTGACGTATGAATACATCCCTCCCAGTGCGGAGCAAGGCGAGGACTCGAAAAATTCCGGCTGGAGAGATCAAAAGGTCTCCCTCAATCAGTTTCTCCCGATCCGGCCCGACACGCGGTATAGGTGCCGCTGGGCTTACACAAACCTAACCCCATGAAAAGCCAGTCACCAAACGTAACGAACCACTTAGGGTAACGATAGTAGGGGTGTTGGTTATCCAATATATGATTCCCATACCCGCTTTCCAAGTTTTCTGCTTTGGGGGCATCCATTAATTACTTGAGCAGTTTTTCTTCCATTCTAGACCCCCCCCCCATTTGTGCTCACGTAATTAATGGATGCCCCCTTTAAAGATAAAATTCGTAGGTATTAAAATTATTGTTTTGGCACACATTATTTGTTTTATATTAGTATTTTTAATCGCGGTAATTAATATGTATCAACAAATTTTCTAGACATTTATGATCAATGCCTTCGCCACAGTTTGACAATGAATTTGGAAGGAAAATATAAACAATTTTTTTTTGTTACAGAGCATAAATTTTAAACTACTAGCACTGGTAAGGCCGGGCATTATGTCACCCTTTCGAAAAACATAACTCGTTTTCCTTGATTCGATTCGAACCACAACCCTTTTTAGGGTCAAAGTTGAAGGTTGCTCGTGCCAACCTCTGATCTCCTAACACAATGTTACAACCCTATAAATACATTATTGCAAGGGATAGTTGTCAAACATATTTTTGATTCAACCGAGAAGGCTGTGAAATTGGCCACAGGATGCAAAAATCATTTTCAAAATTTGGTTAATTTTAAAAATCTTTATAATTTTAATAAATTTTAACCTAGTGATAGTGAACTACTTAGGTGTTTTCTCGGAATTCGAAAAGTTGTTATGAATTAAATTGGGCAATACTTGGATGATGATTGTGATTATTGAATTCCTACTTAATAAGAAATAAGTGAATGATTTTATTTTCACTTCCCCATCTCGCTCTGCTCCATCTCTGATGGCCTCCGTGGTCGAGGGGCAAGGCTCTCGACTAGCAATCCGGAGAACACGGATTCAAATCCCGACTTGCGCAAATAATTTTTTTTCACAATTTTATTAATTCAACGTAATATATAGCACATACAAACACACGAATACATCATAATATACTTAAGTATTTTGTAAAGAATATAATATTCTTAGAATATAATCTATTATTCTGACGCGGCACGTTCAAAAGTGGAAGATATACTGACAGTATCGCCCTGCTGTAAGACCACCATTCTGAATTGAAACGCAGCTTGGAATGGCTTTAACCGTGAATGGTGACTAAATCTGAATAGCCAAGTACTTCCACTTTCCTCTTCCCAATCTACTTCCCCTCCTTACTATCCTCGGCCTCACAACACACCCCGATTAGGGATGCCATAGTCTCGCTGGTTCCAGATGGGAGCATTTGGGACTAATGTAAGGTATTAATTAACATAATAAATACAAAAAAAAATCTCCTTCCCAACCTCACTATCATCACTATCACAAAATAACCCAACCGGGGATGCCATATTCTTGAGTCAGTTAGAACTAGGGAACTAACTTTAAAAAAATTGATATTCGTAATACAATCAATTTCAGATCTCTAAGATAAGCTTTTCAAATAATAATAATGTGAATAATATTCAATTTCATAATTAATAAGTATGTTAAAACTTTAAAAAATCAATTAATCTTCAAGTCTAAATATCTTTAAGTCAACCAGCAAAAGTAAAATAATATTTTACTATGGTTAACATACTATGAGAGTAATATTTCACAAATGCTCTATTTACATCATGTCGAGCTCATTATTCTGTTTATTTTTCCGGTGGCAAATTAAATGTTTACAAATTTTATTTCAGCCTCATAATCGACAGTGTATCAACCTTTTAGTGGGAAACACCAAATAATAAAATGTGTGTCTAAAAAACAACGATATTCATGCAAACAAAATACACCGTTGGAACACTGCGCCGAGAAAATATTCAATTAATATTTTTAATGACAGAAATTTTAAAATTGATAATTCTTTTCTCTATTTTCAAATAACTGTTCAATTTTTTAGGTGACTGAATAACACAACAAAATGGCACTTGATCACTCATTTAAAAAGCCAATAAAAACAGATTAATTAGGTTAGGTTAGGTCGTTTGTTGTGTTTTCTTGTAATCATTTTTTTAGTACCCAAAACGACGAAATATCTACAAAATATATACACAATACACCTTCAAATACAAGCAAAGATCTTTTATATCTCAACTTTTCTCTATAATGGAACCTATGAAAAGGTAACCAAAATGATATTATATCTTCTTCTTCTTCCTTGCACTGTCCCAACTCATTGCCTAGGTAGGCTGTTGGATTCGGCTTTTCTCGTTCTCAGGTTATATCTTCTTCGGTTCTGGGTATCGCTTTCATCCAGGCCGTTTCTCTGTAATATTTTGGAGCATTGAGTCATCCGGGAGTTCTTTGGTCTTCCTCTGGATGACTGTCGATGAAGCTCCGTAGACATTGCCTGCTTCGCTGTGTGGTCTGGTGGTATCCTTTTTTGTATCCATGCCATCTCAACTGTCGTTCCTCCAATTTAATTAAAAAATGGTATTATGTGTTGTCCAATCAAAATGATAGTATATGTTGTTAAAAAGTGTATGGTTGGTGTAAATAGGTACAGTGGTGTCTTTCGATAAATAATTGGCTACATTGATGTAAGCGATCAACATAAAAATATATTTTCTTTACCGCAGCTGATGCTACATGTATTATATTCAATAATATAATATTATACTTAATCTACGAGTACATGATGTTGATACTAGGTACTAGCAAAGATTTTTAAATAAGAATTTTTACATCAACAAAAAAATCACTATTGGCTTCAGGTACCTACTTATGATAAAAATGTGTTTGAAAATCATATTTGAAACCACCTTTCATTTTTAATTATGCAAAAATTGTAACAGGTAATTTTTTTTTGTAACATTAAAAGATTTAAAAAATATTTCGCAATATTAATTCCATCGGCGCATAGTCCACACATTGAAATAATGGGATAAAAAATATGGGTTAAAAATTGAACATCGAAAAAATCTGAATTACTGACCGAAGGTACGCTGGGCATAAAGGAAACGCGCGGAAGCTGGAAATGTTTTCCTAAATCAAATATTGCTTACAATAACCTCATATGATATAGGTTTTTGCATTTTTTTGTTTGTTGAATTCATTTTTGAGTTTTGTTGTCATGAAATTCAATTTAAATTCAAAAATCGGCCATAGTCGATTGTTTTTCTTGGACCATAATAGATATTACAATTTTAACAGTTTCTGCAAGTTGGTTGCGGTGACTATCGAGTAATTTTTCAGGTGCCTAAAACTCTTTGATGATTTTAAAATATTATTGTTACACTGTGTTGTCATACGCGAAGAAAATAAATCTAATTCCTGACTGAACCTGCTTGTTTTAAAAAAATGACCAATGCAAAAATAAAACTTAAAATTACTTTTATTTGATTTATGCGTGTTTCGGTCCATTTGGTGATACTTGTTTAACTACTCTGACCCGTAAGCGTGTTTACACGACAATATAACAATAGCAGTCAAGTACAATAAGCGCGTTTTCACGTCAACGCGTGTGTTCCCACATAATTCATTATAACTCTGTCCCTTGAGGCCCTTGAGCGCCCTTGAACGGCGCTATATAAATATTATTCCAAATTAGTACAAATATTATTATTATTATTGTTCTAGTGGAAACCCTAAAACATAAAGTAGAAGATCCATATTGAATTAAGCTCCACATTTCTATTCAAAGTTGTCCATAGAAGTACATAAAAAAGACTTACTTTGTAGAAACAGTTTTCACCCGCCAAATCACCTGTTCCCACATAATTCATTATAACTCTGTCCCTTGAGGCCCTTGAGCGCCCCAAAACGGCGCTATATAAATATTATTCCAAATTAGTACAAATATTATTATTATTATTGTTCTAGTGGAAACCCTAAAACATAAAGTAGAAGATCCATATTGAATTAAGCTCCACATTTCTATTCAAAGTTGTCCATAGAAGTACATAAAAAATACTTATTTTGTAGAAACAGTTTTCACCCGCCAAATCACCTACGCGCCCTAAGACATTGTTAATTTTTTAACATGAAATTGTAAAAGGTAGGTGAAAAAATTGTTTATCATACATTTGTACAACAGAATAAGTGTTATTTTTACATAATCCGTGATTTTAGTACCTTTTTCACATAAAAACATCACGTGAGTCATTTTTACAAATTTTTTATGTTTGATTTCTAAATTTTAATATTTATAAGTGTTAATATTTATTTGTAATACAACAATTAGAATTCTTATTTCATAATGTTTCAAAAACATTTGTTAGTATTCGGCTACATTCTAAAATGTTTCATTTATAGAGCTTTAATTGTGAAGCGGATGTAACACAAAGTTTTATAAATCTAACAGTTCATTTAATACAAAAAACTTGCATAATCGCAAAATACCTGAGTGGTTAAGGTATTTTACTTTATTTGGGTTAAATGATAGAAATTTCACATGCATTATACGACTATGGCATCCCCAACTGAAATATATGCAGTAAGGTTGAAAGCAGGGGGGGGGGGGAGAAACAGGGAACAGAAAGTTAGGAAAGTGTAATGTCAATTCTGAATGGTGGTCTTATAAAAGGGCGATACCAAGAGCATTTTCCACCCTGAAACATACCGCAAATATACTCTTTATTATTTTTAATTAATAAGTTGTGAAACACATTAATCAAATAAAATTTAC
Organism: Limnephilus lunatus; assembly: GCA_917563855.2. Taxonomy (NCBI): domain Eukaryota; kingdom Metazoa; phylum Arthropoda; class Insecta; order Trichoptera; family Limnephilidae; genus Limnephilus; species Limnephilus lunatus. Next base: position 11,529,286 of record OU830602.1, on the reverse strand, counting down.
TTGTGCACGCTGGGATTTGTATCCGCAACCACCCGATTGCTAGTCGAGAAGCCGTCAAATTGATTCCAGATAAATATGCTTTAATTCTGAGAACTAATAAAATAAATCTCAAAGTGTATTAAAAAACTAAATTTAACAACATCTGGAGATGGTTATCGAATCGTGAACTATCCGTTGAAAAAATATGTTTGACTTCGCCTTCAGCTTGCGTAAAAATAATATTCGATTACTTAATACTTTTTTTTAAGAAACTTCATAACTTTTTCTATTTTATAGAGGTTTTTAATGTATAAATAATAAAAGCATTTTTGGGCTAACTTAGTGAGTAATTGCTCAATTTAATTGTCTTTGATGATTAAATATTACAAATTCGTGTTTTACTCACTATTCCAAAAACAAAAATATATATATGAACAAGTTCATTCTTTTGATATTAATACAGGTCTTAAAATTTTACACACTAACCCTACGGGCATACAATTGGATAATTTGGAAATTTTAGAAATGAGAAAAAGCATTAATAGTAGTTAAAATATTACAAATAACCAAACATTTTTTAAAAATAGCCGTCTGTTAAATTTATTTTCTTATTAATACTTACAATAATTATTAATTTTTTGATTTAGACTAATTATTTTAATTATTAGTTCTTAAAAGTTTTTTATTATCTAAATGCAATTTTATTTTTCTTTAATAATTTTTATATTTATTTTTGTATAACTATTTTTATGATTTTTAAGCAATTAATCACCTCTACTTTTTAATATTCCGTCTATGTTATAGTTTATTCTAATTGTCTATACTTGTTTGTCATTTATTTTTCTTTATATTAACATATCCTGAAGAAGATAGCATTGTTATTGAAACATGTCGATATTGTTTATTAAAAAGTGGTTTATACAAAGTGATCTGTTATTAATTAAAAACATATAAATTCATCCCAGTCTCTCAGTTAAATACGACTGAAATGGATAGGTTCGAACTAGCTATGTGGTTAGAGCAGAGCCCCGGAAAGACTAAGGTTATGGGTTCAACTCCTATATGCGACCGATTTTTTTTTTAATATTAATATATTCGAATTTTTTATATATTAAAATTTTCGTTAATATTGTTCTCATTGATTAATAAAAGTAATTTTCAAACTGAATTCCTCCGTCAATTAACTGTTTCGAATTAAAAATAAATAAAATGTTTTCAGTAAATCTAAATAAAAAATATCTATATTTCTTGTAATAATGAATGCAAATACCTAACAGTAAATAAATTTAGAAACTAATTATTTGAGTTTCCAGGTTGCCCCAAGAAGAAAATATTAGATTTTCTATTGGAGCGGTTGTACTCATCCCTGTCTCCCATTTTTTCGATTGACTGACAAATAACACAAGTTCCCACGTTGCACACGCCGCCAATTATTTGCTTTACTTTCGCTTCACATTTTTTGTAAAAAAAATTCACGGTCGCAGCCGGGATTTCCCCGCATTGTTTTTAGGCCACACCGAGTGGGACAATTTAATTTTGTTACCGATTGTAGAATTCCGATGGATCGATTATCCATGCCTTTATGAATTACAAATATGGGTGGGTTTGATATGAATCAAATTCAATTAATTACCCTGACCCTTCCGAAGCTATCGATTCGGAGGTCGTTACTCTCTGAGGTTTTCACTCATCAGATAGTAGAGTTCAGTATGATTTTGCTATATAGTTGTTGAATAAAACCTATGCCTTTATATAGTAAATGAATAAAATGTAGAAATGTGACAGTAGTTTTTTTTTATTACGACGGCCATACCGATTTTGGTACACTTACACAGTCGAAAGGAAAGGTTTAGTTTGACGGGAAAAGTCATAATTCATTTTTTACGTTTTTTTTAATGCTAACTTAATTTGATTTAATATCTATTGTCTATTGTCTTCTTTGATATAAGAGTAGGTACATACAAATTTTTAAACACTTATTCCATGCTTCTTTTTCAAAGCTTTTCAAAAATAATTTTGGAATGCTGTGTGGCGGGTCTTTTTAAGGAAAGAAGGGAGAGGAAGGTCTTGGAAGGAAAAACATATCAGGGTTTGACAGTATGTTCAGGAGTGTCGGACGTATAAATATATCCCTCCCGCTGCGGTGCAAGACGATTGGTCGAGATAGACCAGCTAGAGAGGTCATAGGATCTCCCCAAACCGACTCCCGATCCCCGACATAAACACACCTCACCTGATGAGCCCGGGCACCAGAGGCGGCCCGTGACAAAATTTGCGAGCAGTGCATTTCACAAAAAAATGGTATCATTAACATGGGAAAATAAAGTGATTTAAAGGGCGCGACATATCTAGTACAAACCTTCACTTGTAGAGAAAATCCATTTGTCGCTCTTTCATTTGTGAAAATACTTTAATGACACGATTATTAAACTCTGGTATAGAAGAGATATCAAACTTTTTTCGATGCTCATCATTGACGAAGCATTAAGTCGATCTTGTGACATAAGTGTTCCTCACAAAAGTTTTTACACGTTTTAACGTAGAAAAACACCGTTCGCACTCAACAGTTGTCATTGGAATAGTACAAATTATTTTTAAAAGTTTAACCGTTTCACTAAAACACTCCACTAAGTTACATTTGATAAATTCGACGTTAATCGCAATGTTTTCAGTAGCACTCATTTTAAATAAGTTTTTTTACAGAATAAAACTTGCTAAAACCCCGAAAAATACTGAGGATGATGCGCCAGGCTGGCGACCGATGGCGTTAAAAGATAACATTGTTAATTAGTTCTAAATTCGTTAAACATAACTATTTCGTTCCAAAGGTTCGGGACCGCATTACGCAAGTTTAATGTTTTGTCATTTGCTCCGGCAATGCACGGCAGCACCATATGTCTTCTCTGCTTTCACACGTCAATCTTCGTATGGGTCTATCCCTGTCATGCTCATTTCACGGTCACGGGCACTTCAGCATCTGGAGATGACCCCAGTAGAAATATACCTTCATGTGACGTCACGCCTAGGCATAACAAAATGTGCACGAATTCCTTTCTCTCATGGAAGGGAGTCTAATCAATTGGTATGGATTTTGTAACGAATTGGCGGGAATTCTTCGTGAGAGGATATACTAATTTACACTTCTGACGGATATCGAAGTTTGGAAGTGCAGTGCACAAATGCACTGAGGGAGGGGCCGCCTCTGCCGGGCACCCCTGCTAAATCACCAAACGTAGCGAACCACTTAGGGTGGCCTATGGAAGAGGATTTGGTTATCCAGTAAATGGTTCCCGGGGCAGTTCGTGCCTCCCAAATTGAAATTAAAATCCCGTTTTCGTATATGAATTTACCACATAAATAAATTATCTTTTATAGAATCATCGACCCTTCAAAATTAACACTAATTTATGAACATCGTATGTACAATCATATTTTTTTTGTATGTGAATTCCCCATAAGAGTCCGAACTGCTCCCGTCTTGAGACACTGAGACTTTGGGGTAGTGATGCTGAAGGTAGTAGGGAGGGGAAGAAGAAGAGAAAGGGGAAAGTGGGGAAGTACTTGGCTATTCAGATATGATCATGTCATTTCATGCAATGTTTCAATTCAAGTCTTAAACTCGGGTTGTACTGGGAGTATCTTCCACTCTGGAACGTTGCGCAAATATACATTACTTTCAATTAATTAATTGTTTAAATAACACAAATTCGCGACCTTAGGTTGCTAATCGAGAGCCTTGCCTCCCGACCACGGAGGCCTGTACATTATGCGAAAAATATGCACCATATTAATAAAACTTCTACATATTTTTTCCTTTGAATCACGCGACGTTGCCAAGTAGTATTTTGAACGGTTGATACGTCCTATTTTTCTGCATTTATTTGTTAGGCTGGAGATTATGACTTTATGTAAATTAATGTATATATCTTGTTCAATTCGCGAATACTAACTGACAGGGTCCAATGAATCCGTGACGTTTCGAAATATATTATGAAGCTAAGGTAGGTACCCGACTATTCAAAAGCATTTTAATTTCTTTCATCTCGTGCTGTTCTTTTACTGCTTTTAGAATCGGAAAGCATAATTTTAGTAATAAATTAAGCATTTTTAGGTACCTACTTAAATGTTTGCCATCCACTTTTGATGACGATAAATTATATAGTGCCAAAACCCATGCGCCGCATATTTTCCTATTGAAAGGTTCAAAGTAAATTTATTGTTTTAAATAAGTATGTCATCTTTTTCTAACATGCATTTTTAGCATGGCTCTATTGGTTTGAAAAAACAAACGTTTGTGAATTGAGCATTTTTTTAAGATTACTTAATCACCGGTCAGTGGCTGAGTTGACATCGCATTTGGGTCCCTACCAGGCGTAGTGTGTTTGATTCTTCGGCTGGCTAAGTCCTCCATCACGACACAAGCAACATTTTCTGCTTACTGTGGTGGTAGTAGAAGATTTCACATATTGTAAGGTTATTCGTAATCCGGGAATGTTTGTCTTTCTTAAAAAATATATACATTACTTACTCATTTTACATATCTGTTTAGATATCGTTAAGTTACATATATAAGTAGATAAATTCAGTAAGTAGCTTTATAAAAAACTTATTAAAAAAGTTATTTTATAATTTATTAAGTAGTTAATTCGGTGATAGATTATTTTCAAAGGGTAAATAGGTAGGTACTCATCCACCTAGAAAAAAAATATGTTGTTTTTGCAACTATTGACAATTTTCTACATATGTATTATTTTGTCGTAGATATTTATTAAAAATAGTAATTTTTTGGTCATTGGAAAAAATAGCTGAAACTTGCATACATAATAGTTTGGCTTCAAAAATTCCACCCCTAACTCAGACCCCCTCCCCATCCCACCCCCATCAGTCCGGTAGCGCCATCCCTCTCTGCCGCCATACCTAAACTGTGTAAAGTAGCTGAAAAAGTATTCGACATTGTGTTGGTAAAACCTCGATGCGTGTGTTATAGGCTCTGGCGGAATGCAATCGAGGTTCTTCGGAATTTTATAATATAGAAGTAAATTAGATTAATTTATTTATTTTATTTCTATTCTTGAACAAATACATTACATAGAACTGTATGTATACAGGTAAGTACCAAGTTGTATTTTGTGAACATCTCACTAGGCGAACCTGTGCTGAGCTATGTCATACTTTTTAATTCATGATTAGTCACATTGTTTCATATTGCGTCTTAATAAAATATTAAAAATCCTTTACGTTTATTCTCGCAAATCAGTAGATTCGTGCCTATGTAATGTTTTATTATAAGAAAAACACAAATTTCTATACCTAGTCAAAGTATTTGTAAGTACCTAATAATTAACACTTTTGAAAGAGTAGGGGGCCTAAGTATAAGTTAGACATAACTATAGTAGGTTTGGTTGCCAAATTAAAATATAAAAAGGTAGATACGTATAGCGTTATTTCATGTTTACGCTACCGCCTAATTATACGTGTAAGCGTTGTAATTAGTCTCATACTAATTATATATGAAAAATTGTTATTTTCGAGACTCCATCATACTCAAGTAAGGTACTATTTTAAATATATATTTCCATCTCTTCAACAATTCTCATAAAACGAATTAAAAGACAGTTAAAATTCATCTCCCCTAAGAAAGAGTTGGTAACTAATTGTAACAGAAAAATTAGCAGAGATTTTTTTTACAGAATGATACCTACAAAATATTTCTCACGACTACAGAAAGATCTGTAAAAATCCGTTAGCGTTCTTAGCTCTTTTCAACAAACTAATTTAAATGTGGAACAAACACTTTAATTTATGCACTAATCTTATGAGAAGCTGTGGGGGGGACCTGTTAGAAATATTTACACAATTACAAATTTAAATTAGATATTTATGCAGAAAGGGGTGAAAATACTTGACCTACCTGCTCCTGGGGTCAAACTGTGAGAACTTCAATTTACTTAACGACGGTTGCCTAAACAGGTTGATGATCTTTCCGACCTTGCCCCCTTTTGGTTTAAGTTAAGATAAACTTGTTTCTTCGTTAGAATTCTTCTGTCAGTAATCAACAAGGGTCAAATACTATTGTTATCTGTACCATGAAAACAGGTTGCAAGTTGTTTGCGTCGACCTCTACCCTCTTGAATTTGTAATTTTAAAGCCGTTGAACTTGTGTTCAATTCTTATAAAATCGCAGTAAAAAACTCATAGCAGTAATTAAAATTCTTTCTCCACCTGTTATGGAGAAACATTTGCGTAGTTTCATCTCTTCCCTCTTAGTTGTGTACCTATCTTATTCCCTCTTTAGTAACTTAGAATAAGTTTTCTATACTAAACAGTATTTTAGCTTAATGATTCACTGTTTGGTAATACGGCTCTAGACAAAAGGAGGCAATTTTCAAGGCTTTTTAGCACGTGATTTTTTTTATCACAATTTATCAGATTAATTTCAAAAATCTTTTTTTAACTTTATTTTCACACAGGATGCCCTGAGGGAAAAAAATCTTCAGGGCTTATGTCATCTTTGGGGATGCTGTGTGGAGTTTCCTTGTAGGTAAAGGAAGCAGAGGAATTCCTGGGAAGGAACATATTATATGAGGGGTGCGTAGGAATCGGGGGGGTTAATATGACTCGAGTGACGAACATAAGAATCCATCTCTCCCACTGCGTTGCCAGGCGATGGGTCGAGTCCAACTGAAGGGCTCATATAAAGTCTCCCTCAACCAGTCTCTCCCGATCCGGCCCGCCAAGCAGTAGGTATTCGCTGCCAAGACCTAGAAAACCGTCACCCCATGAACCCGGCACCCCTGCACCAAACGTAGCGAACCGCTTGGGGTGACCTATTGCAGGTGTTCTTGTCATCCAATAAATTATTCCCGAGGCAGCGGTACCCATTCCCGCCTCCTAAATTAAATGTTTTTGAAAAGTAGTTGGTTCCATTACTTGATATTGTCAGATTTTTAAAGTTTTTTTTCGATAAATTCGCAAAATAATTATTGCAGTAATAATCACTTACCTACTTAGGTAATAATTTTGTTTTTACGAGATACCTTTGGTAAAGGAACCTATATACACGGGAAACAATCGCTATTTTTCTGATAATTTCCTTGGAAAGGCAGGATAAATTCACGTTGCTTGGTATTTAAAAATAATGTATATAAAGTTCTGAATCAAGTTTGTCGTTAAAATTAGACAGATAATAAATCGTTTATATGCATTTGTATAATTTCAATTAACCATTTTCTTTAAATTCCGAAACCTACTACATGTTATGATGTTAATGCATCATAAATAGTAAATGTTTTAGACCTTCTGATTGGTTTTCTGTTTTTGTTTCAACACGGCCTATCACAGCCCGCTGCTGGCGTATGCAAATTTTGAAAGTCGATAAAATAAAAGCATGGCGTTGTCTAAAGCCCCCGCGTACGTGCGTACGCACACCAACGAACGCGGGCAAAAGTTTACAAAATCTGCCCGCTGCCGCTCCGCTGAAAAGTTTCCAAATTCCGGAAACTTTGTCGGATCAATCGCGCGCCGGACACTAAACTCCACCCCTGTCGCCCAGCGATCCCCGCACAAGAGCCGGCGAAACTTGTGAGCGCGAATCTACTATACAGGCTGTGTTTGAAAAGGGGCGGAGTTTTTGGCTGGAATTTTGCCGCCCGGCCAATGTGGGAAAGGGTTGCAGTAAAAAGTACAGCCGGGTCGCTCGCACCCGCCCGCAATTACATCGCCAAGAGTGTTCCGTCTCCCTCCTCCCTCCATACGCCACCCGACAGATTATAACCCTTTTGTCCTGTGGATTTGCACTATTTTACAAACTAGCGCGCGTTTTAAGTGGATAATATTTTCCAACTCCTTTCTTCTGCTAATTAATGTATTAGTAATAAAAAATCAATTGTGTAAATATCTAGAAAATGTTTTATTAAAGTAATAGGATATATCCTATACATTTCGGGATCAATCCGCTAATAATAACATTCCTTGTGTAGATGGCGATAAGGTTTAAACTCCCGTTTAACACCAGCCGTTTTGATTTTTGCAAGAAAAAAACATCGCAGAAAGCTTTTTCTACATTATTTTGCGAATCTTAGGCAAAAATATTCAAATGTTTTACGATAATTTTCTAAAGAATTTTATTTCCCACGTTATATCTACAATTAAACCATAACCTAAAAGAGATTTTGAACTTGAAAGCAGTTTGACAGGCCTGATCCATTATTTTTTTCTGAGATTATGTAAAAACTAATAAAAAAAAGTACTCCATTAGTTCAAAAACAAATATGTGTTCTACTAGCAGTAGGTAGATAATTATAATTAAAGCATCTTAAATATTTCCAAGCAATCTAATTTTCAACCCAAAATCAAATGAGTTTGCATTTCTTAGTACTACCTACTTCACCTTAGTGTGAATGCGTAGATAGCAAATCAAGTAGGTACCTAGGTATAAAATAAATACCTACTAAATAACCAAAATATCAAGATTGATTTTTTAATATTGTGATAGATTTTCAAAAATAAATTGTGTAACTCAGTATCCAAGCAAATGAGAAATTACGTTATAAAATTATCACGAAAAATTCACATTTCCAAAAATGAGCAGTTTTTCGTAAACATTTTAATATTAAAAAACATCAACCGCAAAGGGAAGGATAATCGCAAACTTTTTAACAGAGGCCGAAATTTAACGTCGGCTTCAGTTTGGGTTTCCTTTCCCCAATAATAATAACCCGTCCTTTCGCAAAACAACAAGAGACTTCGCTCGTGATGAAATTACATTTTTATTTCTACGTTAAATTTTTAAACTGGCCCTTCTTGAAATATCAGTATACCTAGTTTTTTCTCAAACCAAAATCTATAAAAATTGCATGCTGCGTAACAATTTATCACGCTTGGACTATTAGTGCTTTCGCGCGTGCTCAATATTGTGGTTAATGAATTCAAAAATCGTCAATTTTAAATTTTGTGAACACAAAATAATAATATTACCACACTTTAATAAGCCTAATTTAGTGGTAGCATGAGGTAGCGCAACACGGCATAACACCCAAAAACAAATAACGAAAATAATTTTGGTCATGAAAATCTAAAAACGTATCATACTTTTTATTTCATTAAAAAGAAAGACAAACATTCCAGAGTTACGAATATATCTCTATGGTTACGGATAAAATTGACAATTTAAAAAATCTATTACTACCACCACAATAATGGAAATTGTTGCTTGTGTGGTGATGGAGGCCTTAGCCAGCGGAGGAATCGAACAAGCGACGACTGAGTGGGACCTAAATGCGATGCCAACTTAACCACTGACCGGTCATTTCAAAATTAATGTTCAAGTTCTGTAAAAGGTTTAATCAAGTTCCGTTGACATTTCAGTTCTGTGAAACAATTGGCCCATAGTGAAACAATAATAGAACTTGTAATTTGAAAATTATATTTGTAATTTGATTCCTTTTAATCAAATCCTGTGAAACAACTGAACTGAACAATATTATTATCCATTCATTATTGCACATCTCGAATAATAATAACAATATTTGGAAGATTTATATAGCGCCGTTTTTGCGAAAAATCACCTCAGGGGCGCTGTACAAACTTACACATCAAAATAATATCGAAATACCAACAATAATTGAAAAAACATTATTGGTATCTTTTATAATATTGCTTACAGTACACAGTGCAAACCCCACAGACCAAAGGTAATGAAATTCAAAAGAGATATGCTATGATGTCCGCGCGACTGTCGGCGGACTAATACCTAATCGGAGTAGTTTGCATACGAAAAGAATCTGTTCATTTAAATCATTGTTTAAGATGTGCAGAGGTATTGGTTAACAATATAGTTTGAATACGGAAATAATTCGTTCATTTAGTTTAAAACGTTGGTATAAATTATTCGTTCATTTAGTTCATTCGTTAATTGGTAAACAATAACGGCGACACCGGGAAGCGCAGTCCCACCCAGTAAAAAACTGCGGATAGAATATCTTATATATTTCAATATCTTTGCCACAGACCGACCGCCAGAGTAAAACCATTTTTAATTTCATAAAAATAAACTACTGGGGTATGTTGTCAGTTTACATAGCTAATACTTCCAAAATGATTTTATTTATTCGAAGATTATTTTTTGTCGATAATTGATTACCTACATATATATTCAACATCAATGTCCTACACATATAAATAATATGCTTTTTTAAATAATTATACCTTACTACCTAAAAGCATATAACATTATGATAAATTTTAAGAAACCGTTTTTTCATACTTTGTGATACTTAAATACTTCTCACATCATGATATTATATTAGTTCCAACGTGAAAAGTAGATTTTTTTTAAATATCTAAAATAGTTGTATGATTTTAAAATGGTTTTTCAATGTTTTCATGTTTTGAACGATGTTAAAACGAGTACACAAAAATATAAGTACAGGGTTTTCAGGGACATGCTTGACTTACTTCGGTGATTCTGACATTAATTCGAGTAAAAGATATACAAGACATTTTGATCTCCGCGGTGACTATTTTATGAGTTTTTTTTTTCAATACCAATCCAGAAACAATATTCTATGTGTCATCACGAGTCACTCAACCCCTTGAGCCGACCCTATCTGTCCAATGCCTACTGTTTTTTTTTAAGTTTTGATATGGATACAAAAAACCATCCAAAATCACCGGAGACCATAATTTCATTCTCGTTTTTTACTCATTTTCGTTCGACACTTGTCATCCTGGATGATTCTGCGGAATGCTTTCTACTATTGTTTTATTAAAAGCATACCTATAAGTTCTGTCTGCATTCATTCTGAAAATATTAGAACTAGAGATCGTAACATCGCGTTTGGGTACTACAATAGAGAAGGCTAGAAGCCGAAGGAACATTGTGCAAATTGTGGAGCGTCCCCGAAGGGTTGTGCGCGGCTTTAATTCGCAGAAGTTTGCGCGGTGCGGGGAAGTTTAATTATTCTCTTATGTCCCCCCTCTCGCTGCCTGGGCCCTTAATCCCGGCCTGATAGGACCCGCTACAAACACACGAATACCACGAAACCCCACAATAAATTGGATTGAAATGGGACACCGAACATCCAGGTTTTCTGTGAGACTATGTACTCGCTGTGACTATTAGATTTCCTACTGGATTGTCAACTAGTATTTCTCTGAAATGGTTTAGCATTTGCTCGTTTGACACATACATATTTTTACGTTAGCTTCACACATCAGGAGGAAAAGGAGTAAAAGAATTTCCCTCGTGCCTATTTCATTCTGTGGAGGGTATTTTAAGGAAAGGAAGGAGATGAAGTTCTGAGATGGAAAAGGGTATGTGAGGGGTTGCTTGGAATCTGGAGGTCAATGTGTCCAGAAGTGATAACGAATCTGATGAATTGTGAATCAATCCAATGATGTATTTGTAGGCCTTTCTTGAAAGAATTAAGTTTTTATACTATATTTTATACTAATTACTTATATTGGGTATGAACACAACTTGCAAAAAGTGTTTTTTCTTAAAATAATTTTTTTAACGCCATCTATGATAGACTGGATTATGAATTCTTTTACATATAACTTTATATATTTATTCGTCGGATCCGAAATTCATTGCTTTGACAAAGCGCCTCCAGGCGTTTCTATATTACTCCTTGTTTCTCCCCGCAAAATCTGTAAAGGTTGCGTTATTCTATAACCTAATCTGGAAATTACGTCAATATATTCCGCGACTCTGCTGCCATCAAATCTTACGTTATAATATAGAGTATTTTTATATAGGGAATTCCGCGTTCCATCTCATCTATCTCATGATCCCAGCGCCCTTGAGGTGATTTTTCACGAAAACGGCGCTTTAACGTATTGCACTCCGATAGCCAATATAATGGCTTTTGAACATTTGGTTGCTGGCTCCGATAGCCAAAATAGTGGCTTTCCCAAGCGGTAACTTTGAAGCTCTGTTTTCCCCATTTACCGATAATATTCTGTGAATTTTATTTCACAATGGTGTACATAAAGGATTAAATATTCCATTAAATGTATTCATAGTCAAAATACATTATAGGATAAGCTCATATATTGTTTCTTAGAATTTTTGTCATTTTTGACCTACTTTGTATTTTTCTGTGTGCCGTTTTATTTAGTCAGTCTGTATCGGTACATTGTTCGCGGCGGAGCACCTCCCTATACTCTAAGAGCACCTCCTACTGTGGTGACCATTATTCTGTGAAAGTTTCAAAACTAAAATAACAATTGAATATTTTTTAATATATTTTTATCGCCATGGATAGAATTAATGAATATTTCGAAGAAAGTAATGAAAACGATGTGTTTAGTAATATTAACCAACAAAGTGAAATAATAAATCAAAGTGTAAATAATATTGAATCTTCCTTGAATAATGCTTTTGAAAACATTGAAGACTTCCAACCTGACTGTGATGATGACCTTTTGATATTTGATAATGTTGACTCTATTGTGAATAATTCTGTGTTAAATGGTAACGACTCAGATAGTGGAAGTGATATCGAAGTGCGACAAAGTAAAAGAAGGCGAGCTGTTTTTTTCTGAAAGTTAAAGTGATACAAACAGTGAAACTAATAATTGGGAAATTTTAACTAATATTTTTCGACCAAAAATTATTGATTTTTCCATTGGTAGCAGACGCGCTGGTCCTAATATTTCATCAATTTGTAATGAGCCGCTAGATTTTTTCAAATTGTTCTTTACTGGTGAACTAATAAAATCCATAGTCAGTAATACTAATAATTACGCAAAAAATATTATTTCAGAAACCCAAAACTTAAGTAAAAATTCTCTTTGGCATTCTTGGAGAGATTTTGATGAAGGAGAATTTAGAGCTTTCTTGGGAGTCATATTAAATATGGGAGTGAGACCACATTCCAATCTTCTAGATTTCTTCTCGACTGCTTTTGTCGCTTACTCCCCATTTTTCAGAAATGTTTTTAAAAGAGATCGTTTTTTACAAATATTTTGGATGCTACATCTCAATAACAATGAAACAGATAAAAAATGGGGATATACATTTTGACGGATTCGGGATCTGGTTATATTTATTCATTTGTTCCGTATTATGGTGCCGTAACCACGAATAGGTTTATTAGACCTGATCTCCTATTTACTTTAAGAATCGTTTTGAACCTATACAACAATTTATTAATTTCCATTCCTGAAGCTGAAGGCTATCACATGTTTACTGACAGGCTATATACAAGCCCGCAATTAGGAGAGGAATTGATGAAATTAAAAACTCATCTAACTGGTACAATAATGACGACTAGAAAGAATATCCCATTACCAATAAAAAATGCTAAAAAATCAGCAAAATATTATTATTATGATCTGTTTCATTGAATTTATGAAATAGATCAGTGAGAACAGGCTTTCTGTACCATAGAATGCCCGATATTAATGAAAACCCGTTTTGCGAACCAACTTCACCTTTTGTTTTATTTTATATTCAAAAACTTAATGTCAAAAAACATTATCTACAAAAAATATTCAAACAATTCTAAAGCATAGAATAAAAATTAAATATTATAAACACACCTACCAAGCAGTGGCGGTCCATTGTGTATGAAGATTTCTGAAATGTGGATGCGCCGCATCCACATTTCAGAAATCTTCATCAGTATATATTCGTAAAAGGTTGAAATTTTGAAAAAAAAATTGTTTTCAGCTACAACATCAATAACGTCGTATTTTTCAATCTTAGCACTCTAGCTCACTAAAAACTCACGGACCGCCATTGCTACCCAGAGTATTTCTGTCAATACGTTGTTTGACTGAAAAAACGTTTTATTTGTATGTTTTTTTTAGTTAACGTTATTTAACATTCAACCCTATGCTATAGTCGAATATACAGAATACAAATATAAATAGTAATTTTCAAACAATTAACAAAATAATTATCCAGGTGACGTGAAGATTCGTACCTACCCATGAATACCTAGAGTATAACGCACCTATATGTTTATGTAGAGGCTTGCCCGTGCCGTGACGCCCAGCTTCGTGATAAATTCTGTTTACTAATCGTCCTGAAACTGAGCCGAAAGCCTAACAGATATTAATTGCCTTTTTTAGTCCTAGCCTCCCCTAAATTACGCCCGTGGCAGAAACCGAGAAGGGTGCGCACTGCCCACTGTATTCTGCACATCGGACACCCCTGGAAAAGCCTTCCGCGCTGTCTGAGTGTCTTCCTTTACTTATTTATTTTACGTTCCCGGTTAAGTATGATTTATGGCAATCTTGGGGGAGATTGTATTACAGCCTGCCAGCGGGGGATTATGTGTTCCACTGTTTCCTGCGAGTAAAATGGCTGAAACTAAATTAAGAACATTATAATTCAGACTTCACGAGATAATTTTTAGCAATATTTCATGATTTACCTAGTTGGCTAATTGCAAAAAATATTATTAAATCTTTTGTATAGAAGACTTATTTCCGACTAGACCTGATTTATTAAGCTTAATTACCTTCCATACCAACAAGAACTACTCTATCTAAAATGCATTTTAATAGCAATAACTATATACAGACAGAGTCATTTAGATACTCGCTTGTACCTAGATTGCATGCAGTTGGAAATGCTTTCTCAGAAGTAGTAGATGTGCTCAACTACGCAGAATATAGTTGCAAACAGGCTATAATAACATACCTTAAAAAATCAATAATAGCATAATATCTACCATTCTTCTGCATGGGTTCTATGTAGTTTTTTTATCAAATTTTTTTTTATGATTCCATAAAAATATTATGTATTTCCCATGTTTTGTAAATTCCAGTATAGGCGTATTTATTTTTTATTTTTTTAATTTTTTTTTATTAGTGACTATTTAGTTACAGGTTTGATGACAATTACAAGAAATGATGATATATATAAATATTTAATCCGTTTGTTCTTAGTCCTCCTTACTAGGTGGTCCTGTGCTGAGGCGGACTGGTAGATTTCTTTGATTTTCCGTTATTTAGTTTCTATGATGTTTTTAATACATTCTCTAGTATGTCTGCATTAATTTCTTTCACCCATGTTTTGATTTTTTCCTTAAACTTATTTATCTTTTCTATCTTTTTCAGACTTGGAGGAAGGATGTTGTAAAGTTTAGTTGCAAGATATATGTGGTTTCTTTGGCCAAAACTTGTCTTGAATTTTGGAACATCTCGTATATCCTTTTTTGAGGCTCTTGTGTCATGTATCCGAGTTTCATTAGGAGATTTTCTGTTTTTAAAATGATGTATAAGAATATTCTTAATTATATTTTTAATATTAATCAATCATTTTTATGTTCCTTCTTTTAGCTGTAGACAATGTTTATTCTTCCATCAGTTTTATTATATTTTTGATCGTTACTTATCGTGGCTTACTGCTAATTGAGCAACGTTTTCTAATTAGGAATAGTTTTAAGTAATCACTCGGGGTTAATATTGATTGATAATAATCTTTAAATGCACATTCAATTAACTGTAAGACTTGATGAATAATAAGAAAACTCAATACATTATTTGTCAAAGGCAATCTTTAAAAAAAAGTATTTGAAAATAACGTATTTTTGAAAAGGAGGAATTTGTAGGTTCATATCGATCGTCCAGTTGATTTATCTCCTAAAAATAGAAATTTGAGTTAAGTATATATATTTGAAAAAAAAAATTCATGAATATTCCTCCTTGTGCACGAGGAGGTATATCCTGAATTTTAGTACGACAGTAAAATTTTAGTTATTAATAAAAATAAATGTTGTTTTGTCTTTCAAAATACATACCTTCCAAAATTTAAACATAATTTTTCAAAATATAGGTATGATTTTAAAAAAACAATACCTGACGTTGATATGAAAAACTGCAAAATTTATATCTGAAAAAATTTCGATAGGAAATAAGAATTGAACTTTCTTTGGTATAAATAAAACTGTGGACCCACTCAGATGCTTCATTGAAGTAAGATAATAATAGCTCTTTTACATTAGATACATATTTATTTTATTGATAATCTGTATTTGCCATTTTGAACACACCTACGTAAAGAATATGATTTTTTTAAAAGCATTCGGGGTCTTTCTGAAAACGATCGTCAATTGCTGTGTCATAATCTCTCCCTCTTTTTCACATTTGTTTTAATATGTTTAATAGATATCGTTTTTTTGAAATTTATATTAAATAATGCCATAAACACAAATATTTTGTAACAACCGTCCTGTGTACGAAGTAATGTCTGTGTTTAATCAGCAAAATAAAGAAAGTAAATGGTTCGACTACAAGTCGAGTGTCCTACCCATCGTGCTAATTAACATGAGGCAACTGTCGGTACCTACCTTCTTATAACAAAAATATTTTTATGATGGTTTCATTGCCGTTATACTTACTTTTTTTAAGCACAGATGAGTTACAAAAAAAACATGGGCTTTGTTTTATATGAATGTACGAGTACATACTAAGAATTTTGTACATAGTATTTAATTCATTGATCATGTTATTTACATAAACACGGTATATTAGTACTTAAGTAATAATTCCATAAGTAGGTAGTTTCCATGACCAGGAGCGCAGAAACATTTCCAAACACTCGCCACCCCTTTAATTTAAAAGTTGTAACGCTGTTAAAGCCCGCGGCTGTAAATTGTGGTAATCAGAGCGGTCTGTCCGAAAAGCTCTCATCCTTAACTTTTCCATTAGCCCTTCCTACGTAAGCAAGTTGGGAAATCGTCCTTGTGTTCCTGAAATCGCCTTTATCGTGTACATAAACTTATGTACACACGTTTCATATATTCATTTTGTATGAGTAGCTACAGCTAGTACATACACTGGTTTGTATCCATGTACTTAATGTTAAAAGCTTTTGAGTGAATGTTTTATTATATTAATAATCAAATAGTTATGTTTGAAAATCTGAATAAGGTTATGAATTTGCAAGAAAAATCGAGTTTCATGTACCGTAAAATCACGTCTAACCTAACCTAACCCAACCCTTTTTTGAGGCCTTGGTTTACTCCTTCCCCTTGTTTAAATTCAGGGCCGGTATTGTACACCCACAATTGGAGGAGTCCGCTCCGGGCGTCAACGTATCAAGGCGCCAAGGATCCAAGAAGTTAAGACGCTTATAATAACCTAAAACCTAACACAGCGCCCTTGAGGTTTTTACTAGCGCCAGGCGCCGTTTGGCTCAGGGCCAGCCCTGTTTAAATAACCCTCCACACAGCATCCCCAAAGATTATACAGGTCATGAGGGGCCCCTGGTAGTACTTTTCATAAGTTTATTTCGAAATATTGCATTTCATAGAAAATTATAAAGCCTTTAAATCACAAATAAAACAACTACTAGATCAACCCAACACAAATTATAAATTTTAATTTCACAGAACGAATTTGTACCGATTAGTAGTAATTGATCAAGTCTTAATTATGATATTTGATACTTTAGTTCAAAATTAATCATTTAATTCCTTCATTAATTAACAAAAAAAAAAATTATAAATTAATGTATTCTTTTCATTTGCACATATCCTCTTAAAATATTTCATCAGCATTTGAACTGAAATGTAGCGATTATTGTTGTAACTTAACATTATGTACCTACTCCTGCAATTATTATCAGCTAATCCAATTGTTAGAATCAACTATATGTACTTACCATCTAACACATACCTATTACGAGAAATGTAATAATATTATTATGTGTGTTAAAACGTATTAGAATGTGTGGTAAAACCATGTACGATCGTGAGAGAAACGTGGATATCCGCAAATAATGCAAGGCTGACGTAAGCGTGATGTGTAAGATTAAGAAAGGGACTCTCCGATGGTTTGGGCATGTAGAGCGAATGAACGAGGAAAGGAGTGTAAGGAGAATATATGATGCAAATGTGAATGGTAGAAGAAGTCGGGGACGCCCGAGGAAGACATGGCACGACCAAGTGAATCAGATACTTGAGTCGGGCCATGTGAAGAGTCGGAATAATAGAAGAGCATGTATGAGACGATGTATGAATGTGAACGAGGCAAAGAGTGTGTGCCAAGATCGAGTTGTGTGGCGGTCCGTCCTCTCTGCCTACCCCCGCGGGGAAACGGCGTGATGGTTAGTTAGTTAGTTAGTTAGTTAATAATATTATTTTTACTTTTAATTATCTATACTACATGTATCATGTATATCTATTTTAGTAACTGCTATGTCAGTAAATTTATTAATCAATATTTGTTATCATTCATAACTTTATTTTCTTAATTTAAAAAAAAGATTATATATTTGTATATTATTTTTTCTTTATCTTTCTCTATAATAGCACAACTCCCCAATTCAAACACGAGAAATGTTTTCTCTTTTAAATTGGGTAGATTCATTAACAAGAAATAACTTTATCTGTAATTAGTTTTTTTATGAACCAAATATTTTCTTTCTGTAAATCTGTTATATATATGTATATTTCAAATAAAAAAAAAAAAAAAAAAAAAAAAATAGAATAAGATTACAGGTTGAGGTTTATTGTCAGTCGAAAGGTTACACATTTTCGTAATTTATATTTATACTACACAGTTTATATTTATACAGTTATATCATTTATTTATTTGTAAGAAACAAACAGCTTTTACATAATACAAATACAGTGATAAATATACAACTGAACTGGAGTCAAGCCACAGAAGTTTCTATTCATTTTTGGTATTACCCGAGTTACTCGTTGCAGTAGGCATACAAAGATATGTTCAGAGCCATTTTGGGTGCTGAACCGAGGCTATCTCGGAGGACATCTTAAATAACGAAATAACTAACCATCACGCCGTTTCCCCACAGAGGTAGGCAGAGAGGACGGACCGCCAAACAACTTGATCTTGGCACACGCTATTTGCCTCATTCACATTCATACACCGTCTCAAACATACTCTTCTATTATTTGGACCATTGACATGGCCATGGCCCATGGTAAAAAATATTGAAATGTAGATATTATAAAAAATTGTAATATTTATTTATTTCTTCTAAAACAATTTGAATTTATTTATTTAATACGATATATTTAGACAATATTAGCGAATCTCAATCGAAAATCTGGTGACAGAAAAAGATTTTGGCACCTCTGGGACTCGAACCCAAGACCTTCTGCTTTCATGGCAACAGCTCTACTGTTTGAGAGAGCTGTTGCCATAAAATCAGAAGGTCCTGGGCTCGAGTCCCAGAGGTGCCAATGTATTTTTCTGTCTCCAGATTTTCGATTGAGTTTCGCTAATATTATCTTCATTTAATTAAATATTACAATTTGAGATTTAAAAAAAAAAGTTCTCTTTTAATCTTTCTAAATGAGTACAACAGTCTCGGTACAGAAATTTCCAAATTCGACAGTCATTGAAAAATGATTTATTTTAGGTTTGTAGCTTTTATCAAGATAAATAAAAAAAATTATAAAATAATAACAAAACGGTTTATTAATTTATTTAATATTTCCATTTATTTACAAATCATCGGGGAAAATCTGAATTATTGAAGAATGTCATAATTTCAGAAAATGTTTAAAATTACATCTTCTCAGCTTTTGGATTCGTTTAAATTCCAGTTCGTAAGAAGTAACATAAAGCCACCAACGACTAGCGGCATCGTGAATCGGCACCCACACACGAGCGAAAAATCTTCACGCTTAATTTGACACTGACAACACAGCCGGCAATTCTGACGTTCGCTAATCGTTCCAAATTTGAATATTTAAAATTTCCCTTACGCGCGAAATTAATATGTGCTTGTAAGCAGGACTGACAGCGGCCGGGGAGACTGGTGGAGCGGGGGGTTGATAATTTTGTTCAGATAGCGTGGGCGGCCATTTTGTTGGGGATGGGGGAGATCGGGGTAGGGAGCATGTGAGGAAAATGCCAAAGGATCGGGAGTTATCGCGGAGTGTCGGCGAAAAAAGTGAACTAATGATGGATATTCGCCTTGTCGCCAGCTGCGGACCACAACTTACAGGCCGTATTTAAACTTTTATTTTTTTTTATTTAATTCCGCTTGCTGAACTTTTATTTAATCGAATCAAAACGGGATGACATTGTTTACTGCAGTCTACACACTACTGGATAGCAAATTTTAGAAAATAAAATATTGTGTTCCTTCCCTCATTAAATATTATATTGGGAGGAATGTGACAAAAAACAGAGTGTGCAATTTACACGCGGTAGAAATGAAACCTTCAGAAAACTAAAGTAGACAAGAGTGGGAGGCTACGAAGCACCGCACAAAGAAGAGACCGATTATCCTATCTCATTCTCTCGCAGGCTAAATCGTAAAGATGTATTTGTTTGTCTCTTTTAGTGTCGCTATTTCTCGTTTAACCGAGTTTCAATTCAAAACGGTGCTAAAGAAGTTTTCCCTTCGAAAGCAATTTTTTATTTTTATTTAATGACAATATAAGATAAATTAAATTTACACAATAAGTAAAAATACCAAGTTATGTGGTTTGTTTACAGTCCTCCTCACTAGGTTTTCCTGTTCCGAGGCGGACTGTATGTTGCTGAATGGGTGCTGATCTTTATTTCCTCATCTTCTAGTTTCTTGATTATCACAAAATAAACAATAAATAAAATAAAAGTATTTGTTGTCTGCAGGTTGCATTGGGGTTACTTCATAATTTTAATGATTTCCTCATCGTCCTGTTTACTTAACCATAATTTGATGTCTTTTTTAAACTTTTGTATATCCATGGTGTTCTTAGTTTCAATTGGAAGGGCATTATATAATTTTGTAGCATGGAAATTATGGTTTTTCTGGCCAAAAGATGTATTTAATTGCGGGATGTTAAGTAGTTTTGAGGATTTCGACCTTGTAGTGTAGGTGTGTCGGTCCACAGGGTATTCATATTTTTTTTAAATTTGAGTAGTGCATTTTTTGAGTATAATTTAATAATGCTGAACACATTAAAGTTTTTAAAGATTTCTTTTGATGTAGTTTTTATGGGTACTTTTATCATTTTTTTTTTATTATTGCCTTTTGCGTTTTAGCTAGCTGCTTCATGTGAATGTTTGAAGCAGTTCCCCATCCTATAATTCCATATTCTATGCAATTAAAACCATTGTTCAATGTTGACAGTCCAAATTATCATGATTTACAATAAATACTAGGTATTCTGAAATAGGTCAGTGATTGAGTGGGCATAGCGCTTGGGTCCCACCCGAGCGTCGCGTGTTTGATTCCTCGAGTGCCTAAGTTCTCCATCACAACACAAGCAACATTTTCGGCTTTCTGTGGTGGTAGTGGAAGATTGATTAAACATTTTTGGGTTATTCGTAGACCGAGAATGTTTGTCTTTCTTTAAAAAAAGGTATTCCTAAACAATTTCACACTTGACACAACACAATTTTTAGAAAATAACGATCGAAACAACAGTATTTTCGTTATTTGTTTTTAAAGTGTTATACCATTTTGCACAGCATAACACCCCAAAAACAAGTAACGAAAATACTTTCGACCGTGAAAATCTAAAAACGTATCAAAACAACTGTAATTTAAATTCATTGGGATGACCTCACAGACATACAATTTATGTACCTACCTGCATTTCTATATTATCTTTTTACTGCTTAAACTATTATTATTCTTCCATTTAGCTGAACTGTCAATAAAAATGTATTTTTATATGTATCTGAAAAATTCACCCTTCAAAGAAAACATGTTAACTAGAATATTATGAATAGCAACCTTAGGTAAATTAACTAGTTCTATGCTAAATTAAATATCTTACCAACTATTCTGTTCACGTTTATGAAAATTCTGAAAATAATTGTATTTTCCAAGTTACTCTATATAAATCTTAACGAACTTTAACATTATTTTTTCTGAAGAAGTTTGAAGCTTTTTTCACTATTTCTTCCCAGTCCCCAGCCGGCCCTGCCCCGAAAGGTTCGCAGGTTAAATGGCGCGCACCTAACCCGTACGTGACTGGGCAGATTTTCTCCTGAAATTAACGAGAAATGTTCCTGATTATTCCGCGAGTAGCCGCCGACTTTTTACAGACCAGTAATTACTCTTCCGCCATTTACTACACACACATCACATACCACGAACGCAGGGCATTCGCGTACACAACCTACAAAATTATTCACCTCTTCAAAAAGACCAAACTAAGTCATCATCCACTTTTAAAAATCTCATATTTATGGCATACCAATAAGGAGTATATTGTAAGGCTGAAAGGAGTGGCTGGCGAAATGCTGAAGGAGATGAGGAGGAGGAAGATTGGGAAATACTTGTCTATTCGGATCTGATCACTAATCACGGCTACGTTTCGATTCTGAACGCTAGTCTTTCACATCTTTGGTAGATTCCATCGATGCAGATGCACGCATAAAACAAGTAGTGCTGTGAACAGTAGACCTTGCTTTTAAAAATATATAAGTATTTCAATTTGTTTGTTTTCATAAATCAAAACCAAAAATTCCTCCAAAATCATAAAATTTTGAAGTAGAAACATAAATACCGACCTAATTAATTATAAACCACATTTTTCACAATGACAGTTCTTTTTTTTAAATTTTCTTTAGGTAGGTAGGAACAGTTATATTGAAAAAAAATGCAAATAAATACAAATGTTCAAATAAACAAAACTACGATTTCAACGTGAAAACATAATCTTTACTGAATCATTAAAACTGCCACCATCTTGAAACGCAAACGTGACTAACTCAATGATAAATCTTTTTTCAAACTTTCTCTAGGGAGGTGGGACAAGTAATATTGAAAAATATGCAATTAAGACAATTCAAATAAACAACGACGATTATAAGTGAAAAAATAATTTTTGTTGAACCATAACGGCCACCATCTTGGAAAGTCAAAATAAATTTATAGACAAACGTAATGCAAAACGTTCGAGTTAAAACAGGACTTCGTTAAGCACAATCACTTAAAATTCACAAAAATGTAAGAGCCGTATACATTTTTACTAACACCCAAGTTTACTGGTTGGGTAAATGGGAGAATTATATCCATAGGCAGTTCCAGCCGTGAATGTCTTGATGTTATTTTTTTGCCTCGATGGCGAAGGTTGGTTTTGCGTACTCATGCGATGGCCGTATCCCTCAGTCAATAGGCCCGCTTTCACCATGTCCGTAATTAAATGTTTTCATTTCTCCCGTTTTATGTAAAGTCAGACCAGCCCCGCGTCCGCCCTGTCCCGCTTACCCCCGCGGCCCCATGGCTATTGACGGAAACGCCTAGCGCACTCTGTTGGGGAGATATTCAATCATCTTGTAAAGCAAGTCATTTGACGTAACACGTTAAATACCAAAAAATAATTTGCCGACCTACCTACCTATTATGTATTTCAACGAATTACTTCTGATAATTTCACATATATATTTTTTTATTTTATATTCTACCAACTTGTAAGCCACAATAATGTAAGAAATAATTTTTGCATAATACTGTTTATTACTAACTCCTGCGTAAAAAAATGTATATATATATTAATTACACCCAATTGTCACTGCACTTGGACAAGGTTCTAACAGACTTCTTTTTTTAAAATGATCTTTGAATGCTAAACTATTTCATATGTTCATTTCTATAACCAAAATAATTCTCAGAACCATCACGTTTAATCAACATATTTCCGGAGATACAAAATCAACTTTCATTTGTTATTATAATATATATTAAATCCCATACAAAGTTCTAGCGTCATTGATCCCTTCCGCGCCGGTGTATAGTCGGGAAACACGCCAAAAGCGTGCCCAACATATGCACACGGTTGACATTTTTCACATGAGAACGGGTCGTTTCTTCGACTCGTTCTTGTGTTCAACACCTCGGCTGTAGAACGATTTGCCGGCCTCTGTGTTTCCTCCTTCCTACAACACGGGTCTCTTCAAGACCAATTCCTTCCTATCCTCAAAAAGACTCTCCACACAGCATCTCAGATGACATAGGCCATAAAGGAATTTTTTTCCTCAGGGCCTCTTCCTGTGTGGAGTTATTGTAAAAAAAAGAAATTATCACTCTCTTATTTATGACAGCTTAACGATTCAGATATTCTAGCTAAACTAATCGGTTGACACAGCTTTCTGTGTTTAGTTGTGTTACCTAAACTGTTGTGTATTTTATATCTACACCATTTTGTAGTGTTTGGTTAGAAAAGCATAACTGATGTAGTAACCTTATTATTATGGTATACCATGTTCTGAGGTTTCTAAGTTAGAAAGATGAATTTTCGGAATCTATTTTATTATTATGCCCTAGCTGGTTGCATATGGTTCATAATGGTAAGTATACGTCCTATTTAAACACTTTCCTTTAATATATATTCAATTAAAATTACTTTACATAACATTCAACTTCACAGCCAGAATTTGGTAAATAGAGTATGAAAAAACGTCCTTGCAAACTTTGACACCTCATATCTAAAACAAGGTAAAAAGAAAATCAAACCCTATCGAAATGTAGTGACGCAATGTAAAAACCGCATAGACACATAAATAAATAAATAAATTTTATTCCATGGTAAACCCAACAAACTTTCTTGTGTGTATAACGTACATATGAAGTGACGTTCAATATGACATAGCCTTGACACCTCCAATCTGCCGACACAACAGCCAATGATCTGATCACCTGCTAAGTGGTACCTTGTCTATCTGTGAGTACACACTACACACAGTACAGTACAGGGGCAGGAGGCTTTGTGTCGCTTCACGTGACCTGCAATGACCCGTCTAGGTGGCTAGCCTCTCACTCTCTCTAGTCACTGGTCACTATTGCTCCGGGCACGGTGCCCATTGACAGGCTCAAGGAAACTGCGATGGACTGAACCGTCAGGCATATGTGATACAGCGATTCGTGGTGAAGAAATTACATATGTTAAATTATAATAATAGGTATTACCTTCTGAAAAGTTTTATAATTGTTTCGACGGTCCCGAAGAACAATGACGGATTGTTAAAAAATAAAAATTGTATTTTTATTGGCTTATTTTGTTGATTTAGAAGTCTGTATTTTCGGAATTTCGAATGAAATTAGATGAATTGAGGAATATCTAAATAACACTTTATTTCTTGGTCTGAAAAACAATCAAAAAGCAGAAACAAAATATTAAACAGCACTACTGCAAAACTACAAAATCGCTTATTCGACATTGTCCTTCGGGACTGTCGATTTATTGTGTTTCTAAGTAGTCTTTTCCTTCCTTTTCTATTTTCTAATAATATTACAAACATCATCTTATAATTCGATTCCTAGCTCCATAAATCAATTTGGGAGGCGGGCAAGGGTACCGCCGCGCCGTCTCGTGGACCATTTACTGGATAACCGACATCTCTATAATAGGTTACCCCAAATGGTTCTCTAATTCGCAAGGGTTCCCAGGTTTGTCTGTATGTTGGTTTGTCTGTATCTTGACTGCGAATGCGTTTGCCCACCTGCTCCGTGATAGACCGGATCGAGGGAGACGGGCTGAGGAAGACGTTTTTACCTCTCCAGCAGGACTATGCCGGAACATCGTCTTGCACCGCAGTGGGAGAGATAGATTTATACGTACGTCATTCCTGGACACACTGACCCCCAGATTCTTACCCATCACTCATCTTTTTTCCCTTCCCAGAACTTCCTCTTCTTCCTTACCTAAAAATAAATACCCTAAATAAAAAATATGTGTTTTCTCAATTTCGTGTATTCTAGATTTTTTTGACGTTTGAAGAAAACATTATTTTGTTATTTAATAATAATAACTTTTTAAAACTTTTTTCATGTTTCAAAATAATCCAATTTAAAGACATTAAATAATATTTAAAATTGAAAAATCTGACAAGTAATTTTAAGAAATTTTTAAAATGATGTTGATTTATACGACATCTTCAAAAATAATAATTATAGCACATATGAAATACCTTGGAAATATTTTTTTATTCGATGAGAAATTTCAAGTTTATAGGACAGATAAACAATTCTTTTTGGCTGTATAAATTATGTGTATATTTTTCCATGATCAATTTTGTGTCAGTTTCTTCTATGTTACGTTTCTATTATGAGGTTTAATAATCAATAATAAAAAATAAAATAAAGGTTGGTTGTTTATGTTTATCAATTGTATAAACCCACCTTTATTAGTAAGCCTGATATGTTCAATATAATCTGAAGGGCAGCTCTACTACCCTAACATAAATACACTTTTGAACCGATTTCCATGTTTCAACTTCTATAATACGATCATCCTAATTTAGTCGGCGCGCGCCTGGAAATTTCTTTATAAGAAATTTATTTTATTTATTTATTTATTTATTTCAAGATTTTTGTTTTTACAATACAAATGATTACATGTGCAAGGTTATATAATAATTCATTTTATATTACTACTACTCCATAAATTGAGCTCAAGAGCTCGTGTTTATGGGAGGAGTATTATCATGCAAAAAAAAAATTAATAGTGTTTTAGTGAGATGTTTAAACAATCATCAAAGAACTTATGAAAATAAATACAAATATTACTTGACAAAGGTACATAATTAAGAAATAATAGTTTTAATATTAGATATAACAGTTCAAGTAAGGACAATAACAGTATGTATATATACTTTTAATATTAGATATTACAGTTCAAGTAAGGGTAAATTAAATTAAATTAAGGGTACAATATATCATTATCCAATTTCAGGGACTTAATTTGCTTTTTAAATTGTTCATATTTCAATGTTCCCGTTATATTAATTTTGTTTTTGGAAAATAATATATTGTACCATTTTACACCTAAATATAAATAGTGATGCTGAGCCGTGGTTGTTCTAAGCACAGGGATGGCTATTAAGCCATTAGTTTTAAATCTATTGCTTATGCTATCAGAGGGGTGATTTTTTTGAATAAAATATTCTTTATATATTTGATATAAGGCGTTCCTCTTATACAATTCTATGATTGATGGTACATTAAATTCCCGAAATAATTCTAGAGTAGGGAAGTCGTATGGTTTCCTAAGGATGATTTTTATAATTATTCTTTGAATTATAATTATGGGCTATAAGGAAGATTTAAATGCCCCTCCCCACCCAATAATGCCGTACTGTAATAAGGACTGAATTAATGCATAATAGACCATTTTTATATTTTTTCAAATCAAACCATTCTTCTTTCGACGCCAGAATGGCGCTGAGAGCAATTTCAACTTCACGCCTAATTTGATACAACGATCACGTGAGCCATCTATCGTAGTAACAACATATCATATTGACAACTTAGGTTTAACGATCTACCCTCCCGTATAGTACTGTACACTGTATGGCCACCGACACAGTGCATTTCTCACCTCGCACTATGTGGAGTAGATAGTACTGCCTAAACATCACATAGACAACACGGTATGTTCCTAACTCACATGGTGTATCTATCGCCTATCTACTCCAGCCGGGCACATTGTATGGTATTGTATGTTGCATATAGGCCACATGGAATAGTGCAGGTTAGTGATTAGTGTTTAGAGGTCGAAGGTCACGACCTACTGACAGGCTAATGAGAGATGAAAGGGAAACTACGCCGGAAATCAAACACGTGTTATGTGCTATGTAGGTCAAGTGTGGTGTTATGTGCAACAAGAAATAGGTGGTAGGTTAACATAATATAATATAACCCACCCTTGTATGATGCTTGATCCCAAATTATACCAAGTTCCGAACGCTTCATTTTATTATTTTAGTTTGCGCCAGTATTTTCAACATATTCTTATTTTTATAAGGAAATATTATTTTAGGATATAGATTGTGCGCAAATCATCAAAATATAATTTCTACAGTAAATATTTCAAAACTGTTCTGTTCAAATTCGTGAATACTAATATTTTTTTTATTTTTTGATGACTAGCTTTATTTTCAAACTTTCAGCAGGAGGGTCAGCAATAGTTATAGCTTCAAAGAATAGTAGAATAGAAAAGTATCGTACGAAAAAACGGCAAAGAAAATTCAAAAAAGTTTTATGAATTTGTACAAGCTCGTGATGGAAAATTCGTTGCGTTATTCTATAACATGAGAAAAAATACAAAAGAAGAATTTAATATCGCCAGAGCTCGCCATTAGAGAGTTTTGCTGCTTAAGGCGATCCAATAGTCCAGGAAAAAAACAAAATCGGATTTCACACCCTTTATGGGAGGAGTTTAAAAATACTTGAGAAAAAGCTCTCGGAAAGGTTGGAATAGGTATTTGAGATATTTGTTTTACAGGTTGATTTCGTAAAGACATGTAAAAAACGTTAATTCCTTTTTTATGCATTGTTTATTGTAATAAAACGGAAATTTAAAATTGATTTCACGAAAGCAAGCGGCGCGGAGCCACACGTCAGTCGCGTGACTGACATGAAATGGGTTGTGTCCAGTGCATGGTTCTTGTGCCCATGGGATAAGGGTCACTTCAAGATCCAAATTGTAGAATGCGGGCCGTATTGATTGTTGTCAAAAATAACAACGAGAAAATGCATGTTTTATTTTATTTTGTTAAGTTCGGGAGTAAATATCAATTTTTTGCGATTATTATAAAATAAACTGAATTTGCCACATTATACAATAAAACTTTGTCCGAAAAGGGGTTTATAAGTAGGAGAGTTTGCACTGGAAAGTGTTTTTTATAGACCTTATACTTTATTTTATTCTAGGCTTATTAAAAGACTTTTTTGACCGATATTTTTAAGGGCCAAGATATGTTCTATACGCAGTATTTAATTGAAGCATCTAAAAGCGATCAAATTTTCAAAACAATAAACATATGATTTTTTTATGATTTTGCATTATTTAATATGACTTCGTCTTAACATAGTTTTCTTTACATAAATCTGACTGAATTTTATTGACTTGAAAGAAGTCTAAAGACGTTAAATCGCACGATCTCGGTAGCCAGATCGCGTCACCATAACCATGTACTTTTTGATAAAATATCAGGATTTGCATACGTTGTACAACTCTATAACCCTCCATGGTGATTTGCCGTACACTAATAGGTACCAAACAATTTACAACAAATTTGACAGATGTATTTTTATTAACAATATGGCTGCTATAACCTAACAAATTGTGAGTGTCCCTATTGAAAGATCCTTTATTTAAAATACCTATATTGTGGAAATCTCAAAGATAGATCTACCTTGGAGCTTCTAAACTGGAGAGAGCTGGCACAAAACCGAGATGAGTGGAGAAAGACACTTGAGGAGGCCAAGACCCACTAGGGGTTGTAGAGCCAAGAGTGATGATGATGATTGTGGAAATCTCAGCATCACGAATCGTCGCACCTTTGTAAACTATCATCTTTTAGAAAAGCGTTGCTTATGGCTTCAGCCATGTTTGGTGCCCAGAACTGATTAGCAAGGTTCTTCTCATTTTCCTTTTTACAGCATACCTAAATTGTGGATGCCATTGTCCCACTAGCTCTACCTTAGAGATTTCTTTTACCCACCTCACTAGACAAAGTCTGTTCCGAGGACGGTAAATAACATATAATAAAATATATTAAAAAAGAAATGTATATAAAAAAGATAAAATAAAAAATTATAAAAAAAATATATTAAAAAAAATATATATTAAAAAATATATGACTATATATACACATATGCTTATATTTTTTATGAATATTTACATGAATATACAAACATATAAATATACACACATGCATACATCCATAGTGTTGTTATATTAAATATTTACATTCAAATTTAGTTTTTGTTATTTCATATATTTCCATAAAAAGATTGCATACGTAATTTAAAATTCGATATTAGACATATCTAATATTTAAAAGTGGATACCAATAACACGTTTCCTTGTAATTTCTTGTTTGAGGAAGGTACACTGAGTAAATACAGTGTGACGAAAAAAACCTCTTTCAACTCAAGAAGAGGATAACGACATCCTATACGTAGCAGCAAGCAAGATTTATATGTTCAGTTATACCTGAACCAGGTGTAAAAAAATTTGCCAGGGAACAAGATCATCAGATTGATGATTGCATTTTTATCCCTAACGCATGCGCCGAGCTGGCTTACAGTTAAGGGGATAGGGGCGATCAATGTCGCTTGACAAGGGAAAGAAAGAGAATAAATAAGCAGAGAAAAGAGAACAACAGGGTGTATGTAGCACATGCCCTACCCACTTATATCTATAGCCCAGAGTTAATCTTGCTACCTACCAGCATCCCTTCAGGCAGGCATCTAAAAGATCACGAGCCCTCAGGGTTTGGAGTGTAAATAAAGTTCTTTTCATTTTTATATCCGACACCGGCTCAGTACGCTCTCGATGCTCCAATAACGGAATTAGCCTTTCCGTAACAGTTAGACTAAATCAAACTATTTTTTTTAAATTGATAAAATAATATCTTCAAACTTCGCAAAATTACTTTGTGGCATCATTAATTATATAATGAATAAAATATCACTTTGTTTAAACCACTATATTATAAACAATATCTACATGTTTCGATATCAATGTTATCTTCATCAGTATTATTTAATTAACATATATCCGGATGAAGATAACATTGTTATCGAAACATGTAGATATTGTTTATAATATAGCGGTTTAAACAAAGTGATATATTATTCATTATATGATAAAATAATGTTTAAGGTAAGATTTTTATGCATAACAAAAATGGTAACAGTTATTATAAGCAATAATTATTAGCCTGAAACACTCATCTACATTGAAAAAATCTCCCGAGAAAAGATACATGCCGCCGACGGGACTCGAACCCGCGTCCTTCTGATATCCGGTCAAATTCTCTACCATTGAGCTACGTCGCGCGTCGGCCTTATCTCCTGCCCGCCAAATAATTCAATATATACTAGTGTTTTATTCAACAATTACTGCTTGTTACTGCTGGCGGCATGTATCTTTTCTCGGGAGATTTTTTCAATGTAGATGAGTGTTTCAGACTAATAATTATTGCTTATAATAATTTATTTTTTTTAACTTTATTTATTCACATTTCTTTGTACATATAATGTATAAATAGCAAATATTATATAATAACATAATATATAATAACAATTAGTATGAACAAGAAATGAAAACCCACTAAGGCACTGCCTGAGTGTGGGTTATATTAAAACAAAATACTATATTTCCAAGTACCCAAATTATAAAATAGACTTTAAAAAAACATATAAATATAAAGATAGTATAAAAAGTTAAAAAGTTAGTATTGCATAGGTAGAATAAGTGAAACAGGTTTTTTTCAGCTATTAAAAAAATTAAATTAAAAATATGGAGAAAAAAACACAGTTTTTTAATTTATTTTTTTTAGTTATTATAAAAAAATAAATAAACAGAAAACATATTGTACTACAGTTTAGAAAGTTACAGAAAGTGAGTTGTAGAAGGATGGATAAATTTATAGAAAAGCGTTTCAATATCTACATTATTCAGCCATAATTTTACCTCTTTTACATATTTTATCATTTTATTTATCATTTGAGTTTGTAGTGGTAGAAGGTTAAATGTACGAGGACCAATGAAACTGCTATGTGTCTGCAATAATTTAGTATTGGTTTGTTACCCTTTGTGCTTTGCATAAAAATCTTGTCTTAAACATTAGTTTATCAATTAAAAATAATAATTAATATTTGACGAGTTAAAGTATTTCACGAAAAAATGTAGACATAATTTGTCTCGACGCAACCTAATGAGAGATTTAGCACTTACAATTCATTTCTCATATAAAAATAAAGTTGATTGTTTGCAGGTGGAAAAATGTAATAAGCAGTAATTGTTGAATGAAACACTAGTATATATTCAATTATTTGGCGGGTACGAGAAAAGCCGACGTAGTTCAATGGTAGAGCATTTGACCGGATATCAGAAGGACGCGGGTTCGAGCCCCGTCGGCGGCATGTATCTTTTCTCAGGAGATTTTTTCGATGCAAATGAGTGTTTCATTATTCTGCAATACTTACAATATTTTAATGTTATGTATACCTACATATGATGTACCCCATAATTAAACTGGGTTTTTGTGTGTAGGGGGGGGGGGAGGAGGGGGCCTGAGTTATTTTATTATTGTCATTTGTTTATTTATATGGTGTATTATGCAGATTAAATTTCCTTTTTTTTATGGTAACATCACCACCATAACACGGACATGTGCCTAGCATGGTTGTCGAAAAATCCACAAATTATTTAACCATCAAAGCAATGCATAAAGAAAAATAAAAAATGAAATTGAAAATCTTTTACATGGTTTTTTCATATTTTTGGATCTTTTTTGTAACATTTTTCATTAAATTACTCCGAGAAACTTATAATAATTGTCTCATTTTTTTTTTTACATTTTGGAACTGGGAGAATAATTGCAATATCATCTTTATAAGTTTGTAATGTTGCGTAGTAGAAATTTTATGCTTTGGGTTTTCTGACTTCAAATTCTTAAAATAATGTTCATGTGAATACGAGTATTTTCATGGTTTATGTGTTTAGAATTGTTTTTATTATTAATTTTATTTTTTAAATATCTTCATTTTAATGAATAAGTTTAATACTTGATTTATTTTTTTATTTGTTACTTTGAAAAATACTCCAAACCTTTTATTTTTATTTTCGTTATTTGTTTTTGGGGTGTTATGCCGTGTTGCCCTACCTCTAACATCAGGGCAGATCCGACAGATGTGATCTGCCGGATCTGCCTTGATGTTGGACGCTGCAACGCTGTCCGAAACGTTGGCTGAAGAAGGAGGTAGCGCAACACGGCGTGACACCTTAAAACCAAATAACGAAAATTCTTTTGGCCGTGAAAATCTAAAAACGTATCTGTTTATTTTTGTTACATAACCTCATTTATTGATTACATTCCTGTTATGAGATAGGTATTGTAATATTATTGTTGTTCATTATTGTATGGTGATTTGAACCTCTAATTAAAAAATAAGCAAAGATTAGATATTGTATAGTGATTTGAACCTTTAATTCAAAAATAAGCAAAGAGTACATCTTGTAAAGTGATTTTTACCTGAACTTCTGGGAAATATTTGATAAAAGTTTAAACTAAAGGGAATTAGTCTCAACGGAAAACCAAAAATTTTTTTTTTGCAAAGATTGATTCCAGTTTTCGTTAACCGACGTTCCTTAGAAAAATATGATATTGCTCGTTTTCATTTATTAAATTCAATAGCTTGCAGAAGTAATTTGAAACTAGTTGATTTCAATCTCCAATAAAATGGTAAACGCAAAGTTAATGACGATTAAGAGCATTTTTCTGCATTATATTCTGAATCCATTAATGTTTCCAGCAAATGCTCGATGTGAAAATGTTCAGTCAATTACGGTTACTCATTTCGACTCGGGTATCCATTTTCAGCATAGTAAACGTCAAATATAATGACTTTACGATATTGCTGGAATTCAATCTGTGTCCGGCCATCTAGTGGTTTAAAGAGTATTGGTGGATTGCATTCACCACCACCCGCTCTGTTCTACCAGTGGGTACCTACATTGTGCATATATCTGCAAGTGTACACGTGGATGACTCTTCCAACCATAGCTGTAGT
Source organism: Limnephilus lunatus (assembly GCA_917563855.2). Taxonomy (NCBI): domain Eukaryota; kingdom Metazoa; phylum Arthropoda; class Insecta; order Trichoptera; family Limnephilidae; genus Limnephilus; species Limnephilus lunatus. Next base: position 11,495,841 of record OU830602.1, on the reverse strand, counting down.
GTAACTCTTTCATAATACGTTGGAATTTTACATTTTTTGGAAGCCATCCGACGTGGATTTTTGGATAAAGACCTATTTATGATATTTTGTGGACGACGTTTGTTTCTTTTTCTTTTCTAAGGTTACCCGATTACATTACTGTGAGGCAAGCCTGATCCAGAGAGATCTTTTGATCTCTCTGGAGAACATCGCCTTGCACCACAATGACAGGGATGAACTCATACGGCCGTCACTCCTAGACATAATGACCCCCTGATTCCTTCCCTCCCTCGTTCCATTTGCCATCCCAGAACTTCCTTTCCTAAAAAGACCCTCCACACAGTATCCCCAAAGATGGCGACATCTGTGGAGGAACTATTTTCCCCTGGGCCTCCTGTGTGGAGCTAAGGTGAAAACAGTAAGCAAAACAAGTTTTGGTTCAAGAGATTCAAGAAAATGTGTAAAGTTGGGGGCTCTCGCTAAAATTAAAATAAATCATCTGTGCAGTTCACACGTAGTAAAAGTGAAACCCTTAGAAAACTAACTTCGAGAGAATGAGACAAATGTCAGGAGTATCAGGAGTAGGATAATTGAAGGGTTTATTTATTATAAAATTGTTAACAAGTTTAGAAAATATTTTACATTTTAAGCACAGCATAAAGCGGAGGCCGATCAGTCTATCTCATTCTCTCGCAGGCTTAATCCTATATATTTATGTGTTTGTCTCTTTTTAGTGTCGCTTATTTTCGTTTCATAGATTTTCAAATCACAACTTGGCTAAAAAAGTTTTGACTTCAAATTCAAATTTTTTAAAGATTTGTCAGTGTTTCAGACAATCTAGTGATTTAACTGGTCTACGCTAGTTTAATATCTATAATATTTTAATAAAGGTACAATTATGACTCTTGGCATTAAGAGAAATGATTAACGAAAAAAATTTTTTGCTTCTATTTGAGAATTGTATTATTCGTAACAGATTTGAAACGGTATTCATATTAGATCTTTCGTTGGGCCAACTACATCGATAGTGTTTCCCATTTCCTATTCCTAGTAGACTCCAAATGGAATAAAATAATATATCACTTCTTGATATCTGCCGTATTCCTTTTTATTTTAGAAATAACATTAATTCCCGGCCACAGATTCAACGTGGCTTTACTGATTATACAGGATGGTCAAAATATAATTTCTTAATTTTCGAATGGACATCCTTTGACTCTGTGTCGCTTGGTTCCATGAACAACCTGTGTAAAACAACTCTCAAATACATTCCAACTTTTCCAAAAACGTCTTCTCAAGTATTTTTAAATCCCTCGCAAAAAGAGGCGGGGATTCCAATGTCGAATTTTTCAAGGACCAGTGGATCACCTTAAATAAATTAGTTCGGGTTTCAGCGAATACATTTCAAGCAAAACTTGAAATAAGATTTTTAATAAATGTATAGGTACCTATCTACTAACCTAGTTGAAACTAGTTGATTTCAATCTCCAATAAAATGGTAAACGCAAAGTTAATGACGATTAAGAGCATTTTTCTGCATTATATTCTGAATCCATTAATGTTTCCAGCAAATGCTCGATGTGAAAATGTTCAGTCAATTACGGTTACTCATTTCGACTCGGGTATCCATTTTCAGCATAGTAAACGTCAAATATAATGACTTTACGATATTGCTGGAATTCAATCTGTGTCCGGCCATCTAGTGGTTTAAAGAGTATTGGTGGATTGCATTCACCACCACCCGCTCTGTTCTACCAGTGGGTACCTACATTGTGCATATATCTGCAAGTGTACACGTGGATGACTCTTCCAACCATAGCTGTAGTGTAACTCTTTCATAATACGTTGGAATTTTACATTTTTTGGAAGCCATCCGACGTGGATTTTTGGATAAAGACCTATTTATGATATTTTGTGGACGACGTTTGTTTCTTTTTCTTTTCTAAGGTTACCCGATTACATTACTGTGAGGCAAGCCTGATCCAGAGAGATCTTTTGATCTCTCTGGAGAACATCGCCTTGCACCACAATGACAGGGATGAACTCATACGGCCGTCACTCCTAGACATAATGACCCCCTGATTCCTTCCCTCCCTCGTTCCATTTGCCATCCCAGAACTTCCTTTCCTAAAAAGACCCTCCACACAGTATCCCCAAAGATGGCGACATCTGTGGAGGAACTATTTTCCCCTGGGCCTCCTGTGTGGAGCTAAGGTGAAAACAGTAAGCAAAACAAGTTTTGGTTCAAGAGATTCAAGAAAATGTGTAAAGTTGGGGGCTCTCGCTAAAATTAAAATAAATCATCTGTGCAGTTCACACGTAGTAAAAGTGAAACCCTTAGAAAACTAACTTCGAGAGAATGAGACAAATGTCAGGAGTATCAGGAGTAGGATAATTGAAGGGTTTATTTATTATAAAATTGTTAACAAGTTTAGAAAATATTTTACATTTTAAGCACAGCATAAAGCGGAGGCCGATCAGTCTATCTCATTCTCTCGCAGGCTTAATCCTATATATTTATGTGTTTGTCTCTTTTTAGTGTCGCTTATTTTCGTTTCATAGATTTTCAAATCACAACTTGGCTAAAAAAGTTTTGACTTCAAATTCAAATTTTTTAAAGATTTGTCAGTGTTTCAGACAATCTAGTGATTTAACTGGTCTACGCTAGTTTAATATCTATAATATTTTAATAAAGGTACAATTATGACTCTTGGCATTAAGAGAAATGATTAACGAAAAAAAATTTTTGCTTCTATTTGAGAATTGTATTATTCGTAACAGATTTGAAACGGTATTCATATTAGATCTTTCGTTGGGCCAACTACATCGATAGTGTTTCCCATTTCCTATTCCTAGTAGACTCCAAATGGAATAAAATAATATATCACTTCTTGATATCTGCCGTATTCCTTTTTATTTTAGAAATAACATTAATTCCCGGCCACAGATTCAACGTGGCTTTACTGATTATACAGGATGGTCAAAATATAATTTCTTAATTTTCGAATGGACATCCTTTGACTCTGTGTCGCTTGGTTCCATGAACAACCTGTGTAAAACAACTCTCAAATACATTCCAACTTTTCCAAAAACGTCTTCTCAAGTATTTTTAAATCCCTCGCAAAAAGAGGCGGGGATTCCAATGTCGAATTTTTCAAGGACCAGTGGATCACCTTAAATAAATTAGTTCGGGTTTCAGCGAATACATTTCAAGCAAAACTTGAAATAAGATTTTTAATAAATGTATAGGTACCTATCTACTAACCTAAAAGCACAGATTGAGAGGGATTCCGGGTTGCGAAAATTCCAAAAGCAAATGCCATTGGCAACTATTTTTAAAATTTTATGCGATGGGTTTTCTATTTCATTGTCTGTATATTATTTAATCGTTTCGATAATAAATACCCATCATATTAGTGTATAAAGCATGATTCTGGAAAAGATTAAAGTATTTATTTTTTAACATTAGGGTTGATTCTTGAGTTTTTTCACGTATGACAAACAATTTGATAGTTCCATTATAAATTTTACATACATACTCAGAACATTTAGAGTTAAGTGAATACTTGCCAGTAAACGATACACCACGTCATGTAAAACTCGGTTTCAGGCCGCTAATAATAACATTCCCTATGTAGATGGCGATAAGGTTTAAATTTATATAATAAGGTTTAAACACCGGCTGCGGCTTTTGATTTATTAACCTCTCAGATATAGACTTCTGTTTATTATGTGTCTCTTAGAAAACTGTCAAAACGTAATAATATTTGTGTTATTTACGATTTTTACTAAAAGCTTCATAAATCACGTTTTGGGAAACGTAACCTTATTCTAAAAACTGTTTTGAATAGGTTATGAAATAAACTTTCAAATTGTATTATTACAAATAAATAATAACATTTGTAAATATTGATATTTAGAATGCAAACATAAAAAAATTGTAAAAATGACCCACGTGATATTTTATGTGAAAACGGTACTAAAATCACAGATTATGTAAAAAAAAAATACTTATTTTACCGTACAAATGTATAATAAACAATTTTGCCACCTCACTTTTTTACCATTTCGTACAAAAATATTTTAATAAAAAACTTACAACGTCTTGAACAAATGACAATCAAACAAGATGGAGGTTCCATTCGGCTCAGATAATAAATCTCTATGTTCCATAGATATTTTTGAATACAGACGCGTAGCGTTGTTCATTATCGATATTCCGTTTTTTATTTCATGGTAATCCGTATACTAGTGATGGAAATAAATCAATTTTTGTAAAATCTCGCGCGTTGACCTCAAAATACGCTCTAATGTCTTGACCGCTATTATTATATTTGCGTCTTTTGACGCTCTAATGTTCCGAGTGGTTCGAAACAAAAACATCGCTAAAAACCGCGTTTTATTTTGTGTTACGAAGCTCAAGCACAATTATTTTGGAAAGATTTTAATTTCCCACATTATACAATAAAACATAACTAAAATGAGGTTCGTAAGTAGAAGATTTTAAACTTCAAAGCAGTTTTTGTAGTCCTGATGCAAAATTTTTCGGGGCTCAAAAAAAATACTTGTAAAAAATACTCGATTTTATCAAAGACGTTACTGTTCTACTCGAAATATTTAATTAAAGCATCTAAAATATTTCTGAGCGATCTAATTTTCAAACCAAAATCACATAGTACCGCATCACCTTAAGCTCACATTGTCATGGGAAATGACGTTGGCAGCAATAATGACTAGTGAACTTCAAATTGTTATTCTTTTTAACTTTATGAGTAAAACCTCATAATGGAACCTTTAATTAATGAAGACAATATTAGCGAAACTCCATCGAAAATTTTAAACAGAAAAATCAGAAAAAGATAGGTCACATCTGGGACTCGAACCCAGGACCTATGACTTGCCGGGTCAGTGCTCTACCAACTGAGCTAATGTGTCCCTCACTGATTCGGTCATATTTAACTGTATCATTCTTCGACCAAGAACTACCTTAACGCATATTTTTGTTGACTAATTATCTTTATGTATGATTGCAAGATTCAATCAGAACTTAATGCTATCTAGATTGTGTCTTGGATGCATTTATCCATTTTTTATTTAATATGCGACATCTATTGACTTTTCTGCAAGTCTAGGATGAATATTTATTTGAATAGTTGGTAGATCACTAACCCGGCAACTCAGACTCTAGATACAAATATCTACAGCCTGTATATCGGACGAATATCTACAGCTCATATGTTGGACAAATATCTATGAACTTCAGAGTGAAGACTAATATCTACAGAGCTAAGGTCGGATAAATATCTATGACGGTCCCAGTGGTGACGAATATCTATGGAGCGTAGGTGGGACTAATATCTACAGGGGGCAGCTGAGCAAGAGGTTGTACGGAAAAGTATAAATGACTTCAATTACGTAATACTAACCTAACCTAACATAAATTAAGTTTTTTAAACTGTATACGCAATATTACGTTTTGCCAATATGCTATTCATAATTGCAAATCCAACCTCTGCCAGTGATGTAGATATTCGTCGACATCACTTTTTCCATAGATACTAGTCAGCAGTTTGAGCTGTAGATATTCGTCCTCACTTTGGTTCTCATAGATATTAGTCAGCAGTTTTACCTGTAGATATTTGTCCTCACTTTGGTTCTTATAGATATTAGTCAGATTTATTCAGTTTTTGGAATTCCTGTAGATATTAGTAGACGCCTTCGGCAACTCGTAGGACCTGGGTTCGATTCCCAGATGTGACTGTATCTTTTTTTGGCTTTTTACTCTTCTTTAATTAAATCATCCATTATTTAAGTTTATGTCGATCTTCGAACGTTATATTATGTACAACATTTTGTTTGAATAACGTAATAAACCCATTTTTAAGTGCGGGATAAATAAGTTGTTATTGACGCGTTACCAGTAATTACTTTACTTTCCCGACACCAAACAACCCCTCTCTACCGCAGGGCTGTACATTCTTAATTCAATTTCTCTATCAGCCCCATATTATATTCTCACGTTCGTATCTGACTAGCTTCATAAATTCATATCAACTTCGGTGTGCGATAAAAACAGTAGCACCAGCCGCTGCCTTATTCAACCAGAGCAACAGGGACAGATAATCCTGGGGAAGGTGGGGTAAATTTCCACAACGGGAAAGTGGCAAAAAAAGTCCAGAAAGGAAAAAGTGGACCGGAGGCGGCAAAAGTGGAGAGGAGTGCCAACGGAAACCAATTAAAGCTGTTGATAATATACTCTTTGTTCGCTGCGGAGATATCCGCTTTGCCCGGTGCACCATTTGACATCTACCATTTGCCCGTGTGTCTGCACTTGGTAGGTATCGACTGGGAATATCGGACATATTTATCGTTTTAAGGATCATGTGATTTTTACTGTTTTTACATTCTGCCATATGCCTACTACCTAATACACTGACTACATCATTCCCTTTTGCTAAAAACACAGTTCAATCACTTGAAAAGTGACCAGATTTTCAATGCTATACTTTTGAAAGACATTTTTAACGTCATTATTTGAGGAACTATCTCTCATTTAATCTACATCTTTATATATCTTTTTCTCAAATTTTGATTTGTAGGTGATAAGGTATATATAGTTTTGTTGTTAATTTTAATAGGTTCTTAAATGACTTTTTTGAAGTGAAACTTCTTGCACGCTTGACTTGGGGAGTAAGCTGGTGAATTCATGACGAGAGCGTTACGAAAAGTGTGATCTGGTGAGGCGAACGGAAATTTAGAGGGAACGTATAGGTAAGTTAATGAAGATAGAATTAGAGAGAATTACGTTTCGTATATTACTGTAGGTGCAAGAGAGAGAAGTGCGAGCACACATTTTCTTTCTCTCTTTCTCTCATAGCCAGTTAAGTTTTGTATGTATGTAGGAGCAAGAGAGAGCAGTGCGCACGCACATTTTCATGGTATGGCAGAGGTGTTGGTTATCCAATAAATGGTTCCCGGGCGGCGGTATCCATACCCGCCTCCCAAATTGAAATACTTGTTTCTCTCAACTGTCAATTTCAATATTAATCTGCTTTAACAATTGCACAATCTGGAAAAAATTACATGTCGTCATGTCTTATCTACCAGTTTTCGAAATCAGCATGATGAGAATAACTTTGCAAACAAGATCCAAGCAGATAAGCTTTCCCAAATATTTTAAGTCATTTCTTGGTAATATTTTGTAAAAAACAATATTACAAAGTGTAATATCTATTATCTTCAGAAAAAAATGAAAAACGCTAAATATTATTGTATTTTGCGATTAAAAGCCAAAAAATATTTCCGGCCAGCATTTTAAAATTGTACATTCAGCATTTTATAATTACCAGACTTTATTAACAGGCCAACTTTTTAATCAATCAAACAAACAACAACGGAAAACACTCCGCAAGGGAAACAAAAAACGTTGGAAATAGCCCTAAAATAATACCTATACATTCCATAAAATATCTGTTTTCTGAGTAGTGGAGTTAAACTTGGTGATTTAAAATGATCTAGGCTCTGCATTTTATTCAATGCCGGACTTTTATATACTTTATTTCTACTTTTTTCTACTATATTCTACTTCTGCCTACTTTTTATTTACTTTGTCTACTTTTTCTACTGTTATCGATTTTCATCTGCCCCTTACGATGTTTTTTTTTCTAATTTGCAAGTTATTCTAGTTTAGCCAGTCGTGACCTGCCACCGGTAAAGCGGTAATTTTACTTAGAGTTTGTCAAATAAGAGTAGAAAATATAAAAAACGGAACCACATAATTTGTAGGTTGGCAACACCAAATTAACTGCCAAATATTCCTTTAAAGTGCAATGACACTGAAAATATAGAACGCTGTATACACATTTAAAAAAACATATTTTTATTCTTAAAGAAAAAAAGTTAAAATCAAAAGAAGCACTCTTGTTAAGGTACCCATTTAATGACAATAATTTGATTGGTGTGTATAGGTTTATGGGTTACAAAGTGATTGGCTTTAATTTAATTTTACTTAAAATTGATAATAACAGTAAGTAGAAAAGAAGAATCACCAATGGTGAGTTTAGTTACACTACTTTTAGGTCCGAATGAGTTAAATATATTCAGATCTAAAATTAGACATGATCGAAAGCCCGGGCAATGCTAGGTACTTAAGCGAGTATTAAATAAATGTGAGCAAATTCAAAACTTTTTTCTGTGCTTTATATTTTAAAACAATATCGTTATACAAAAAAATGCAAAGGTATAATAATAATATACCTATAAGTAGGTATCTGTATTGCAACGAAAAAATATTTTGTTCGCTTTTACCTATGTCTTTTTAATTTTTTTTATAAAAATATAGGTTACACAGCTTTACTTTTACACCATGTGTTATATTTTAGTATTGCCATTTGAGCAACAGTGGGGCCCTCCTATGTTTTCCACTCTTATTTGACAAACTGTTTATTTTTTATTTTTTTTCGCATGAATTCAAAGAGAGTACATGTCATACCTACTTAATTACCTATACCCATGAACCATACAGGCGTCGTGTGTTCATTTATTCTTCTGGTTCTTTAAGCCCTCCATCGCAAAACAAAAATCTTCTGCTTATAACGATGGTTGTAGGAGTTTTATCGTTTTCAAAATTACTAACATTATCCCATATTTTTATGACTGGCCTCTTTTGATTTGATTATAAAATTCTGCCCGAATTCATGCAATCTAGATGGTCTTGGATAAACCTATTAAATATTATTTAAATGGGATATACTTAATATAAGTTGTTAATAGCGCTTGAAAATCTATTAAACAATGAAAAATATACTCAAGCTTTTCCCGAAACCACAAAGCCGCCCCCTCCCCCCTGCCGGGTGGTGTTTGTGAAAAATTTACCTCATTTTTCAACACCGCGGAAAAAGGCGGCTTCCGAACAAAGGCAGCATTAAAGCACCAATAAATCTCCATGCATCTTTTCTTAACCCCATACATCGGGGAACGGAGGCAGCATGGGGTAGTTAAAGTTTCACAGATAATAACATAAGAAGTATTATTTTTCTGCTGTTTTTAAAAAATCATTTGTTAATATCCCTTCATGCCCCACGTCAAATACTGTTTTTCCCCGAGCGTGGGGCATAACGAGGTTTATCCCATTTGTAACAAATGTAGGTATAATTTTTTTTTAAATTTAATATTACATATATTTTTTTAATTATATATTTATATATATATACATAAATAATAACCTCATCTAAAGCACTGCAAGAGGCGTGTCGCAGATTATTCGTGTGAAATTTTCGCGATTTTCAATTAGTTTTTTTTTCAGTTTTTTCCATTTGTGAAATGTCAACATTTTTAGACCTTAGTTTGTACTTTTTTACATTTATCATTTAGAATTGGAAAAAGTCACCGCAAGAACGTGTAAGAATGTATTACAAAACCCCATCTCATTTAATTACTGATGGAATTAAAAAAGAGAATATATGACGCAAATGTGAATGGTAGAAGAAGTCGGGGACGCCCGAGAAAGACATGGCACGACCAAGTGAATCAGATACTTGAGTCGGGCCATGTCAAGAGTCAGAATAATAGAAGAGCATGTATGAGACGATGTATGATTGTGAACGAGGCAAGGAATGTGTGCCAAGACCGAGTTGTTTGGCGGTCCGTTCTCTCTGCCTACCCCTGCGAAGAAACGGCGTTAGTTAGTTAGTTAAAAAAATATTTTTACTCTGACTTAGAACGGTTTTCAATTTGATAAATAATTTTTTTTAAAGAGTTGAACAAACCACTGTAACATTACCTGCTTATCAAATCCTTATTTTCATTTGCGGCGTTGATCATTTCTTCTTTGATTTCGCAAAAGGTATATACATAGGTACTATAATTTGAAGAAAAATATCATTGCATTGCTTAATATTTTGTAATGTATTTGTAGATTTAAAAAGAAGACTGGTCTATATTCCTGTTTTATATCCAGTAATGAACAAGTTTCCGCTTTAACTGGGAACCTTTTAGTAATTTTGGAAAAGGGTAGTTCACCCTCACACTTACCTTTCCCTCCTCCGACAGAAAATGGCGTCCAGTGTGGAAATTCCACTGGGTGAGTGGATACCCTTTTCCAACCCTTCCAGGTGATTTACCTAAGCCTCAAATTGATAGTTGTACCCTTCTTATTTGCGGGTTTAGCATCATTAATAACATTAAGGCAACCCACCCGCCGGGAGCTGGCATTTAAAAATGGACGGTTATATGTCTTGTTTCTCTAGAATGGCGGAATGCCCTATGTATACAAAACCAAGCTGGCTTAATGAATTTTACCTCAATATATCTTCTCGCCAACCTTCTACAATTCTGCAAAACATTCGCTTACTTATAACTGCCAGCGGTAGTTAGGTATAGTCTGAACCACCCGTATACATGGTGTTTGGTATTAAAAATCTAATATTTTTTTAACTTTTTCAGCGATTCTTATAAAGAACTTCTGTTTAAGAAATTTGGCGATGTTCATAGTGAAATACAATAATATACAAAAACAAGTGTGCTTTAGACCACACGACTGAAGTAAAACTTCACTAACTTATATCTCCCTCTCAACTTCCGATCACACTTTTTATAACGCTCTCATCACGCATTTACCAGCTTACTCCCTAAGTCAAGTGTGCGAAAAGGCCCGACCATTCGCCTCGCCCGATCACCGTTCGCATCACACTTTTCGTAACGCATTCACCAGCTTACTCCTCAAGTCAAGCGTGCGTAAAGAAGTTTTACTTCAAAAATAACTTAAGGAAACGTTGGAAGATTTTTAGAAAATATTTACAAATTAAAGTATTTGTGGATATTGTGTCCAACCAGTGCAACTTCCCTATGTAGGCGGGTTATTTTCAGTGCGTCAATTCTTATTAATGTGTCTAAATAATATTAATTCGAATGATCTTAAAATTATCGGCGATGAATGAATAAAAATTCTTCACGTTATGTAGTTGTCTAATGATGAGAGTCGTTTAAGAACATGTGACATAAATATATGGAAAACAGATATTTTTATATACATACCTACAATTCATTATAAACCCAGAATAATACATTTTTTTCATTAAAAAACTTTAAACAGTTTTAATAAAAATCGTAATGGAAAGCCAAACTATTGAACAGATTTTTTAAGTGAAAACTTCTTTAGAACCGTTGTGTTTTGAAACTCGATGAAACAAAAAACGGCGACACTAAAAAGAGACAAACACATACATCTATAGGATTTAGCCTGGGAGAGAATGAGATAGTATCATCAGTTTCCTCTGTGCGGCACTTCGTAGCCTATCGGTCTCCTCTTTGGGCGGTGCTCCGTAGGGACCCCGCACACTTGTGTACTTTATTTTTTTAAGGTTCCACTTCTACTGCGTGTGAATTGCATTTTTTTTTTAAATATTAGCTTAGTACATAAAACTCTATACGACAATATCCGACGCACAATTGAACGCACCACTATAACTTACATCCACGTGGTCTCTACATCTACAATAAGTAGGTATATAGACTCACCAGAACTTACCAATTTAATAAATTTTCATATTCCGTCAAGATCAACCCGGCAATCCGATTTATTTTATTTACCTACCCTCTTGTAGAACAAACATTAGAAAAAACTCCCAAATTCTTCGTGTATGTACACAATATAATACAAAATTTCACAGCATTGACATTTTTAGTAAAAACCTAAAGAAATATCGATATGAAGTAACGCGTACGATCGATTTTTAATATGAGAATATAGAATATATCGTGAGCATCTCCTATCCTTTTCTTATATTCCTCTTCCTCTCTCCTTCCTATAACCCAAAATTAATTATAATATAATGCAACTTCATTTCTGATGTACTAGCATAAGAAACTTCTGTGGCTTGACTCCAGTTCAGTTATATATTTATCACTGTATATTTATGTATTATGTAAAAGCTGTTTGTTTCTTACAAATAAATAAGTAAATAAATATTGTAAAATTATCAGACCAGTTATAATCTACTTAACCTAACCAAACATACCCAAAAAAGCAGAAAAAATATTAACCAGAGGCCTAGATCATTAATATTTATTTTAATTGTATAAATTTGTTTTAAAATAATTACAATAAATAAAATAATATTTGTTTTCAGGTATTTCCAGAATACATCCTCAGGATTGGGGGCCCCAGCCCTCCGCCCAGCGGATGTATGGGGGCGCAGCCTCATCCATCACTGTGCCCTCCGCCCCCGCCTTGCCCCCCCTCACCACAACGGCTCCTGCAAGAAGGGTGGGGGTAGTTGCCACGGGAGACAAAGAACCACCACCTCTCCGCCATACTGAAGCTACACCACTGCCGAGTTCAGTGTTTAGTCCCTAAAAGTTGCTTTGGTTTGTCCGAGTATTCAAATAACTGGGATAGATAATGTTAGAATTTACTTCATTCAAATATTTATGTGTTTCTTTCCAATGACTTATTTGCTTTTCACAAATGAACTACTTCGGTTTTGCTTTGATTACTGTATTGTGCCTACTGTCTAATACTCATTTATTTTCCTCCCATTAACTTATATAGTATTATCGGTAAGGATTGAACTAACGCACTAATAAATGACTACGTACTTATTACTTTCTCCCAATGGGAGTATAAATGGTAATACATTTTCTACGCACCTTACTTAATCCAGTTGATTGGTCATTACCAAGGTTCGTAGAAAACGTAATACGTTTTTTACGAACTCTGGATTATTACGTCGTATACGCAGGTCGTTAGTTAGTTACCTAAGTAACACATTATAACAACTGCGGTTAAAATATTATTATCGCAGAAAACATTACACGCAGATTAGCTGCACAATAGAAACCTAGATTATTTTATTATGTACCTATACTTAGATTAGTATTAATTAAAGATGTTCAAATTAATAACTGACTTAAGTTGATACTTAAAATAAATCAAAATCTAATCTTTCACAGGCGACGATAGTTTAATTATTTTATGAAAAAGCCTTTTTTGCAAGTTATGCTTGAAAAGATTAAGATAAATTAATTGTTTGCACCCTTACATACGCGAAATGAATATGAATAAATAGTTTTGTTCATGAACAAACTTTTTTTTTCAAGAAAGGCATATAAATACAACATTGTATCGGTGATTTAATCCGATATTGTATTTGTAAGCCTTCTTGAAAACTTTGAGTTTCAAGCGCAAACAATTAATTCATCTTAATATTTTTACCTTGAAAAAAGTGTTTTGGCATAAAATAATTAAACTAGCACCATCTACGAAAGAACACATTATTATTTTTTTAAGTATCACCTTAAATTAAAATAATCATCTTTGTATACACCACTACTTTTAATAAAAAAATTCAAAATGATAAAAAACCAAAGGTTGCTCCATCAGATATAATTAATTGACTACACAAAAGTACACAAAAAATATATTTATTGAGTACCTGATGTATCTACATGTATTTGGTGTGAAAATTGCTAAAAAATATTAAAATGTGGAAAATTATGATAAATGGAAAATCAAGATGAAATGGGGTGAAAAAATGTACAGTAATGTAAAACGCAAAACATATTTCCAATTACATTATTGTCCACGACGGTAATAATTGGTAAAATGTTATAAGGTTATTTGGTCAATTTTGACTTTGTCAAATTGAACATTTGTCCATTTGAACCACATTGACTTGAGCTTTTGTCCACTTGGACTTTGTCCAAATGGATATTCATTTGAAGAAATTTTAACAAAATTGTGACTGTTATTCTTTTGAACCAAGATCTATTTAACGAGCGCACTTTTTTTCATTTTATATTAATACCGCACAAGAGACCCAACTGCTGGAGTCTGGAGACAGTGAGACTATGACATCCTCAATTGAGGTATGTTGTGAGGCTGACGATTGTGGGAGGGGAAGGATATTGGGAAGAGCGGGTTCAAATATATTCAGCAAACACGGTTAAAGCCGTTTCAAGCAACGTTTCAATGAGGATCCATTTTTTTATTTTATTTTTTATCAATGTTCTCATTCAAACTTAAACACTAGTTTCTTCTAAAACAGCAAACTTATTGACACCATGTTCTATGTCTATTATTAAAAAGTTAGTGTTATTAAAACCTTGGTGAAGTAAGCTTGGCTTACGAAACATGTCGGTTTTTATAATCAATAACAGTGGTAAAAACAAAGTAATTTATTAATTTGAATTAAATACTAGTATTTTTTATTTATTGTATGAGCGTATAACCAGAGAACACCAGAAATATGTCATTTTTAAATCAGTCTTTAGACGTATTGACTCTTTTCCACAAAAAATTATAAATTGATTTCGAAAGATTTTTCTTTTATCTAGTAAACGGATATTTTAAATTTTCAGAAAAAATGATAATTTTTAGTATAATAAAAGTTATACCATAGGTCGTTGGCGGATTTGTTAAATTTTCAAAAAAGTACATGTATTATACAACACCCATTTCAAATCATATAATTATGCAGTAAAATAAATCAATACATTATCTGGTAAACGTATGTAACAGAATTTTATTTTTAGTTTAAATAAAATCAAAAAAAAATATAAGTCCTACATGTGTTTCTTGACGAAAATTGGTCCGTTTGTGTATTTATTTGCGCATTCACATACTAATATATTTCAATTTTTATTTACATTCTTATTTTGCTGAGACATTATTGAAAAATGAATACTTATGATCCAAAAATAATTACAAAAAGTACATATTTTTAATAGTTTTATCAACACGCCTTTCTTTGGATGTAGGTATAAATTAAAGCAAATTTGGAATGAAAAAAAATCGATATTGAGTTATAATTTTAAAAAGCTGGTACGGAGAGTAATTAATCTTTCTCATTGGAACCGCCCTGAACGATCGTAAGAACCTTTTTCGACGAAATGTAGATTTTCGGCCGCTGGCTGGTTATACGGTCTTAAAGTTCGTGTTCATAATTAAATTTATTCTACAAGTTTAAATTTTATTAAGTCCGCCAAAACGAGCGGAATCCGAGCGGTAAGAGGCGGGGTGTGTGTGTGACGTCATTTGGGCTCTGGAGAACACGTCGCTTGGCATTTTTGTATCGGATTTTTTTTCATTCTTCAACAAGGAATTCCAGTAATTTTTTTTATCAATTTTAACCGTCTATCAGAATTAATGTTATGTAAAAAAAAATAATCATAATTTCATAGTTTAATTAATTTTTAGTGTTAGAATTTTTGTTTCTCCCGCCTAAACTTTTCTTGTATTATTATATTATTATGTTCCAATCACGTTAAATCCATTTCATGAAATAATAACAAAAAATACATTTATTTGACAATATATTGAACCTATTTTTTTTCACATAAATTCTATTGACAAAAGGGTTTCTCCGGGAATGCAGCTGGTTTTCAGCAGTGCATATAAATGTGGTAAACTAAAGATGAAATATTGAAAAGCCATCACTACATTATTTACAATAATGATTAAACAATAATTATCATATTACGTGAAATCAATAAACTTACCTGCACAAAACTAGTAGGTTATGGCGAAACTTCAGATGTCAGATGGATAGAATACGTAATGGTTGTCGGACTGGCCTTGAATATATCCTATTTCTGACATGGTATGTAGTTTTTTAAACAGATTTTGTATTAGTTTTATTATTTTGTATGGATTTGTATATTATGGACACTTACTTAAACTAAAAAGATACATAAACCAGAAAGCAAGCAAAAATGATTGGCCTATACCTCTCTCATCATAAACAAACCATCTCTCATGTAATAGAAAGAGATGCACCATAGACATTCCGTTCATCGTACAAACCGGCGTCAGAATTTTTTTTGGTTTACAGCTTTTAAATCATTTTTAAGAACGTTTAATTTATTCTAAGAATAATAATATAAAAATATATATATATACATATTTAGAATCGATATTTTTTTATCTCCATGAACATATGTTTTTAAAGTCGAAATATTTTTTCGAAAAAACTTTCCTATTCGGAATGGTGATCTGACCCCAGGGCAATGCTGATGATATCTTTCGATTGATAGTATATATTATTTTAATGAATTAATTGTGAAAAATTACAAATCAATCAAATAAAATTTACTTGCATGCCGAAATTCGAATTGGTGGTCGAGAGCCTTACCCTCGACCAAAGTCGTCAAAAGATTTTAAAGTAAAAACCACCTCAAGCCAGTCCAGAACACTGAATCGAAACTGCCTCTTATTTCAGTACATTACATAAAACCCATTCTACTTACCATACATAAAATTGTTTTAATTAAAAAAAATAAAATTTAAATAATAAGAGGATTTCGTAGATGTTATTAAATTTTCAATATTCAATTCATATCGCAATGGATCGGCGAGTTGCAATGCTTCCGAGCATAACATGCTACCCTCTCTACCCCCTCCATACAGTGATATTAATATGAACTCCCCTCCAGCTCGCCCGGAGATAACATTTTATTAGCTAAGCAGCACGAATGCCAACAGCGAATACAACAGGTCCCCTTAACGACTGCAGGGACCTTTACTGCTTATTAAGGCTAAAATCTTCCTCTCCTACGAGCTTTAATATTGTGAGCTTTTACCCGACTATACTCGCCTGGAGATAATAACACTTTTAGAAATTTATAAAAGCACAGGATGATTGGAAAAGTATAATTTCTCATTCATGTGTACACAATTTTATAGTAACATTGGGAAGTTTTGACCTACAACGACGTACGTTATAATCTGCGCATTCACAAATGGCGCCAATTAAATTATTTTAGTTTTTTAACACTTTTCGCACGTTATGCTTTAAAATATTAAGGTAAATTAATTAATTGCGCCCGTACATATTTATTATATGAATGTAAATAAATAGTTTTGTCCATAAACAATCGCAAATTTTTCAAGAAAGGCTGACAAATCAAATTTTGTATCGGTTACTCAATCCAATATTGTATTTGTTAGCCGTTCTTAAAAGATTTGAGTTTTTTTATGGACAAAACTATTTATTCGTATTTATATTGCATATGTACAGGCGCAAACAATTAATTATTCTTAATATTTCAAAGCATAAAGCGGAGATCCGCAAAGAATGCAAGGCTGATGTAAGCGTAATGAGTAAGATCAAGAAAGGAACGCTCCGATGGTTCGGGTATGTAGAGAGAATGAACGAGGAAAGGAGTGTAAGGAGAATATATGACGCAAATGTGAATGGTAGAAGAAGTCGGGGACGCCCGAGAAAGACATGGCACGACCAAGTGAATCAGATACTTGAGTCGGGCCATGTCAGAATAATAGAAGAGCGTGTATGAGAAGATGTATGAATGTGAACGAGGCAAGGAGTGTGTGCCAAAACCGAGTTGTTTGGCGGTCCGTCCTCTCTGCCTACCCCTGCGGAGAAACGGTGTGATGGTTAATTAGTTTTCTGACAGATAATCATTATTGCTATCCGATATTCTTATCCGATTTTTATTTATATGAGACAGTTATTAAGACACTACCTGGGTTACAAATAAATTCTTGTAAAATTTTGTTATCACACAAAAGACAGCAGCCAAAAATATGAGGATAATGTTTAATTATTCATTTTTAATTTGATGTAAGAGATCGAAAAAAATTACCTTCAAAATTCAGTTTACAATTTGGGAGGCGGTACCACCTCCCCGGGAACCATTTATTGGATAACGAACACCCTTGCCATATGGTTCACTACTTACTTCTTAGCAGGGATGCCCTGGTTCATGGGGCGAGTTTTGTCGAGGTCGGCGATTTGCCCAACTAATGCGTGAGGGCCGGATCGAGAGAGACTGGTTTAGTCCTTTTTAACTATCCAACTGAATTCTCTCGACCCATCGTCTCGCACCACAGTGGGAGGGATGTATTCATACTTCCGTCACTCCTGGACACATTTACCTTCAGATTCCTACCAAACCTCATATATTTTTCCTTCCCAGAACTTCCCCTATTTCCTTTCTCCAAAGTTGATATGTGGGATTTTTTTTCTCAGGGCCTCTTGCATGGAGCTAATAGTAGAAAAAAAATCACAATGGCTTTGTCCATATTTTGAGGCGTTGTCCTGGTAAGACAGAGATCCTGTGATTGATTTCCCGTTGCGATCGTTACCTTATATTTTTGAAGTAATAACTTATTTAACACCCTTGTAATTTGAAACTCTATGAAACCAAAAAGCGACACTAAAAAGGAACAAACACATACATCCATAGGATTTAACCTCCTAGAGAATGAGATTGAATAATCGGTCTCCTCTTTGTGCGGTGCTTGTTAGCCACCCATTTTTTATTTTCTCTTTATTATTGTGTTACATGTTTCAAAATACATTGTTGATCACTAACATCCTAGCAAGCACACACCTTTTATATGACATGTCTTTATGTTTATAATCGTTCACAGTAGTTAGAAACTACTACAAGTAGATGGCATTGAGTTTCAGAATCTCGTATGTCGCCTGCATTTATGGACGACACCCGTTGAATTTTATTCGCTATTCAGCTTTTTATGGCACGTCCATAACGGGACACCTACCCACCCCATTGCTGGGGATATCACCCTGTCTACCCAACAGGGCGAGAAATAAACTTTTTTTTATGTATTTTCAAGAATATTATATTATTAACTTATTACCGGCTTAATCAAAATAATTTGAAAACAATTTTTTTGTTAATTGTAGGTACTCTTTGTAAATTGTTCAATTAAATGTAATGGCAATATTTTTCTTTTACAGTCGTTTTAGAAATGACATGTTTTTGTTTTTGAAAATTTGATCGCTTAGAAGTATTATAGATGCTTCAATTATATACTGCGTGTAGAACATATCTTGGCCCTTAAAAATATTGGTCTTTTAAAAAGCCTATAAAAAAAAGTATAAGGTCTATAAAAAAACGCTTTCAATTCCAAACTCTCCTATTTATAAACCTCTTTTCGGATATGGTTTTATTGTTTAATGTGGGCAAATTAGTTTCTTTTATGATAAACGCAAAAAAATGAAATTTACGCCCGAATCTCACAAATAAAATACAATATGCATTTTCGCGTTGTTATTTTTGACATCAGGCGACAATACGGCAGTCGACGAATTTGGAATTTCAAAGTGAACCTTATACCGTCCACCAAAGAACGACTAAGTGGCCACTTATTTTCTGTCAGTACTCCCCCGGACGGAGCGGGAAACAGACGTTCGCTCGCTTCGCTTGTTTTCGTGAAATCAATTTTAAAATTCCGTTTTATTACAATAAAAAATGCGTAAAAAAGGAATGAAAGATACTATCGAAAAGGATAATAAGTGTAAGGGTAATGATAACGAAGAGGACCATATCATTAAGTAAGAGAGGAAAGTAGAGCAGCTCTTTCCACAATTCCGCTTGCGTGCCCTATCTATACATATATAAAAAAAATCAAAATATGTTTGTTTCTGACTATGTATGTGAGTTGTCTTGGAGGGGGGTTCGCAGGACGGGAGAAGCGGGAGAGGGAAGAGGGATGGCTGTGAACGGGTGTTCTGTTCTTGTCAATCGACGCTGCTAATTCTTCTTGAAACATCTCTAAAACAGATTCAGCATACCAGACTGTTTCCTATTGCAAAATGAAACAATATTTAAAATATATAAATTTTTACATGGATATGTTTAATGGTTTGCATTAAATATTAAAAATAGCAACGTGACTGTCTGATATTAAATTCTAAAGTAGGTACTTGGTACTCATGACTATATAGACCAGTCCAGCTTTCTTATACCTGCAACACGTAACAATGGCAGAGTTTGCAATCCAAGTCCCGTGTTATTCGCCAGACATGACTGCAAAACGGTTCCCAATAGGGTAATATTCCTGCAGAAGTTTCATCCCCTATTGCACAATTTCACCCCCCTCACTCGCAGTCACCCTCCTTCACCCCGGCTGCAAAATCTCACCCCCCGAATGAGAACGTTTTGTCTGAGCTTTCGTGCAAATGTTGCCCCCCTTTTGCGAAAACACTCGTGGTACTTAGTTGCACGGGTTTTAATGTTATCTCGACATGTGTTTATTTATTTATTTATTTATTTATTTAAGGAACATAAACAGTCATAGTAATAAAATATACATAAGAGGATGGCAAAAAAACAGACCAATTATTAATGTTCACAGATAGGTATTTAGAAACATAAAAGTAACTGAATGTAAACTAGAAAATTGAGAAAAACAGAAAAAATAAAAACAGAACTAAGCAGCAATTTAAAAAAAAATAATAATACAGATGTTAAGTCAACAAGTGATAAACATGTTATAAACAATAATAAAATAATTAAAACAATACTTAAATAGACTGCGAAATAGGTATTTGGGTTGGGACGGGTAAGGGGAGGAGAGGGATAAGGGAAAGTTGCCACGCAAGTAATATAATAATATTAGGTACAATGAATTTAGTCATGAATATGTGTTATTCGCACCTACATAGAATGTAATAAAGAAATTCTGTAACGACAGTAAATAGCAGTGAATATGTCAGCAAGTGTGTCTATATGTGCAAGTTTATTATTATAGTATTTACATGCCCTTTGTATAAATTCATTTTGGTTGGAATTAGTGTTGCATCTATCAATGTAGAAAAGGGTATTTTGTCTGCTGTATCTAGTCGGCGTGTGGAAATTTATTTTATTTAGCAGCTCCGGGCAGTCAACTTTTGAGTTAATAATTTTGTACAGGAGCATCTGATCAGCGACAAGCCTCCTATTGAGCAGTTTCGAGATTCGAAAATGTTTCTCGATTTCGTCGTAAGAATTGTATATGTTGAATGATTTAAAATTGAGAAATTTGAGAAATCGCTCCTGAACTCTTTCTAACCTGTTAACATAAACAATATAGCGCGGGTTCCAAACCTGTGAACAGTATTCCAGGTGAGGACGAACATGTGAATTGTACAGAATCAGATAAGTCTTAGTATTTTTGAAAAATTTGCATGTTCTCAGTACAAAGCCTAGACTCTTTGTTGCTTTGGTGACAATATTATCAATGTGTTTATCAAAAGTAAGTTTAGAGTCCAAAATAACCCCGAGGTCACGTATATAATCTTTATTTGTTAACAGAGATCCAGAAATGGTGTATTCATGCAGTATTTTTTTATGGTTACGTGTGAATGTGACTTTGCAACATTTGGAAATATTGATAAAAAGCTTATTTCTGAGACAGTAATCCGTCAGTCGGTCAAGATCTTCTTGTAAACGCACGGAACAGTCATGGGACCTTATAGGAAGGTATATTTTCATATCGTCGGCAAATAGTAAAATTTGAGCATTGTGAAAACATGTAGTAATATCATTTAAATTAGATGTATTTTTTTCATAAAACATAGTATTGTATACCATTTTTACTCACTCTAGTTGATATCCTTTAATCCTTACAGTTCAATAGAGCGCACTGCGAGACAAAAATATTTCGTTTACCCAAGTTAAGGCGATCCACTAGTACAGGAAAAAATCGAAATCGGAATTCACGCCCTTTTATGGGAGGAGTTTAAAAATACTTGAGAAAAAGCTTTTGGAAAGGTTGGAAAAGATATTTGAGATTTTTTTTTTACATGTTGATTTCGTAAAGGCCTGTAAAAAACATTAATTCCTTTTTTATGCATTGTTTATTGCAATAAAACGGAATTTTTAAATTGATTTCACGAAAATAAGCGGCGCGGAGCATAACACGACTGCTCTCCGCTCCGGCCGGAGGAGTAATGACGAAAGAATGGGGCGGCTGCCAGTCGTTCTTCGGTGGACGGTATAAGGTTCACTTTGATATAACAAATTCGTCGACTGTCGTATTGTCGCCGTGATGTCAAAAATACCAACGCGAAAATGCATATTATATTTTATTTTGTGAGGTTCAGGCGTAAATATCATTTTTTTTCGCGATAATTATATAAGAAACTGATTTTGCCACATTATGCAATAAAACCATATCCGAAAAAGTGTTTATAAGTAGGAGAGTTTTCAGTTAAAAATGTTTTTATAGACCTAATACTTTATTTTTTTCTAAGCTTATTAAATGACTTATTAAAAAAAATGACCGATATTTTTAAGGGCCAAAGTATGTTCTACACGAAGTATTTAATTGAAGCATCTATAATACTTCTAAGCGGTCAAATTTTCAAAACTAAAACATACGATTTTGTATGATTTTGCATTATTTAGTATGGCTTCATCTTAAGAATATTGTCGTGCCTGCCCTCTTATCTACACATTATTGTGCATGTAATCTGACTATACTCCTTCAAATCATTAAGAATGAGTGTAATTTTCAGTCGCTTTAGATTTTTTTGTAATATTCCCGAGAAACAGGAATCAGTAATTAAAAAAAAAAGTATCACATAGCAAGAACCCTGTCAAGTCCAAAGTTGCACAACGTTACAGGCGGGTTGAGGAAAGAGCTGTAAGAAGAGACATTTGTTTATGTTCGAATATGTCCAAAAATAAGCGCCATGAACATTTACTTTTTTAATATTTTTTATACATTATATGCCTGTAAAATAAATATATACATATTTAAAAGGGAGACAAACATTATCGGGTTTTGAAAACACTAACAATTCTTGAATTCCTCCTATTTCTTGATAACTTGGTCATATAGGTTAGTACTTATTTCTGCTGAATGCGCTCTATTATTATTCAGATTTCAGTCAAGCATATTGTCAAATAAAAATTCTAATAAGCTTAGGTATTTTTATTATATACTAGAACAGATTTTTTTAAATGCTTTTAAATAACGCTTGGAAAGCAAGCATGCTGAATATGACACCAGCATCTATTGTAAGAACAGTGGCATAAATATACATATGTAGACTTACTGAAAAAATCTAGTATTAGCATTTCCTAAATATTTTCATATCCTTTATTAATTAGTAGACCCATTATTATCATATTCCTATCCCCTGCCTTCCTCGAACAACTTCCTCCGACACTTTCTGTTGAACTGCACCCCCTTTCCCTCGTGGCTCCTGGGGATGCAAGCGATGGGGCTGCGACGGGGGAGTGGGGGGATGTTGGGGTGAGGGTTGAGATAGTATGGGGGGTGCACTTTCTACGGCTCCATTCGCGGGGGCGGGACTGAAGCCATCTTGATTTCCTGAAATAGAGAATGTAATATTAATGGTTGTAATTCACTTAGCTCTCTGACTTTTACCGCACATTTAATTTCATCATTCTAAAAAACCCTTTTCAAATTATGTTATTTTTTTTTAATAATAGCTCCAAACAGGAAACCCTGAGAAAAAAACATTTTTGGGGATGCTGTATGAGGATTCTGTGTTGGGAAAGGAAGGAGAGGAAGTTCTGGGAAGGAAAAAGGTATGAGGGGTGGTTAGAAATGTTAGGGTCCATTTGTCCAGGAGTGATGGACGTATGAACCCATCCGTCTCACTGCGGTGAAAGGAGATGACTCCGGCTGGAGAGGTCTATCTATGTTAGGTCTCTTAAGGTGCCTATGGCAGGGGTGTTGGTTATCCAATAAATGCTTACCCGGGCGACAGTACCCACCTCCCAAAACGAATTTAATGATGTAATGAAATATTTTTATTTTTCAAAAAATCAAAAAGCAGATACGTACTTTTACATTATTTTGGAGCATAGAAAGGTTATGTGTAAAATGTTCCTGAAAAAAAATAACCGAAATAAGATCTTGAAAATATTTCACGAAAAGGTTTCTAGAGTTTTCAACAGAAATAAAATTAGTGACATAAAAAAAAAGTGTTGTGTGGAAGAGGTCTGGGGATTGAAGATGGTCTTTGCCATATTTAAGAGGGCTTTGAAGAAGTCTTTGTTTCAATACGAGAAGTTTTAAATAGTACCCCAGTAACTAGTGAAGCTTTCGTATTCTAACTTTTACTCATTTTTGTCTATCAATTATTTTTCCATATTTAGCTAATTATTTTTGATGCTATTTTTGTAATGATTTCTGTTACACATTGTATTTAATCATCAAGGTATGTTAATTTTGGGCCTTTAACAGAAAAATTAATTAAATTACGCTGTCTGACAGAAGAATCATTTCAGACCTAATTTTATTATACAGAGTCATGAACAACATAATTGACGGCCCTGCCATCGTTGCTACTATTAAACTCCATGTACCGACAAGGTATACTAGACAAAATATAAAATAATTTTGTAAGATATACACAACCAACAATCAGTCCCACTCACTTACCAATAGGATGCATGATTTAGGCAACAAGTTTGGTGGTGTTGTAGATATACTCGCTGATTCCGTTTATAATCTAAAATGCAATCTAAACCAACAATTTGTGGAATCCTATAAATGATTGTAACGTGGGTATAATATATTTAACGATTTGATGTGTTATTGTAATGTTTTATATTATATTTTGTTCAATTTTATTGTCAAATATTATATTATTTAAAATATTTCACGGTTTTAAGCTATATTATTCAATAACTACTTGTATATTCTTAAAATTTTTCACTTTTATAACTTTTGGTATAAACTCTATGTATGTGTAATCCTCGATAACTTAAATATTATTTTATAATCTATTTAAAAGCCCCAATGGGCGTATAATAACAATAAAAATAAATAAAATGCCTGTTATACATATATACTAAAATAAAAAAAAATAATATTGAATATAAATATATTATGTACTTGAAACAGTTTGTAAAATATCAAAAACCATTGTGGAGAGCTAGTTTTGCTTCCTTTGATAACTTGTTACTAGCGACAACTGAATAATAAATACATTTTGAACGTCTCTTGTACTTCGGTCAGTTTTATATGCAGCTCGAATATTAAATATGTGCATAAATAATTTTGCACCATAATTACAAATTAAAGTGGTTTCTGCATCGTCCCTTTGTTCTTCCGAATAATATCCTAACTAAGCTCAGCGAGCAGGGTGTAGGGTGTAGGGGGAAGGGGGAAGGGGGTAGGGGGTAGTTGGTTTGTTGAGAAGTACAAGGAGTAAGAGCCCGTTCACACTTCCGTCGGAATAACGGAGGTGGGTTCCGTCGTAATGACGGAAGCCCTAGGCCCCTGTTCACACTTCCGTTTTCAAGACGGATCCTACTCTACGAAAACAACGACCAAAACATTTTATCATTCTTCAGTAGACGGTCGTGCGCACTGCGCAATGCGCAATGCAAATATTGCAAATTTTACTATTATAAAAGTTCCTCTTAGTTTGGGCCGTAAAAGGCCGACAGCAAAAACTTTCCCTTGGGGCTGCCATAAATAGTTATAGGTGCTATTTGAAATGTACACATACCTACTTAAAAATAAAACAATTTAAATAATAAACTTTTTCTTCAAATCGGGAATGTATTGATGTAATACCAGCCATAAAATTACTTCAGGGGTCGGACCTTATTTGTTCAAACCGTGGGAGAATATTTTGTTTGCATACTTGAAAAGGAGAAAGTACGCGAAAATCATCCAGCAATTATTATAACTAAAATGACTAAAAAACATGAATGATATGACTAAATATTTTCTTGAGATTAAATAGAAAAAATCGCATTCTGGAACGAACATGTATATTATATAATAATATTATAAACGCCAAACGCGCGCCCCATAAAAACACAATTTGCCTGCTCGCTTGCGTCTGGGAGCGGGCGGTGGTGAAGTGTGAAGCGGGGTGTGGCGGGTTCAAAACGGATCCGTCGTCCCGCCGTATAGTGTGAACAGCTCCATTGAAATGTATGAGCCAGCGCGTTCCTTTCCGGCTTCACGACGGACGCTCTGCGTAGGCGAACTCTCCGGCAAAAAATGACGGATCCGTCTTCACGCCGGATCCGGCAAGTGTGAACAGCTCCATAGAGCCACTACAGCGGCTAGGGCCTCCGTCGTAATGACGGAACCCACCTCCGTTATTACGACGGAAGTGTGAACGGGCTCTAAGGGTAGGTACAGGAGGTAGTGGTTGGTACGTGAGCCGTGAGCCGTGAGCCGTGAGCCGTGAGCCGTGAGCGGCAAACTCCGAGTTCCCAGTTACACAAAGTAATAAATTACCGCCTTAACGGGGGACAAGGGAAGGTAAATAGCGAATAAGTTCGTGCCAGAGCTAAATTGGACTTCTTCCCGGCGAACTGTAAATTCACGCCGTTTGCTCTGTTTTTTATACATAATACAAGATAACTGAAAGAGTATATGTACTTACTAAAGCCTTTGTTTAAATTTTTGTAGGTAATACAAAATAGGAAAAGTCACGTAAGTAAACTATCGACGTTCATCCTCTTCTTTCTCACGCGTCTTGTTTTGAAAACGAAAAAGACCGACGATACTAGAATGTAAAATGTCTCGCTGGGACTAGTATAGTATAAATACAATAACAAAAGTGACTTGATTTTCAAAACAATTAATTCATCTTAATATTTTAAAGTATAACTTTTAAAAAGCTTTTCAATTTTACCAAAAAAGAATTTTTCCTCACTTATTTGAATGTGAATTGGATATTGTTCCGTTCCTTCTCAAAATTTTAAAATTCATTGTGTGTTCAAGATTGTACATACTTTGGTCTAGAAGTAGAAACCTTAGGTCACATATTTTTTGGTTGTTCGAAACAAATATCCTCTCTTCTATTATGCTTTATCTAAAATTGCCTCCCTACCAATATCTCATCTCTTATAAGTCTGAACTTGACCATATAATTTTGAAATTTGGCCATTTTATTGAAATTATTGTATAAATTCGTGCAATTTGAAATGATGCTCTAGAACGCTCTTGAAGGGTGAAAGGCAGAAACATATTTCTTAATATGTATACTCCATACATTAGGGTGCTTCAAAAACACATGAAAAAAAATCGAATTATCTCTGGGGCAACCTTTCATATGTTTTCATATGTCTAAAAAATTTACACAGTTTTTTTTTCAGATTTTTTAATAGGATTTTAGGGGTCACTATCGCAGCTGTGAAATTGTAGGAATTGACCAAAATGCATTGAAAGTTGGTTTTTAATGAACATTTATTTTTTAAAAAATTTTAAAAATGTAGTTTAACACAAAATTAAAATCAATTAAATATGCTTGAAGGCGCTATGTCACGATCGTAAATTCAGTCTAAGAATAAAGTACGTTATTACTTAAGATCTCTGATTGCAATACTAACAAGCTTAAAGATTTTTCCTTTTTTTAACACTGCAGGGGACTGGGGGAGGGGTGTGTTTGTGTGTTTAACCAATCTGTGACTTATTTACATGTTTAGTCTGAAGCGTTGCAATCATTGCCCTAAACGTCGCGTATTATCGAAACTTTGAACAATGGTAGCGACCCCTAAAATTTATTTATTTAAAAAAAAATGTGTAGATATATGTTTCAGGTTGAAAGCATTAACGGGGGTGCCCCGATAAAAAAATGAACTTATTATTTTTGAAGCAGCCTATACACAAAATAAAAATAATCGGTGTTTGTTTTTCACTATGAAGAGGTTACATATGTAACAATTGATAATTACATTCTAACTGACACTATAGGATTCAAATTTAAAGGGAATATGTTTCCTTTACATATATATGTTTAAAGATGTTTTATTTTTTATTGTAATTTCTTACTACACCAAGCCACTGCTGCTTTACTAAAAAATTATCGTCTCATCCAACTGAAATTCCAGCAATCTTTTTTACTTGATAGTTGAAAATTATTCCACAGTCTGAAAATTAAAAAACTGCTTTGAATATAATCGTAGGAACGTGCAGACGTGGAACTGTGGCAACTAAGAGCTGCCCCAACCTACGGCTTACTGGCTGCTTTAACTTTAACTTCCACATTTGCAAATTTCCAACAAAAGACCCGAGGCTCTACTTGCCTCCAGACGATTACATCTGGACGCCCCGGCGCAAGTGGGTGCTCTGAAACTTTAAAAATATATATTTTTTTTTTGAAATATTACCTCTCCGGCCTGGCCAAAAAATTAACCGATCTGGCCAGTCTTTTTTGATTTTAAATGTTTCTTAACTTTTTTATAGCTTGTTAGAACGAAAAGTTTTCATGACTTCCTCAAAGTCGGTACGGCAGAAACAGCTCGACATCGAATCAGTGTAAAATTTTTTTTAAACACGTAAACGTTTTTTTAAACATGTAAAAAATTTTTTAAACACGTTTTGCTTAAAAACATTACAAGGTCTGGACAGACCTGACAAATATTGTGCAGATAGTTTGTTGGTGCATGTGCGTTCTAGTGATTGGATGCTTGTTAGAATGTTTTTTGAGATATTTGTTTTTGTCTGAGTTACTCACTTATTTATTTTTTAGTATTTTTATTTATATGAAAATGAAACTTTTTGCCCTCTACAGTTAATGAATTGTTTATTTTAAATCAAAATTTGACACTGATATTAATCGAAAGAAGAAGAGTGAATCTGCAGTTACAAATTTTAAAAATCAAATCCTTTTATATGTATGATTTAAAGATTGCGACAAACTATTGACGACAATGTATTTTTAAAATATTTATTGTATATTTATGTATGACAAACAATTATTAAATTTATACACTTGCATAGCTAAACTTTTTTTACATCACCTCTACACACGAGGCCTTGCGAAAAATAATTTCCTTTAGTGTCTGGGGTGCTGTATGGGGGGTATTTTTAGGGAAAGGGAGGATAGGAAGTTCTGGAAAGAATACAGATGTGATGGATGGGTATAAATCTGGGGGTCAGTGTGTCCAGTAGTGACGGAGAGTCTTTTCGTTTTTTCCGGAGTAAACCTCACTCTTTTCATAAAATGCAGGGCAATTGAGTGCTTACTGAAGAAAATTTTTTGAAGATGTCTATTATAGATCTTATGAATATTTTATAAATGAATAATGATTTTATTAAATTAACTGACATTTTTCGGAGTAAAATACCGACAGAATAATCTTTCATTGTTGAAAACAATAAATATCACCGGTTGCATTACCAGCTTTTCTCTTCCTTCTCGCCGAACAGTTCATATTAGGTATGCATTCCCAGTCGCCCCAGTCAGATAGTCAGATGGGTCCCGCCACTGAACACATGATCCCTAGAATTTTCATCTATACCAACTTATAGAAAACTCACCACTTTCAAGTGTCATTTTCTAACCATTTCATAACTTAAGGCGATCTAATAGTACAGGAAAAAATTGAAATCGGAATTCACGCCCATTTAGGGGAAGAGTTTAAAAATACTTGAGAAAAAGCTTTTGGAAAGGTTGGAAAAGATATTTGAGAATTTTTTTTTACATGTTAATTTCGTAAAGGCCTGGAAAAAACATTAATTCCCTTTCTACGCATTGTTTATTGTAATAAAACGGAATTTTAAAATTGATTTCACGAAAACAAGC
Source organism: Limnephilus lunatus (assembly GCA_917563855.2). Classification (NCBI taxonomy): domain Eukaryota; kingdom Metazoa; phylum Arthropoda; class Insecta; order Trichoptera; family Limnephilidae; genus Limnephilus; species Limnephilus lunatus. The sequence continues at coordinate 11,466,580 of OU830602.1, read as the reverse complement.
GACGCGGAGCCTAACACGTCTTATCTCCGCTCCGTCCGGAGGAGTACTGACAGAAAGTAAGAGTGGCTACCAGTCGTTCTTCGGCGGACGGTATAAGGTTCACTTATCAATATCAATTCCAAAGTCGCCGTTGTGTCAAAAATAACAACGCGAAAATGCATATTATATGTTATTTTGTGAGGTTTGGGCGTAAATTTTTTTTTTTTGTGATTATCATAAAAAAACAAAATTTGCCGCATGAAATAATAAAATCATATCCGAAAAGAGGTTTATAAATAAGAGAGTTTGGACTGAAAGTGTTTTTTATAGACCTACTAATTTTTTTTTCTAGGCTTATAAAAATATTTATAAAAAATGACCGAAATTTTTAAGGGCCAAGATATGTTCTACACGCAGTATTTAATTGAAGCATCTATAATACTTCTAAGCGATCAAATTTTCAAAACAAAAACGTATGATTTTGTATGATTTTGCATTATTTAGTATGGCTTCATCTTAACATAACGTAGTGATTGAGTCTTGAACACGAATCTTGAACCTTGAATAAACATCTAACAAACAATCAACGATAACATTATGTGTCTTAAGTCTCCGATTATTCAAAAATCAATTTATAACGTTCACTACATACGACCGCAGACTCAACTCTACCAAAAACTAAGATCAAATATCGATTAAATTAGACCTTTCGACTTCTAAACCCCAGAAAAGTGAATAAAATAATTGTTTATCTGCTCAAGAAATGTGTAAGGCATGTAAGACGATCCAATAGTTCAGGAAAAAATCGAAATTGGAATTCACGCCCCTTTATAGGAGGAGTTTAAAAATACTTAAGAAAAAGCTTTTGGAAGGGTTGGAATAGGTATTAGAGAACTTTTTTTTTTCAGGTTGATTTCGTAAAGGCCTGTAAAAAACATTAATTATTTACGCAATTTTTATTGTAATAAAACTGAAATTTAAAATTGATTTCACGAAACCAAGCGACGCGGAGCCTAACGCCTGTTCCTCGCTCCGGCCGGGGGAGGACTGACAGAAAATGGGTGTGGCTAGTCAGTAGTTCTTCGGTGGACGCTATAAGTTTCACTTTGAAAATCCAAATTCGTTGACTGCCGTATTGTCGCCGTGATGTCAAAAATAACAACGTGAAAATGCATATTTATTTATTTATTTTGTGAAGTTCGGGAGTAAATTTAATTTTTTTTTTGCGATTATTATAAAAGAAACTGAATTTTCCACATTAAACAATACAACCATTTTATGAATAGGAGAGTTTGGACTTGAAAGTGTTTTTATAGACCTTAAACTTTATTTTTTTCCAGGCTTAAAAAGACTGTATTATTTAGTATGGCTTCATTTTAATTCAAACATTTTTTGTATATTTTTTACAATCATTGTATTATTTCACCCACTACCATAAGGAGGTCCCAGTGTTATGTCGGGTGAAGTTTACAGATCGGAAAGATACATAATATGCTTGATAATAATAGTGATTAGTGATTAGATTGTACATTTCTGATTAAGTTATAAATATATTACCTATATAGTAATTAAATTTAGAAAATTGGATAGGGAGTGTGGAAAATGTATGAAGGGAGTTTAGTTGGACAGAGTGTAAAATGTATGGGTATTGTGATTGAAATGTATTGTAGATGTAAGGATTCGTATTGATCGGTCAGTGGTTATGTTGGCACAGTATTTGTGACCTAACCAGACGTCGCGTGTTCAATTCCTCGCCTGAGTTAGTCCTACATCACGGCACAAGCAACATCTCCTACAACGTAATTTCAAATGTTATCAGGTCATTCCTAACCCGGCAATGTTTAATCTTTCTTTTAAAAATGTTTTAAAAAAAATAGCGTTATTTGTGTTTAGAAAGAAATAAGTTTGGATTCGGTTTTTGGATTATCATGGAGATGGTTGGAGATTTTAGGAACTAGGTAGATGAATTATCTTTCTGCTGTCGTAGTATGTAGTTTAGGTATACGTTGTTGGGTCGTTTGGTTATATTTCTGATGGTTTGCTTGTGTTGTAAGAGTGTTTTTTTGTTATTATATTTGTACAAGAAATGTGTTAGCTAAATTTTAGATGGAGTTTACATATATTTTAGACATTATACTCAATAAAAAGACGAATGGAGTAGTACCTTATCGGTCGCTTGTTGATCATAATATGTATTACCATCGTTTGGGCTTTTTGAGAGGATCAATAATAGTTTGAACACAGCCACTTCAAATGGTGATGCAGTATATTGATAGGGATAGGCAGAGTAGAGTAGAGTAGAGTAGTATATTATTTTGAGTGTTGTAGGATATTTCTTAGAGTTCGAAAAACATAAGAGATCTTGCGAATGCAGGCTGCAAAATGCTGAATGCAATTTCACAAAAAGAAAAAATTGAGCTTACTTCGGACGCTACAGCTTTCTATAGGTTTACCTGTTCGGTGGGTCCCGGAACGGTCCAGAACGCCGTTGCAACTCTGGCACTCTGGCAACTAAGCTTTTCTCGGCCGCCGAGAGAGCGCGCCTCGCTAGCCAAATTAATAAGTTTTATTCCTGACGCGACGGCGCTAAATTATATGCAGTGTGCAATGTGCAGTATGCGCACACACAGTCCTGCAGGCTGCAGGCTGTGTCGGCAGTAAGTAGCTGCCTTCAACTTGTACCACTGCGTACCGTTGCTTTTCTCGAATCTCATTATTTTATAATATACTAGCGAGTTCCCGGCATGCGTTGCTATCCCACTTAATAAAGAAATTGTTTCTCGCTGGGTGTCCTTTCCCATTCGTCCCGTTCCCCTTCCGCCTCCCCTTCCTCTCCCGGGTACCCTTCCTTTCACGCGTTCCCACTCCACCTTCCCTCTCCCCATTCTCCTCTCCCGCTTCCCCGTCCCGCTAACCCCCCTCCCGAGTTCCCTTCCCCCCTCCCGCATTCCATTCATAAGGTTTTCAAACAGCTCGCGTGCCACCTATTGCAATTTTTTTATAAATTTCATAATTCCAGAACTCACCAATATATATAGAAACCTTCGCAGATGTGCACACAACAACTCACTAAACGCATAATTTTCATGACGCGAGAGATTACCAATATATATATAGACCATCGCGGGTATGCACACATCAAAGCCCCAAAGTTTCATCGCAATCTGATGAATGGTTGGCAACGCATAATTTCATTACGCCAGAACTCACTATTATATAAATATTATATATAAACCATCTCAGGCATGCGCACATTAAATCCCCAAATCATATACTCATATCGTTGATGTATGATATTATCTAGATGTGCCCTGTGAAATGCAAAATGACATAAAAGTCAGCAAAAGCAGGCTCAAGACCCATTTATGAAAAAGTGCCTGCATTGTTTTGCGCCGTTTAGATCGCATAGTGCTTTGTGTTGTACCTTTTATCGGTCTAGAAGGTCTACACTGTCGCTAATTTGTGTATCAGCCGTCCGGACCGAGTTAATTTTTTCAAACACAAAAATATACCACTTCCGAATATTGTACAAGGTACACGCTGGGGACTTTCTTTTTGAAATGTAGTCTGCTATTTGACTACAACAAAAAAAAATACACCTTATTTATGTCTTTTAGACAGCGTTTTAATAAACGTAATAATGTTAAAGAGTTACTTTCGTTACCATCAAAGTTTCCTACGTCATCAAATCACCGCACTGCTTGTGACGTCACGATAATTCGACTACTAATACATAAAAGGAGGGCTTGCATCACAATTTGGAAGAGTTTTTAAACTTTTTTAAAGCGCGACCCGCTTTCAATAATAAAATAAATTATACTGTATTATAATATATGCAATATTTCGTCATGATAATTTTTGTTATTTTGTAAAACGAAAACCTTTAAAGTACATTAAACACAGATCTCAACAAAAAACCGTTGCAATATTTTTCAATTAAGGTCGCAAGTTAAACTTTTTTTTTTTAGCCACGGCTTTCCGAATTTCTACCGTTTTATAACATTTTTCTCTTGAACACTTTAAGTTTGTAAGTTAATAAAAAATATTTGCTATTTTTGAGGATAATATTTATACATTAAACATTGAAACGGTAATTATATGAAATTCCCCCGATAGATGAAAATCGTAAGCTATACTCCAAAAATTATTATAAACAATATATTTTTGATATTTTACAAGTTATATATAGGTATATGAAAAATTTCGTAATTCATTGTATTTTTAAAACCTTTTAAAGACATTTTCCGTGAGATTTTTGTTCTATTTCAAACGAGTCATATTTTATTAAACATTTTCACAATTTTCGCTTAAATATTATCGTTTTTAAGATTAGCGCGCTCCCTCTAACATTCGTATTTACGTATCTCCCCTTCCTCTTATTTTTGAGGGCTTGCTTCTGGGCTTTAAATAACCACTAATTTCTAACGTCATTTTTTATTTATTATACGCAAAAAACCTAATGTTTTGAGTAGATGATTCAAAACGTTAAAGAGAGATTATAGTTTTTGGCTAATATCTTTTGCAAAACAGAATAGAAACCTTTGAACATTTTTTTTCTTAGCAACTTTTTTAATATTTTTTTGTAGTCAGTCCGGAAAGCAGTAAATTTGCTTGCGGACCGCTGGTTGCTCATCACTGTGTTAATGATGAGCAACCAACTTGGGCAGCCCACGCTGCGTGGGCGGTAATCAGGTGAATTTTTCGTTAATATTTTCAAGCAAACGATAAATGGATTTTTTTATTAAACTCATTAAGCTTACGGACCATCAGAAAAAAAAATTGCAGACGCATCCGCCGGCAAAACCTGAACAAACATCACTCCATTAACCGGGCACCCCTGTTTAGTCACCAAACGTGGCGAACCACTTGGGGTAACCTATGGCAGAGGCGTTGGTTATCCAATAAATGGTTCCCGAGGCGGCGGTACCCATACTGGCCTCCGAAATTAAATCGATTTTCATAATAAAGTAAAAAAATATTTTTTTCCAATTAAATTTATGAATGTCTCTTGACCCAGACTTTGAAAACCACTTATATGCAACACAACTTGTGGATATTGTTCACACGGCCAATCCGTGAACAACTATTGATGTATTAGTTCGACAAATTACACAATAGGATAACTTGGTGGTCAGTTATATATTGCCTGGAACTCTGTATGCAAGACGGCGGAATTGGAAGGAGAGTTTTATTGCGAAATTACTGTTACTGGCGTTATTTTATTCTGATTCTTACTTAAGAGGGCTTGTCTAGGGTATACTTGGTCGAAGACTCATATATACCCAAGCAAGCATATTTTGATTTTTATATACATGTTATAATGTATGAAATAGCTTCGTTAAACATCCTACACATTTTCTCAAGAACATTTTTTTTAAAGAACCGAAAATGGTAACCCACTTACTTCTTTTTTTTTATTTTTTTTTTTTTATTATTAAAAACATACAACGAAGTTGCACTCCCATGAGTTATCAAAACTCATTAAGGGATCGCCAATTGGTACTTTTGAGAAGTTAAACCCAACTCAACCCAATATGTAGACACAATTTATGAATAAAAAATTTACAAAACATTTCACAGAAGCAACATACAGATACAAACATATGAAGAATCACTTTACAAATATTTCACAGAAACATGTCTTATAACATTTTATGAATTTGTATAACTCATTGACTCATTTGATTTATGTACTTTGGGTTTCAAAAAGTTAAAATAAAGTTTCCTCCATGATGGACTAATGAGATGGACTAAGAAATGCATAGATAAAACAAAATCAGGAAAATACAATATAAGGTACGGGCTCAAAAATATACAGACCTAATACAAGATGTTTACATACAAATACATGACGAGATTTAAGTAAGGTATAAACCGCGCCCATCATACTATAAGTTTAGTATTTGAAAATAATTAGGGCTATCAGAACAGAGTTTGTACCTACTTATGACTCGTTTTCCAAATAACATTTGAAAAAATATGTTTTCAATATATCATTTCGAGATTTGTTAGAGGCATATACCTGTCTCAAATTTTCAGGCAGTTTGTTATAGTTAGTATAGGCAATGTATTCTAATGATTTCAGTCCGAACTTTGTTGAGTGTATTTTTGATATGTGTAGTTTGTTGTGTTGTCGTGTATTATATTGGTGAACGTCGTTGTTATAGTTCAGTTTTATATTTGTGTGGGTGTTGCACTGAATAATATTTAAAATGGTGTTTGTTATCTCAAAGCAAGGAACAATCTTAAATGGCAATACAAGTGCGTGACGGTAAATATCTTTAACAGGTGTATCCCAAGGCAAGCCAAAAATGTTACGTAGGGCTCTATTTTGGATTATTTGCACCTCTGATATCATTTTTTTGGTAGCAAAACCCCAGATACTCGAAAGGTATGCCAAGTGGGAGTGAATCATAGCATAGTACAAAGATCGCAGTATGGCTGTGGGAAGCAATCTACGTAGTCTGTACATTACACCGGTCACTGGAGCGATCTTTGATTTAACATGGTCAAAATGGTTTTTCCATGTAAGCCGTGAGTCAATTAAAAGTCCTAGATACTTCGCGACATCTGTTTGTTCCAGTTTGTTTATTCCCAGGGAAATGTTTAGGCGTTGTCCTCTCCTATTCCCGAATAGCACATAGTGAGTCTTTTTAATATTAAGGCTAAGTTTATTAATTCTCAGCCACTCGGCTAGATGAGCCAAATCCCTTTCCATGTCCTTTTCCATTTCGTTTAAATTAGTATTATGGTAGAATAATATCGTGTCATCAGCATAAAGTTGAAGTGTACCTTTCACTCCCCATTTTGCAATATCATTTATATAAATCAAAAATAATAATGGTCCGAGAATCGAGCCCTGTGGTACACCACATGTTATATTTCTGTGATCACTTGATTCTTTTCCAATAACAACCGAACAGCACCTACCCGTAAGATAACTAGATAAAAGTTTTAGACTGTTGCCCACGATGCCCAGATATTCAAGTTTTTTTAATAGAATCTTATGATCAACCGTATCAAATGCCTTTTTGAGGTCTATGAAAATGCCCGCTGCATATTTTCCTTGATCTAAGTATTTTTGAAGAGTTAGTATAAAGTCAAAGGCAGCACATTTCGTGTTGGAGAATTTTCTGAACCCATATTGTTGAGGCGTAAGAATATTATTAGTTGCGAGATATTTTGTTAGTCTATTTTTAATTACATGTTCAAATACTTTGGAGAAGACTGAGAGTATTGATATTGGACGATAATTAGATGGATTTTTTTTGCAGTCTTCTTTGTGAATTGGAACGATTTTTGCTAGCTTTAATTGATCCGGAAACAGTCCACTCACTAAAGATTGATTAATTAGAATAACAAGATGATCCGCTAATTTTTCTTTACAGAATCTGAGTAAGTTAGTTGTCATACCATCGACTCCTGGAGATGCATTAGTTTTTAGTTTTGAGATAATTTTTAAAACTTCTAGTTTGTTTGTATTGGCCATGTAGAGGGACTGTAATGGCTTTGGTTCCATGTTTATTGTATTCATGTCATCTGAATAAGATGGGATACTCGCAGCTAAATTTTCACCAACCGATGTAAAGAAGTCATTAAACGCTGTACATATCTGCTTCGGGTCATTTATGACTATATTATTGATGGTAAGAGTTTCAATTTTATTTGTCGAGTTCTTTGGACTGTTAGTTATGATTGAATTTATTGTCTTCCAGGTTTGTCTTGGATTATGTATGTTTTCTGTAAAAATGTTTGTGTAATATTTTGTTTTGGCGAAACGTCTGTAATTAGTTACCGAATTTCTTGACTTATTTTTTTGTGATAAAAGTTGACTGTTTTGCGGATCTTTCTTCCACTGTTTGTAGTTAGTATTTCGTTCTCTAATAAGAAGATCCAGTTTTTTGTCAAACCATGGTGTATTACCTTGCTTAGGGTTTCCTATTCGTATCCTTGGCTTAAATTTGCAAGTGTCGATTGCTGTTTTTTATGGACCTAACACTTAATTTTTTTCTAGGCTTGTTAAGATGAAGCCATATTAAATAATGCAAAATCATACAAAACTATATGTTTTTGTCTTGAAAATTTGATCGCTTAGAAGTATTATAGATGTTTCAATTAAATACTGCGTGTAGAACATATATTGGCCCTTAAAAATATCGGTCATTTTTTTAATAAGTCCTTTAATAAGTCTAGAAAAAAATAAAGTGTTAGGTCTATAAAAAATACTTATAAGTGCAAACTCTCCTACTTATAAACCCCTTTTCGGATATGGTTTTATTGTATAATGTGGCAAATTCAGTTAATTTTATAATTATCGTAGTCAAAAATGATATTTAGTCTCGAACTTCGTAAAATAAAATAAAATATCCATTTTTGCGTTGCTAATTTACAATACGGCCGGCAGTTGACGAATTTGAATTTTCAAAAGTGGACCCTATGCCGTCCACCGAAGGACTACAGACCTATTTTTTGTGTCAGTTCCACCCCGGCTGCGACGGAGAATAGACGCCTTGGACTCCACGCCGCTTGGTTCCTTCATATCATTTTAAATTTCCGTTTTATTACAATAAACAATGCTTAAAAAATGTATTCATATTTTTTACAGGCCTTTACAATATAAAGATGTAATTTTTTTTCTCTCAAATACCTTTTCCAACCTTTCCAAAAGCTTTTTTTCAAGTATTTTTAAACTCCTCCCAAAAAGAGGCGTGAATTCCGATTTCGATTTTTTCCTGGACTATTGGATCACCTTAATTTATTTGTAGATAATATTGCACTCACTCGTAAAAAAACTCCGCGCATTATATCTGTAGACAGGAGTAGTGCAGAATACCCAGCATGCTGAAGATGGACCAACCTATTCGCCACCTAGTCCTAGACAAACCTCCCCCCATGAATCCAACGAACCACTTGGGGTGACCATGTGAAGGGTGTTGTTTATGCAATAAATGGTTACCGGGGCGGCAGTACCCTTACCCGCCTCCCAAATTTTCACCCACAGAGGTATATATTTAACTGATAACAATAAAAAACCTTTTTATAATAAATTTTCATTAAAATTGTCATTATTTACTTTTCTCAGGGAATTCGGTAAAATATCATAATACGGTTATATGTTTCCTGATAGATCTCTTGTTTCTGGGAGATCTAAAACCAACATTTTTTGCAGTTCTTATATTGTAAGGTATCATTATTTATCAATTTATCATTATTTTGTAAGATCTACATCTTGATAAACAGTGTATTAATGTTTTTTTATCTGCTTTTGCAGGTAAAAATTTAAAAAATGATCGATTTTTTAAAAAGATCGCAAAAATAGCTTTATAAAAATTATTTACACTACTGCATAACTGTAACTTTTAATACAACCAATATTTAATTGATAATACGTAAAAATCTTAGTGCGTAAATAAGAAAATATAATTTTTTTACTAATAAATATGATTATGTTTAACTGTGAAATTAACAATCTGTAGAGATACAGAAATCATTGTTTTCTAAGAAATTTGAAACCATAGAAACCTTCCACTCATTCCTAATAACATAACTTTTTTGCAGATACTGAAAAAAAATCACACTCCTGCATAAAATCTTTTCAGCTTCAAACACGAATAAATTAAATCCGTAGATAATGAGAACTAAAGTACTTATTTGTTTGTGTTTTTTTTAGTTGTTTAATATTTTGAAATGAAAACAAGTTTAATGATTCTACGGGTTACTAAATATTAAATGAGTAGTGTTTTTTTATTTATCTTTTAAGCGCATGGTTTGGAGCTTTAAGCTTAAATTTTATGATTTATCTGGCATTTTTGTGTTATTTATTTGTTTTTCGAATTATTTATTAGGCGGCAGTTGTTATTGTTTATTTTTCTCCCAAATTAAATGATTGTGTCAATAATTGGCTATGTTTTTTTTTTTATTTATCTCTTGTAATTTTTTGTTTGCTCAACATTGTAATCAGGTTTTTTTGTCAATTTTTAAAATTAGATATTATGTTTAAAACGCCAACAAAGTTATTGTCTTGTTATTTCAACCGTCAACACTCAGTTAAAACTTTGCTGTTATTGTTAATTACCAGTTTAAAAGACCAACAACAAAATGTTTTATGTTTCAGTGAGAAAATTATACACTGATGTGAAAGCTAAAAAAACAATAAAATATCTGGTTCATTATGAGAAAAAAGCAGCCATTATCTTTTTTGTGGAAAATGAAAAAGTGTCAGCTGTGGTCACCATTATCGCCACGGCAATTCTGTAAAAAGTCAATGGACACATTTTTACTCGCAATATTATCAGCAGGAAAAAGTAGAATAAGGAAAGATGATAAACATGAAAATGATTGAATCGAAGATAATAACAATCATACATAGTTATTATAAAATTACTTCGAAAAAATAATTTTAGGAACTTTAACACTTTGCACTCCTATTGGATTCACTAATGACCAGTAGTCTACTCTGGGGTTGAAAAAAATTTACATCATTTCCATAAAAGTTAAAAAAATAAAAATTTTATACTCATTCTTTTTAGACAACCTGTTTCTTCTATGTGGTGACCATGCAGCGCGGTAACGTATTAGAGCGACATTATTCGAAGAAAGTCACTAAATGCGATTATTTAAAATCAAGATAATTACGAAACCATTTAAATTATGAGGAATATATTTCTTAAAAATCTGAAGATCTTATTATCTAAAAGAAGTGTCTTTTTGTTCGAAACATTTGAACTATATTTGTAAGGATGTTTTTTTGCGACCACTCTATTGCGAGTCCGGCTTTTAGGGTCTTGGATTGTAAATCAATGGTTTACCAGCTCTTTGTATTCCGGGAATATCTATCCTCATTGGCTCTAGTTTTGGGTTATTATATGATACTTACTTGAAAATGGCGCCGAAAACAAAAGATGGACCTTCCCAGGGGGCGGAGCAGGTATGTGGAAGAATCTGAACAGATACACGGTGTTTTTGAAGAGACAGGTATAAACAGTTTGACACACATTTGAAAAAAAAAGAAAAAAAAATGTATCTTAACACTATATGTAAATGTCTATTGTCATGTTAAAATTAATCACTTATAAATTTTTAAGGTGTGATATTTTTCATAACACACTCCAACGCACATAGCAGGTTTATTGTCACAAGTTTTACAAAAAGATATGGTCCTTTTTCGTTGTTTTTTATCCGAACACACCATACACTCACGAGATTATGCATGAATCTTTATTTGTTTAAGATTCATGCATAATCTTAAAGTTCCTAAAATTATTTTTTCGAAGTAATTTTAAGATTATGCATGAATCTTTATTTGATTAAAATAAAGATTCATGCATATTATTATTATTATTATTATTCATATATATATATTTTTAATGTATCATAAAATTATTATTACTGCCCTTTTTTTATATTCGATGTTTCAAATTTTAAGAAAATAGTCAATAAATTGCTTCTTGAATTTTAAATTTTTATGTCAACTAAATAAAGGTTCCTAATTCTATTGACTTGTTGGTATTCCATATTAAAATCTGTGGTAGAGCTCGATGCCGAGCGAGGGGATGATTTTTATTTGTGTTAATTCTACTCGCCGATAGATGACACTATCCATACTTTTAAGTTTGAAAAATTCCTTAAAATACATAGAAAAAATTCAACAAATCTTGGTTTGTTCGCACATATTTTTCCTTTAAGGATTTTTATTTTATTTTTAAAAATTTTATAGAAAATTATTAAATCCACCAATTTCGGTCATTTCGGTGAGCTTATTCAGCACACTACTGCCATCTATCAAGTATTGGCACTACAAAAAGCTTTCTTTTTTTCCACACAGATGTCAGTAGTCTCTCGTCAGATATGGAAAATAATAGTATTACAAAATATTATTTTGTTAAAAAAAATAATTTGAAAGGTATAAAATTTAGCGAACACCGGACAGTGATGTTAAAAATCGACAACCTTAACTTTCGTCGCTAATGCAGAATTCGATATAACAATATGTGGATTTCGTCGTTAGTGCGGATTGTCGATGCAAACTAATATGGGTTTACAAAAGTTCGTTAGTTCCTTTTCTGGCTGACTGAAAATTTACCAAGGGTATCATGTTTGTAGTTTCATAAATCAATATATATTATATAAGAAAGTCCAAAAAACCGTGCGGCTCCCAAAAACTCAGAAACGAGCTGCGGTACGATCAAGGGAGTTATATGGTGTGATAGATCTCTATCCCCCCTCTAGGATGACGGTTCCCATTTTTACCTAAACAGTGTGCTTTCGAAGATATTAAGGACTGGAAGTTTCACCCTCTTGAAATTTATAGAACAGTATTCCGGAAAGTTCTAGAAGGTTCCATAGAGCTCTAGAAAGTTCTGGAAGTAGTGGCGGAGTACGTCGTGGAATATTCGAGAATAGGGAATCGGGAACATAATGTTACCTGGGATGAGATGGTAACAATGTACCTATAAAATAAATTATTAAAAATGACTCGCGTGGCAGATGTAAGGTTTAGGTTGATTTTTAAATAAAATAAGGTATTAGAAATACAAAATAAATATGTATTAAATCAAAAAGGACATCCTAATACTAAGGCTGTCTGGCTTGGGCTTGCTTAGGTTTAAATAGTTGATTTTTGATACCGTGGTAAGTCGAAATGACGCATTATGAAATCTTCTTTTTGTGAAACGAATCTCACATCGTGAGATGGGCAGGACTCCTGAGAAGTGGCTCCCAGCCAAAATGACCATCCAGAAACAGCAAAGGCGGATGACTCTGGATGCCAATCATCCCTCCAGGATGACTTCCAGTCAGCTCTCAAGATGGCGAGTGTGACATCCAAATTTACAATCACGATTATAGCGGTCTTCAAAAAAGGATCCGCCGTATTGCAGTCGAGGGGACCGCCCTGAGCCCTCAGCTGTGATACCAAGAATCACCAGCTCTCTTTTCAAATCTGCAGATTTGAATTTTGTCCAGGATCGGCAACTGTTGCATTCAAAAATATTGTAGGGCTCACAACATTACCAAAGCCCAAATCTGAATGGGCAAGCACTAGAGGTGCCACACACCGAAACCATAAATAAAGTGTATATAAGAGGGTGCACACACCTTGTTACACTTTTTATACTTTTGTTATACTTTTGTGTAACAATAATTATGGAACATTCCAAACACTCTCGAATGTTGTCCTGAGCGAAGCCGGGTAACCCAGCTAGTATATTAATAAATTGCACTGTAACTAATAATAATAATTTTTATTTTAGTAATTTGTAACATTTAAGTTTACAAATTTCTAATGAATTATAACTACTTACATGGAACTACTACATATTTTATATTCTTGTTAGTGTACGCTACGTAAGCTCGTGAGTGCTAACATATTGTAATAAAATCTCATTTGTAGGTACATCTTTCTATGATAATAAAACTACGTGTAAACTACTATCTACTACTTGCTGTAATTAAATGCTTAATTGTACCTACTTCTTTATATCTTGTTAATTATATGTCGAACGCTTTTTGGCATATTATGGCAAGTGTGTAAAACGTCTTGATCGATCGCTTTCCAAAATTTATAGAAAATAAAAAATATTGGATAAACGTTGAAATCTTGGTGGTTGAATTGGGTCTAAACCGCAGTAAATAGGTCACATATTTCTATATTAATATTTTGAGGAATGATATTGGCGAAATCGAATGGTCAAATCGAAAGAACACCCATTGCTCGAGTGGCTATGCTACTTTACTACTGTACTATCAGGGGGTATTTCACCATTCTCCTCGTAGATTTTCCATACGATAACGTACATTTTCGATTAATTAATCACGATTTTTTTTTTTTAAAAGTCTGAGATTACTATTCGGAACTTGAACCTACGAGTAGTGGCTATATTTAGGATAAGTTAGCCGAGTTTTTCACCTGTTGTGAGTATTTATTTGTTTATTTATTAATGTTCGTTTTCGTTTGGACAAGCTCTCAGGAAGATGGTGAAATGCCCTCTCAGTTTATAAGGCTCCTTCAAACAACTTACCTTTATTATATTATTATTATTTATTGTGAATAACTACAATGTAATATATTTTACAGAGAATATTTCACAAAAATTCTTAGCCTTGCAAACCATACAAATCGTACAATGGAGAGTGTATATAATAATGCAAAAGTCTTCAAGATTCTTTAATGTGCAGGCGCAATTGGAGCAATCCGCTCCGGGCGCCGACTTGCCAAGGCGCCAAGGAGCCAAGGAGCTTGGGAGCCAAGGCGCTGATAATACGACGCCCTTTAAAAAAAATTAAACGTTGGAAAATGTAATAAAAATTACTTTCAAAACAGAGTATTATTAAATTGAATATTTATGCTGATTAAAAGAATCGGTCCATCAAACGTTAATAAAGCGGTACCACATTCCACAAATCAATTGCGCACTTTATTCAACAAGTTAATGAAAATCCAATTTGATACTCGATTTGATGTTGTAAAAACGAAACAAAAAATATCCCATTAATTATTACAATCAATCAACGGCGAGCAATTGAAAATTAGCGAACGTTTCACCGGCGATCGATCCCAGTTCAAGGACACCGCGCACCGTGACGTATCGGTATAAAAATAATAAAAAAATCTTGGTAATATTACGGTCACAGGGTGGGGGTTGAAATACCTGGCAATAATGCTGAAAAAAGTACACAATGCGTGTCACCTCCCCCCCCCCCTCCACTTCCGGGTTCACACCTCCCCCTTCCCCGGCCATGACCCGCCAATGTTTACGTTAATAATTGAATACGCTTATTTTTATCGTTTTAAAGTTTTTGTTGAAACGTATTTGCGAAGACTTCCAGAAATCAACGACGAAATCGTGATTATGGAAAAATTATTTTTTCTTAAAACTTTAATTGTTGGCTTTAGACATAAAAATCAAAGATTTTGCTGACTGGTGTTTAATGATTGATGTAATGAGGTTGTCTTAAAAAAAACCGAAAATGGAGTAGTTTTAGAGATTTAATAAGTTTAATTAGTTTTGCGATCTCCAAAAATTACGATAATTATGTCTCGTGACGTCACACGCTTTACAATTATTCATAATTAGAATGGCAATGCTACAGCTACAGTACTGCCGTGTGTACCTGATGTCACACGCTTTTCGGCCGGTTGCAAATATTAACTTTTTGATTGCTTTTTTCTTCGGTATTATTTTGTATTTTCCAAAAATCTAAATAGTTCTGTCGGTAGCATGATCTAATTAATATGATTCATTTGTAAATGACATCAAATTTTGTTGAACGAGACGCCTCATTGGTAGAACCGGTTCGTCCGACGAGCGAAATATTCTAGTTCGATTCTCAGACGCTTTCAAATCTTTTTCCTATTCATATTCGTAGGTATATAATATGTTTATGGATGCGTACCGCTTTGTTTTTCGTTACACTTACATACCAACCTATATTACCTTGGAAATAATTGTTTCAATAAGTAATAGGTGTCCCGATGTACTATATGAAGTGGAAAATATACTAGTAGATGACTCTCTAATAGTCTCTTGTCCAGATCAATTCAACGATTTTCATTACGCAACGTTACTTTCATTAGCTAAATAGTATAGAGATTTACAATAACCATGTAGGTACTTACTATCTTAAAAAAAAACCTTAAATGTTTCTTCAAATTCCCAATACATTTTTCGAGCCATACTAAATAATGCAAAATCATACAAAATCATATGTTTTTGTTTTGAAAATTTGATCGCTTAAAATTATTATAGATGCTTCAATTAAATACTGCGTGTAGAACTTACCTTGGCCCTTGAAAATATCGGTAAAATTTTTTATAAGTCTTTTAATGAGCCTAGAAAAAAAAGTTTATAAGTAGGAGAGTTTTTACTTGTAAGTGATTTTATATAGACCTGATACTTTATTTTTTTCTAGGCTTAAGAAACTACTGATATTTTTAAAAGCCGAAGCCCGGCCATCTATAATACTTCGAAGCGATCAAATTATCAAAATAAAAATACAGGATTTTGTATGATTTTGCATTATTTCGCATGGATCAAACAAATAATAAAGCTTATATAAGAGCCAATTTGAACTTCAATGTAATCCTATGCATATTTTTTTCAAAATAGCTCCACTAGGAAGCCCAGAGGAAAATAATTTTCATCAGCGCTCTAGTCGGTCTTTTAAAAGAAAGGAAGGATAGGAAATTCTGAAATGGAAAAGGGTACGAGGGGTGACAAGAATGATTGAAGTAGCAATCCACCCCTCCCAATGCCGTGCAAGGCAATGGGTCGAGAGAATCCTGCTGGAAAAGCCAAATGATCTCCCTCAACCAGTCTCTCCCGATCCGGCCAGCCACGCAGTTAGAGGGCAGACGCATCCGCTGTGCCCGTTAATATTTTAGATACCGAACAATAACAAAAAAAAAAAAATTTAAAATTCGATTTTGAATATCGGAAGGCACTCTCATTGCTGAAATGTATTTTTTCCACATTTTTTCCGCCACAAACGTGAACTTCATGAACCAAAAAAATACAGTTAATACACCCGCACGGCTGCATTGATATTCCATTCACCAGCCACGAACCACCACTGGCAACCACCAGCCACCACCGGCCACCACCGGCCACCACTGGCAGAGGGATCGATGCGGCATTCACTCTCGGCGGAGCTTTTTTATTATTTTTGTCAATTGATTATTGGCGCGCTTTGTTTTTTTTCTCCTTGTTGACTGCCGCGACTAACGTCACAGGTGAAAAATAAAAGTCACTTTGTGTTCGGGTTACGGAGTGTTGGAACGGGAGCATTGACCTATTGAACGAGTAAATAATCCACTCTAAACCGATAAAGGAACAATGTATCGTAGAACGAAGTAATTGTGTACAACTTTTGGAGGTTTTTAACACAGTGCATGGTATTCTTATCAAAGTTTCTTTAATGAAAATACCACACAAGAGTCCCGAGTGCTCTGTGCCAGTGAGACCATGGAATTCCCATTTTTGGATTATAATTGAAATATTATAGTTGCGATATTATACGCTCATCATGAATCATGAGACGAATCCAAAATAAGGGAAAAATTCTCCAATGTTGTAGATATATTTAGTTTTAATATAAGTTGGCTGAGGGAATAACCAGACACAACCAGAAGTTTGTCATTTTAAAATCGAATTCTAGACGTATCGACTCTTTTCTACCAAAAAATATTAATTCATTTCGACAGATTGTTATTTCATCTAGTAAAGCCATCTTTTAAATATTGTTAATAATTGGATAATTTGTGGAGCGCCGTTTTTGTGAAAACTCACCTCAAGGGCGCTTCATTATTATTATAATTAAAATAATAATACAAGTCGTTGGCAGCTTTGTTAAATGTTCAAACAAAATGTTGCATTATAGAACACATATTACAAATCATGTAATCATACAGTAAAATAAATCAATAAATTATCTAGAAAAACCACTTTTCAGAATTTTAATTTTAATTCATATAAAATCACGTGTTTTGTGACGAAAATACTTCAGGTTGTATATTTTTTACGGTCTTTCAAACTAATATGTAAGTATTTCAGATTTTTTTTAAGATGCAGACTTATATTGCTCAGACATAATTGAAAAATTATAAATACCTACGATCAAAAAATAATTACATAAAAAAGATAATTTTATAACAAATAGATAAAGTCGTTCTGAAGTTATGGCGTGACCAAGGGAAACAGGGATTCGTTTTATATATATATATAGATAAAAAAAAATTCAAAATAACCTGTAACTTTGTTTCAATGAGTTTTTTAACTTTGGTTTGCTTTGAAGTGTGAATAGAATTCAGTCAAGTGATAAAGTACCTACCTATCAATGGTTAATGTAATATTTTTACATAAAATTATTTTAATTGTCGATTTCAAAAATTGGAACTGATTTGTCGATTCAAGTGATTTTTCACGGGTACGCGCTAATCCTATCTACAAATTTCAATTAACTTAAATATGCTTTAAGTTTAAGTGTCATTTACAAAATTAGAACTGCTAGAAGGAAGAATAATTCAGACAAGCGGTCAAGTAGGTACTTACCTAAAACAAAAATAGTTTATTATTTAATGTATAAAAACAGTTTATTATATATAATAAATAAGTATATATAAATAAAAATAAAAAATTAAAAAAAATTAAAAATAATAAAAAATTTAAAAAAAAAATATATATATGTAATGGCAATATATTCCATTTAAATTTGAATCCTGTAGTGTCAGTTGGAATACTTGGAATGTAATTATCAATTGTCACTTGTTTTATTTTCTATTATTTTATTATAAATAAACATAAATGTCGTTTTATAATATGATTTAATTCTTTTCTTTGTTAAACTTTGCAACACAAGTGTTTTATTTATAAATCAATAGAAAAGAATTAAATCATATTATAAAACGATAATAGAAAATAAAACAAGTGACAATTGATAATTACATTCCAAGTATTCCAACTGACACTACAGGATTCAAATTTAAATGGAATATATTGCCATTACATATATATATATTTAAATTTTTCTTTTCCAAATTGGAATAAAATATCCCATGATTTTTCACGGGTCTGCGCTAGTAAATTATACAAACGGTTATAAATTCTGGTTCCTTTATTTTTACTGCTGTGTAACTGTGAAGGTACATTGCTGAAATTGTTTGGGTGTTTTTTGGGGTGAGAACTGGTCCACCCAGACTCCGTGAGAGAGGTCAGCGGCGGTCAAGAAACGTTAGGAGCTACCTACTGCCCATTCAAACACAGTTCAGATTTACATATCACATTGCCGCTTCTTTAACGGATTTTTCTCAACTTTATATCGACATTCAACGTTTTATGATACAAATTACAGGAATAACACGTTTATAAGTAATGGATTTTTTTTTGTATTAATTTTGATTCATAATCCAGCATGTAGGAATGTACTCGTATTTTACTGAAAATTTAGGTATTATTCAAATGATTGTAATTATACGGTAATTTCAATAAATAAAAATTAATGTTTATTTGTTTGTTTCTTGTTATTTCCTATACCATTCCTCAGATTGTGATGATACTTTTGTGAGTTGTTGTACGCACGCCCGCGATGGTTTCTATGTATAATGGTGAGCTCTGGCATTATGAAATTTGTATAAAAAATATATTAGGTGGTGCGTGAGTTGATTTAAAAATGTGTCTACTTCATGTTGTTTAGCGACAGGGAAGAAATGGGATTAGGGAGGGGGAGGGAAGGGAAATGATGGAGATGGGGGGTTTTTCAATGTCTGATTTTTTTCAAGCAATCTTAATTTATTGATGAATACTGCCATTCTTGTGTAAGTATCCAAGTAACTAAGTCGCTATATTTAATTCCAAGGCAACGGCATCGGCACTCAGTTCTCGCGTAGTACATGGAATGAAGTTAGCGACGATACTGTCTACGTCCAGTGTCGAGCTTTTGATGTAGGTATTCGTGAGTCCATTGTTCACAGATATTTAATATGAAAGCGTGTGGTGGACGGACACTTTCACTATGTATGGAAATTTAATAATCGGTCGCCCCAAAGATGGCGGGGTTCGTTTTCGGCATTTTCTTGAATTTATACGACCATTTTAATTCGGTTATAATGGGATTACCCGCTAAAGGATTCAACAGTGACAAGTGAAGAATAAAGAGGTATAACATACATTATTTATTATGTACTAGCGAGTTCCCGGCATGCGTTGCTATGCCACTAATAAAGAAATTGTTTCTCCCTGTTCGTCCCATTCCTCTCACGCGTTCCCCTTCACCTTCCCCGCCTTCCCTCTCCACTCTTCCGCAAACCACCCTGCCGCGATCCCCTCCCCTCTCCCGCGTTCAATATATTCAGTCCCGGTACATTCAGATTTTCAAACAGCTCGCGTGCCACCTATTGCAATTTTTTTTATAAATTGTAATTTTTTAAATGTTACAAACATTCATTTTTGTATATTATAAAAACAATCAATCAAATTTGGTACCTATCATAGGTACCTATTTAACTAACTAAACTAAACTAACTAACCATCACGCCGTTTCCCCGCAGGGGTAGGCAGAAAGGACGGACCGCCAAACAACTCGGTTTCGGCACACACTCCTTGCCTCGTTCACATTCATACATCGTCTCATACATGCTCTTCTATTATTCTGACTCTTGACATGGCCCGACTCAAGTATCTGATTCACTTGGTCGTGCCATGTCTTTCTCGGGCGTCCCCTACTTCTTCTACCATTCACATTTGCGTCATATATTCTCCTTACACTCCTTTCCTCGTTCATTCGCTCTACATGCCCGAACCATCGGAGCGTTCCTTTCTTGATCTTACTCATTACGCTTACATTAGCCTTGCATTCTTTGCGGATCTCCGCGTTTCTCACACGATCATACATGGTTTTACCACACATACGCCTCAGGGATCTCATTTCTACAGCATTCAGTCTACTTCCATCCTTCCTCTGCCAGTTCCATGCCTCACTGCCATACATCAGGGTAGGTACCAGTACTCCATTATGGACGGCTAGTTTCGCGTCTTTGAACAGTTTTTTGTTGGTGCGGCGTTCAGTCCTCCATTAATAGAGTTATCTGCATTCACCCTTCTTTCAATATCTCTTTCAGCCTTCCCATCTCTCGTAAACATACTTCCCAAATAAACAAACTCATGTACTAAACTCAGGTACCTATTTAAAATAATATAATTTTCAATTAGATTGAAAGTATTCGATTTTGATAATATTACCATGGGTGAGTACTTCGATTAAATTCATTAATTTAAAAAGTTTATTCGAATATTGAATTTTGATTGAAAATTCGATGTTTGGAAAATGTCATTTTCAAATTGTGACATTTTTGTAAGAGTTTTTATAATGATTAAAAATATATTTCAGATGTATTGTCATGTGGTTGAAATAATCCAGAAACCTTCACGAGGGTTGAAAAAAGGTATTTTGAAAGTAATATAGCAACGCATAGCGGAAATACATACAAACATTATTAGATTTGTTTGTGTATAGATTAAAATGTAACTAAAGGTCCGTGTTAAGCAAAAACCTGATCTAGGAGGTTTTGGTTTAAGATAGGTATGTAATTTGGCCGAGATATCGATAAGATACAAAAATGTTTATTTTATTTTAGGAGTGTGAGCTCAGTGGTAATGTTAGGCACTATGTTATTTTGGCTTATACGTTGCATGTACGTCTTTAGGTAAGTAATTTGGTAATCTTTCGTTACTGGTGTCCACGCGTATTATTAATAATTTTTAGAAAAAAACTTTAGATTCGCCTTAATTACTTATAAAAGGAAACTTTTTGCATTTCGGGCGGCGGAAAATTATGCATTTTAATTTTCAATTACGTAAATTAAAATTAACTTCGCGAACCGATCGGCGACTGTCAGCGGCCATTAGGTACGTCACTGTTATGTTGGTATCCCTGATGCATTAACAAGAGCTAGATACGACCGTAGCCATCTTCGTGGGATACAAGAAGACGCGCGTTATTATGAAAAACACAATTAAATCATAAATACACAAACCCGCTAGACAAACCCTGCTTTGCCAAACAAACCATTCAAAACCTGGGATTTTTTTTTAAAATTATGATGACATGCAGCTTTCGTAGTTTAACTGTGTTTTCATGTATCCCACGAAGTTCGCCACAGTAGTATTTAGTTCTTTGCAATGTATCAGGGATACCAACATAACAGAGACGTACCTAATGGCCGCTGACAGTCGCCGATCGGTTCGTGAAGTGAATTTAATTTACGCAATTGAAAATTAAAATACATAATTTTCCGCCGCCCGAAATGCAAAAAGTTTCCTTTTGTAGTAATTAAGGCGAATCTAAAGTTTTTTTCTAAAAATTATTAATAATACGCGTGGACACCAGTAACGAAAATTTACCAGTAATTTTTACACTTACTGCACATAGGATGTTTGTCTGAATTGCCTTTGTCAACTTAAGGGATGCTGCGTAGAGGGTGTTTTTGAGGAGAGGGAGAACCCGTTCTCGCGTGACAAATGTCAACCGTGTACAAGTGTTGGGCGCGCGTTTGACGTGATTCGTTTAAAGAATCAAATTAGTAGTTTGAAGGGATCAATGGTGCTAGTTAATCGGAGCATCTTCCATTAAAATATCGATAGAACAAGGACAGCACCTGACGCCTATGATCGAAAAATTTCAATTTGTTTGTTAAGATTTAAGATAATCTAGAATAGTCATCAATAGGGTTATATACCTAATCAAAAAATAATTACTAATTTTGGTTCTTGGTGGGTAAAGTGAAATATTCACATTCAATGAACTCAAATTTGCTATGAAAGTTTCAAAATTGGGACTGATTATATTAACAGCAAAAAAATATACCTGTATAAGTAGCTAAGTAGGTAGGTACTTTTTGTTTTGAAAGGTTTTATTCACAATTAACATTTGTTACTTCATTTTTTTTATTTGCTATCGATTTCAACACAAGCGTGTCATTCATTAGCGTTCTTAAAAGTATCTTAAAAAATGTACACAGAAATAAAAAATATGTGCAGATGATTAGATATTAATTATTAGGTGATGGTAGTGGGGGTTGTGATTTGGGGAGAGGAGGGGGAGAACGGTGGGAGGAGCCAAAATAACAAGAAATATACAATGTGAATAAAACTCTAGAAAATGGTAGAAATAAAAAAAGTACTAAAATATTGATTAAAATACCCACATTGTCCTACATAAAAGCTATATGAAATGTGTACATGTATGAAACGGATACCGTACCGATGTATCGTACGGATAACGTACGGTGGTGTAGAATGTGACACGGACGGGAAATATGGTTATGGTAACTGAAACGGTTATCCATAAATTTTAATAATCAATAGTAAATAAAAAAAAAAATTATAAAAAGTAAACCTTTTATTAGTAGGCCCACCCATTCCTAAACTGGTGATGCTTGTTTAAGAAAACCATGCATGTTTTTTAATGCTGTTCGATTATAATAATATTTACTATCACCCGTATTCACATTTCTATATTACATATTACCAACCAGTGGTGTCTTCTTTAACTTTTGACGCCCTCCGTGGGTGAGTGGTTACGATCCTTGGATACGAATCCGAAAGTCGCGGGTTCAAATCACAACGTTCACAAAAAAAAAATTTTTTTTACTTGGTATGTATTATTGTTAACATTTCTATATACTAGGACTATCCTGTGTTGAGGTTTATAATTTTATAAAAAGTATGAAAAATAACACGAAAAAATATAAATATTGAAAGAACAATATTGATACATCAATGTTTCTCACAAATAATGGGTACCTACTAAGCTGTAGAAAGCTAAGATATTATAAGGCAAACATGTGTTTCCTAATTCCTACAACATGACATGGGTCTCTTCAAGACCAATGTTCATTCATTCCTCTCCTCAAAAAGACCCTCCACACGGCATCCCAGAGGGAAATTATTTTCCTCGGGGCCTGCTGTGTGGAGTTAATGTTAAAAAAATGTAGGGTGACCATGCGTTTTTCGTGTTACTGGACTTTTTTTACATAATATATATTAGCTAGGTACCTATATTTGGTTCACGTTCCAGAGTGGTAGATATATGGCTGCACTAAGTATCGCACAGGTGAACGAACACTATTCAGAATTGAAAGTTGTTTTAAATGGCAATAGCCGTTTTTGGTGACCAGATCTTAATATCCAGAAAATTTTCCAACTTTCTCTTCTCCATCTCCTTCCCCATAGACTCATAGACTATTAATAGACCAGAACATAAAGCTGAGGGGTAGAAACCAACTACAGCGGGACGAAGAGCAAGAAGACGGCTTTGGTGATACGTGATTCGTTAAAACTCAATCTGACAGTATATAGGCATCTCGCACTATAAAATCATCATTTAGTTCTTAAAAGTAAACTCTGCTTTTGAATGAATAGACCTTTTTACATGGGAGCGCAAATTGCTCGCCGCGCAATGAACAAATTTGAAGTTCAAATACGTCAAATTAAGGTCGCCTATAAGGTCGAGATCAATATTTTGCTCCTGTAGTTAGTTAATACACTTTTACAAATGTTTCATAATTTACTTACCCCAGTAAACAGTGACGGGCACACGCCATGTCTCTCGGAGTGATAGTGCATGTATGGGTGGCTTGGTATATTTATGGTGTATGTTCAAAAACGATCATATTATGTGATCTGAATTAGCTTAAAATAGTTTAAAATAATGCTTGATTATGGAATGTAATACCACAATTGGGTTTATTCTTTATTTTTAATAATAATTTTATTTATTTATTTATATATGTATATATTTTTTTTTTTTTTTATCACAAACAAGTCCTGCTAAGCCAATTCAATTGGCTTGTCAGCAGGTGCTTATAATTAAGTTACATATACATTTTAAATGTTATAATTTTACATCTTATATCTACAAATTCAACATTATTCATACAAATCAATCTAAGTATAAATTTTTTTTTTCCGATAGCCAATTTTTCAGCATATATTTAACCTTATTCATAGAATTACATTGCTTTATAGTATCAGGTAATAAATTAAATATTTTCGGTATGTTGTATTCAAACGTTCTCTGTCCGTACTTATTATTAAATTTCGGAACTATTAACCCGTCGTTGCGCGTGAATCTAGTGCTGTATTTATGTTCTAATTTCTCTTTATGCTGCTGGGTAAATATATACTGAATTATAATTTTGTGCCATAGTATTGCCTTAACAGGTAAAATTTTAGCACTCTGATACAGTAATGGTGTATCATGTCTCTGTTTGAAAATATTCGGAACAACTAATAATTTTACAATTGCGTTTTGTACAACTTGGACTTGTTTCAGATTTGTTACAGAAGTATTTCCCCATATTGTTAATCCATATCTTATAATGGATTCTGCCAGTGACATATAAATTATTTTTAGTGTTTCAATGGGTAAGAAAAATTTCAATGTGTACATTCTGCCAGCAATTGATCTGAGTCTTTTACAGGTTTTTTTAATATGTTTATCCCATTTAAAAAAACAATCTACGGTAACACCAAGATACACATATTCCGTA
The DNA here is from genome assembly GCA_917563855.2 of Limnephilus lunatus. NCBI lineage: Eukaryota > Metazoa > Arthropoda > Insecta > Trichoptera > Limnephilidae > Limnephilus > Limnephilus lunatus. The sequence goes on along the minus strand of OU830602.1, from coordinate 11,441,559 downwards.
ACTAATTCTAAACTTTCACATTTACAATTAGTTGGAATATTTTTATGGATGCAATTAAAATTATGAGAAATAATATTAGGATTAAATTGGAATTTGGCATTAGGTGATCTTATATGCATTACTTTTGTTTTTTTGGCATTAATTAATAATCCTGCATCATGAGACCATTTACACAGTTGATTAAAGTCAATTTGCATGAGTTCAATTGCAGTTTTTAGATCTTTATGTGATATGACCAATGCTGTATCATCTGCAAATACAAAATGTTTAACAAAAGAGAAAAGTTTTTTCATTATAGTTACATAGATTATATACAGTGTAGGTCCCAATATGGAACCTTGTGGAACTCCTGCAGATACATTTTTTGTTTTACTAAAAGTATTATTTATTTTGGTACATATTTTTCTATTTCTAAGATAATCTTTAAATAAATTTAACACATTTCCTCTTATTCCAATTTTTTCTAGAGTTTTTAGCAGTTTTTTTGAGTTAATTGTGTCAAAAGCTTTAGAGTTATCGATAAATAAAACAATGACATGTAATTTATTATTTAATTGATTATTTATGTAATTGGAAAACTCTTGCAGTAGTTTTTCAGTATTTTTTTTTCTTTGGAAGCCATATTGATTTGGGTCTATGATAGCGAATTTTTCAATGTAATTATTTAATTTATTTGATAAAAATTTTTCGAGAATTTTTTCTAATGCTGGTAGTATACTAATAGGCCTATAATTTCCTAGTTCAATGTGTTTTCCACCTTTAAATATTGGTCTAGTAATACTACATTTAAACTCTTGTGGAATTTTTGCTTGCTTTATTATCATATTGATTAAATAAGTAATTATTGGCCCAAGGGTTTTTATATTTCTTTTTAAATCAAACATTCTTATATTGTCAATACCTGTGCTTTTAGAGTTTTTCATTTTTTTAACAATGTTTTCAATATCAGTTATAGTAGCTCTTGGTATATATAAACTGTGAGGTAGTTCTTCCAGAACTATATTAGTAGCTTTGTGATTGCATTTATGTAACATGTTGCTGATGCTATCCGAGAAGTAATTCACAAAATCATTTGAGACAGAATCCTCAGTTCTATCTTTTAACATATATCGTGTTATAGTTTCATCACAATCGTTTTTGGGTTTACGTCCTAAGATATTATTTATCTCGTCCCAGGTTTTTTTAGTATCATTAAAACAGTTTTTAAATTTATTATTATAGTAGTTAGTTTTATCTTTATTTATAAGTTTATTGACAAGGTTACGAGTTTTTTTGTATTCTGTTTCATATGTTTTGTTTGTTGGTGTACTTTTCCATTTTTTATAAAGTTTATCCCTTTTATTTATATGACATAATAATTCACTGCTTATCCATTCATTTATTGCATAAGGTCGTGTTTTCGGTTTTTGCACTATCGTTTTAGAACTACTGTTGTAAAATTTGTTAAATAAAGTTTTTATTTTTTCATATAATGAAATACAATCCTTCTCTTCTATAAGTTTACTCCAGTTATAATCTCTGATATATCTATCAATAGCCTTTTGTGAAATGATTTGAATATACTTATTTGCAAGGTCTACCTGACGTTTATGAGATCTTATATTAATAGCAGTAATAAAATGATCGGCGATATTATTTTCACAGACGCAAGCAGTTATTTTCTTGCCTCTAAATTTGGCAAATATATGGTCAATACACGTACGAGTAATTTGTCCATTTAATACAGCTTCTCTGGTTACTACATTGATGCATTTAGTTAAATAATGGTTAGTAAGTAAGTTTTCATATGAGCTTATGATATAATCTTGGTCATTAAGCAAATTCAGATTTATATCTCCAAGTAAGATAATATTTTCCTTACTATTAATTGTATCAAGATATGATGATAATTCCATTAAAAATGAAGATTTACTGAAATTAGGGGGTCTATAGATAGCTATTACGTTAACTTTAGTTTTGTCCTGGAGTATGAGCTTTCCTGTTATATTTTCAAAATGTAGTGATTGGAACGATTTTACTCTAAACTCAAATTTATTTCTTATATACAATATAATACCTCCTCCTGACTTATCAGTCCTGCAGTAGTTATATGAATTATATCCGGGAATATTATACATAGACGCACTTTCAGTATGAATAGAGGTTTCACATAGCATAAGAATGTCAATATGCTTCAAACAATTAAGTAAATATATATGCAATATATCCCAATATTTTTGTATAGATCTTATATTTAATTGAATACAAACAAGATTATCAGACGCATTTATGTTTTGTTTTTTTATCCAATCTTCTAAATTATTTACTGTAGTACTTTCTATTTCATTATCATTATCTATGTACGAAAAATTATTCTGTGCCATTTAATTCGTAGTTAAATTTGAAACAATACAATAAGATTGTGGTACGAAGTTTGGTTAATTTTACAAATAGAAATATTTCTATAAGAAATATCTCTACAGAATGCAGTATAAGGTTCAATTTAATACTTGATATAATTACATAATTTTTTTTTCTAACACCTGTTTTTATACTTAGCATATTACAGCAATGAACAGTTATTATACACGATAATATGATAAAGCATTCGTTTTTATCAAAGATACCACAATTATTTTTCTTAAAGTAAAAGTAGGTATAACATAATGATACAGAATGGTTTTCAATGCATTTAGCATTAAATAATATTACAAATATTTCATTTATAGATAAAACAATAAAATTTAATATTTTTGTTAGGTTCATTAAATTCCATACATAAATAATATATTTAACACATATTCTTTTTATCTTTATGGTAAACATGAAAAGAGAGAAATATAAAATAACTCCATTTATGAAACCAGAGAAATTAATATCTTTTGTAGGTTTCAGCCCGTAAGAATGAATTCTTTTCTTGTTTTGTTTAAAAAGAGAAGTATTTTGAGTATAGATTGAAGGATTTAATGTAAAATATTTAGCAATATAAAAGTGCTTGTGTCTAGAGCTAATTGGTACAAGTACTTTTTGATAAAGACTTAATAAATATAAAATAAATTGAATGTTTACATCTAGCGTTATTTCAGAATATTTATCACATTTTAAGATTTTTTTTAAAAATGTTATATTTATGAATGTGAAATATAGTACACAGTGAATATATACATGTACAGGTAAACAAAAAAATGTTTTTGAAGGTGTCGTTATGATATTACCGTTAAAAAAATAATGTAATGTAATAATATTATTTTTATTAGTTTTTTTGTGATTTTTTATAATTTTTATAACAATATTTATGTAATAAAGTGAAAGTTCAACAACAGAATATGGCAATATTTGGAAATCTAGAGTCTTTTTACAATGATTTTTTTCTTTAATATAATATAGAAATAGAAATGTGTAATGTTTGGAAATAAAAACGTAAATTGTATTTATTGAAATATAGCAAATTCTACGAGAAAAAATCATACGTATTATAATAACACTATATCTACTTTGAGACAGGTTTATTGTTATTTCTAGTCAATATTCTATTTTTTCTTTTGCTAATATGCTCATTTTTTTATACACATTGCATTTTGTTTTATCGTTTGCAGAATGCCTGATGTCAATATTCCAGTTCATTTTTTTATTTTTACTATCACAGTTTTTACACTTAGGTTCTTTATCTTTGTTAGCACAATCTTTGTAGGAATGATCACCAGCACAGTGTGTACACAATGGTTTGTCCTTTTCTTTATGAAGACACCTGATAGAAGTATGTCCAAAGCCCAGGCAGTGATAGCACTGCACCAGAGGAAGGGCATCCTCTACTTGTATTCTCTGGTACCCCACATAGATTTTACCGGCACAAACTAGCCATCTTCTTATTTTAGTACTAACTTCTATTATGTAATTAGATGTGTTATTGTATTTGTTTTTTAAGATCTTTTTTAAGGTCATCTCAATTTCTGGTTTATCTATCATCACAGCCTTGATATCTTCATTCTGTTCGATTATATCTTGTATAATATCCTCCTTATTATAGTCATTAGTAATGCCCTTAAGTATCATAGTTGGTCTTTTCTTTTTAATTTCTGTAGCACTGATGTCTTTGAACTCGTCGCCAATAGCTTTACTCATTTTTTCCGCATCGCACTTTGTCGAGCATTTTATAAGTATTTCATTTTATAAGTATTCTCTTTTTCTCTTCTATTTTTACACGTTTTTATAGCACAAGCCACCATTTTTACCGTGTTATTTACGATGAGAGCTCGACACTGGTCCGGACAAGAATGATGACGTCACATTTTTTAGATTGACGCGTGGCTCTCGCAAGCCCAGCCGGTTCCGAAAAATGGTTCCAATGGGAGGGGGAAACAATACGCCTTTTATCGCTTAGGGCATGTCCATGTATTTTGTACGTCCGTGTCCTTCCCTATATTCGGTCTCACAACATACTATATACATAATATATACCGATTTTAATTTGTTTTTTTAGTAATAAAATAATTCATTTTATCCTATAATTTTAACTTAATTATAAATTTTAATTTTTAGTTTATTTTGTTTTTGTTTTATAAAATGGAGGCCTCAGCACAGGTGAGCTACCCAGTGAGGCCGTCATTGTTGATTTTATTTTTGAAATGTAAAATATTACGTCAAACAAATGAATAAATAAATAAATACTTCAAATGGGGATGCCAAAGTCTCACCGGCTTCAGACGGTTGGAAGCAGTTGGGAATCTTCTGCATTACTCAGATTAAAAAAATAATAATGTAAACTTTATCATTAAACTTACCAAAGATGTCATTTTAATCTCATAATCTTTATAGAGACCTTATTTGATATTACATCTATGAACATGATGTGCGTACATCCGATTTAATATGCCACGATAAGTATTTCCTTTGTTTCCGCAAATCTTTTGTCTCCAGAATAAGGGAACAATGGCGGCAGGTTCCTCCGCCATTTTAAGGCTGTGGGGGTAGAATTATCATCACCTACAATAATGACAGACATTCAATAAATGTATTTGGCGTTTCTGTGGGCCTGTTGGACCGATGGAATATAATTGAACTGCGATTTCTGAGAATTCTGAAAACTTCAAAAAATAGTTCATAACACACATAAGCGTATAAATAGTAGGTACTGCATCTAAATATTTTCCTCTTTTTATTATTCTAGAAGAAAGACAAATATTTCTTGTTTACAAAAACCTGACGATATTATATTTAAATTCATTCTACTTGTATCATTGGTGTATTTATTTATTTATCTTGATAAAATATTGTTATAATTGCTTTTTCCATACCTTTCGCTGAAAAATTCCTGTCTCGGGAAAGACGTGGGATATACATAAATATAGTATGAATATTAAGGTTAAATACAGTAACACATATTTTCTTTTTTTTAAGTGAAAACAGTCCCAACTACTCCCGTCTGGAGAAAGTGAGATGATGGTATACCCAATTGGGGCATATTGTGGCTCAAGGTAATGCGGCGGGGAAGGAAATTGGAGAAGTACCTACCTGGCTATTCAGATCTGGTCACCAATCATAGCTAAAACCATTTCGAGCAACGTTTCAATTCTGAGTGGTGGTCTTACACAGGGGCGATACTGAGAGTATCTTCCACTTTGGAACGTGCCAAACACACTATATATTATTTATTTTCGTTATTCTTTTGGGGTGTTATGCCGTGTTGCGCTACCTCCTTCTTTAGCCAACGTTTCGTACAGCGCTACATTGTCCACCTGAAGGGCAGATGGAGGTAGCGTAATACGGCATAAGACCCAAAAATAAATAACGAAAATACTTTTGGCCATGAAAATCTAAAATCATATCATATCTTCCCACAATCCCTATCTAATTTTCCTAATTTACTATGTAAAATATTTTAAACTTAATCTGAATCATATAATTGAATTACTATTATTGTTAAGCATATTATTATGTATAATTCCAAACCGTTAACTTCACCTGCCATAGCTCAGGGACATCCCTAGCATTGGGATGAAATAATACAAAAAATGTACCTTTTTTCGTGAAATAAACGAATAAATAAAATAAAATATCTTTAAATTATTTTAATTAATAAATTGTGATATAACATTCCCACTCATCACGAAATCGAATACGGTTATTGAAAAATACCATTCTAACTTTTCACGAAATCGAATACGGTTATTGAAAAATACCATTCTCACTTATCACGAAATCGAATACCGTTATTGAAAAATACCATTCTCGCTCATCACGAAATCGAATACGGTTATTGAAAAATACCATTCTCACTCTAATCTGTGGGAATGGTTAGAGGGAAATAATTTTCACTTTATAATATCGTACAATTTAATGTATGACGTATTTCCGAATCTTACTACACCACTGTCACCCACCAGTAGAAGCGGTCATTAAAACCCTTCATCATATCTCAGCGAGGGTGGGGCGAGAGACAGGGGTGTAGTGGTAGAGTGGGTGGGTGAGGGGTGGGAAGAAGTCTTAGTCTACAGGATTAGGGAGCCAGGACTAGATCCTACGTGGGTAGTTACCTACCCGTGTTTGCCGATATCAATCATCCAACCCCTTGGGGTATTAAAGTAATTTCATCTTGGAGAGACGAGACCAGATGTCTGTAGGTGGTGGAAACAGTCGACTTCATAGATAGCTAAACACCAGCCAAACATCTCTGCAGATTGTTAATGCACATTATATGTGCCCCAAATGGAAATGGAAAAAAATGGAAAGACAAAGAAGAGCGACATCCGTTTAAGTATGCTTTTGCAGTACAAATGTTAAAAGCATACTATTAAACGCATTCTGCACATCACAATGTAGGTATCACGTGTTAATCACTCTTTTCACAAAGATGTATGTGCTCTCTGTTAACCGTATTAAGACTATGCATCGCCAATTGGTAGGTGATATGGAAGAGGAAGGTGGGAAGTACCTGGCTCTTCAAAACTGGCCATTTTTAAGCACCAACGTTTCGATTTTGAATGGTGTTCTTTAAACGGGGTGATATGAGAAAGAGAGTAACTATCTACAACTCTGGAAATCATTTTTTTTTATTGTTTAATAAAAAAAATGATTTTTCGATGATGAAAAATGATGATTCCGGTGTTAGTGGCAATGCGAGCGTAAACTAAAACCAAAGATAAAATGTTTACGTAAAAGTAATACCGCTATTTTATACTTGATTTTTTAAATGGTTTACTTGGTTATCGTCATCAATTTCCTAAGTATATGTGTATGTAATAATATTTCGTTTTTTACCCTGTTTTTGTGTTAATTCACTTACATATAACCGTAAGTAACCGACTTACGCGACTGACGTACGCGGCACACTATTTTCAGCCTAAAACTTATAAGGAAATATAATCATAAATAAATCAAGTTCCTCAAGTATTTTTTTGTTTATTTTTGTGACAGCTGTTTCGGCTTACAATACCATTTTTAAACTGTGTTAAAATACTTGCAGAACTTAACAAAAACATCGTACAATTTGATTTACATTAAACTTTAAAAATAATAATAATACTTCCTTAAAGCATAAGATAACACTAATAATCTAAACGAAAATATGAACGAGAACAAGGCACAGAAAAAGATAAGGTCGTAACTGGGGCACAAACCCAAAACCTCTCGTCTAACCAGTTGCGACCATTATCTTTTTCTATTTTTCTGTGCCTTATTCTCTTTCATATTTTCGTTTAGATTATTAGTGTTATCTTCTTCTTCAGTGATATGTTACATTAATAGGAATAACCTTCAAAATGTATAAATAAGATTGTTGTTCTTGTCAGTCGCCTACGTCAGTTACTTACGGTAATATTATGTAAGTGAAATAATGATGATCACGGTCACTCGCTGCTTACAAGGACCATCGGTCCAGCTCGTCAGTGCTACCAACTCACTCATTTCATTGTTATTGAAAGCGGTAACTACCTTCAATACGGCGTCGTCCGCGCGAAAGACGCGTGAACCGACTGTCTTGTGCGTCCTGGATGTGTACAATCATGACACGAATATTGAAACATGAGAGATTTAGTGAAGAGCGTAATCGCCCTCCTCTTTGTTTCTAGTCTTTGTTTGATGAATACGATATTTAAAAAAAAAAAAAAACTTAATAATTGAGGGTCAGCGATCGTCGCGTCGCGACGCGTCGTTAGTAAGTAGAAATACAGTGGCCTCCTTGAGAGTCTCAAGGAAGACCCTGTGTTTTAACTTACCACGGCAGCGTACGGATCGCACTATTTCCAGCAGCCCACTGATATTTTTAACTACTTTAAAAAAAAAGTATTTATTCGTAGTATATTTACATTACAAAGGTGTAGTATATTATTTAATTAAATGAAGACAATATTAGCGAAACTCAATCAAAATCTGAAGACAGAAAAATCAGAAAAAGATATCGGTCCCAGTGGAACCAATATCTTTTTCTGATTTTTCTGTCTTCAGATTTTGATTGAGTTTCGCTAATATTGTCTTCATTTAATTAAATATAATAATTTGAGTTTTTACTCATAAAAGTTTAAAAAAAAAAAAAGTATAGTATATTGTCCTCCACACTAGGAGTTAACATGTGTTGAATATGTACTTATAGGACATTTATAGTTCTAGGAACTAATTAGGTTCTCGGAGTTTTTAATGTTCAACTAAAAATGAAAATGACTGTAATAAGTTTTGTTGGGGAGGGGGAAGGTGGTTCACGTTGTGGTCATATTGCCAGCTTATTACTGGAATATTGCTGGAATATTGGATAAGTTATATTTAACATGTAACGACGAGCAACCGTGGTCGAGAGGTAAGGCTCTCAACTAGCAATCCAAAGATTGTGGGTTCTGACCACCGTTCAGAATTAAAAAGTTTTAGCCGTGCTTCGTGACCAGATTTGAATAATGTGCTTTCCCACCTTCCTGCTTCCATCACCTTCCCCTCCTCACTACCTTCAACCACACAACAAAACCCCAATTGGGGATGCCATAGTCTCACTGGCTCCAGGCGGGAGCAGTTGAGATTCATGTGAAGTATTCACATTAAAAAATATATATTGTGCATTTCTCAAGTGGTGGAAGTAAAACCTTCAGAAAACTAAAATCGACAAGAGTGGGGAGGCTAGGAAGCACCGTACAAAGAGAAGAACAATAGGCTACGAAGCACCTCACAAAGAGGAGACCGATTACACTATCTCATTCCAAATCCTATAGATGAATGTCTCTTTTTAGTGTCGCTATATTTCGTTTCATCGAGTTTAAAATCACAACGGTGCTAAAGAAGTTTTCACTTCAAAAAAACTATTTTCAGAAATCAGAACACAACCAGCTCAGGAGTAGAGGTGCCAACGTGAGTTACTTCAGTTCGTAGATATGGTGCCTACATTTTTCAGCATCGAAGTACTTAAATTAAAATCACATAAATTAAAGAATGTACGAGAATCTCATTTCACTAAATTTGTATGGAATGAACATCACTTGCCGAAAATAACCTGAATACTCTGTTAAGAATTGGGTCACTAGCGACATCTATTGGTCCTTGTTATACTAAATGGTCTTTAATTAGCTATTGGCATTTTATGTTAAAATCAGCCGAAAGGTGTTCCAGATTCCTACTTACCGACCTAACTTAGCTTCAATATCAACAGAGTAATATCCGTTTTGACTTTGTTATGATTTGATATAATAAAGGCTACTGGCCCTAAAAAAGACTCTCTCTTATTCGTACTGCCTTTGTAAAAGGTTATCCTTAAGACGATCCACTAGTACAGGAAAAAATCGAAATCGGAATTCACGCCCTTTTATGGGAGGAGTTTAAAAATACCTGAGAAAAAGCTTTTGGAAAGGTTGGAAAAGATATTTGAGAATTTTTTTTTACATGTTGATTTCGTAAAGGCCTGTAAAAACATTGATTCCTTTTTTATGCATTGTTTATTGTAATAAAACGGAATTTTTAAATTGATTTCACCAAAACAAGCAGCGCGGACCCTAACACGTTGTTTCTCCGCTCCGTCCGGAGGAGTAATGACGGAAGAATGGGGCGGCTGCCAGTCGTTGTTCAAACCGGTGGACGGTATTAGGTTCACTTTGATATAACAAATTCGTTGACTGCCGTATTGTCGCCGTGATGTCAAAAATACCAACGCGAAATTGCATATTATATTTTATTTTGTGAGGTTTGGGCGTAAATTCCAATTTTTTTTGCTATAATTATATAAGAAACTGAATTTGCCACATTATGCAATAAAACCATTTCCGAAAAAGTGTTTATAAGTAGGAGAGATTACACTCAAAAATGTTTTTTATAGACCTAATTACTTTATTTTTTTCTTAGCTTATTAAAAGATTTATTTAAAAAATGACCGACATTTTTAAGGACCAAGGTATGTTCTACACGCAGTATTTAATTGAAGCATCTATAATACTTCTAAGCGGTCAAATTTTCAAAACAAAAACATACGATTTTGTATGATTTTGCATTATTTAGTATGGCTTCATCTTAAAGGCATTTGTGGGGGTCGGGCTGTACGCTGTACCAAAAAATATTATAAAAGTGTTGATTAAAATGCCAGTTGTAGTTGAAAAGTGTTGTAAATAAATGGCTCTATAATCTATAAAGTGTTTGGAATAAAAAAAAGTCTATCGTACGATCCCGATCATGACATACAATTAATAACATAGTCCATTTTCTATAAATCCGAATTGACGCATTAAAAATAGAGGTACCCACAACTAGCAGCAGTTCTGTGAACATCAATGGTACGTTTCTGATTTTCTCTTGTTTAATAAAACAAAACGAAAATTTCCTCTAAAATCATAAGATACATAAGTAGGTTATTCTTTTTCTTTTTTTTTCTTTTAAATTTTTGAAGAAAGACAAACATTCCCGGGTTACGAATAACCCAACAATGTTTGAAAATCTTCTAGTACCACCACAGAAAGCCGAAAATGTTGCTTGTGTTGTGATGGAGGACTTAGCCAGCCGAGGAATTGAACACGCGACGCCCGGGTGAGACCCTAGCCCCTTGCCCACTCAACCACTGACCGGTCATGTATATAACATTTTTATTTATTTGAAATGAGGAACAATATCTCGATGACTTTTTTCAAACTTTCTTCAGGTAGATACCTACTATAATATTGGGAAAATGCGTATAAGAAAGTTCAAATAAACACGACGATTTCGCATGGGAATAAATCAACACAAAAAAGTTTTTTAACCGTAGGTAATTCAGTTATTTTCAAATGCCTTTAAATTTTATTTTTTTATATTCGTATTTGAATACCTCACTAAAGTCCCAGCTGCTCTCGTCTGGAGCCAGTCACATTATGGCGTCCCCATATTGGGGTATGTTGTAAGGATAAAGGTAGTGGGGAGGGGAAGGAGATGGAAAGAGGAAGGTGGAAAGTACCTGGCTATTCAGATCTGGTCACCAAACAAACGGCTAAAGCCATTTCAAGTAACGTTTCAATTCTGAATGGTGGCCTTACACCAGGGCGATACTGAGAGTATCTTCCACTCTTCACACAAATATACTACAAACTATATCTTATTTTAAATGAATCAATTGTGAAATAACATAAATTAAAATTTATTTGCTCACGCCAGGGTTCGATCCCGCGACCTTCGGATTGCGAGTCAAGAGTCTTACCCCTCGACCACGCCGGCTAGTTAAAAAAAACTTTAAAAAGGATTAAATGAGGCTTAAACCATCCTTCTCAGTGATCGGAAGCAACCGCGCCACCAACCATGCTAAATTCAATTTTTCAAATCGGCATTTATTTCATATATAGTGCTTCATTTCAAAATGCGTATATGTTATTGAGTTTGTGAATGATTGCCACATCGATATCTTAAAAAAAGGTAATATGTGAGCCATTTTAAAACTTTTTTAATGTTTGTATACAATAAATTAAAATTACATGTTTGTTTCTAATATGTACTAAAATTTCAAAGCATATTTTATCACAGCGGGTAAAGAAAAACAAAAGTTATTATTTCTATGAGGTTAAGTTGGATTTCTGGATTTATGGGCAAGTTATCAATATTTTAGCATTATTCAAATCACATATTGTTTTTCAAAATTCTCAGAATACGTTATTATTTATTATTAAGTTGATGAAAGTTCTTATGAATCCTTCTTGGAACATTTATGTTTTCACCCTTCATAATATCATATGTACAACTGACGTCACGGCCGGCCCTAACCCTTCGTCCGTTTTGCGTGGCCTTATTTTTAACATGTTCCAACTACTTATAAGTCTTATGTGAACCACATTATTGTAATACTTACCTACTCCGTTCTTATAGATGTATGATGTGATATTTTTTGTGGAAATAAAATCCTACGTCTTTCTTGCATAATTTCATTTTTCTAGTACAAACCCTGGGGTATAAGAGTAAATCGCTAATTACATCACGTCAATTTGTGGAGCGGGTATGGGTACCGCCACCCCAGGAACCATTTTGTGGATAACCAACACACAGGTCACCTCAAGGGGTTCGCTACGTTTGGTGACTTAGCAAAGGTGCCCGGGGTCATGGGGTTTGTCCGGATCTTGGAGGCGGATGCGTTTGCCCACCTGCTGCATGGCATGCCGCATCAAAATAGAACAGTTAAAGGAGTCCCTTCGACTTCTCCAGCCATACTCTCTCGAAACACCGCAGTGGAAGGGATGGATTCTTACGTCCGTCACTTCTGGACACTTTTCCTTCCCAAAACTTCCTCTCCTTCCTTTCTTAAAAAGACATTTTCATGGATTCGCAATGAAAAAATAATGTGTTCTATTTTGGTACCGATTTTTGTAACTGTAGTTTAAGATGGCGGAAAATATTTGACTTAATTTTGTTATTATTTATTGTGGGTGACGTTATAGGAATCACTGTTAAAGGAATATATATAATATGTGACCTTTCATAAGAATCACCACTTTTTTATAACATACCTTTATTTTTCAGATTTTTCATGTTTTGGATAAAGATAATAATATTCATCGCTAGTGATGTGACACACATAAAATTAGTAATGTGACAGAAATCTGGCATGACTCGTGACATTGTTTTGCGTAACTATAGGTACCTACCTATTATGTTAATACTGCGTGTCTATTTCATGTTTTATACCTCTGTTTTTTTTAATTTTTTTTTTGTTTATTTATTAATTTTTTTTTATTAGTTGCTATTTAGTTACAGGTTTTATGAGAATTACAAGATATATGATAAGGTATATAAATATTTCATCTGTTTGTTCTTAGTCCTCCTCACTAGGTGGTCCTGTGCTGAGGCGGACTGGTAGATTTCTTTGATTTTCCGTTATTTAGTTTCTATCATTGAGGTATATAAATAGAGAAGCAAACTTCCTTACCGCGCGTCAAAAAAAGCTATACCACTTTACAACCGCGACGACGTAGCTTTGAGACCACTAAATATTTTAAAGTAAACATATATTTGTCCCACTTGCACAAGTCACGAGAACAATACCGCCACGAGGATTAGACAAAGACAGAACACACAAACCTCGGACTGCGGGTCGGTGTTGCCTACGATTTGAAATTTTACCGAAAATAAACAATAAAATAGAGTTTTTTTTTTAACGTTAGTTTGTAATAAAATAAACTTATTTTAATTATTTTTAATGTGTTTTTTATTATATGACTAAAAGAAAGCATAACTAATGAAATAATTACGAAATTTTTTGTTCCATTATTTTAATTGTACCAATAGTATATAATACTCAAACGGAAAGTGTTTCAAAAGTGTTTTCAAAGTCCTTTTCTCAGCAATCGAATTATTTCCACCCACTTCTCATGGCGTTCTGCATCTTTATGGTACTCTGCAAAATTATTAATATAAAGTACGTAAAACAATATAATTACTAGATTACTTCGTCTAACTTAGCAAAATTACTTTGTGGCATCATTATTAATATAATGAATAATAAATTTCTTCGTTTAAACCACTAGGTACATAATTAACAATATCAACATGTTTCAATAATTATAACATTGTTATTGAAACATGTTGATATTGTTAATTATGTAGTGGTTTAAACAACGTCAATTATTATTCATTATTACTAGATTGTTCATTAATAAATTAAAATAAGTTTTAATGAACTATTTTGTACGAAAATTAAAATATTTTAATATGGTTACCTCGATAGTAACTTATTCCATAATTTATGTATTCTCCCATTAATGTGGGAAAACCAAAACGACTTCTTCTTGGCAACACTGAACCTATATAAGAGTATTTGACATTTTGTTTCTAGTTCTGCATTTTTTAATTAAATACGAACACGTAAACAATAAACTTACGTGTGGAAAGTAATTCCGCTTGCTTTATTATGTTTTTCTGACCATGAATGGCATTTTTTTACGACGCATTTAACCATTTTGGAGATAGTTTTGATCGCGTATCGTCCGGTTCAACTCGGTCGGCGTCACACTTAGTACTGAACTGACGTTAGATAGGCATATGCTTTTGGACATATGTACAGTGGCAATGCGTTGGCACGGACATTGCTGATCTAGTGTTTATATATCAATGGTTTCTATGATGTTTTTAATACATTCTCTAGTATGTCTGCATTAATTTCTTTCACCCATGTTTTGATTTTTTCCTTAAACTTATTTATCTTTTCTAACTTTTTCAGACTTGGAGGAAGGATGTTGTAAAGTTTAGTTGCCAGATATATGTGGTTTCTTTGGCAAAAACTTGTCTTGAATTTATTTATTTGCGAATAACATGTATTTGTTGGGTTAGCTGGAAGAAATGGGATGTAAATACCTACCTATAAGTTATACTTTTTGTACTTATTTTTTTTTTGAAATATATGTATTTTATATTTCGAAAGTACCTATATAATTGTTCGGTATTGTAAATTTCGCATATTTTTAAAGATTTGTTGACGGCAACAGCGAAGGCAAATGACAGTTGATGCTTTCATGTGAAATATGATTATATTTTAAACGCATTTACGTTCTTCCTTCGGGAATATTTCCGTGGATTCGAATGATATGAAAGGTCAGCCTTGACTTTGTTTTTACTTATTTCTAGCTCTATGGGAGTGAATCCTTTGAAATATTAGAAACTTAATACTTGGATTGACCTTCTGAAGACAATTAACCATAAAATTAGCAAAAAAATCGTGTCAAAAAACAGGAACCTCGACAGGTTTAGTGTCGTAAATCAGTGTACTCCGTAGTAGGAATAAAGATTTCCGATAAGTACCAAGACCAATATGGTATTAATCAACACCACACATAAAAAACTACCTTGTTGCAGTTAGAACTCCATCGTAGTAGGATCGTGTGGGGATATGGGATAGGGACATAGGTCCTTGGTTCATTAGGCCCAAACCTATTAACACCCTCCCTTCAGGAGTCGGGACCAACATAGCCGACATTTCTAATCCTAACACCCTTCGGATTAGCGAGAGCGTAAGAAATTGGAAGAATATGAATACAGTGACGTTGCAAAAATTTAATTCCTTCAATAATTTCACTTTATGTTGTAATTTTATTTTTTTATATGTACCTAGTTTTACTTTCAATTTGAAATAATTATTGCATAACACGCTTATATTTTCAGGCGGCCAAAGAAATCAACGGTTCAGTTTACATAACGCCTTCACAACGCACAGAGCCGCGAGAACCGGCAAGTAAGTTAATAATTTAAAGGGAAGGCTTTTATACAGTTAGCGCGTTATTTGGGCTTCTGTGGACAGAACCAATAACTAACGAACGAACTAAGTACAATTTTAAAAATCCATGGATTTGAAAATTATCGTAACAGCGATGTTCCGACTACAAAGATAAGTGTGTCAAACTAAACGTATAAAGCTTGCAAGGTATTACCTTCATCATGTTTGTAATTTAAATATATATGTAATATAATACGATAATACGTACCTAAGTAATTATTATTATGTATATATTGTTATTTTATCAATCTACTCATATTTCAACTTTGTTTTTCTCGGGCACAATAAAGGAGCCAATAATATTAATAATTATTTTTTTAATATACTATAATATTATTGATATTATTATAACATGATATTATTCTAACCTTATATCGCCATGAAACACATAAGCGTTATAGCTTGTTGTTTATGGTACGGGTTTATGGCGTAGGTACCTTTCTAGAGAAAGGTTCTAAGGTACCGGCAAAGGGGTAGAGGTCTGTACGAGTATAATATAGGCTACATCCACAGCTAGAGAACAAGATACAATCTCTAATTCTGGGACAAGAGGGATGAAGGTTGCGGGGGGAATCTAACCCCTAACCTCCTCCTTAACTACCCCCCTACCCCCCACAGCCTCCGGGGCAACCCTTACTTGCGTATTTATATTATGATAGCCCACCCGAAACACCATCAAGATAAAGTAAGGGAGATACAAATTCATAAGGAATATACCAACATTTGAAATTAAGTCCATACTAAATTTATTCAGTTTCTATTGATTTTTTAATTTTATTAACTGTACCGAAAATATTTTATGTATAAATAATATAATATGTATATATAGAAAATATATTATGTATAAATAATTTAAATAATATGTGTAAATGATATAAATATATATTACATCTGTAATAGTAATAGCAGAGCATACCATGACAAGAGGAATGGTGCTGTTGAATGAAATTTCAGAAACACTCAAAGGTTTACATAATTCTTAATTATATGGCCTAAAAAATTTTTGTATCTGTAGTATTTATCTTCCTAGATGTTAAGAGTGTCAAAATGAGATAATTGGATTAATAATCTGTTGTACAATAAGACATAACATAACAATAACACAAGAATCCTGTTTCTTTCTAATCAGTGAGAGCAGTGATAAGCTATTACCTAGGACTTTATTTTATAATAAACCGTGGGCATGTAATAACAATAACTATTACTTTAGGTATATTGTATTGTATAAAACAAATAAAATGGAGAATAAATTAAAAAAATATTTCTAAATTAAAGAACGTGTGTGCTTTAGACCACACAACTGAAGTAAAACTTCACTAACTTATAAAAGAAGAGAGCTCTCTCTTGCTCCTACAGTATGATACAGACAATAAGCCTGAGATATACGAATCGTAACTGGCTATGAGAGAAGAGAGAAAGTAAATATGTGCTCGCACCTCTCTCTCTTGCCCCTACAGTAAATACGAAACGTAATTCTCTCTCTTTCTATCTTCATTACTTATATCTCCCTCTCAACTTCCGATCACACTTTTCGTAACGCTCTCGTCGCGCATTCACCAGCTTACTCCCCAATCTAGCGTGCATAAAGAATTTTACTTCAAAAAAGTTCAACCTGTTTTTAGTTGTTTTTTTTCATGGCTTTTCACCCCAAAGGAGTTTTCTGGCCAGTGTCGAGTTGATGATTTTGTGAATATGTGTGTAAGAGTAGTTTTGGATATTTACAAATTTGGAATTAAAAAAATAAACCAATCTGTATTATAATAATATATATCTTGTATAGCGTATTATTATTATATCTACCTGTTGAATCTTACTGAAAAAAACTTTTTAAAAAAAGGTTTTCTTTCAGTCTCTGATTATTTTGTTAGAATTTAAAATATAATATAATGCCACCATTATGAGTTTCCAACATAATCTCAGATTGGAAATGCTACGGAGAACAGAAGACGGGATAAGGAAACCTAAAGGCCGTCTCCACCGGAGCATGCGGGGCGCGCCCCCCTGCCCCCCTGTCCCCCCATTCCCCCTACCCCACCCTCCCCTACCCGGGCAAGGAGGGGGAGGGGCAAGATGGCCGTGGAGATGAAAGGCGGGAGGGAGAGAACAGAAAGAGACCAGAGAACGAGAAGGAGCCCAGCATCTATTGGGGAGAAGAACTGAAGAATAACACAATGGAATGGGTTGGGAGACCTTACATGCTCAAGTCCGCGCTATCCCTAATTCCAACACTGCCAACAAATATTTTCACGCAAAATACAAAAAGGGTCATGGCAAAAATAGAATTTGAAAGGTTTTTTTTGTTGGCTTTTTTCTTAGGTTCCACTTGCTGGCAGCGGTTTTTATTGTTTTGATATCGACCGATCTTAAGGCGCTGTATTTTCGGCGCCAAATTATTTTGAGCGTGAAGGCAATACATAAAAATGTCTTTCCAAAAGTTTTTTTTTTTAATATGCGAGTATTTTTGTTATATTTTCTTTTTATCCTGCCACAAGGCAAAATATTATATATTAAGTATATGCCTATTATCGAAAGAATACAATCAATTCATACCTACTTAAATTTAATATGAAGAATCATAAAATTTGTTAGATCATGTTATCAATTAGATAATTAGATCAATTAAAAAATATTTGAAACAGATTTCTTATATAAAGAACTAGGTGACGTCCTCCGCGGTCGAGGGGTGATGCTCTCAACTAACAATCTAAATGTCATTTGACTAAATTTTATTTGACTAATTTGTGTTATTTCACAATTAATCAATTAAAAATAATATGATGTATATTTGCGGCACTTCAGTATAGCTCTGATGTAAGATCACCATTCAGAATTTAAATGTTGCTTTAAATGGCTTTAGCCGTGTTTAGTAACCAGATCTGAATATCCAGGTATTTCCCCACCTCACTCTTTCTCATCTCCTTCCCCTCCCTACTATTATATTCAGCCTCACAATATTCCCCAATTGGGGATGTCATAGTTTGACTGGCTCCAGACGGGAACAGTTGGGGCTTTAGTGCGGTATTTACATAAAAAGGTACCTACCTTTTAAAGATCATTATTCATTGTATGTTATTATTACAACGTTATGTGAGTTAAAAACCCCGATAACATGCAAGACAAAAAATCGTTAATATTTATGTATTTCTCATTTTAACTACTATATGAGTGCAAATAAATATCTTTAAATTCCCCTTTTTCGGCCCCCCCAATTTTTTTCTTTCCCTCTTGACTCTCTGTAACTTCTCAAAATGTCAAGAAAAAAAATCAAGTGTTGAATTCAGCCAGTAAGTTTCCGATGAATGGATGACATAGTTCCACTGGCTCCACGCAGTGCAAATAAGACTGAGATAAAATAATAATAATAATTCATCTTCAACCCTTTCATTCCCGTGCACAACCTCCCTGTCCCTCCTCGCAGCCAACTGCCCCGCTCCCCCTCCTCCCTCCGGCCAGGCAGCGGCTCTAAGAGAAGAGGATGTCTGAAAGTTACACATGACCAAAGAAGCACAAACTAAAATCAATAGTTTCAGTGAACCGCCATGTTCTCGTACACATGTACTGGTACACATCACGAGAGGGTGCTCACTGCTCACTGCCCCTACCTACCCAATACCCACTGGCTGGCTGGGGGCTCCTCTAATGCTCATTTCAATATTATTCATATTTAGGTCTCAGGTATCCGTATTAATTACTAGTGGTTACCAAGTATTTTGGGTTATTAACAGCCTTCAAAATAGCGACCAAATGTTTGCGAAAGTGTTAAGAAATCTGAAATTTAATCAACAGCTAAGTGAATTGAAAAATTCGATATTTTTATCTTAACAAAAATCCGTTTTTCCTTCGATTTTCGTATTTTATTTTTAAATTTATTTTCGCTAAATTAATAATTTAGCGAAAAACTAACATAACCAATGACAAAATTCAAACGAGAAATAAAGAAAAGTATTGCAAGCAAAGAAATTGAAATACAAGAGATATGCTATGATGGCCGTCCGACCGTCGGTGTAGGTACTACCGTCTATTGGGATTAGTTTGAAAACGGAAAGAATCGTTGATTTTATTAAGGTGTGCAGTAGGGCTAACACTATCGGCGATGCCAGGAAACGCACCCACCTTGTAAAAACTGCGGATAGCATTATATTTATATTTCAATATCTTTAATTGCAAGTACAGGACGTCACACTACTGAAAACATATGTAAATTAAATTACGCATAAATAATAATTTACATTCGAATTAACCCATACAAAATAAAATAAAATAATAGAATCTTGTCAAATCTATTTTCATAAATAGTTTTGACAGGAATTACTACTTTACTTCATCTCTTCCTACATTTATAAGATTCTCGTTTTGGGATTAGATACATTGGATTTACTCTTTAGGGAATACTCACACTTCCAATTACTTTTCTTTTGATCGCATTGAAATTAAAATGTATTTAACCTTAAATATTCTTGTAACCATGATTTCCATTTATACACCTCCACGCCTGTCTCAACACAGGTATACGTATCCTAGTAAGACAGGCATCGAAAAATCCCATGTAAACGTAATTTATGCAGATAAAATAAATTTAATTTAATTTACAGAAATTGATTAGTGTAGTAGTGAGTAAACATTTTATTTTATTATTTATTTAAATTTTGCATAATACAATACATTTGTATTCTCTCGACTACCATACTAGGTTCATGCGTATCATGATTGTCGTACATAGGTTATATTATAATGGAATAACAAGAATAATAATTAATTAAATTAAGACAATATTAGCGAAATTGAATCGAAAATCTGGAAATATAAAAATCAGAAAAAGATATTGGTGCCTCTGGGACTCGAACCCAGGACCTTCTGCTTTCATGGCAACAGCTCTACCAACTAAGCTATGGTGTCTATATCCTATTCGGTCAATTTTAACTGTAACATACTTCGACTAAGAACTACTAACATTATCTTCATTTTCTTAACGCACATATTATTATATATGAGTTTCGCTAATATTATCTTCATTTAATTAAATATTATAATTTGAGGTTTCACTCATAAAGTTAAAAATAAAAAATATAAAAAAGAATAAAAATATTACAAGTACATAGAAAATTGTAGCTAATATTAAAAAAAGTACAAAAACCATAATTAAAATTAATAATAAATAAAAATATGAATAATAAAACAGATATTTATTATTTTTAAACAAATAATAAAAATTATTTTAGGATGATTAAAATAAATTCATAAATATCTACATATAACTTCACGCAGGAGGCCCTCAGGAAAATAATTTCACTCGCGGCTTATGTCATCTTTAGGGGATGCTGTGTAGAGGGTCTTTATCATAAAAGGGAGGAAAGGAAGTCCTGAGAAGGAAAAAGGTGTAATGAATGTGTGGGAATCTGGGGTAAGTGTCTTCAGCAGTGACGGACGAATGAATCAATCCCTCCATCTTGGAGGGATAGATTCATTCTTCAAGAAAGAGCTTATATTTTTATTATAAGATTCCCTTTCGAAAGAAGAACTCTTAAATCTATGGAGTGGTTAAGATCTTTCAAGAAACACCCTCCAATATAAAAGAACATGAAAATGTATCAAAATTTAAAAAAAGAAGTGACGAAAGATGTGACGTGTAAATTGATGTATGTCGATGAGCGAAAGTGGATAGAGTTTTTATCGAGTAAGCGGGTGTGTGCTTAATGTTGTGGAGCCACCATAAGGTTATTTTCCCATATTACATATGCAATAGAATGAATCTATCGCTAACAGAATTCGGTAGATTGTTTAGGTAGTAGGTATCTACCCTTTTCTTCTTTAAGCAAATTTGATCTTTGGATAAAAATTCATACATTACAAAATTATGAACATAAGCCATAGATCTCATTAGGGCAGTCGTGTATCGAGATGATAATCACTGAGCAAAAAAATCATTAGTAGGTATCAGTGTTGCCAGACGCATGGTTTTTACCATGTGTTCGTGGTTTTTTTGGCGTATTTATACCTCCATGGTTTTGTCAATAAACCTTGGAGGACAAGACATGTTTTTTTAGCGGTTGCCAAAAGTATGTACCTACTTTTGAGTGTGATACTGATTTTCTGGATGTGTAGGTACTTGAACTTTAGCACGGTACTACGGGTTCGAATCGTCTCTTTACCAATTATTATCCTTATCAAAAAATGATAATAATCATTATATGTTATGAAAAAAGGCCAAAAAAACGTGCGGCTCGCAAAAACTCAGAAACGAGTCCGGGTACGATCAAGGGAGTTATATGGTGTGGTAGATCTCCATCCCCCCTCCAGAATGACGATTCCCGTTTTTACCTAAAGGGCGTGCTTTTGAAGATATAAGGGCTGGAAGTTTCGCGCTCTTGAAATTTGTAGAACAGCCTTCCGGAAAGTTCTAGAAGGTTCCATAGAGCTTCAGAAAATTCTGGAAGGAGTGGCGGAGTATGTCGTGGAATGTTCGGGAATAGGGAATCGTGAACATCATTGTGGAACATTCCAGAACACTCTCGAATGTTGTCCTGTGCGAAGCCGGGTAACCCAGCTGGTAGGTATATTAATGAAATTAATATATCATGTAACTTTAATTTTAGATACCGACCCTAAATGGTAGATAACGTAAAATGTTGAAAAAAAAATTATTGGGATTGTGGAAGATTTTATTCTCCATACTATTTTTTTAAGTTATTATTATTTATATTTTTTATTTATATTATTATTTTATTGAAATACTTTTTTTATATTTTTATTTTATTGAAAGTGAATTTCTTTAAATTTTTCCGAAAAAAATTTTTTCCTGTTACTCAAAGAAAAAAATTAAAAATTTTGTTTTTAATAAAGCATCATAGATCATATGCATACCGCTATTTTCTTATTTAAATTCCCAATAAAAAGTTTGCGGAAAACAATGTTTTCTGCACGGATTTTTATCCTCCAAAACGCTTCAAAATATTTTTTTTTATTCCTGAAACGTGGTAGGTAAGTACATAGATAACATACTCTTACCAATCTATTTACAATGTAATTTTAGGTAAAAGTACTTGTCGTTCTCGAATTCGAATAGATTTATCCGCAATACCTGTTTTCGATTAAGTCTTAACCGTGTTATTTGCCAGTGAGGTGGGGTTAGGGGGAAGGGGGAGGGTCGCTCGATTGGTCCGCCGCCGTGAGAGTGTCGCTATCTCCAGTCGATGGCTAACCGTAATCGGAGCTCTTATCGGCCGGCCCTCACGCAAATGGAGCCTCCCACAATTCTGATAGCCCCCCGGCCATGGCCCTGGCTTCCCCAGAATCTGTCTATAAGTTAGTCGTTCAATTAATCTAACAATAATGCTCATCTTAAAACTTATGTAGGTTTTTTTTTATTTTTTTTTTTATTCATTTAATATAGATATATAAGTGTACAAAGGTGTTACATAAAATACATATCGGTACAGAAATTATTTAAAATTGCAATCTCATCAAAGAAGAAGCTAGTTCTTGTGCTTGATGAGCGAGTTACACTAATTATAACAGAAATAGAATAACATTATGCAAAAGGTAAGTATATAATACGAACAATTGAGCCTTCTGGATCATCAATATGTGTAGGTGTACATACATAGGATACGGTACGAAATTCGAAAAATCTAAATAAAATAGAGATGAATATAATTTATAATAAATGGAAAGAAAGAGAAAAACAGGTAATTATTTAGTTTTAATTATTCCTGATGAAGTTTAGCTTCAGTTTGAGTTTCAGTTTATTGATGTCTTTGGTTTTTTTTATTTCAATTGGAAGGTTGTTGAAATACTTTATTCCTAAGTAGATATAATTGTTTTGCATTAGTTTGGTATTAAATTTTGGTATTTTGATGTTGTCTTGATATCTTATTGATTGGTAGGTTTCAAATTTTTTGATGATATTATCTTTGTAAATTTGGATAATTGCATTTTTTTTGAAGATATTCTCTACTCGAGGCACCGTAAAATCTGCGAAAAGCGTTTCTGTTGGATATGTGGAGGGTTTCTTTAGGATTACTTTAATGATTAGCTTCTGGATCACTTTGATCGGGTTTAGAATATTGTTGTAAGACCCCCCCCATCCAATAATTCCATATTGAATTAATGACTGGATTAGTGCATAGTATACTCTTTTTAGATTGTTGAGTCTTAAAATATTTCTTAATCTTATGAATATATATATACACTTTCTGATACGCTTAACCAATTCACAGATATAGCTCTTCCACTTCATATGTTGTTCTATTATCACTCCGAGATATTTAGTTTCTGATACTGATTTCAACGTTGAACAGTCTTGAATACATGTGATTTTATTACATTTGTTATTGTGGATAATTATTTTAGTGTTGGGGAGTGTTTTTAGTTTGTTAATTGAGAAGTGTATGTAGTATGTTTTGTTAGTGTTCAATGAGAGAAGATTTGTATCAAACCAATGTTTTAAGGTATTCATGCTATTATTTGCTTGCTCGTTTACTATATCCCAGTCGATCCCATTTATTATGATAGCTGTGTCGTCGGCATATGATATTATGTCTGCGTTAATTGGTAGTTTGAAAATGTCGTTGACATAAATTATAAATAGTAGGGGGCCTAGGACTGTGCCTTGAGGTATCCCGAAATTACTTGTTAGTGGTAGACTCAGAAAGTTGTTTATCTTGACTACTTGGTGTCGTTCAAATAAATAGCTTTTTATCCATTTTAGTGCTTTATCGTTTATCCCAATACAGTTTAATTTTTTAATAAGTTTATCATGAGAAATACTGTCGAAAGCTTTTTTAAGATCTATGAAGATTCCGAGGCATTTCAAAGATTTGTCTAATGTGTTCTGGATAATGTTCGATAGTTTGGCAATCGCATCTTGGGTACTTCTATTTTTCATAAATCCATATTGGTTGTCGTGTATTATGTTATTTTTGTTAATAAATTCAGTCAATCTTTTTTTGATAATTTTTTCAAAGATTTTAGCAATGTTTGAAATCAGCGATATTGGACGATAATTTATCACTTCTTCTGGGTCGCCAGTTTTATGAATTGGAGTGATGATGGTTTGTTTATATATCGTTGGGAATATTCCGCTTTGAAGACTAGTGTTGATTAAATGTGTTAATGGTTTTGTAATATGTTTTTTGATATTTTTCAGTGTTTCGACAGTAACCCCATCGAAACCTGGTGCTGATCTTCCCTTCATGCTTGAAATGATTTGTTCGATTTCCTGTGCTGAAGTGAGAGGAAACATGTTAATTTTGTTTAACATATTGGCGTTAATGTTCTGTTCGTCATTAGACGGTATTTTTTAATTTGATTTGCAAGGTTTTTGCCTACATTTGCAAAAAAGTTGTTAAATATGTTAGCGACAGCCGATGGATTTTCTTTACATCGTATTTTGATATTGTTATGTGTAATACTATGTATTTCATTTTTTTTGTGTTTTTTCTTGTCTATGATTTCATTTATAATATTTCAGACTTTTTTTGCATCGTTCTCCGTTGTTTCTAGTTTTTGCCGAAAATAATTATCTTTTGTGGTTTTTATTAAATACGTAAGTTTGTTTTTGTATGCTTTTAGGTATTTTTTTAAGGTTTCGTTTGTAGGTTGTCGGATTATTTTTTTTGTATATTGTTTCTTTGTGTCTGATTGATACAATTAATCCAAAAGTTATCCATGGTTTAACCGGTTTAAATTTTGATGATTGTTTTCTGGAATCAATAGAATATGCAGTACTTACGTGCATTGATAATTTTTCTTCAAATAGTTCGAAGCATTTGTTCGTATCATTACAATTAAAAATATCGAGCCATTTCTCTTTATCTAGATTATGTACTAAGGCATTTATGTTGAGCATTTTGCGTTGGCTGTTTTCATTCTCCGGAGTTTGGGTTGGTAATGGTGAATATTTGTTTTCGTAATTGTAGGTAAAAATGCACCCAAAATGATCTGTGATTGTCGTTTGTATAACTGCAGATACTATGTTTTGTATGTCTTGAATATTTGTGAAAACATGATCTATGCACGAAGGTCGTTGACCTGGAATCATTCTCGTAAATGAGTTAATACACGATATATAATTTAATTCTGCCATCATATTAAGATAATTATCTTTATCATTTGACGAATAATCATTTGCAATATTGAGGTTAATGTCTCCGACAACAATGGTTTTCTTATTTCTGTTCGCAAGAAGAATGCGTTTTAGATCATCTACATATATTGGTAATATTGAGGCGTGAGTTCTATATATAGCGAATATGCTAAATGTATACTTTTGGTAACTGATTTCCATATTTAGGATGTTTACATTGTGCATTTGGATTTCTCTGTTAAAAGTCACAACATATTTATTTGAAATAAATATTGCGATTCCGCTGTTCTTATTAATTCGGGTATTTGTTGCATAGTATGTATAACCCGGAATATTATAGTTTATATCGCTCGATGAGTGCGTCTCTGTTAATATTATGCAGTCCAGTCTATTAAGTGATTTTATTGTTACCAGGATTTCGTCTAAATGTCGTTCGATGCTTCTTACATTCATATGAAATATGATTAAGCTAACTTCCGGATTCATCGCTAAAATGTTATTTGTATCGTTCACTGATGTATAAATTCTTTCGTCTATTGACATGGTTTTATCTATAGCATTTATAACGAAATCATCCATTTCGAAGAAATAATAATAATGAATGCATTAGTGGCCATGAATACACTTGTTTAATGCACTGATGGGATAGGATTTTTTGGAGGGCGGATTTGTTGAAAGCCTTTGTGTTTTTTTTTTTTATCATTAATAAAAGTTGTGTTGTTTCATTCATAATCTATTCTCTCTTTGGCGATTTGAAGCATTTTATGCCTGTATGTGCAATTGATGTTATCAGCACGGTGGTCTTCCAAGATGTTCGCCCTGAATTTTTTATTGTTGCTGGAACAGTTGAAGCAGGTTGGTTTGTTGTTTCTCTCTGTGCATTTTTCTAGGGTATGGTCTTGTGCACAGTGGGGGCAGGTAGGTGGCTGTGTTCTGTTTAGGCATCTTAGGGCAGTGTGTCCATATTTCAAGCAGTGGTAACACTGCGTCAGGGGGCTAACGTCGTCAATTGGGACTCTTTGGTATTTTATATTTATTTTTTCAAAGTTAAGAAGGATTTTCCTTATGGCTCCTGATGTTTGTATTAAGTAGTGTGAAACGTCTTGTAAGTACGTCTTTTGTTGGTCAAATTTTTTGAGTTTGATTTCTTTTATGAGTTTAAAATCATCTTTACAGTAATTTTGTAAACCCTCATTTTGCTGGGTTATGCCTAAAACAATTTCTTCCTCTGTTAAATTTGATTGTAATCTTTTTACGATCATTATTGGTTTTCTCTTTTTTGTTTCTTCAGCGTTAATGTCTTCGCCGAATGTTCCATTTATTTTTGTGACCAATTTTTGTGCGTCTTCTTTTTTTACACATGAGATTATGAGTTTTTGATCACCAATTTTTTTAAATTCAGTTACACCGACTTGCATTTTAGTTACATCTATGTTTTTTTCGATTCTTTTTCTCATTTCTTCAGCCTTCAAGTTTTTAGTTGTTGAAATAATAATGGCGTGTTTTTGTGGAGTTTGTTTCTTGATTTTATTAATTATTGTAGCGGCTTGCGCATATGTTTTTATATTTTTTGTCGCGAAATTCTCTAATTTCTCACTGTAGTGTTCATTGTTTGTTATAATTTGCTCTTGTAGATTAATGATTTTTTTTTGTAAGAGAAGATTTTCTGTTTTTATTTGTTCTTCTAATTTCTTTAAGTTGTTTTCCAAACTCAGTTTTATTCTAGAATCTTTAACAGATGTTATCTTTGCGATATCACTCTTAATGTCTTCGAGAATGTCCTCCATGTTCTTTCTAATACCCACCCGCACGGGCGAGGTACTTTGGGTATGAAGCGAATAACAATACACGGTATCCGAGGCAGTGCACTATACAAAAATATACGACCGCAGTGTTGTAGCATTGGAATGCAACTTTATATACTTTTAAAAAGGTACATTATATACTTTTGTAATAAGTAGTGTTACTTATGTAGTCACATTATATTATTTATATTTTCATTATAATTTTGTGGAAGTTCGGACGTAATTATCAATAAACCATAATTATTAGCCTGAAACACTCATCACCATTGAAAAAATCTCCTGAGAAAAGATAAATGCCGCCGACTTGTGGTTCAGGCTAATAATTATTGCTTATAATATAATTGTTACGCTTTGTGCTATGCATAAAAATCTTGTCTTAAACATTAGTTGATCAATTAAAAAATAATGATTATCAAAAGACTTCAAAAAAAAATTACCGATATTTTTAAGGGCCAAGGTATGTTCTACACGCAGTATTTAATTGAAGCATCTACAATACTTCTAAGCGATCATATTTTCAAAACAAAAACAAATGATTTTGTATGATTTTGCATTATTTAGTATCTATGGCTTCATCTTAAGTAGTATTACTTATGTAGGTACATTACATACTTTTGTATTAAGTATTGTTACTTATATAGGTACATTATATACTATTGTATTAAGGTGATCCACTACTAAGTATTGCAAAATCATGCGATTTTGGTTTGAAATATATATATCCCTTAGAAATATAGTAGATGCTTTAACTACTGCTAGTAGAACATATGTATTTACCTTGTAAATGTAATG
This sequence comes from Limnephilus lunatus, assembly GCA_917563855.2. Taxonomy (NCBI): domain Eukaryota; kingdom Metazoa; phylum Arthropoda; class Insecta; order Trichoptera; family Limnephilidae; genus Limnephilus; species Limnephilus lunatus. Next base: position 11,413,217 of record OU830602.1, on the reverse strand, counting down.
ATCGAGCTTTTTTATTAGTATTTTTATAAGCGCAGAAAAAATAAAGTGTCAGATCTGTAAAAACTGCTTTAAAGTAAAAAAAATCTCCTACTTACGAACCCGTTTTCAGTTATTGTTTAATTTGTGAAATAAAATTCTTTAGAAAAGGATCGTAAAACAAAAATTAAACAGGCTTTTTATTATATTTTTCTTGATTTATCAAAGCGACTGGTTTGTACCTTATCGCCACCTACAAAAGGAGTGTTATTATTAGCGACCTGATCCCATATTTTACACGAAGTTGTGCATCACCTTAACGAAGGAATTATGGGTTTACCTTATTCGACATAGCGCATTTGTGCTGTAGTTTTTAAAATTCTCTCACAATTAGTGACTCCATGTTGTCATTTGAAGATTTAAAACGTGATCAGCTGACAAGCATGACAATATGAAGTTTATGGTTGACATCTTTTCACTTGATGGAATTTGAAACACTCCTTCTTTAACAAAGTATATAATTAAAGACAATGTTAGATCCATGTAAATATTTGACTTGTAGACTAGATTTCTTTAAATATTGAAAATATGGGTTCAAAATTTTTTTTATCATTAAATCACATTAAATGACACAAAATCGTATTAAATCACAGTAAATCTCAAAATCACTTTTTTACTTTAACCTCTCACAGGCTACGAAGAAAATAATTTCCCTCGCATCCTACGTCATCTTTAGGAATGCTGCGTGGAAGGCATTTTCAAGGAAAGGAAGGAGAGGAAGTTCTGGGATGTAAATCGGTGTGGTAGAGTCGGAATGTCCTGGAATAATGTAGGTACTTATGAATCCATCCCTACCACTGCGGTGCAAGATGATGGAGTCAAAGGTCTGCCTAAACCGGCCTTTTCCAATCTGGCCTGTCACGCAGCTGGTGGGCAGGCGCATTCGCTGTCAGGATCTGAACAACCTCACTTGATGAACCCGGGCACCCCTACAAAGTCACCAAACGTAGCGAACTACTCGGGTGGTCTATGGCAGAGGCGTTGGTTATTTTATAAATGGTTGTCGCGTCGGCGGTACCCATACCCGCCAAATTGAAAAATAACTTTATTTCACACAATAGTTCACATTAATTCACACGAAATCATATTAAATCACGTTAAATCGAATTACATCATATTAAGTCAAATATCATATTAAATCAAATTGAATCACATTAAATCAAATTAAATCGCATTAAATCATAAAAAAATTATAAGAAATAGTTTAATCACATTAAATCACACTTAATCACATAAAATGATGTCTAATCACATTAAATCATGTTAAATCACGCTAAACCACATGAAATCACATCAAATTTCATTAAATCATAGTAAATCTCTGTATATCACATTAAATCTCTTAAAATCCCTTTTAACCTCTTTAAATCACATTAAGTCATATATAAAGCGATTAAATCACATTAAATCTCCTTAAATCAGCTCTTGGTTAAGACTTTATATAATTAAACATGTTTCGTGTATATCATCCCTACAATGATTGAATATTTACCTACAAGGCATCGATAAAAAATAGTGGTATCCAGAAATAACAAAAGCCGGTCACAAAAGTGGCAAGAAATGTCCGGAATTAGTGGTCGCCCTGTCTGTCCGGTAAACTTTGAGGTGTCCGGTAATTCTAAACCGGCGACCGGCAGAAACTCCAAATTGCTCGCCCGACTCGCATAGATAAGCGAATAAATTAATGTCCATTCCCTAATACCGACTTGTTCGACCAGAGGCGAAGGGGTTCAAAAATACTAGTCTTCATTTTAAGAAAGAATAACAGTTAAAAAACGCCTAACCATTTCAACATAAAATAACTGTGGGGGTACTAGTCGTGACCGGGCCGTTAAAGTATGTCCACTGGACCTAGTGGTTGTCCCATCATCGTATTTTGTATCAGTGACGTATTTTCATCATAATTTAATTCATATAAGGTTCACGATGTAACGAATTTTCACCATAATTTAATTAATGTAAGGTGTTCATAAAGTAACGTATTTTCACCATAATTTAATCAATCTAAGTTGTTCATGAAGTAACATATTATCATCATAATTTATTTCATCTAATGTGTTCATGAAGTAACGTATTTTCATCATAATTTAATTCATATAAGGTTCATGATGTAACGAATTTTCACCATAATTTAATTAATGTAAGGTGTTCATGAAGTAACGTATTTTCATCATAATTTAGTTCATATAAGGTTCATGATGTAACGAATTTTCACCATAATTTAATTAATGTAAGGTGTTCATGAAGTAACGTATTTTCATCATAATTTAGTTCATATAAGGTTCATGATGTAACGAATTTTCACCATAATTTAATTAATGTAAGGTGTTCATGAAGTAACGTATTTTCATCATAATTTAATTCATATAAGGTTCATGATGTAACGAATTTTCACCATAATTTAATTAATGTAAGGTGTTCATGAAGTAACGTATTTTCACCATAATTAAATCAATCTAAGTTGTTCATGAAGTAACGTATTTTCATCATAATTTAATTCATCTAATGTGTTCATGAAGTAACGTATTTTCATCATAATTTGATTCATCTAAGATCTAAGGTGTTCATGAAGTAACGAATTTTCACCATAATTTAATTAATGTAAGGTGTTCATGAAGTAACGTATTTTCACCATAATTTAATCAATCTAAGTTGTTCATGAAGTAACATATTTTCATCATAATGTAATTCATCTAAGGTGTTCATGAAGTTTGTTAAATACATGTACCTGTACATGACGTATTTAACAAACTTCTTATTGTTATTATTGTTTTTTTTACTCTTCCCTCCAGGAATATCATTAGTAAGTTGCGTGTCGCTGTAACACAAGCGATATGGGTGTTTTCTCATTTTTGACTGCTTCCTTTTTAAATAATCACTAAGTTTTAAAGAATTGGTTTGTAACCTAGATAGTGTCTTGGATAAATATAACCGATTTTATTTATATGGGACGACTGTTGACCATTTCCAAAAGTCATAATGATACAAAAGATCCTGGGTTCGAGTCACAGTTGCGACCGTTACCTTTTTTTATGTGTCGTCTCTTATTCATATTGTCATTTAGATTTATTAATATTATCTTCTTCTTCAATGATGTATTACTGTTGTGTATCTGTTATGTTGGTAGTTGTCAAAACACCAGCTGTCGCATGCTGACAAAGTTGGCAGGTCTGTCGCGTCACTCGACCTTTAACTTTGAACCTGTGACAAGTCTAAATAAACGTCTAATAAGTAAACAGTATTTTTTAATACATCAAACCGCAGACATACAATTTACATTGATAAGTATAATCTTCAAAAGTTATTATAACAAGAGTTAATCCAATAAAAATTAAAACTTTTACACTAGCGACAGACATGCGTTATTTGGCTTGGCCAAAAGCGCCAGCATTATTTGTAGATAACGCTGGCGCTTTTATAACTACGTATGTCACTAGCAATAAACTTATCGTGCTTTAAACAAATTTGAAACAAAAACGCATTTATTTATTCACACTCTACCGGTTTCGGGAGAACCCTTCCTTCGTCAGGAGAATATTAGAACTAACCTACGAAATAGAATATTGACAGACAAATTTTAGGTGTTTGAGTGGGAAGCAAGTAAATGGGAAGGAACTAATTGCGGGATTTGAAATATGTCTACAAGAGGACTAAAAGATAAATTAATTTCGTTATTCAAAATACCAGAATTATTATTTAGGGAAAATCTAAAAGAAGGGTTCTTCCGAAACCGGCAGTGTGAATAAAATAAAAGTGGTCAGTAATAAATTAACGTGTTTTTATTGTAAATTATGGCGAGCCACAAACTTTATGCTTTTTACAAATATCTTTGAGTGCGGTCCTGTAATCAAGCATAAATATGGCGTCTAGGTTGTTAGAGTTAGAGTTACCCATTGGTGAACCGTGAACCTCCCACCGAGACGCTCCCACACGTATCAATAATTAAGACTTCGTCCCGGGATAAGGTTCGGATCGGGCGGATGTTTTGATTGGAGTGGAATAACAATGTTCAATGTTCACTCCTGGATTCCAGGACCTGGCTCCCATAGGGAAGGGGGGGGGAGGGAGCGGAGACAGATAAAGTAAATGCGAGCAATTATCTAACGTACCTACTCCAGTTTTCTCGATAGCTAAATTCCTTGCTTTGATTGGACTTTATTTTGTATGGGTAGATTAGATAGCATTATTTCAGAATTATGATCATAATTATTTAAAACCTTTTTTTTAATTATTTCGGAGACTAAATAGAGTTGAGTGGTCGCTAAAGCTCCATGGTGAGCCCTCAAAAAGATGAAGTTGGTTTGAAAGGGAGATATGTAAAGAGGGAGCGCTCCAATACGAAAAAACGATTATAATTAAAATGAAGCCATACTAAATAATGCAAAATCATACAAAATCATATGTGTTTGTTTTGAAAATTTGATCGCTTAGAAGTATTATAGATGCATCAATTGAATTTCATTTAACAGTCATTTCTTTATAAGTCTTTTAATAAGCCTATAAAAATAAAGTATAAGGTCTAAAAACACTAAAAACACTTAAACACAAAAATTCCAAACTCTCCTATTTACAAACTCCTTTTCGAATATGTTTTTATTGTATAATGTGGCAAATTCAGATAATTTTATAATAATCGCAAAAAAAATGATATTTACGCCCGAACTTCCCAAATTAAAATAAAATATGCATTTTTGGGTTGTTATTTTACAATACGGCCGCTATTCCACGAATTTGGTTTTTTCAAAGTGAACCCTCCGCCGTCCACCGAAGAACTACTGACCACACCACACCTATTTAGTCAAGCCCCGGCCGGAGTGGGAAATAGACATGTGGCTCCGCGTCATTTGATTTCGAGAAATCAATTTTAAATATCCGTTTTATTAAAATAAACAATGCGTAAAAAGGAGTTAATGTTTTTTACAGGTTTTTACGAAATCAACCTGTAAAAAAAAACTCAAATACCTTTCCCCTTTCCAAAAGCTTTTTCTTAAGTATTTTCAAACTCCTCCCTTAAAGGGGCATGAATTATTTAAAATACAGCAAGAATCTCTCGCGAATATCTGCAGCATAGTTAAACTGCCCCCATGCACTTTTTTTTTTACTTTTGTAATCTTCTCCATATTTTTTTAGCGTATAACTACTGTTTTATGGAGAATCTGAAAAAAAACATAATAAAACGAAATGTGTTTTTTATAATTTTCGAATCATACTTTGTGTTTTTTTTTTTCTATCGAGAGAATTTCATATACCTAATTACTTTTTCTCCTCGGTTAGCCTATTAGGTTAGTTATTATTAGTAAATGGAGATTATCTCAAAAATGTTTAAGTAAATATATATACATTTTCTTAAAGCTTAAAAGTGTTCAAGGGAAGTGTGTAATATTTCAGCAGAAAATCGGAATTTAAGGTCTTCGGAAGTCAAAAAGTGTAGCAAATATCTACGAGTAATATAGATATGTGCTACTTTGTTTATTTGTGTTTAAAATAATAAAATTAAGATTATCGATTATTCACCATATTACATTCACATTTTTATAACACCATACACATGTGTCAGTTAATCTTTTCAGTGGTGTTTAAAGTGATCCCCTAGTATTCGAAAAATTCGAAATGGGACGGCATAAAGTTTAATTCCCAAATCCAAATTCGTTGAACTCTGCCCATTTTGATACTAGCCGAAAGAAACAGCGAGAAATTGCAGTGATCTGTTTTATTTTGTGAAATTCACTCACAAATATTTTTAAAATTTCCGATTATTTTCTAAAGAACTTAATTTGCTACGTTATATAATAAAATTTAATTCTAAAATGGATTCATCAAAAGACTTATTAAAAAAAATACTCGATTATTTCCAAGGCCAAAACGTAGCTAATCTCAGTATTTAATTGAAGCATCTATAATATTTCTGAGCGATCAAATTTTCATACCAAAAACAAATGATTTTGCAGTATTTCACATGGCTTCATTTTAATAATATCGAGCTGTCTGCCTGCAGGAAGCAGGAGCAGGACTCAGCCGGAGACAGTATTAGGAGTTAATTCGATTGCAGCTCGGAGGGGACTCGGATTGGGAATTATCAACTATCATTTACTGGATCCTTGCTGCTTGCTGCACGCTCCTTGCTGCCCTACAGCGGATTATAGACCATCTTTTAATGATGATGGCGCTTTTGGTACGGTGATTTTATTGCGGGCGGAGTTGTTTGTTTGAGCGGAGCTTACCTTGTTAGTCAAATTTTAAATATCTAAATAATCTCATTTGCTTTTAGCGCCACAGGCAATGATTCCAACAAATTTCAAAGACTTCATCAATTTCAGACCTTAATTAAAACTGCCAGTGGTAGAACATATATTTATAAAAAGTTATATGAAAAATTTGATTGTTTTTATGCAATAGTTTAGAAGTTATTGCTACTTTAATTAAAAATAATATTAAGTCTCAGAGGGCGTGGTTCACATAAAATGACAAATCTTACACTATTTTTCTGAGTATAATAGTTTTTAATAACAAATAAATAAAAAATAATATTTAACATTGAAAGATACCTTCAAACTTTTCATCACAAAAAAAATCGGGAGAAAAAATGAACACTTTTCTTTTCAAAATATGAAAATGTTTCCTGCCCCAGCTATGAAGTAAAATCCTATTACACTAGCAATTGGAAATTACAAAACGCCATTTTTATTCGATGTACTAAAATATCTGTATTTTCAAATACATTCACGGTCAGGGTTTATCCTAATCAACAAAATTTAAACGTACTTTAGTAATGCAGTTAAAATATTACATGTAAAGAGGAGAAGTTTCATGGGAGGAGTATGGGTTGAGTACTTTTACTTACCGGAGGGATATGCAATTTAATACTAAGGCAAACATTTATTTTCAAGACGGAAAAAGACAACGTTTTAGTGAATAAGGAATCCCAGTCAATTTTTTAATTTGTTTATAATACACCTTCTAAAATAAATATCAGTATTTTTTTCCTTCGGAATTGTAAAAAAGGATCTTAACCACTCAAATTAATTATTTTAACTCATTACAATATATAGCAAATAAACAATACAATGCCTTACCTAATGAAATAAAGCAACCAGTAGCTAAAAAAAAATATTACTTAAAACGCTTAAAGAACATTTTCTGAAAATGTTTTTAAACCTGTGAATATTCGCTCGCCTTCAAACGTTTGTTTTTTTTTATGTTTTATGTGTATGGATGTCCTCAGTATTTCTAAAACCTCTATTCTTGACAATGCATTTTTTTCCTTTTCATGTTGTATTTTTTAAAAGTGTAATATTTGTGTAAAATGCACTTATATGTGTCTGTCCTTCCCGTAATAAGTTTTTTCTGAATTCATTTTGAATAATGTGTTTCCATGTTTTTGTAATACATTATAATTAAATAAACAAATAAAAATTCAGAGACCGTCGAAAAGAGATTAAATTCGACTGGGCAGATACCATTCAAAATAAAATAAAAAATTATTTACATACGGAGTTACGAAAATATTTACCGAATGGGGTATTTCCACGTTTTTTTTTATTTCTAAAAAAATTAAAACAAAAATTCCAATGATTATAGCTTTTTTATTTTATTTTTATGTTGGCGAATAAATTTTCTACAGCGAGTCAATGTTTCCCATTCTTGAATTACCACTAAAACAATATTTTGGGGCGGGGTGTCGTGTGACGTCATGAGCGTGGACGCTCACCGACAGTGTTTATTAATGCTGGCCCAGCTGAGCGACGCTTGTGATGTCCCAATCCCATTTGCCAACCACGGCCCGTTTTGATTCTGTCAGTTTTAGATCGTTTTTAAAATCAATAATATTGAACGAAAAGATAAAAAACAAACATTTTTAGTAGGATGAATAAAATCAGAAAAATGATCTTTAAATATTCCGTACATTTTCAACAGAATCCTTGTTTCGTTTTGGAAAAATTCGTTTGTGGAAATACCCCATTGCCTGATGACGTTAAATTAGAAGAAAATATTGTGTGTAATTTGTAAGTTAAATTAAGAAAATGTGTACTTTATTTATAGGTATATAGGTACCTACAGAATGAAATCAATTATATATAATAATACGTAGGTATTGTGAAATGGTAATATCAATTATTTTTCCTTTGTTTTACACAAATATTAAGCACACAAAATAATGACATCACATCTGAATTGATTTCATAACAAAAGATTATAACAGTAAAATTTCCATGTTAATCTAAGCAATTGAACATTCAAATGGCCCCCGACTGTAAACTTTAAGTACCTACGATGACGCAAGAAAATTATACCAACCGTTCAAGGTGTTGCCAGCTACAGACAGAGCTTCATTAATTTTGTATTACCAGCACATAAAATTAAATAAAGATATCATAATAATAAAATTAATCGCAAATATTTTTAACCATAACTGTAAACCTGTGGCTGAGTATTTTTATGAAAACTCACTCCTAACCGACTGTTTTTTTTTTAATCTACACGTTTTTCCTAAACTCGCATCTAAACAATATTTTAATAGCCTTACACTATGAACACCATTAATTAGTATCTGTAAAAAAATTCCCCCATTTAGGAGGCCTTAAGTAAAATAATTTTCCTCGGACCTACGTGATATTAGGAGATGCTGGGTGGAGGGTCTTTTTAAGGAAAGGGAGGAGAAGAAGTTCTAAAAAGGAAAAGGTATGAACAGTGGGTAGGAATCTGGGGGTCAGTGTGTCCAGGAGGTACGGACGTATGAATCTATACGTGGTACAAGGGGATGGGTCGAGATAATCCGGCTGGAAATATTAACAGATCTCCCAAAACCAATCTCTCTCTATCTGCTCCGCTACGCAGAAGGTAGGCAGACGCATCCGCCGCCAAGACCTAAACAAACCTCACCCCACGAACCCGGGCACCCCTGCTAAGTCACCACTTGGGATGACCTATGGCAGAGGTATTGGTTATCCAATAAATGGTTCCCGGAGCAGCGGTTCCCACATCCGCCTACCAAATTATACCTAAAAAATATTAGTATTTCCAAGTAATCTAAGCAATTTCATTCCTTAAATTAATTCAGGTGTTTTTACTAAATAATTTTTAAACATTTTTTTCACCGGGTAATAAAATAACTAACGTCCATTGATTTTAATAGTATTCACCCCATTAGTAAAACAATAAAGAAAAGCCTTCCACCATTCGATAATCATTAAAGGGAAGTGTCTCACACAATGTTAAGAATTTCTAAGTAAATCGGTTCTTACAGAAAATAATAATAAATAATATTGAATATATGTAATGAAAATCGAGTATGGGTAAACAAAACATTTAAACAAGTCGTCTTGATGTGGCATAACCACGGTTTGATAATACTCTTGAATACCGAAATAGCTGTCACAATAATTCAAACTAAAATATTTGCAGAACTAAATAATAAAAATTAAATTTCATTTTAATGTATTGAAAAGGCGAGTGTTGAGAATTAACATTCCATTAGAAGTAAAAAGTTGAAAGAGGTTTTCACAAAAACTAAATTTAAAAAACATTAAAAAACATCAGTTCTTTGTTGAGAGATCCGAGTATTTGTGTGTGTTTTTTTCTTTCAGATTTGATACCTCCCTTTAAAACATATACCTGGATCATTAACTTCTATTGCAGTTCTTTGTACCTACGAGGTTCATCAAGGAATTAATCTCTCGACGCTTTTGTTGACAGTAATTACTACATTAATTAACGCCCAACAAACAATAACATCTAACGAAAAAAAACATCAGTTCTTTGTTGAGAGATCCGAGTATTTGTGTGTTTTTTTTAGATTTGATACCTACCTTTAAAATCATGTTCGGATTCTATAGCAGTTCTTTGTAATACGAGGTTCTTCGAGGAATTAATCTCCCAACTTTTTTGTCGACAGTAACTACTAAAGTTATTTTACTAAAACCATGTCGATGTATATTTATGTTCGCGGTGGTTTTGGAGGAGGATGGCGTTCCTGAAAATCAGAATCAAGTAAATGTTTCATTTCTTGTTGTTCCAAGTTCACAGTTCCCAAATTATTACAGGGTGATTTGTAATTGATAAAAATATTAAAGCAACCAACGTATGAGAAATATACCAATGAACAAAAAGAGTTATATTAACATAGCATCATTTCTCAACATACGATTTGGTAGCCTAATTGACTAAGCATAGCGAAGTCCTGTTTTAACTCGACCATTTGGCATTTTTCATCCTTCTTTAAATTGGTTTACGTTCTAGTTCCGATCGTGCGTCGCAGTTGTCGATAATGCGCGATAAAAAACTCTGAATAAAAAAATCTATTCTCGGGTAAATGCTTATGGTAGGTTATATAAAAAATATTATAAAAGAAGGTACGGTTTACAAAATGCCTATATTTTAAAAAATCAAATAAGTTATTACGAAAATAGAATTAGCTGGCGCACGGCGAACATTTAGCATTGGCACATTATGGGTTAATGGTTCAGTAAAAATCCTTTTCTCAAATGTGAAATCGTCGTATTTATTATTAGGTAAGTAGGTAGATATTTAAGTACCTACTCACAAATCTCATGATTTCTGGGGAAATTTTTGTTTTGATTTAAAATTAAAAAAAAATTAGATAAAAAATTTTTTTTTGGACGTGATGTATACTTTTCACAGAGTTAATAGTACCAATATATTTTTATTCATGATTTGGCTTTTAAAAAACCTAATGCCTGCTAGTGTTTTGTGATGGCTGACTTAAAATAATAAAGTTTATAAAATACAATTAACGAGACTTGGGTAATAAACTTGAAAAGACAATAAAACGTGAGCTTTTTCACTATTTCCCCGCTTCCTGGAAAGCTCTGTCTCCATTTGCCATCAATTTCCGAGACATTAGACGTCATCTGGCTCAGACATAACAAAGGCGGCCCTGGCGGACGCTATTACTGATCTTTATGTAGGAATGTCCAATCAAATTAGAGCGAAGGAAATTGTGCGCGCAGTTATGCGACTTAGCCGCGCGATAGTGTTTGTGAATAGCGACTACTGGTGGCCGGTACCTACCCGCCCTTGGTACTTCCCAAGTACTTCCGTACCTTGGACCTACCCTACCTAGGTACGTGAACGTAGGCGAGTATTTACGCTACGGCAATCGCTTCCGTTGCTTGGATTGTCCACACTAAACGACCGGTGAAAACATTTGAACATTATCATATTTCAGTTTGAATTTTAAAGGCACTAAAAATAGCTTTTCGAGAACAATTTGAAGCCGCAGTGTGAGGGAGAAGATGTTAACACAATGAGAGATTTCACATTTTATGTGTGTTATAACTAACGTAAACATATATTATTTCTAAAATGAATAACAGATCACTTTGTTTAAACCACTATATTATAAACAATATCTACATGTTTCGATAACAATGTTCTTCATCAGAATTTTCAAAAATTTTAAATTAACATATCCTGACATTATCGAAACATGTAGATGTTGTTTATAATATAGTGGTTTAAACAAAGTGATCTATTATTCATTAATTAATTAATGATGCCACAAAGTAATTTTGCGAAGTCTGAAGATGTATTATTTCCCCCAAGATGCTATAGATAGGGATAGGGACAGGCATATTTTTATAAATACGTTTTATTTATTAATTTTCAGGAAATCGACAGTTTACATTTATTTTAGTTTGTACATAATATTAAATAGCCAAAATAAAACCAATTATGGATTTCCTCCTTGTGACTTTACTTGTACTGAGACAGCATAATAAGAATGTAAATTAATTTTATAAAAAAGCAATATGAATCCAAAAATTATATAAAACAAAAACCAAAAAACAAAAAAAATATAAAACAATTTTTTTCTTATATAAAATGAAACATTACTAAACAAAAAATCTATCAATACATTGGTAGCCATGGAGAGAGGTTGTACATATAAATCAAATCATAACAGGAATATAAAACAATAAAACATAACATTTTTCGCGTAAAACATAACATTATTCATAAAAATTTTAATTTCATTAAATTTTTTATTTCACAATAAAAAAACATAACATTATTCACCATCAGAGAAATATTCTTTTAAGGACCTCTTATATTTGGTAAGTTCGCAATTGAAAATGTCCACATTGGATAATACGTTATTATAACTATTGCATAGTCTGTTCAGGCAAGAATTCTGCTTACAGTTTGTCTTGCATTGATCCACCCTGAACAGGACAGAAGAGCGTGTTGAACGTGCAGGTACATTGAAATGAACTTTATTTAGCAACTCTGGGCATTGAATATCATTGTTAACTACTTTATACAGGAATAGTGCATCCATATGATGCCTTCGTACACTCAATGAATCAATTTTAAAGTGTGAAGCTGCCTCTCCATAGTTATTAAATCTTACAAATGACTTATAACAAAGATATTTTAGGAATTTGTTTCGAATTGCCTCGATTTTGTTTATGTGGATTTTGTAAAATGGAGACCAAACAACTGATGCAAACTCCAGATGACTCCGTACATAGGCAAAGTAGAGTTGCTTAATGATATTGATGCTATTAAAAAGTTTTGTGTTTCTTATGATGAAACCTAACATTTTAGCAGCTTTATTTGTGATTTGTTGTATATGAAGGTTATATTGTAGTTTACTATCAAGGGTTATTCCAAGATCACGAATATCTGAGACTGTTGCAAAGTTGTTGTTATTTATAGAATAATTAAATAATGTTTTATTTTTATTTCTTGAAAAGGTAATGTGATGACATTTTGAGACATTTAGAAATAGTTGATTTTGTTGGCAATAGGTAAATATATTGTTTAAATCATGTTGTAAATTGACACAATCATTTTGACTTTTTATTGACTTGTATAGCTTGGCATTTTATTTTATTTTATTCTATTCATAAAGTTATTCATGTAAAGATGCAAGTGTCGAGTTGAGGGGGGTTTCTATGTTCATGAGGTTTTTTTTTAATACTTTTTGTCTGAAGAACTAATTTTCTTCAAGCTAACGGTGATATTTATTGGCAAATTTTTATTATTCACTATAATTATTGACATTTGTCTTAGTCCTTCATACCTACTGAAATATGTAATTTAGTTTTTTTTAACCGTCCACGGCATATTTAAGGGGGGAAACCCGCTATACTGATGCTTTGATGCCATGTGGACATAAAATATACCTACTCAATAATTATCCAACAGTTCGCATGATCTAGATCGGTCAGTGGTGCAGTCAGGAGATTTTCAAATATTGTTGGGTTATTGGTAACCCGGGAATGTTTGTATTTCTTTTTAAGAAAAAAATAAATAAATTTAAATTGTTTCTGAAGTGTTGGAATAATTTCTCTAATAATTCTTCTAAAAAAACGGAATGAATGGTCAGGTATTTATATCTTTTACTTATTAAAATTACAGATATTTCTGTTTCTACGGCCACGGCTAACAAAACGTAATGGAAATTATTGTTCTTATTAGATTTCTCAATTTTTAAATACAAAATGTACCTACTGATTTTTTGAACATCGATGTCAATCTTGTATAAAGGAACATCAACTTGGCTACCTTTTTCTATAGTTTACTTTACTTTATACTTATAGTTTACTTTATACTTAGTTTACTATAAGTATTACTTTATATTTTGTGCTAATACTTTATTCTTATACTTCTTACTTTTCAATTACTACTACTTTGACTCTGTACTTTTTACCTTCAAATCTATATTTATACTGTTACACTCTTTATTTTGTTGTACTATTTAATAATAATAATAATTGGATAATTTGTATAACGCCATTTTTGTGAAAAATCACCACAAGGGCGCTGTGTTAGTTATTTATATGTGTTAATGGCACATGTCGTGCCGTGTATGTTGAAGTAAACAAATAATTCCTGTTGGAGATGTGTAAAGAAGGCAAGAAGTGGCCGTGGTTAAACAGGTAAGAATATATTTATCAAATAAGTGTAAAATTTTCTCGAACATTTTAAACGGGAAAACCGTCTAAATAAAATAATCTCACATGGAGCAATGTTATGATTTAATGACAAAGAATATTAGGAGTTTAGAGTTCATACCTAGCTTCACGTGAGTTCGAATATTTAGTTTCATTCGTATAGGTAGATTGTTTGAGTTTGGTTTGTGTAAGATTTTAGGACTTTTAATTTCAACAATAACTCCAGGTACATCAAAGATAGTTTTTATTGTAACCAACAAAATATACAAAACGCCCTTGAAGACCCCCAACGGATTGATAATGTAGTGTTTCCTTTTAAAGGCAAACTGTTGCAGAAGAGGTAGAATTTAAGAGAATCATTATATTTATAACCTACATTATGGGTCTGTTGGGGGGGAAATATAGCCATTCCTGACACCTATGTCACGGAACCTCAACTAATTACTACTGACATCTGTGCCAGGCGCACAGAAACTTTTACTCTATTTTATTTACTTCATTTCCTAACAGTAGATATTAGGTATGCCTACGAGTTAACGGGTCGTCGAGTGTGAACGAACCTCACCCATACGCCCTTATCTCCACTCAAAAATGGCGCTGGTAGTCGTGAACTCCTTTAGTCTTTATTTCCGTGCGGTGTGGGGTTAGTTTAGTTAATAGTTTGTCCGATCCCAAGGATTCTGTCCACGGAGCCGTAATGTGCCCCGACCCGTCTTTCAGTCCGTTATCCTTGCAATATTCAGGATCTAAGCCGTTCAAATCCCGAATCCACCCATTCATGGACCCCTTCTTAATTACCGCACGAAAACTGAACGGCAGTCTGTTTTAGGATGAAATATATAGAAGAAAATTGAACATACCTATTACCTATATACAAAAGATACAAAATAGAAATTAAAATAAACTGAAAAAAAGCGAACCTAAATAGAAATTACAAAAAATATGGGAACTAGAACATATATGATAATTCAAAGGTGAATAGCTATAGAAAAACAAACATAACATGTCCAAAGAAATTAATCATATCAAGAACCAATTTATGGTTCCTTGCAATTTGTGAAAGTGGACTGTATATAAAAATCAGAATTATAAATATATCCCCCTTTACTAATAAACGTGTTTTTAATTTTGTACAACTGTAAAAAAAACATTTTCCTTGCATTAAAGGTTGTTATAAATCGTGCCCGCAATAATAGGATGGGGTGGTGCGCGTGATGCTTTTGTAAAACCTTTACAAATAACCCAAAATTATATTATCAAAGCTATGTATAATAGAAGTAAAACTTTTTCGACAGATGCATTATACAAAGAATCTAAACTATTATCTATCTAATCTAAACTAGTCTTCGTAAACTATTTATAATGCAAACTATGAAATATATCTTTAAAAACAAAAACAAATTCGAAAAAAAATGAAAACAGAATCAACATTAGAAATAATAATATATTTTATACCCCCCAAACGAATACCAAAACAATACAAACACACAGCAGTTTCATTGGACGTCGTACTTTCAATCGTTTGTCGAAAATTATTCAGGTGGCAACTAAACTTCCCCAATACCTAAGAGTTAAAAATATGGCTAAACAATGCAGATGTTGAAACTTTATTTTTATAATTTATATCACTTTTATTTTTCACACAAACTTTACACTTTTATTATACTATACACTTATTATTACACTGTACACTATTGTATACACTTTTTGTACAAACTATTTAGACCAATCTCGTAGATTAATTTGTTAGTTAAAATTAAAATAATTTAATGTTCTTCTTGTAAAAATAAAATTATAACTACTGTGAGTCCTCCATCAGTGCGGCAAGCCTGAAAAAACATTTTTTAGAAAATGTAAGCACCTACCTTCTAAGCTACCATTTTGGAAGTATAGGCAAGTTATTAACAAGTCAACTTAATTTTTATCTGCTTGTTTACGGAATAAGCGCCTTAAATTCGCCATTTATCCGGCAGATGGCAGTAAATATTTTCCACTGGGGAAATAAACAACCCAAGGGCAGTTTTTAACCTTAACCTGTTGCCACACATATCTTATTATATTAACATAACCATATTATACCTCACCGCGGTTGCAGGGGAAGGTGTGGCAATCGAAGCGCTTTGTTAGGTGGGTTCCTGATATTATTTCAAGGGATTTTACTAAACAAAGAGGTACAAGATTTTTTTTACCCTTTATGAATAAAATGTCGTATTTACATAATCAGAAAGGGATTTTGGATTAACGTGGTTTTGTTAATATAATAGCTATATACCATACTGAGAGTACCTGGAGGACCTGCTGGTGGACGTGCGCTGCTCATCATATGCAGAATTCAAAAGAGCCGCACAAGACAGGGAAGAATGGAAGAGAAGATTAGAGGGAATTGCTGCAAACCAATCCCGGGATTGAAACCAGAGAGAGAGAGATACCATTATATTTATATATAGTCCATTTAGAATTTAGAGACCAATTGGACACATTGACCCCCAGATTCATACACACCTCTCATCCTTTTTCCTTCCCAGAATTTTCTCCCCTCCTTTCCTTAAAAAGATCTCCCACACAGCATCCCCTAAGATATAATAGGACCTGAGGGGAATTATTTTCCTCAGGCCTACTAAAACTAAAGTAGACAAGAGTGGGGAGACTACGAAGCACTTTTTTATTAATGTGAAGGATGATTTGTTCCATATTTTTGTTGTCGAATTCCAGTGCACCTTTTCCTATACATTTGGTCATCTTATTAGTATTTGTGTTATCTTCTTCGGAGTCGCTAGATTTTTCTGCTCTCTTTGTCTTTTCATTTTGGAGTGGTTTGAAGATTTGATATTGATTTTTAGACAAATTGGCCATTTTTTTTTGCTTCGTGAGATTCGATCTTTGTTTTGCCGATTGTCTGACCGCTAAGGTTCATCAGGCACTTTATACCGCTAGATTAAAGGATATTTGCGTGGGACAGTGGGTTTATCGTATTATATTGGAACCGAGTACCCGTAAAATAAATAAATACTTTATTGCAATCTCATTCTCTCGCGCAGGCCAAATCCTGTGTTTGTCTCTTTTTGGTGTCGCTTTCTTCCGTTTCATCAAGTTTCAAATCACAACGGTACTAAAGAAGTTTTCAAAAATGTTAAATGGGGACTATGGGCGGACATTCCAAACTTTTTTTAAACCTTCGATAATACTCGTATCCGTGTGCATAAATACATTCAAACGTGTCATCTTTGAAATGCCGGTGCCGGCTTATATACTTACTGACAGTTTTATTTGAAAATTTTAATAATAATATAGTAATAGCTTTTTGAAGATTAAAGAAAAATCTTTTTAAAACTTACAACGGAAGTGCGGGATGCCGATTGGTAGGTATTTAGGTATTTTTAACTGGAGGGTTCTAGAAAAGGGTGGGCTGGCGGGCGCTAAACGCCCATATACAGAGTGGCGATTTTTCAATTTATTGCGGTCAGCAATTAAAATTTTCATCATTGAAGAAGATTAAATCTAAACGAAACATAAAACAGAATAGACAGTGAAACCGAAAAAAGGTAGGTAACGGTCGCATCTGGGCATCGAACCCAGAATCTAAGACTTACCGAAACAACGTCTCTAACCACTCGACCATTTTGACCAGATTTTTATATATTATTTTTGTCGGTCTCGTATTTCAATCTCAGAATTAATAATATTTCATTTTTTTTACATGAGCTCTAGTGTGAAGGGTTTTTTAAGGAGAGGAAGGAGAGGAGAGTTCTGGGTAGGAAGAGGGTTTAAGGAATGGGTAAGAATCTGGGGTTCGGTGTGTCCTGGTCATCCGCCTTCAAGACCTAGACAAACCTCACCAAGTGAGCACCCCTGCTAAATCACCAAACGTAGCGAACCACTTGGGGTGACCGATGGCAGATGTGTTGGTTATCCAGTAAAGGTTCTCAGGGCGGCGGTACCCATTCCCGCCTCCCAAATTGAAATCCTCAACTAATTTTCCAATATGTTTTATATCATCCACGCATTGTAGCCACCGAAGCCCTTGTATTTCCTATTGGAATTCACTTTCGAATTAAAAAGAATATCATTACAATTTTGTCATAATTCATATGAAACTATTTATTTACTTGTTGATTATATTCATTTGCTTATATCAAATTCGTTTGTACTTGTTTATATACGGCTTATGCTGCTATTTATGTATTTACAACTCAACTACATATTCTGTAATTTAAACAATTTATTTAATTGTTATTATACATATATGCTTGAAAATGTACCGAGTTATTACATAAAATGTTGTCATTATGTACCTGCTGACAAACTACATGAGTAGTTTAACAAGTTTAAATGTTAAAATAAATAAAAAAGTCATATTTTTAGAAAAGTGTTAACGGGATTTTTCTACAACAGGGTTTGTGTTTGGTGACTAGATCTGAATAGCCAGCTGATTCCATACCTTCCTCTTCCCCATCTTCTTCCTCTCCCCACTAACCTGCATCCTCACAACATACCCCACTTTGAGATGCCATTATCTCACTGGCTGCGATATTCGTATTAAAAATAAAATTAAAAAAGTGTTGCAACCTTTAAAGTAAGTCATGCTTCGAAGGAAAAAATATAAAACAGTTTGAACAATATTTAAAAAAATTATAGTATTTGAGAAAAATCTCATGCAGGAATATCATTTATTTGCTGGTTCTGCATACTTACCTCCGCCATTCCAGGTATATTTTTATTTGACTCTCAACCACAGACTAACTAACTAACCATCACGCCGTTTCCCCGCAGGGGTAGGCAGAGAGGACGGACCGCCAAACAACTCGGTCTTGGCACACACTCTTTGCCTCACTCACATTCATACATCGTCTCATAACAAAAAGAAATTATTATTATGCCGTATTAAATTCGTAATATATTTAACTAAATTTGCGACAATATTTAAAGATGAACTACACGAAACAACCGACCGAAGACGGACCACCAGCGGGAATAAAAATCGAGCTCGTGGAAAATTTACAAGTCACCGGCGTTTCACATTATTCGGTGTTGCTCTCTTAGAAAATATCTTTTAAGGCTGTTAAGTTTTAGGCGAATGTAGGTACCACCACACAGGTTTGAATTTTAAAAGGTGTGAGACGTGATGTAATGCGTCGCGACTGTCGCGAGCACAACCGCCCGATAAGCGATAGAGCCTCAGATCCTAGTTCAAGTCCAAGAGGTACATATTTATTTTTTATTTTATAAGAATTTATGAATGTTAATAATATTCTTTAAATAATTTACACAATTTTTTTATTTGTTTACCAATCTGTTCGTTCAACAACCCCACAGGGATTGCAATTTTTCACAGATGAAAAGAGTCACTTATTCGACAAATACCTATTAGTTGCGATCAATACTGAATAATATTTCGTTTGCCCCGGCTCCGCCCTGGCATTCTTACACACACCAGTGGGCAATCAGCAGAAGGGCCTATATCTTGGAATAACCGAACCGGCACGTTCCGGCAGGGCGCAATAAACACATTCCTTTGACATTTGTCCACGGTCCGGAGAACCGGGTGGAGCGGGTGGGACGGGTGGAGATGGGTGGAAATAGGTGGTTATGGGGAGAAACAGAGCATGGATTGGAATGGTGGAGTACGTGAGATATCCTCCCCCCCCCCCTCCCCACCAGGATTATTAAGATATCTTCAC
Organism: Limnephilus lunatus; assembly: GCA_917563855.2. NCBI lineage: Eukaryota > Metazoa > Arthropoda > Insecta > Trichoptera > Limnephilidae > Limnephilus > Limnephilus lunatus. The sequence continues at coordinate 11,393,584 of OU830602.1, read as the reverse complement.
CAGGGAGGAAGTACATTATGCCCATAATAATATTTGTAAATAAAGATATCATTTGAAATCATGTTAGTCCAGTCAGTGGGGAGTTTTACCTTGCAAAAGGTCATGTAGTAGCGATTTTGATATATGTATCTTGTTTAGATTAGGACTCTAAAGAAGAAAAAAAAGTTTACGGCCTTTGGGGGGGTCGAGCTCGAGCCCCCATCTTGGATTTAAGGTGCCAAAATTTGTTTTTTTTTTTTTTTTAAATAATTGTGCAATGGTTGATCTTACAACCAAATTGTTAAAGACAACTTAAAGAAAATAAAATTTCTAATATTTTTTGGTTCATAACTTTTTTTGTGATTCTAATAGGTAACGAGTTACAGTGGCGGAAATGGGAATAATTTTCTTAAAAATGTTGAAATTCCCATTTTTTGTTATTTTTTCGGGCTATTCATTAAATAATTGTAATAATTTTGTATTTTCATTTCTACACCACCATGAGGTAGAGAAAATGGCGCATTTTTTATTGTGGTATCCTCAGTAGGTTATCTTCCCCTTCAATGGCGCTACAACCCATTTCGAGCATTCTTCAACATAAGCCTTCACCGCCCTCTGTCCTCGGCCGTCGTCTTCCAATCTGCGACCTGGAGTAGTCCTCTTACATCCTTCCTGACATCATCCTCCCACAGGGCCGGATCTACGAAATCTGGCGCCCTGTGCAGTAGGTACCGATGCAGGAGGTACCCCCCCCCTACATTTTTATTTTTATTAAAAATCCGTTCACCCCAATTTTTTTATTTAATTTTATTTTTTTTTACACTAATTTATCAAATAAAATAAAGACATATAAAGGGTGTAACTTTGCCAAGTGACCTGGCGGTATCTCTCACACTCGTTTTTTTTAAAAGAGAGAATCGCTAGGAGCCCTATACTCTCTGAATCTATTGGGTAAACATAAAATTATGGTGCTATTTTAATTATTTTAGGAAAAACTCTTTTTGCAAGTTATGCTTTAAAATAATAAAACGAATTGTTTGTTTGTGCCCGTACCATGATTTAAAATATAGGTTACGAGACAATGCTGGTGGTTTCGCTGAACTAGGTCCATTAGACATTCTTGAGATTTACTGCGTTTATGTATATACCCAACGCGAATATTAATAGAAAAAGCAAATACAAATACGTTTCCATGGCAACGTACAACATAAGAATAGCATCTACAGCTTCTGACTAGCTCTAAAATCTAATAAGAATATAACCTCATATTTGTACCTTGCATTTTCCCAGCGAACAAACACCAAATTGAGCGAACAAACACCATAAAAACACTAAACACTGACGTATTATATCAACGGCTTACGAAAGACGCTTATATACACTGACACCGTAAAATAACAAATTCAACAAATCTAATAGATATTAATTATACATTTAACGAACTTCAAATAATATGTCAAATCAATGATGAAACTGTCAACAGTGTCAACACGTTGCAACCAGCAAATCCTGCAAAACGTGCGATGCTTTTGTTAATGGAATTTACTGAAGATTTCATAAGAAAATGGTCTTTAACTACCTTCTCCTAGAGACTTAAATCGTACAAAATAACCAACTAACTAAAATTGTAAGCATTTTGAAAGGCGCAAGTCGGTTTGTTTGATTCTCCAGAATAAAAATACCGCGCTGTGATTGGTTATTGAGTTTGGATCGCACCCATTCGTCGTAAAAGATACATAGAAAAATAGATATTACGTTAAACTAAATATATGGAATTTGTAAAAAAATTCTGTAACTGACTATAAATTCGTAAGCCGTTGATACCAACCTGACGCGTGCGCATTCTGTTTCTTTGGAAAGTGTTGCTAGAGCGTGATAATTATTTCGTACTATGGGTAATTTTTAAACGATTCAGGGAATATTATAACTAAATTTTAATACAATATTTACTTTCTCACGGCGCCCTTTCGGAGTTGGCGCCAGGTTTTTTGCACGTTTTTGAACGTATGGCAGATCCGGCGCTGTCCTCCCATCTCAGCCTAGGTCTGCCCGCCTTTCGTTTACCTCCCAGGTGTCCTGTTAGAACCTTCTTCGGTACTCGTGTGCTTGGCATTCGATAGAGGCCCATGAGCCTTAGATGGACAGAGAGTCTGGGAGCTTGGTAAATATCATAGAGCTTTGTTGGGGCGGATTCTCCATGCCTCTCCCTCTCGCATCGCTCCAAAGATTCTTCAAAGTACCTTTCTTTTGAAGGTGTCGAGCTGTTCCGAAGACTTTGCTGTCAGTGTTCCCGCGTCACATCCATAGGTCAAGGCCGTTCTAATAATTGTTTTATATAGGGTTTTCTTATAGACGTTGCGGGACTTTAATAGTGGCAACAACGTGAAGTAAGTGTTGTTAGCGTCTGCGATGCGCTTTCTTACTTCTACTGGATCTTCCTTGTCCTGCGTTGATGGAGCCTAGGTACGTAAACTCTTCGATCACTTCGAAATTATAAATGTCCTTAAATTTCATTTTATCTTTTATTCTGCGATATCGGGTTCTGGTTTGCATCATTTTTGATTTTAGTTTTATTCTCATTGATTTGCACACCAACCTCTCTTGCCGCAGTCTCCAAACACCTTTCTTACAGCCTGTAGGGATCTTCCGACAATGTTAAGGTCATTAGGTCTATTCCACAGATATTCCAGCGATGGTAGATTTCGAAATGGCGCTTGAGCCGCACAGAATTCGACTAGTATTCGTAAGTAGTAATTATGTTACATATTCGCTATTGCGTAATAATATTTTTTTTTGATCCCGGTTGGTTGATATTGACATCGTCATAATAGTCTTCGTCATCAATGTCATGATCTAACTCATTGCCTGTGGTACTGAAATTCTGGGCTTCCATTGACAAAATCTCTTCGTATTTAATTGCATGAAATAAATTGTCATTCTAATTGAAACAAGCCCATTGGTGCCACGTTTCCAGCCCTAGTTTTCTGGATTTTTTGGATTCCATACCTTTTATGGACTTGATGGTATGTCCTAAATGCATGGTACCGTGCAGCGCCATTCGTTGGTGGCAAAGGGGCAAGATTGAATTTGCTTTTTGTTGTCGACTTTGCGAAACGTTGGTAGCGGACTTCTTCCGAGGTTTCCTCATCTATGTCACAAGAACGTTGCAAAGTAACATGAAAGCGTATTCCTGCATCTGTATGAATAGAATTTTGTTTTAATAAAATATTTTCAATTTTTTTCGCTAAATGTGATCTTCACTCTAAGTACGTTATTCATATATTTATCGTTTGAAACATTTACCGAGCGTTAACAATTTTTACCCTAAATAAACATTCGAATTAAAAATGTTCACAAAATGCGTAAATCAAAGTTTAGTACTTACTAGGTAGAAATGCGACTAGTGAAATAATAGAAATAATCATAATGAAAATAAAATTATAAACATGGTAAGTTTATAGTACTACGAATTGATATGATTTTTTGTAACGTACGTGTGTATGTAAGCTAGTAAGAGTCTTCCCTTAGTTTGGCTCATCACATTCTTCCACCATCAGCAGAGGTTTAAGGAAAGAAAAGTTCAGGGTGAAAGCGGCATTAAGGGCGGTCCGGGGGAAGGGTGGCCTGTAACCTTAGACCGGACAATTACCGGGCGGCCCGTACAAACGCCATTACCCGAATACGTGTCCGTACAAGTAACCGCAACTTAAGGCCTCGGGCGGGTTTATTATTGTACAACACGCCGCCCACAGGACGCCGCCCGGAGCCGTCTATAGTCGTCCATAGCCGTCCATAGCCGTCCATAGCCGCCCATAGCCGCACGCCGCATTTGCCATCTACCAGGGACAGCGAAGCGAAAACCAGGAGGAGCACGACCAAGTCCTTGCAATAAACTTCGTGTAATTATAATAATCAGAGACTTGCCAATTTTCCTTAACCAGATTAAGAAATATTTTTTAAACTAATAACTACTATATAACTAATATTGTTAATTTTAAATTTTAAATTTGAGATTGACAAAAATGACTTTTTAAGGGGTCTCAGTGGGCGAATTGCCTATAGCCCTTATCCGAGTAAGACGTGAGATCCTGGGTTCGAGTCCCAATTGCGACCGTTAGCTTTTTATGTTTCTGTGTCTTGTTATTTTCCATATTTTCGTTTAGATTTAGATAATATTTTTTGTACTATTTTGATTAGAATAATTTGTTTCGTTATTTTCTTTCGTCTTGCTTCTACGGGCCAAGTATTTATATTGTAGTTCCATTATATTAGGCAAATAGGAACCTATTTTTTTATTAAATTTTATGATTGTTTTAGTCTTATTGCCCAGAATACTAATGGAGGGAAGTAGTTATGTCGAATCAGTGGATTCACTTGGTACATCACTAAAGTAATACAAAATATTGTTGCTGGGGTAGTTTAAACGTTTAAAAAGTATAAATTTAAAAAAAGTATGATTGTCATTTATTCTCATGTAAAAGACTAACGAGGGCGTTGAGGGAGCGAACAATGCAGCGCCTTTTACGACAAATACCTTCTATTGGCACCTAGTACGCCAAAAGTAGACACGGGCCATTTATCATCAGCGACGCGACATGCCGAGTTAAAAAGCGAATTATTCTGAATCTGATTGCCGTCGACTTAACAGCTCACGAATTGCTCCAGTGTTCGCTTTCCCACCTCCTGATAAATAATCCCTTATATAAATATAAATAATGTGGTTGAATATTGTTTAATAAACATTATATTCAGTACAAAGTCTTGCTTATTTGATTTACATTACAATTATTCTGATTGAATAATACATATCTAAGAAATTATAGCATTAGTTTGGGACTTACCTTTGGTTTTTATTTTGCATTATCTGTATAAACCTACACACTACAGGTTGACCAACGACAGTGGCGTGCACAGAGTTTTTGATCAGGGTAGGCAGTAGGAAAACCGCCGAATTGATTTAAATTCAAATAAATAAAAAAGAAACTTGTCACAGATAGCTCCCTTCGTACAAGTTTTAGCTAAGTGTGCTTGCTGCTGGATGTAGGTTTGGATTATCTAAGATACTTAAGTATACAAATAATAATAATAATAAATAATCGCTTCATGTATGCGTATTATCACAAGCCAATTAATGGATATCCGAGGTGGCCTTGATAAAAGCAGTTGGCGTTGTCTCACTTTCATACTTCAGATAACAACAGATGTCACTGTCGCCACTGATTGCCATTTGCTAATTTGTTCCACAAAGCACTGCCTGATACTAACAAAAAAACCTCATAGAAGCAAATTCAAACGACAGCTCTACTCTATGCTACGTGCATTTCGAAAAAGTTGATATTATATCTTGTATGAAGTTAGCTCTAAGCAGAAATAATTCCCGCTTAGTCCGCATTTTAGTGAGGTAGTCGGAGGGCGCGTGTAGTTTTTAGTTACAGTTTATGTCACGTTTGTAGTATGCCGTTTGATGTGGCGCTCGCGTAGTTTTGGTTGCTCAGCTTTGTCGCGCTTATTTTTGAAAGTGTGTATTTATTTTTAGTAATAATCTAATAAATTATAATATTATTTAGATGCTTACGTTTTACAAATACGCTAGGGTAGGCAGTGCTTATGTGCCTATATGGAGTGCACGCCCCTGACCAACGAAATGTGGGTATTCTAAATCTTTTCATTATTACATTTTAAATCTTAATATTGGTACCTATGTAGTATTTTCTGTATTTAAATAAGTAATGATGTTATTCATTTGCTTTGAGAGTTTATTCCCCGTTCCGGTAACAGGTCAAATGTCAGAATCAGAATTACTAATTCGTCTTCCATCCAGTTTATCTATGCATATTTTGAGAAGATCGTCAAAACTCACCCCATTTACTTGAACCAGTTTCAGATACAACCGGTTCGGAGATCTAACGATATTCTCCTCTTCTCTGGATGTTATATCTCGTGGGAATTATGAAAGAATATGGTTTTTCCTTACACATTACTGGGTTGATGCGATATTTTTTCTGATAGAAATACTATAGCAAAGGCCAAGGTGTATTCTGCTAGCAGTATTAAAGGCATCTACGTTTTTTCAATTTTATAACCAAAATCATGTTGATTTTGCATCACTTCGCGAAAATAATAGTTACCTATCTAATCACTATTAAAAAAGTATTATCTTTTTAGCGATTTCGCCCAAATAAAATTATTTATTTATTATTTTTGTGTGAGTACCGCAAAATGGTCTGGTCTTTAGATCTGGTCACCAAACACACATTAATAATAATAATAATATTTGGACGATTTATATAGCGCCGTTTTTGTGAAAAATCACCTCAAGGGCGCTGTACAAACTTACCATACATGCCTAAAATCTAGAAAGACTACAAGCTAGACAAACAATTTTTTTTTTTTTTAAATATGTTTTTTCAGTTTTAATTATACAATATTTTATTATACAAATCTTACGAAACTGATCAATCAGTTTGATTGTAAGAAATCTCTCATTTTTTTCTAATTATTTAATACAGTATACTTTACGGTTTTACATAGTAAATACTAAATATAATAACTTAATATTAAAATACTAATTATTACGACAAACTAATTATTATAATGTTTTAATGTTTATGAATTGCGTTGTAGTAAAAATATTTTACACAGTACAAACATACGGTGAGAAAAAAAATAGAAAGGAACTATATTATTTGATTTCATGTTCTTCGGAGGTAGAAAGATTTAACTTTTGTTTTGATTTTTGAATAAGATGTCTCATTTTTGATATTTTCAGGTAATGCGTTAAATATTTCCGGAATTTTATGACTTTTTGTTCTATCTCCGTATACATTTTGAGATTTATTGACAATAAACATTTGTGCTTCTCTATGCCTAATTGGGTAGTTGTGGTTTACAGGTTTTTTGAATTCTGTATTCCAGAATTCATCTAGCGTTAATTGGTAATCTACCTTACTGTGTATAGAGAGGAAATTACATAAGGAGAACATTTTTTTATAATCACCTTCACATAACTGGACCTCTTTTTTGCCTGATATCAATTTTAGGAAACGGATTTGTAATTGTTCTATTTTATTTAAGTATGTTTTGTACTTTAATCCGTAACTATTTATTCCGTATCCTATAATTGATTCTGCTAATGCGTTGTATATACAGTATAATAAATTTTTATTAACCAAATTTTTTAGGTGGTAAAATTTTCCTAATATGGATCTTAATCTATTACATGCATTTTCAATATGATTTGACCAGTTAAAGTTGACATCTATTGTAAGACCAAGGTATGTATATTGGTACACTTTTTCTATATTCGGGCAATTACACTGCTGGAATTGGTTTTTTGTGTGCAAACAATCATATGAATGACTTTTTATATGTAATTCCTTTTCCTGACAATTTGCATATGGTTAAAAACAACTTATGGCTAAAAATTGCATACACCGGTTCATTGATCACCGATACAAAAATATATGTACAATATTTTGACCAATGAACGCGATGCTGCCTAAAAATGAATTAATACAGGACCATACTTACCTGGAAGGTCGCTTGAAATTAACACTGTTTATTGTCTATTTAAAGAAATTTAGATAGAGTTCGCACGCAGAGGACATAATTATGCACACATGTTGTTTAATCCTGAAAATATTTTAATATTAATATGTAATATATTATTTAATGAGTGTATTTTGGAAAGTAAAAGCAACATTTAATGGTGGGCGGTGCAATAGTACAAGGATTTGATCTTCCGAGAGACAGATTGATGTGTAAGAATTCGAGTAATTTTAATTCAGTAAGAAAAGTGTGATTAAGACATATCATAGGCAATACAAGTACGATACTCTTAGTTAGGTATATTTAAATTAAGTTAAGGGTATGAGAGCCCGAAAAGGTAGGTTTTTAGTTTGGACCTAAACTCTGTTGGGCTTTTTATGCATCTTAATTCCGGAGGGAGTCTATTCCAAGCCTTAGGCCCAGATACTCCGAAAGCATGATCTCCGAACTTAGTATTTGGCTTTCGTTTGGGTTCTTTTAGTCTGCCTATAGCAGATGAAGTTGCCGATCTAAGGGTTAATTGCCTCGGACCGGTATTTTCCGGGACGCATAATTCAGAGATGTAAGGTGGGGCCATTTCGTTGATTGATTTAAACACCATCCAGCACAATTTGTACTGGATTCTTTCAGGGCACTTGAGCCAGTGAAGGTTACGAAGGTGTTCTGAAATGTGTGAATATTTAGAGACCCCGGTTATGAGCCTTGCCGCTGTATTAAACACGGATTGAAGTTTGTCAGTTTGGTATTTTGGAAGACTAGCGTAGATGCCGTTACAGTAATCAAGCCGTGAGACTACGTAAGAGTTGATTAATAGTTTTGTCGCCTCTGTAGGAAGGTTTCTTCGAACTGACTTGAGTTGTCTTAGGTGAAAAAAGCCGGTGCTTACTGTCCTATTTATTTGACTTTTAAGCAAAAAGTCTGAATCTAAATTAACGCCATGAAGTTTGACTGTTGTCTTTGGAATAATATCGTTGCCGGAAATGGAAATAAGTGAATTGTCTATGAAATGTTGACATTTGTTTGTGGCCGCCCAGAGAAACTCAGTCTTAGATGGGTTCAGCTTCAGCTTGTTTGAAGACATCCAACGAGTTATTGCTTCTAGGCATTCAGCTATGCGGTTTTTGAGGCTATTGATTTCGTTTGGAGAGCAGTAAAAATAAACTTGCTGATGCGTAGCTTTATGTATGCGTTGCTTGCGTCAGCGTAGCTGTGGGACAAGAGACCAAATGACTAGATTATTTTGGCGACATCATTTGTAAAAAGTATGAAAAGAAGTGGACCTAAAACGGATCCTTGGGGTACCCCTGAAGAAAGTGTTGCGAAGTCAGAGAGTTTATTTCCAACCTTAACGACGTGTAAGCGATTGGATAGGTATGATACCAGCCAATTTTTTATATCGGAACTCAAACCAAATGTTTCCTCTAATCTCTTAATGAGGAAGTCATGATCAATCGTGTCAAACGCTGCACTCATGTCCAGGAGTGAGATAAGTGCTAACTTACCTGACTCTATGGCCAAAGTTATATCTGACAACATACGAAGTATTCCGGTTTCTGTTGAGTGAAATCTTCTATATGCGGATTGACGATTAGTGAATAATTTATTTGAATTCAAGTGACTGGTAATTTGTGCAGCAGCAATTTTCTCCAGGATTTTTGATAGGAAAGGTAAATTTGAAACAGGTCTGTAATTACCTAAGTTATCGGAGTCTAGTTGTGGCTTTTTTAGTATCGGCGTAACTACAGCTGATTTTAGTGGTTCAGGGAAGTCACCTGTGCTCAGAGATTTATTAAAAAGATGACCTAGGAATTGAGCTAAGACAATGACACATTTTTTTAATAACCATGTTTGTATAGGGTCAAGACTGCATTGCTTATTTGGCGAACTTGAAATTATTTTCCTTACTTCTTTCCTTACATCATTTCAAGCAACGTATCAATTCTGAATGATGGTGATACTGATAGCATCTTCCACACTGGAACATGTCAAGAATGTAATCGAAACGTTATTAATACCCCAGCGTCTGCGTGGTTGAATTTCAAATCCCGGCTTCGAGTGCATGCCTGACGCCACGCCGGCCGTACACGCCGCGCCACAAATAACATCCGTGTACGTGAAATTTCAAACCATGCTACCATTGTAATTCGGTTTAGAATTCAAGAATTCGTCAAAAGATGTCGCCACTTCCATCAGCAGGTGGGGACGTGCCCCCCTAGGTATAAGTACTACGAATTTGTGAATTTGTATATCTCTTCGGATATGGAAAGATTGATAGTAATACTTAATTGTGAATAATAGTAACAAGCGGCTATATATATTACATATGACGTCATTGCCTGTCCCGGTTACTTTGTGCCGGTGACTAGCTATCCCTGGATGACAGTGGATCCGAGGAACGGGCTATTACTGAAACTAGTTCCTATCGGATTTATAAAATGGTCACCAACACTAACTGGGCGAAACCGAATCAAAAGCCGCCCGCAGGGCCTAGCTGCAAAAATCTGGGGAGCGGGTTTTTATATAACAGCTTGTATACATTATTTTTAGTTAAAAAAATTGTAAAATATTTACTTTTGTGCCGGGATTCGAACCCGCGACCTATTCGAGAGCCTTACCCCTCGACCAAATGAATACATTAATTAAATATTTCAACCTAAATAGAATCCAAAATCAAATATATCCACAATCCGCTGTGAATTATTCCGTGAAATGTTTGTATTCCCTGGCTCTATCGTTGAACTTCCTTGCCATTTCCCACCCCCCTTCCCCTCCCCCTACTGTGGATTCTTCCCGTAGCCCTGTGTGTAGTACGTCCAGCCAACGGAGGCGCAACTTTAACGATTATGATTAGCATCTCAGCCCGTGTAACATTATTATTTGCCCTGACCAGCAGCGGAAGCTGTAGCTTGGAGATTGGACCAAGTCTAAAGCTTAAAGTTTCACCAGGAATATATATAGCTACATTAATTTTAATAATAACGGTTTACGTTGAAGGAATGTCTTATATGTATAAAATATAATATATGCCATATTTATTTATTTATTAAACGCCCGTGAGTCTTTTGCAGACAAAATAACAGAACAGAACTCAGAACAGACATAGTGTAGTGAGGCGGGTTACTTGCTTTTTTGTAAACGACAATTTAAAACAATAAACGCCCGGGTTGCCGGCATTGAAAAAAAAATATGTATATATAAAATAAATACATAAGATTCTTTAATAACCTCACTTCTGAATTACGCTGTATAATCAACCAATCAGATCAATTAAATAAAATTAAACAATTTTTCAAAAAAAATTACATAAAAAGTAAATAATTTTATACAAAACATATTATAACTTACAACCTAAGTCAGAATCGTGGCTCCCTTATCAGGCACAAGAGCTCCTCTTTTCTGATAAGGTATAACATGACCAATAACTATCTTTATTATAAAATTTTGTTAAATATATATGTATAAATGAAATACGTATATTTTTTTAAATGCTATATTTCTTGATCTTATTTTAACAGTGAAAATACCGAAACGAAACTTTAATCAGATCTATTGCAAAATAACCAAACGCACATCAGATATTGTTCTTTGGGATCGTCGATATGAATTGTTAGTGCTATGGTTGTAACAGTATGGACAATATGGTGGAGTCGAGTCCCCCCCCCCCTTCCCCGTCCCTGTCACACTTCGTCACATTTGTGAGACCCCTTCCCCCTAATGTGACGTCAGATATTTTGCAATTTTACATCTAAAAATAATCAAAAAAGCAGTTCAATTTTTTTTTGACATGTGACGTCGCAGAGCTGATGACCCCACCATACCTCTTGTCACACTTCTCTACTCCCCTCACCCCCTCCCCCTGAAAGGGGTTAGGCCAATCAAGAATATAAAAAAAATTATAAAATTAAATTTTCCCCTAAGACCTCAAAAAAGATGTCCCAAAAGGTTGTGATCGGGAAAAATCTCTCGGTACTAAAAAGTGCTCGGTTTTTGAATTTTAGTACATAGTACTTAGTACATAAGTAATCGACAAACAGCGCATATATAGCATTGAGAGAGATCGCTTTCTGAACAGGTAAGAGAGGCAAGGAAGAAAAGAAAAGCAAAAGCAGGACGATAATCTGGAAATCCAATTGCATGGTGCAGGCATCGCAGATTGAAGGTATTACACAATTATTCATGATCTTCTACTACTCAAAACTCAAAATAGCATTTTGTAAGTTGGCCGGAAACATAACTCCGACAATTTTCACCCGATTCACTTGATATGTTGAATATATCTTGAAAAATGTATTGTCTATGGAAGTACGTAAATTTTTTTTAATATTGCGTAGTTCATTTGTTATTAACTGTTGATTTTTAGGCAAATTTTTCACTTTCCAATTTGGAAGTGCGCCATTTGGCCAAAAATTAATATATTGAAACAAACCTACGTACTTCTATAGCAGCTATTATATAAAATAAAATAAAAATTGGCTTATTATAATTAAAAAATTACAGGAGCTGTTTGTCCGGCAGTGGACCCTGAAAAAACGGAGACGTCATTGGAAAAACGCTGCACAGCCACCATTTTGAAATTAATTGCTTCATTTTTTTTGTATACAGTCACTGTCTGATATGTTTAATAAATACTTTTTATTGAAAACTCGATTTATTTTGTAGCATTTCTGAAAAAAAAAACTAAAATTTTTTCGGCCTCTAGAGTGGCCTAACCCCTTTAAGTGTGACGTAATTTACGGACGGCCCCTAATATTTATAACACTTAACATTTGAGGGTAGTCCATGAGGTTATTCAGTAATTTAAAAAGCATAAGAATATCATTAATAGTTCTCCGGGTAGAAAGTAGCGGTATTTTGGATTAGGAAAATTTGCCATGGTTCACATGGAAAACATCTATTGTGATCCCGATTCCGGAAGTTGATAATACCAGAAAATGTGAAGAATTTAGACCAATAAATATGTTACCAAAATACGAACAGTTACTAGAAATTGTAATAAAAAACTACTCGTTGAGTATTTGGAAAAACATAACATATTATGTGACGAGCAATCAGGATTCCGGAACAACAACTCTTGCGAAGCGGCGATAAATATAGTGATTGAAACATGGAAGAAAGAAACAGACAAATCAAAAATCACCATTGCAGCATTCTTAGATTTCAAAAGAGCATTTGAAACGATAGAAAGGAAAATACTATTGGATAAACTAGATGACATAGGTCTTTCTGACGTAGCTCTGAATCTATTCAAAGAATATCTCCAGGAAAGAAAATAGGTAACGAAAGTTGAAAACTCAGAATCAGAATCGATAGAAAACATCCTTGGTGTTCTGCAAGGGTCGGAATTAGGTCCAATTCTATTTATAATTCAAATAAATGATATTATTAAAACTATTAAACATTGCAAAATTAGACTATTTGCAGACGATCCCTTAATCCTTAATCTATATTTCGTGTGAAGATTATATAGATGCAATTAACAAAATAAACGAAGACCTACAAAACACAGCAAAATGGCTGAAATTAAACAAATTGAAACTAAACGTAAACAAAACCAAATATTTAGAAATAGGCAATAAAACGCATAACACAGGGTTAAGTTTGACAACTAATGGTGAAAAAATTGGAAAAGTAAATGAAATCAAATACCTGGTTGTAATACTTGATTCAAAACTGACTTTCACAGCAAACTTTGAATATCTGCTAAAAGAAGTATTAAAAAGGTTAAATTTTTTAGAAGACATAAATTAAATAGAAACACTACGGAGCTCATTTATAAAACTATTGTTGCTCGACATTTGGATTACTGCTCTAAGATGTTATATTTGGCCAATGAAGAAAATTTAAACAAACTAGAAGTTATACAGAACAGAGCTATGAGATATAAACTGGGGAAAGGCAAATACGCAAGGATTAATCAAATGAGAGGAGAGCTAAATTGGATTCCAATAAAAAAAGACTACTATTTAATGTGTTAATTTTTGTGCATAAAATTATGAAAAACCAAATGCCAAAATACTTTAAGGATGAAATTGTTTTTAATGGAGACGTACATAATTACGAAACAAGAAATATAAACAGAGTTTAATTTCCACAAATGAATAAATCAAAATCATAGAACTGCCTAATGTATAGAGGACTAAATATGTATCTCAAACTGCTCAGGACGATACGCGACATTCAAGATTGTTTTAAGTTACAACTTGATTTAGACGCAATATCTTCATGGGCAGATGAGAATAAACTTTTCTTTAATATAAAAAAATGTGTCACTATGACCTATACGCGTTCCAAAAACCCGATTAAATTTGATTATAAATTAAATAATGAAATATTGTCATCAGTAAAATCCATCAAGGACCTCGGAGTTACGTTTGATCCCAAGCTTACTTTTTCAGATCATATAGTGGAGTTGACATCATCGTGTTGCAAACTTCTTGGATTTTAAGGAAACAATTTTCCAAGCCCGAAGCAATGACATCGATTTTCATCTGCATTATACGATCAAAATTAGAATACGCTTCTGCTGTTTAGGCCCCATACCAGCAAAAATACATAGATTTATTAGAAAATATCCAAAAAAAAATTCTAAGGTATCTTTATAATACGAGAATGCATGGTGAATACCCGCGATTTATGCATCATCTAGATTTGCTATCTGAAACGCGCTTCGAAAGTCTCCAATCTAGAAGGAATGGGACCCTAACAGTAACAGCTTTCAAAATTATAAACTAATATATTGACAGCCCATACCTCTTAGAATGCTATAAATTGTTCGTACCGAACAACTACTGCCAGGGTCGCCACCACGACTTGTTCTATATCCCACATGGCAGAACAGACGTTCTGGCCCAACACAGCATGACAAGAGGTATGGTACTGCTAAATGATATTTCTAGGTCTCTTGACATTTTCAACCTTAGTCTTAAAGGTCTTAAGAATAAATTTAGGCAAGGACTCTAAAATATGTATTATTGAAAAAAATTATCTCGTTTAAAGTTATGTATATATGTTACGTGTATTGTAATAGGATTATATTAATCTGTAATGCACAAAAAAAAATGATGAAATGCCTGAAAGTATAAAGAATGAAGAAAGAATGAATGTATTTAAAAATAAATGTTATGCTTACTGTAAAAATATTTAAATTTATCAAATGAAACGTTACATTGTGCTTATTAGTTTATATTCATGTAGTATAAACTAACTCAATAAATAATAATAAAATAAAAAAAAGATATCACTAGTATGGTATCATAACCACTAGACCAGTGTTTTTTAACCGTATTGAAAGAATCGCCCCCTTTACCACAGTAAAATTATCCAGCGCCCTTATTAAAATATACATAAATAATGATCAAAGTTGACTTTAAATTTATTAAAAATTAAATTCTTTAATGGCCTCTTTTTTGTAATTGAATACACAAATAAATAAAGTAGTAAAGGTACATCCGTACTCGAAATTTACTATACATTTTAATTTTTTTTTTAAATCTGACTTATTTAATATTTTGTACTCAAATACGAATTTAAATTTTCTATGAAAGAGGTCGCCCAGCCGTTGCTCTTAACTTTTTGTTATTATGCGTATAAGATTATTATCACTGTAGGCAGGTATATTCTCTATTTTTTTAAGTCTATGTATGTAACAGCCCAATGTCTTTACATAAATAAAAAATAAATTTCTACTTCATTGAACTGCGAAAATATCAATATAAATAAGAACGGGTAATAGAGATTTTTAATGTAAGCACGCATCTTATAATATAATCATATACACCTGCAGACGAAACTAACGGTGATAATAAGATATTAATAATACAGTACAGGACTTTTAGTTGACTTAACTAACCCAACTTACCTTATACTCTTATAAAACATCCCTTAAGCTCAGTCTCCACCACCAACAAACAAAACCAGCACTGAACCATAATATTATAAAAAAATACGAAAATATAGTATTGCGTTTTTATGTGTTTGTGTGAAATCTTTTGCCCTTTTATTTCGGTAGTTTATTTTGCTTGCGGTTTTTAATGATGTTCTTTATTCTGCGGATCAGTTATCAACTTTGGTGAGCGTTAAGTTGACCCTCTCCTCGTTCTCCTTCCTATCCCTCCCCCGCCCCCGCAACTTGCAGAACTACCCCCGCCCCTTAAGGCACCCGACTAGAGCGCCAGCCCTCGTCTACTCGGAAACTTTGACCAACCAAAATTGCTTATGAAAGCATTTGAGCTCCGTTGTTATAACAACTGGGAGGACTAACTATGGAAACTGTACGCCACGTCTAAACTAATACGACCCTAAGTGTATGGGTGGTTATGGGCCGAAATATCGGGTTTCTGTTCGAAATATCGTTTCAAATCATTTTGCTATCAGAATTTTCTCGATGGTGCCCAGATTTATTCAAGGTGGTACCTCGCCCTTCTCTGAGACCGATCATCATATTTCAGCTTTAATGGGAAGGTAAACTTCTGACCACATTTGATATTTTAATAGATGATAGAAATAATATTCGAATTTATAAATCAAGGTGCCTTTCTAGACAATTTATCGAACATGTTCCCTCGCAAATTGAATATCGTGGGAATTAATATTACTTGAATAGTGGAGTGCCTTTCTACGTAGGAATTCTCAGCCCCAGAAGAGAGTTACAAGTTAGTTTACATGGCAAAGGGAAATACTTTAAATACCTCGGGTATACAATATACATCGCAAAATTATTCGCAAAATTGATGTGAACCCAAATGTCTAGCTAAGGATAAACTCGTTTTAGTTTACACGTTTCTGAACTTGCTGTATTAACAAACAAAAAAAGTGGATTAAATGCCGTGTAAAAAGAAAGGGAAAGCTAAGAGTGTAGGTAGGTGATTTTTGTGGTCATGCCATATGCCACTTCTTCAATATCTGTAAAAATTTTTTATACGCTTAACATTTTAAATAACAGAGAACATGTGTACTCAATAATTTTCGAGGTATATACTTTGCGACTTTTTTCTATCGAGGGAATTTCATATAATTACCATTTCGGCTGTACATAGATATTATATTAATAAATTACATATATTTATTTTTATTTTTATTTTATGTATTCAATAATTTTATTATTAAATTAATAATCGGTAACTAACGTCTCGGTAGCATCTACGAATTTTTCTCCGAGTTAAAATCTGTTTAAAAACTTAAAATAATCATTTTTCAAGCTATAATTTTGTGTTAATTGTGTGATGGACCTCTTCTCCAACTAACTGATATAAAGTGAATATATCTTATTATTTAATAAGTGATATTTTGAACATTTAAAAATAATTTTGACGTTTCAATATTAAATTGTTTTTGGCATTTAAAAACAAAATTCATAGAACAAACTATTTGAATTTAATAATATCGTTTTGCTACTTGCAGTATTTCAGTGTGTTTTTAAAATTATTCTCTTTTTGACATTTGCCTACTTTAAAAACATCCACAATGATTACTTGTGAAGGATGCCAGGTTAAAAGTAATAATAACGAAATAATGACTTGCTCGCAATGCTCGCTGAGCTACCATTTTCAGTGTGTAGGAACTTCGAAGGCTAAATACTTAAAACAATCAAAGAACTACAAAGCAACCTGGAAGTGTCCAGATTGCAAAGTGAAACAACGATCTACAGAAAAAAATACGGAAACACCTACTCGTGCCAATATTTCCACTCCACAAAGTGTAACCCTAAATGATCAATCTCAATTAATGATGAATCACATTGACCATAAATTAGATGAAGTATTAAAAAATTTAAAAAATGAGCTATTTATTTATCTAAACTCACAAATAGTTAAAGAATTGGGGGGCATTAAATCCAAACTCAATCATTTTGATGAACTTAAAACATCACTTGAATTTTTTTCGGCGGAATACGAAAGACTTAATAAAATTTGCAAACTAAATGAGGCAGAAATTAAGAAACTCAATGCTGCCAATACTCATCTACAACAGAATCAAGAGATATTAATCACTAAAATAAATGACATGGAACAATGTAATAAGAATTGCAATGTAGAGATCCAAATGGTACCTGAAAAAAAGGAAGAAATAATCAAGACTTCAGTCTTAAAATTATGTAATGTTATAAACTACCCACTAAAAGAAGAAGACATTAAGTCATGCTACAGAACTCCTCATCATCCAAACGCCATTCAAGGATCTCGACCTAAAAATATTATTCTGGCCCTACCCTGCCCTCGTATACGGGATGAACTTCTAACAGCGGTAAAGCAATTTAATCTAAAGAATGCTGAGAATAAATTAAATAATCAGCATCTTGGTTTCCCCAACTCTTCTCCAATTTTCGTATGCGAACATCTCTCACCGCATAATAAGGATATATACGCAGCTGCACGACGCGCTGCTAAAGATCTCCGATTTAAGTATGTATGGGTCAAACATGGACGCATATTTTTAAGAAAAGATGACACATCTACACCAATATTTATAAAAAACAAAGAATCACTCCTCAATCTATAATAACATCATTTCATATCATATACTTAGACAAATACTAAACAACATGGCTGATTACTTTGAATACATGGACTCGGACAACCAACACTACTGTATTAGTACAAACGATCTTAATATATGGAAGAACATCACAAAAGAAAAAAGAAGATTCAAAATATTGCACCAAAACATTAGATCGATTAATAAAAATTTTGATGAATTTACAATATACCTTCAACAGCTTGAGAATAATTTTGATACCATTCTTCTGACTGAATGTTGGTTGAATGAAAAATGTATACTTAAACAATTGAAAATTATAACACACACCACACAAAGAAACACAAAAATCAAAATGATGGTATAGTCTTATATATTAACGATAAAATAAACACAATCGTACAAAAAATACACATCATAGACTCCAACTGCATACAAATAACATTTGATAAAGAAACCTGTATTCTTGCGATGTACAGATCTCCATCCAATAACAACATTACAAACTTCCTAAATGAACTTAACAATAAAATTGAATGATCTCAAACAAACCAAAAATATCATCATCATTGGAGACCTAAACATAAACACTTTACAAAACGGACACCCACAAAACATAGAATACTTAACAATTCTGGCACAGCATGGATTGGAACCAGCGATAAATGTCCCAACACGAGTTACTCAACATACAAAAAGTTGTATAGATCATATAATGATTAAAACAAAACTAAAAACCAAAACTATAGTATTTGAAAGCACAATTACAGACCACTACATGAATATGACAGCAATCGACACCAAAAAAACAAAACCTAACCAACATAAAATATTCAAAAAAAAAATAATTGACTACTCAAACTTAAAAGAAAAACTCCAAAAAATAGACTGGAGTACAATATACCAAATAGAAAATGTTGAAGAAGCATGGGATAAATTTACAGCTGTGTTACTTGTAATACAAGAAATAAATAATAACACTAATTTAAAACAAATTAATCTTACACACAAAGCAAAAAAAATTAAACTATGGATAACAAAAGGAATATTAAAATGTATTCGTACACGAGACAAAATTCACAAACAAATTAAACATACGCCATACGACATGGAACAATTCAATTACTATAAAAGATATAGAAACATCTGCACGAAAATTATTAGAGTAGCAAAGGAGTTATACTATAGAGAAAAACTTAAAAAAGAAAACAATAACCCAAAGGAAATATGGAAAATATTAAAAGAAGTAACATATACACAAAAATACAAACAAAAATATACTATTGAACATCTTAACATTAATTCAAAGAAAATAGATGCCAATACAAATGCAGAAACTATAACAAATCATGTAAATGATTTTTTTGCAAATATAGGAAAAGTTTTAGCGAACCGTAAAATGCATAACACAAATACACTAACACAAACAAACATACCGAACAATACACAATCGACTCAACACAGATTTATAATTAAGACAACTTCAATAGAGGAAATTGACAAAATAATAAACACATTAAAAAACCGAATTGCACCTGGATTAGATGAGATAACAACGGATTGCATTAAAATAATAAAAAATGAAATATTAAAACCTATAACACACTTAATAAACCTTAGTATAAAACACTCCTGCTTTCCTAGTTCTCTTAAAACAGGACTGGTGATCCCTATTTATAAATCCGGAGACAAAATGGAAATAACTAACTATAGACCAATCACATTATTAAACTCGCTATCAAAGATTTTCGAAAAAGTCTTAAAAAACCAAATCATAAAATACTTGGGAGAAAACAAATTAATCTCAGATAAACAATATGGATTTAGAGAAAAGAGAGGTACAAAAGAAGCTTTGGCATGTACTATAGATTATATACATAGCAACTTAGATCAAGGATACAAATGTATAGCGATATATCTAGATTTAGCTAAAACCTTTGATTCAATCTGCCACAATACACTTTTTAAAAAATTAGAAAATATGGGTATCAAAGACAAGGAACTCCAACTATTAAAAAGTTATATGAGTGATAGAACACAACAAGTCAAAATTAATAACCATACAAGTAAACCACTGCCGAATACATACGGAGTTCCACAAGGAAGCATACTAGGGCTTGTTCTTTTCACTATTTACATAAATGAACTTTGTAGCATGGAAATAAACGGTGAAATAGTTAGTTATGCAGATGACACAGTTTTACTGTTTAAATCTAAGGATTGGAATAATGTATTTAAAACAGCAAATTTAGAAATCACGCGGGTGAAAACTTGGCTAGACTCAAACATACTTACACTAAATATATCGAAAAAAAAATTTATGACGTACAGTATAAATAGTACAGGACAACCAAGAAACAACTCAAACACCATAAAAATACACGAATGTTTAAATACTAACATCTGCAGTTGCCCTTCTCTAGAAAAAACAGAACAAATAAAATATCTAGGAATCATAATTGACCATAACCTTAGATGGACACATCATATCAAACAAATCACAAATAAACTCCTCAAAACAATACACATTTTCCTAAACATAAGAAACATATATAATATAAAACAAATGAAAACAATATATTTTGCACTTTGTCAGTCAATAATAGAATATGGATTAATTATCTGGGGAGGAGCAACAAACTCAGCTATCGATCACTTAGAAATCGCGCAGAAAACGATCTTAAAGGTAATACTTAAAAAACATAGACTGACTGACACAAACCAAATATTTAACAGTTGTAACGTACTAGATATACGCCAATTATATGTTAAAACACTGCTAAACTACATTTTTGACCAGAAAAACAAATTTCAACAATCTCAAAATATCACTAACAGACCAGTTAGACAATCGTACAAAAATAACTTAAAAACTCCGACGGTAAATACAAGCTTTGGACAAAGGCACTATAAATATCATGCTATAAAAGCATTCAACAGTCTTACCCTTGAAATTAAAATGGAAGAAAACAAAAATAATTTCGTACTCAAAATTACAAAATGGATTAAAGAACAAAAAAGACAATATTACCAAAATTTCTTTACAAAATAAAAATAAAACACAACTACACGAAACACTCAAAACCAACATAAAATACACATCACTCACAAACACACAACACATAATATATATAATATATACCGATTTTAATTTATTTTTTTAGTAATAAAATAATTCATTTTATCCTATAATTTTAGCTTAATTATAAATTTTAATTTTTAGTTTATTTTGTTTTTGTTTTATAAAATGGAGGCCTCAGCACAGGTGAGCTACCCAGTGAGGCCGACATTGTTTAATTTTATTTTTGAAATGTTAAATATTATGTAAAACAAATGAATAAATAAATAAAAACAGTTTATTTATAAACAAGTTCTGCTGGTAATTATTATTACGCGTGACAGCTGTTTCGACTTCTGAGGGCATTATCAAACTGCAGTTTGATACATGACAGTTATTGAATATATAAAAAAAATTAAAATTAAAGTGGAGTTCTACAAATTAAACTTGATAACAATAAATTACATATATTTTTTAGCAACTTTAAAACTATTTAGTTCAAGCGAAATACGTTATAAATCAGTAAAAATCGGAATGCGGGGGCTTAATACACTAAAGTACTAATGGTGCGATTTATATAAGTTACAGAAGGTATGCATAAAAAAATAAATTCTCTTCTAAAAAGAAACAAAACTGGCTGTGGAAACCAAGGTTTTAAAATAATAAAAAATCAGAGTATGCAATTCACACGTAGAAGTGAAATATTCCGAAAACTATACACAAGAGTGGGGAGGCTAAAAAGCACAGCACAAAGAGGAGACCGATTATACCATCTCATTTTCTCGCAGGCTAAATCCTATAGGCGTATGTGTAGGTCTTTTTTTAGTGTCACTATTTTTGTTTCATCGAGGTTCAAATCACAACGCTTCTAAATAAGTTTTTCACTTCAAAACTGCAATATGTAAACAAAGAGGTATCACAAATTCAAAACACAATCTCAGCCGATAGGAGCCTTATAAAGTGAGCTCATTATCAAAGCGGCCAACGCGCCCATTTGGACCGTTGTACACAACACCTCAGTTAGGGAAACAGTGAAATTAATAGTTTGTAATATTAAGAAAACAATGCAAATATGTCAAAAAATTACAGGAGAACACTACCACACGCAACTTTCGTTGCTTTTTATGACGATTATGTTTTGTCTTCCGGTGGATTTAAGTTTTTTTTCTGTCTAAAAGACAGCTTGACAGAACGCGACGCTTCGCACGTAAGGTTTCAT
Source organism: Limnephilus lunatus (assembly GCA_917563855.2). NCBI lineage: Eukaryota > Metazoa > Arthropoda > Insecta > Trichoptera > Limnephilidae > Limnephilus > Limnephilus lunatus. Next base: position 11,371,307 of record OU830602.1, on the reverse strand, counting down.
TCTATTTCATTTTCTCGCAGGCTAAATACGATTGATGTACGTGTTTGTCTCTTTTTAGTGTCGCTCGTTTCCGTTTCATCAAACTTCAAAGAAATTTTCAGTTCAATAAAAATTGGAAAGGGATAAAGTTTACTATATTATTTAATTATTTGACATGTCATCGCATCTTATCGCCATCTATGAAAATTATCTGTATAAGCGCCCTCGTGTGAAAAGTTTAGTGCAATTAAACTTGGAGGATTTGCACGCGGTCCGTCATAAAGCTGAGGCGCAGTAAGTTTTATTACTCTGCAGCATCGTTGGAACTTAATTACTTTAATTACATCGGCTAATGGGAGTGCATTTAATTTGATGACTGCTGGTTGGTGAACGGTGGTTAGCGGTTAACCTGTCATTAGAAATTTAATAAAAGCTCTATTTGAATGGTGATACCATATTTTAGTTGTATGAGCAGTTGAACTTGCGTGGATTTTTTTTGTTTCTAATTTTTATTGATGCACTACTAAGTTTTTTTTTAGATTATACATAGGGTATTTTAGGGAAAGGAAGGAGATGAAGTCGTGGGAAGGAAAAAAGGTATAAGGGGTGGGTAGGAATTTGGGGCTGTGTGTCCAGCAATGAATGAATCAATCCCCCCACTGCGGGTAAGGCGATGTTACAATGCTGGAGAGGTCTACAGGTCTTCCTAAGCCAGTCTCTTCTGATCCGGCCTGCCACGCAGTTGGTGTATGACGCATCCGCCGCCAAGATTCACAAACCTCACCCCATGAATCCGGGCATCCCTGCATACTCACCAAATATAGCGAACCACTTGGGGTGACCTATGGCAGAGGTGTTGGTAATCCAATAAATGGCTCCCGGGACCGCGCTACCCATACCCGCCTCTTAAATTGGAAAGTAATGCAAAATCATGCTTCTTATGTGAATACCTCACAAAGGTCTTCACAAAACTTCTCCGGTCTGTAGCCAGTGTGACTATGGCATCCCTAATTGGGGTATGTTGTGAAGCTAAAAGTAAGTGGTGGTGAGGAGATGGGGAGAGGGAAGGTGGGGAAGTATCTGGCTATTCAGATTTTGTCACCAATCACTTGCTAAAGCCATTTAAGCTCAAATCAAAAAAAGTTATGCCTACGATATCAATTTCGTATGTGGAATAGATTCACCAGCTTTCCGATTTTACTATGAGTTTCCAGACACCAACTCAGAATCAAGTCAATTCAACACCTCTTTGAAAAATCATTAAAAGCTACGAAAAAAATATAGAAAAGTAGCCCTTAACCCTAACCTAATGAAACCTATTCAACCATTTTTAATTTTAAAAATTCATCACTCTTTTAACGACTTTTCAAAGAAAGTGTTGAGTTGATTTAATTCTGAGTTGTCCGGTCCCAATTTTTATATATCCTTTTTAAATTATTTAACAACCTGTTTTCCCGAATTTGACCATTTCACACAATGGATAAACAATTTTCGAAACGTATAGTTGTTGTTACTGTGCCGGCGAGTGTTCAAAACAAACAATACAAATTACCTAATATTACATTTTATAAACTTTGAAAAAAAATCTAAAATTATTATTATCTAAAAAACTATTATTTGGTGTGTAAGAAAGAGCTGCAGCATTATTGTGATAAGGAAGCATGTTTATTGCATTGTTTAAGCTGTCGCCGTACCATAACCGCGGGAATTTTAAAAGCGGGGTGAGATGATATATGAACGGGAATGAAACAAAGAGTGTGTTTGAGATATCGGAAAACTAATTTTACTGTCGAAAATATAACACATTTTCATAAAAAAATAGGAGACGATTTCATTCAGACTATCCCTTGATTTTTGAACCTTCGTAAGTAAATCATTTGTGAACCTTCGGCGCGCCCTGGGCTGCGATTCTCCAATAACGATCAAGAGTTACTCGTTACGTGCCATCTACGAATGAAAAATTACTCGTCGTCTCGACGAACATTGTCGAATGTTTCATTTTTAAGTGTTCTTCTATGTCGAAGGGTTGAAAAGTTGATTATATTGGCAGCCCTGTGAATGTTTTCTATGTTTTTGATGTTTTTGACGTTTCTATGGTGTGAATTTGAAATTACGAGCATTTGAAATTTGAAGCACTTCCTTCAAAATGGCTGGCGGGTACATTACTCGAAGCCAAAAAAGCTGATAATCATGGCGGAAAAGAAATGCAATGCTGCTAATACATGCAAACCGACAGTAAAACAGATTAATTATGAAGTTAATATTCATGTGAAAACTATCTACCCTCCGGCGAAATATTCTTGTTGGTTTCAAAGCAGCTGCTTCAGTTTTCTCTACATTATGTATTGCAGCCAATACCGCCCATAAATCAGCCATTATCATGAACCTTAAAACAACTTTATAAAAATATACGATGCCTGTCAATCAGAGTGCGCGCGGAAAACGGTCTTAGGTTTAGGATACAGTAATATTAGATTTTGTTGTGAATTGGACATATTCACAACAAAATCTAGTATTACTATTATAAATTATATCTAGTATATTCGAACAGTGGCGCTTCCGACACAATATAGAAATGTATGATATGTATAAGGCCTCTAGCATCTCAGCACATATGAGACTCCTCAAGCTGAGATGGGCTGGGCATGTACAGAGAATGCCGGATACACGTCCCAAAAAGAATTTTGACTGGACACCCAGGTGGAAAGAGAAAAGTGGGAAAATCCAGACTGAGGTGCGAAGACGAAGTAAGAAAGAATGCAGCACAGCTTTTCCAGGTACCAAACTGGAAGTTAGCCGCTGAAGACAGGAGGAGTTGGAGGCGACTGTTGCAGGAATCCAAAGCTCGATATGGGCTGTAGCGCCATCAAAGAAGAAGAATACTAGATTTTGACAGTTAGGGCGAAGACAACTCGATGTTGACTGGTTCCACCCACTCTTTATTACAGTGGAATGACTTTTGGTGTTTGGCGTCTAAGTATGTACCTTCGACTAGACCCGAGAATAACAAAGTCGACCAATACATAATACGTATACTTTCGACGGCGATTTCGAGCGGCCTCGACTAGAGAATCGAGTTCCTGTTGCCACCGCGAATGAATTTCCAGGGATAATTTGTAAGTGCGGACTAAGGAACTTAGATTAGGATGTGCAGCACAATAGAGCTTGCAATAATGCTTCCGGTCTTTATAATAAATTAAACTAATATTACCGAAATACCTATCTCTACCTACCTAGGTTATCATAGGGGAATATATTTACAACTTATTTGGTGTTAACGTGTACCTATAAGCATTCGAACAAAGCACGGTTTGCAAATTTCCTAGTTTTCTAATAAAATCATTTCTTATTTGTTAAAGAACATGTTACGCGCATCTCTCAACTCCTTGCAACCATTATCATCCCTTTTTACCTATACCTCCAAGATATAACGTAGGTACTACTCTCTGCCACAACATACCACATTCTGATGTAATTTACTAATTCCCGATTAAAACCCCTAAATGAATATTGTGATGCCCAAAACTAATTACAACATACCATTAAAATAATCGTCTTTGAATTTGTTTCGATTCTAAATTTCACTAGACTGCTAATTGTTACAGAAAACAATGATAATATGAAAATATTTTTCAAAATGTTTTTATATATGTATACTACACGGTGTCCAAAAATCTTTGTACAAGCTGACAACTGATGAATCTGTATCACATAGTTACCCCAAACCGGTTTTTTCAATCTAAGCATTTAATTTTTTTATGTTCTTTTATTTTGACAACTAAACGGTTAAAAAAGACTTCTGGTGCCAGGTTTGTTCTTCGACGCATTTGGCATACCGACCGACTTTTTTCAAATTTGGCCAAAAAACTTCGTACTCCTTTTACTTGAAGATGAAAGCTTGAATCAGAAAAGTTATACAAAATCGACTCCATATGTGGTGTAGATTCACCAGTTTTCGAATTTACATACCAAATTAAAATATTTTTAGATATATATATTTAACTATTCATTTTCCGTAATTTGCCGAATGTGACACATTAAAAATTGTACTACAACATCGACTCCAAATACGAATTATAATGCGATTTTCCGAAAAGCATATAGGTACATACGTATATGTATATGTATATATATATTTTTTTTAAATTTAACAACTTGTTTTCATAATTTGACAAACCTCACACATTAAGGGCTTTCGCTTATGAACCTCCTGAACAAATTACATGGATAATTTTCGAAACTTTTTAAGTTATTGTTTGTGTGCCAGCGAGTTTTCAATTTTTTTCCTTTTTTGAAATAAAAAAAATATTTACTTCATTAACATAATATTGATACATGATTTTGATGAACAATGGAAGAGATTTTTCAAATTATTTTTCCTATACCGTAAATGTAGGGTGACGCGGCTTTGGTGCCATCTTAACGGGGTACGAGTAAGAGCGTAGTGTAGGTACTCTCTGCTCGTTTGACTGCCCGTGGTTTTCAACGAGATTGAATGCCACACACCACAGCAAAGTATATCACAATGCGTACTTACAATAGCGTGTTTTTCGTGGAGTTTAAATGAGTCTCAAACAATTTTGATTAACACTAAAATAGTTAACAAGTTTTACAACATCGTGCACTTGTATAACTCGTATACAACGGAGTCGTTGGAGATGTAAAGTATTTAAAGGTTTTCCGCATCATGGAATGTAAGAATCCATGTAGATTTACAATATTTACTTTAACACTTCATAGAACACTGGATATCATCGGCGAAAATCACTAATCATATTATAACCACGTAAATATTTTTTTTTTCTATCTAAAATGTATGTAACTCACTACCTCAAGATGTGACATAATAATTCCACACATTACATCAGTGTTTATTAACCGTATTGAAAGAATCAAGTGTACTTTATTTAACAGAAATTGTCAATTTGTTGCATCTGAAAGTGTGTCAATGTGCATAGCTCGTGAATGAGCTTATTTTCTATTTTGTCACAATGCCCACTCGAATTTCTGCAGCGCCCCCTAAATGCTAAAAATTTATAAACGCCCTCCTAGACCTCCAAAACGCCCGTTAAGAATCACTGCATTACATGTTTACTATTTTCTGACATAATTTAATAAATCCTGAATTTAACACCTATTATTTCATGACGTAACCTAAAAAAAATATGTTTAATCTTACTACTGATAAGTTATTAATTCCTGACATTTCACACTACTTTCTAACGTACCTATTACTGATGAAATTTTATATCTCCTGACGAAATTTAATAATTCCTGACATTACGTACTAATTCCTGACAACTTTTCATGACGTACCTACTTTCTACAAGATATTTATATTCCTAAAGTCCCATTTCAAACTGTTCGGACAGTCTGGCTTCCGCTGAGGGCTGGCGGAGGAAGCCGTTCTCTATAAGTCAGCTCCACTGGCGGTTATATTAAGTTCAGGAAATTACGTCCATTACGCTCGCATAGCTTACTATCCGCACCCTAATCCCGCATACTAGGCAAAAGGAATAGATCTTTACAAAACTCCTTTTAAATTGTATATACTGATAGTGTGAACCTTTGGCACGATCTTTAGTGATTCTTCAAAATTAATCTCAGCGCAGAAAATTTTCCCATGCAGCAATAGGGATAAATCATGTACCTGGTCATTGAGAATGTTGCATGTAATAGAGTGTCCCTTTTCATGCAAAATTGGCCGGAAATTACACCCATTGTAACCCTTGACCGTCCCACGACGCAGTCGGGAGGAAGCTTAAGCATTAACATCGCAAATAGCTAAAATAAATAATCTGTCCCTTTTTGTGGAAAGGTGAACGTCTGTACGCTATTTTAGTCTGGAGATATCGCGTATTATTAGTGAGATTGCTTCACCCCAAACCTCAAACGTGCTTCCGTCCTTGTCTGGAAAATGAGAAATAGCATGTTTCCACCTCGTTCAGTTATTATTATTAAAGTTTTCTTGAAACTCTTCATTACCTACTCTATATTTTAGCATTTTTTATGCAAGATTTACCTTCAACTTCGGTAAAGTGGACCACTGTGCTACAGCTATCTTGTGAACGCTATAGCTCCTTCATCCGAAGCGATATTCCCCAACATCTTTAACTTGGATAACCCACACCTCTGCCGTAGATCATCTCAAGTAGTTCGCTACATTTGGTGACGTAGCGGGAGGGTGAGCATGTTTGCATTTGCCCACCTACTGCATGGCTGCCCGGATCGGAGGAGACTTAGTTCTTGACCTCTTCAGCTGGACACTTTCGACCCTTCGCCCTCCCAGGGATGGATTGGTACGACCGTCACTTCTGGACACACAGGAACCGATCATACCACACAGCATCCCACACAAACCCCTACACAGCATTCCACACTGCATTCCCTAAGATGATATAGGTCCTTATGGAAATAGTTTTCTTCAATAAGACCCTTTTCTTCCCAGAACTTCATTTCCCTGAAAAGACCCTCAAGACAGCATCCCCAAAGATGACAGGCCCTGAGGGCATTTTTCTCCTCAAATCCTTCTGTTTGGATCTAATGTAAAAAAAGTACCTAAGGGTCTTACAAAATTACAAGCACTTTTCTTTCGGAAGAAAACAATCATGGTTACGCAAGAAAATAGCATTTTTTTCTGAAACTAAATTCACTTCCAGATGTTTAAAGGAAAACATCGTACAATCGTATCACATTATATTGTCGGATGAGACAAATTCTAAAATAATTTTATTTCCGCTGTGAATAGACAATTCAATGGTCCAAATTAGAGAGTGAAATCGCGGTGAAGCTCACTAACTTAATTTTGGATTCGTACAACCGAATAAGATGACTCTATCGACAAAGCATTCAATGTCTAGTATGGACAAACCACACCGACCCGAAGTAATTTCATTTCATTCAGTGACTTATGACACCATGGAGGGTACTAGATTGAAAAAAAAAACATTTACTAGAAGTGATTCACAACTTAGGAAAATCTATTTGCCCTTGATACCGAAACCACGAAACAATATCGATTACGCAGCATGATTTTAATACGATGTTCTGAAACTAATAATTTTACGCTCTTCAAAGATATTGAAATATAAGAGATATGCTATCCGCCGTTTTTACTGGGTGGGACTGTGTTTCCTGGTTACCTTAAAAAAATCAACTAAATAAACCAATATCTTGGTTAAAATGATTTAATGAGTATATATTCAAATTATATATTATATATTCAATTCTTTCCTTAAAATCATATTACATATTCAAACTATATTGTTAACCAATACTACTGCACACCTTATAAAATCAACTACTTTCCATATTCAAACTATTTCCATTAGGAAGTAATACGCTGACAGTCGGGCGGACACCATAGCATATTTCTTGTATTTGAATATCTTTGGTCGTGATTTATTTTGGGGTATTATGCCCTGTTGCGTTACTTCATGCCAATTACATATTTGCTCTGATAATGAACACTATTCAAAGTATTCCTAAATAATGCATAATACCCGAAATTATCACGAAAATAATTTTGGCCGTGAAAACTTCATATTTTACGCTTTGCTCATTTGCGAAATGTGTAATTTATCTGTATGGATTATTTAAATCAAACCGACCATTTTTAGCATTTGATAAATTTATAAGAAGTAAACACAAATTTTATAATTACCAAAAAAATATAAGTATAAAATTTCGAAAATTAGCTTTCCTAGATAATTTATTAATTTATTTTACTGCATGATTATATGATTTGAAATGTGTTGCACGAGTATACCAAATTACACATTTTGTTTTAAAATTTAACAAATATATAATAACCTTATAATAATAAACTTTTTTTTCAAAATTTAAAACATAACTGACTTTACTAGATAAAATTACAATCTTTAGATATCTATTTATATTTTTCTGTAGAAATAGTCGATACTTCTAGAAATTGATTTAAAAATGACGTATTTCCGAGTTTATCTGGTTACTCCCACTTAAAATGCTGCTAATTTTTTCGTAAGTGTGTTTTTCATAATTATCAGAGTATACTTTGCGATTCTTTTCAATCCTGGGAATTTCATATAATTAGTTTTTCATCAACTCAGCAGACAGAGATTAACTTAAAAATAACACATTTTTTGTAAGAACTTGAAAGCTTAAAGTCTTCGATATAAGTCGGTAGATTTTAGGAAAAAGGGTCTTACACCAACAATTTTTTTTTAATCTTGATTCGCCTCCTTTCATAATTCAATGATCAATTTTATACGTTGAAAAATAAAATATATTTTCCGCCGAATAATCCGGCATCCTTTCCTCTTCAACATCCGTGATTTGGTCCGCACCCGGCACTGGCGACATATAACATTATTTCCTTTTCCTCATTGTGAATATTCCAGAACTTGAAAATTGGTTACACACAGATAAAATTAAACTATCAACAAGATTTATGGCAGAATTTAATTTTACTAACAAATCTATGGGTTCTTGTTCCCTTTGGGTTTACTCGAATGCCCATAAAACAAGAACTTTATCGAAAGTACTCACTAATAGGTAGGTAGGAACCGAAGTGTTTATATCGTTATTTTTTAATTTGAATAATATACCAACAATACGTTTTTTTAAAGATAGAGAAATATTTCTAAGTTACGAATAACCTGACAATGTTTGAAAATCTTCTACTACCATCACATTAAGCAGAAAATATTGCTTTTGTCGTGATGGAGGACTTAGCTAGCCGAGGAATTGAACTCAAGACGCCTGGATGGGTCCCAGACGCTGTGTCAACTTATCCACTGATCGGCGTAATGGTAAATAGTACCTCCTCACAAGAGCCAGGCTGATATAATTAAAAACACTAATTTCGAAAGTAATTCTGTCTGTAACTCCGGTTTAATGAACTCTAGAATTTTTTTTTGTATGAATACCTCACAAGAGTCTCAGCTGCTCCCATTTGGAGCCAGTGAGACCATGGGATCCCCAACTGGGGTATATTGTGAGGCTGAAGGAAGTGGGGAGGGGAAGGAGATGGGGAGGATAAAGATGGGGAAGTACCTGACTATTCAGATCTGGTCACCAAACACGGATAAATCCATTTCAAGCAACGTTTCAATTCTGAATGGTGGTCTTACACCAGGGCGATACTGAGAGTATCTTCCACTCTGGAACGTGCCTCAAATATATATACTATATAAACTATACATTATTTTTAATGAATTAATTGTGAAATAACACAAATTAAAAAAATAACATTTATGTTCCGACGCCGGGATTCGATCCCGTGACCTTCGAATTGCGAGTCGAGAGCCTTACCTACCCCTAGAATTTGAAGTGTCATTTTCAAAATTAGAACTTATTTTGAGAACAATAGGTAGATAACAAAAGGTAGATATTCCTATAAGCTCCCATGACTGTTCTGTGCGTTTACAAGAAGATCTTGACCGACTGACGGATTACTGTCTCAGAAATAAGCTTTTTATCAATATTTCCAAATGTTGCAAAGTCACATTCACACGTAACCATAAAAAAATACTGCATGAATACACCATTTCTGGATCTCTGTTAACAAATAAAGATTATATACGTGACCTCGGGGTTATTTTGGACTCTAAACTTACTTTTGATAAACACATTGATAATATTGTCACCAAAGCAACAAAGAGTCTAGGCTTTGTACTGAGAACATGCAAATTTTTCAAAAATACTAAGACTTATCTGATTCTGTACAATTCACATGTTCGTCCTCACCTGGAATACTGTTCACAGGTTTGGAACCCGCGCTATATTGTTTATGTTAACAGGTTAGAAAGAGTTCAGGAGCGATTTCTCAAATTTCTCAATTTTAAATCATTCAACATATACAATTCTTACGACGAAATCGAGAAACATTTTCGAATCTCGAAACTGCTCAATAGGAGGCTTGTCGCTGATCAGATGCTCCTGTACAAAATTATTAACTCAAAAGTTGACTGCCCGGAGCTGCTAAATAAAATAAATTTCCACACGCCGACTCGATACAGCAGACAAAATACCCTTTTCTACATTGATAGATGCAACACTAATTCCAACCAAAATGAATTTATACAAAGGACATGTAATTACTATAATAATAAACTTGCACATATAGACACACTTGCTGACATATTCACTGCTATTTACTGTCGTTACAGAATTTCTTTGTATTATATTCTATGTAGGTGCGAATAACACATATTCATGACTAATTTTATTGTACCTAATATTTTTATATTACTTGCGTGGCAACTTTCCCTTATCCCTCTCCTCCCCTTACCCGTCCCAACCCAAATACCTATTTCGCAGTATATTTAAGTATTGTTTTAATTATTTTATTATTGTGTATAACATGTTTATCACTTGTTGAATTAACATCTGTATTACTATTTTTTTTTAAATTGCTGCTTAGTTCTGTTTTTCTTAAAATTTCTATTTTACATTCAGTTACTTTTATGTTTCTAAATACCTATCTGTGAACATTAATAATTGGTCTGTTTTTTTGCCATCCTCTTATGTATATTTTATTACTAAGACTGTTTATGTTCCTTAAATAAATAAATAAATAAATAAATACCTATTAAAATTATTTTAATTTAAATTAATTAATTGATAATTCTGTACTTGACATGTGTTTTTCTCATGTGTAAATTTTTGACCGATGGCGCAATTTTTCAAGTTTACTAATGATATTCATTCCAATGGTAAATTTCTGATCTCTTAAATTAACAATGTTTGTTTTTGTAAGGCAATCAAGAGGCAATTAAATATTTTTAAATAATTACAGCTTCGCAAATAAACATTTATAATATCCCCTGATGTTCAGGGTCTGAGCTTAGTATGTATAGTAATTATATTATTGATGAATATAGCACCTTAACTTCAAAGCAGTATGTTATCAGTTTCTTCGTTTGATACACCAATAAAACTGCAACGGTGAGCTCTGGTGCCATTAAATTCGTATATTGGTTCATTTTTTCGTATTGGTTAACGCCTTCAATTGTTTTAATTCCATCAAAAAGCTAGGCATATATATATATATTTTTTTTTTACAGTGAATACCGCATAAGAATCTCAACCACTCCCGTCTGGAGCCAGTGAGACTATGGCATCCCCAATTGGGGTATGTTGTGAGGCTGAAGGTAGTGGGGAGGGGAAGGAGCTGGGGAAGAGGAAGGTTGGGAAGTACCTGGCTATTCAGATCTGGTCACCAAACACGGCTAAAGCCATTTTCAAGCAACGTTTCAATTCTGAATGGTGGTCTTACACCAGGGCGATACTGATAGTATCTTCCACTCTGGAACGTGCCGCAAATATACTATATATTATTTTAAATGAATTAATTGTGAAATAACACAAATTAATCAAATAAAATTTATTTGCGCTCGCCGGGTTCGAACCCGCGACCTCCGGATTGTGAGTCAAGAGTCTTAGCCACTGGACTACGGAGGTTGTCAAAAAGGCATATGGAAATAACAAAAGCCAAATAGAAAAGGCCGGTACTCAAAGAATATTTGCGCACGACGAGATTCGAACTAGCTACTTCTGTGTCCTTACCACTCTGAAACGGAAATTAAATATTCCACTGTAAGATAGTTAGAAAAATCGCACATTTTTTACATGAACTCCACACAATATGCTCTGAGGAAAATAAGGAAAATAAAAGAGGCATCGAATCGAGAGAATCAAAGGGTCTCTTCATCCGGCCTCTCCTGATATGAACCGCAACGCGGCTGTTGGCCTGACGCATCCGCCACCAAGGCACGGACAAACCTCTCCCCCGGTGAACCAGGAAACTCCTGCTAAGTCACCAAAGTGTTGGTTAACGTATAATATATTAAGGTGTCTATAAAAGTGATTTCATTTTTTTTAATGTTATTTACACCTTCGGCTTTATATACTACATAGTTCATAAACCCACCACGATCCGCGAAAGCGCTGATGGCTAAAACTCTTGCGATATTGTGGTATTTAGAATCAGTTTTGATTGCCCGCTGTATCAAGTGTTGAGGAAGGTCAGCGCCGACCTTTTTGTTTTATCCCACACCTCCAACTACTCACCCTCACCGAATAAAATGTCGCCGCTTTGCAGGTTGAGCGCAGCTTTACTGAGTATATTATTGTTTTCACTCAAAAATATTGATTTGCTTTAGGCTAAAAATAAGTTCAAACTTGTGTACTAGATACCCACATATTTTACACTTTACTATTTTCCACACTGACTACCGATGCAATATACAACTTTCGTTCAATATCTTAATTTTTGTTATAATACCACATTAGACTTCTATTATTATCTATACTAGTAGTTCTAAAACAGTTAGTAGACACCGAGTTCAAAATTATAGGTTTCTTATTTTCACTTATTGAATAAATCACAACCAAATTTTCCTCTGACATCATAAGATTCGAGTTGCAATGTAGTTTTGTTGCAGATGTCAGCAGCATCCATTTCGTTCATACGTCCACGGGGATTAGCTGTTTTTGGTTTTGAGTAATGTACCCGCCAGCCATTTCACACATACTGGAATAAACACTTATTATTATTATTATTATTTCAAAGAAATTGTGGTCACAATTTCAAATTCTCACATAGAACCGTCAAAAATATTAGAAACATAGACAATATTCATAGTGCTGCCAATATAATCATATGTTCAACCCTTCAACATTCAAGAAAACCTATAAATTAAATTCCTCGAGACGACGGGTAATTTTTCATTGACAGATGGCGCATAAAGAATAACTCTTGATAGCTATTGGAGAATCGAGCCCCAGCTCGTCAGCGCTACGTTGTCAGCTGAACAACCATACGCTTGGCACTACTTCCAGCCTTAGGAACCGTGAAAAAATGCTTATATTAGGCATACGTATGCATACTAATCAATGAAAAATAGGTATAATATGAGATTTTCATATGCTGCGAATTACATTTCAGAGCCAGATTTTAAATAAAATTATCCTCCCATAGAATTCTCGATGATATCTACAAAGGTTCCGCGACTATTCATTCCGCGACAAAATATCGACCATAACCAAACCTAACAAAAAAATTACGTAAAAATAATACAAACATCCAATAAATACAATAGATTAGTGTTAAAAAATAGTATAATGGGACAAAAATAATTTCTACAGACATTCTGTAAAGACAATAAATTATTGTTAAAATATAGTAAAATGGGACAAAAAGAATACAGACATCCTGTAAAGTTATGTTAGGTTAGATATTTGGTTGAAGGATGTTTTGTCGGTAGGATATTTTTTCGGGGATATTTGGTCGCGGGATGAAAACGCGCAAAACCATCTACACAATAACGTTCATTATAACAAAGCTATTTATGTAACTCGCATATTCAAATGTACATTATAACCTCACAATAACGACAGTTTTCATTTCAGTTTATTGCCAAATCCAAATAACGCCATAGAGTAATATCGGTCCCGGTCCCGGTCGGCATTCCGGAGCAACTTTCATCCCGGCGAGTTCAGTAGCGAGAAGCCATCAGGAGCCGCCGGCCCTAGTGATTAATATTCAAACTTGTTGTGGGGCAATCATAAATCTTATCATCATAAAACCAAGTTGGATGCTATGAGGGAGGGCTGGGGTGGGCCGGGGGGGTGCTTTGCGGAAAGCCAAGATGGCCGCCGAGCGCCATAGATCCGGGATTTCTATGTATGGATTTGAATTTTAAGAGGGAAATTGTTGTTTTCTTACAACGTGATTGTGTTGCTACTGAAGATTTAAACATCCAAAAATTTATACAATATATTATATATTATCTTCTTATTATAGAATATTTAATAGAAAATATATACCAGAGGCATAATGTCACTGTTTTTTATATTGAAAAAGTAACTACATTTTTTCAGATTTTACAGGTTTATACACTAACAAAAGTTTTCTTGGCTACTTTATATTTCCTTGGATTGGATTTATTACAGATATAGACATAAATCAACAAAGCTTAATTATAAATATCTACTTCCCAACTCAATAGTGTGTAGATAGAATGACCGAGCATCGAGCACCAAAGTCCCTGTTGAACTCAAGACCGACATGCGACAGGGCGAACGAGCCTGGGAAGACCAAGATTAAGATGGGACGACAACGTCCTCAAAGATATATCTACCTTGGAAATTCTAAACTGGAGAGAGCTGGCTCAAGACCTTGATGAGTGGAGAAAGACTCTTGAGGAGGCCAAGACCCAACAGGGGTTGTAGCGCCAAGACTGATGATGATGACTTGGATTACCTGGGTATTCAGATCTGATCACCAAACACGGCTAAAGACATTTCAAGCAATGTTTCAATTCTCAATGGTGGTTTTTCACAAGGGCGATTTTGAGAGTACGTTACACTCTGGAACGTGCTGTACTTAAATTATATGTTTTTTTTAATACGTGACACAAATAAACAAATAGAATTTACTTGCGCACGCCGAAATTTGAATCCGCCACCTCCTGCCTACATAATATTTCAATCAAATCTTTCATTTATTAACCACATAACAGAAATCTCTAACTAGGGCTTAAAAATGTTGGGATTTATTACTAGGCTAACTAGACATTTTAACAATATAAAGTGTATTAAACTACTATACTTTTAATTTGTTAGAAGTCAACTTGAGTACAATTCTCCCGTCTGGAGCCCATATTATAATATACATGTAAAAGCTGTTGAAAGAATACAAAACAAATTCTTACGTTATCTAAATTTTAAAATGGGTATTCCGGCAATTATGTTGAACTACAATACTGTTTTAAATGATGAATATGCTCAAATTGTCAGACAGAAGAATTTTCACTGACTTAGTATTTCTGTATAAAATTCTAAATGATTTAGTTAGTAGTTCGGTATTGCTTGAATTGATAAGCTTCCGGATTCCACTACGTGTTACTAGACGTCAGGACTTATTTCAGAGCGGAAATTCTGGAACTAACTATCATATGTATTCCTCTTTGCCAAGAATACTAATGGAAGAAAATAATTATACCAGGTCAGTGGAAATCTTCAATGTATCTTTAAGAAAATATAAAATACTGTTACTGAAGCAGTTCAGTTATGTATAAAGAAATGTATAGTATTTATATTTTTATTTTAATTTTTAAATGTATATGTAAAAGCCCCGAAAAAGGGCGTAAATAAATAAATAAATATTTGTATAGGAACCTACTACCTTTTGGATCATTCCATATTAACGATGTTCAACAAATTAAACACATCCTTGAAATATTAAAACAATCAAGCAACAATCTTCTTCCCTGGCGGGGTAGCTCAAGGCGGGGGTGGCCAGGCCCGGCCCGGGACCCAAACCCGGGCTCAGCTATCCACCGTCAGCAAGTAACTAAGCTGATTAAATATATCTGTTGGTATAAAGTATTCAGCGAGCTCCTCCCACGCTCAAGACCCTTTTCTGAAAGGATCCCAGGAGCGTACAGTTCTCCTAAACTTGCTTCTTACTGTAAACAGCCAGTGGCGTAACATCAAATAAACTGTTGCGAAATATTTATTAAAATTTTCAAAATAAATTATTATATTTTTCATTTAATATATATTTTTTTTTCATAATAAATATACAACTTACGATTACATATTATACAATGTATTATGAAGAGATAAAATTCATAGCTTTTCCTAACCATAAAAAAACAAGGCAATTGTGTTTGGTGAGGGAATTCAAACTCAAATAATAAAACCATAGAAGTGTGCAATAAAATATTGTAAAACAAAAATTATAAGAAATCAACTTGTATCGATTAACAGGAAAAGAAGAATTTTTCAAATAAATGTGAATAACTTTGTCCCGCCTATTTGATGAACTAGGTACGTGACAAAATATTAACTTTCATGATTATGGACTATCTAGGTTGCGGGACACGTAGATAAATTTTTGATTTGTAGGGAGTACTACGCCAACTTTTTTTACGATTTGGGAGGTGGGTATGGGTACAGCCGTCCCGGGAACCGTTCATTGGATAATCAACATCCCTGCCAAAGGTGACCCTAAGAGGTTCGCAAAGTTCATGGGATGAGATTTGTCTAGGTCTTCCCGGCGGATGCGTTTAGACTGCATGGCGGGCCGGATCGGGAGAGACTGGTTAAAGGAGACATTTTGAACTCTTCATTGTTTCCAGACTCCCACACTTCCCTCATACCTTTTTCCTTTCCAGAACTTCCTCTCCTTCCTTTCCCTAAAAAGACCCTCCACACAGCATCCCCAAAGATGACATAGTCCCTGAGGGATTTTTTTCTTCAGGGCGTCCTGGGTGGAGCTAATGTAAAACAATATATTTTAGAAACTTTGCTAAACTTTGTACACAACAAACAATGCTCATAAAACCACTCGCCTGAATTGACTTCAGGTATCTAGGTACCTATACCATGCATTATAATTCAGAACAAAAGTTGAGTTTCTTCAAGCTTATTTTGTTAATAAGTACTTCGCAGCCATCATCTTTACACTCCATCTCCACCATCACACTTCGTTGAACTTTGTTACATTACATTATGTAGTACTTATCATATTTAAATATTTTGAAACATTATTTTTTTACTTTCAGAGTAGAAAGTACGCGACGTAGCAAATCTTTTTCATAAATAGACTGAGTTTTTATAAATTTAATGATAATAATATTGAATTTACAAAAGAAAAACTTTAAAAATATATATGTATTATTTATCGAAGAAAGGTGGAAGGTTGAGGTCAATCAAAACCGGTCGACAAATATAATTCAAAACAAAGTTGTTGCAAACAAAGAACTTGTTTCATTCTATATATATTTATCTTTGAATAGTTTTTTTATAATAATAATGGTTTTTTATTCCAGGATGTGGGGAGGATAGCGCAATCCCACACGTTCCATATAATTATACATATTTTCACAACAGATTTTTTAAATAAAGAATAAAGTACATAAACAACTAAATGAAGTAAATAATCATTTGTATGAAGGGCGTGGTCTGGGGTAAGCTTGGGCCCAGCGCTCACTCAGAAGTGGTGTTTGGTGCTGGAACGCTTGGATATAAATCTATTGGTAATTACCATTAATCTATTGATAATACCTATTGGTCAATACATGAAATACGTTTTTGTCGTACTTATATCAATGTCGTACATGGGCTAAAGCCAGCGGCTTATATAAGCCATTATTAACGAAAACTTACCATGGCTGTGAAAGTTTTTATTTTTCCTATTCCTAACCTGATTTTTTATTTTTTTATTTATTTAATTTTATTATTTCATAGATTTCTGGAAAGTACAATTTTAATGTTTATATTTGAATATACTAGGGCCCGTGTTAAGGTAGTAAGGTGATAAAAAATAATGTGCACGCCACTGGATGAAATCAATAAAATACTCTGTTCCCACACATTCCTTGCTTCAGTAACATTCAATCAATCTATCATAGACACCCTTCTCACGAAATGACCCGACTCAAGTATCTGATTCACTTGAGAGTGCCAACGGTAGGTACTTACCTATCTACTTTCCAACCTACCTTCCCCATCACCTTCTCACTTTAGTCTCCCATATCGGGGGAGGCATAATTCCACCGGCTTCAGGTAGTTGGAACGCTTATGCGGTAATTATATTACAATAAATATCTTAGTGTATTCAAGGTTACCATTTGTTTTACATAATTTTACTCGGACTGTGATAATTTAAAAGCTCTGGCGCTCAACCATTTTCCATTGTGCTTCCACATAACGTAAATTCATTATTTTGCAATATAGTTTGACTATTGTAATACCCTCTTCGAGGTATTACAAACACCCATTTGGGATCACGTAATTACCAAAAGAGTCTAATAATTAAATACATCATGTTGTTACTTGAAGTTTAGCATCAATAAATCTTTTATATATTCGATTGCATCAGACTTCCATTTGATTATACTGTATATTACAATTCATGCTTTACCTTTCAGATTTCATAAGCTAGCCATACATTGAATATTAAAACACACATTCTAAATAAAACGAGTCCTTACATGCAATGCAAGTATAGCCGTTACAAAGTTAATTATAATATGTCTTCGAAGGTAATGCGTCTTTTCATCCCGCCACAAAATATCCCCAAAAAATATCCTCCGACAAAATATAATATGGACAAAACATCTCCCAAAAAAATATCCACTAAAACTTCACCCAATCTAACCTAACAAAAAATGGAATAATAATAATAATATAGATATCTTGCAAATACAATAAACTAAGGTTTAAACAGAGCAAAATGGATCAAAAATAATACAGATAACAAAAATGATTCTTCATAAATAGTAAAATGGGACAAAAATTTTACATTTAATAATAATTTATTGTCTTTAAACGATGCCTGAATTATTTTTGTCCCATTTTTTCGTTAGGTTAGGTTAAGTTAGTAGGTATTTTGTTGGGGGGTGTTTTGTCCGTGGGATATTTTGTCGCGTGATGAAAAGATGCAAAACCTCTTCCAACACAGCAAACTTATTTTGTGGCACCATTTTAGTTAAAATCGACCCTTAGTTTAAACCAACTATATTATTTAAAAAAACAATATGTTCCATAAGCAATGCTCACTTCTTCAGGATTTACTTAAAACTAAATTACGAAAATAAATTGAAGATGTTAATGGATAAGTGGGTGCAAAGGGAGTGGTAAATGGGACGTTATTTACAAAGGAAACAAACATATTTTTGATTATAACAATAGAATTGAGTTGTTACACTGTAATGTTAATGGTATCCATTTTTATAAACGTGAAATGTTAGAATTAAGAAAGAGTTAGTGAATATTAGAATTAATATAGAGTGTAAAGAAAAATATTATCGATAATCAAAATATCTTTTTAAATGACACTTTGTTAAATTTGTTCCCATTTTAAATTACAACCTATTACCCCGTTCCCTCTCTTCCCTTCAAACTTCATATTTTACCACCCATCCATTTACATCTTTAAGGACGGGCTGTTTCACAAATTTAAAAGTTAAAATTCAAGTTTAGTGAATGTTCTAATCAAGCTATTATTTCATCACGGGTCGGTCGTTTCACAGCACTTGGATAATAGCCTACCCGAAAAGATAAGAACAATCGAAGATGATAAATGCGTACTAAAAGCAGTTAAAGAAGAATTCAATGTAAAAATAATAGAATTATGAAATTATCTTCATAACTAATATAACTTTAAATTTGTCAGTTCCTTAGATCATAATTAATTATAAGATTCAAAATATATTTTTCATCGTGATACTCGTCCCTCTTCTAATTAAAAGCGCCCGCTTCTATAGAAGAGAAACACAAAAAACTTATTTTGTAATTTATTTTTGTAATCAAAATCATCATACTTTGTAAAAAAAATAACAGAACTTGAATAGGACTTCCACAGAACTGATGAATTGTTCAAATTCTGCTAAACAACCGGTCCTGAGTCTATTCTTGTAATTTAGTTTTAAGTAAACACTGGAAAAGTCAGCATTGATTACCAGATATGTCGGTTTCTAAAACAATAAAAGAGGCTAAGATTAATATTGATTAATTTTAATAATAGTTTTATCTAAGATGCGCCACCACGCGCGCCACTGCCTCTACCCAAGCCGTATACACGTTTATTAGTGTACAATATAATGTTTCGACAAACTAGCAATACAGTTCTAAAACTTATTCCATAAATTACCATAGTGTACACATTGTAGAATATTCGCTGGCAGAATTTACAATGCTCCACCCTGGCCCAGGGGTAGTGGGTGGGGTTGGGTGGGTCTGAAGGTGGGGGGGAGTTGGTGGTGCCTATTGGATGGGCAACTCTTGAACTACCCTCCCCAAGAACACCTCCAGATTCTGAAAACAAACGGTTTCTACTAGAACGTTAAGGGTAGAACATTAGAAACGTGGGTTATTCAGACTTACGTCAATAGGTACCTACTTTACATTATTCCGTATTTAATATTTAGGTACCTAAATACTATTCATATAAAGATTTCCAACACCATATTTCACCATATTATATCTATATAAAAAACATGTTTTTTTACTAGGCAATCCTTGTAATCCTTGAAACTCATCAACCAAATAAGACATTTTTTTACATTAGCTCCATATAGATGGTCTTGAATAAAATAATTCCCCTCAGGGCCTATTTCATATTTGAAGATGCTACGTAGAGGGTTTTTTTAGGGAAAGGAAGGAGAGGAAATTATGAGAAGGAAGAAGGTATAAATTTGGATAGGGTTCTGGAGGTCGGTGTGTTCAGGAATGATGGACAAATGAATCCATTCTTCACACTGCTGTGCAAGGTGATGTTTCGAGAGAGCCCTGCTGGAAAGGTCTTCCTCAAACATTCTCTCCCGATCCGGCCTGCCACGTAGTTGATGGGCAGACGCATCCAACGCCAAGTCCTCACCACATGAATCCGTGCACCCTTGTTAAGATTAAGTAACCACTTGTGGTGACAGAGGTGTTGGTTATCAAATAAATGGTTCCCGGGGCGGCGCTGCGTAACCCATACTCGCCCCACCTCACAAATTGAGACCTGATTTCATAGAAGAAAATCTGCGTCACTGGATAGATCCGTTTTTTTCTGATATTCATAATGAAACATTGATGAAGGTGATAATTTTTTATTTTTTATAGCAGTACCTACTGACTTTTTTACAGTGGAGTACCTACCTAATACCTACACTTTTTTAATCAATTTTATTACCGCGAAAACCTTTTTTTTGTGATGCCATACAATGGAGTGAATGCACCAGGCCAATCTATGGATGTGGTGTGAGGGAATGAAAATCAGAATGGAAAGGTTTGGAGGTTTTTGGATTTTCAGATCTGGTTATTAAACCTAGCTAAAGTCATGTGAAATGTGAGGTGATCTCATACATGGATAACGTCTTCTTCCCTGGAACTAGCTACAAAAAACAATATAATTAAATAATTATAATTATCTATTTATATGTACTATCAAAACAGCTATTCGATATATATAAGAAGGTAGGGGAAAACTTAATATAATTCATAAACAGCTCTTCACAGGCGGCGGTAATTTGATTATTTCCGGAAAAAAACCTCTTTTGCAAGTTATGCTGTAAAATATCAATAGATGAATTGTTTGTTTGTGGACGGAATTACGCAATGTGAATACGAATAAATAGTTTTGTCCATATAAAAATTCAAATCTTTCAAGAAAGGTATGAAAATACAGTAATTATTGTTCGGTGATTCAATCCGAGAATATTATTTGTTATTACTAAATTGTGTGTTATATGGAGAATTGGGGAATTTTTCTTAATGATAGTTCTACATGTCGCATCCCAAAAATCGGAAACACGAATGATTTTGGTCAAACCGTAACTTGCTCAGTGAGAAAAACAAGCCTTTAGTTTTGGTGTTAGATTATTTGCTTTATAAACTTCAGAACGCAAGTTTATGTTGTTAGTTATTTTGCTATAAGAATATTAAGTAAGCACTACTAAAACCCATAATATTATAATGCAAGGTAATGAACAATATTAAAAGCTTGCTGCAGGAGACTTTGTCTTGTAAAGCACTGCACTTTATCTTAGGTTTAGGTGTAGCCTAAAAGCTCGATAAATTAAAAGCCTCCTCATGAAATATTATTCTGCAGCGTCCTACACTTTGCCAAGCACCGGCCCCCGGTCTAACTCTCAGTTCAATTATTTACACCTCAGCGTATAATAAATTAAGTATTCATTAAAATAGAAGTAACAAGCCGTTTACTTATAAACTCGGCACGTGTCGTATTTGGTTTTGATCGCAAAAACTATCTCAAACAGGATCCGTGGTGTTACACATCACGAACACGAAATGAAACTAAATCTTAGCTTTTTAATAAATATGTACAGACGTATTATTTGTAATTTTGAAATAGTTAATTCATTTTAATATGACTTTTTTTATTTTAAAAATTACCTATTCTTCTTCTTAAGGCAAAGCTTAATGTTAAGGCGATCCACTAGTATAGGAAAACATTGAAATCGGAATTCACGCCCTTTTATGGGAGGAGTTTAAAAATACTTGAGAAAAAGCTTTTGGAAAGGTTGGAAAAGATATTTGAGTTTTTTTTTACATGTTGATTTCGTAAAGGCCTGTAAAAAACATTAATTCCTTTTTTTCACGAAAACAAGCAGCGCGGACCCTAACACGTTGTTTCTCCGCTCGGTCCGGAGGAGTATTGACGGAAGAATGGGGCGGCTGCCAGTCGTTCTTCGGTGGACGGTATAAGGTTCGATATAATTCTTTGATATAATTCGTCGACTGCCGCATTGTCGCCGTGATGTCATAAATACCAACGCGAAAATACATATTATATTTTATTTTGTGAGGTTCGGGCGTAAATTTCAATTTTTTTGCGATAATTATATAAGAAACTGAATTTGCCACATTATGCAATAAAACCATATCCGAAAAAGTGTTTATAAGTAGGAGAGTTTGCACTTAAAAATGTTTTTATAGACCTAATACTTTATTTTTTTCTAAGCTTATTAAAAGACTTATTAAAAAAATTACCGATGTTTTTAAGGGCCAAGGTACGTTCCACACGCAGTATTTAATTGAAGCATCTATAATACTTCTAAGCGGTCAAATTTTCAAAACAAAAACATACGATTTTGTATGATTTTGCATTATTTAGTATGGCTTCATCTTAAATCACTATTTTAGATTAATTTTTACAACGTAAACTCACATTATAAATACTAAAACACTTGTTTTGGATAAATTGAAGCTTTTCCTGCCGTTTCCATCGAGTGGAATTAAAAAAATCTTAGTTACTTCATAAAAAAATATAAGTATAAACTACTACAAGATGTATTTTTTCATTAGAAATGTATGACCCATACAAGAAGCAACTCTTTTAAAATACTGTTTTACGGCTAAAAGTATCTGTGATCCCCCCATTACACGTATCAGTATTCGCATCAGTATTTAGGTACTGATGCGAATACTGATACGTGTAATGGCTAATACTGACGCATCGACAAAATTACTGACGCGCATCTAGATATTTGGATCGGCCTCATTAGTATTGGGGCGTGGCCGAAAAGTGGTGGGGGATACTGATGCTGTACTGATGCGTGTAAGGGCTCGCCGCATCAGTACGTCAGTATTTCTTATGCGCCATGGAGGACGGATGGAGGACGGTGCTGTTTTATCGCCTCTAGCTACCATATTAAAAACATGATTACTCAACATTTGTGCATGTAAACATATAAACAAATTATAGAGCTATACAGCCAATGAATTCACCTATATTTTACTAGTTATCTTACGTTTTTAAAATTGAGAGAACAATTATTAAAAAATCTGCAACTCTATAAATGCGCGAAATTTGTGCTTTAGTGTTTAGAAATTGCCGCCAGTGGATATTTTTAATATATATATTGAATATGTTCTACGTTGTTATGTTCCCTATGGCCTGTTTGATAACCTCAGATGCAAATATATATTAGAAAGCCATTTTTCATATGTTAACAGCAAATCAAAAGTTTGGTTTGAAAATTATTTTGTAGAATTTGAGTGCGTAACTGAGTTTTAAACTGTCAAAATTCGTTCTAGAACAATTCAAAGACAATCGTTATAGTCTATTTTAACAACTATTTGATAGAATAAATTGCTGGCCATGAATAAAAACTAACCAACCATCACGCCGTTTCCCCGCAGGGGTAGGCAGAGAGAACGGACCGCCAAACAACTCGGTCTTGGCACACACTCCTTGCCTCTTTCACATTCATACATCGTCTCATACATGCTCTTCTATTATTCTGACTCTTGACATGGCCCGATCCAAGTATCTGATTCACTTGGTGGTGCCATGTCTTTCTCGGGCGTCCCCGACTTCTTCTACCATTCACATTTGCGTCATATATTCTCCTTACACTCCTTTCCTCGTTCATTCGCTCTACATGCCCAAACCATCGGAACTTTCCTTTCTTGATCTTTCTCATTACGCTTACATCAACCTTGCATTCTTTGCGGATCTCCGCGTTTCTCACACGATCATACATGGTTTTACCACACATACGCCTTAGGGATCTCATTTCTACAGCATTCAGTCTACTTTCATCCTTCCTCTGCCAATGCCATGAATATGTTTTAAATAATTATGTTCAATAAATGTTTCACGAATGGTAGGAAAATGTGGTCCGATTTTGGACCGAAAGCAATCGCAGAAAAATAAAATCGGTCCGAATCGAACCAAAAGCAATCCAGTGGTTAAGTCTCGGATTGATTTTGTGGCTTTGAGAAGCTAAATTTACCTAAATTCCGTAAAAAAATAATAAAATTTATGATTTTTAATTTTTTTTTACAAATCTCAAAATATGTGATAATGTAAAATATTGGCTATATAGCACAATAATCAGTTTTGTATGTCTCCATATTCAAATTCGGAAGTATGATTTTTTTTCAATGTCGGAGGAAAATTTTTAAAAATGATCGCGCAGGAATGTTGAGCAATCAAGGAGTATGTTTTTTTATTTTTATTTCTGTAATCGTTCCAGTGGCTAAAATGTAAATGGATCTTTGTATTGCACCTTGTTGATGGCTTAAAAATAAATAAATGATTAGTCAGCAAAATTTCATCCATTAAATTCAAATGTGAGAATTTTTCTTTTTTGAGAAGCCAGTCCTTCACCCATCGTTAGCGCTTCACTCGTTTCTTTGCACCGAACGCCAAAATTATAGCAACACACGCTTTTGTTTTCGGATCCATCACTTTAAAAGCGTCATTCCCGCAAGGATTCGCAACGATACTGACGTCAGTAATACTGACACGTGTAATGGCTCACAAATACTGACGGTTGTCGTCAGTAATTCGCATCAGTAAATACTGATGCGAATACTGATACGTGTAATGGAGGGATGACAGTTTCCATTGATTAACTTATTTTCTTTCTTATCTTCTTCTTTGTGTGCGCTATCAGGTCCCCCCGACGTTGGCGATCACTCTGGAAAATGTCTCTCTGCCTTGGGCTGCCCAAAATATCTCCTCCACACTTCTAATGCCGTCCCACTCTCGTACATTTCGCAGCCAAGACATTTGTCTCCTACCAGGCCCTGGTGACCCTCTATCTTGCCTTTCAATATTAAATGGAGCAAGTGATACTTCTCCCCTCAAAGTATATGACCCGGATATGAAATTTTCCTGATTTTTATCTCTATCGGCTCTAGCCCGCCTGAGAATTTCTGTGTTGGTGATCATGTCGGTCCATGGGACCTTGAGCATTCTCCGGTGAAGCCACATTTAAAAAGCCTCTAACCTGTTCATGGTATTTACTTTCAAGGTCCATTTAATAAATACTTTTTATAAAATTATTAAATCTTACAAACTATTAACAGCCCCCTCGGGGTGATTTTTCACAAAAACGCCGCTCTATTATCCAAATATTATAATAATTCACAAAATAAATAAAAACCACTTTTGCACTTGAAATCGTGACCTCCATTTGCCAAGCGATTTTTATGCCTAATGCCTAAATTCGTGGCGATATAAGGCACACTAAGAATATATACATTTTTGGCTAGTGGTTTCCTTTAAAGTTTGTTCCTTATTTCTGAGGATCGTGACCCCCACTCGAATTTCCCTGATGGGCAAGGCTCCTACACTACTCGCGGTTCTGCGCTGCATGGAGAGCCAAGGACACCCTAGTACCAGATGCCAGTGATTCTTGGTCACTCCAGCTTATTGGTGACCTTCCTTTGCTTCTCCTGCCTTCCACATTTCTAGTAACTATGAGTTTCTCAAGATTGAAGTCCTCAGTTTGACGAGCAACATGTCCAAAGTATCTATTGTACACTCTAGGTAAAATTATGTTACAATAATGAAATAATTATGACATAACTCCTATGCCAAGCTCAACTCTTAATTGGCGTAGAAATTCATTAAGATTATTTTTCACTATTTTGTTTCGCCTAATATTATGTTCAATGCTGTAACAATGTTATAAATTCAACAATAAAACAAAACAAAAAAATCTTCTTAAAACTGATAATCTTACCTATATTAAAAAATCCATAATTGAGGTGATTTTTTTCCAAGTGTTTGAAAGTGAGGAATATGTACTTGTATATGTATGTATGTAGTTGGTCCCGGAATTATTATTGCAAAATAATGTATGTATTTTGCCTAGATGTTCGATTTGGTATTTTCAAGTCGATGAGAATGAGATGCAGGATTTCATTTTACAGTCATTTCGATTCCTGCATCTTCAAATCCCCTAATAATAAAGTTTATCTATTAATTAAAATATGTTTTGTAATCATTTTACTTTAATACCCGGCTAGTTTATTTCTTCCCAAGACACCATTAATCTTGGCTAGGTACCGGACAGAACACAGACCTAGGGCGAAACCGCTATATTCGAACTTAGCATATTCATTTACAGCTATGCCAGCTACCAGGGAGACATAAAACCAGTGGCGGTTTTCTCAAAGGAGAGTAAGTGTTGTGAACTCCCAAACAGTATGAAATATGAACTAGACAAATTTGAATAAAATATAATATTACCTACCTACTATATTTTGAGAGCGCGCCACTAAAACTCCTTTCTAAAAAATCCGCCACTATGAAAATCCGTTCACAGAAGCGGAATACAGAACGCACCTACGGACAGATCATTTCTGTTAAATATTTCCATACTTTTCTATCGTAAAGTAAAAGGTCACTCCCAAGAGCCGATTTTTTTTCGTTAGCTCCACACAGGAGGCCAGCCTATGTCATCTTTGGGGATGCAGTCTGGAGGGTCTTTTTAGAAAAATAAGAAGTGGAAAATCCGGGGAGGAAAAGTATAAGGGGGTCAGTGTGTCCAGAAGTGACGGATGTATGAACCTATCCTTCCCATTAAGATGCAAGGCATGTTCCGATAGAGTCCTGCTGGAGAGGTCAAAAATTCTCCCTCAACCTCCCGATCGACCTGCCACTCAGTTGGTGCCACTCAGTGGTGGGCAGACGCATCCGCCGCTAAGATCCGGACAAACCTCACCATGGTGAGGTTTTAGAAATTTTTGTGTTGTGGCACGGTGCACCCAGCTTTTATAAAATTCAAGGGATATCACCTTCCGATGGCATCATATTTGTTCGCCCCCCGAATGAAAGCGATACACAATAAATAAGATTTTTTTTGTAGGTTCCAAATATTTTTGGAATGAAAACTTCTTTACCACCGTTGTGATTTGAAACTCGATGAAAATCGAAAAATGGCGACCCTAAAAAGAGACAAAAAATACATTTATATAGGATTTAGCTTGCGAGACAATGCGGTGCTTCGTAGCCTCCCCACTCTTGTCTACTATAGTTTTCTCAAGTTTCAATTCTACAGCGTGCGAATTTTTTTTTTTTTTTTTTTTTTTCTTTGTTTTACATTTTTTCAGAGAAAAATGTGTCCTTACTGGGGTACCCCGTTCTAAGGACACATTGTACAAGTTTTTTTGTTTGAATATAAGTATATACCTATGTTGAAAATATTACAGACGAAAATTATAAGTTGAATCTAAAAGAAAGTACAATACATTAACATAGATTATAATAAAACAAATAAAAAACTTTATTCCACTTAATTTTTGGTTAACAATAAAATACATATAACTTACCAAAAACAACTTAAAAAACTAACACACCGGACACAAAAACAATTAAAATCAACGCCAAGGGAAAAAACTGTCAGTTCACACATACCATCCTTTTACGATAAAGTAGTAAACAACACTAATGTAGAATTTAACGATACTGAAATAACAATAAAATTAAGTGGAATAAAGTTTTTTATTTGTTTTATTATAATCTATTATAATGGACTTCCACCACGAATTATCAGTTTCAAAAATAGAAATATTAAAAAATACATTAACATTTGTTCGGTTGCAAAATTGCATATATCTTCTTCCTTTCCATGTCCATAATCCATATTTTTATGTTTCTTTTGAAGTCGGTTATTTTTTTAGTTGTTTTTATTGTAAGAGGGAGTAAATTCGATAATTTTACAGAGAAGTACTGCAAATGTCCAAATGTCGTTTTAGTTGTAGGTTGGTAAAAGGTATATTGTAGTGTAGATCTTGTGAATCGGCTAGAGTTTGTCTGTGTAAAGTTATCCTGGTTTTTAAATGCGTACATTAGAATATCTTTTGTGTATAATTGTTTCAGTGACATTAAATTCAAAACTTTAAAAACATACCGCCTTACTCATAATCGCAGAATAAGATAATACCACGGTAATAAGTACGGGTTAGGTGATATTTGTATGACAATTCCACCTAAACCGTTCGTATTACCGTGGTATTATCTTATTCTGCGATTATGAATAAGGCGGATAGTCTGTAGGGGTTCTGATGGGGACTCTAAGTATAATTTTCAAAATTGCCCTTTGTTTAGTGAGGATTGGTTTTATTGTGGAATCGCACGAACTTCCCCACCCGATAAGATCATACTGTAGATGAGATTGGGCTAATGCGTAATAGGTTTTAATTAGCTGTTCTTTATCTGAAATGTTTCTTATTGTTTTGAAAAAATAGGTTAGTTTTTTTTTATTTGTTGCTCACATTTTCCACTTGGGAGTTCCAATTTAAGTTTTGATCTATAATTATTCCAAGGTATTTTATTGTTTGTACTTCATTCAATTTCAATTCAATTCAATTCAATTGCACGCTCTGTTTTCTTTGCTTTATTCAGTGAAAAAAAATTGTGGGGAGTTTATATTGATTTTTTAAGAGTGAGTATTTGACGTTAGCATTCCACGATCAGCCACTGCTTAAAACTAAAGGAGAACTAGAGCCAGTACGGGGCAGGAACTGGTAACTGGTAACTGGTAACAGGCAACTTCTGTATGCTTGCTGTGGAACTTCCAAGGGTAAACAAAGTGGCTGCGGTCTGTCCTGGGCGGACGTCACGCCTCGCGCCATAATACACAACAAACTATTCCTATAACCGAACTATTCGTCAAAGTCGCTAAACACAAATACGCGTGTTGCGTGCTTTCTGGGTTTATCTGGAAAGGGGTTGAATATTCAAGGGATGAATAATTATTATCTTTGGCTTAAGATTTCTCTTTTGAAAAGACGAAAAAAGATTCTTGCTTGCAGTTCGCTTGAGTATTCGATGTTTTCCTACTTAGAAAACAACGCACTTAAAGGTGGTAGTTTAATTATTTTAGGAAGAAACCTTGTTTGCAAGTTATGCAAGGTAAAATATTTATATAAGTAAATATTATAAGTATATTTCCCGTTATCCCACACTCACCTCCTCAACTTCACTCCCACAACTGACGCACTGTGCCACTCTAATTAACTGTCTCTTTCTTTCTTAACAATTTGTATATACATATATATATATATATACATTTGTATATGTATATTATTCTGTATTTGTTAGTATTTTTAAAACAGTCCTGACGATGGTACGGAGGTACCAAAACCGGTAGACTACAAAATATCAATAAAGTGACGTAAAACAAAGTATTTTATTTTTATTTATTTTAAATGTCAAGTCACAATGTGTTTGCTTCTTTTGAAATTTTTTTAGTAGTTTACGCTTATATTTTTTGTTACGTAAATAGTAATTTTATTGTAATTCTAATACATAGATACAAAAAGTCCTCGTAGTAAAATATATTTTTTACTATACTTTAGCATATTTTTTGATGTTCATAATGTAAAAATTCGTAGTAAAAATTAATCTAAATAATTCATGAAATAATTGGTGCATGACACAAAACTGCGCTATACTTTGGGTAAGTTTTTAGATTTTCACGGCCAAAAGCATTTTCGTTGTTAGTTTTTGGGGTGTTATGCCGTGTTGCGCTACCTCCTACTATAGCCGACGTTTCGGACAGCGTTGCAGTGTCCATCATCAGGGCAGATCCGGTAGATCCGACGATGATGGACACTGCAACGCTGTCCGAAACGTCGGCTATAGTAGGAGGTAGCGCAACACGGCATAACACCCCAAAAACTAACAACGAAAATGCGCTATACTTTATTTAAACTGGATTTTTTATAGATGTTCTTGAGAACAATCCTGTTATACAATTAACAAATGGTATTTGGTAGTTTTATTATTCCCTCTTACATCTTAGGTTTGTTCAAGATTAGGTTCACTCACTCCTTTCCTCGAAAAGACCCTCCACCCAGCACCTCAAAATATAACACAGGCCTCTGAGGGCCTCCCTTTCAGAGTTATTAGATTGGTAGGTAGCAGGTTAGACAAAGTTAAATGATTATTTTTTAATACTTAACCGTCTTTGTATTTCCTTCGTTTATAAAGTTTATTGTGCACGCGCCTATGCAACCTTGTGGGAATTAAAAAATATATATTTTTAATAAATTAGATTAGAGAAATTAGTGCAGGTATTAATTTTTTATCTCAATGAACCACATATCTTATGTATAAACTGAATTTCAGACGATGGCCGCATTACGTGAACACAGATATACTGAAATACCGTAAGGCTTCGATATCTTCTGAAAACCTTCTAATAAACTTACTTCCTGGCCTAAAAAGCTCCTCCATTACCGTATTTCAGGTGCTATTAGTGCTATCATACATTAGATAAGTACTAAAGGTATGGTATTACCTTTAAATGACCGCCTCCCCTGATAAATAAGTCATATATTATTATGACCCACCTTACGTTATTTGGTTCTGGGTAGTTGAGGGTGTCGGATCTATATTATGATGGGTATACCGTGTACCTCTAGTGCACTCAGCGTCCATGTAACTTACGGAAAATCTAATTATTTTTAAAACCCAATACTCAAAATTTTCACATCTTATTATTTAGAAATAGCAATTTATTAAATAAAAATTTTATCACCTTAAGAATTATAGAAGAATACCGTTGCTAAGGTGTAAAGTATGAAATTTTGGATGCGGATATGGGTACCGCCGCCCTGGGAACCATTTATAACTGGAATCTACAATTCTATCGACCGAGCCAAATCCCGATTGTATAAAAGACCTACATTTATTGCGTTATTGCGTATATTAACTGATGAAATGTCATCGAATACGACCGCATGTGTGAATGCATTGCCAACGACAACGAGTCTATCTACTGAGTTTCAGCTCAACCGGATGTCGGAAAGTGGAATAATTTCCACTTCCAAGATTCCTCATCATTCCTACATTCATTTAAACAATCAAAATCGAAATTCAAATAGATATATTTAAAAAGCTGTTCCATTTACTAACCTGTACGATTTTGAGATGACCAGCTAAGATCATGAGAACGTCTCCACTCCCAGCATCACACAGGGTTACAGGTTACGCGTATATGGTTTGAGGTGACCTTGGGTCACGGCGATATCTCTATAATACAGGTTTAAGGCATTCTCAGTGTTACCTTCCGGAGGAATAACCCTTTTAGTAGAATTCGTCTTTTGTAAAGGGGTTAAAACCGGTTAGAGGAATAAATCGGTCAAATTTTAAGAATTGCTCAGATTTAAAGTAAGTAAGTACCTAACTACCTAGCAACTGGGTAAACTTAATGAGAATAATTTCTTCGTCACAGAGTAAGCAGGTGCGTATTTGTGTACAAGACAGGTTATGACATATATGTTTCTGCTTTATTTTAATATTCATTTTAGATCAAATTGTTTGAATGAATTCAATAAGTGATAAAATAGGTACGTACGTACCAATTAATAAGTTTTATTCACTAAGGGTCAGTTATTTCATAGAATTTGAACAATTCATCGAATTTCGAAGTTAATATTCAAGTTTTGTGAAATATCCGTTTTAGTTCTCTTATTATCTCAGTTTTTTTAAGTAATTGGCCTACAATGTTATAATAACAGAACTTGAATACAAATTTGACAGAACTTCAAAATTAACTTCAAAATTTGATGAATTGTTCAAATTCTGTGAAACAGCCCTTAATGAATAAAAATAAATAAATGGTACCTACCTTCTTTATCGCTTTCGGATTTCACACAATCAGATCCAATTTTTAAAATTACAAAGCTAATTTGAGTTCATTAAAAGGTAAATAATCTCACGCATAGTTTTTATTTTATTTTTATTTTTTATAATTTATTAAGTTAGTTTATACTACATGAATATAAACTAATAAGCACAATGTAACATTTCATTTGATAAATTTAAATATTTTTACAGTAAGCATAACATTTCTTTTTAAATACATTAATTCTTTCTCATTCTTCATACTTTCAGGCATTTCATCATACATCTTTAGTCCTCTATACATTAGGCAATTCTGTGATTTTGATTTCTTCATTTGTGGCAATCGAACTCTATTTATATTTCTTGTTTCATAATTATGTACGTCTCTATTAAAAACAATGTCATCCTCAAAGTATTTTGGCATTTGGTTTTTCATAATTTTATGCACAAAAATTAACACATTAAATAGTAGTCTTTTTTTATTGGAATCCAATTTAGCTCCTCTCATTTGATTAATCCTTGCGTATTTGCCTTTTCCCAGTATACATCTCATAGCTCTGTTCTGTATAACTTCTAGTTTGTTTAAATTTCCTTCATTGGCCAAATATAACATCGTAGAGCAGTAATCCAAATGTGGAGCAACAATAGTTTTAT
This sequence comes from Limnephilus lunatus, assembly GCA_917563855.2. Lineage (NCBI taxonomy): Eukaryota > Metazoa > Arthropoda > Insecta > Trichoptera > Limnephilidae > Limnephilus > Limnephilus lunatus. The sequence continues at coordinate 11,338,801 of OU830602.1, read as the reverse complement.
AAATGAGCTCCGTAGTGTTTCTATTTAATTTATGTCTTAGTCTTCTTATAAATAGTTCACTTCAAAGACAACCGAAATTACTAATTTTAATTATCGTTTCTCAAATAATTAAATCAAATAATTTTGAATAAAAAATAAATAGTTTTTAATAACGTCATGGTAATATGCAGGAATCTTCGATCAACGTCAATGGCAGGAATACTATAACGAATTATTAGTTATGTTCTGAAGATTTCGTTCTCAGGGTAGAAACAAAAAAATTGAAGATTCGTGGCAATCCAATAGTGTCCCCTTCACCGCGGGCAAAGGTCAAAATAAGCATCTCAGTTCCCATCGCAGTCTTGTATGGAGGCTAATATCCCACGGGATGTCTGAATATGGTCCATTATACGGAAAGGGGAAAGATGCTGACGGTAAGTACTGGACCGACCGGTTATTTATTCAAATAAGATGATTCTAATTATCTGTATTCCCTGCCCAAAACGTTCAAAAACGAGTATTTTTGAAAATGGATTTGTAAGAATTATTATAGATCAGTCTTTTTCGAGTAGTTGTTGCAGAAGGATTGGTTTTAGTTTTTGTAATCTGGTCACATATTTTTGTTAAGATTTTGTGGAAACTGTGTTGTGGTGTTTTAAAAAAGTGAGTGAAAATGTTTTTATTAATCGATTCTGAAAATAGTGAAATAATTTATTTTGGGTAATTTTTTGTTACTATTGACAACTTAATATCGTTCGAATTTTTTATTCATAATATTACGTACATACCTATTATATTATCACATATTGTTATGGAGTTGGTAAATCAATAATTTAAAACCTAAGTAGATACCTAACTAACGGTGGCCATTAAAATGTTTCATCAAAGGGGTACCTACCTACTTATTAGTTTTTTTTTAAGGAAAATTGATCATTGACTTAAAAATATTGGAAATCCTAATACTACCACAGTAAGCGGAAAATGGTGTCGGAGGACTTATTTGTAAGGAGGACCTACCGAGGAATTGAACACGCGTCCGTGGGTGCGACAGAAACGCGATGCCAACTCAGCCACCGACCGTATTGGAATTACAATAATAGTTGTAAATAGATGATTTATTAATGTGATTTCAATAATAATTATATATAAATCAAGCACTATATAATAAGAAAAATACACATTTTAAAACATTGTTTATAATTGGTAGGTACCTACGGGTTAACCATTTTAAAACGCATCCTTTTTTTGTATTAGATATTGGTGGTGGAATCGGATGGATCAAAAAATAACAAATTAATAATAATGATTTTAATTAATTGAGGCCAATATTAGCGAAATTCAATCGAAAATCTGATAACAGAAAAAGATACGGTCACATCTAACCTATATCACTTGAGATAATTGATAAGGGTTCGAATCTTTCAGTCATACGTATATAAAGATAGCGGCCAATTCAAATATGCGTTAAGAAAATGAAGATAATTTTGGTAATTCTTAGTCGAAGTATGATACAGTTAAATATGACCTGACCGCATAGGTTAGCTCAACAGGCCACTTGCATGGATTTCATAACGACTTGGAAAAAAATGTGTGGATAGATTTTTATACTAAGATTACGAAAATGTTGATTAAGAAATGTACAGTTTTTTTTTTTTTTTTAATGAATAAATCCATTATTTGAACTCGTGACGTCAAACATGAAAATGTCCCGTCTCCGATTATGTTCCCTTAATTTTGTAAAATTCCACACTGATTTTTTTTTATATGGCAACACTTTGATTTCCGGCGAATTTTTGAATTTGCGTTTAACGTTCACTAGATTTATTGTTTGTTCTATGCGAACTTATCCTTTGGATTGATTTTTTGATGTAGATGGCGGTTTTTTTACAGATGCTAATAACCCCGTACAATTTATTGCTATTCGTGTGGAAAACGTTCTTTTTTTTTAAAATGATTTTCGGCTATGTAATTATCGCTTTTTCTCACCCATAAAATTATGTCCCGTCTTTCCGGTTTATAAAAAATGGTCTGATTTTTCGGATTGAAGTTTTCAAAAAATCGCCAGGGTTTCAAAAATACGATTTAAAAAAAAAATACTGAATGTCTTAGAATATTTTCCTAAACTAGAAAAAAAATTTAAAAATGTGTTACAAGTGGCCTATTGGTAGAGTATTAAAATATTACAATTGGAGGTTTTATAGTCATTAAGTTAAAATTAAAAATAAAGAATGAATTTATTTTTGTCGGGAATCTGAAGAAAGAAAAACATTGACGAATTAATAAAAGTGACTAGGCACCCAGTATCTTTGGGCATTTGTGGGGTAAGAGGGGACTGCGGGCGGGTGTTCCAAACTAGATTGGAAAACTTTTTCAAAACTTTCATTACTATCGGTGTGAACAAATAACTAGGTACATTAAAAAATGTACTCTTTCGATTGATTTTCCTATGCCTTCGAATTTCATAAATATTATCTTTATATTCATAAGTATAATTATTTTAATGTTTCATTAATGTATTTAAGTAACTAATTACCTGTCAAGACAGTAGGTCATAAATATTATTTTTTGCAGTATGGCAGGTTAAAAATAATATTGCTAAAATTAAGAACGCATTGCAAAGTTATTGAAATATTGGGAAGGTACCTACTAATTATTATCTTTATATTCATGAGTATAATTATTTTAATGTTTCATAAATGTATTTAAGTAACTAATTACCTGTCAAGATCACGTATATTAATTTTTGCAGTATGGCAGATGGAAAAATTGAAATGTTGGAAAGGTACCTACTTACCTACTGTAATTTAATTTTTGAACTTCCACGTGTACCAACCTAACCTACACTAGTTCGATAAAATATGTAATTAAATTGCAATATAATTAATTTATTATTATTTTTGCGATCGGCAAAATACCTATCATAAACACGCAATATGCCCATATGTTACAAATGAAACTCTCTGTAGGTGGGTACCTATCGGTCTAGGTATAAACATTATTATTTACGAATTCACCCTCCCCTAGCAATTTAAGGGATGAAAATACAGGGCAAGTTAGAGCGGGACAGAGCCGCCGACTTATAAATAACCGCTCAAGAGGGAAAGAGACGAAATTCGACCAAAGAAGCAGCCTCGTATTGGCTTTCGCGCGAAAGAGACGTAGGACGCTAACGAACAAAAAGTGCCTATTAATGACTTCACACAAAATATAAGACCCATACTATTACTAACATGTTTTGTTCGGGGTTTTGCATTTGCTATTCTCTTTTAAAAGTATTATTTTGGGGTGGACCTAGCTTAAGAGCTGTCATAATCTACAGGCGGCGTATCTTAGAGGACGGTTGGCATGGCAACGAGTTCTTATTTCTTCTCTTGGGTCGCCATGGAAACCCAGTGGGGGGAGGCACCCTGCTCTATATTCGTGCAACTTTTGGGGGGAGGGGGTGTCGTTAAGGCCACCATCATTCTCCGATGATTGTCCTATTTGGGATAGCGCGCTGCATCGTATACAAACTTTATTTTTTTCAATAACTATAGATAGGTATTTGGAAAATACATAATTACAAGTTCTGTAAACAGAGGACTACATGTCCATAAAAAAAAATTAATTCTCTCTTATTTTAAATAAAACCGAAATTTTCTGCGAAATTTTACGATGTGTAAGTAGACAGTTAAATACCTACCTACCTACTTAACATAATTACGATGATTTCATATTTAAAAACATAATATTTACAGAACCATAAACCCGTCATGTGCAAACGCAAAATTTTCGTAATAACGTATTAATAAAGGTAAAATATAATCTACTATAAGTATTTTCCCCAGATTAGCTACTAACAATCGCGCAAAGAAATGTTTTTTTGATCATGCCTATATTCCACTGCGGCCCACGATCGGTTAAAACGGCCACCATCTTTTATCGGAACCGGAACATAACAAGCAAATCTACAGGCATTAAGACCAGATGGTCGGGTAGTCCGTGTAAAGCAGGATTTCGCTACCCTAGGCCAAGCATTAGTTTGTATAGTTTCATAAATTTCTATTCTGAAAAGGAATGATCCTGAGGCAAATATTTTTTTGGTAAATACCTAAGTGTGATGACCGTGGCCGGTTATCCCATAATAATCTGGACTCCCTTTGATGGATCCAGATTCCTCTGTATATGATGATCTCAGTACAGGGTTTCAATACAATAAGAAGACGTAGGTAGTCTCGTGATGTTTATTCCGGGATAAGGTACAATGGTAATTCTTAGGAAGTCTGATGGTAAGAGGACGAATGGACAACAATCACACCCTTTTATACGTTCCTCATGTTGTCTCACTCATACACGCATGTCTCTTTCATACCGCAAGATATACGTTCACCACACTACTAAGCATAGAGTCTAACCTCACGGATAATAAGGAACGTTCGTGTTGATGAAGTTTGATGCACGGTTAATACGGAATATTCCTTTTTTAACTAATAAACAATCAAATATGACATTTGTCGGAAGTATCAATCTTATAAAATAAATTCTCTTCAAAATAAAAACAAAAAGTACCTACATCGAATTATTGGGTTGAGATTCAAACTACGAAAGCTGCATGTCATCATAATTTAGATATACATCCCAGGTTTTGAATGGTTTGTTTGGCAAAGCAGGGTTTGTCTGGCGGGTATGTGTAATTATTCTTTTTTTATTTTATTGTGTATTTTATTTAGATATAAAATTTGACATCTTATATCTAATGTTTTCTTTTCTATGACTCCTACAATATTATTTACTACCTACTGACTAAAATTTGGACTTTACAACATTAAGACATAATCCACGAAAAACTGCAAGACTTTTAGCCTCCTTAATTATTCTTATACATTTACTTCCAAGTTCCACTGTTATAAATACAGGTACAAACTTGTCAATAAATGCATTCACTTAAGGGGTCTCCACACGGTACTGCCGCAGTACCTACGTTCTGCCGCAGAACTGACTAAAAATCGTATGGTCTGTAGTCAAAACCGCCAGCCGTATTGTTATTATTCACCATTCATTTTATTTTAAATAATAAAGGCTGGTGAATAATAACAATACGGCTGGCTGGTTTTGACTACAGACCATACGATTTTTAGTCAGTTCTACGGCAGAACGTACTGCGGCAGTACCGTGTGGAGACCCCTTTAATAACGTGAATAAATTATTGTTATATATGGCAATAATATTCTTTCTATGATTGGCAGCATTGATTGATTTTCTATGAAATGTTTAATAAAAACGATAATTTTAAAATGGTGTATCCGCGTAAATGAATTATTTAAAAAAAAATTTAATGTTAAATGTATATTTTTGCGTGTTTTTTGTCTTCCCCGACATAAATACTCACTTTTCGTAATAATAAAGCTAAATCTAACCGTGCGTGAATAAAAAATATTCCGTATAATTAATTCCAAGTAAGCGGTTCAATGCATAAATAATATATTTTTAAATAATCTCGTTTCGATAAGATCTCGTGATTTTTCACGGATTTCCGCGAGTTTCAAAATCATCAATCAATCATAATCATAGTAAGAAATCACTCAGCAGTTTTATCTTCTGGCTCCGTTATGATTGTACGTAATTGTAATTTAAAAAAAAAATAATTTTTTTTTTTTTTTAGTTACAAAGAATACATCAGTACAAAAAAAGTAATGAAGTATCTAAACGTTGCGAAATTTATACCATAACTAACATATGTAACTTTTTTAGTTTCAGTTTCACTTTTTACAACTATCGTATAAATTCTATAAAAAGTAAAAAAAAAAAAAAAAAATATTTTAGCCCGCCGCAGCGCCGTATTAATTTCAAAGTCCACAATTTCTAAACAACAAATGAATTTCATGTAAAATCGATAAAATAAAGAGTTTTTATGAATATCTCAAAAACATTCCACCCGATACACTTCAGACAATAATAATAAAATTAACATACATTCCAGAGCCTTGAATGAATTCTAGGAATAAGGTTTACCTATGCCTATCAAATGTGAAGCCTTCCCATCTGTAGGCAACAACCTTTAGATATTAGATATACTGTTACCAGTTCCCTGGTGGTCTCTCTTGAGATAAGCACCGAGCTTGCCACATTCAAAGTTTCGCAGAAAGGTTATATAGTTTAATTATGGGTTTCGGGGGTTGTAAGAAGAGGGCCGGGGGGTTGCTGGGTGTTGGGGGTTTGTGGGGGAGGGGGTGATTAAACTTTGCCTTAGGGGTGGGGTTGGGGGTTGGGGTTTGGAGTATTGGCTATAGTTTATTCGGGGGGAGAAGGATGCTGGATGGAGGCTGCAAAATGGGCGAAATATGAAGATCAATATGATTTCCAAGAATTGAGGACTGTTTGGGTTTCTCTGTGTATTTTGTATGGCAATAAAATGGTCAATTAATGCTTCATAAAAGTCAGGTTATTAGAAACGTTATTTATTATACACAGCAAAATATTGAGATTGTTTTTAACTTACATACCTTACTCAATTTCAGAAGACATGTTTTGAGTTTCCTTCACTGGTTCTTGTGTAGATAATGAGAGGAATTTTTTTGACATGTTTAGGTTAATTCGATGATTTTTTAATGTTGTACTTGCTCGTCATTTTCCGCTATCCGGGCATCTGCTGTAAACTAGTCCCAGCGAAAGCTCGTAAGGGTGTTATTGAAGTTCGTCCTCTTCCTTTTCACGCATCTTTTTTGAAAACGAAAAAGACAGAAGATTCTAGAACGATGACATCACGTACGATCTCTCTCTGGGACTAGCATGAAAACTGTGACTTGTTACAGTACCCTTGTGCAATATTTCTCCACTACCTGGAGATACCGAATATTTTTTTAGACAAACAATATAATAGCACCGAGTAATTAACAAATATCTACCGGTCAGAGGTTGAGTGGGCATAGCGCTTAAGTCCCACCCAGGCGTCGCATGTTCGATTCCTCGGCTGGCTAAGTCCTCCATCACAACACAAGCAACATTTTCGGCTTTCTGTGGTGGTAGTAGGAGATTTTCAAACATTGTTGGGTTATTCGTAACCCGAGAATGTTTGTCTTTCTTTTTAGAAAAAAAAATCTAATCATATCTGTACTTGAATATTTTCAAGTTATTTTGTTTATTGGGATAACCCTTGTTTTAATTACTTTTGAAGATTATCCCCATCAATTAAGAATAAGATAAATAAACATAATAATAAATCGAAACGGAAATATAAAAAGAACAAGACAGAGAAATGTAACCGGTCGACAATGGGACGCAACTTGTAGAAAAGGTTGTTTCATATAAATAAAATCGAATATGTTTATCCGAGACCATACACATATGAGTAATATTCATATGTCTATGTCCGAGACACTATCTAGGTTACAAACCAATTATTTAGACGTTTGTGATAATTTAAAAAGGTAGCGGCCAAAAATATGTGAAAAATTAGTAGAAGATAATTCAATTCTGAATTTGAAATAAGAGATCGACAACCCGATAAGACAAGAGTTCCTGGGTTCGAGTCCATGTTTCGACCGTTTCCTTTTTATTTTTCAATTCCTTTTCATATTTTCGTTAACATTTATTAGTAGGTATTATATTCTTCAATGATAAATTTTAAGTTAGTTTAAAACTAACGCTTTAAAAGCGCTGACGAAACTGGTGGTGAAACTTAAAGAAATTAAATATAGTAGGTATGCAACGCAAATAAAACTTTTCCGAAAGGAAAAGCTTTACTTCTTTTTAAAATAGACAAATAGTAGGTACCTAATATAAATACATACCTACTGCAAGTTATTCAAATTTTATCATTTTTAAAAAAATTAGATAAAGCCCAAAAATTCATAATAAATTGTACAGCGCCCTTGAGTACATTTTTCACAAAAACGGCACTCTACAAATTATCCAATTTTGAGATATTATTATTTTGACTTTGTGTGCAGGTATTAAGGCGATCCAATAGTCCAGGAAAAAATCGAATTCGGAATTCACGCCCCTTTATAGGAGGAGTTTAAAAATACTTGAGAAAAAGCTTTTGGAAAGATTGGAAAAGGTATTTGGAAAAAAAATTACATCTTTATATTGTAAAGGCATGTTAAAAACATTAATATCTTGTTTATTATAATAAAACGGAAATTTAAAATTGATTTCAAGGACCCAAGCGGCGCGGAGTCTAAGGTGTCTATTCCCCATCGCGGCCGGGGCGGAACTGACACAAACATTGGTCTGTAGTTCTTCGGTGGACGGCACAGGGTCCACTTTTGAAAATTCAAATTCATCGACTGCCGGCCGTATTGTAAAATAGCAACGCGAAAATGGATATTTTATTTTATTTTACGAAGTTCGAGCCTAAATATCATTTTTGATTACGATAATTATAAAAGTAACTGAATTTTCCACATTATACAATAAAACCATATCCGAAAAGGGGTTTATAAGTAGGAGAGTTTGCACATATAAGTATTTTTTATAGACCTAACACTTTATTTTTTTCTAGACTTATTAAAGGACTTATTAAAAAAATTACCGATATTTTTAAGGGCCAACATATGTTCTACACGCAGTATTTAATTGAAGCGTCGATAATACTTCTAAGCGATCAAATTTTCAAAACAAAAACATATGATTTTGTATGATTTTGCGTTATTTAGTATGGATTCATCTTAAACAGTTTATTGTACCTATAGGTTGGTACGAATTTCTAAATAGTCACATTTTAGTACCGGCTTTAAATAATGCGTTTACTTGAAGGTTTGAATCCCAGCTGATTAAAAATTCAATCCACTTTAACGATCTGAGTCCATCGTAAAGAGAGTTGCCAGGTAATCACATTAATGGAGTGGCGAAGGCTCGCACAGCACAACACTATCCCCGCCCGCCATATTGCAAATCGTTAAGTTTATGTAAATAATAAAGAGACATCTATGTTCCTGATAATCAAGTTAAGTGACGGGGAAAAGCTGCGCTAATGTTGCAATGAGCTAAGAGCATACATTTTCTAATGGCGCAAGTAATCGCTTCAATAGATTTTTCTACTGATATTATGGAAATTGGTTCAACAAAAATAAAGCATAAATATAATATATTTTTTTTTTATCCCTGAAAAATTTAAAAAAATATTACAATGTTGATGATATTTTTATTTTATATTAAGGTTGACGTATCAAATTTCTATAACGTTTAAAAATGAGCCACTCTCGATTTGCCGCCAAAACGACATTTTTGTTTTTATTCGTGCGAATACAACGAAATGGAACTTGTGTTTTTCGACACATTTTAAGTACCTACCTACTATCAATCATTGGGTTTAACAGATACAACACATAAAAAAAGATTTTTCTTTCTGATTCTAATTTTAGAACTGAAAGTGAAATTGCTGATTTTATCTGAGCACAAATCATTGACTAGATTGTTAATTAGATTTATTTCTGCTATGACGAATCTTATTGCGGTTCGTTAAATCCCCTGTAGAAAATATGTGCTTTTCCTCCAAGTTAAATCCGCACTAATAAAATTAGGGGAGAGGCACGGAGCAGCCGGGTTTTATCGGGCAGTATCGACGATGGATTTTTTTTTATTCACAGATATATATTTTATATCTCAATTTACAGTTGGTAGACAAAAAATAAAAGTTCTTCATCCGCTCAAATTTTCGCTTCTACAAAGCAAATTTATGGTTACGACGTTGCTGAACTAAGTACAAAACAATCCAAAATTTATAGCACAATATTTTTAGTTTGCCTATGTGTTTATGATGTTGATTATTTAAATTTTAATTTGAATTTTCATGAATACAATTAGTGTTTTTATCTAGAATTTGTATTTACCCTCCACTTAGCTTCTTCAATACTTTCTGAATATAGCTCTTTCATTAGTTATAAGAGAGCCAAATTTGTAAGTGTGCGGAAACAATAAAATATTTGTATTTCAAGAAGATTAACTGAAAATGTTCTTTAGAAAATTTTAGCTAATAACTATGTATTTTTTCAAAAAAATTGTCTGTATGTGTCTTTTTTAATATATATCTACAACGACTAGAAAAAAGCGGTCCCTCCATGTCACTTCTCCCCTAAAACTTTGTTTCAGTTATTTGACAGCCGCGGGCCGAACTCATTTAAAATGTACAGACTGTTGAAGGCCGTACTTGACTTACTTTAAGTAGTGATTTACGACATTATTTGGAGTAAAATAATTCAATTAAATTTTGGTCTCCGGTGATATTTTTGATGTTTTCAACTAAAAACTTAAAAAATCACTAGCTATTTAACAGTTAGATGCGATTATTCGATTGAGTAACCAGTTATGAAAAAGTCGATTTTTGAGTCGAAAGAGTCTCGGGGACCAAAATTTCATTTACATTATTTACTTCAAATAATTTCAGGAATCACTGGTTAAAGTAAGTCATGTACATCCCTTAACACACTCTATATTACAAGTACTGGATGAGATTATGTGTGTAGAGTGGGTTTGATATGTGCGAAGATTGACTGACGAAGGACCTTGATTTTTGTGTTACTGTTTACTGCTTGAAATGAGGAAAAAACATATGCTGCATATAAAGGAAAGGACTCACCGAACAGGATAAAGAACTTGTATGCTGGCAATTTTGTCTGCTTTCTCCCCATCCAATAGGCACAGAAACAGCAATAGGCGTGCGTTTCGTTTACACGGCGGAACACGGCGGAATTATGTCAATGTCGATTCAGCGGGAGCACAGTGGCTATAGTAGGTATATGTTGCGGCGCGGGCTGTTAATTGCAGACTGACGTGGTGAAGGTAGTTATAGGTGCGGATTTTGGAACAAGGTAGGACAGGATTTGCAACAATATTAATACCAATCCCAAGCAGCAACAGTATGTATGCGTGCTATGTAGGTGTGTGTATGTGTAGGTATGTGTATTAGCGTAACCAAGTACAAATAGCATATTTCTATTAAAATGTTAAAAAAACTTTCCTGGTTTAGACTTTTTCGTAAACCATTGCTGGTTTTAAAAACACGATTAAATAATTTTTTTAAATGTAGATTTGTAGATACTGAATGCTTTAGAAAAAAAAACTTACAATGCAAGTGGCTCATTCGCTCTTCATCGTTATGCATATCGCCATTTACATTTCAAAGTGCTATATGTACAGTTTTCATTAATAGTGTTTCTAAGAGTCGATGGGAATGCATAATAATATTTAATTGGATAGGTTACTCGTTGTCGCAAGCATCGACACAAATTAATTATTATTTTATCATTCATTGTCATTCCGTTGAGGGCTCCGTCGTACCCCGTCTCTCTATAATAATATGCTTTCTTTGTGAAACAGCGGAAAAGAATACAAAGATGACATCGGTACTATGCTTGTCCCCATTGTATATTTATAAACATGAATTTATCAACAATATTATTTCCGATTTGTTGTTTGTACATTAGCGATCTGCTGTCGTCCTAGGGAACGACGAAAATTTATCGATCGACCGTGCTAAGGGTCCAGTTGAGGATATTTTTTGAATAAATAAAACTCTTGATTTTCTTAAAAAAATCAATGCATTTTTTCTATAATATTATGTCGATAATGCGTTTGTACATTTTTCAATGTCTACAAAATAGATTTTTTATTTATTTATCTGGTACTGTCCACTGTCCAGTACTAAGTTCCAATCTTCTGAAACTTGGTAGCTTCATTAAATCCACTAGAGTCGCTGTGCACATCTCTGCAGCATCCTTCCTGGCCGATGCCTTGAGAGTGCTTCGGGGAATGCGATCCTGTTTCACTACAACAAATAAATGGAATTACTTCAGGCTCGGTTGTGAACAAACACTCCACACATCCCCTGGCAAACACGTGAGCTTTCTGTACCCCGAACACGGGAATATCTCAATGATTGAAACAGAGCCACGTATCCAAAAAAATCTGTCATCCATATTGAAGGCGGATTCATTGGTACTTTTCCCGTAACTCTTTTGGTGAGTGTTGACTTGCCGGTTTTGTGATTTTGGTTTTGTGGATAGGACTAATTCCTCTCCAGAATGGGGTGTGTGGGTGAATGGAGACAATTGTAGAAGTAAAGCTCAGAGACAAAACGATGATTTTAACGACCAAGAATACCTAGTCTCGTTTCAATATAAATGTCGGTAGGTATTTACTCTACTATATTTGAAAATTAAGTATTCCTTGGTAAGGTTTTTCTTGTTCTTCTGTTTTTTTTTTTTTTAATGGAATAAGTATTGTATAGGTATTGGCCGTGGATGCATCTGTCCACATAAAGTGTGGCGGGTCAGATTGGAGAGAATGGTTGAGGAAGACCTTTTTACCTCTCCAGCAACACTCTTTTGACCCATCGCCTTGCACCTCAGCGGAAGGGGTGTATTTAAACATTCGTTACTCCTGGACACACTGACGCCCAGTTTCCTACCGACCCCTCACGCATTTTTCCTAGCCAAAACTTACTCTTTTTTCCATTATTTAAAATGACACTTCACACAGGATTCTCAAAGATTACATTTAGCCTGCGAGAGAATGAGATATAATAATCGGTCTCTTGACTAGTTGACTGAAGGTTTTACCTCTACCGCGTGTGAACTGTACACTTATAATTTTTTGTATACAATTATGGTAGATTATTCTGTAATGAACAAGTTTCGATTTTATGTTATAATCTGGCATAATAAAACGTAAGATATTCCGTATATGAAACGATAGTGTCTACTTAGGATAGGAAGTACCTAAAGCTATTTACTTCTTTCTCTTAATACTTTTAAAAAATCGTTCGATAAAATAATCTGAGCCCATAAAACGAATACCAATTACAAATAACGACCATTTCCCAAAGGCTTTTAATTCCAATCATCACTTCATGTCGAGGCTACCCTTATTCTGAGCCCGGGAGCAACCCCTACGAGTCTCTGTAACTAGAATTTGAAGCTATCTTAGTTACGGTCGGGCATGTAGATAAGAGTCCCAAGTTTCATTATGGACGAGGACGAGGAACCTTTATAGTTCTACTGCTAGAACTGTGTGTATATAGCAGAATACCTTCCATCCCCACTAGCAAGTAAAAGTAAATTCAGCAGATTTACATTGTACAAGTTCTACTTTCTCACATACAAACCCTTTCAGCCAAATCCCATTCTAAATAATCATGAAATCAATTAGTTCATTAAACATTAACTTAAAATACTTATTTGAAAGGTATTTATTATTACGTTATGTTGGTCTTACGAAGTATCGATAATTAAGTCTTTTTATAAGCCTAGAAAAAAATAAAGTATTAGGCCCATAAAAAAACTTTCAAGTGCAAATTCTCGTACTTATAAACCCCTTTACGGATATGGTTTTATTTTATAATGTGGCAAATTCAGTTTTTTTTAATAATAATCGCTAAAAAAATGATATTTATCTCTGGACTTAACAAAATAAAATATGCATTTTTGCGTTGTTATTTTTGACATCAATCTAGACGGCCGGCACTCGACGAATTTGGATTTTTAAAGTGAACCTTATGCCATCGACATAAGAACTGTGCAATTGTCACACCCTTTTTGTATCAGTTCCACCCCGTCTGCGGTGGGGAATAGATGTCCCTAGACTCTGCGTCGCTTTATTCCGTGAAATCAGTTTTTAATTTCCTTTTTATTACAATAAACAATGCGTAAGAAAGCAGTTAATGTTTTTTTCAGGCCTTTACGAAATCAACCCGTAAAAAACAACTCTCTTATATCTTTTCCAACCTAAACGAAAAAAAATTCTCAATAAAGCTTAAATCCCTCCCAAAAAGAGGCGTCTATTCTGGCTTCGATTTTTTCCTGGAATATTGGATCACCTTAATATTAAAATATTGGCTAACCAAATACAAATGGTTTTAAAAATAAGCAGTAGGTATAAAATAAATGTCATATTTCAGTCGCGATGCAATAACATATTTTTTGCACACTTCGAAGATTGCTTGAAAATAACATGTTGATTTTAGGACCAACTTACCTATTTATTTATTTATACATTTACTCTAGGTCACGTTGATGTATTCATTAATAATTACGTTAAAGCCTTGAAAGTTATTACCATACTGTAGTTATTTCTGAATCTCCCAGTGCCCAGGGTACGGGGTACGGGGTTTCATAAACACTCTCCGGGACTCTTACGCCTGGACATATATTATAAAGACTTAATCCTCCGGGAACCCTTGCGTGGTATCGCCGGCTATTTAGTTTTAGCACTGGAAAATCTGCTAGATTGTCTGTCATTAAACTCTTGGTAGAAACATCTCCTCCTCCACTCTAACAATGTTTAACTTAATTTGTTTGAACTCTTCTCATTAATTTGTTTCCTTTCCCATTTAAATGGAGTTGGAACTTTGAAGCCAACTGTATGATTACTTTTTGCTTTTACTGTCAGCGTTTTAATGAATGGAATCTAACTTTATAAATAATATTTAACTTTGCGTGTTGAAATGAAGATCGTAGTTTCGTGCTGGTAATAACTTAATAGGAACGTTTCATTATTAAATTTGATGGATCCCTTCATCTTTTATAAGCAATTAAACGTGTGTAATGTGTATCAATTAGAATATTACGATTATAGGTATATGAGTATCTCTTCTCACCTGCCAGTAGTTAAAAGCTTTTCATTGCCTGGAGCCGATGGGACAATGTCATCCCGTAATTGGTAAATTTTGTAAGGTAGGAAAAGACCGTTAAACCCAATTATTTATCGAAAGTTTCTAATCTCTCACCAATGCCTCCGTGGTCGAGGGGTAAGGTTCTCGACTTGCAATCCGAAGGTCACGGGTTCGAATCCCGGGTGCAAAAGTTATTTTTGTCGATTGATTTGTGTTACATCATAATTAATTCATTAAAAATAATATATAGTACATATGCGGCACGTTCCATTTTTTATTTTTTTATTATTCTTAATTTTAAGCACCCGCTAAACTGCCAGAGCAGTTTGTCAACAGGTCAATTTAACAATATTTTTATTAATATAACACAAAAGAACAATTATTGTAACAAGATACCAAAATATAGAAAATAGAAACAGAAGAATAACTTTTAAGTAATTACAATATAAAGGCATAAAATACAAAGACAGACATACATAATACAGGCAAATTATTCATAGTCATATTATACATAAGGTTAAAACAAAATTCAATATAAAAGGTCTTGATCTATTGGCCATTTTATTAAAAAAAAAAAATTGAGATCATTGTTGCAATTTGTTTCGGTTTTTTTTATGTTCATTGGCATCTTATTAAATATGGTAGGGACAAGATAAGCGAATGTCCGTTGTCCGTATTTATTTATAATTTTCGGAATGGACAACCCCTCATTTTTAATTAATCTAGTACCATATGCATGATCTACTTTTTCCTTGTATATTGAATCCGACAATAGGTTTTGGCATACAATTTTAAACCATAATATCCCTCGCACAGGTAATATACTAATTGACTCATATAATAATTTTATGTTTCTTCTTTGTGTATAAATGCTTTTGATTACCAAGAGCGTATCTGATAGTAGATTCCGCTAGTGACAAATAAATTAAAGAATGGAAGATACTCTCAGTATCACCCTGGTAAAAGACCATCATTCAGAATTAAAACATTGCTTTAAATGGTTTAGCAGTGTTTGGTGACCAATTCTGAATAGCCAGGTACATTCCGTCCTTCCCTTCCCCACTGCCTTCAGCTTCAAAACGTACCCCAATTGGGGATGCCATAGTCTCACTGGATCCAGACAGTATCAGTTGGGACTCTTGTATGGTATTTACATAAAAAGGCAATTCTGAGCTTATCTTGCACTTTAGTTAAATATTTTAATCCAAATACCTACCTAATTTCAAGAGTGTGCAAAAAATCAAAATACTCAGGTATACATGCATAAATTTTCCACTATCCTTTTTTTAATACAATATTCTCGTTGCTAGGTCTGATACCTACTCTTTCATAGATAGGTGTGGTTATAGCGACCCGTAACCTTCCTAACACCTACTTTTCCTGAACAGATTTATTCGAATGGTTTGTAATATATTGACTTTTAGTATAATGAAATTATTGTGGCATACGTATTATCTGCCCACAAAAAATGTATAAAAAATACGAAAACATTTTAAAACGACATAATTTCGACAGTCCCGAAGAACAATGTCGGATGTGTGATTTGATAGTTTTGCCGTAAAGTTAAGGGTCGTCCATTAATCACGTGAGGCTCGAAAAGAAGGGGGGGTGGTCCGGAAAAATATCACAAGGAGGGGGGGAGGATATAAGGAGATATCACATATATTTATTTTGATGCTTATCCACTTGTTAGTGTTGAAGGAAGTCTCGCTAGTCCGTGGTCAAAACAACCTGCAACCTTAATGTCTGTCTGGATATTTTTATCACGACGCTTAATTTTCCAAAATTTAATCAGATTATACCTGTATTTAAAAATAATATTTTGAAAATTTCAATATTCTTGGTACTAAAAAAATACACCTGATTTTGGGTATGGGGGGAGGGGGTTAGTCTAAAACCTCACCACATATCACCAGGGGGGGGGGGGGTAAAAAGTTCCTAAAAAACATTACGTGATTAATGGACGACCCTTTACTATTTTTTGAAGAGTTTTTACTGTTTATTTCATTTCGTTCAAAATTCAGAAAATACAGACTTTTAATCATCAAAAGGAACTTAAAATAATCAACCTAACTTTTTTTTAATTTTTAGCACATCCGGCATTATTCTTCGGGACCATCAATTTAAATAAAACAAATTTAAGGAATATTATAATTAGAAATGTAAATATAATATCACACGAAACAAAGGCATGACCATTCCATCTTATGATATTATTTTCGTTTTCCTGAGAAACAAAACGTGAACCTTTTTGGCATCCCACCCTTTCAGGAATAACGCTTCCTGCACGGGAAGGAAGCATAAAGCAAGGAGGAGACGGTACACTATTGTCCTAATAATTATAATTATTGTCCTGCAGGATAACGGCGACGGCACTGTTCCTTAGCCTTTGTGCAGCTTAAGTTATGACCGCTGAATTCACTGCTATTGCTATTGTTGAATATATATTATTTGATGATAATTGGAATGTTTCCGCATTCGAATACAACTTTCATTAGGTAATGTTGAAAATCCATTGTACAGGTAATCCAATCCGTATGAGTGTGATCCTTACCAATTTTAAAAAGCAGCTGATGTCACTAATTATAAAGGCTGTTTTTTTTAGAGGTAAACAAATTTATATTGGCTTTATTTATTAGATAATTTTATGACATTATTGGTTAAATATGATTTCGGGCATATGAGCGCCACGGCTAGCTCGAATGAAGCGCAATCGTGAAGTTCAATTTTCGACAACTTGTTTTTTTTAGAGGTTTGGTTTTTAAACTGGCAACATTGTAACTATTTATAGCTATATGAAATAGTATAACTTACCAGGGATATACCAATCGCGGAAATTTATTAATAATAACACTTAATGATACTGATTGGATTTTATTTGTAATTTTTTACATATTAGGTACAGGTTTAAAATTATCAACTGCGGCATTAAATAATCAGACAATACTTTCACCTGTCAATTTGACAGTTGATTTGTAGTTAGTACGTTTTGCCATTTCACCATGAATAGACTGATGTCGGAACAGCGCTTGCAAATTGTGCAATTTTATTTTGTTAATCCAGATATGGCTAGAATGTACGGTCGACGGAGAGCGCTACATAACCATGATTACTGACTTTTTCGTACCTCAGTTGAATAGCATTGATGTGACAGAGCTGTGGTTTCAACAAGATGGCGCGACATGCCACACGGCGGGTGCCACCATCAATTTATTGCGTGAAACATTTGTTGAGTGCATAATTTCACGTAATGGACCTGTGAACTGGCCTCCACGATCGTGTGATCTCAAAACACTAGTTTACTTTCTTGGGGGGTATGTGAAGTCACCAGTCTATGCTGATAAAACAGAGACGTTGGACCATTTGCAAGTCAACATTCGCCGTGTTATTGCCGATATATGGCCCCAGTTGCTCGATAAAGTTGTCAAAAATTGGACTTCACGATTGCGCTTCATTTGAGCTAACCGTAGCGCTCATATGCCCGAAATCATATTTAAACAAAATGGCATAAAATTATCTATTAAACAAAACCAATATCATAGACATTAACATTATTTTAATGCGTTTTTTTTCATATTGAATTTGTATACCTCTAAAAAAACACCCTTTATAACACCTTTTGACTCCTAGGCCCCAGACTGTCCAATAAAATTGATTTTTCTTTCAAAGCGTATTTCGGATAATTGATCATTTTCAGAAGTAAAAAACGTAAATTTTTTTATAAGAACAACACTCTTTTTATAACTTTTGAAGGTTATTCCCATCAATGTAATATATCATTGAAGGAGAAGATAATACTTATAATCTAAACGAAAATATGAAAGAGAACAAGAAGCAGAAAAATAGAATAAGATAACGGTCGCAACTGGGACTTGAACACAGAACCTCTCGTCTAACCGGGACGGTGGTTTTACCAATTCGGCCATTGCCACCTTTTGTCAATCACATATATTTTAGAATTAACAATATTATCTTCGACTAATTTTTCCGTATTATAGGCAACTACCTTTTTCAATTGAAACAATCGTTCTAAGAACTGGTTTGTAATCTAGATAGCGTCTCGGATAAATTATTAGGTTCTAGGTTCGAGTTCCTTTCTATTTTTCTGTGTCTTGTTCTCTTTCATATTTTCGTTTAGATTATTAGTGCTATCTTCTTCTTCAATAAAAACACATTACCTTACTTCCGGCCCACAGTTTTTTTTTTCATTAACTCTACACAGGAGGCCCTAAAATAAAATGTCATCTTTGGGGATGTTGTGTGGAGGGTCTTTTTGTGGAAAAGAACGATTTCTTGAATGAGGTCTTGAAGAAACACATGTTGTAGGAGGGAGGAAACACAGAGGCCAGCAAATCGTTCGAAAGTCTGTGAACTGTGTACACAATAATTGTACCAGTATACTTATCGGTGTTTCTCTGTTTTTTTTTATTAGATTCTTATATTTTATGCATACATATATGCGGTTGAAAAGTTGGACATCTCCCGAGGAATGTAACTGTTTTGAAGGCATGTTTTTAGTTAAACAAAGAGGTATTTCAAAAAAATAAATATAACGGTTAAAATGTATTTTACTATATTTTCCGAGTCTTGGGTAAGCCCATTTTCATTTAATGTAAATGCCTTTGTATTTTATAGACAAGAAACAATATATTTTTTTGATTTTAAGGGTAAAAGTATACGTATTTATTTACACATATTTAATAATTAAGTTTGATTATGTTATATAAGTTGTGAACCTATAGTCACTACGATGGAAGTACTTAATTAAAGTTAGGTAAGTAAGTAAGTCATGTACAATATTATAGACTAAGCGCACTGTGTTGAAACAACGTTCTAGCCTGTCTAATAAACAACCACCCATCCCTAATCATAAGCTCTCATGCACGCGCCACTCATAAGGCGAGTTTCATACACTAGTTTCATTAGGCTTACTGAATTCACCAAAATCTAGCTGTATTAATAATACAGCTAGATTTTGGTGAATTCGCAATATATAATACAGTATTATATATTGCGGCTCATTACATGTGATGTTTTGTAGGTACATACCTAGGGCGGTCAGTTTAAAGCTAAATCGTGAAATAAACATAATTTGTAACCTACAGTTAAAGTAACAAGAATGTTAAGTAAGACCACACGCGGTTCCAAGGGCCGCCTGTAACAGAAAGCTAAATCGTGAATTAAATTTAAATTTAAAAATTTGTCTAAGTAATAATAATGTTACATAGGGCTGGGCCACACGTTGTTTCAAGTGTACTTTTGCTTTAGTGATAATTGTTATTGTGGCCAGTCTAAAAGCAAATTATTCCTCGAAATTATGTGAAAAAACGAACCGCATTAGTTTTTGGTTCGGCCACACCATAAATCAAGATGAAGTCATACTAAATAATGCAAAATCATATGTGTTTTGTTTTGAAAATTTGATCGCTTCGAATTCGAAGTATTATAGATGCTTCAATTAAATACTGCGTATAGAACATATCTTGGCCCTTAAAAAGATCGGTAATTTTTAATAAGCCTTTTAATAAGCCTAGAAAAAAATAAAGTATAAGGTCTATACAAAACACTTTCCAGTGCAAACTCTCCTACTTATAAACTCCTTTTCGGACATAGTTTTATTGTATAATGTGGCAAATTCAGTTTATTTTATAATAATCGCAAAAAAAATTGATATTTACGCCCGAACTTCACAAAATAAAATAAAACATGCATTTTCTCGTTGTTATTTTTGACATCAATCAATACGGCCCACACTCTACGAATTTGGATTTTGAAGTGACCCTTATCCCATTGGCACAAAAAATTGGAATCTGGTTATATTTCGTTAAAAAAAAGTAAGATTTCTTTATATTTTATGGATTACTATTTATTAGAACCAAAACAAAATACGCTTCTTTATGTGACAGGAAACAGCAACAGCAGCGCCACACACGGCCAGTGTTGCCAACTTAAAAATACAGTATTAGAACACCTTTGAATTTATCTCTACTCAACACAAGGACCATGCACTGGACACAACCCATTTCGTGTCAGTCACGCCCCGGCCACAGCGGGAAATAGACGTGTGGCTCCGCGCCGCTTGCTTTCGTGAAATCAATATAAAATTTCCGTTTAATTACAATAAACAACGCATAAAAAAGGAATTCATGTTTTTTACAGGCCTTTAAATCAACCTGTAAAACAAATACCTATTCCAACCTTTCCGAGAGCTTTTTCTCAAGTATTTAAAACTCCTCCCATAAAGGGTGTGAAATCCGACTTCGATTTTTTCCTGGACTATTGGATCGCCTTAAATTTGAAAACCATAACAACTGTCAAAATATCCAGCTGAATTTTGTTTCGCGACATTGTGAGATCTGACAGCTTTGTTGATATAATGACGATATATTACAATAAATACGATATTGTACTCAAAAATATAATTCACTTTCCCGTAGTTGTAATATCTTCTTGAATTAAATGTGTAACAAATTTTACTAGAACTTTCGATAGGCAAAAATTCAGGGTCGTCTCAAATAACCATATTATTAACAAGGGTTGAAATGTTTTTGGCTTCCGTTGCAAGACATATTGAATGAGGACTTCATCGTCACTATCATCATCTTCTATAATATTAATCATGATTAATAAATCAATATTCAAGCGCGCTATTGTGTATCCTACCTCCAACTGAACTGTCAAATATGTTAACTCGGAGTAACTTAGCGGAGTAACTCTTCAGTAACTGTCGGTTTTCCGAAAGTAAAAGCTAAAGTTAAAAGTTACTTAAAACAGGCGGTTAACTTTTTGCGCATTTTTGTGATTTGTGATGCAATTTATTTTACTCTTACTTTTACTATTGCAAGCGTAGAAACAGACGGCCCCTACAAAACGAATATTAAGACGTGGTTTTTTGAACCGGCAGCATCGTCACATTTGTCTTGTTTGAATTTAATGCGGGATGCAGGTACGGGTACCATAGCCCCGGGAACCATTTATTGGATTACCAACACCTCTGCCAAATCTTGGCGTATCGACTCTTTTCTACAAAAAAATATAAATTGATTTCGTAAGATTGTTATTTTATCTAATAAAGCTGTTTTTTTTAATTTTTTTATCTCTTTATTTTTAATATAATAAGGTTATTCCGTTAGTCGTTGGCAAACCTCTTAAATTTCAAACTAAATTTTGTATTGTACAACACATTTCAAATCAAATAACCATGCAGTAAAATAAATCGACATTACCTAGGAAAGGTACTTTTCAGAATTTTAATTTTACTTTAACAAAATCATTAAAAAACCTCCGTTCGTGTTTTGTGACGAAAATACTTCAATATGTCGATTTGTTTACGTTCTTACAAACTAATATATTTCTGATTTTTTTACACACTTGTTTTGCTTAGACATTACCTATAGAAAAATTTTAAAAAACTTATTATCAAAAAATATTTACATTTAGTACATAATTTTAAAAAAAATTATCATCACGCTTTTGAGCATTCTTTGCAAATTTTGAATGAAATAAAATCGATATCGAGTTTTTAGTTAAAAATGCTAATAATCAATATTTCTCACAGGAACTACCCTGTACAGTTGCAAGGGTACGATCGCAAGATCATCTTTCAACGAAATTTGAT
This sequence comes from Limnephilus lunatus, assembly GCA_917563855.2. Classification (NCBI taxonomy): domain Eukaryota; kingdom Metazoa; phylum Arthropoda; class Insecta; order Trichoptera; family Limnephilidae; genus Limnephilus; species Limnephilus lunatus. The sequence continues at coordinate 11,316,614 of OU830602.1, read as the reverse complement.
TCCTAGGCCGCTGGTTAATGGGCCTCAGATGGTCGGCAAGAGTATTACTAAAATATAAGATTAAAAGTTCACGCATTCGTGGTAGCCTGGGTGTCACAGCCATAAAGAGTAAACTGGATGAACGACAGTTGAGATGGTATGGGCTCATAAGCCGGAGACCATCAGACCACACAGTGAAGCAGGCAATGTCTATGGAGCTTCATCGACAGTCATCCAGAGGAAGACCAAAGAATTCCTGGATGACTCAATGCTCCAAAATACTTCAGCGAAACGGCCTGGATGAAGGCGATACTCAGAACCGAAGAAGCTACGACTAGAGAATGAGAAGAGCCGACCCCAATAGCCTACTTAGGCAATTAGTTGGGACAGCGCAAGGAAGAAGAAGAAGAAGAGGTTAATGGGCCACAGCACGATCCATTGTAATTTTGATCGCCGATTTGTGGCAATTTAAAAGTGACAGAAATTTAAACACCTAGTAAAAATATATATATTTTGTGTTCACAACACTCATCAAATTATCTATTGATTTTTCACGGATCTCGAGTAACGTAATAATAACAAAACTTATATGTAAATTTAATGAATTGTTCAAATTATGTGAAACAATGGCCCACCGTTCGTTAGTGTGTGAGGATTCGATTTTCCAAGTTATTTTTACGGAATCCGGGTTAGATAAATTAGTTCAAAGCTCGTTAGGTGCTTTCCACTTAGATAATATAAGCTTACAATGAAAAGTGCATTTCAAAGTAGCATCGCAAGTGCAGCAAACTGCAGTCAGAATTGAATCTGCGTCTAATCAAGCAGTCCCCTTTTCGGTGCACGTTGTTAGAAAGTTCCGGAGAATGGCGCACCCGGCTGTACCGACCTAGCCAGTATCCACTGGGTACTGGGTGACTCTACTTGGCGAAATACAATTACGGGGTCCCTAACTGGTCAAGTCTAAGCCGATTAATTGACGGCGCTGCATTTTACCTGGGTCTTGTGTGCACTCAGTATTTGCTTAACAGTGGAGGACTCAAGATTGCACAGAATTTGTTCTATTTCAGAGGAAACTCTTTTTTTTAATTTTAAGCAATGATTCAAATTAATAATATGATACAAAATTGAGTATTTTAAGTACCAAGTTATTAGAAAAATATTTAACAATAAATAAATACGTAAAGATAATCTCTAATATATTCAAAATAATCAATGTATTCGAAACAAAACGTAACTTGGGTCTCTTCAAGAACCATGACCACTCCTTCCTATCCTCAAGAACACCCAACTCAGCATCGCCAAAGATGGCATTAATGCTCTGAGGGGAATAATTTTCCTCGCGGCCTGCCGTGAGGAGTTAATTTAAAAATGACAAAACAAAAAACCTTAGTTTCGTAATCGTGTTGTGCAGCTGTCCTATTGCATCTAGATACATTTATGCATTATATTCTCAAATTTTCTAGGTACCCTTCGCGTTTAAGACAGTTTAAATTCATTAAAAATATTAAAAATCCAATTTTCACTAATTTGAAAATCACTTACTTTTTTAAAAATAATTTTAAACATGGATGCTGAAATACTGTACACACTGTACAGTCACTTTAATTTAATTTTATTTTATTTTACATTCAAATTTTAAAAAAAAACCTTTTGATAATGATCACATTAATATTTATATTTGGATGAATTATTTTCAACAACTCCACAAGAAGAGTTATTCATTTATTTATCTATCTATCATGTATTTATGTACCTATTTCATTTAAGCGAAAAAGCAGCCAACAATAAGAATGGATTATTGCTTATACTATATACTTAATTGCGAAATCACTTAAAGAATTCGTTGTTATACAAAAATATTGTACCTAACTAAACTATGTATTAACCAATAACAATTCTTACATTTATATAATTATATATTCATAATTCGACTACCATAATATGGGCATGTGCCTAGCGTTGTAGTCGAATCACTGTAAAACTGTACCTACACAAATTATATAATGAATAAAGAAAAAAAAAAAAAAAAAAAAACTTGAGTCTGTGTATGTCACAAAGGAAAAAACTTGATGCGAGTGATCCGAAATTTTTTAACTGTTTTGTTGTTTAACCTTATGTGAAAATTAATTTTGTCAGAACTAATTCACCTTGTTTTTCTCTTGCATGCACCTCTGTATTATCGACGGCCTTGACCTTTAGTGACAGGGTCAGATTTTCCAGGTACGTTCGTCGGTACACCATCGTCCTTCCTTTCACTCATGTCGTCCAACCTGTGGTAGACACGCAAGAACCGTAGGACAGGCTGGAGGTCCCAATCCACGGAGGCGCAAGATTCCGGGAGAACGTCGTCCCGGTTACCCGCTTTAGAGCTGGTCTGAGATTGATCCAATAGATCTTTCCTTATGACGTAACCGGGTCCAGTCCAGATAGTATAGGGTAATTCGTGGTCCAAGGTGAAGCGATGAAAATGGGTGCAGGGTCAGAGCGAGGTTGGGTCAGCAAGTGGAAGGAATTGTTGACGTTAACACGTCCGTTACACAACCAGTAGCAATACTTATTTTTTATGGCCTAGTTCCACCGGCTCCAAGTAGTCGAAACTCTTAGGCGAACAAACCAGAAAACGTTTAATTTTTTGTAATTATTTTTAATATTTTTTAATTATTTATTTTTTTACTACTCTGAAGACGCCTTTCATAAGAAGAAATCAGTCCGATCAATAATAAAAAATGGAAAAAAAGATATTTTGTGACCTTTATCGATCGACTGTGCTAGGGGGCCTGGTACAATATTCGGATTACAATACCTAGCTCAAATCAGTAATAATGCATAAAAACTTAGAGTGAACTAAACAAAATGTTGGTGTTTTCCGGGTCACAAGTAGGATATTTCAAAATGTCATTCTAACGTACCGAACCATTGTACCTCTTGGTATTATTTTATAGCATGTTTAATATGTGAAACACGGACATGTGTAAATAATATTTTATTTATGGACAGCATTCAAATATTGCTTTCCGCATTATTTCAAAACTTATTATTTGAAGATATCTGACAAATCAGACGATCGATATAATTATTCTCCTTCCAATTCTCTCCTGTCACTTAGTCACTTTGCGACACGTATCTCCTTCGGGAAGGTAAAGTCAGAGTTTCAGTTCGGGAACTCCCGCTTGTTTCTCCACCGTGGAAACTACAAGATAGTCCGCTAGTTTGTTTTATCCCCAAGCTCACAGCTTCCCAATGCGGGTGGTTGATAAAAACTACCCCCTTCCAAAAAAGCACATAATAACAATACGACGTACTTTATCCTTCCTCAAATTTGTTAAAATATTTTTACTAATTCCTTTTTTACTTAACCCTGCTTCAGGATACGTATAGGAAAATTTAGCTTTTCTGCGAGAGAAAATTTATTGCAAATTGTAACACTAAGTAAAAAGGTTCATTTTAGTTTATGATTTGTATGTTTTGCGTCCTTGTAATGTTAGGTACTTGTGATAAGGTGGCTCTGTCTGCCATTTTTTCTTGGTTTTTCAGAGATTTTCCTTAACTCGAACAACTTGAAGGCGGGGTGGAAATACAAATTGGCATTGTGTAATGTTTTATCCACAACATTGTCGTATCGAGATGGATTATTAGATAGATACAAAACTAATTAGGAAGACTTATTAGATCTGTCTTGATTGTTCTAGCTCGTTACTAGAAGCAATGCAACGTGTATTATTGTCATAAAAGCTCAACATAAGATTTAAGTGATGACCATTTGCACAAGAATCTATATACACACTATATTATCCAAATGGATTTGCCTACTGCGACATTATTTGAGGTTATCCACCACTTACCCACCCTGGTATAAGTAACAGATGGTTATTTCTTCAATGCTCTCGCAACGACTCTAATTTTTTTGAATGAACGAATCTACATTTAAATTTGAACAAATCTAGACCTCCAGTATCCCTGCATACGGTGTTAGGAAGCAGTGTGCAAGTTCTTACATGATATACAAAATGCGAATAATATAAACAAGTTAAGGATAAACTAATTAAAAAAGATAACAGATAAACTTAAAAGGCGGCTGCTCGCAGGGTAATGGCATCTTGCGTATGCTGCAAGCATCTGCAAGAAAAAATAATTAAAACAAGTATTGTGACATGGAGAACGCTTATGTCGGGTGAGATATCTCTCTCGTCATCTGGCAGTACCAGCCAGAATGTGTATGGTGGTCGGTCTGCCGTGAATGAATCTCAATGTCCGCGCCCTTTAGCCGGTTTCTCGGTTGTGCCTTGACGATAGTGAGTGGGAAGTAGGGGAACGTACCCGAAGACCCTAAGGAACTACCTAACCCTACTGCCACATCAGTCGTTCGATGACCGCCGAAGAGCGCGCATTGAAATAACGGGACCAGACGAGACGCAGAAAAATTCGCTAAAGTAAGGAAACGATTTGCAGCACAGTCCAATGTGGAACTTTTCTGCATAGGATCTTCATTTTAACTGAACCGCCTGGAGTAGCTATGCTAAAAATGAGCGAGGTGGGTAAATTATAACACACTTGTAAAAGTATCTAACTAAATATAATAACATAATTTTCAGGTTTAGAAACAAGACCGAACTTTTGTTTACCGATTAAGGATTAGTAGTTACTCTTTTTTACGCAGCCAGCAATTTGCGTGTGTTTATAAAAATACTAGTCATTCGCAAGCAAATTTGATTTTCGAGGACTAAATAATGATGTTACACAATGTAACTTACAATGCGAGTTGCCTGTATACTTATTACATTAATTGATAAATCACAGAAAGGGAGACGCTAACGCCGGCGTCGCCTCTTCGTTCCGCACAACTTGGTCCGCCTTTCCATGATGGGCTGGTCTCTTAATTTGGATGTATATGCTATTTTCAGACAAATTCTCCATAATAAATTTGATTGTTTACTTTAAGGACACTTTCGAAGCAAGTTTAGAATATAACAAAAATCGGTTCAAATTATTACATCTAATAGGTGTCGTCGTGTTTCAAATCCCTTTCGTGTGGTTTTCGGACTTATTATTTGGTATTTCGATCAACATTTTAAAGCTCAAATCATTATCTTAAAATTAAGTTGTGAACTGAACAAAATTGCGTTGATCTCGGATTTTAAGATCAAAAAACTTCATGACCTCATTGACACACCGTACGAGAGTTTTCAAAGTTACGGATTTGTGAGAAGACAATGAAGACTTTTATTTTTTTACTAGTGAATCCGTTTAAAACCACGCAATATTCAACTTGGGAGGCAGATGTGGGTACAGCTTCACTGGAAACTATTTATAGCATAACCAACACCTCTGCCCTAGGTCACCCGAAGTGGTTCGCGACATTTATTGACTAGCAGAGGTGCCCAGGTTCGTGAGGTGAGGTTTACACGGGTCTTGATACCTGGTGCGTGGCAGGCAGGATCGGTGGAGTTCATCGAATGGTTGAGGAAGACCTTTTGACGTCTCCAGCAGGACTCTCTCGGAACATCATCCTGATACCACAGTGGGAGCAATGGATTCATTCATTCACGGCCCCCAGATTCCTGCCCATCCCACAAACCTTTTACCTTCCCAGATCTTAAAAAACACTCACATAGCATCCTGCTTTGTCGCTTATCGAAATTATTCCCATAATTAATTCCAACCTTTAAAATAAATTCAAGTTTTAAAGTTCATCGAACCGGAGTTACAGAAAGAGGCAAAACCGAAATCAGATTTTTTAAAAGCATTTCTTGTGATATAATCCAGACAACGATGTTCGGTTTATAATACTACTCATAGATATATTTACAAGGGTGTGTGTTGAAATATTCAATTTCTGATGAAATTATTTTATGGTCATACCATCATACGATTCGTTTTGTATTTCATCCACTGAAGTTTGTTGATGAAACTCCGTTAAATTTCGATGTTTTCCGAATATTTCATTCTCACATGAATACTTAATGATATTTTGTCCGCATTTCGAGAATTACCCATGTCGCACTTTCAAATTATCTTTCGTCTGATTGGTCGCAATCCCGAGGGTGCGAGCGAGACCCAGATGGAAGATATGTATGTAGATGTTTGTACTTGTTACAGATTCTATCTCACTCACACCCTCTCCAGAAATTTAACATCTTTTAGTACATTGATCCTTGGGGGCCACACTTTTTAATAAGAGTCTAAACATTTTTAAAGAAATTTGTTGACTAGGATCTTGCACATTTTTTTATCATTTTCGTACTAGCTTATTTGATTATAAGAATTTTCGTGGTGGATAACCCAGACAAGACATTTGACACGAAAAATCAGTTGGAAAAATAAAAGAGTTAGAGAAAGGTTGATCAGTTGCTGGTTAAAATAGTTTATTGCAATTATTTCATTCTAATTATCTTAAGTAAAATCATATAAAAGTATGAACTCTAACGCACAATCGTTCGTCAATCATCCTGTTTACCCACGTAGAATAATATATAATCCCTAAAGTTTTATGACATATTTATTAGTTTACAATTTTGTTGTTGTTTATTTTACTATTCTGCATATAAATATCATTATGGTCCGGTTTATGAGTGTTTATTGCTTGCTTGTTTATTTCCTTTTATATAACCTTAAAATTTATGATATCTCGTCCCGTATCCCCGAATTTCCTAATTTTATTTGTTTATTTATATATATTACAATACGATACATTGCAAAATGATGCTTTATCTGTCCAACTGGGAAGTTGGACAGCCAAATTCCATATTTAGTTCATAATATTCCTAACAAAGGAATGGTTTCGATCAAGATATCACAGGAATGACATTCTGTCAAGACAACTTTTGAGAACATTAATTATTGCATTCGGAACGAAGGGATGGTTTCTTTATATCCTTGAAATAATCGCAAAGTTGTAATTTTTTTCAAGACCATTTTGGAGAACTTTAATAATTGCATTCAGAACAAATTAATGGTTTCTTTCGAGATATCACAAGTATAGAATTCTTTCCAGGTCATTTCGAAGAACATTTACAATTTCATAATTAGAAATTACACCAGAATATATGACATATGAATTTACAATGTATTAGTAATTAGAATAAACCAGAATATATGACATTTGAATTTACAATGTATTAATATAGAGAATTTCAAAACTTAATTTTTTAAATGGCTAGTCGTTCATTTACAAGAATAAAAACGGAGCAAAAGATTCGTAAATTTAAATTTGAGTTTAAATATTAACAAAAAGGAAAATCAAGTTATTAGGAACATAAAAAAGCACGTTCCCTTCCCAATTCTCCATATACACCTATTCCTCTTTCCTCCGTTACTTGAGGAGTCCAACCCATTTGGTTAAATCATGTATTATCTATATCACACATGTAAATAAATTTTAGTTGAGATTGCACTGCCCTGAAAAAGCTACGGTTGTAGTGAAACCCGGTCGGCATAAGGTATAAAAAATAAAAGTGGTGTTTACAAAGTTATTGTTTTATTTTAAATTATAATGTCACATCACAAAGTAACTGCTTCATATGAACAAAAAAAACATAAAAAAACCTTAGCACTTTTGAATTCCCAACTACAAGTTTTTATTGTTTACATATTATATGGTTACATTCTAATAAATAGTGTGTTGATCTATCATGGAAATCAGTTTTAATCTACTGGAGTAAAATCATGATACATTAATTAAAAAATACTTGTTCAGGGGATTTATATGAACGCCAATAAACATCACTGTTAGATTAATATTATTCATAATTATTTGAGTGGTTAATTAGCAAAACGTCAAAAAATTAAATTTTTAATTTAAAAAACAAAATCATACAATGACTTATTATTTACGAATGGCGCCCCTATAATTTGTCATTTGCAAATAACATCTACGTGGAAGACACTCTAAGATCGCGAACAAAACATTAAAAAAATCTTAACCAATTTTACTCCACAAATTTTATCATTTTATAATAATATACCTATCTATAAATGAAAAGTAAAACAAAAAACATATTGAAAAACCCGTCTCTTCCATGTAATTCCCGTCCGTCCCACCGGTCATCTTCTCCCCAACTTATCTCATCTGCAAATCCTTCCTCCCTCCTGTCCTACCCTTAAAGGGTTTCGCAAAGCCTTTTCAAATAAGAAAGGAGAAAGGGTGGCTCTGAACTCTGAATATTGTATGGCGCCGCTTAATAGGGCGCTATTAAAATACACATTACATTTTGCACTTAATAATAATATCATTTGTTCCACATATTCAACAAAGATTGGTGGTTCACCTGATTTAGTTGTATGTTTCAATTGTGTAACGCCTTTCTATAAACTGACTGAAAGCAAGATATCTAAAATAGGCTGTCAACAGTTTTTCGAAAACAAACCCAAAATTCGATCGAGGAGAAATTTGCAGTTACTAACAAAGTGTTTGACAGAAGAAGCTGAGTAAAACATCTGACGTTTTAGACTGGCTAAGTTTCAATAGGGAGTTAAGATCCCGGTCCGCCAACGTAATTGGCTTCGGTCACGAATTTATTTCGCTACTGTAAGAAAAACCATGTTTCCTTTCGTAGGTCAACCAAGAGGTTTTTTGTATGAGTAGATGCTGAAAATGAAAATGAATTTAAAGAGTAGAGAACGGTAATGAATTATTAAAGCAGTATTATTTATTTAGAAATCCATATACTGACAACTAACAAAAACTTCACCGCAACCGGGATATGAACACCTGGATCTTCCACTAAAAGGTTGACCTGTAAGCATTTTTTTAACTCTTATACCTGAAAACTTTAGCGCAACCAGGGTCTTCAACTAACAGATTGACTATATTATCAATTTGGGAGGCGGTTATGGGTACCGCCGCCCCGGAAACCAATTATTGGATAACCAATTCCGCTGCCATAGGTCACCCCAAGTGGTTTGCTACGTTTGGTGACTTAGCATGGGTTCCCGGGTTCATGGGTTAGGTTTGTCCGGATTTTGGCAGCGGATGCGTCTGCCCACCAACTGCGTGGCAAGCCGGATAGCGAGAAACTTGTTGAGGGAGATCTTTTGACCTCTCCAGCAGGACTCTCACGGGACATTGCCTTGCACGGCAGTGGGAGGGATAGATACATACGTCCGTCACTCCCGGACACACTGATCCCCAGATTCCTATCTACCCCTCATACTTTTTTCATTCCCAGAACTTCCTCTTCTTCTTTTCCCTAAAAAGAACCTCCACGCACCATCCCCAACGATGACATAGGCCCTTAGGGGAATTACTTTCCCCGGAGCCTCCTGTGTTGGGCTAATGTAAAATTTAAAAAAAAAATCTTTTTCATGAATTGTCTAATAATACATGTTAATGTCTAATCTAATACACGCAAAAACTTCACCGCAACTGGGATACGAACAACTGGATCTTCCGCTAATCGGTTGACTTACAGGGTGTTAAGTGACGTACTTGACTTACTTTAACCAGTGATTCCTAACATTATTTGGAGTAAAAAATGTAAATGAAATTTTGGTCTCCTGTGTGTCTCCTTACAATTTGTGGTTTTATAATTTACAATGTTTTGAGAAATTCTAAACACTGCCTAGACGGCCTAGACCTCATATTTCAACAAATGATATATCGACCTTTAATGAGGCTTCACCTAGGCTTATTTATGCCTTTCCTCTGACGCAGGCACAGGTCGAGTGGGACTACGTGTATACTTACAAGTATAAAGTTCGACCTAATCAAAAACCATCTTCTAAGCGATTTTCGTGGAAATACCCGTCCATTAGTCATCACACGGAAAGTCTCAGTTACATGTATAATTAATTACAGGTAAGAGTACCTTCCAAAAGGTTGTGCGCATTATATTTCACAAAATTCATGACCGCCAATAAATTCCCACCCTCCCTCCCACCCACGGCCTCTACAACCCCCTTCCCCCGGTTCCCACCTATCCGGTAGAGGCCCTTTAACATTATCAAGGAAATGGCGGAATATGAAGAAGGGATGCTAAACTAATGTTCGGTGGAGAAAGGCTTGAATAAATTAACCCCTTCGTACTATCAGTGCTGCTAAAGTAATTTTCTTTTTACATAAGTTTTTATTAAGTTCCCATTTCTATTTGCGTCAAAACTTTTGAAATCGTGTTGATATGACTTTTCTTCCCGATTTAAGGGCATTTTATACGATGTTTATTTTTACAATTTCCATACTGGATAAAAATATGTATATTTTCTTGAAAAAAAGACTTATTTTATTTTGGTACCGATTTTCGTACATTTTAAAGGTGGCGGATATTGTTTGATATCTGTCATCTGCCAGTATTTTATCTAACCTATTATGTGGAAACATTGCAAGTTTTGCACATTTTAAGCGGAGTCTCCGCCGACCGTGAACATGAACATTTGCTACACATTTGCTTGAAAATTACTATAAACACTGGCAATTGGGGTGTGGCCTTGCAAATTTTTGTATGCGTCTGCAGTAAGGCCAAGCCCGGTTGCCAATTTTTTTTCTAAAACTGCTTTAAAGTTCAAAGTCTCCTACTTATGGTTATGGTTTTATTGTATAAAATAAATTCTTTAGAAAATGATTGTAAAACATTTAAATAATTGTGCCTAAACTTCGCCAAATAAAATAAATCAGGTTTTTTTGCGTGAAAGCTACTTTTTCGTGAATAAATCAAAACAGCTTGTGTTAAATGATAATTTAAAACATATCGCCATTTACATAAGAAGTGTTATTGATTGCAACCTAATCCCGTTTAAAACGATGTGGTGCATCACCTTTACGCAAAAATCTCAGTCAGAAGATATGTGTAAATTGTGTAACACATTTACATTATTTGTAATCTATACATATCTTTCTCAACTTCTGATTTCAATTTCTTGCTATTTTACAAGCTTACAACAGCTGTCTTTTGACATTGTAGTTTCCCTTGGTCACGCCATGACTTCAGAACGACTTTACCTATTTCATTAATGTTGATGAGGGAGAATTCGGGAATGCGGGAGAAGAACGGGGACGCACGGGAAAGGACATGAAAGGAGAAACAATTTATGCCTTTGAATATGGCATTGCAACGCATGCCGGTAACCAGCTAGTTATAAATAAATAACAAAGCATACAGCACAGAACTTTCGTAAACAGACACTAAAATTGAATATTTATGCATTTTAGTATAACGATTTAAGTCCAATATTGTTAAATTGTTTAAACATAATGGTATGTAGGTACTGATATACCTATATATTTGCTTAATAGATAATATTATTTTATTTGTGAATTTAAAACATTTCAGCCAACAAATAACATCTTTAGTTTAGTGTTATCGTTCCTCTTAATATTTGTGTAAACCTTAAAGTGACCCCGTGTCATATATAACTCAGAAGCTCGCTGTAGATGGCGTCCTCTTCTATCCGGTCCCTTATATAATAAACACCCTAACGATACCACGTGCCTCTGAATCTCACCCCCAAACCACAACACAAACACAAACGATATTGAACTTCACAACCCCTTTCGTAAGAGCTGTTTTCGTTTGAACCCACCCCCTTCCCTTGCGACGCTTTTGAGATAGTTGCCAAAGTTAAGCCCGGAGGAAATGTCTGAATTCGTGTGGTGGTTATAAGTTCTGCCCTCAAATTTGAGATAAATGGGCGGTGAGGCGGGGGAAACTTTGCGCCGGACCAGGGGTGGTTCCGTGGTAATTTCTTATACAAAAGGCTCCGAGGGAAACACGTACAAAGATGATGTGTGGGTTCCGGCAAACGCTCAAACTGCTTTTCAAATTAAAACTTCGTGGCCGTGCGAACCCCGCGCACAACTGCCAACCCTGAGGGAAGCAGAATCTTATTGTAAGATAAGGCATGTAATCCATTTAAACCTACAAAGTATTAAATTACGTAATACAAGTAGAACATTTCGAATTAATCCATCGATATTATTACGATAATTGTACATATTTTAACAGGAAGGATTTTTTTTTAAATTTTTCTTTATTCATTACTTACAAAATAGGGTTACATTATTAGATGATTATCACCATGCTTGGCTGATGCCCGTGTTATGGTGGTCGATTTTACATAATTTAGTGCAATAACAATCAGACGTTCGTGTAATATTTGTGACGAAAATAAATATAAAAACTCTGTCAAGAGTGCATTAGAAATGTATTAAATGATTACAAAACTGCATAAATATATTGTTATATATTTTTTACTACTTCCCTCCTGTTATAATAATGTAATATTTTTTAGTTGCAAGATTACTGTTTAATTTCTAGACACAATATAATGGTATGATGAGGAAAACTGTAAATGGTTTCTCAGTTTGCTAAATTATACATGTATAAATTAACCCAATTGTAATCTGTAGATTTCCTTAAAGTAGATAATAACTAAAAGGAGTTTAATTTTTTTTTAATTTTTATACAAATAAATTCATGTATTCAACCTATTTATACTGTAGTGAATTCTTATTCTAACAATTTTTGTCTCAGCAAATACAAATAAAACTGACTCCACACGGTGCTGCCGCAGTACCAACTGCCGCAGAACTGTAGTCAAAAGCGCCAGCCGTATTGTTATTATAATAACAATACGGCTGGCGCTTTTGACTACAGTCAACTACAGTTCTGTGGCAGTTGGTACTGCGGCAGCACCGTGTGGAGACCCCTTAAGGCAGAATGCAAATAAGGCAGTAGAGTACATCGGACATATCAGTGGTGCCGAACAGTTTAAGGTCATGAATGGAAAAGAAGATGGTAAAAAGTATTTAATGTAAAAAAATTAAATAAAAATAAAATTTTAAAATAAAAATTAAATATATACAAGCAATTGCCTAAATAGGTATATACCTAGGTAGCTAGGTACCAGACCTACTACTGTCTTGATGCCATAGGGCGATCCCTAAGTCCGTAGGCAGGTAGGTATATCAGAAGTAAATTGTCATATTTTATATTTATTACTTTTTGATTTCTTTTACATTAGCTTCTCATTTTTTACATTAATTTCCCCGGGGTCCAATGTCATCTTAGGGGATGCTGTGTGGAGGGTCTTTTTAAGAAAAAGGAAGAAAGAAAGTTCTGGAAATATATTAATGTTTATAGATTATAAAAAACAAACTTTCTCGAAAACCGATACAGATAAAAAACATGATATAGATAAAAAAAATAATGTACCTAATTAACAAGGAAAAAGAATAAATAAATAAATATATTCATATGTATAATGTGCATAATTACATTTATATGTACCTGCATAAAAAAAAAACTACGTGGGCTGTGATAGAGTGATGGTATGCAGTGGCGGCCAGCTCTAAGGTGCGGAGGAGCGCCGCACTCCCAAAATATATCTATTAATTTAAATCTAATCTAATTAATTAATTTAAATCTAAAAATTCCCGAGCGCCAAAAAACATACTTATTTCCGACACGCCTCATCGCAGTTCACAATATACACTCGGTTATAATGCATGCGTAATATAGGTGCCTACTGGACTGCGCGCGTAACAAAGCAGATCATTGTGTGCCTATATTCAGAGTGGTGGTTCATTTTGCAAAGCGATCACAGGAGTTCTTCTATAATTCTATAATGAGCCAAAATCGTAGGTAGGTTGAATGCTTTGCAAATTTTACGAAATCGCGGGTGACGATCCAAAAATTTCCACCACATCAAAAGGAATGGTTCGTTCTGTAGCATGTTAAACGGGGACACGTTTGTGTCATATTATTATCCATACCGTGTCTTTATTTTAATATCTACTCTTTTCATGCATTATTTGTTATGAGTTATGACAGTATATATTTCATTGGAGTTACGGAGCGTAAGGAAGACTTTCGGATGTGTGATAAACTGAACATTTTTTTAACTCGATTTTCGTGCCAGTAAGTATCTACATACAATTTTCTGGATAGGAGTCAACTGTTATTGAATTTGAATTTACAATCGCGGCGACTTTACAAATGGTGATGGATCAATATTTATTTTATTAGATCTCTTTTAAAATAATGGAATATGGAATGCTTTTTCAGTGAGTTGTTCCTCACAATCCTTATGACATCTGTTTAGATTGAACGATGTTGTTAAACTTTAAAAGAATTTAATCTATCTTAATAAATAAAATTAATTAAGACTCAATGTGTTGCATGCACCCAGAGATAATGGAGGATCGACCTAATTTACAAATAGGTAGGATTTTTTCATAATTGTATTTATTTTAATTAGAGTAGGTAGGTCCAAGATTTATAAGATATCTCTATGGGATGTGTGGGATTGCACTCACCTTCCCGCATCTTGAAATAAAGACCATTATTATTATTATTTTAGCGCACCACCTATTTTTATGAACACCAGCCGCCACTGATGGTATGCCTGGGTGTCAGTTAAAAGGCGGTATAACTTTAATTAGTGGAAGAAAATACATAATAATATAAGCAAACATAATTTTTTTTTCAGTTTTGTACAATATTAACGATCAAATTTAAGGTTAATACACGAAAAGGAAATGTTCGTTAAATTGACCATGACACAGTAAATCGTACAAGGTAATGGCGATCCTCGGAGGTTTTTCTTCTGTTTAAATAACAAAGAAAAAAGTCAGTTTTCACGGTTTAGGTAGATACATTCAGTTTTACAAGATAAAATTTTGAATGTGAATAAAACACGCAGGTATTGTTTGTATTTTCTGGAATATGTACAGGGCCCGCAGATACACAACTTCTAACCCTGTACAAATCACAAGTGCGCCCCACGGTTGAATTTGGCAGCCACCTCTGGTCTAGAGCTCCAAAGTACCTGAAAAATACCCTCGACTCTGTGTAGAAACGGGCGGTCCGTTTGATAGATTCTCCCATCTTAACAGACGGATTGCAATCTTTAGAACACAGGCGGCGGGTGAGAATGCTATCCTTGTTCTACCGGTATTTAAAGGGAAGTTGCTCCGAGGAACTAGCGTCATTAATCCCATCGGCACCGGTGTATAGTTGGAAAACACGCCCAAACGCATGCCCAACATATGTACACGGTTGACATTTGTCACATGAGAACAGGTCGCCTCTAAGACTCGTTCTTGTGTTCAACAGCTCGGCTGTGGAACGATTTTCCGGCCTCTGTGTTTCCTCTTACCTACAACATGGGTCTCTTCAAGACCAATGTTCATTCCTTTCTCTCCTCAACAAGACCCTCCACATAGCATCTCAGATGACATTGGCCCAAAGGGAAATTATTTTCCTCAGGGCCTCCTGCGTGGAGTTTATGTAAAAAAAAATTACAACTTTAATTAGTAAAAGAAATTACATTATAGGTATACATAGATTTAAAATAGGGTAAATCTTGTGTAAGCAAAAATAATATTTTTCACTTTTGCGAACATATTATTAAGCGTATAATGTGATCAAATTTAAGATTCATATACGAATAAAAAGTATTTTTTTAATTGACCAGGACTCGTTAAATTGTACGAACTAATGGCGAATCTTGAAGTTTTTTCTATTGCTTAATAACAAAAAAACTTCGCGCATCGGTTTTTCGCCATATATTATGGGTACACTCAATTTTATAAGACATAATTTCTAATCAGAATAAAACACAGAGATAGTATTTGTCGTTTGAAGAAAGTAACGACAATTATTAATCTAACTTCGTTAGACGTTGCCTAAAATAAAAGACTCTTTCACAGGTAACATCATTATTTTAAGAAGTTAGTAACTAACTTTTGATTTTGGATTTATGTAGAGTAATTATAATATTAACTGTCTACAAATGATTTTACTTTTAAAATCAAATACACCAATTAAAATACACACCAAGTTTTCACAAAACAGTTTTAAATCCACTTGAAATTATGCTTTTCTCCCTTAAATTAGCGCCCTCACTATTTTATGCAAATTGTAAGTAATTTTCAACACGTAGGTAGGTACTGGGATGGCGGCGTCCAGTGTAAGTGGTCTAATCTTATTACGGACTTGTCGCATATTTTCCGCTTTTTCCCCCAAGTCCGGCAATTCAACTTTTTCTCCAAGTCGCAGCCTGTCTAGACGAAAACACGTTTAACTCCAACAGATCTCAAAATGGTAGCGTTTCAGTCCAAGTACCTCTCGGGCGGGGGCGGGGAAGAGCTTCTACATTATTATTAATTAATTTTATTTCTTTAATAAACCGTTTTTTAGTTTTCTCCGTATTTCCCCGAGGGTCTCATTTATATCAATATATCTCCGAATATTTAATAATCTATCTAAAACTGAGACCCATTTTTTTTAAATTCTATAGTTTTAAACTGTACTTAATCCATTCCAGTCATTTTTAATAAAACTTTAGACGTATTGACTCTTTTACACAAAATTAAAATTGTATTATAAATTGATTTCGAAAGATTGTTCTTTTATCTAGCAAACGCATGTTTTAAATTTTGAGAATAATGTTTATTTTTAGTATAATAAGGTTATACCATAGGTCGTTGGCAGATATGTTAAATTTTCAAACAAGATTTTGTATTATACAACACCCATTTTAAATCATATAATCATGCAGTAAAATAAATCAATACGTTATCTGGGAAACGTATGTTACAGAATTTTAATTTTAGTTTAAATAAAATCATTAAAAAAAATACATAAGTACAGGTGTTTCTTGGCAAAAATTGATCTTTTTGTGTATTTATTTTCGCACTTACAAACTAGTATATTTCAGATTTTTTACATTCTTATTTTGCTTAGACATTATTAATTTATACTTAGAGTTATAATTTTAAAAAGCTGGTACGGAAAATAATTAATCTTTCTCATTGGAATCGCCCTGTACGATTGTAAGAACATCTTTCGACGAAATATGGATTTTCGGCCGCTGGTTGGTTAAACGCCCTTAATAATTTCGGGAAAATGTAATAAAATATGATATAATTATATAAATTTGTGTAGAATTTTGTGCAATTATTCTTAATTGTGTTAAAAATGTTATTTGCTAATTTTATAATAATTTTTCACGTTATACGTAGCAATGTGTAATTTGAATCTCTGAAGCAACATAATTTATTATACCTATGTATGTATTTTTTTGTGATTATGTGGCCGGTGAGACTATGGAACCCCAATAGGGGTATGTTATGAGGCTGTAGGTAGTAGGGATGGAAAGGAAGGTGGGTAAGTACCTGGTTATTCAGAACCGTTTCAATTCTAAATTATGGTCTCACACCAGGGTGATACTGAGAATTTCTTCCATTCTAGAACGGGCGCCGCAAATATGCTATAAATTATCTTACATGAATAAAATTATGAATGGAGACCAATACTTTATTTAAATTTTTTAGTTCAAATAATGACAGAAATCACTGGAAGAGGAAACCGGGTGGTGTTTTTTCCATACAAACGTATTCCTCATTTCCCTCTCTGAATTTTGACACTAGAGAAAATATTTTTTTTACATAATATGAATATTGACCGCAAGCGTGTCGGTACGTTTTGATTTTTTTGATAAGTTACTTTTTATAGGAGTTATAACCCTTCAAAAATTGTTAAAATTGCCTTTTTTTAACGCCATCAACAAACGTTCAGTATACAAATTAGACGATGTATTTTTAAAAAAAGCAAAAGGTACAGACATAGAATGTTTTCTTCCAATACATTTGGTAAAAAAAATCTTGGAAATTGGTTCAGTTTTGGAGTAGAAAAATGAGGACTACAAAACCTCGATTTTGACAATTTTATTTAGGTATTATCAGGCTGAGGTGCATGTGTCCCTTTCTCTCAGTATTCGGGGGTGAGGGGGGGCGGAGAGGGTTTTGTTGAATACGTATACAGTCAACGAAGTGATGTGACATTCTCAATAATTATATCGATACACTAGTCCACTAGTGTTGTCATGTCCCGAGTTATCGATGTTTTTTTAAAATTATTTTTCTGTTTGGTGACTTATTTTGAGTGTGCCAATACTTACCGAGCTTATTTACTAAAGTTATTGTGACAAATTTAATTTGTTTACGTCAAATAAATTAATGGAAAAAAATTGAAAAAAAAACACCTGTTACAGACAGACCCCGAGATGATTCCGTTCCGTATTGCCGAGTTGGATATGGAACACAAAAATTAATTAAAATATTTTTTGATAACTTTTGAAGGTTGTACTCAACATAATATTATCCCTTTATAGGACACTTTTTTTAAGATACAACTACCGAACCAAAAAAAAACTTTTATATTTGACTAAATATATTGTTCTAGATTTTTTTTTCAAAAAAATTATATTTTACAAGAAAATGTGTGATGGTAAGTACATACACCACTGATCGTTTGATGGAATGCTGGTACAGCGTATGTTCAGTGGTACATGCATCTACCACATGTTGTTGAATCGATTATGTTATTATAATATCATATTATACAAATGAATATTGAAATCTATGTATAAGAGGCACCATATTGTTTATTGTGCTACATATTAGGTACATACACATAACTAGTTTAGTTTTTATTTAACTTTTTTAATACGTTATATTATTACAGAAAAATGCACTTTTGGGAATACCTCCTACATCACTTGACATTTTCAATCTTCTTCAATGATCTAATATTTTTTGTTTTTAAACGCTTTATTGTAAAAAAAATTACTGTTTAACATCTACACAATGAAATTAAAACAATTTATGGTCCAGACCTTTCCCTCGCCGGTAAATTTCTTGGTATGCGACCGTCAATTATTTCTGGTAAAAGGCATTGGTGGTAGAAATTTTCTAACAGTGGAACGATTTTTTGCCAGATTTCATCGTCCCTCTCAATTTTTTCATACAGCAAACCTTTTGGACTCCACACAACAAAATAACAATAATTACGACGAGTAATATGTAACTGGCCTTGTACTTGGTAGAAGTAATTATGATTCCGTTTTAATGTTAAATAATGGTCTTCCAATTTACAGTAATCAATTATCTTTTGTGCAATTCCCTCTTCTGGTGACATATTTGCTATACTATAAGGGCATTTAATTTCAATTATAGAATCCTCACCGATAAGGCCATCCGGACTTGCCGCTAAAAAGTTTTTGGTTTTATCGATAAATAGCCCACAAGCGGATACCTGAAAACTTGTTTTTTTTTTAAATTGCTCTATTGCTAGGCTTTCATTTTCTTTTCCATAATTTGTGGCCATAGTTCCTTTGAATTGTGAGTACAGTAAAGAGTTTAGTACTCCCGTAACTGAAGTTTTTTTGCCGAAGCTTATATATTTTTCCAAAGTTAGACGCCGTTATCCGCTTACGTCTTTCAATTGCCCACAGATTGTTATTGCTTTGGCCTACCGTATTCCGTTCGAGCTCTTCCTTATTGGTTGAAGATAATTCTTTGAGAAATTCCTCTTTTTTCGTTTCAAATATTTCAGGTGGCATATCTGGTTCTAATTCCAATTGACCATAATTTTCATCGGGCCCTGTAACTTTTTTTCTTTTTTCTGTCGTATTTTCATTATACTTTAGTTTTTTTTTTCGACACATTTGTTTATTCTCCTTCGAACGTCGTTTTCTCTCTATAAAGTGCTTCGTGTATTTGCCGGGACTGTGGCCTTGGATTTTCTTTTGTACTCTTGAATGGGTTGCCAATTCACTATTCCACGAAGTTACTGCTCCAAAACATCTTGCTTGGTAAGATCCTCTTGTAGTAAAATTTACCCTTTTTCCACCTATAAATTTGGCGATAACGTTGTTGAATTGCTCCACAGTGTTATTTGTCACGTCAATAATAAGACTTTCTGCATTTGCTATTAGAGACAATAAGAATTGTTGGATATCAGTCCATATTCCACAATCTCGAAGATCGCTTACTAAATTTGGATCATCAGTATACTTCTCCGGCTTGCAATAGTACGATGCACAATTTTTATGATCACCAAACACATGATTTGCGGTATTTTTTATGTCCATTTTCAAATTTTTTATTTTATCACTTTGTACTGTGTTTTCTTGCTCTTTCCTGTAATTTATTGCTCCAACTACAGCTCTTCTCATGCGTAAAACGTTTGCTTCAACCTTTTTCCTTATATGAACTGGTACAAAGCCTTTAGCGTTGTTGGTTTTTTTTCCAAGTGCTTTCATTTTGTTGCAAAAATTGCGGAGTAAGTGATTTTTGCACTCTATTTTTTGTACTATAAGGTTAGGACCATATGGCATTTGTTGCATTATTTTTTTCATGATGCTGGAGTCGCCATCACCAACTAGTTTGTTAAATTTCAATCCATGCATTTCCATGCTTCTCGAGAACCCTTCTGCTATAATGTGGGCTTCCATGGCATTAGCACTGTCACGCCAGTTTATGAAGCACCTGTGCTCAGAAGCAACTATGTGTAGTTTAGTAGCTCTAGCACATATGCAGCAGTATGAGTTTCGCACTCCCAGAAATAAAACCTTTTTAGTTCGTAGTCCAACTATGCACCCTGCGCCAGATGAGGAGCTAAATCCACTTTTGTACGACCTCTTTGCCCAGGAGCCATCTGCAACCACCGTTACCAAAGGATAGCCACCCTCGTCTACGTCACCGTTTAAAATGGCTAGCCTTTTTTCTTCTTCACCAGCTGCGATCATTTCTTCTAAGGCACATTCTTCAATTGTTGGCGCTAAACATTGTTCTATGTTCGTGTAAGTCTTACAATCCATATTTGGCATATTTAAAACCCCACAAATTTCATTCCATTGTGAATACCCATTTCCTGTACACATCACTCCTTCGACGACAGCAGTATTTATAGACATTTTCCGTTTCGGGTCTTCAGAGTGAATGTATTCTATTTTCTTGCACATTTTGCACTCGAAAACATACTGGCTTAGAAGACCATTTCGTCGTTCCTTCATAAATTTTAAATCGGAAAATGTGCAGTTGGTGTGTTCGTGCTTTATATTTGATATCTCCGAAAACAAATATTTTATATCCACAATTCTGCGACCTTCGAAATTATCGGTTTCATCAATATGGTCTGGTTCTATCACCAAATCATCAAGCGTTGTTGATGATGATGAACTTGCGTTTTCGTCTATATTTGGAGCAAATGATTCATCCATGGAAGTTTCATGCATTAGTGAAGATGTAGTTAAGTTTCCAAAAGTAGTATCGATGACATCCATATCCCTGTAAATGCAAATGATTTATTTGTTTAAATTTGTCCATCCCATTTTCCCGTTATACATGCTACATAATACACGGCTCTCATAGCATAAATCTTTAGGTTTTTCTCGTAAGTCGCTCACGTAAGAGAGTTATGGCAAAATTATCAATGTAAACGATACCCATTGGTAATTTTGCCATAACTCTCTTATGTGAGCAACTTACGGGAAAAAAAACTTTACGTACGTAAAGGTAACCTTAGGAAGGTTCAGTAGTAAGAGTGACAGGAAAGCGATATTTCGACTTACCTAGATGTCGAACGTGGTGCAACATGAATCTGTCGTTTGATACTAATAATCGGTTTTTTTCGTCTAGTAGATAAAAACAAACGTGCTTTGTTTCCATTTCTTTTACCCATTATTTATCTGTAAGAAAAAAATTTTTGAGTTGAAGGTAGGTAATATAGTAGTCGATTTTATGTAACTCAATTTCTAAATACACATATCTTATGCTACGTATATATTTGCGAATAGTGGCGTGCACAGAATTTGAAAATTGAAATTTCGGAAAAAAAATAATTTTCAGCTTCGACAACATCATTAATGTCGTATTTTCAATTTTAGGATTCTAGCCCACTGAAAAATCAGTGCACGCCACTCTTTGCGGACAGAGACGCGAGCTGAACCACGAATTATGGTAAAGGTACGAAGCAACCGCAAGCGGCGCAGCGTTTCGGGCAGTTTGCTTTTGCTTCGTTCCTTTCCCATAATCCGTTTTTCGGCTGGCGTGTGTATACGCAGCCTAAGACGTAGAATAATATTTATTATAGGTTACTAGATATGTTAACAAATGTACCGACTTGCACTAATGCACTTTATGCATACAGTCAAAACTGATGAGTTTACGTTATTCAGGGAGAGCCAAAAAACAACAACATTTTTAGCGATATTTATATGTTTAATTAAAAAAGGAAATTGTGTTGTAATATTGAGTTTTTATGAATGAATAGTTTATGTTTATAATAATAGTTTATGAATAATTTATGAATAGTTTAGTAGGTATCTACTCACCATATGTCCTATATGTGTAAATCGTGAGAAATGACCAAACAGATTTCAATATTCAAGGGGGTTTCAGGGTCAAAATTCGAAGGTCTGTATTTGACGTAGAATAGTTTCCAGTAAAAAGGCTAGTCAAAAACAGTAGAGTGATGCAGCCAGCGAAAAATAAAAACACTATACAATCACAAAGTACGTGATGTACCTACTGCGCCTATGCTGCCGTTTTATAAAAAAAGATGGTATGAATCTCCCGATATTACTAAACCAAAACAGCGTGCATCTTACTTAACTAATAGTAACAAGATGAATGAACTATGAGCGCAGAAGATATCTATTATATAGGAATACGCACGCTCAAGTCGCGACGCGTATTGACTTATCTGTTGCAGCAGGCAGCAACCTGTATACACGCACCCACAAGTCTCATTGACTTGTGCGTGTGCAGAAGATGAGCTCGGAGCAGGCAGTCACATGTATTTGTAGTAAGTAATAATAATAATAAAGTTAAGTACAATACAATATTAAATAATGTAGACCTCGCTATTTTATTACGAATATGTACCTAGGCACCTACTTAATTTTTGGAATAAATGAATAACAGTAAATGAAATAATAAGAACGCGAAGTCGCTGGCGGGCGCGGCGCGGCGATTCGTGCTTCCAACACCTGCAGCCACGCACACACACGCATTGGGGTTCACCAATACACCGATAGCGCTTTTGCTGTCCCCGCTGAGATGAACGAAATAGAAATAATTTTTACAAATACCTATCGTTAAAATTTCTCGGCGCTCCTGCGCGCTCTTAAAGGAAGTCAAGTACGACCCTTAACGCCCTGCATATCGTAAATCATTCGTCATATAACTACTATCTACCAACCGATAAAAAAATGGTTACATTAGATTATCAATCATTTTTAAAGATTTTTCATTTTAACTGAAATATTTATATTTTTTGTATGATAGCAGAGTTAGAAATCTAGGTATTTTGTGTGTATTAGAATACTAAAATGCTTCCAATAAATATTGTCGAATTACATCAAAGTAGCAAAAAACATAACACCTCGATATGCAATTTTGTTGCGCGTAATATCGCTAAGTGAGAGAGCTTTCCGTCTTTTTGTAGCTACGAAAGATACCCCACTCTATCCCCTTTCCCATTTCCCCACCACCCCCTCCAGCATCCCTTCTGGCGACACTCTGCGTCATTTGATTAAATCTACTTCAAGTGCCGAGGATCCTTAGTGCTTTTGTTCGTAGTATTGTTCTCTTCACAATCGTTATCTAGGAACTTTATAGTCCGGTTGATAATGAATTCTCAGCATTGTTCTCTGGTATCAGATATGTTCAATCACTCTATGTGTACAATTATATTACATTTACTGTAAAATTGTCCAGACTTACATTGTTATATAGAAGGCATATATAATGTTATCGATCAGAGAAATTTAAAATGCTGTTATATACAAATTGTTATTTGTTCAAGAGAGCGAAAAGAAAGTTTTATAATTTTTATTTTTTTCAAAAAATCATATCGCCTGTTTTTAAAGACCTATAATTATAATTTTTTATTATAAAATAACATTGCATAGATCTTTCAGAATACTTAACTATTTTTTTTTTAATTTTCTTAAATGTCAGTATTCAATTATTTTTTTAATTTTTCAGAAAAAAAATCCTCTTAAAATGCATGTCGTATTTTTCTAAGAATTTTTCGACAACACAGATCGAAAGAGAAAAGAAAAACGGAGAAAGATGACATATTTAATTAATTTTTGAATTTATTGTGCTTTACATCATTTCATATTTCTGCTATCGTTATGTATTTGACTCCTTTAAGAATAAAAACTTTTAAGAAATGTTTGGGCCAATGTGTTTCAAACGCACGCATTTGATTGAACCATAAGAGCATGATGACCGCTAATCATAATTTGATTAAAATCTGAATCGGGCCGAGAATTGAAGAGCAGGGACCGCTCAAATGGTCACATATGCCGAAGGTTGTGAGACTAGAAAGCAGAAATATGTTATAGAATTAAAAACTTTCAAACGAAAGTTTTTAATTCTATAACATATTTGCCTGCGCCTATTAAAAACTTTCAAACGACGAGCTCTAGCGTCGTATTTCCAGCTCGCTACGTCACTTCAATTATGAGTTATGAAATTTAGAAATATCCAAGAAATTAGATACGTTTTTAGATTTTCACGGCCAAAAGTATTATCGTTATTTGTTTTTGGGGTGCTATGCCGTGTTGCGCTACCTCCTTCTTTAGCCAACGTTTCGGACAGCTTTGCAGTGTCGTCAAACACGGCATAAAAACCCAAAAACAATTAACGAAAATCCAAGAATTTTTTAAAAAAAATAAATGATTTAGAAAATTTTGTTTTTCCTTTCAATGTTTTTCATTTGTTGGAGAAGGAATAAGGTAAAAAAATGACTTTTGTAACTCAGGCGAAGACAGGAAATAAATTTTAGTGGGTAAGATTTTTTCCTACAAGATTTCAGTATCCTGACAGTTGTGGTCGTTTGACGGCCGGCTAGTCCAGCGGTAAGGCTCTTGACTCGCAATCCGAAGGTCGCGGGATCGAATCCCGGCATGTCAAATAAATTTTATTTGATTAATTTCTCAATTTATTCATTTAAAATAATACATAGTATACATACTTGCACTCCAGAGTGAAATATACTCTCAGTATCGCCCTGATGTAAAACCACCATTCAGAATTGAAACGTTGCTTCAAATGCCATCAGCCGTGTTTGATGTAGCCAGGTACATCCCCACCTACCTCTTCCCTATCTCCTTCCCTCCCCACTACCTTCAGCCTCACAACATATCCTAATTGGGGGTGCCGTAGTCTCACTGGCATCAGACGGGAACAGTTGGGACTTGGGACTGTTGTGCGGTGTTTTCTCGTAGTAATTAGTTTATTTTATTATCTTTGGTGACAAAATAGGTAGGTAGCGCAATTCTAATTCATGTTATTGCAAAATTCATTCAAATTCAATAAAAATATGGTGTGTTTTCTACCAAGAAGTTGATGCTTTCTTTATCTTACCCAAATATGAAAGCTGATCGCTTCTAAGGCCATTAGTGGACGGAAGAGCTTCCGACAGATAAAGAGGAGAGTGTGTCCCGGCGCACAATTAATCACTGCTGTCACACCCTATAATGGCTGAAGTTCTGCGCGGCCCGGCCCCAGGCCCCCAGCTTTCCTCTATACACCACCACGCTTAAGGAACTTTGTCTGAAATAACACCCCCTTTCTGGAGGTGTATTTATTGAGGTTATGTCTGGTGTCATTTTTTCTTTAAAAGGGAAAAGAAATATTTTCTTATTTTTTAATTTCTCGTATTTTAAACTGATTGTTTTTCTATTTTAAACTGATTGTCTTTCTATTTTAAACTGATTCTTCAATCTTTGCAAATTTCTTTTGTGGCGTCATTTTTTATTTGGTTTTCAAAAGTTCAGTCGTTCTGAAATTTTACGGTTATCCAAACTTTTTTCATTTTTCATTTCTATTATGACCTACGATTCTACGATTACCTATGTACATTGAAATATACTTACCTCATTATATTTATTTCACAGTGGTTCAATTTTTCTAAGAGGTTTTTTGGAATTTTTTTTATTTATTTTTGACTTAATTCATATAATATTGAAAGTCAATTGCTTGTTTTATAAATACACCTAAAATCTCACTGTAAATTTTAAACTTTAAATTGCATTTTCAAAACCATAGTCAGTTTTGTAAATATAACTTAGAGTTTGGCAGTGTGTCGTTTGTGTTTAATATAAGAAAATTCGTTTAAGATTTGCAAGCAGGCACCTTATTGTGTGATAAATGCATTACGTTGGGGTGCGACTGAACGACGGGTAATGCGGTATGTATTTTCTTTGATGGGCTCAAAGTGTCAACACTATAAAAGGGGAATTAAATTTCAATTTAAATTTGCATCCACAAGATAGTTTTCAACAAAGCTATTCATGTAATATGTAGATGTAGATGTCTTCTCAACTTCAAATGTATTTTACTTTTTTTGTACCTATACATAAGCATTTACTATATGCTCATAATATATTCTTTATCATTCCTTTTTTGTACGAGTATTACTTTTACAGGATCTCATTGTTTGCTTTGTTATTTACACATCAACTTGTATTTTCTGTCTTTGTTATTTTACACGCTCGTGCTCTTTATTACTTACTCAATTTTCATTTCTCATATTACACCATAGGTATATTTTATACTTTTTTACTTTAAGTTATACCACGTAAAAGTAAAAAGCGGTATTGATTAGATTTTGTTTTTAATAACATAATGGGTAAAACCTCAAATTATAATATTTAATCGTTGATGACAATATTAGCGACCCTCAAACAAAAATTTGAAACAGAAAACGATTCTGCTATTTTTTCTTTTTCAAAATATCTTTTGTGTCGCCAATATTGTTGAGTTTTTAGTTGAGTTAATACAAAATAAAATTAAAAAGTATTCATATGTATTAAACGCCCAGAAAATTAATAGATTTGAATTTAGTCGGTGATAAATATGAAGGTAGGTATGTATTTCTAAATGATTATATTAGTAAAATAAAATACTGTTTTGTTTAAAACCACGAGTTTAAACAAAACAGTATTTTATTTTATTAAATATGTCAAACCACAAAGTGATTGCTTTCTACAATAAGATTATATTAGTTTAATTTACTGTGTATTTTGCTGTACCTATATAATAATAACAAATAATAATAGCATTTATTCAGACAGTAAATTACATTGTTTATAATTTTTATAACACTTATCATGCATCGACTCCCTGTCTGTATGTTACTAGTTGACAAAAGCCTCCTCCAACTGTCGCCATTTCTCTCTATCATTAGCTACTCTTGTCCATGTACCACCTGCTATGGCTTTGATGTCGTCAACCCACCGTCTTCTTGTCACTTGTGAACCAATTCATGACTAATTTTGACCATTTTTCACTTCCTCTGATTGTGTGGCCAGACCATTACCACTTTATCTTTTTTTATTGTTTTTATGAAATCTTTTGTTCTTATTTGTTTCTTAATGGTTTCAATGTATCCATATAATAAATGATTAATTGATTAAAGACGAATATACTAATTATATTTCATAATTTAACCTGATTAATCCTTTACCGACCAAACTTAGTAAGATACCTGCCTACTTACCTAAAAGAAAAAATAAATAAATTCATTGCCATAAAGCCATTCTAAATGCAGACAAGTTCAAACTTACTAAATTTACACGAATAGGTAATATCCTCTCAACATGAAAGGTGCCCATTATCCATCTGTGGTTTTGATGCTTAATAATATATTCAAATGCCTCAACCCACGGAAACTTTGAATGTGCCTTAGCAGCACCTCCTTCATATTGATCCTCCCGTCTCGAGAAACCTCCCCCCGTCCCCCTAACCCCAAGTCACCCCCCCCCCCCCGGCAAGACCTAACCCCTTAACTACCCTCGCCTGAGCTACACCCCTGCTGGCCTTTTCTTAACTGTCGAGGTGTTGGTTGACCCCCCCCCCCCCTCCTACCCCCTGCAGAGGCAGAAAGGCCTACCCAGTGAAAATCCTTTCGTTCACTTCAGGGGCGTATTCGTACATTTGTAAAGATGTTGAATTTATTTATTTGAAAGGAGTTTTTTTTCAGAAAAAACATTAAAATTGATTTAAGATTTTCACGGCCAAGATAATTTTCGTTATTTTTTTGCGGTGTTATGCTGTGTTGCGCTACCTCCTGCTTAATCCAACGTTCATCATCAGGGCAGATGAGTAATTGATATTTACACTTACAATTCACTGTAACGCTGTCTTAAACATTGGCTTAAAAAGGAGGTATCGTAACACGGTGTAACACCCCAAAAAAAAGTAATGAAAAAAAATGCTTCAAAATTTCATGACGATAATAATAATTGGATAAAATTTTAAAGAGCCGCTTTCGCGAAAACTTACCTCAAGGGCGATACCTACCTACCTGTTATAAAATGGAACTCACATTAACATGATACTTAGATATAAAATTTAGCAAAATAATAGAAATACCTCTCATGTAACTTATTGGGAGGCGGGTGTGGGTACCACCGCCCCGGGAACCATTTATTGGATAACCAACACCCCTGCGATATGTTGCCCGAAGTAGTTTGCTACATTTGGTTACAGAAGCGGGTGCCTGAGTTCACTAGGTGAAGTGTGTTCAGATCTTGGCGGTGGATGCGCGTGCCCACCGCTGCGTGGCGGATCAGATCGGGATGGGCCGGTTTGGGCTGGTCACTGAACACACTGATATCAAATTCCAATCCATCCCACATACATTTTTTCCGTCCCAGAACTTCCTTTCCTAAAAATACCCTCCACACAGCATGGCCAAAATGACAAATAATTGCACGAATTAAGCACAATAAGTACTTCTCTTCTTCATCTTCTTCTTGTGCCTTGTACGTTTACCGGACGTTGGCTATCATGTTGGCTATGCGGACTTTGTTTACTGCGGCCCGGAACAGCTCTACAGTAGACTGGCCAAACCACTGTCAGGTTTTTCAGCCAAGAGGTTCTCCTCCTCTCATCACTTGAGACATCTAGAGTTCTAGAGTAATAAGTGCGTAGCATCCCTGGTCGTGATCTCCAGAAGTCGCAGTCAGGATGTAAGTCTGCGCTGCTTTGGTGGCTTCCTTCAGTTCCACGCCAAGGATTAGCTTACTTTTTTGTGAGAGATTGAGGTTATCCTTGTTAGTAAAACATTTGTCTTGCACTGAATATGGTTGTTACTTCGTTGACTGGCAATTAGTATTAAATAGAGAACTTAATTGAGTCCAGAAATGCGAGAAGAAGAATGACTTTACAAAATACAAGAAGCTTATTTATAAACAGAAAGAGAAAGTTTTACGTGACCACAGACAAAAGAGATTATAGAAACAAATTCATAGCAATATTTTAGTAAGAGGTGGCATAGACATGAAAAGTTAAGGTAAGAGGCTCTACACATCGAGATTAAGTAAATGAGAAAAATAAAAGTGTTCAGTGCTAAATGAGTTTAAATATAAAATAGGGCAATCACAAACAGAACACACAACAATAAGTACGTAACAAGAAAATGTAACTAAATTTTAAAAAATCAATACCAAAAGTTTTCATAATTTATTCATTTATATGGATTGATACTCGTATATTTCTTACTCGATCCTCTAATAAACAAACAAATTCAAAGCTGTTCAAACGCTCCACCCCTTGCGCTTAAATCTAGCTCTAGTTTCCCACCCTTCAGAGTCCCCTCTCCCACCTCCGTTCTACCACCCTCCATACCCCAGCAGAACAAGAACAGCAAAGCTCTCGATAATTCAACTCGAAGATATCTCCCAAATACCACCGCCTCTGCGAGAACGTAGAACTAGGTACTCTGCTACCTACTGCTGGAATTGGATGTTGGAGCAATCTATTGCAGGTGTTTCAAACATTGATTAGTTCTCATCTCTTGGATATCTCGAGAGGAGAATGACATTTGCATAAAACTTTGGACAATCGTAAGTTCAAATATTAATAATTGAAAAGTAAAATATTAATAGATATAATAATGATATTTTTCCGGAAAAAAATAAGAGTTAATGCCCGGCCACGCGTTGCTCTGGTTAACCAAACATAACGCTATCTACTGGATGGTTACCCAGCCAAGATAGACATGTGTTGTGTCGATTAACTATGTCGATTTAATTTTTGTCGGAATTTTAGCTTGGGGTGACACTTATTCTAGTGCCCTCGACCCCATCATTAAAGCACAAAAACTAATAATAAAAATAATACTTAAACTTCCTCTTACCACCAGCACCGATACGGTCTTCAACACCTTCAACGTTATGGACATTAAACAGCTCTACGCAAGATCCATCTTAGTTAATTTACATAAAAACAACATAACCCTATACAAAGCAACACAAACGATACACAATACCCGAGCCAAAAACAAAGAACTCCTCCAAACTCCCTTTTCTAAAACCACCTTTGGACAAAGACACTTTAAATACATAGCTTGCAAACTACACAATACACTACCAGCTACGATTAAACAAACCGAATCAATGACCAAATTCAAACAAGTTATAAAGAAATGGATTATAAGTACTGGTCATCACACTATTGCAAACGTCTGTAAAATAAACTACAAATAGACAGAAATATCCATCTACATACGTCCTTACCCATATAAAACAAATTCAAATTATAAAACCCTAAATAATCTAACTCCATAAATAGATTTGACAGGATTTACTACTGTACTGTATCTCTTCCTTTATTTATAAGAAAACTCTCTTTATGTGATTTACCCACACTTTCAATCATCTTTATGTTTAATTGTAAATTATATTACTCTTATATATGATATTCAATTATATACCTCTACTCCTGTCTCAACACAGGTATACCCTAGCGAGACAGGTATCGAATAATATATTGTAAACATCACGTATATAGATCAATAAAAAAAAATATATTTTTATAAATAACTCATATCGCCATCTTTTAGAAACCTTTGACAAAAAATTTATGAACATTTAATTCGCAATAATAAATATTGTGGTCAATAATCGAGATGAAAACTATCTTATATTTTAAGTTGGACCAAATTACACATAGTAAGTCAAATTTCATCAAAATCCGGGTTTATATCGAACAAACATCGTGACGCGAGATTTTTATATACTTATATATGGGTACTAAGTGAAAGTGAAATTGAAAAATCACTGAATATTGTAGATAATTGTAGAATTTGTGAAGCAGAACGAATTAGTAAAAAAAATATTTCCCTCGGGATCAGGGCTTTCAAAAACAAACTTTGTCGATTTTAATGACGATCAGAAATTAACATTTCGATTAAGATGGTTAGTAAACTTTAAAAATTACGACATCTGTCAAATATTTTATCAAAATAAATACACAATTGTTAATCAATAAAATATTTTGGCACCTACTTAGCACTTGAAATCAGATCGAATTTCTAAAATCAATTCAAATCTCAGTTCTAAATGTCATAGAAGTTTTTAATCAACTAATTTTTCATAAATGATTGCATTAATTTGTGCAAATTACGTTTGTAATTCTAATAATAAACCGTTTTTACTACAAGAATACATCGAAGATTACGTTTTTACACGTGTCGTGTTACATCTTTAATTTCGAAACAACTTTTCTAATTCAAAAATTGCAATAAATAATACGATTTCTCCTGTAATTTTATGTTCGAAATAATGATTTTTCGTAGTTCGATTTCGGTTTCGTTTTCGGTTTAGTTATCAAAAATAAAATATTATCGTAGTAACACTATATTGTTCTGCTTTCGTTTGAAAGACATTTCCACTATTTAAAAAAGAAAATATTATGCTCTAATTGAAGACGAAGATAACATTAATAAATCTAAATGAAACATCAAAAATAACAAGATACAGAAAAATAAAAAATTAACGGTTCCGACTGGAACTCGAACCCAGGATCTCTTGTCTTGCCGGGACACAGCGCCAGCGTATAACCAGAGAACACAAGAAATACGTCATTTTTAAATCAGTGTTGAATTCAATTGACTCTTTTCCACAAAAAATTATAAATTGGTATCGAAAGATTTTTCTTTTATCTAGTATACGTAAGTTTTAAATTTTTAGAAAAAATGATATTTTTTAGTATAATAAAGTTATACCATAGGTCGTTGGCGGATTTGTAAAATTTTCAAAAAAGTACATTTATTATACAACACCCATTTCAAATCATATAATCATGCAGTAAAATAAATCAATACATTATCTAGTAAACGTATGTAACGAATTTTAATTTTAGTTTAAATAAAATCGTAAAAAAATATATAAGTACATGTGTTTCTTGACGAAAATTGGTCCGTTTGTGTATTTATTTGCGCACTTACAGACTAATATATTTCATTTTTTTTTACATTTTTATTTTACTGAGACATTATTAAAAAATGTTGAATACTTATGATCAAAAAATAATTTTAAAAAGTACATAATTTTAATGGTTTTATCAACACGCCTTTCCGCGTTTTTGGATGTAGGTATAAATTAAAGCAAATTTGGAATGAAATAAAATCGATATTGAGTTATAATTTTAAAAATCTGGTACGGAAAGTAATTAATCTTTCTCATTGGAACCGCCCTGTACGATCGTAAGAATCTCTTTCGTCGAAATGTGGATTTTCGGCCGCTGGCTGGTTATACGCTCTTAACCAACTCGGTCATTGGTACTTATTATCTAATACTTGCATATTATTATCATCGTGGATTATTTCAAATTCACATTTTTTCTGCGTCTTGTTCTGTTTCATGTTTTCTTTAGATTTATTAGTATTATATTCTTCTTCAATGATATATTGCATTTATAAGCATAACCTTCAAAAGTTATCCAAAATATATTTCAGTAAAAATTGTGTACGCTCTAATTACCCACTTTTCTTTGTTTGTGAGATTATTATCTTGTATAACTCTTATTATTAAATATTATATTTAGTTGATTTGAGTCTTGAAAAACTCGTAACCTTAGACGACTCACAAGTAATATAATAAAGTAACAATAAATAACCCCTTAGTTTAATAATTGAATACGCCGGGCTGTGGTTTAATAACCCAGATATTTGGTATTCTGGATGGTGACCAATCCAATAATTAATATGCAATCCAGAATATACGAGCTACCACAACTTGTAGAACCGCTGGAGCACGGGCACAAGATAGCGGAGCAAGGTTTTGCAGACTCAGCCTTTATTGTTTGCATAGATCTAGCCTTCTCAAACTTTATTAATGTTATTGTCATTGTTTCGGGGATTTAATTTTATAAGACATTTAAAACTTTGATTATTTTTTTGTTTTTTTTTTTACATTAACTCTACACATGAGGCCCTGAGGAAAATAATTTCCCTCAGGGCCTATGTCATCTTTGAGGATGCTGTGTGGAGGGTCTTTTTGAGGAAAGGAAGGAGTGAACATGGGTCTTGAAGAGACCCATGTTGTAGGAGGGAGGAAACACAGAGGCCGGTAAATCGTTCCACATCATAATAATAATAACGATAACGATTAATAATAATAACGATAATTTGTAGAGCGCCGTTTTGTGAAAAATCACCTCATATGGTATTGATACGTGTAATACGTAATTCGCACCTCATTGACTGAAAAAAATCTTTGAAAATATTTATCTATTCTGGATTTAGATTTTTTACATTAGCTCCACATAGAAGGCCTTGAGAAAAATTATTCTCCTCAGGGCCTGTGTCATATTTTGGGAATGCTGTGAGGCGTATCTTTTAGGAAAGGAAGTTCTGGGAAGGTAAAAGCCGTGAGGGGTGGGTAGGAATCTGGGTAGCAGTGCGTCCAGGAGTGAAAGACGTTTGAAACCATCCATACCACTGCGGGGCAAGGCTATGTTCCAAGAGAGTCCTTCTGGAGAGATCAAAGGTCTCCCTCAACCAGTCTCTCCACATCCGATTTGCCATACAATTGGTTGGCAGACGCATACACCGCCAAAACCTGGATAACTCGAACATTATATGGACCCGAAAAAATTTTGCGAACCATTTGAGATTACGCATCATTTTTATAAATATCTAAAAAAATTATTTTGTAAGATGGTACAATTTACAAAAACATAATTTTTCAAATTGCAAGCAAGTTATCGTGCACGGCGAAAATTTACTTTTCCAAAGGCGAAAACGTAGTAAATATTTATAAAGTATGTGGATATTTAAGTACCTACTTACAAATCTTTTGATTTCAGAGAAAATTTTGGTTGTGATCCAAAATAAGATAAAAATAAAAATAAATAGTTTATGGACTTCTCGATTCGTTTTAGCTTGAAGTATATCGCCAAATAATCTGATAAAGAAGAAATTTATTTTTGGCAATGATTTACTGTATTCAGATTTCTAATTTATATTCGTTAATTAGGTAGATTAGATAGGTAGGTAACCCATAATAAACAGTTTAATATTTACCTAATAACATGGAAATATTTAGAACTAAGAACACACGGGATATGTTTCTTTTCAGTAAACTTACTAGAGGCCAGATACGTTTTTAGATTTTCATGGCCAAAAGCATTTTCGTTATTAGTTTTTGGGGTGTTATACCGTGTTGCGCTACCTCCTTCTTTAGTAGGTGTTTCGGACAGCGTTGCAGTGTCCATCATCAGTGCAGAGCCTGCAGATCCAACAGATCCAACAGATCCAACAGATCCAACAGATCCAACAGATTACTAAGGGCCAGTTTTTTTCACAGAATTTTAAAAATTCATCAATTTTTTTTTTCAGTCTGTGTGAAATTTCTACTCAAGTTCTGTAATTATTTCAGTTATTTTAATCATCTGGCCTGTTGTGACATTATAACTGAACTTGAATTAGAACTTCCACTGAACTTGAAAATTAACATTGAGATTAATTAGAGGAATTTTTAAAATTCTGTGAAACAACTGACCATTACAATTTCTATTTTAAGAATGTTACTACCAAACTTTAATTGAATCTAACTTATGCAACTTCGGGACCTCACTCGTAATAATATTCACACCAAGACCTCAAATTGCAATCGATATATACCTAATAATTAATAATAGTGTTGGCCCTTTGCAGACAAAAATGTACACCAGCAAATAATGAACCGTCAGAATTCCAATTAGTTCACACACTTCAGTACCCAGTGAGATACACACACACAGTACACAGCACACAACACACAGCATGCAGCAAGCAGCACACGGTAAGCACATTCCTCTAAGCATGTCCACCCAGATTGCTGGTTTCAAAAGCCATTTGACTGTCTTCAGATATGACCAATATCTATGTAGAAAGCTAGAAATTGCCAGATCCTGAGTGCTGTCATCATGAAATAATGATTTTCCTTTTTTTATGTGAATACCGTATAAGAATCCTAACTGCTCCCAGCCACCTGGAGCCAGTGAGACAATGGCATCACCAACTGTGGTATGTTGCTAAAATTAAGTGGACGGGAGAGTAGATGGGAAGAGGTAGGTGGGAAAGTACTTGGCTATCCAGATCTAGTCATCAAACACGGCTAAAGCCATTAGAAGCAACGTTTCATTTCTGAATGGTAGTTTTACACCAGCGCGATAATGAGAGTATTTTCCACTCTACCGTGCCGCAAATATACCATTTATTATTTTAAACTAGCTTTTGCCCCCGGCCCAAATTCTAAGAAGCAGTGACAAAATTCATAAATCATAATATAATAACACCTAAAATTCAATTTCTAGTCTTGTATTTTTTTTTCTAATTATCATAATTTTAAGCAGGGCCGAAATGCCCGGGCATGAAATGTCACACATGCCAAATGCCAAAATGGTACACATTAGGGATACATTGCTGTAAAAAAATATTATGTTGCTTGTGCAATGATGGGGGACTTAGCTAGCAGAGGATTGAACTCGCGACGCCTGAGTGGGAATCCATTTTACACTCGGCTGATATGTTTTAAATTTTATATTGGTTTTAGAAGATTGTGGTAAAATTAAATTTTAAAGGTTTTTATATAGGTACTACATTGTTCGGATACTGAAAGTCCGAAAAAAAATAAAAAAATAAAAATCGAAAGCGTTTGTTGGTTTTCCCTCTGATCAAGAAAATTTTTGCAATGTTTATGATTATAACGGGTCCCCGACTCTGGTCCCGGACCTGATTTTAAAAGGGTACAACCAGAGAAAACCAGAAATATGTCATTTTTAGATCAGATTTTAGACGTATTGACTCTTTTCCACAAAAAATTATAAATTAATTTCGAAAGATTTTTCTTTTATCTAGTAAACGTATATTAAATTTTGAGAAAAAATGTCTATTTTTAGAATAATAAGATTATACCATAGGTCGTTGGCAGATTTGTTAAATTTTTACTAACACCCATTTCAAATTATATGATCATGCAGTAAAATACATCAATACATTATCTGAGAAACGTATGTTACCGAATTTTATTTTAGTTTGAATAAAATCATTAAAAAATATATTCGTCCATGTGTTTCTCGGCGAAAATTGGTCCGTTTGTGTATTTATTTGCGCACTTACAAACTAATATATTTCAGATTTTTTTTACATTCTTGTTTTACTCAGACATTATTGAAAAATTATAAATACTTACGATCAAAAAATAATTACAAAAAATACATAATTTTAATAATTTTATCTTCACGCCTTTCAGCATTTTTGGATGTAGCTATAAATTAAAGCATATTTGGAATTAAATAAAATCGATATTGAGTTATAATTTTTAAAAGCTTGTACGGAGACTAATTATTCTTTCTCATTGGAACCGCCCAGTACAAGCGTAAGAACATCTTTCGACGAAATGTGGATTTTCGGCCGCTGGCTGGTTAAACGCCCTTAAGTATAGGTACATTTACATCTCGATTAGTATCGAAACCCTGTTTTATTTCATGTGACTGAATAAATTCGCTAATCGAAAGAACGTTATTTACTTAGATGTTTAAAAAAACTTATAAGTCGAAAAAAAAAATCAAAGCAAAAATGCTTTAAATCTGTGGAACGGCATTATAACGATGGCAAAACAATCACAGCAAAAATATGAATAACTGTACATAAGTGTTATTCGCAAGTGTACTAATGATCTCCATTATAAACATAAAATGTTAAATGATTTGACTTTACGTAAAACGTTTAAAACAAATAAGATTGACTGTAGAACGGTAAAGCAGTGATATAAAGGAAAGCGGAAAATTTGGAAAAAATCTTACAGAGCGAAGAAAAAAACAATCGCAGCAAAAATATGAACAACTGTATTGTGTTGTGTGTTATTCGCAAGTGTACAAATGGTCTCCATAATAAACATAAAATTTTAAACGATTTGATTTTTCGCGAAATGGTAATAGGTACAATTTTAGGTTAAACAGTTATATAAAGAAAAAAGACAATTTAAAAAAAAAATCTATCAAAACGAAGAAAAGAACAATCACAGCCAAAATATGAACAACTGTAGTATGTTATGTAATGTGTTATTCGCAAGCGTAGTTACAAATATTTTTTGATCATAAACAAAAATTCACAATAAACAATAAAATTAAAAGTTTTTATTATTTGCAAAATGGTATAACAATTAAAGATAAAACAGTTATATAAGAGAGAGCGACAAATTTAAAAATAAATGTAACAAAACGGAGAAAAGAACAATCACAGCAAAAATATGAACAACTGTAGTGTGTTATGTGTTATTCGCAAGTGTACAAATGTTCCCCACTTTCCAGGCGACAGAGTGGACACTGGACAGCTCAGTCAGGGGTGTAATTCAACTATGATCATGTAAGGAAATTGATTTTGCGGTTCCTCGAACAGGGGCGGAGTCTGCTTCTTTGAAGGCTGCTGCGCGAGGGTGGATCAGGGTGCCCGTTGCGCCAGGGGTGTAGCCTGTATGCAGGTGCTATGCATAATCCTATTATTGCGATGATTATAATTCTAATCACTATACGTTTAGAAGGCACGTTACATTGGCTGATAATTGAGAAAAAAAAATAAAAAAGATGAAGGTTGAATGCCTAAGACGTTTTTTTACTATCATCCTAATATTCTTGGGTAAATATAC
Source organism: Limnephilus lunatus (assembly GCA_917563855.2). Classification (NCBI taxonomy): domain Eukaryota; kingdom Metazoa; phylum Arthropoda; class Insecta; order Trichoptera; family Limnephilidae; genus Limnephilus; species Limnephilus lunatus. Next base: position 11,278,922 of record OU830602.1, on the reverse strand, counting down.
TATGTAGAAGTGTTTTTGCTGACAACTAGGTAACACTTTTATTTATGATTTCAAGAATTGCTAGAAGAACTTGATTGATACTTGATTCATTCTATATATAGGGTGTTAATTGATATACTTGACTTACTTTACCCAGTGTATCCTGACATTATTTTGAGTAAAAAATTAGTCAAAATAATTAGTGTAAATGAAATTTTGATCTCCGGTGGTATTTTTGATTTTTTTTAAACTATGCGGATAGGTGACGATATGCGGAAGATTTTTTTTGTATTTGACTTTGAAGGAAAAATTTTTGGAAAAAAAGGTCATCGATAAAGCCACCGGAGATTAAAATTTCATTTACATTTTTTACTCCAAATAATGTCAAGGATTACTGGTAAGTACGTCCCTTACACCCTGAAAACATATATTTTTTAACACTATTTGAAAAATTCCTGTTATGGTAACTTTTTTTAATATATCATTGAAGAAGGCGATAATACTTATAAATCTAAACAAAATATGAAAAATAACAAGACACAGAAAAATAAAAATGTAACGATCGCAACTGGGACTCGATAGAACATTAAAAATTGAATATTCATTTAGACTTTTAGAAAAGGTCAGTGGGTGTCGCATACCTACAAATAAAACCTGATTTGTTTATCCGATATACTGTCTGGGTTACAAACAAACAAAAAACTTTGTGATCATTTAAAAGGTACCTAGTAGCCAAAAATATGGGAAAAATTGGTATTAATGTAATGTTGAATTCTAAATATAAGATCGACAAAAATAACTTTAAAATGGGTCCCAATGGCCGAATTGGTAAAGGGGTTTGCCCTGTTAAGGCAAGAGATCGCCGATACTTTAGTCTCAGTTGCGACCGTTACATTTTTATTTTTTAATCTTTCTGTGTCTTTTTATTTTTGTTTTTTTCGTTTAAATTTATTAATATTATCTTCTCCAATGATATATTACACTGATGGGTATAACCTGTTATAGTTCCCCGGCAGGGAATTATAAATTACATTTAAAAGAATAACATGTATGTAAAAGATTAAATTTCAGGGAATGTGATTGTGTTTGTCCAGTTCTGTTAGCTTTTTTTTAAGGGCGAGACTGGCCGTTGGACCAGGCTAGCAGACTGTAGAGCCTTGGGAATTATACACTTTATAGTCAATTCCAGGATAGAAATGATAAACGGTATTCATTGAGAAATCAAAATACATTTATAAATTAAACATTTGAACAGTGTTTAATATGAAAACAAAATAACAGTAAATGGTAGCTTACCCCCCTGGATCGACCAAAATCAATAACTAGCTATCTAATTAAAACTTCACCGACAACAACGAAGAATTGATAAAAAATTTGGGTGGACATCCGCTCCAGTAAAATGCAAGAACTCCGCCCAGGGAGTTTGTTTTCTATCATCCGTGATCCATCGAAGAGCCTGCAGGTGCAACGGTTTGACGGCCGGCGTAGCGCAGCGGTAAGACGCTTGATTCGCACACCGAAGGTCGCGGGATCGAATCCCGGCGTGGCAAATAAATTTTATTTGATTAATTTGTGTTATTTCACAATTTATCCATTTAAAAAAATTATATGTAGTATATTTGCGGCACGTTCCAGAGTGGAAGATACTCTCTGTATCGCCCTGGTGTAAGACCACCATTTAGAATTGAAACGTTGCTTAAAATGGCAGTAGCCGTGTTTAATGACCAGATCTGAATAGCCAGGTACTTCCCCACCTTCCTCTTCCTTATCTCCTTCCCCTCCCCACTACCCTCAGCCTCACAACATACCCCAATTGGGGATGCCATAGTCTCACTGGCTTCAGACGGGAGCAGTTGAGACTCTTGTGCGGTATTCAGGTAAAAAAAAAAAAAAAAACGGTTGTCAGAACAAATCCTTTTCCATATACTTTGTAATAGTTAACAATCAAAATAATCAATCCGACAGACAATAGATTATTGGAATCTCCAAGACTTGCAATTAAAATCTTATTAAAATTTTTATGTTATTCTCCTCGGTACACGCGTTCGACATTTCAAAAAAATGATTCATTTTGATTAAAAAAGAAATACACAACAACGAGTCTCATGTAAACTCTAAATATCGTTAAGACATTTTACTTATGGCATTATGCCATATAAAATACGAAACGAATACGAAAATACGATATTACTTTAAGTAAACGTTTTTAAATGCTTTACATTATTAATATGGAAAAATCACGTTGACTCTCGGAATACTGTCTACCTCCAAGGCAGTCTCCCAACAAGTGAACATTTGCTCTATTCAAAACCCTATATGTATTCTTTCGAAAATAAATAAATGAGTAGTTAAAATTCGACGTTTAAAATAAAGTAAATGTGATATTATTTTTTTTTAAATGAGGGTACGTGATAGACTCGTTGAAAAGAAGTAAAGACAAGATTAATTATTTCATAACAAACCCTTAAAAGATATAATAAAATGAGTTATTTCAATTAAAATTGAATATCTATGGTATCTAAGATGAAAAATGAAATGTACCAGCCTGAAAATGCCAACTTTAGAACGAAACCGGTCCATTAAAAAATATACGAGTACAATATTTTTTTATCATAATATATTCGACCGTTATCGCCTGAAGTCACAAAATTAAAATATTATAGGAGTTGTATTGTAAAGTTAACGTTTAGTATATGTGAAGGAGATAATTAATTTTTAGAAAATTTAATGCAAAATATTTAATTTCTTATAATTATGAGAAATCAGAGGGTTGAGTAATTCTTAGATTACATTGAAATAACCAAAAAAAAATACATATAAATTTTGTTTTCAATATTAAAAATCTCGCAGCAAAATTTCCTTTGCCATGTTGTACTTTGAATAATATTTTATATGTGAAACCACTGAAATGTAACATTCCCAAAAAATGGACGTAGAATTATTTCTAATATATATTTTTAATAATTATGTCTATATTAGTTACTGAATATAGAGAAAAATGGATTAATGTTTCCATTAAAAGTTTTAGTGTCTTTGAGCAAGGATGCTCGGGTTTTTGGTTGAGGTATGTACAGATCTTGGGGGCGGATGCGCCTGCCCAAAATATCGGGAGAGGTAGGATAGATAGGTGACTCCAGGTACTAATATCTACAGCCTGTATGTCGGATGAATATCTACAGCTCATAAGTTGGATAAATATCTATGAACTTCAGAGTGATGACTAATATCTACTGAGCTAAGGTCGAACTAATATCTACAGAGGGCAGCTTAATAATCAGCTAAATGTGTCCAAGAGTTCGATATTAGGGATTTTTACATACATACATACATAAATAAAGTTTTTCAAACTGCATACGCAATATTACGTTATTCTAATTTACTACACATAATTGCAAATCCAACCTCTGCCAGTGCTGTAGATATTCTTCCTCACTTTGGTTCTCATAGATATTAGTCGGCAGTTTAAGATGTAGATATTCGTCCTCACTTTGGTTCTCATAGATATTAGTCTGATTTGTTCAGTTTTTGGAATTCCTGTAGATATTAGTAGACGCCTCCTAGATGGGCTAGTCGGTAAGGAGATGGATCTAGAGAGCTTCTCTCTCTCAACCGCCTTGCACCGCAGAAGGAGGGATTTATTCACAAGTCCGTCATTGCTTAACACAAATATTTTTCTTAAGAAAATATTTTTAGATATTTCTACCCTCCCTTCATAACATTTTTCTTCACAAAACTTCCTCTCCTTCCTTTACTTAAAAAGACCCTTCACACACTATCCCTTATATGACATAGGCCCTCAGGGAAATTATTTTCTTCAGGGCCTCCTACGTGAAGCTATTGTAAAGAAAAAGACTGTTTAATATATTTAGTTATTTACACCCAGTATGTACCTAGTCATACTTAAGCGCACTTGAAGTGAAATAACACGAAACAGTGGTATATTCCTAAATACTACGTTATTATTATTAGTCGGGTCACCATCGCAAGCATAAGTTGGCGGTGGAGTAAACATGAACTAACGCTATATCTTTATATTTTAATCTGACAACCACACCTACTGTAGTTTTGTCATAGACAACATTACTATTGTAATTTCATAGCGCATTAGCATTCAAAAAAAAGATTCCAAACATTAATTTACACATTGTGAACAAGGTCAAACCCAAGCACAGCCAAAAAGTTTGAAATCTTCCCGACTTGGGTACATTATTGATATTTAGTTGTAAGTGCACGTATATGTAAGCCTACAAAAATTTCAAAAAGATTTAATCATTATTTGTGAATCTCTACCACGTGTAACGGTATTTCCAATAATATGTACCGAGAGTGGAAATTCTTCACACCATGAGGCCTACAATGGAAAGATTTCCAATCTGTGTGGTTGCAACTAGATTTTAAGGTGAGACGAAAAATAGTATTGATAGTATTTATTTATTATTATTTTTTTTATTTATTTATTTCAAGACATTTGTTTTTACATTAAAAAAATGATAACATGTGCAAGGTTGTACAACATTTTTTTATTTTTTTTATTCTACTACTCCATAAGTTGAGCTCTAGGAGCTCGTGTTTATGGGAAGAATATTTATTCACAAGCAAAAAATAAAATAATAATAATGTTCTAATTAAATTTTTTTTTTTTTTTTTTTTTTTTTTCTAATTATCTGGAGTCGGTGAAATATTTTCCCATTATGTTTCTGGTGGATTGACGTATTGTTCTTGTATTGTTTTATTCTTATGTAGTGCAATTACATTGCGATAATTTACTAGATATTCATTTGTGGAAAAGTGTGTGGAAGGGTTTAGTCTTTCATTTGGGAAAGATTCAACCCGGACATGAAATCTGGAGCACCGTAAATTAAATGTTTAAACAAATAAAAAAAAATGTAGAAAATAAATGTAGAACGATCCATATAGAATAGAGAAAGGTAAAATTGTAGATGGAGACGAGGGTATATTTAGAAATTTCAAAATTGAAAGTATGAAAGGGGGTGAGGTTTATAAATATTTAGGATATCCGCAATCAAATAGATTAGATCATACTAGTATTAAAAATGATATTAGGATTAAATTTAAAACTAGGATCAGAAAAATTTTGAAATGCAATCTATCTGCTAAAAATTTAGTAAAGGCGATAAATACTTGGGCAATACCTCTATTAACTTACTCATTTGGCATAATTAAATGGTCTAATACAGATTTAGATAGCTTAGAACGATTAATTAAAATTTCATTGCCATCATCCAAATTCAGCTATAGAACGTATTAATTTACCCAGAAATTTAGGAGGTAGAGGTATAGTCAAAATAACATCTTTAAAACATAATCAGGTAGAAATGTTAAGAAATTTTTTCCATAGGAAAGCTGATAGTTCAGAAATGCACAAAATAATATGCAAGGCAGATAGAAATATTTCACCATTAAATTTATACGACGAGAATGCCAGCATTCTTATAAATACCAACCAGGAATTATTAGATTCCTGGTCAAATAAAATTCTTCACGCAAAACACTTCAATTATCTCAACCAAACATATGTTGACAAATTTTCGTCAAACAAATGGTTGAGTATTGGAGAGTTAAGCGCAGAAATAGAAGGCTTTATGCTTGCCATACAAGATAGAGTCATTAATACTAAAAATTATAGGAAGCATATCATCAAAGATGCCAATCAAATTGATGATTTATGTAGAAAATGTTTGGCTTTTCCGGAAACTATAGAACATATTATATCGGGATGTTCTGTATTAGCGCCGTCCGAGTATACATTTAGGCACAATCAAGTTTTAAAAATAATTCACCAAAGTTTGGTAATTAAACATAACTTGATTGACTGCCGTAATGTACCATATTATGAATATGAACCAAATTCATTTTTAGAAAATGAATTTTATAAAATTTATTATGATAAAACTATTCTGACAGACAGAACAATTAGTCGTAATAGACCCGATATAGTTTTACATGACAAAATTAAGAAAATAACTTATATCATTGATGTCGCTATACCAAATTCTTGTAATATTCAGAAAACTGTTTCTGAAAAAATAAGAAAATATACAGATTTAGGAAATGAAATTAAAAGAATTTGGCATTCTCAGACTATAAAAATATTACCATTTGTTATTTCGGCTACTGGCATTATACCTAGCTCTCTCATTCAAAATTTAGGCGTATTAGATTTGTCAAAAAATTTGTACATAAAAATGCAAAAGTCGGTCATTTTAAATACATGTAGGATTACGAAAGATTTTTTAAATATTTATATTGAGGGATCAGTAGGATTTATCGGATCAGTTAGGATTTCATCAGAGCCGAACCCTCTGATATGAAAATATCTGGAGTCGGTGAAATATTTTCCCATTATGTTTCTGGTGGATTGACGTATTGTTCTTGTATTGTTTTATTCTTATATAGTGCAATTACATTGCGTTAATTTACTAGATATTCATTTGTGGAAAAGTGTGTGGAAGGGTTTAGTCTTTCATTTGGGAAAGATTCAACCCGGACATGAAATCTGGAGCACCGTAAAAATTCAAAGAACTTATGAGATAAATACAAATATTAATTGACATAGGTTCGTAATTTAGGAAAAAAATAGTTATACAAGGTCAATACTTTTTTTTAAATATTAAATACTACAGTAAAGTAAGGGTAAATTAAATTAAATTAAGGGTACAATATATCATTATCCAATTTCAGGGACTTAATTGGTTTTTTGAATTGTTCATATTTCAATGTTTCAGTTACATAAATTTTGTTTTTAGATAATAATATATTGTACCATCTTACACCTAGATACAGATAGTTGTGCTGAGCCGTGGTAGTTCTAAGCATATGGATGGCTATTAAGCCATCGTTTTAAATCTATTGCTTATGCTATCAGAGGGGTGAATTTTATTAATGAAATACTATTTATAAATTTGATATAAGGCGTTTCTCTTATACAATTCTGTGATGGATGGTACATTAAATTCACGAAATATCTCTAGAGTAGGGAAGTCGTATGGTTTCCTAAGAATGATTTTTATAATTATTCTTTGAATTATGATTATAGGTTGTAAGGATGCTTTAAAAGCCCCTCCCCACCCAATAATGCCCTACTGTAATAAGGACTGAATTAATGCAAAATATACAATTTTTATGGTTTTCTTGTTTAAAATATTTCGTATGTTATAGAATACATAGAAAAGTTTTCTTATTCTTTCCACAGTGAGATTGATATGATCTTTCCATTTAACATTTTTATCTATTAAGATTGCAAGATATTTTACACTAGATTTATGATTTAGCTTATCGCAGTCCGTATTACATGTACCGTCATTTGAACAATTTTTAGGATGAATTGTTATGTTAATTAAATTATTTGGCACATCGTCTTGTAGAGAGAATGGAACGTAATAAGTTTTTTCTGTGTTGAGTGATAATAGATTGTTATCGAACCATTTTTTTATAACCTTCATGTAATTGATAGTATGTTTAATAATTAATGAAAAATACAAAAATGGTCAGTTTTTTTATTAGGTAAATGGAGAGGTACCACTTCTAAACAAGTAAAACGTAGCTTTATGACTTTAGTTATCTAATATAGCATGTATGCTACTTATCTTATCAATCTTTCCTTAAATATCAACGGATATTATATTCAGTTGGAGTAAAACACAATTAAAATCTGGCGTTGATCATAAGTAATGAAAAATCATGTGTTTTGGTTTAAAAATTAGATCGCTTAGAAATATTTCAGATTGATTAATTGAATACAAGGAATACAATACACGGTTACCTTTGAAATAATCGAGTATTCTTTATTAGTATTTTTTATAAGTCCAGAAAAAATAAAGCAACTGGCCTATAAAATCTGCTAAAGTTCAAAATTTCCTACTTACCAACCCCTTTTCGGTTATGGTTTTATTGTTAAATGTAAAAATTATATTCTTTAGAATATTATAGTAAAAAAAAATCAATATTTGTGCCTGAACTATTCAAAACAATATAAAACTAATATAAAATTGGCGATATTTTTTTCTTGAATAAATCAAAACAGGTGACTGATTTTAAATAATTAAACCTTATCGTCATCTACCCAACGAGTGTAAATTGTTAGCGGCCTTCTTCCTAATTTTAAACGACTCCGTACATCGCCGTCATGTGTTTACTCGGGCTCAATTCTTGTTAAAGTTAGTCCGGTTAAAGCGTTCTTTTCAAGAGATTAAAATAAACCTCTTAAAAGTACCCTTTAAGAGATATATTTTGTAACTTTTATTACCTTATTTATTGATAGTGGGTGAGTACTCTTTTACCGGTTATCAAAAAAGAAAACGATCAATTATTCTATAATATATTCGTATATCACACTTTAGGTTTTTAATGCACGCGATATTCAAAAAATTATTTCTCCCTGCGTGTCCTTTCCCATCCGTCCCGTTTCCCTTCTGCCTCCTCTTCCGCTTCCTCTCCCGCTTCCTCTTCCCCTCACGTGTTTAAACTCTGCCTTCCCTCTTCCAACTCCCCTCTCCCGCTTCCTCCTGTCCCGTGACCCCCCCACCCCCCCCCCCCACCACAAGTTCCCCTCCCCTCTCCCGCATTACATACATTTAGTCCCGGTATATTCAGTTTTCAATGTGACACAGGATGTGAGGCGGGAACACTGACAGCAAAGTCAGCAGAACAGCTGGACATCTTCGAAAGAAAGGTACTGCGAAGAATCTTAGGAGCGGTGCGAGAGGGAGAGGCATGGAGAATCCGCCACAACAATGAGCTCTATGATATTTATCAAGCTCCCAGACTCTCCACCCATTTAAGGCTCCAAAGATTAAGATGGGCCGGACATGTGCACCGAATGCCAAGCACACGAGTACCGAAGAAGGTTCTGACAGGACACCCGGGAGGTAAACGAAAGGCGGGCAGACCTAGACTGAGATGGGAGGATGATGTCAGGAAGGATGCAAGACGATTACTCCATGTTGCAGATTGGAAGACGACGGCCGAGGACAGAGGGCGGTGGAGGCTTATTTTGAAGGAGGCCAAGGCTCGAAATGGGCTGTAGCGCCATTGAAGAAGAGAAGATATTCAGTTTTCAAACAGCTCGCATTCTACCTATTGCAATTTGTTTATATAAATTTCATAATAACAGAGCTCACCAGTATATACAGAAATCATAGGGGGCATGCACACATCAAATCCCCAAAGTTTCATCGCGATCGGATGAATTAACCATTCAACGCATAATTTCATGATGCCAGAACTCACTATTGTATATAGAAACCATCGTGAGCACGCACCTCGAATCCCCAAAGTTTCATCGCAATCGGATGAATGGTTTAGCAACGCATAAACATCTCATGTAAATAAATAACTCCTATAAATACATATACGCATATTTATATATATAAGATAAGTGAAAGTTACATTGGCGCAGCCGGTAGAATATTCTGGAAATATTATTTCAACACGATACCTACAGTTTAGCAATGCCTGCTTCAGTAGATACATAGTAGCATCGTAATTATAACACCCTAGTAGCCAGTAAAGTACTGTGTACAAATACCTAGCATCTCGGGTACCTACAGAAGAGCGCTGTGCAGCGGGTCAATCTCTCGCAAAGGGGAGATCTCAGCCGGCGCGGCGAGTGGGGGCGGCACGGCGAGATGAAATCTTTTGATGTTCAATAGTCCAAACACGACACAACCTGCTGCTTCTAGCGCCAAACAACTAGGTAATATGTATACCAACATATCTGATGGTGCCAACGCCGCGATGAAAGGCCTCTTTTAATTTTTTCTGAGTTTGTTGATTTTGTTTTTTCAGTGAAAAGCATTCAATCTGAATGTTCGTGGAAAACTTATGAATAATATATCGTTCCTCAAATTTTTATTTTTTTTATTTCTTAGAAAAGATTATGTCCTTACTGGGGTACCCTGTTCTAAGGTCATATTGTTCATGTGTGTTTCAATTATAAGTAAGTACCTATGTTAAAATATTACAAGAGGAAAATAATAATGTTATATCTAGAAAATATATAAAAATAATGTTATATCTGTTATATCTAAAATATTACCAAATATTATAATCAATAATTATCAGCCTGAAACACTCATCTACATTGAAAAAATCTTCCGAGAAAAGATACTGGCCGCCAACGGGAATTGAACCCGTGTCCCTATGATTGCCGGTCAGCTGCTCTGACCACTGAGCTATGGCGGCTTATCTAATACCCGCCAAATAATTCAATATATACTAGTGTTTCATTCGACAATTACTTCTTATTTCATTTTTCCAATTGAAAACAACCAACTTTATTTTTGTGAGAGAGGTATTGTTAAGTACTAAATCTCCCGCTAGGTGGCGTCGAGACTAATTATGTCTGCATTTATTGCTGAAATACTTTAACTTGTCAAATATAAATTATTATTTTTAATTGATAAACTAACGTTTAAACAAGACTTTTATGCATAGCACAAAAGGCAGATAACAAATATTATAATCAATAATTGTCAGCCTGAAACACTCATCTACATTGAAAAAAATCTTCCGAGAAAAAATACTGGCCGCCAACGGAAATTGAACCCGTGTCCCTCTGATTGCCGGTCAGCTGCTCTGACCACTGAGCTATGGCGGCTAATCTAATACCCGCCATATAATTCTAAGATTTTTTCAATGTAGATGAGTGTTTGCTGATAATTATTGATTATAATATTTGTTATCTGCCCTTTGTGCTATTCATAAAAATCTTGTTTAAACGTTAGTTTATCAATTAAAAATAATAATTAAAATATTACCATTTGTTATTTCGGCTACTGGCATTATAACTGGCTCTCTCATTCAATGAGATCCCTGAGGCGTATGTGTGGTAAAACCATGTATGATCGTGTGAGAAACGCGGAGATCCGCAAAGAATGCAAGGCTGATGTAAGCGTAATGAGTAAGATCAAGAAAGGAACGCTCCGATGGTTCGGGCATGTAGAGAGAATGAACGAGGAAAGGAGTGTAAGGAGAATATATGATGCAAATGTGAATGGTAGAAGAAGTCGGGGACGTCCGAGAAAGACATGGCACGACCAAGTGAATCAGATACTTGAGTCGGGCCATGTGAAGAGTCGGAATAATAGAAGAGCATGTATGAGACGGTGTATGAATGTGAACGAGGCAAGGAGTGTGTGCCAAGACCGAGTTGTTTGGCGGTCCGTCCTCTCTGCCTACCCCTGCGGGGAAACGGCGTGATGGTTAGTTAGTTAGTTAGTTAGTTCTCTCATTCAAAATTTAGGTGTATTAGATTTGTCAAAGAATTTACATATAAAAATGCAAAAGTCAATCATTTTAAATACATTACGAAAGATTTTTTAAATATTCATATTGAGGGATCAGTAGGATTTACCGGTCCAGTCAGGAGTTCCATCGAGCCGAACCCTCTAATATGAAAATATCTGGAGTCGGTGAATATTTTTTCCCATTTGGTCTCTGGTAGATTGACGCATTATTCTTGTATTGTTTTGTATTTATTATACTTATATAGTGCACTTACATAGCGTGGATTGACTAGATAAACATATGTGGAAAAGTGTGTGAAAGGGTTTAGTTTTTCCTGTGGGGAAGATTTAACCCGAACATAAAATCTGGAGCACAGCACCGAAGATAGCAATAATAATGATATGAAAATAATAATGTTATATCTCAATCAAAGCATTAATTTTTTTTATGTTGCAAAATTGTATCTATATTATTCCATCCCACGTCTATATTCCATATTTTAATACTTCTTTTGAAGCCGGTTATTTTTTTAATGGTTTTTATTGCAAGAGGGGGGGGTATATTAAATAATTTTATAGAGAAATATTGCATTTTTCTTTGTCCAAAAGGCATTTTACTTGTAGGTTGGTGGAATGTGTTCTGTAATGTGGATCTTGTAAATCGGCCGGGTTTATCTGTGTAAAGTTATCCTGGTTTTTGAAGGCGTACATTAGAATATGGTTTTGTATATAATTGTTTCAGTGACGTCAAATTCAGGGCTCCTCCACCAAATACTAAGTTTTGAGATAATTTGGAAAGGAATATTGGAATGCTCATAGTGAATCAAATATTATTTATTTATAAGTGTGTGTGTTTTATCTACTTATTAATATGCTATGAAATAACACCGGGAGGCACACTTCAGTATAACATTTTGAAATTTCCTTCTAGTGACCAGAAAATATCAACACTTTGTTTAATTCACTAGAAGTTTTTCTGCATTAGATATAATTGATTTGGTGGTGTATCAGATATTTTACATTACAACTTTTAGATTTTTCGAAGATGTCTGACAAATCTCCTCGACGACCGATATGAAAATATTGTTTGTTTTATAACTATGGACATATATCTTACATACCCACCAATTATTTTTGAGTTCCTGTATCACAGGTAACTGTTTATGAATTTCTGCTTATTTTCTCAATTATCATATACAAATACATGAGCTCAGAAGATGATGGCAATAAATTACCAGAAAATATTAATAAAATTTATGAATATTGCATAGAGAATCAACTATTCCTTAATATAAATAAATGTAAAGCGATAACATTTTCACGTAAAAATCACTCAATCGTACATATTTACCATCTGAACAACGTTCCTCTTGAACGAATGGAGATTAAATTAGACATCTTGGAGTATTACTTGACTCTAAATTACTATTCAAAGATCACTTTGGGTACATCTTAGAAAAAGCCTACAAACAAATGGGTTTTATCCTATGCATCACAAAACCGTTCAATAAGCCTTTTACACTTGAACTACTATATATGACGTACGTAAGATCTCATCTCGATTTCGCATCTGTCATTTTGAATCCACAATACCAAACTTATAGTAACCGAATTGAAAATATTCAAAAAAAAAATTTGAAACACCTTTCGTACAATCACCAGTGTAAACCTATTGCTCTTTACAAACGGAGAAAAATTTCTGACGTACTATTTCTATACAAGATTGTAAACTGCCTTATTGACTCACTAAATCTATTAGAAACGATTGTATTTCGTTGCCCCGAACGCAATACCAGATCGAATGCCTTATTTTTTATACAACATTTCAAATCTAAATACGCACAAAATTCTTTGCTCTGACGTATCTGCAAATCTAAGAGTTATCAATTATTTATTGGATAATCAACACCTCTGCCTTAGGTCACCCCCAGTAATTCGCTACGTTTGGTAACTTAGCAGGGGTGCCAGACTTCATGAAGTGAGGTTTTGTCCTGACGGCAAATAAGTTTGTCCAACTACTGCGTGACGGACCAGATCGGTAAAAACTGGTTAAGGAAGACCTAACCTAAACCTCTCCAACTGGACTCTCTCGATCCATCGCCTTGCACCGCAGTGGGAGGGATGGATTAATGTGTCCATCACTCCTGGATACATTGACCCCTTGATTCCTACCCACCCCTCATATCTTTTTTCCTTCCCGAACTTCCTCTCCTTCCATTCCCTAAAAAGACCCTAAAAACAGCACCCCCAAAGATGTTATAGGTCCTGAGGGATTGTTCTTCCTCGGGGACTACTGTCAAGCAAAAAAAAAAACAAATCTTAAATAATCAACAGCAGCTTGGTAAACTTAAATCGTTACCAAGAATATTCAACTTACTCGACTTAATGTAAAACCAATGTACCTACAATTAAATAGGTGAACAAATTGATTTACCTAATATCGAATTACGATTTTAATGTAACGATCAGAGTTCAACGCGAGGCCAAGAGTTTTATAACCCGAAAATAAAGCGAATCGGAACCAAAAGTTGACCTCGCCGTAACCTTATTGAAACGTGACCTTGGCCAGTGGGCAGAACACACCCCAACTGACCCCTGCACCTTTAGGGTTCCTGTTACCATGGGGCGGATGGGGTACTGGACAACCCCACACACAACAACGCATTAAAACTAGTTATGAAAATAACCCCTACGAATAACACATTAAAGCTGTGGGGCATATACTAGTTACTAGGTCAATATGCTACAAAAAAGGGGGTATTTATAGTTTTGGAGAACCTAATCAGTCTTTGAGGTGCAATATTTTAACAACACGCTTCTAGCGAACAATTTATTGTATATTTTATGTTTCTATAGATTTTTATGTTATACTTTTTTATTAATTCGGCTCCGTGAGGTATCCGGAAAGTATTAAATGTTTATATAAGGGTATTTAGCAAAATTAAAACTTGAACATCGATACAAAGCTGTGTTTTTTTGTCACAGTCACAGAGAAAATTTTTCGTTATGTTTTTATAAAAAAATTGTCACTAAAGTGGCGGGTTGTTAATGCAAGGAAGTACTGAAGTATTAAAATTGCATTGCATTTTCCAAAAAATACTTTTACCAATACAGAGTTAAATAATATTTTATTAAAAGACAAATTGCTTTGTTAACATCACTTTATTTTATACAAAATCTACATGTTTCGTGAACATTGTTCACATTTTCAGGAGTAAATGTACACTGAAGTTACAAATTAAATACAGATTACAGATTAAATACAGGGGAAGGGGTAGAAGGAAGGGGGAGGGGTAAGAGTCGGGAAGTTTATTGGAATTGGGGATTACAAAGTTATTTGACTTTTAATAAAATAAATAATGCCACAAAGTGAAATCCTTTCCGAAGAAATTTTCTTCGAAAAATTAAATAATAATTAACCAATAAAATATTGTAAATAATTTCTTTTTCTATAAATTCAAATATACGTTTTTTAATTTTTTTTTATTTATTAACCAATACATATAATATACAATTAAACAAAATATATATAATATAAAATATTGGTGGTAACAATACCTCCCTAATTCTCGTGTTTAGAGAGGGAGCACTATCAGATTTACAGTACTATACATACTTGACAGTTGTTACAATTTGGATGTATGTAGAACTACTTTTTTTTAAATATATACAATGAATAATAAGTTGAATAATAATTTTGAAAAAAATTTTTTTTGTCAAAATGGAAAATTTTTTTAGTTTATTTTTGTGGATTTGAAGTAATGCATTTTTTTGATAAATTTTATTTAGTGGTAATACTTTGAATTCATCGAATAATTTTTGGGTTGAATAGTCTAATTGTTTCTTTAGAATAATTTTGATGAGTCTTCTATGTACTATTTCAAGTGGGGTTAAGTTGGTTTTATACGCTCCTCCCCAGCCTATTATTCCGTATTGTAGAACTGATTGGGCTAATGCATAGTAAACCTTTAGTAGCATAGATTTTTGTAGAATATTTCTTAGTTTGAGGAATACGTAATAAAGTTTACGTATTCTGTTTACAATTTGTGTAATATGTTCTGTCCATTTAACATGTTGATCTATAATTATTCCTAAATATTTAATATTACTTTTTTTTGAGATTTTTGAGCATTTAGGTGAATTGCAGTTGTCCGTATAATTATTACAAGAGTTATGAATAGTAATATTGGAATTTATTGTTGGATGGAATTTGTCTGATAATGTAAAAGTCATGAAATAGGTTTTGTCAGAGTTTAAGGAAAGGTAGTTGTCATCCAACCATTGATTTAGGTTGTTTATTTCTACATTCGCAGTTTGATATGCTTCTTTCCAAGTTTTTTTTTCTATGATTAAAACTGTGTCGTCGGCGAAAGATATGATTTTTCCCATTTTTGGTACTGTAAGCATTTCATTCACGTAAATGATAAACAATATTGGACCTAGAACTGTCCCTTGAGGAATTCCAAATTCAGAATAGGTGGGTTCACTCAATATATTGTTAATTTTTACGTGTTGGTGTCTTTTATGAATCTAACTTTTAAACCATTCTTTAACTGTTCCTTGGATTCCAATTTTTTCTAATTTTTTGATTAGCTTCCTGTGGCTTATACTGTCAAATGCTTTCCTTAGATCGATGAATATACTTAAACATTTATTTCCCGAGTCAAGAGCTTTATAGATTATAGAGGTTATTTTTGCAATTGCATCTTGCGTACCTAAATTTAATTTTTTATTTTATTTAATCATTTATGTTATTTTGTACATGATATGAATCTTATGTGGGAAATTCACTGGTCCGTGCAACCATGAAAAAAGTCATTTATTTTGTAATGAAATATGTGTTACTGTAAAAATAGTATTTGCTTCTTTGTTGAATATTTTTCAAATACCTAGGTCAATAAAACTTACCCTTGTGTTTGTATTTATAGAAAGGGGTCAAATTGATGTTGGTCATCTTATACCTACTGCACGCTCAAAATACATATTTATTTTTAATCTATTGAGTACACAGTTTGTGTACCTCAGAATATCCCTGATCCAATTTCATATTATGGTTGTAGTTTTGACTGCTGATGCTAACAAAGAACGTCTATATATTCGACTATAAACGTCTAAGTAAATATTTAAAATAAACAAAATTTAGACTCGGTACGTCATAAAATATTTATGGAAATATAAACCCAACTATGTTGTCCATATTTTGGTGTTGGATTCTTAATTATAATTTGCTTTTTCGTACAGTGCTTTAACTAATTCTGTAAGTACACAACATTCTACTAACCCCCCCCTCCAGACTAAATATTTTTGCCCAGTTTTAAATATTATCGATGTATTGTAATTGTGATGTTATATTTCTTACATTTTTAATTTTTTTTGTACACACAATTTCTGTTTTGGAAACTAGATAAAATTATCTTACAGGTGTGTGTATTGCGGAGCGGGATCGTTTGTGTTGGCTTCATGGGAACGGGTCGTTTCTTCGACTCCTTTTTGTTTAAGTTGGCTAGTATGTAGAATGAGCTAATCTATTTTTCCTCCTTCATACAGCGTTTCCCTTAACCCGCCTATCAACGCTGCCCAATCTGGTGACGACATAGTGACCCCGTATTTACAGTACACAGACAAGGGCGGTCTTGTGAGGTATCACATAAAAAAAATTATACAGCTTTTTCCTTAACCCGCCTCCCAACGCTGCCCAACTGGGTGACGACATAGTCACCCCGTCTTAAAACTGTAAAGACAAGGGCGCTCTTGGGAGGTGTCACAAAAATATATTTATATTGCAGTCCACTTAATAATGCAGTCGGTATAGAAGCTAGTGTGGTGATTTAGTGAATTACATAAAATAGCTATGTAGATTTAAAAACGTTCGTAACCACTGGAGCGATTTCGGTCGAAAAATGAACCACTTTTATTTTTCTGCGATTGATTTCGGTCCAAAAATGGACCATTTTTTCCAACCATTCGTAAAACATTTATTGTAATTATTTAAAACATTTCATTGGCCAGCCGTTTATTTTAACACGGAGCTATTGAAATGCTTTATCTATTATGACCATAGATGTCGCAAATCCGAACTTCGTATACTATTTTAGAACAATGTTAAAAATAAATTTAAAAAGTATTATTTTCCGGTCGAATTTTTGAACAGCTATTTACGGATAAAATTAAGTCCTTTTTCCATAGATGTGCACCTTTCATTATCAAGTATACCACAGACAACATACAGAAATCGAAAATATTCTATGATGACCCGAATAAATATCCCTCACGGCAGTTTCAAGTAAAAAATATCCAGGATTCGCACGATTATAAACTTTACGATTTTTTTGATACATTTTTTATAAATCCTTCAAATGTGAGATAAACGGTTAAATACAGGTTAATTCATTGGCTACTTCATCACTATAATAATTTTTTATGTCTCCATGTTAAAATTAGAAGGTATGATTTTTTTTAATATTGGCGAAAAATTTCAAAAATGACCTGGGAAATCCCAAGCATCGAGGCAAATTTATCTCGCTCGATCGCTCCAGTGTATTTATTACTTCACTGGCCGCCTGCAAAGTTAAATGTGTCAAGCTGCACTCTTTCTTCCCCATAAACAATCGCAAATGTTCTTATTGCCTGTAAAATAATCTCGTTAATCCAGATGCAGGGATGTCAACTCATTAACGGGCCGCGGGTGGAGTAGGTAGGTATTAGATTACCCGGGAACCCGCAGAACCCTGACCCCCGGGAACCTAAGACATAGCAAACAGAGACCATGGACGCTCCACTCGACATGACTTACGAGTAGAGCGGATCAACTTGCCCCCGCATAGAAAAGACCGTCTAATTTATTCTATGTTTGCGGTACGGGCAGCCCCGCTTCAAGTCATTCTGAATGCAAATGTTTTTAAAGTAGAAATATCAATGTTTGTGTAGTAGGTAAATCATACTATGTTTTAATGGTTGTAATTTCAAGTTTTCTTCTGTATTTCTACATAAGTACGAAATGAGATCATTTCATGCCGTTTTTTCATTAAATTTACGTTCTGAATTTTAGTTGAGATGTCTTTAAAATTCTAAAAATAATGTTACGTAAAACCAACGAACCTCATTTATCTGCCCTTTTTTACATTAGCTCCACAAAATAGGAAAATAAATCCCTTCAGGGCCTATGTTATCTTTGGGGATGATGTGTGGAGAGTCTTTTTAGAAAAGGAAATTCTGGGAAGGAAAGGGGTATTAGGGGTGGGTAGGACTCTGGGGGGTCCAAGAGTGACGTACGTATGAATCCATCCCTCCCACTGCGTTGCAAGGCGATGTTCCGAGAGAGTACGGCTGGATTAGTCAAAGGGACTCCCTCAACCATTCTCTGCCGATCCGGCCCGCAATGCAGCTGGTGGGCAAACTCATCCGCCGCCAAGACCCGGACAAACCTCACCCCGTGAACCAGGGCACCCCTGCTAAGTCACTAAACGTAGCTAACCACTTGTGGTGACCTATGGCAGAGGTGTTGGTTATCCAATAGATAAATGGTTCCCGGGGCGGCGGTACCCATACCCACCTCCCAAATTGTAATGATTAAAGAGATGAAAATAATTAGAAAGGAATTTAAAAATAATAATAATTGGATAATTCCTCAAGGGCGCTGTACAAATTATTATCAATTCTTAAGCTCTAACTAAATTTATTATTTACAAATAGATACAGAAAAAATACTTACCAGGCAGGTCACTATCGATAAACACACTTTATTAGAAAGTTTATACTTGGAGAAGGCTTTATACGGCTCTGCACGCAGAGGACATTGTATTTAAAACACTGGACATAGCATGATTTTATATTTGCTACCCATCACTATTAATATTACACTTATGAAAATATTAGTGGCAAAAGTAGAGTTGAAATACTGGAGAATTTAAGACTCTTTAGGGTTGGAGAATTTTTATGAAATGACTTTTACAAAAGCTTAAAAATAAGATTTTTTTACATTTTTACACAATTAGTTATTTACAATGTCGCGGGCAGTGAAGGTGAACGTGAAAGGTTTTTGAGTTCACGGAAACGACTTTCTGAAAGGGTGAGTTTTGAGTTTAGATCTAAATTTCGCTGAGTCTGTGATAATTTTTAAATCACATGTCAGTCCATTCCAGGCTTGGGTCCTGACACTCCGAAAGCACGCTCACCGAACTTAGTATCTGGTGTGCGCTTTGGTTCCTTTAACATTCCGATAGCTGATAACGCTGCGACCGGTGTTCTCATATTTATTTACACAAATTGTATAATTCCTTATCTTAAATAATAAAAAAATGTTACATTAAACAAATGGTATATAATTAAGTAGGTAGGTAAATACGCAATTCACTCTAAAAAGAATACCTTCATCAAAACTTATGATTGAAAAGAAAATTTGGTTTGATTTATTAAACAAGTGTTTTTTTAATGTCAATACTGCACAAAAGTCTCTACTGCTCCCAACCGTCTGGAGCCAGTGAGACTATATCATCCCCTGTTGGGATATGTTGTAAGGCTGAAGGTAGTGGGGGAGGAGGAGTTAGGGAAGAGGAAGTACCTGGCTATTCAGATGTGGTCACCAAACACGTCTAAAGCTATTTCAAGCAACGTTTCAATTCTGAATGGTGATCTTACACCAGGGCTTTTTCAATAATTATAATATATTAATAAATTGCGAAATAATATAAATTAATTTTTAAAATGCATGTGTGCAATTCATACGCGGTAGAAGGGAAACTTTCAGAAAACTAAAGTAGAAAAGAGTGGGGAGACTACGAAGCACCGCACCTAGAGGAGACCGATTAGACTATCCCATTCTCTCGCAGGCTAAATCCTATAGATGTACATATGTGTTTGTCTCTTTTTAGTGTCGCTATTTTTCGTTTCTTCAAGTTTCAAATCACAACGGTGCTAAAGAAATTTTCACTTCAATAAGAGTTCACAGAACTACTAGAGTAAAATTTTAATTCATATATTTATAATAGATCCATGAAATTAGTCCCTCGACAATTGGTACCCCGGCGCACTGTTAACAATTCAAGTTATCTAGCTCGACTATATTATAAAATCCTAGGTTTCTTTCTGAATTTTATTTTAATTTAATTGGGTACCTTATTGTCCAATCTTGTTAGAATTTAAAAAATATATCATTTTAGCTGCTTGCGACGTATGGCACCATCGCAAATACGCACTACCTTGAAAGGTGAACGAGTAATTTTGTATCAGTCAAGTTTATATCTCTCCGCTGTATATTTAAAGCAAAAAAAAATAAAGTAGCTCACATCCGTACTAGATATTTACTATACCTTTTGATAACAAACATAATTTTTTAGTTTGGTTGGGTATTTTGATCTCAAATCCAAATCTAAGATTTGTATGAAACGGGCAGAAATGGGTCGCGCATACGTTCCCCTTATGGATATTTTTGAAGTCGACCCGAATATCTTTTACTTTTGAAATTGGTAAATAATGCACAAAAATTATCATTTTATAGTAAATATCATTTCGGGGGATCAATTTTCGAGGATCAACTAACTGTCGGTCAACATACCTAACAAAACAAATCAAAAATATTAACTTTACCCTTACATGAACCTACTTACTGTATTTCTGTAACCTGTAATAACAAATCTTTTTTATTAGATATTATTTTCCAGGAATCTACGGCCCCACAGTTTAAGAAATCTGCAGCACGAGATGACCACACTTCCGGTGATAAGGCCGACCCAAGAGCAACAACGGCCCAGTAACACCTGCCATCTGAAGCTACCGCCACCTCTGTACCCTCACTGCCGGTATCGGTGCCGGTGCCACCTCGGCCACCTCCGCTGGCGGTGACACCTGTCACCCATTAGGCGCGCGGCTCCTCGACTCTCCTCGTCCTAATGGAGTCTCGTAGATTGAGAACATCTGGTGTTCAATTAATCTCGATCACCGGCGCGGAATGTTCGGGATTACTTGCCTGGAAAAATCTATTTGCGGATTGAATTGGATTAATATGGTGGTTTACCATCTTAACTTTACTATTCACAGTGGTATTGTAAAGTATATTTTTAGATAGACACATTACATATTTAGCGTCCATTACATATTATCATGTAGTTGGTAAAAAAATAAAATTATATTTCACATTACTAGGCTTTCTTAGGTACATGTATATGTAATTGAAAATACAATAATAATAATAGCCTTTATTCAGACAGTAAATTTAATTACATTATTTAGAATATTTATAACACTTATCATGCATCTACTCCCTGTCTGTAAGTCACTAATTGACAAAGACCTCTTCCAACTGTCACCATTTCTCTCTATCATTAGCTACTCTTGTCCATGTACCACCTGCTATGACTTTGATGCCATCAACCCACCGTCTAAATGGTCTACTTCTTTTTCTCTTCTTGTCACTTGTGAACAAATTCATGAATAATTTTGACCATTTTTCACCTCCTCTGAATAGTCCAGTTAAATGTAAAGAACTAGATCAAAAGGGATGAAGATATGAATCAGCATGAATAAGTTAGTAATACTGGCGAAGCGAGTACCCGGTATGCTTTACAATACCACTCAAAAAAATAAATTGTTCCAATCTCGCATTCCCCTCCTCCCTCCCGGATTCCCCTCCCCCTCCTATCCCTCCCTGCCGCCAAACTATTTGAAATACTCTCATTTTTCAAACAACTCGCACGCCACCTATTGCAATTTTTTATACAATTTCCTTAACACCAAAGCTCATCAATATATGTATAGAAACCTTCGCGGGCGTGCGCACATCAACTATCCAAATTTTCATCGCAATCGGATGAATAGTATTAGGAATACATTACGGACAAACAAAGAAACATTCATTTTTATATATTAAGATGATGCATAGGTACGCAATTGCATAGAAGAAAAATCGTAGACATCCTTGGTAGATGTGAATCGATCAAGTGAAAAATATGATATGATTTGAGATTTTCACGGCCAAAAGTATTATGGTGATTTATTTGTATCCCTTCATTTGCCAACGTTTAGGACAGCATTACAATGTCCATCATCAGTATCTACAGTTGCGTAATCACTATATGTAAGCTAACGTTAGTTATGTATTTTCAATGTGAAAACACTTTAAAATTGAAACTGTACTTTTTCAAAGCATTTTTTTCTACAAAATTATATTTTCTCTGTCGAAAATTTTTACGATCGTAGTTACTGAAAGTTTTTTGTTTTTCTATTATGATCTTTCCACTCTCTGGCTATTAAAAAATCTCAACGCCACGTCGCTCCAGCTCGTTTGATCAGAGTTAAACTACCGCCTTACTTCCCTCTCATTCTTGAGGCTTTAATTGGTTTACCAGGCGCGGGGGAAGCTCTCTCCCCCTTTATACGCTGCCCACCGGAATGAAGGGGTGGGAAAGTAAGTTCTTTCTTCATCCCCTAATGTCATTGTCACCGATTTTAATCTTATTCACCGCCATCTTACAATGCAGTTTAGCACGCCCCTTTTAAATGAAGCTCACAAGAATAAATTAGAAGATTGCATTTAGGTATGTAGGTACCTACTTTCAACACCCTTTTGTTCATTATGAAAGTTTGAAAAATATAAGACAAACAATGGGTTATCTTTTTTTTGTTCTGTTGATCTGTTTGTAAGGACAGTTGTTTGTAAAATAGCCTCGGATCCACTGCGATCCAGTGACAGCTAAAAGCTAGACACCATCCGTGAATTCACCGAGACACGCAATGACGTTATATGTAATTTATAACAACTGCGTCAAGCATTGCCGTCAATCTTTCCAATACCGGAAGGATACAAGAAGTTTTAAAATCCTTAGCACTTTTACCTAGGGGGGAATTAATCACACGCGAGCTGTTGACGGAAGTAGTGACATCTTGTGCCGAATTCTTGAATTTGAAACCGAACTATAGCAGTAGTTTTGTGTGAAATTCCACGTACACAGATGTTATTTGAGGGGCGGCCGTGGCGTCGACATGCACCCGTGGCTGGGTTCTGAAATTCAACCACGCAGACCCTAAAGTAATAATATACTCCGATAAATTAACATATTTATAATTTTTATGAGTATTTCTATAACGTAAACTTTTCGAAATTCCAATAACAGAATCTTGTTTTTAATTTAGTTTCTCCTAAAAATAATAATAATATTTGGATGATTTGTTTGGCGCCGTTTTTTGTGAACGTCAAGGTCAAAGTATTAACAGTTGAAAATACAGAGTTTTATAAAAGTCAGTAAGGGGTAAACATAAAATAATTAATAATATTAATAAATTATATATACGAGTATGTTCGCCTTTCGGGTGCTGTGCTACAATGTTCAATGTTCATACCTAACGCTTTGCTCTAACAAAATAACATTCAGAATATAATAGGAACGCCCTAATCTTTGGTATATGAATGAAACGTATCAAGTTCCAAAGCTGTCATTAAAATATCCGAGTCATGAAATTCAGAAAGGAGTGGACGTAGGAAGAAGGTAATAGTAAGGGTGGCATTCAGGTTTCGGGGGAGGTATTGATCGTAGGACAGGTAGTGGGTGTACTTATGGGCTAGGGGCTAGGAGCTAGGGGCTTGGTACTACATCCCTTCATACAGCCTCCACGGAGGCAGAAGGAGAAGGAACAAGAAAGATGAAGAGAGTGGAAGGAAGACGAGGCCGCTCGACCCTTCTTACATCAGTAGAGAGGGTAGCGCCAGGGTTGCGAAACCTGCACGTATTTTTTTTTTATTTTACAAAATAATTTTTTTTTAAGTGTAATAGGCATAAACATTATCTTACTTATCAATTTTTTTTTATTCTTAGATAATTAATTATAATTAATTTCGAAATGTGGCTTCACCGGAGAATGCTCAAGGTCCCATGGTCGGACATGATTTTCAACACAAAAATTCTCAGGCGGGCTAGAGCAGATAGAGAACTGTTTACATTAATTAAAATCAAGAAAATTTCATATCTGGGTCATATACTTCGAGGGGAGAAGTATCACTTGCTCCATTTAATATTGAAAGGCAAGATAGAGGGTCGCCGAGGGCCTGGTAGGAGACGAATGTCTTGGCTGCAAAATATACGAGAGTGGATCGGCATTGGAAGTGTGGAGGAGCTATTCCGGGCAGCGCAAGACAGAGAGACCTTTTCAAGAGTGATCGCCAACGTCAGAGGGACCTGATAGGGCACACAAAGAAGAAGAAGAAGAAGATAAATTCTAGGTATTTACCACGTTTATAATTTAAAAAACGTTTTGTAAGCAATGCTTACTCGTACTTCATCCAGGTTTATTAATACTAATTACAACAACAGACTTAAATATGTCAATGAATGGGAGTGAGAAGGGTGTAGGGTGAGGAGGACTCAGGAATGAGGCGTAATTTACCAAGCGAACAAATTTAACAACGAGTCATTTAAAAAGATTTTTTTGTTATTGATAATATTTACACTCTTTTTAATTTTCAAGATTTCAAGATTGTCTAAATGGATCAATTAACATTACGGTGTAGCGACTATATTCCATATAAATCTTCACTGGCTCAAGTGTCCTGAAAGAATCCAGTTTAAGCTCTGCTGGATAGTATTCAAATCCCTTAACAGAATGGCTCCTGTTTACTTATCGGAAATGTGTATACCAGAAAATTCCAATTCGCGACAATCAACCCTCAGGTCAGCAGCAACATCAGCTATCGGAAGGTTGAAGGAACCAAAGCGCACATCACCAGATACTTAATTCGGTCAGCGAGCTTTCGGAGTGTCAGGACCTAAAGCCTGAAATGGGCTGCCGAGCTAAGAATGATCACAGATTCAGCGGAATTTAGAGCTAAACTAAAAATTCATCTTTTCAGACAGTCGTATCCATAAGTTTAAAAAAAACCCTTTCACCTTCGCCTTCACGGCTCGCGACATAGTAAATAACTAATTGTGTAAAAATAAAACAAATTCTCCAGTCTTTTAAAATAAATATTAACTCATCTTTGGCATTAATCTTCTTATAAATATAAATGTAAAACCAACAGTGATGAAGTAAGCAAAAGTAAAGTCATGCAATGTCCAGTGTTTTAAATATAATGTCCCCCACATGCAAAGTCGTATCTTTGACTAAAGCATAAACTTTCTAATAAAGTGTGTTTATCGGAAGTGACCTGCAGGTAAGTATGTTTTTGTATCCATCTGTAAATTATAAAGTAAAATAGAACCTAGGAATTCATAATGAATTGTAAAGCACCCTTGAGGAGATTTTTCACAAAAACGGCGCTCTACAAATTGTCCAATTATGCTTATTATTATTTTTAAATGATCCAATAAAATATATCCAATAAATGATTAGCAAACTTCAAGAAACTATTATTACTCTTTAAACATCTAGTATGCTCCTTTATCCTAATTTCAAAGTTACTCGAATCTATTTAAAAAATAATCAACAATCTTTACTCTAGACTCCAATTTTTTTTGTCATTTTTAAATCTCTATCGTTATTATTCAATATGCAGTGGCGGATTTCCCCTTAGGCCTAATAGGCCCGGGCCTAGGGCGGCCAGATATTAGGGGCGGCCAATCGCGACAAAAAAGTCACAGATCATAACAAGAAATTACTTTCTAAGTACCTAAATATTCTACGTACGAGAACGTCATTGCTAGCCGCAAGGGTCTCGCGCTCGTGCTCGGAAGTTTCATAAGAGCGTGTTCACACACAGCTATAATATGCGTGGGATGGCGTATTTCGGCCTATCGCTCGCTATATATTCCCAATTGGAATATATGGCTAGCGATATGCAAGAGCGTGTTCACACACAGCACACAGCGCGCCCCCCCCGCCCCGCAGCTGCCCTCGCCACACCTATCATGCGCCGTCGCTCGCCCGCTCGCGTATTTCCAATCCCTACCGGGATTCAGTCGCGCTAGTGCCGCTAGTGACTGAACCGCGTTAGGTATTGTTATGCATAAATCACCTTACAAAAGCTATAATAAATAAATAAATCAGAGATTACAAAATAATACAATAATAAGCTGTTATTTATGCCAATTATGAACTTTCCACTGATGATAAATAATAAAGTGTGACATTATAAAGGGTAGGTATTTTCTTTAAAAAAATATATTTTTAGTTAAAATATATGAAAAAGGAGGGGGGGGGGGGGGAGGAGGAACATAGGAATAGGATTAAGAGGCAAAGGATTTTTATTTATTTTTAACATTGTTCTAAAGTAGCCTACGGATTTCGGATTTTTTTTTTTTTTTTTTTTATTGTATTTATTACTTGCTGGAGCAATCCCTATGAGTTACAGAACTCATTTTAGGACAGGAGGAAAATTCATGGGTGTGAGGAAATAGTTACAGTTTTACTTGGAAAATGGATATTAAAAATATAAGTTTCACATACAACATAGACAAAAAATAAATTTAAAATAAAAACAGGTTGAGTGAGCAAACAACAATAGAAAATAATTAAAGAAACAAAGAACAAGGTTATACAAATGTGGATGATTATGATTACAAATAAATGGAAAAGAAAAGAAGAGAAAAGGAAACAAGACAAATGAGACATGATAAGAAAATTTACATAGATTTGTGACATCATGGTCAAAATAGATAAAGCATTGCAATAGCTCCGTGTAAAAATGGTAGGAAATGTGGTCCATTTTTGGACCAAAATCAATCGCAGAAAAATAAAAGTGGTCCGTGGTCCATTTTTCAATCGAAATCGTTCCAGTGTAACAAACCCTATCGCGACTGAAAGGCGGTAGGGATTGGAAATACGCCCCCGCTCGCGACAGGCGACAGCAGTCAGTGGTCAGTGGTCAGTTCAGTCGTTCAGTGTGCGTACAGCAATTGCAGCGAGGGGATGAGCGTTTTTCTAATTTCGTAAAGGTATTCGCGACGCGACGTGTATGTATGTACTGCAATATTATCAAAAATCGAAATATTTTACAGGACGTGGACGATACCTCACGTTAAAAGTGTTATTACGCATTTTTTATTTTAACTTTTTTTAATATATATAATACCTAATGTTGTTTTTCTACCAAAGTTTAATAATAAATAATAAGTCTTAAAGAGTTGCTCAATTATTAACATATTATTATTATTATTGACTAACTATAACTTTTTATCCTTGACTGTATATGGTATGGTTGGTATGTATGCAGTTTGTTACTTAATAGATTTCACAAAAAATAAAGGTATGTTTTATAATCATTTGCTTTTTTTCTTTTAAAATACAAAATACCTAACTAGTAATTTAGTAATATTTTTTTCTATTGCCCATCCAACAGCCAACATTTTTAGTTGGATTTCGACTTCGACTCTAAAACCCCAACTTCGTCTGTAACCCCAGAAATGTCCAGGAAAAGATAAGCCCATATCTGGCAACCCTAATTGTAACTGTGAAACACGAAACACTTATATATTATTGTATGAGAATAAACCTGAAACTGTTAAATAAATTAAACCTAAAACTGTTTTAAATGTTTTATTCAAATCCTTGAAACCTTAGAAAATATAAAAAAAACTAGCAGCTATTAGAGTAAACTAAATTTCTGAATCGATTTCGACAAAAGTTGTCAATAAATAAATTCATTATGTAGTCTATAGTCTATATCAGGGGTCTCTAAACAACGGTCCGCCAATTTCATCAATCCGGCCTGCGACAATTATACAGTAATTGAACTAGCGAATTTAGCAAGCGTATTTTTTTACATTAATTCCACACCGGAGGTCCTGAGGAAAATATTTTCCCTCACGACCTATGTCATCTTAGGTGATGCTGTGTGGAGGGTCTTTTTAAGGAAGGGAAGGATAGGAAGTTCTGGAAAGGAAAAGGTATGAGGGGTGGGTAGGAATCTGGGGGTTAGTGTGTCCAGGAGTGACATACGTATGAATACATCCCTCCAACTGCGGTGCAAGGTGATGGGTCAAAATAGTTCGGCTGGAAAGGTCAAAAGGCCTCCCTCACCCAGTCTCTCTCGATCCGGCCCGCCACGCAGCAACTATGAATGATAATAGCAGGAAAATTAAAACGGTTTTGACCTTAGGAACTTACTGGAACTTACTGAAAAGTTTGGATACTCCTGGTCAATATGATGGGTACTGAGAAAGGGGCGGCTACATGGCCTGGGGCCTAGGGCGGCCAAGACTGCAAATCCGCCACTGTCAATATGTAATTTTTAGTTTATTATTTGCATAATATGCTGGCAGAATTGTATTTGGTATAAAACACTATTTTCCTACATTTTTCCCCTCCTGATCTTTTTGTAAAGAATAAATATATACCTAATTTTGAATTTTGATTAGAATGTTTTCAATTTATTAAGATTTATACCCATTATTAATTGCAATTTGTTCGATTAGATTAAGTTCTACTTAAGAAATTACTTAGGAAGATTAATTAATTTATGAATCATTGAACGGAAAGCTGACATTTTTTGAGAAAATGGATGATTTAAGGTAATTGCTGTGTTTGAAGATTTTTTTTTACTTTACCTAACACTTTTTTAAACAGAAGAATTAAGAAACGGCTTGTTGTAGAATTTTTAAAATGTCGTAATGAAAAAATATAAGTTTAGATATATTTTACTTATTGTTCGACAGATTTATCATCCATTTACAGCAAAAGATTTCTTATTTTAATATTCTTAATATATGGGAAGATACAATAGAAAATACAGTATATCTTGAGGCCGAAGGTAGGGGAGGGGAAGGAGAAGGGAAAGATGAAGGTGGGAAAGTACCGGGCTATCAAATCTAGTCAGCAAACATATCTAAAGCTATTTCAAGCAACGTTTCGATTATGAATGGTCTTCATGCACCAGTGTAATACGGAGAGTATCTACCACCCTGGAACGTGCCGCAAATATACCTTATATTATTTAAAAGTATTAAATTGTGAAATAACACAATTTAATCAAACTAAATTTATTTTCGTACACCGGGATTTCAACCCGCGACCTTCGGATTGGTAGTCGAGAGCCTTGCCCCTTCGACCACAGAGGTCATATGCACATATATGTATAAAATTTGTATAACCTTATTATTGAAGTAAGAATGATGTGCTGGTACTGTAAATGATTTAAATATTAAAATGTTTCATAAACACGTCCCTAGGAAAACCTGTGCTGGGGTATACACGTATACACCATGCATGGGGTTACACATTGCATGAATGATACCTTTAAAATATTGAATAAAAAATAAGGTTAGGTACCTGTAACTAAAATATAGAATGCAAAATGCACAGACAAGATAATTCCAGAGCGCAAGTAATCTTAATATATAAAACAAAGTCGGGTTAGTTACACTATTATTTATAACTAGAGAACGGCCGGGCCGATTTTGATGATCTTTGATTTGTTGAATTTGTCTCCGCCCCGGAAAGGATAAAAACATCACAAAAATTAACGAAAAATATAGTTATTAAGAAAATTCTTTTCCCCATACATTTGGATGGAACGAATTCTTATATTTGAAAGATCTGCGGGCATTTTGTGATAAGTATTTATAATATTGAACTGTGCGTGAATTCCAAAAATTCAAAAACGTCAAATGTCAATGCGCTAATTGTTTTGCATTTGTTCTTAGTCGTGTAATGCTGCTCCCCTTTCTTACACACTAAGTATTAATAGCCGAAAATGAGACAAACGGTGAACGTATGTCTGCACCCAACCAAATGAAAGACACAATAATTACAATAAAAATCCCTCGCACGTATAAAGAAAATGAAAAGCAATTTTTTTTACATCAGCTCCACACAGGAAGCCCCGAGAAAAAATATTTTCCTCAGGACCTATGTCATCCTAGGGGATGCTGTGTGGAGGGTTTTATGGAAGGGAAGGTTAGGAAGTTTTGGGAAGGAATAAGGTATGAGGGGTGGGTAGGAATCTGGGGTCAGTGTGTCCGGGAGTGATAGACGTATGAATCCATCCTTCCAACTGCGGTGCAAGGCGATGGGGCGAGAGTCCAGCTGGAAAGGCCTTCCTCAACCAGTCTCTCTCGATCCGGCCGGCCATGCAGCAGGTGGGCAGACGTATTCGTCGCCAAGACCCGGACAAACCCGGTCACCCCATGAACCCAGGCACCCCTGCTAAATCACCAAACGTGGCGAACCCCTTGGGGTGACCTATGACAGAGGTGTTGGTTATCCAATAATGGTTCACGGGGCGGCGGTACCCGTACCCGCTTCCTAAATTCCCGTAAGTAAGTGGAAAAGTAAGAAAATCACAAAAAAAAAATCCGTACACAACTCCATCTCTGATACTGACAAAAACAAAACACGGACAGTTGCGCATTGATGATTGCTTCATTGTGTAATTTTTAACTTAATAAAAAAACTGAATTTAATTCAACCGTTATTGATTCTGAGGCGGTACGAAGTTCGTCGGGTCAGCTAGTAAAATATAAATACCAAATAATGTGGTATCAATAATACGTAGATGGTAAATATCAACAATGTATAATTTAAAATAGGTAATGAAAAAGTTGTTGTCTCCTGATATTCATTAAATTGACCTTTTTCTACATACTAGAAATTATTTACCCTTATAATTTTAATGATTCCCATCCCTGACTTTCCGCCCTCCCCTCGTCAACACCCTCCCCCGGTAAATTCGTCTTACGGGAACTGGAGAAAGGGTTACCATGGGTACGGGGGTTAAACTGGCAATTTTGAAGGAATCGTCGGGGTGGTCTGGGGCTTCCTAATTATATTCCATGGACTCGGAGGGAAGGGGGCGTCACCCCGTTTGCCAATTTCAGAAACTACCCCCAACCCCCTTTTCTTTGTTTGTTGCAGCGAGGACGCGATAAAAGTGTAATGTTATCATCACTCCCCACGTTATTTTTATGAACAGTTTTTTGTTATTTTTTTCTATTAATAAATTCCTTTATTATTTATTTACAATTTTTTACATTTTTTAAATTAAGTCCCGTTAAACTGATTGATATCAATCAGTTTGTCAACGGGTTCTTTTGACATTTACTTTTTTTTTAAATTGAGACAGGAACATAAAATATACACATTATTACTAATTGGCAACAAGTCCCGTTGAACTGATTGATATCAGTTTGTCAACGGGTTCCTTTGACATTTACTTTTTTTTTAAATTGAGACAGGAACATAAAATATACACATTATTACTAATTGGCAACACTGGCTTCTGGTATTTCTAGTATTTGTATTCTGTCAAGTATTTCTAAACTCTTTGAAAAAATCATTCTTATTAAAATATCCTCTTATATTAAACATGTTATTACCAATTGCCAACATGGGTTTGTCTCATCTAGATCTACTCTCACAAACCTTTCAGTATATGAAAACTACATAAACAAGGCATTGACTAACAGTGCAACAGGTTGACTCCGTCTATACTGATTTTTCCAAGGCTTTTTATAAGGTCTGCATCAAAATACTAATAAATAAACTAAAAAAATTAGGGATAAGTGGCAACTTTTTGGCATGGTTGATCAGCTACTTATCTGATAGATTACCCTTTGTAAAGATCAACGACTGTCTATCCTACGAATTTATTGCTACCAGCGGTGTCCCGCAAGGTTCGTACCTGGGACCTTTATTATTCATCCTGTTTATCAATGACGTTACTAGCATTTTCCACAGTGTCGAAGTTTTACTCTTTGCCGACGATATGAAGCTGTTTAAAGTCATTAATGATGTGCATGATTGCACAATCTTCCAAGAGCACCTTAACAACTTTTTCAAATGGTGTTCAAGTAATAAACTTCAGCTAAATATTAACAAATGCCAAGTTATGAGGTTCTACAAAATTAAACAACCAATAATTTATAATTATGCACTCTCTAATGTTGACTTAATCTCTGTTGTCAAAATACTTGACCTAGGCATCATTTTTGACCAGAAACTCTGTTTTGTATCTCATGTAACTTCTATAGCAAATAGGGCTATGAAAATGTTAGGTTTTATATTAAGGATTTCCAAAGATTTTAAAAATATTCACACATTAAAAATTCTTTTCACATCTCTCGTTAGAAGCATTCTAGAATATAATTCTACAATTTGGTCACCTGTCTTTAATAATCACATTAATATAATTGAAAGAGTCCAACGCAAATTTTTGAGGTGTATTAATTTTAAACTTGGAATTCCTTCAGAATCAATAAATTTTGATTTTTTATTAAATTCATTGAAATTTTTGAAGTTAAGCGATAGAAGAAAAATTTTTGATCTAACATTTTTATATAAAATTGTAAACATTAGATCAAGGTTCCCTAGTATGTATTATTGTGACAATTATAAGTCGGTCTCAGGCTACAATTCTGTTATAAATAGATTACATACAATTGGTAATTTTTATGCCAATGTGGCTGATATTTTTAATATTTCCCAATTGAAATAGAAGGCTGTACTGATCAAGCATTTCAGCCAAACATCTTTTAATGAGGTCACTACATGACATTTTTTTTTGATTTTATTGTGTTTCTTTTAATGCTTTCATCAAGTTGTTCAATTAATTTCCTTCTTTTCTATTATGTGAAATAAAAAAAAAAAAAAAAACACATTTCTTTCTTTAATGTCTGTTAAAAAATATTTAATAAAAACATGTTTTGTAAATGGCACTTTGTGCCGTTAATTTTAAATAAATAAATATATATATATATATACATATAAACATAAAAAAAATATATTTTGGAAAAAAAAATTGTTAATAAAATTTATAAGAAATACAGAACATAGAAAATGATAAAAAGAAAGAAAAAGGAAAGAATAGAGGTAATAATAATGGATAAAACATTAAAACGAAAAAGCTGAAAAACAAAGATTAGTACAAAAAATTCTGTCACTTAACCATTTCTTTAGCATACATTTCCTTCTGAAACTCATTTCACAGCTTTTTATTGTGTTGGATAACAAGTTGTAAATTTTTGGAAGAAGGTATTCTAAAGTTCTTTGACCGTATTTATTTAGGTATCTGGGAATTACAAGTCCATCGTTTGCAGTTAGTCTTGTATTATGAACATGAACCACTAGTTTATTATATTTGGATTGAAATGTTTGCTGACTCGCAATAATTTTAAGTCACAATGAAGCACAAACAGATAATAAATTTACAGAGTTGTGTAGTAACGATTTTGGTACATCATTTCTTTGTTCGTATTCAGTTTTTTTCAATAATAATTTTACCAAAGAATGTTGTACGTTTTGCACTGAAAGAAGGTTTGTTTTTGTTAAATGTCCTTATGTGGTTATTCCATATCTTATTAGTGATTAGTTACATTGTTTAATTATTAAATACCTAACCGTTTTGAAAACTTTGATGTTCTATTTAATGAGACAAAATTTTAATAGGAATGGTAGGTAAAAAGTTTGTAGTTTGAATTTGTTTCTGTTTAGCTGTCTTGACTACTTACCTACTTATTCACGGTCTACTTCTACTAGAGGTTTTATAACATAATTGACTGCTGAATTCTGATCATCGCAAGAGAGGTGTTGCATTAAGTCAAAACACTCTCCGAGGTTTATCGACCTTCTGCAATGATAGCCGAAACTTCAGCGTTTCGTTTTTTTTCTCAATTATCTATCTATATAATATTTTAATATGCTTTTTTG
Organism: Limnephilus lunatus; assembly: GCA_917563855.2. Taxonomy (NCBI): domain Eukaryota; kingdom Metazoa; phylum Arthropoda; class Insecta; order Trichoptera; family Limnephilidae; genus Limnephilus; species Limnephilus lunatus. The sequence goes on along the minus strand of OU830602.1, from coordinate 11,245,131 downwards.
ACATACACATAAGAGATAATACTATGTCCTTTTTGTCCTGTATATTTCGAGGCTTCTGCCTAACATAAGGTTAAATTTTTCCTCATCACGTCGACTGTGTTTTGGTAAAAACTTTCAAGCCATATTTTTTGGGAAAGTTAGTTTTCAGTGGTTTCATGTACGTCGAAGTACAACATGGCAAAAAAAATTTTGCCGATTTAGGAATTTTTAAAATGAAAACTTCTTAAGATGACAATATACCCTAAAATATATTCAGAATCTTAACGTCGTAAGTAAAGAAGCCGTGTATACAAATAGCGACTCGCTACCCGTGTATTGCACGGACCTACTGTCGAATTTGCCTTATCAAAGAAAAGGAGACAAATAATGTGGAAATCTTAACGACGTAAGTGAAGAAAGCGTGTAAACAAATATGCGCCCGCTGCACGGCGTACTGGACGAACGTACGGTGGAATTCACCCTAGTAGGCATGGAGATTAGACCTTTCCACCGCGTTCAATTTAATTAATTCTGAAGAACGTGTTACAAATATTGAAAATGTGCCATGATGTCGCACTGCCGAAGTTATTAATTTATCGTCTAGAAAAATAAAATCTGGTGCTTACCGCTAACTTTATAGTTGTACACGGGTTATAAAATTTTAAAATCGTTGTACGTAAAATATATTAATGGTAAGGTATTGTTTTTATTAATCTTAAATACAAAGAACTTACATTCCCAGGACAAGATATGAATAAAAAAGTTAAGACAGTTACGAATTCGCCAGAAATGATTAAAAACTGAATTTTGAGCAAACAAAAATTATTAGGATTGTGTACCCTGTTGTGATTTGAAACAACACTAAAAAGAGACAAACACATATATCTTTAGCCTGCTAGTATTATCGGTTTCCTCTTTGTGCGGTGCTTCGTAGCCTATTTGCGCCACTTTGCGCCTGTTTCCTCTTTGCGCCTTTTAGCCTTTAGGTATCCCCACTCTTGTTTACTTTAGTTTTCTGAAGGTTTCACTTCTATCGCATGTGAATTGCGCACTTTGATTTTTTAATACTGAAAACTAAATTTATGTGAAAAAAAAGTTGTTTTGTAAAAAACATCGATGAAATTACTCAACCTTCCAATCTTTTTCCTCAAATCATCAAATTTTAAAAAACGAATGGCCATTTTCATATAAATTTCAAGATTATTAATTAGTTTTACGAATTTGTAAATTAATATTCGTTTTTATCGTCTCCTGTGATGTTTTCATTTTGTGTCTTGAAGGGTTTTACCAAACCGCAGTCGATGTCTAACGTTCTTTAAAATGTGTCCACCTACCAAATCCTTTATGTAAGAATTCACTTTCTAATATTTCCAATTAATCCAATTCTGATCATTTATCATCCAACAAATTTCATAATTCTTGATATTTTGTTAGACTCGTTGAGATTTTCAAATAGGTAGATTACCTTCTAACTGGTTGTAAGTAGATATTAATTTTAATAATCAATGGTATGCAGCCGGTCAAAATTGAAGCTAAATTGGGCCATTCACAATTACAATGAATTAATTCCTTCCCATAATCTTGTTTTCAAGCTACTTACAACATTACTAGACATATGTAATGACGTATGAGGCGTACCCAACTTATTAAATTTGAAAATCATAATGAGTAGGTATATTAAATAAAGATACAAGATGATCATAAAAATATATTATTATAGTATATGTTAATAAAAAAATATTCTTGGATATTAATATTTTCTTGATTTATGTAGATTCGTTCTTATTTATTTATTTATTTTATTTTAGGGAAAACAACATTTCACAATTTGATTTGTTGTTAGGCAAATGAAAGCAATTTACAAGGAATAAACTAACGATTATAGATTTCCCCATTATACTAATACCAATTTTATTACAGGTATTACGTATCATATTATATAATTACAAGAGATACTCCATAATATAATATCATTACCTACATAATATATATCATTACATTTTATGTAGTTTTTTTTATACTTGGGAAATTAAAACATTGTTAATACATTTTTAATAGAGATTTTATATTTATTTATCATCTTTTATAAAACGGTTTACTGATGAAATGAACGAACACTATTTGAGGGTTTTGTTCTTGTGCCCCCTAGAAGTGATCGAAAATGTATATATTTTTTAAATATTATGAGATACTTGTTAGAAATCGATAACAACACTGGGAGGCATAACGGTAATATTCAAATGCTCACTATGATTAAAATATTATTTACATGTGTCTGTGTTTTACATATTGAATACGCTATAAATTAACACTGGGAGGCATAACGGTTCGGTGCAGTATGACATTTTGAAATATCCTACTGACTAGACAACATCAACATTTTGTTTTATTCGGTACATTTTTTTCTGAATAATTGATTTGGTGGTGTTTGTAAGTAATCAGAGAATTGCACCTCTATAGAAGGTTATTTTTTCCATATAACTGCATATTATTCAACTCAAATTTAAATATTTCGGTGATGTCTGACTAATCAACTGGACGATCGATATATATTATCTCTCTAGATCTCGGTAAGATATCGAAAACACTATTCGTAGGATAACTTATGTTTTCGATTTACAATTTATTTATTTATAAAGTTAGAGTTTACTATTCAAACCTATGAACAGTTACACTATTTAATAAAAGGAATAGTTTGACAGCTTATCGAGAGGATGATAAAATGCCCCTAGTATGTTGGTTTTATTATTTTTTTGCTTTTGAAAACCATAAACAAAAAATATTTATCAAACTGGGTCTCCGCTAACACCTGAAAGCGAAACCTGTACTGCCATCTGTTGGAAAAATGTTTGTGTTATTAGTAGTGCTACTGCACGATAGATGTCACACATATTACTTTATTATTAAATTTTATATTATTAGTTCAATTAAAATATGTTTCCTTGATTATTAAATTTTTTTTTTAAATAATTCAATATTTCGTTCAAAATTCAGAATAATTTATTTCTACTAGACAAATTTGTTATTTCATTATCTACTGTTTTTTTTCTTCCATTATTATTATTTTTTAATTCATTTTCAGACCATAGGCACGTTACTACAATAACTTTACTTATATCGGTGAAAACATTAAAAAAGTAGATATAACAAAATTTTTATTCATTTTATTTTATAAAAAATGGCGTAAAAGCTGGTGTAAAATCAATCTCAAGCTTTCGATTAGGAAAGTTCAATAACTCATTTTATTCATAAAATGAATAAATTCATAAATTGAAAAAAAACATGCAGGTAGTATATGTTTAAATAAAATAAAAGTAATTTACACAATAAATTCTTTAAATTACTTATTTCTATTTATTATCCTCTTCTTCGCCTTCAATCTAGAATTTTTTATGTGGGTTTTTTGATAGGTCATTTATAGGTAAAATTAATTATAGAGCAAAAGGGATAAATCACTTGGCAATCATTTTTCAATTGCCTTCCTGACTATTTTCCCTTAATTTAATTATGGTTAATAGATAAAATAGTATCTAATAAAATATGTTTTGCTCTCTAGATATATTATCTTCAAATTTATGGAGTTTGATTGTAGACAGATTTGAGAAAGAAGGAAACCTGTTTGTCTAGATGTTCCCCTTCTTTAGTTTGAAGCACATGTCGTCTACAGGGTGTAATAATATATCAAACTGACTGAACAAACAAACACAGGATTCTTATAAAAACCAAGGTGACCGGACAATTCAGAATGAAATCAAAGTGATGATAAAAATGTAAAAAAAAAAAATTATGACTTTTAAAAGGGGTATTGAGTTGATTTGATACTGAGTTGGCATGGAACCAAAAACCACAACAATATTAAAATTATTTTGTGTACCTATAAATATACTGATAATATAATATATACTTCGAGGGGAGAATTATCACTTGCTCCATTTAATGTTGGAAGGCAAGATAGAGGGTCGCCGAGGGCCTGGTAGGAGACAAATGTCTTGGCTGCGAAATGTACGAGAGTGGACCGGCATTAGAAGTGTGGATGAGCTATTCGGGTCAGCGCAAGACAGAGAGATATTTTCCAGAGTGATCCGCCAACATCTGGGAGACCTGATAGGGCACACAAATAAGAAGGAGTACCTACCTATAAATGCCGTTAAATTTAAAAAACATCCGAATATGAAAGAAAACAGTTATTATAAAAGTTAATGGACTTAGCTCCTTAGCTCATTGTGTAAATTACTTTGCGAGCTATGTTAAAAATTTACTACTTTTATATATGAATATGTATTTTATTTGTTCTTTAGTTATATTCTTAAACTTTTCCAGATCAGTGACTATCAAGATCAATTTACACTTGAAAAGTGTCTTACACAACTAAGACAGGTGAACTCTTATCGTGGAAAACTGTATAAAAACATTATATTTACAAGATTTTTTTTTTAAATTAAAAGTTCTATAATAAATAATAATGTTTTCGTTGTTAGTTTTTGGGGTGTTATGCCGTGTTGCGCTACCTCCTTCTACAGCCGACGTTTCGGACAGCGTTGCAGTGTCCATCATCAGGGCAGATCCGGTAGATCCGACGGTGTATCCTGATGATGGACACTGCAACGCTGTCCGAAACGTCGGCTGTAGAAGGAGGTAGCGCAACACGGCATAACACCCCAAAAACTAACAACGAAAATGCTTTTGGCCTTGAAAATCTAAAAACTTACCCAATAATAATTTTGTTTTAATAAATTTTTCTATAGATACTAATTTACTCTCTTGTTCACTTAAAATTCGTAAAACTCTTTATTTTCTATGAATTTTTCTAATAAAACAGTAATAGACAACAAACAAAAAAACGGTACGTTTAGTATTATTATAAAAGTTTATGGACGTTTCCGACTCTCTCAGCTCATGGTAGAAATGACATTGAGAGATGAAAATAGTGTTTATGGCCATGATCTAGCAACTCCAAGACCCCTAGAATGGTCCATCGGTAAGGATAGATAGGATGACTTTCGGTAACTTTTCATTGTACTTTTTTTGAATGAATACCGTACAACTGCTTCCATCTGGAGTGCCAGTGAGACTATGGCATCCCCAATTGGGGTCTGTTGTGAGGCTGAAAGTAGTGGGGAGGGAATGGAGATTGTGTAGAGGAAGGTGGGCAAGCTCCCTAAGATAACTGCAGATCGCTAACGTACAAACAACAGTTGACGTCGAATATATTAAGAACACTTAGTCATTGTTAAATGTTACTTATTCGTTGGCGATCTAAGGTCATGCTAGGGAACGATGAGAACTTACCGAAAGTTATACTATCAATCCTCATTGATTGACTGCTAGGAGAACAAATAGAAAAGATTTTCTTTGAAATTTTCGGACTGTTTTAAAGTTTATGATAATAAATTATAAAATATTTTAAAATAATCTCCCAGTGGGATAGCGAAATTCTTTGAAAAACATATATTTAAAAAACCAGGTGTCTCTGTTTGCAGCATCGCACCGAATCCGGTTATTCGAACCCATCAATGGACCGGACACAGCTTCCAAACATACAAACAAAACTATCCCTAGACAGTATAAATATCCCACATTCTGAATAAAAATCTAGTTTTCAGCCTACAACACGTTTTCACGCTTTGAACCAAATCACTTCACAATGCCACAAACCTGTTTTCACCCCATCCAAACTACTAACAAACGAAGAATTTGGAAATTTTGAAACTAGATTTTTACAATAAATGACTGGATTCGATTCCAGCGGATGCTGCCGCCTTTCAACAAGACGGGACATCTGCGGAGGTCCATTTTAATACTCTCCATCTGAATTAAAACCGGATTTTGTGTATTATCTAGGATAAACTGTTCGCAATATCCCAGTTTACTGATATCATCCATTCGGAGAGGTGATTTGAATTAATAATATTAAGAGCTACATTTAAACTTTTTCCCTTAAAATTTCACGTTTTATCTAACATATTATATACTAAAGTAATACAGTACAGTAATATCTACTATAAAAAAATACTACAATAATATACCATGTATATTGTGAAAAAAAAACACTAATTACTCTGAAATCCTAATATAATTTGAACAGTCGTGAATTCATTCAATAATAACACTAATATAATAATTGAGAACTGTACTTTTAAAACTGATTAAAGAGTTGTGCCTAAACCCAGTGCAGTGCAATATGTCCATTAAGATAACATGTAACAAATTTCCCTCTAATTTTAATCACAAAACCATTATTTACGAATGAGTTCTGTAACTCATCGGAATTGCTCTAGAAAGTAATAAAAACAATTTAAAAAAAATAAAAGTTAACTCAGTGTGTTAATAAATAATACTAAAATCTTGTGATGGTGGGTATATTTTTTATTAAAATCTTACTATTTATGAATTAATGACTGTAGTAATGTAAATAAATTATTTATTCATCAATTTTCTACGTCTTGCAATTAACCGCAATGATCGAATATTATAATATCCAACGTGAGTCCTATTTGTGTAGATATTCAACCAACTTTATTGCAAATCATTCCTTCTTAGACTGCGTATACACACGCGAGCCGAACCACGAATTGTGGGAAAGGAACGGAAGCAAACGTAAACGCAGTGGCTGAGTTGGCTTTGCGTTTAGATCCCACCCATGTCCCCCAGGTCCCACCTATGCGTGTTCGATTTCTCGGCTGGCTAAATCCTCCATCACGACTCGAGCAACATTTTCGGCTTACTGTAGTGGTAGTAGGAGATTTTCAAATATTGTCAGATCAGTTCCTTTTACATAATTCATGGTTCGGCTTGCGTATCTATATATACACATCTATACATATATGGAGCATTATAGACTTAAAATCAAAGCTTTTCCTCAATCCACACTACCCAAATAATGGATATCATTATCCATTTTCCAGAATATCTAGACTTGTCAACTCAAGTCAATCTTGATTTTTTTTGGTGACTGAGTCTTTGAAATTTGACTAATATCTCTTGATTTGACTTACTACAGTAAATCTAATGTAAATTTTGGCCCATTTTGTAAATAAACTCGCCACTTTCTCGTGTTCTTCAAACATTCAATAATCATTGTTCCAAATCAATTGACATTTTTTTGTCTCCTTACCGGATTCATGAAAAACATTACTCGTAACTTATTCTATGCTCACCCAAACATTACTCGTAACTTATTCTATTCTCGTGTTCTTCAAACATTCAATAATCATTGTTCCAACTCAATTGACATTTTTTTGCCTCCGTACCGGATTCATGAAAAACATTACTCGTAACTTATTCTATGCTCACCCACAACTCTCCATCACATAATACACACGCGTTCACATACATACGCACACACACACATACACTTTTATACCGCATTCATTTTTTACATATCGTTTATCTTTATCTTTACCTAAAGTCATTTTCTAGTAGTACTAACCGTGCCCTGCAAGATGTATAAACACTCACCAGATATTTCACAGTGACATATATTGTCATGGTATCGATCCTTACATTCATTTTCAAAACCTTGTGAACCGTTTACCAATAGGCCACTAGCATGGATTTCATAACGACTTGGAAAAAATCGTGTGGAAAAGTAAAATTTTTTAGAAATGTATAGTTTTTATTTATTTTTAAATGAATAAATCCATTATTTGAGTTCGTCACGTCACTGCATGAAAATATCCCGTCTCCGATTATGTTCCCTTAATTTTGTAAAATTCAACACTGATTAATCTTTTAAAATTATATTGCAACACTTTGATTTCTGGCGAATTTTTGAATTTGCTTTTAACGTTCACTGGGTTCATTGTTTGTTCTATGCGAACTTATCCTTTGGTTTGATTTTTTGATAAAGATGGCGGTGTTTTTACAGATGTTACGAAGAGAAAGACGAACAATTTATTGCTATTCGTGTGGAAAACGTTATTTTTTTTAATGATTTTCGGCTATGTAATTATCGTTTTTTCGCACCCATAAAATTATGTCCCGTCTTTCCGGTTAAAAAAATTGGTCTGATTTTTTGGATTGAAATTTTCAAAAAATCGCCAGAGATTCAAAAATACGATTAAAAAAATACAGAATGTCTTAGAATATTTGCCTAAACCGGATTTTTTTTTAAATGTGATGCAAGTGGCCTATTAAGTCAATTGTTTACCAGTCATTTTATCTGTGAATTGTATTTTTATAAATACATATATATTTTTTTAATGCTGTAATTTTTCTACGCGTCTATGGTAATTAATCAAATAAATAAAATACATTTCAAAAACTGGTGACGTCGGAAAATACCTTGATATTAATAAAACAAACATTATAACATATATGTATGTAGGTATTTAAAAAAATGTTAATTTCGATAGCATTGGGTATAATGTAAATTCGTATTCCCTTTCTCCATACATTGAAACAATGGCCAAGAACCCTTGTAAAATTCACCACCCCCTAAAATGCTATCAAGACTACATTTCTTCCCGGTTGTTTTGATGATAGTATTTAAAGAATACTTTTCATTATTTCTTATACTCTACAAATACATAAATAAAGACGTTTCCTACACTATCTTGCTACAAATCATTGGACAACCAAGCCAAATCAACATTACATAATGAACAAAATAGTATTCTAGTTGTATAAATACTGCCAAGTGATAATGTAAGAACGATATCTACGAAGGGACATTAAATAATAATTTGCGCCTCCTTTCGAAGCGGTACATTTCCTGCGTAGAAGTAGGTACTGGTAAGTTTAGTACCTACCGGAGTCCTTGCTCGCTGCTTAGGCAGAGCTTTCAGCGTAATATCGCTGTAATGAATGAGAAAACGGTCAAGTATTTTCCGGTGGATTAAGCCCCGTTCACATTGAGACGGGCGCGCTTTCGTTCATGCTCAAGTTACTTTAATGCCAGTTAACCCACAGATTTATGCGCTCAAGACAATGTGGCGACTACCGAATTTCTCTTGCCTTCCCAACGTGGCAAAGATTACAAAACCATCAACTTAATACAAGTACTTCTGTGAGCAGTGGACCTCGCGTCCAAAAAGTGTCTTTCTAATTTTCTTTTACTTAATATCACTAAAATTTTCTGAAAGATTCTTACAATTAATTCTAAGTGTCTTGAAGGTCACCATCTCAACGAATTATTGATTATTACGATTATAGCAAGATCCACGCTCATGCGTACTGTAGTGGGAAAGGTAGTATCCAATACATAAACCATCTTGAACCGATACCGGAACGTATGAAACTAGAAAAGTTACAGACAGATGAAATGCCAAATGGTAGGGTTAAAACAGAACTTCGCTACTGAAGAGCTCAAAACAGAAATGACGGCGCAAACTGTAAATGGATGCGTTAAACAAGAAATTCCAGACAAAAACCTGTGAAAATTTCATGACGCCTGACTCAATATTTTAATATAGGAAGATACTGTTGTAATAATCCCCCCCCCCTCTACTAAGTAGTAAAACCTTCCTCTTGGTTAATTTTGCTGCTACTGTGCTACAGCTACAGGCGCAACCCCGGTCTTTAAAAAGCTCGTAGCTCGCCCGTTCTCGCGTCTCTCCCCTGCATTTCTTTTGAAGCGCCTTCTCAACCCCATCACGTAATACTTTTATGCAAACGTGACGAGATGCTCTTAATTAATCAATTGTAATTAACCCCACAACGTTGTGTACTTTTTTGTTTGAGTGGTTTGGTATAGTTAATCCAATTTAATTAATAATTTATTTGTGGTAAACCCTTGTTCTTTTAGGTATGGCGTGTTACAATTTGCAAGGCTTCGAATAACAATGACTGGGTCTGACTAACTTGAAAAATAACTAATTATCTAACTATATTCGTTCAGCTTCCTCCCCTAGCACCTGTTAAACACCTACGCTCATCGACGACTATTTTTATTGAAGTAATCTGCATTTTCCCTCCTAGCATCTAATATATAAATTTACATTCAAACGGCGAATTGAGAAGATCCTACCTTTCGATGCGATGTCACGTACTCTCTGCAGCTCTATAAAATGCTATCATGAAGATAATTTGACATTTATGTACATTCTAACAAAAGATTTACACTCAAGCAGTACGGATTGCAATGATTCTACACTCACAGTTCTAGATGCAGTTTGTTAGTTAGCTAGCTTGTTTTATCTTGTTAATTTGATTCTACGGGTAGGTATTTTGGATTAACATGAGACAGAACATGTGCTGTTTAAATAATTGGACTCCTCCATAGCCCAACTGATAAGGTGATGGTCATAGACCGCCGAATCAGCTTCCAATTCCAACGCCTCCGGAGAATGTTAAGGTCGCAAGCGACGAATGAAAATCGACATGTTTTGCCTTCTGTCGGGAAAGGGTTTGATGTGTGTTTCTGGATCATAGAGTGATAATGGGAATAATATCGACCACTACGCCGCCAAATTATAAATGTGTTGATGATGATGATGGAAGGTCATCTCATACCGTTTGATATGAGGGTCTGGTTCATAGAGTGGTAATGGGAATAATATCGACCACTACGCCGCCAAATTATAAATGTGTTGATGATGATGACGAAAGGTCATCTCATACCGTTTGATATGAGGGTCTGCTCCGATTAATGGCGTGATAGCCGATGTCAGGAACTGTTCAGGAAATGCGTGGGTGGCACGAGGTTTTAGATCGTGACATCCTACTCTGGATTGATGATGATGATGATGATTTTGAAGTTCTTCAGCATGCCGATGACTTGAGTTCCATTTACTCCTAAAGTACCGGCATAAACATTAAACCGAAGTTGATTAGACAATCGGCAATGTCAGGAGATCGGTGGGGCCGCTCTCTCCTCTGATCTGGCGATGTATGAATTGAATTAAAGAAGATTTTGATGTCACCGATCCTCGCCTTGGCAGTCACTCATGTCCTCAATAGTCCCGTTCTCCGTCCAGCACGCCGCCTCGAACCAGTAGAAATAATGATTACGTTTTTCCTAGGCACGCTACAGAAACGTGCGCCAGCCTGCAATCGCGATGGTCATCGGTATTTGATTTGAATGAAAAATACGTCCCCTCGCATAACATACACAGGCGTAACGTGGGACCTTCCCCGAAATGTCACGGGCATATGCTCTACGATAGGCGTACCCCAACCTCAAACTCAAATATCAGCTCAAAGAAAGAAATGTCAAGCTCGGCTTCCAGGGTGCTGGGTCCAAGAATGAAAGGCACCAGGTCGTGAATCTGGCTTCCCTCCCTTCTATTTTCCCGGCTGCCCTTTCGTCCAGAGTACATTCCCACCCTGATGCTGGATGATCCCTATTCCTATTGTGAGAGAGTTAAGAGAACTTTTGCTACTTATGTAGGTGGATATAACGCATTACGCTTAAAATATGAATACCTACTGACGGCTTCATTCAACCGACAATGTGAAAGTTTTTGGCTAAATCGAATATCGAAGGAAATATACCTACCTAAGCGTAAACCAAAAGTAGTTAAGAAAACTTATCCGGATTCCAACAAAGAACCGCCGATCGGTTGCCAAACGATTCCATATGTCATGTTCCCTTCGTTCCGACGACAAGGCAGACCCCACACGAGCGTAACCTAAAAGGTAGTGAAGCCCACGCAAATTTCGTCACTTCGTTTCCCCCATGACGAAGGTAGTCCGGCCAGATCGTAATCTTCGTCCTGCATCAAACTGGCCTCCCGCGACGACAACTTTTATCCGCTGGTACCTCGGAGCGGCGGTAGAAGGAGGGCGAAATGGGTGCACGTCCTTTGTTCTCCTGAAGTCCCCCAATGCCTTAGTGACGTACATACGTCGACATCATGGAATGGCTCCGGCCACGCTTCCAATCCAGTCTAGAGCGGGTACGAGATCCACGTTACCGAGATGTGATCACAAGGGATTCCAATTTGCTCGGACCAGACACGACCATCGCTTACTTCGCCTCCACATTAGGAAAATAGTGTAAGCCCACCTGCATTTCGATCACATCGCCCCCGATAAAGTCGCGTGAGATACTTCCTCATGGTGAAATAGGAAAGCCGGACCCGTTAATTCATTCGACAACCGCCGTCCATTCTCGAGTCGTAACCCGCTCAATTAAGTTTGAAGAAAAAGAGTTTGTTAATTAAGTAGGTGGATATAGCGCATCACGCTAAAATGTGAATACCTACCGACGGCTGCATTCAACCGACAATATGAAAGTTTTTTGCTAAGTCGAAAGAAATATACCTAAACGTGAACCAAAGGTGATTATATGATTAGATATCGAACCAAGTTTATGCAAAGTCCTATGTAATAGACTTGTTGTGATACCTAAAATTTGGAATAAGGTGTGGGAAATTTTTGGAATGGGAATTCAATTATGTCAGATTTTGTTAGTAATCAAAAATGCCCATGCTACGCACCCTTCATAAACCGTTATATTACCCAATGCCTTTTCAAAATCCCTTTCCTAAATATAGTCCCCTAGCTACGTTTAAAAATATTATTACGAAACTCGTAAATAATAATTAACACCTCCAAGGCGCTTTACAAATTAATTTATACCTACATTCTATACCTATGTATTTTGGTACCCGTTATGTATTGGAGAATACCCAGTAACCTAATTTTCTAGGTCACCAACAAAGCACTTTAAAGGGTTTTATTATTGTTTTGTGGTTTCAAAATCCCGTCTTTTAAATGAAGTCTCTCGTCTAAGATTTATTGCCCGAAAGCGCACTTTGTGCTTCAAATGCTAGTTAGTTCATTGAACTCCAAATTATTATTTTACAACGTTATTGTCTCAAGAATAACTTCACCCAACAAAGGTACTTGCTAGCCGGTCAACCCGGAAACGTGCAAAGCCCCTCGCTCCCCATCGCTCGACAAAAAAAAAGGGTCCTAGATTCCTAAGGCTTGTAGTATACAAACCCTAAATGACTCTTTCCTGCAAGGCCCGTACTAAATATGTTAATAATTTTATACAAACTTACCAAATTCGCCTTGTTGCACAAAATAATTTCACTAATCAATTCACTACAATAATATTTAATTAAACAAGCACTTCTAAAACACAACCCGTCATGCAGTTATTTATTCCAAGATGCAGCCGTCGAACACAATTCTCGCGTAGATTTCTTTTTTTTTTAAATTTCACCCTGACCCTGATAGACGCCCCGAAAGTACGTCCCGACCGCCTCAATTTACAAATTATATTATTTAACTTCACCGACATGAACTCGCAAGCCTCAATCTCTGACTTCCCTATTCGCGTGGACTCTTTTTGTTTAATAAAACGAAATATCCTTTGTTTAATTAAAATGAAATATCCCCGATTTAGACGCACCAAACTGGTCTCCTCGCGACTATCGGACCTCGATCCCTTAATTTAAACCTTGCTTCCCAACGACCAAATCTTGACTCCCCTCAATCGCGTGAACTACCTTTTTTCAATTAAATGAATTATTCCCGTTTACGCGCACCAAATTATAATTCTACAGTTTATCAAAACTCCGATGTTTTTTTTTCGACCGTGCGTGCCCAGGTTCTTTTTCCGACCGTCTTCCAACACTTCCCTGCCCCAACTCCCTTTATTATTATATATAACTATCTGAATTATTCCCGGTTTACGCGCACCAAATTATTATTCTGCCGTTTATCAAAACTCGATGATTTTTATCCCGTCTGCGCGGCCCTAGGTTCCTTCCCTGACTATCTTATTCGCGTGAATTAATTTTTTTTGTTATCTCTCAAAATATCCCAAATTTAGAAGCACCAAATTATTATTCTACCGTTTATCACAACTCGATGATTTTTATCTAGATCGTGCGTCCCCAGAATCTCTCTCTGACCGTCCTCCAACCCGTCTCTACCCCGACTGTCTTCCCACTCCCTGCCCCCTGACTCCCCAAACATCTCCTTGTGTGGTTTCAACAATATATTAGCCACTTCTTCAAATCTTAAGTGATAAACACATCTCCCAATATGCATATATCAACTTTAATAGTCAAAAATGTCACACTTTAACTATTATTTCAGAGAATTTTGTGTAGGAACCATGTTCGCTTTTTTTTCCGGTGTAAATTAATTTTGTCTGCGATGGAGTCATAAATTATCCCAATAACGCTTAAAAGAAGAGCTCAGTGGCGCACTTCAATTCACTACGCAAACACATGTGGTTATTTATTGGTAAGGACCCATAAATCACCCCCATGAATTGGAAACAGAGAATCGTATGCCATTCCATGTTACAAAATTAAATATATTTCTAAATCGATCTCTCAATTTTAAAAGAATTATTTCGTAGGCCCAAAGGCGAGATCATCACAGTGTTATCTACTGCTTTCCGTAACCAGACTTTTGGTAATAATTTTTATGTACATATATACAACAGGTATCAATCAGCCTATAAAAACTGCTTTAAAGTCCAAAATCTCCTACTTACGAACCCCTTTTCGGTTATAATTTTATTGTATAATGTGAAAAATTAAATTCTTTAGATAAACCTTTAAATATTTGTGCCTGAGCTTCGCAAAGTAAATTAAAACACTCTTTCTGGCGATGTTTTTTTTCGTGAATAAAACAAAACATGCGGGTTTGATGTTAAACAGGAATTTAAACCTTATAGCCATCTACATAAGGAGTGTTATGGTTAGCGGTCTGATCCCGAATTTCATAGGCACGTGTTACATCATCTTAAGATGAAGCCATACTAAATAATGCAAAATCATACAAAATCGTATGTTTTTGTTTTGAAAATTTGACCGCTTAGAAGTATTATAGATGCTTCAATTAAATACTGCGTGTACAACATACCTTGGCCCTTAAAAATATTGGTCATTTTTTTAAATAAGTCTTTTAATAAGCTTAGAAAAAAATAGAGTATTAGGTCCATAAAAAACATTTTCAACTGAAAACTCTCCTACCTATAAACACTTTTTTGGATATGGTTTTATTGCATAATGTGGCAAATTCAGTTTCTTATATAATTATCGCAAAAAAATTGAAATTTACGCCCAAACCTCACAAAATAAAATATAATATGCATTTTCGCGTTGGTATTTTTGACAACACGGCGACAATACGGCAGTCGACGAATTTGTTATATCAAAGTGAACCTTATATCGTCCACCAAAGAACGACTGGCAGCCGCCCCATTTTTTCGTCATTACTCCTCCGAACGGAGCGGAGAAACAACGTGTTAGGGTCCGCGCTGCTTGTTTTCGTGAAATAAATTTAAAAATTCCGTTTTATTACAATAAACAATGCATAAAAAAGAAATTAATGTTTTTTACAGGCTTTTACGAAATCAACATGTAAAAAAAAACTTCTCAAATATCTTTTCCAACCTTTCCAAAAGCATTTTCTCAAGTATTTTTTTAAACTCCTCCCATAAAAGGGCGTGAATTCCGATTTCGATTTTTTCCTGTACTAGTGGATCGCCTTAAATAGCATTGAACACTAAACGAACGCTAATACTCAAAGCATTTTCAAAACTATGTCTTCGCCTTACAATATTTTCCAATAACTACACTATACATTACATAATATACAACTATCGAAATATTTTTGTTGAATGTCCGGCCTAAATTTTACACCCTGAACATAATTAAAGTATTTATAACTTTTGCATCAAATCAATGAATATAAGTACCGAGTTTTACATCGTGCAACTGACAAGAGATTATTATAATTATACTCGTAAGTTAATCTCTCCCCAAATAGACAACTAATTATTACCGAAAATAAATAACTATTTATTCATTTCAATAGTTACCTGGATGAGTTGGAAGAAATCACCATCAGTTGAGTCATCTATCTCCTTCTAACAGACATAGTATTTAATATGTAATCAAAAATATAGTTATATCCATCACAGAAATAACAATGGGTAGTTTATCTCTAAGTACGGGTATAATCCGGAAATATTTATAAAACTTTGGATATTTCCCCTATTGTGTGTTTGTTCAAATCCCCATATTATAATAGTGAAAATCTGCAACCGGCGTCGTTCTGAAAAATAAGCTATATTATCTCGTCCAAAATCGTAATTAATTACAAAACAAACAAACGCTGTTTGATATCCAAAATCGTTGCTGTAACAGAACTATTTTCGCGATTGTTTAACATTAGCTCCATACAGAAGGCCCTGAGGAAAACAATTCTGTTACGACCGATGTCATCTTTAAGAATGCTGTATGGTGATCTTTTTATGGAAAGGTAGGAGAGGAAGTTCTGTGAAAGAAAAAAAAGGAATGAGAGGTGGGTAGGATTCTAGGGGTCAGTGTGTCTAGGAGTGACGGACTGAGTTTGGAATCAGTCTGTCTCTCCCACTGTCCAGAGAACTGTCGAAGATATCAAAACGTCTCCTTCAAACAGTCTCTTTCGATCCGGACCACCACGCAGTAGGTGGGAAAACTCATCCGCTGACAAGACCTTGACAAACCTCACCCCACGAACTCTGATGTCACCAAACGTAGCAAACTACTTGAGGTGACAATTCAGGGATGTTCGTTATCCAATAAATAGTTCCCTGGGCGGCGGTTGCCGTACTCGCCTCCCAAATTGGATGTGTTAAATTTATTTCATGGTTTTCATACCCTCACCCTCGTGTGGATTTCAAAATTATTTTGAATGATAATTAAGTAGGTACCGGAATAACTAACGCGACATGTTATAACTAGCAAAAAACGTTGTTTTTTTTTTAATTTCTTTAAAAATGTGCACAAAACTTAGGTAATATTATTGAATCAATTAAAGTACAAGCACCGAAAGCAGATGAGTGGGATATACCGTGGGTAGATATTTAATGAACCGAGAAATATTCATGCATTTGAAATACTTCGAGAACAGATTCTTCTTTGGTCTGACATTTAAATAAATATAGAGAAGGTAGGTACCCACCTTCTTGGGTTAATTGGTATATCTAATAGAAGGGGAGAGATTTAGCTCGTGAAAATATGTACGGATGCGCTAAGCAAATTTTCGCCCAAAGTAATGTATGAATTAATACAGTATCTGTTAATTATATTGTTGTTAAGTTTATTGTCCGTTCACTCCGGAGACTGAATTGTTTCGAATAACCAATAAAAGAAAAACATCCCCCTAGGTTACAAACAGCGTTATAGTATATTAGTTATTTTCTTAGACTTTTGATAGTTCTCAGATCGAGTTTGATATATTTTATTTTATTTTTATTTTATATTATTTATTAGCGTTATAAACAGTCTTTATAAATTCATATATGTCAGTGATAAGGATATTTATGTCGCTGGCCAAAAAAATAATGACGAATTGAAAATTAGGACCGCACAATACAAATGTACATAACAGTATAACTAATATAAACAATTCTGATAAAGTGCATCTTCTTACTTAAATCTACAAAAATAGTTTTATGATATTTGTCCAAGGTTTACATTTAAATTTTAATGGATATAAATAATATCTTTCAGGGAGTGATTTTATTCAAATTCGAATTACTAAAGTAATTTCTTTCCTTTGTTTATTTTTGATACAATATTTTACATTCCATAGTACAATCCAGTAATGTTGGCCTCACTGGGTGGCTTACCCGTGCTGAGGCCCCCATTTTATAATATAAGAGTTTATACATAACACATGTTGAAAAAAAATTATAAAGTTAGTGACGACAAACACCAAAAAATTAAGATAAATTTTAACAAAAAATAAAAATTAAAGTAAAGTTAAAAAAAAAAGATATTTTATTTTATTTGGAAAACCAACAGTTTATAACAATAATGTTTGATGAAATACATATGTATAAAAATTTAACCAATAACAGATTTTCACTGATTTATATTAAATTATTAAGTGCGTAGGTATAAAGAAAAATAGTTAAATTAGGTTATGTGGATGGGATGGTGGAAGGGAGGAGAAAGGGATGGATCTATTCTGTGTAAATATCGGTATATATTATTTTTTGAGTGTTGCTTATTATCTATGTACCTACCTACTACATTCAAATTATTTTATTTCGCAAAATAGATAAAATACTTCAACTTCAAATACTTAAATGAATAAAATACTTAAATAAATAAAGCAATATTGAATTTACCAACTTTTTTTTAAATATTTGTAAATCATAATATGAATCTATAGGATTTTTATGGTAAGACAATTTTCCGAAATTTAGAATTGTTACGGTTTTGTAATCAGCCATCGCATCGACATACATATTTTTTTACATTATCTCCACACAGGATGCCCTGAGGAAAATTATTTCCCTCGGGACCTATGTCACCTTTGGGGATTATGTGTGGCGGGTCTTTTGGGTAGAGAAGGGAATGAACATGGGTCTTAAAAAGACTCGTTCTTCTTCTTCTTCCTTGCGCTGTCCGAAATCATTGTCTAGGTAGGCTGTTGGGGTCGGCTCTTTTCGTTCTCAGGTTGTAGCTTCTTCGGTTTTGAGTATAGCCTTCATCCAGGCCGTTTCTTTGAAGTATTTTGGAGCATTGATTCATCCAGGAGTTCTTTGGTCTTCCTCTGGATGACTGTCGATGAAGCTCAACAGACATTGCCTGCTTCACTGTGTGGTCTGATAGTCTTGAAAAGACTCGTTCTCATGTAACAAATGTCAAGCGTCTACAAATGTTTCCCGTCTATGTTCAATGACGCTAGTACTGGTGCCGAATCAATGACGCTAGAGCATCTTACTTGTAAATATGGGTAGAACAAGGTCAGCATTGTCACTAAACATCTTTTAAAAGGTTTTTATATATCAACCGGAAATTTTGCAAAAAAAAATGTTATTTTCAAGTATTTTGGGGACCAGATCGGTGATGGTTACCAATATACTCATTAGAGACGGTGAATTCCATACCAGACACAATATCAATAACAAAACAACCCTTATTTGCAAATTGTAACGTATTATAATACAGCTACGATGGGTACATCCTCATCCCTTACTACTCGGCTCCCTTTGGGGTATTTTCCTCGTGCGGAGACATGTCTCTTCCGTTCAGACCGCACGAGCCTTTTATTGGACTCCGGATTTATTAGTTTTAAGTAGCCCGTGTATAAATCGCCGAGGCTGGCCGCAAGTAGCCAATGAATCTGTCCCGATCGACCAAAAACAATATTGCAATTGACAGACGAATGCGGGAAATGGAACCGCATACGGCCTGCCCACGTGACTGAAGATGTTCGGACTTGGATTATTATTTGTTTTGTGTGGGCACTCGTATTATTCCACGGGCTGCGCCGGGTGCCCTCTTGTTTGATTTCTATGTATGGTGTTATCGAATTTAATTCAGGGACTCGTCAAACTTTCATGAATAATAGAAGCGAGTGAATAAAAGCTTATATACCTATCTGGTCTCTCTATCTATCGCGTCACCGTTTTGTACGACATTGCTAATATGAAGTTTATAAATTTTTTTACATATCCACAACCACTTAACTTAAAGTTCATTGCGTTTACCACATAAGTTACTAGCGAAACGATTAAAGTTGTTTACATAAAACATTTAAATTAATTGATAGTATTTAAGATGAAGTCATACTAAATAATGCAAAATCATACAAAATCATACGTTTTTATTTTGAAAATTTGATCGCTTAGAAGTATTATAGATGCATCAATTAAATACTGCGTGTAGAACATATCTTTTAATAAGGATAGAAAAAAAAATATAAGGTCTTTAAAAAACACTTTGAAGTCCAAACTCTCCTATTTATAAGCCTCTTTTCGGATATGATTTTATTGTTTAATGTGGCAAATTCAGTTTCTATTATGATAATCGCAAAAAAAAATATATTTCTAACAAAATAAAATATAATAAGGATTTTCGCGTTGTTATTTTTGACATCACGGCGAAAATACGGGTGTCGACGAATGTGAATGTTATACCGTCCACCGAAGAACGACTGGCAGCCACACATATTTTCTGTCAATACTCCCCCGGACCGAGCGGGGAATAGACGTATTAGGCTCCACGTCGCTTGATTTAGTGAAATCAATTTTAAAACTCCGTTTTATTACAATAAACAATGCGTAAAAAAGGAATTAATGTTTTTACAGGCCTTTACGAAATCAACCTGTAAAAAAAATTCTCAAATATCTTTTCCAATCTTTCCAAAAGTTTTTTCTCAAGTATTTTTAAACTCCTCCCATAAAGGGCGTGAATTCCGATTTCGATTTTTTCCTGTACTATTGGATCGCCTTAATAGCGAAACCATTAAAGTTGTATACATAAAACAGAGAAAACGTTTAAATTAAATGATAGTATATAAAACAAAATCTTAGCCACCAATAATATAGAAGGCCATTTTATCGGTCTTAATTAATCAACCCTGAACATGTCAATGAACGGGAAAGACATAGAACACGGAATGGACAATAAAATGTAGACCTGAATCGCAACAATTAGCTTTAACAAGACATTACAATCGGCCAATCACGGCCAATAAATGTATTCAGGGGTAAACCGGCCCTTTCTACCCAACTACCCGACACTGGAACCCCCACCCGGCCCTGGACCAAGGGGCGTCTTTGTAAACTTGTCCATTCAAAGCACTGAAGAAATAAACCGATAGAAGTGTGATGTAGACATGCATTCACGAAGTAAGGTAAATTTTATCTTATTTTGTGAATTTGTTCATTTGAAGCACTGAGATACACCGATAGATGTGTGTTTCAGAAATGCGTGCCAGAAGAAAGGCCAATTTTATCTTACTTATTTGTGTATTTGTTCATTCAAAGCACCGAAGAGATAAATCAATGGAAGGGTGTTGTAAAGTAAGGTCAATTTTATCTTAATTTCTGTGTTTTTTTATTCGAAGCACGGAACCGTTTGGAATGTATTGTACCGTGTGTGCCCGAAGTAAGGTTAAATATATTGAACTTCGGGTGGAAATTATCAAATTCAATTCAATTCAATTTAATATATTCATTTTAAAAACATTACCAAATTAAAATTTGATAGCATTTTTAATAGAGAGTACTTATATATAAAATAGTTCAGATTTTTAGATAGATAAGAAGATTTAAACTAACAGTATCAAAGCATGCCGTTTAAATTGTGCTTCATTGATGTTAAATATATCGATATTCGAGTGATTCTATTTAACAATAAGACAGCTCTCCCGACTGGCATGACCATTGACAAATTAGTTCTGAAAGCCGGGAGATAAAACAGTCTATGCTCTCGGTGACGGATATAACCATCGGGAACATAGAAACTAATGTTCTCCATGATAGTTGAGTTCTCGAACCATCCACGAATCAGTCTGAAGTCTTTTCAATTATATATTTTTTTCTCGGAAACCAATGGAAGTATGTTGTAAACGTATGTGCCGGAAGTAAAGTCAATTTTATCTTGCTTTGTGAATTTTCTCATTCAAAACACCGAAGATATAAAGCCATGGGAATGTATTGTACCGTGAGTGCCCGAAGTAAGGTTATATATGTTGCACTACGTGTGAAAATTATTAGATATTTTCAAATATAGAATTTTTTCTTGAACAGATAATCATGTTGCCTGGATCGAACGGACCATATAAAATCCGTTGGTCTTACATTTGATCAATATCTTAAGAGCGCGCAGGAGCGCCGAGAAATTTTAACGATAGGTATTTGTAAAAATTATTTCTATTTCGTTCATCTCAGCGGGGACAGCAAAAGCGCTATCGGTGTATTGGTGAACCCCAATGCGTGTGTGTGCGTGGCTGCAGGTGTTGGAAGCACGAATCGCCGCGCCGCGCCCGCCAGCGACTTCGCGTTCTTATTATTTCATTTACTGTTATTCATTTATTCCAAAAATTAAGTAGGTGCCTAGGTACATATTCGTAATAAAATAGCGAGGTCTACATTATTTAATATTGTATTGTACTTAACTTTATTATTATTATTACTTACTACAAATACATGTGACTGCCTGCTCCGAGCTCATCTTCTGCACACGCACAAGTCAATGAGACTTGTAGGTGCGTGTATACAGGTTGCTGCCTGCTGCAACAGATAAGTCAATACGCGTCGCGACTTGAGCGTGCGTATTCCTATATAATAGATATCTTCTGCGCTCATAGTTCATTCATCTTGTTACTATTAGTAAAGTAAGATGCACGCTGTTTTGGTTTAGTAATATCGGGAGATTCATACCATCTTTTTTTATAAAACGGCAGCATAGGCGCAGTAGGTACATCACGTACTTTGTGATTGTATAGTGTTTTTATTTTTCGCTGGCTGCATCACTCTACTGTTTTTGACTAGCCTTTTTACTGGAAACTATTCTACGTCAAATACAGACCTTCGAATTTTGACCCTGAAACCCCCTTGAATATTGAAATCTGTTTGGTCATTTCTCACGATTTACACATATAGGACATATGGTGAGTAGATACCTACTAAACTATTCATAAATTATTCATAAACTATTATTATAAACATAAACTATTCATTCATAAAAACTCAATATTACAACACAATTTCCTTTTTTAATTAAACATATAAATATCGCTAAAAATGTTGTTGTTTTTTGGCTCTCCCTGAATAACGTAAATTCATCAGTTTTGACTGTATGCATAAAGTGCATTAGTGCAAGTCGGTACATTTGTTAACATATCTAGTAACCTATAATAAATATTATTCTACGTCTTAGGCTGCGTATACACACGCCAGCCGAACAACGGATTATGGGAAAGGAACGAAGCAAAAGCAAACTGCCCGAAACGCTGCGCCGCTTGCGGTTGCTTCGTACCTTTACCATAATTCGTGGTTCGGCTCGCGTCTCTGTCCGCAAAGAGTGGCGTGCACTGATTTTTCAGTGGGCTAGAATCCTAAGATTGAAAATACGACATTAATGATGTTGTCGAAGCTGAAAATTATTTTTTTTCCGAAATTTCAATTTTCAAATTCTGTGCACGCCACTATTCGCAAATATATACGTAGCATAAGATATGTGTATTTAGAAATTGAGTTACATAAAATCGACTACTATATTACCTACCTTCAACTCAAAAAATTTTTTCTTACAGATAAATAATGGGTAAAAGAAATGGAAACAAAGCGCGTTTGTTTTTATCTGCTAGACGAAAAAAACCGATTATTAGTATCAAACGACAGATTCATGTTGCACCACGTTCGACATCTAGGTAAGTCGAAATATCGCTTTCCTGTCACTCTTACTACTGAACCTTCCTAAGGTTACCTTTACGTACGTAAAGTTTTTTTTCCCGTAAGTTGCTCACATAAGAGAGTTATGGCAAAATTACCAATGGGTATCGTTTACATTGATAATTTTGCCATAACTCTCTTACGTGAGCGACTTACGAGAAAAACCTAAAGATTTATGCTATGAGAGCCGTGTATTATGTAGCATGTATAACGGGAAAATGGGATGGACAAATTTAAATAAATAAATCATTTGCATTTACAGGGATATGGATGTCATCGATACTACTTTTGGAAACTTAACTACATCTTCACTAATGCATGAAACTTCCATGGATGAATCATTTGCTCCAAATATAGACGAAAACGCAAGTTCATCATCATCAACAACGCTTGATGATTTGGTGATAGAACCAGACCATATTGATGAAACCGATAATTTCGAAGGTCGCAGAATTGTGGATATAAAATATTTGTTTTCGGAGATATCAAATATAAAGCACGAACACACCAACTGCACATTTTCCGATTTAAAATTTATGAAGGAACGACGAAATGGTCTTCTAAGCCAGTATGTTTTCGAGTGCAAAATGTGCAAGAAAATAGAATACATTCACTCCGAAGACCCGAAACGGAAAATGTCTATAAATACTGCTGTCGTCGAAGGAGTGATGTGTACAGGAAATGGGTATTCACAATGGAATGAAATTTGTGGGGTTTTAAATATGCCAAATATGGATTGTAAGACTTACACGAACATAGAACAATGTTTAGCGCCAACAATTGAAGAATGTGCCTTAGAAGAAATGATCGCAGCTAGTGAAGAAGAAAAAAGGCTAGCCATTTTAAACGGTGACGTAGACGAGGGTGGCTATCCTTTGGTAACGGTGGTTGCAGATGGCTCCTGGGCAAAGAGGTCGTACAAAAGTGGATTTAGCTCCTCATCTGGCGCAGGGTGCATAGTTGGACTACGAACTAAAAAGGTTTTATTTCTGGGAGTGCGAAACTCATACTGCTGCATGTGTGCTAGAGCTACTAAACTACACATAGTTGCTTCTGAGCACAGGTGCTTCATAAACTGGCGTGACAGTGCTAATGCCATGGAAGCCCACATTATAGCAGAAGGGTTCTCGAGAAGCATGGAAATGCATGGATTGAAATTTAACAAACTAGTTGGTGATGGCGACTCCAGCATCATGAAAAAAATAATGCAACAAATGCCATATGGTCCTAACCTTATAGTACAAAAAATAGAGTGCAAAAATCACTTACTCCGCAATTTTTGCAACAAAATGAAAGCACTTGGAAAAAAAACCAACAACGCTAAAGGCTTTGTACCAGTTCATATAAGGAAAAAGGTTGAAGCAAACGTTTTACGCATGAGAAGAGCTGTAGTTGGAGCAATAAATTACAGGAAAGAGCAAGAAAACACAGTACAAAGTGATAAAATAAAAAATTTGAAAATGGACATAAAAAATACCGCAAATCATGTGTTTGGTGATCATAAAAATTGTGCATCGTACTATTGCAAGCCGGAGAAGTATACTGATGATCCAAATTTAGTAAGCGATCTTCGAGATTGTGGAATATGGACTGATATCCAACAATTCTTATTGTCTCTAATAGCAAATGCAGAAAGTCTTATTATTGACGTGACAAATAACACTGTGGAGCAATTCAACAACGTTATCGCCAAATTTATAGGTGGAAAAAGGGTAAATTTTACTACAAGAGGATCTTACCAAGCAAGATGTTTTGGAGCAGTAACTTCGTGGAATAGTGAATTGGCAACCCATTCAAGAATACAAAAGAAAATCCAAGGCCACAGTCCCGGCAAATACACGAAGCACTTTATAGAGAGAAAACGACGTTCGAAGGAGAATAAACAAATGTGTCGAAAAAAAAAACTAAAGTATAATGAAAATACGACAGAAAAAAGAAAAAAAGTTACAGGGCCCGATGAAAATTATGGTCAATTGGAATTAGAACCAGATATGCCACCTGAAATATTTGAAACGAAAAAAGAGGAATTTCTCAAAGAATTATCTTCAACCAATAAGGAAGAGCTCGAACGGAATACGGTAGGCCAAAGCAATAACAATCTGTGGGCAATTGAAAGACGTAAGCGGATAACGGCGTCTAACTTTGGAAAAATATATAAGCTTCGGCAAAAAACTTCAGTTACGGGAGTACTAAACTCTTTACTGTACTCACAATTCAAAGGAACTATGGCCACAAATTATGGAAAAGAAAATGAAAGCCTAGCAATAGAGCAATTTAAAAAAAAAACAAGTTTTCAGGTATCCGCTTGTGGGCTATTTATCGATAAAACCAAAAACTTTTTAGCGGCAAGTCCGGATGGCCTTATCGGTGAGGATTCTATAATTGAAATTAAATGCCCTTATAGTATAGCAAATATGTCACCAGAAGAGGGAATTGCACAAAAGATAATTGATTACTGTAAATTGGAAGACCATTCTTTAACATTAAAACGGAATCATAATTACTTCTACCAAGTACAAGGCCAGTTACATATTACTCGTCGTAATTATTGTTATTTTGTTGTGTGGAGTCCAAAAGGTTTGCTGTATGAAAAAATTGAGAGGGACGATGAAATCTGGCAAAAAATCGTTCCACTGTTAGAAAATTTCTACCACCAATGCCTTTTACCAGAAATAATTGACGGTCGCATACCAAGAAATTTACCGGCGAGGGAAAGGTCTGGACCATAAATTGTTTTAATTTCATTGTGTAGATGTTAAACAGTAATTTTTTTACAATAAAGCGTTTAAAAACAAAAAATATTAGATCATTGAAGAAGATTGAAAATGTCAAGTGATGTAGGAGGTATTCCCAAAAGTGCATTTTTCTGTAATAATATAACGTATTAAAAAAGTTAAATAAAAACTAAACTAGTTATGTGTATGTACCTAATATGTAGCACAATAAACAATATGGTGCCTCTTATACATAGATTTCAATATTCATTTGTATAATATGATATTATAATAACATAATCGATTCAACAACATGTGGTAGATGCATGTACCACTGAACATACGCTGTACCAGCATTCCATCAAACGATCAGTGGTGTATGTACTTACCATCACACATTTTCTTGTAAAATATAATTTTTTTGAAAAAAAAATCTAGAACAATATATTTAGTCAAATATAAAAGTTTTTTTTTGGTTCGGTAGTTGTATCTTAAAAAAAGTGTCCTATAAAGGGATAATATTATGTTGAGTACAACCTTCAAAAGTTATCAAAAAATATTTTAATTAATTTTTGTGTTCCATATCCAACTAGGCAATACGGAACGGAATCATCTCGGGGTCTGTCTGTAACAGGAGTTTTTTTTTCAATTTTTTTCCATTAATTTATTTGACGTAAACAAATTAAATTTGTCACAATAACTTTAGTAAATAAGCTCGGTAAGTATTGGCACACTCAAAATAAGTCACCAAACAGAAAAATAATTTAAAAAAAACATCGATAACTCGGGACATGACAACACTAGTGGACTAGTGTATCGATATAATTATTGAGAATGTCACATCACTTCGTTGACTGTATACGTATTCAACAAAACCCTCTCCGCCCCCCCTCACCCCCGAATACTGAGAGAAAGGGACACATGCACCTCAGCCTGATAATACCCAAATAAAATTGTCAAAATCGAGGTTTTGTAGTCCTCATTTTTCTACTCCAAAACTGAACCAATTTCCAAGATTTTTTTTACCAAATGTATTGGAAGAAAACATTCTATGTCTGTACTTTTTGCTTTTTTTAAAAATACATTGTCTAATTTGTATACTGAACGTTTGTTGATGGCGTTAAAAAAAGGCAATTTTAACAATTTTTGAAGGGTTATAACTCCTATAAAAAGTAACTTATCAAAAAAATCAAAACGTACCGACACGCTTGCGGTCAATATTCATATTATGTAAAAAAAATATTTTCTCTAGTGTCAAAATTCAGAGAGGGAAATGAGGAATACGTTTGTATGGAAAAAACACCACCCGGTTTCCTCTTAAGTGGAATACACATTGCCTACTTATCACGAATAAACTTAGAAAACATATTTATTTCTTCAAAAACATTAGAAACATACCAGATTCCAAATATATGAAAATTGTTTATTACTCTCTTTGTCAATCAATCATTGAATATGGAATAATCGCATGGGGAGGTCCAACCCTATCAGCTATAGATTCATTAATGAAGGCACAAAAATTAATTATGAAAGTTCCCATAATAACAAGTAGGTACTTTAGATATATTCAACAAATTCCATGTATTAGATATTCGACAAATTTACACAAGAACAATCTTAACTCATCTGTTTAAAAATAAAACACACATTTTATGAAAATACCCAAAATATTGTAAACACGCGGCACAAAACCAAACAACTCACACAAACACCTAAAACAAACACAACATTTGGTCAAAGAAATTTCAAATACATAACGTCTAAAATATACAATAACCTACTTAACAAAACAAGACAATCGAATAATATTAACAAAAACAAAATCCTGATCAAAAATGGATCATCGAAAAAGGTCGTGCAATAATTAGTCACTTCACCCAAATTTAATCCTCTTAACCCATTATTGTTACCACTACCTACCAACCTGGAAATTTTTGTCAAATATTTTTGCTTTATTGAAAAATGTACTTTATTTAATATTTATAAAATATTTGTAAACTAGACTGTCTCGACACAGGATTTTCTAGTGAGATCGGAGAGGCCAAAAAAAATGTAAACCTTTTTATATAGATGCACGTAATAATTTTTTTTTTTAATTTAAAATTGCATTGGCCTAGGAATCGAAGGTATATACGGCGACTTCAGGATTCTTTCAAATCGGTACAGATCACACTTCTAAGTATTTTCCATTCGGTCATTCAAGCATGGAGAGGTACGATGTTGGAATGTACATAATAGTGAGGATAATGGAATTCTAAAGATGGTATTGGTATATTTTTGATATGAAATATTTCTGCGTAATTGACTCAAATCTGCTTTGAAATTTTCAAAATGGAATTGATGTTTGTTTCATATAAAGGCGAGAAAATAGTTTTGTTTTTTTTATTTGATTTGTGTTTCTTTTATTTAAATTTATTAAAACTGGTTTTTCGTGTTTATATTCTGACAATTATCTAATTTGTCAAAAAATACATACCTAATTTTATTATTTTGTAAAAATGTTAATATTTGTTTTTGCATGACAAAAACAATTGGTTTTTTATGATCCCTAGACAAACATTTTAAAAATATTTTCATTCACAAATTCTACAATTATATTATACCCTGGTTTTTCACGGGTCTGACCCACAAAAGGCACTGCCTATGTTCATTAATAAGTTTTTAAATCTTACTTTTTTGATTTAATATTTGTTAGTTTTGCAATAAATTCATATTTTTTAAATGTTATAACAGTGTTGTAAAGGAATATAGCCTTTCCTTTCCTTATAATAGCCTTTCCTCACCATACTCTTGTGTTTGGTTAGGAAATTCATGTTCAATTATATGTTTCTATCCCCATGATCCTACCCACCCCTAATACCCTTTTCCTTCTCAGAACTTCCTTTCCTAGAAAAGACCTTTCGCACAGCATCCCCAAAGTTGAAATAGGCCCTGAGGGGAATTATTTTTTTCAGGGCTTCCTGTTTGGAGCTAATGTAAAAAAAACGAGTGTGCTTTAGACAACACGACACATAAAAGAATATATGACATTGGGGTGCATTGACATTGATATTGACATTGACATTCCAGACAATATGGTTTGTGGCATTTCGCACAGTAGTACACACTCAAGCGTCTTTTTTTCGCTGGGCAAAAGATGCACATGCTTCGTTTCCTTTTTTAATGACATTGATCGCCGTTCGCATCGATTACCGTTCGCATAACACTTTTTGATACATCACCTTTTTTAACGCATTCACCAGTTAACATCAACATCACTTTTCGTAACGCGTAAAGATGTTTTACTTCAAAAGTAAGAAAGAACAACTCAAGAAATATCAATAAATTGATTTCAAAGAAAGATTAATAATACCTAGATATTAACTCTCACAGTAGTTTCAGGTAATTTTTCAATTATTTAAGTTTGAATTCATGAATGCACATTTTTAAAATAACTTATACCTAGATACAGATAGGTATTTTTAATTTGCTTGGAATTAAATTTATGCTTCATTAAAAAAAACATTCAATTAGGCTTCAATAAAGAAATTAAAATTAAATTGAGTACAAGGTGAAAAATCAATTTAATGAAAAGTCACAATGTTTTTTTCTTCTTTATTTTTGTTGTTTTAACCAGAAAATTGGTTTGATTGATATTTGAGACTCATTTAGCGAAAATAGCATAGCATTTCCTTCATGAATTTTACAGGTCATTTGTCTCTTAAAGCGCAAAGCTTTCAACTGTCCATTTCAAATAATAAATTTAGATTCATTTTTTTATGTACATATTTTATTTCACGTCTAGCCGCCGTAATGTGGATTGATCAACATCTTCTCCGTTAATTTGTCAAATAAACTGGATGCAATAACAATTTATGATGAAAATTGTAGTTTTAAATAAAAACGCGTCCAAAGGTTTTTTAAATTGCGTAGATATTATTCTTTGTGTTAAGATGAAGCCATACTTATCTAATAATGCAAAACCATACAAAATCATTTGTTTTTGTTTTGAAAATTTGATCGCTTAGAAGTATTATAGATGCTTCAATTAAATACTGCGGGTAGAACATACCTTGGCCCTTAAAAATATCTTATAAGTCTTTTTAAGCTATAAAAAAATAAAGTATAAATAAAAAACACTTTCAAGTCTAAACTCTCCTATTTATAAACCTCTTTTCGGTTATGCTTTTATTGAATAATGTGGCAAATTCAGTTTCTTTTATAATAATCGCAAAAAAAATTGATATTCACGCCGGAACTTCCCAAATTAAAATAAAATATGCATTTTCGCGTTGTTATTTTATAATACGGCCGCTAGTCGACGAATTTGTTTTTCAAAGTGAACCCTTTGTCCTCCACCGAAGAACTACTGAATACTCCCCGCCCATTTTCAGTCAGACCTCCCCCGGCCGTAGCGGGAAATAGAATGGCTCTGCACCGCTTCGTTTCGTGAAATCAATTTTAAATTTCCGTTTTATTACTATAAACAATGCGTAAAAAAGGAATTAATTTTTTTTATAGAAAACAATAAACCTGTAAAAAAATCTTAAATACATAGGTATTGGAATAATCTCTTTCCAATAGCTTTGTCTCAAGTATTTTTAAACTCCTCCCATAAAGGGCGATTTCGATTTTTTCCTGGACTATTGGATCGCCTTAAACACGAAGGAATTTTAAGTATGGACGAGTAGCGTTGTTTTGAATTTTTTTTTAAACAAATTCGTACAGTTTATAAAACTTTGTTCTTTATATACAGGGTGTTACATGACGTTATTGACTTACTTTAACCAGTAATTCCTGGCATGTGTATATTTGATACACCCTGATGACACGCCGTTTATGTGTAAGTATATTTGATAAAAAATATTAAAAAACTGATGTAAGGTTACAATTTTCTTGCATTCATCGACAAATTGTCTTAAATTTTATTCGGAGTAGTGATTAAAATTAATTTTAAATTAATTAAATATTTGGCTTTTTGTTTTTGAATTGAATATAAAATAATGTTACGAAAATAATTATTAATCGTTGTCTACATATTAAAAAATGCGATTTAATATTACTAAAAACTCAGAGGATTATTTTAAAAAGAGCGTGTTCAAGTGATTCAGTAGCTGGAATTAAACATCGTTTATTACCACTTTGGAAAATATGACATTATTTTTCAAAATATCATTAATCATATTTTTCTTCCACCTTTTCTACATCATCTGAGCATTCATCACCGAAAATTTGAATATTTTGAAGCCTTTCAGCATTTTGTGGTTTAATTCATTTAAGAATGATAGACGGATTTTTACTTGGCTATTTTTATAGCTATTTTTAAAACAGGAAATTTAAGGTGTTCCAAACAACCTTTAATGATTAACCTTTACTTAATTAATGTTGGTAAAAACAGTTTTTTTTTAAATAAGATACTGATAATAGAAATTTTTAAACATTATTTAATTAAATGTTTGTAAGAACAAGATACCAATAATAGAAATCTTAGGTGTTCCAAAAAACCGTTAATGGTTAAACATTACTTAATTAAATGTTTGTGAGAACAGTGTTTTAATAACAAGATACCAATAATAGAAATCTTAGATGTTCCAAACAAACGTTAATGGTTAAACATAACTTAATTAAATGTTTGTAAGAACAGTGTCTTGGCTCCGCTACTGGCCCCAAAAAGAAGAAGATGGAGAGATATGAAATTACGAATTTTAGAAGAGCGCGCTAACATTTACAGCAATAAAATTGATGCAAAAATCATGAAAATCTTTAATAAAACACGACTCGTTAAAAATAGAGCAAAAATCTCGCGATAATTGTCTTAAGTTTTATTTAAAGAAAGGCTGTGAATTTTTTAATACACATAACTTGTATAAAATAACTGAAACAAACGTGTTTATAATAATTTTTGGAGCATACTTTGCGATTTTTTTCTATCGAGGGAATTTTATATAATTTGCGTTTCGGCGCCACTAATGTCTAGATATTATCTTCAAGGATGACATATATTTTTTTAAGAGCTTAAAAACTTCAAATGTTTAAGGGGGGTTTGCAAGAAATCGGTAGAAATTCGGATAGCGGCCTCTTGAACAAGATACTAATAAAATAATTCTTAGGTGTTCCAAACAACCGTTAATGGTTAAACTTTACTTATTTAAATGTTTGTAAGAACAGTTTTTTTAGAACAAGATATACAGAGAGTTCACTGATAAATACTATCTACCTGTACTCGTACTTTGAAACAACCTGCCGATAATTCACAAATACAGAAACTAAAAAGCAATTCACAGACCGGACTAAAATTAAAGGTATACAGTTTTTCCAAAACCTATTCACCCTAAATCAAACATTACACTATTTAATTGATTTTAAAATTTTATAATTACATCTACTACTACTAAATAATACATGCCAGGATACGCGATAAGTGCGAGCAGGACTTAGATGACACTCAGTTTGGCTTCAGAAATGCGTTCGGTACGCGTGAAGCATTATTTTCTGTCGACGTACTATTGCAAAAGTGTCGTGACCAAAGAAAGGAAGTCTTTGCCTGTTTTATTGACTACGAAAAGGCATTTGACAGGGTAAAACATGCTGACCTAATGAAAATGCTTGCGGATTGTAACGTTGACACCAAAGACCAGAATTTCATTAAAAACCTGTATTGGTTCCAAACAGCAGAAATAAGACATGGGAATGAGAGATCTAATGCAATCGCCATTCAGCGTGGAGTACGACAAGGATGTATCCTGTCGCCACTATTATTTAATCTTTATTCCAACTATGTCTTCAAAAGAGCCCTAAGTAATACCCAGAAGGGTCTCAAGATCAACGGAGTTGTCATTAATAACATAAGATATGCAGATGATACTGTATTACTAGCTGACAGTATCAGTGACCTCCAAGACCTATTAGATCTTGTTAATAATGCTGGTGAGCAACTGGGCCTAACAATCAACGTCAATAAAACTAAATGGATGACTTTTGGACGACTAGATCACTCTGGATCAATGATTCAGTTAAATGGTTGTAATGTCGAAAAGGTGGAGAGATTTAGATACCTCGGCAGTATCCTCACGGAGAATCTTGACCCAGATATAGAGATTAGGTGCAGAATTGAAGCAGCAAGAACTGCATTCATAAAAATGAAATCCCTCTTCTGCAATGACAATATAAGCTTAAAATTAAGGCAGAGAATGCTAAAATGTTATGTGTGGTCGGTCTTGCTGTATGGTTGTGAAACATTGACCTTGAAAATAAATACCATGAACAGGTTAGAGGCTTTCGAAATGTGGCTTCACCGGAGAATGCTCAAGGTCCCATGGACCGACATGATCACCAACATAGAAATTCTCAGGCGGGCTAGAGCAGATAGGGAACTGCTTACATTAATTAAAATCAAGAAAATTTCATATCTGGGTCATATACTTCGAGGGGAGAAGTATCACTTGCTCCATTTAATATTGAAAGGCAAGATAGAGGGTCGCCGAGGGCCTGGTAGGAGACAAATGTCTTGGCTGCGAAACATACGAGAGTGGACCGGCATTAGAAGTGTGGAGGAGCTATTCCGGGCAGCGCAAGACAGAGAGACCTTTTCAAGAGTGATCGCCAACGTCGGGGGGACCTGATAAGGCACATAAAGAAGAAGAAAAATATAGTACCTATCTATTTTTGAATAATTATTTGTTAAATTCTTTACTCCTTCATTCATAAACTTTGCACGGCATAGTAAGGGGTATAGGTATATTTTTTAAAATCCCTTAAGGCCTGTGTCATCTTTGGGGATGCTGTGTTGGTGGGTCTTTTTAGGGAACGAAAGAAGATAAAGTTCTGGGAAGGAAAAAGATATGAGGGGTGGGTAGGAATTTGGGAGTCAACGTGTTCAGGAATGACGAACATATGAATCCAACCTTCACGCTGGGTAAGGGTACCGCCGCCCGAGGACGCATTTACTGGATTGCCAATACCTCTGACCTGTGATACAGATCGCCCAAGAGGTTCGCTTGGCTTCGTATCTTAGCAGGGGTGCCCTGATTCATGGGGTGCCCATATATTGCGTGGCAAGCCGGATCGGGGATCATTGTTGAGGGAGTCCCTTTGACCTCTCCAGCCGGATTCTCTCTACCCATCGCCTTGCACCTCAGTTGGAGGGATGGATTCATACTTTCGTCAATCTTGAACATATTGACCCCCAGATCCTACCCATCCCTCATACGTTTTTCCTATCCAAACCTTCCTCTCCTTTCTTTCCCTAAAAAGACCCTCCTCACAGTCTCCCCAAAGATGATTCCGTTAGAGGATTTTTTTTTCAGGGCCTCCTGTGTGGAACTAATTAAAAAAAAATAAGAAAAAATAAAACTGGTGCGAATTTCACTGATTTCTTCATTATTCTACGCTTTTACCTAATAAGAGAAAAAAGTAAAGCAAAAAATGTATTTGTTACCTTTAACATTTTTAAAAATATTATTGTAGAATTTAACATAGTTAACAAAATTTAACAGGCTAATCACTTAAATATCCCCATCCATTTCTTCAGAAAGCCCAGTCAATGTAGGTAGGTAGGTACTTACATTTCTTCGATATACGAATTAAGTTCACAAACTGTCCTTTTAGGGTAGGGTGAAATTCTAATAAATAGTAAGTAATACCTTCATATAATTATTATTTAAAAAAAGCTCTTCTTAAATATCTCCTCTCCTTACAAAAGTGTACGATTTTGCAATATTTTACCGAGCAATTTATTTTTATCATTTCATCCATAGATTTATAAGGGTGGCGACCCCAATATCTGTAATGGGTGGGAAGGGGATGGCTACCCCCAGTTTCCCAGCAGATAGAGGGAGAGGGGGGACCCGAGACGTTCTGCGCCGAACCTTAACTACCCCTCCCACTAAACTCCCCCCAGACGACCCACCATTCGCTAAGACTGGGGTGACTCAATGATGCGTGTTGGTATGTTATGTTCTGCACTGTACTGTATACTTGTAGGTATAGAAGTAGCGAACCTCAATAAAAATATACCCGTAGTTAAAATTACCAAAAAATACAATAGGTGCGTAATCCTAGATTTCGGTTCCGTTTCATGATGGTGGCCATTTTTAATGATTGAGTTTAAAACGGCCATCATAATGAAACGGAACCGGAATGTACAAACGAATTCAACGTATAATATTATTAGGTTATATTTTAAAATGTGAAATGGTCGTATTTATTTGGACTTTCTTATTCGATTTTTTTCAATATTGTGATACCTATCTGCTTGAAGAAATTACATATTTAAAAATAATTATTATTAAGATAGTAAGGTTTATTTGGATGAATTATGTAATTCCATTTATGAAATTTAAAAAGATATTTAAGTATTTAGATCAGGGGTGCTCAAACTTTAACTGCTGGAGATCTACCTCAATATTATTAGACTCCGATCGATCGACTCGGTTGCAGATTTTAAAGCGCTGAAATAATAGCGCTAAAATTCTACTACAAATGTATAACTGCTCTCGAAAATCAAGAATGGTATCCATGTAATAGGATTTCGCATCTTCAACACACAAGGCAGGTTTTAACTTAAGATTGCTTCTGCGTAAGAGACCCGTTATAATAATTAGGTACACACGTCAATTTCTCAGAATTTTGCAGCATATGGCATGCAACTCAAATGCAAAGCTTCACTCGGTGCACGATGAATCGGCAACTTGTTATTTAATTTACTATTAACACAAAACTGGTTTAAAATAAATCTGCTTGCGGCGAATCAAAACTACACTTAAAATGATTTATCTTTGATTATGGCTGCACATACACAGCATGCAACTAGAATTTTATAACTGTACTTCGAATAAGATAATGTTTTCCTTCTAAACATGTCAGCAGATGAATTCACAACTCGAATTTTACATTATGAACACATAACTGGTTAAAATTAAATCTGTATTCGGTGAATTAGAACTACACTCAGAACATGAAAATGTTTTTTTTTAAAGTAAAACTTCTTTAGGCACGCTCGACACTTGGGGATAAACTGGTGAATGCGTTACGAAAAGTGTGATTGTTACAAAAATGTGATGCGAACGGTAATCGATGCGAACGGTGATCAATGTCATTAAAAAGTTAAACTTTTGCTCAGCGAAAAATAGACGCATGAGTGTGTACTACTGTGCGAAATTCAATAAACCATATTGTCTGGAATGTCAATGTCATCCCAATGTCTTATGTTCTTTTATAAGTTAGTGAAGTTTTACCTCAGTCGTGTAGTCTAAAGCACACAAATTTTTTTTTATTCTGGCAGCACTTGTATCGTCGGCAATTGGAATTTTATAACTGCACTTCGAATAAGAGAATGTTTTTCTTTCGAAATGCGTCAGAAGATAAATCCACAACTAGAATTTTAAAACTACACTTAGAACATGAAAATGGTTTCTCTTTGATTCTGGCTGCACATACACAGTCTGCAACTAGAATTTTATAACTGTACTTCGAATAAGATAATGTTTTCCTTCGAAATGTGTCAGCAGATGAATCCAAAACTGTAAGTTTATATTCTGATCCCAAAACTGGTTTTAAATTAAGAGTGAATATTCTTGCGAGTCTCCAGCTTTAATTAGTATTACTCTCATAATATGCGTATGGTTTACCTACGAAGTAAGAATTTTGAGGAATGGTTTGAAATAAAATTTAAATCACTCAAAATATTATAATGATTTTCTTCGAAATGCGTCAGCAGATTAATCCGCTACTAGAATTTTGACAGATCATTCGGAACATATAACTGGTTTTAATGTAAGACTTAATCTGCACGCGAGTCCTCAACTTTTAAATTGATATTTAATTGATACCATATTAATATATCTTCACCAAACAGGTTTTTTAAACTATTTTATTTTAGTACCTTACAGTAACATATTTTTGAAATGGTCCACTTGAGACACAGTTCTGCCACTGACATATTGCCTACATTTGGTGTGTGCAATAATATATTGGTTTATATTTGTGCATTACAAATGTATCCACATTACATAATGTATTCAAAACACATTACATTATTGAAATGTAAATTGATTTCTATTATATTATGAGAATAATTAGTAATCTCGATTCTTTATGCTCTGCATGGGGCATTGGATGAATTTGTGTGGGAAGAACTATTAATGACATGGAGGTAGGTTGTGCAAGTATGTAAGTAAGGTATTTTGTGTAAATTAATATAATAATAATATTTAATTTAAATAATAAATGAAAATGAAGATAATGTTAGTAGTTCTTAGTCGAAGTATGATACAGTTAAAAGTGACCGAATTGGATGTAGGTTCCGTAACTCAGTTGGTAGAGCACTTGCCATGTAAGCAAAGGGTCCTGGGTTCGTGTCCCAGTAAAGCCAATATATTTTTCTGATTTTTCCGTATCCAGATTTTCGGTTGAGTTTCGCTAATATTGTCTTCATTTAATTAAATATTATAATTTGAGATTTTACTCATAAAGTTAAAAAAGAAAAATAAATAGTAATAATAATTGGATTTTTTTTTAGAGTGCCGTTTTTGTGAAAAATCACCTCAAGGGTGAAATATTATCTTATCAAATATCTTTAATATTATTTTATCAGTAGGTATTCAAGTAACATAGAATATACATAGTCAGAAAGTCATCAAGTCAAAAAAACAGGGGATGAAGTATGAGACGATAAATGCATGTGAATCTCAAAGTAGTGTGTGTGTCAAGACAGAGTTATGTGGCGGTCCATCCTCTTTGCCTACCTCTGCCTGTATAAAAGCCTATGACAGAAGCCTTGTGGGAGATAATTATTTTCAATCAAAATTAGTTTTCCTTTTTAGTCTCGCTCAAGTCCGTCTTATATGTAAAATGTATCTATTTGGTTTAATAAAAATTTTCCCCAATATCGGCAGTCCTCCCCTCCTGACCGACCCCAAACACTCTCAAACCTATCGGCGCTCTTTTCGCTGGCAACCCCAGTTCAATGAATCATTCAATTGTCATTGAATCTGTTAAACATAGAATATTAGATATGTTTCTTAAATTTAGCATTATTTTTAAGGTTTAAAACAATTTAATTCAATTCGAGTACGATACAGTTTCGAATAATTTAAAACGTATACTTCTGAAAAAATATCGTATTTATATCAGCAATATTTTTATTGCCATTAATAACTACAACTAACTACAATTTAACAAACTACAACTTATTTTAAACATAAATCAGACACCAAGTCTTGGATTATAAGCCTAGACAGATCTAACATCAAAGATTTTATCAAAACCTATCTATAAGTATGCGTTTCAAATGGTACGATGATGATTGTCTTTTATTTAAACATAACATTGTGTTATTATTAGTAGTTTTGTTATAAACTGCGCCTCCACTTAGTATGCGTTTCCAATGGTGTGATGCTGATTATCTTGTATTTTAAATAAAATATTGTGTTGTTATTTGTATTTCTGTTGTTATTGTTGTAATCTGACCGTGTTATAAACTACGCCTGCTCTCAACACAGAAGTCCCTAGTGAGACAGGTATTGCACACCAATCGTAATAGAATTAATTAAGAAAAATAAAGAAGAAAAAAAACGGTGTGCACTTACCAACCAATTTATATTCGTATCTTATAATTTAATTTATAAGAAGCGAAGCTAGCCGTCCATTGTAGGGTGCTGGTACCTGCCCTGATGTATTTGATGTCTAGTGAAGCGTGGAAGTAGCAGAGGAAGGATGAAAGTAGACTGAATGAGATCCCTGTGGCGTATGTGTGGTAAAACCATGTACGAAAAAGGATGCATGGCTGATGTAAGCGTAATGAGTAAGATAAAGAAAGGGATGCTCAGATGGTTTGGGTATGTAGAGCGAATGAACGAGGAAAGGAGTGTAAGGAGAATATATAATGCAAATTTGAATGGTAGAAGAAGTCGGAGGCGCCCGAGGAAGACATGCGTGAATCAGATGCTTGAGTCGGGCCATATCAAGAGTCAGAATAATAGAAGAGCATGTATGATACAATGTATGAATGTGAACAGGCAAGGAGTGTGTGCAAAGATCGAATTGTTTGGCGGTCCGTCCTCTCGGCCTGTGGCGTGACAGTTAGTTAGTCATAAGTTATAATTTAATTGTCCTAAAACACGAAAATCTTGCAGGTTAGACAGTATAAAAAGGATCATCCTGAATGATATTCTGTCTTAAAAAAAAAAACAAAATTAAAATAAAGATACTTATCCTTTTGACTAATAAAATACTAGCATGTAGGTACACACCTAAGTAGGTACCAAAAATATGGGCTATGCATACATTTGTACACCAAGTTCAATTGAAAACTTTAAAGTGGCCCGTATCGAGTGCGGTTCACCAGCGAAGCCAAGGGCCCTGCCTCTGGGTGCTGGGGTCTGGGTTACGGGGCCCCCCTCTTGGAACTTCTAAGACAAGTTGAAGGAATATCTCCCCCCCCCCCCCCCGATTCCCCCTCATTCTGTATCGTTCTAAGTACGAAGAGAATTATTTAAAGGGTGACTTTGAATATTAATATCAAGCGATTTTGTAAAAACTGCTTTCAGTGGAGATATTTATATGTTAGTCCACTGTGAAAATATACTACACTAGCTGACCCGACGAACTTCGTATCGCCTCAGAATCAATAACTGTTGTATTAAATTCAGTTTTTTTATTAAGTTAAGAATTACACAACAAAGCAATCATCAATGCGCAACTGTCCGTGTTTTGTTTTTGTCAGTGCAGAGATGGAGTTGTGTACGGATTTATATTTTTTGTGATTTTCTTACTTTTTCACTTACGTGAATTTTGGAGGCGGGTACGGGTGCCGCCGCCCCGGGAACCATTTATTGGATAACCAACACCTCTGTCATAGGTCACTCCAAGTGGTTCGCCACGTTTGGTGATTTAGCAGGGGTGCCCGGGTTCATGGGGTGACCGGGTTTGTCTGGGTCTTGGCGGCGAATACGTCTGCCCACCTGCTGCTTTTCCAGTTGGACTCTCGCCCCATCGCCTTGCACCGCAGTTGGAGGGATGGATTCATACGTCCATCACTCCTGGACACACTGATCCCAGATTCATATCCACCCCTCATACCTTATTCTTTCCCAGAACTTCCTATCCTTCCCTTCCATAAAACCCTCCACACAGCATCACCTAGGATGACATAGGTCCTGAGGAAAAAAAATTCTCGGGGTTTTCTGTGTGGAGCGCTGTGGAGCTGATGAAAAAAAAAAATGCTTTTCATTTTCTGTATACGTGCGAGGGATTTTTATTGTAATTATTGTGTCTTTCATTTGGATGGGTGCAGACACACGTTCACCGTTTGTCTCATTTTCGGCTATTGATACTTAGTGTGTAAGAAAGAGGAGCAGCATTACAGGATTAAGAACAAATGCAAAACAATTTACGCATTGACATTTGACGTTTTTGAATTTTTGGAATTCACACACAGTTCAGTATTATAGGTACTTATCACAAAATGCCCTCAGCTCTTTCAAATATGAGAATTCGTTCCATACAAAATGTATGGGGAAAAGAATTTTCTTAATAACTTTATTTTTCCGAAATTTTTGGGATGTTTTAATAGTTATTATCCTATCCGGGGCGGAGACAAATCCAACAAATCAAAGATCATCAAAATCGGCCTGGCCGTTCTCGAGTTATAAATAGTGTAACTAACCCGACTTTGTTTTATATATTAAGATTATAAGAGTTATCGCAAAATGTTGATAAATTTTTATGTTTCTATACTAGCTGGTTCCCGGCATGCGTTGCAATGCCATATTCAAAGAAATACATTATTTCTCACTGAATCTTTCCCGTGCGTTCCCATTCCCCTCCCTCGTCCCCTTCCAAGCTAGCTTTATAAATTATAGCCTATATGCTATGCTGATGTATGAGCTATATTATTGTAAAGTTTCATTAAAATCCATTCAGTAAGTATTCCCGCCTTCAAAATTGCTTAACCTAATCTTCGTATCTACTAGGCAGACACTGTTGTAAAACTACTAAATTTATCTACCTACTTAATATGCTTACCTGATTCGCACATTGTAATAATCATCAATATCAATCAGAAAAAAAGGAAGTTATGAAGTGCTCGATCGTAGAATAAATAAGAAATCTAGAAATGCCTTCCATAACAATTTGAAGGAAAACAATTGTTCCATTTGGCCCAATAGCCCGGCACTCTGTCTCGCCTACACTCGCCTGACATCATAGATCTCCATCACATTTGAATTTCGTAAACACAGTTTTGTATTGTAAATTTAAGCCCCAATTGGACAAATATACGGATCCCGTAACAAGTTCAGAAGGGATTTTTTTTTTTTTTTTAAATTATTTCTGGCTTTCACCCTTCAAGGGTGTTCTAGGCCATCATTTAAAATTACAGAGAAAGGGAAAGGTGAATTTATATATTAATTTTATTTAAATGTACAAACAGGGATTTCTTGTGTTATTATTTTTTCTGTGTGATCTATCGACTGTAAGCCATTTTTTCATCAATACATAAAGAAGTTATTTTTTTAAATACATATTTGTTACGTCAAACTAAGGAGGGTTTTGTTTTTTTTTTAATTTTCTTTATTCATTGCATTCATAATATGGTTACATTATTAGTGGATTTTTCGACCACCATGTTAGGCTGATGCCCGTAAAATTTTAGATTCACAGATTTTAATAATTCATCAAATTTCAAGTTCTATTCAAGTTCTGTTATTATTTCATCACGGGCCGGATGTTTCACAGTAAGTACTTCGATAATAATAGAACTTGAATAGGACATTCTCAGATTTTCGATTGAAATTTGATGTACTTATTGCTCAAATAATAAATCAAATTCTAACCACCTAATTAATCTACGAGACGACATACATTTCCCATATTCCCCATTCAATTTTATAATTTCATTACGATATAAAATATTTATAGCTTTATTTGAATTGTATAATTTTATTATTATTATTATAAAGCATATTATGTATAATTCCAAACTGCAAACTTCACCCGCCATAACATAGGGATACCCTAGCGTGGCGGGTGAAATAATATTACAAATGTACAATTTTTTTTCGCGTGACATAAATAAAATAAAATGAAAATTCTATGAAATAACCCGTCTGCGGTGTTTTATTTTGATTCGAAGAAAAAATGTCATTAATAAATATGGCTAGAAGCTAGATCTAAAAAATAACATATTTAAAAAAGATTGTCTTTTGAGAGGTCAGACATTTTCAAGAATTTAATTTTTGTCGGTAGTTCTTGCTTCCAGAGACAACTAACATGAAAAGCAACGTAATGTAACCTTCCATATAACTAGGGAAGATTATTATTCAAGTTTCATCAAGCTGTGTAACTGTGTACACTATTTGTATGTATTGTATAAGTACTACGTTTAATGTTCCGCTGTTCAGTTAGACGTTGGCTTTGTTTCTTATATCTCCCGGATACTGGGGATTACTTCAAAGCTGCGGGCGAACTTTAGTCAAGTCCCAAGTCCCAAGTACGGGAGAAAATGTCCCGAGCTAAGTTTGGGTGACATTTAGCTGTAATAATTATGCTGTATTGATAGACTTCTTAGGTAGGGTGTCTTCTATCTTTGCTAATGACTGGGATACTACAGTTAGGATACAGACAGGACAGGGATGCTGTATTTTGTACGGATAAAGGGATTATAAATCTAAAATTGAACGAATTGCAGAAAATTAAAATCAGTTTATTAAAATCGGTTTTTGTAGTATTGTGATTTATTTTTGGTTTAGTGCGCCGTGTTCCTCCTTCTCTAACCAACGGACCTATCGGATAGCGTTGCAGTGTTCATCACCATCATATCCCACTTTTTTAATAACCTTTGATAAATCGCGACAGTTGCATGTTTTGTATAATTGTCTGCAAATAACTATTTCCTAAATTCTCCTTTTGGAAGGCTGTGCACAGACTTGGTTATATCATTTTTTTTCAACCGATGTTTACCGCTTCAACACAGTGCGCAAATAAAAATAAGTTTTTTTGTACATACATTTGTAACAGATTTTTTTTGGTGCGCAGGTCCTTTCATCGCTGTTAATTTAGCTTTGTTCTGTTGAACACCCGATCGGGAGTAATAAATATTTGCTGTATAATAAATACGCTTTACAAATTTACTCTTCATGTGTATGTTATAATAATAAATACTACACACATCGCTATATCTACTTAGATAGTACCTACTTACTATATTTACTTATATTTTATATAGTACCTATTTACTATACATTGCACAGTATCTACTTACATAGTACCTAATTACTACACGTTGCGCTGTATCTAACTTAGTACTTACTTACTAGATATTGCACTGTATCTACTTACATAGTACCTAATTACTACACATTGCGCTGTTATCTACTTACAAGGTACCTACTTATTACACGTTGCGCTGAATTAACTTACGCAGTACCTACTTATTACACATTGCCCTGTATCTAATTACATAGTAGATACCTACTTACTACATTATAAACATGTCACTTTCCACGGACTATGATTTGAAGATTAACTAAGATAATTATTTTAATTTGTTTTTTTTTTACAATCCCTCTTCCTTCTCGAGTAAATGTTTCGGTCATCTTAGCAGTGGCCATGATCCAGTTGACTTGCCTTATTTAAAATACCCTAAAAAACTGATCATGCACGTACATAATATAATATCATTGTATCGCTGAACGGTGTCCAAAAACACGTAGTACAAGCGGAAATCACGTGAATTTACGTCACATCTGCAGTCGATTTTGTAACGTAACTTTTTTTGATTTGAGCTTTCATTTTTGAGTAAATAAAGTCGAGAGTTTTTAGGTCAAATTTGAAAAAAATCGATGCGTTAACGACAGCTGTTTAATGTTTTCTTAAATGTACCAAGGCGAAAACCCGGCTCTAAAAGTTGCCAAATTTTTTTAAAAATATATTAAGTGGATTTTTTATGTAGATTTACGAGTTTCCCACATCTCGCATCATCACTATAACGTTTCTGAAACGTTGTTTATAACCCATTAACGAGAAAAATCCGTATAACACCCAAAAAAATAAAAATAACCCGAATGCTTTTAACCTTCTTTTCTAAAATAAATAAACATCCACTTTGCCTACATC
Source organism: Limnephilus lunatus (assembly GCA_917563855.2). Classification (NCBI taxonomy): domain Eukaryota; kingdom Metazoa; phylum Arthropoda; class Insecta; order Trichoptera; family Limnephilidae; genus Limnephilus; species Limnephilus lunatus. The sequence continues at coordinate 11,201,250 of OU830602.1, read as the reverse complement.
TTCCGACAAAATTTTCAATCATCCCTTTTCGATATGTTTGGCAACCATTTTGTCGATGCACCCTACTTTGCATCAATCTCGGTAGCTTTCAACCGAATATTCAGAAAGTACCTACCCAGTCCTATCCGTGCGGGGTAGGTACCTACCCTTATATCGGAGTCAGAGGGGTCGGGGTGGAGGGAATAGATGCTTCTCGATTATGATTTGATACGAGGGTCACGGAGCATTGAGAGCAATGTCACCCCAACTATTGATGCGTAGAAAGCTGAGATTTGTTTAAGTAGACGTTTATTGATTTTTCTGATGCTGACTTTCTTAATTTAAAATTAATTGATATAAATTTAAAGGTCTGTTAGAAACGTTTAACTGCATCTTCGGATGGGTTGTCCAAAATAAATTGAACAATTAATCAAATATTTAAAGTTAATTTTCACGTTCTGTGTAAGTTCTATTCAAGTTCTTTTATTACATATTTATATAATAACAGAACCAGGCCAGTTGTTTCATAAAATCGAAATAATTAGAGAACTTGAATAGAACTTTTATAGAACGTGAAAATAACTTAAAATTTTTAATGATTTTTTTTTTTGAAGCATCCCTCGAAAACTTTGTTCAAAATAAATCTCTATCAATGTTCAAAAATAGAATACAATAAACTATTTGCTCGCATGAAAACGGGAATGAAACCAGTTGATATAAATATATATATTTATTTTTTTTTTAAATAGGTGCACCTAATTCCCGTTCCCCGAAGGGGTGGGCAGAGAGGATGTACCGCTGAATAACAAAATTATAAAATATATTTTCATTTAAGGGCGTTTAACCAGCCAGCTGCTGAAAATTCACATTTCGTCGAAAGATGTTCTTACTATAGTGCAGGGCGGTTCCAATGAGAAAGATTAATTATTCTCTGTACCAGCTTTTTAAAATTATAACTCAATATCGATTTTATTTCATTCCAAATTTGCTTTAATTTACACCTACATCCAAAAATGCTGAAAGGCGTTATGATAAAACTATTAAAATTATGTACTTGTTGTATTTATTTTTTGATCGTAAGTATTTATCATTTTTCAATAACGTCTTAGCAAAATAAGATTGTAAAAAATCGGAAATATATTAGTTTTTAAGTGCGCAAATAAATACACAAACGGACCAATTTTCGTCAACAAACACATGTACATATATGAATTTTAATGATTTTATATAAACTGAAATTAAAAGTCTGTAACATACGTTTCCAGATAATGTATTTATTTATTTTACTGCATGATTATATAGGTTTTGAAATGGGTGTTGTATGATACAAAATCTTTTTTGAAAATTTTACGAATCTGCCAACGACCTATGTTATAACCCTGTTATACTAAAAATAAACACGTTCTCTCAAAATTTAAAACATACTTTTACTATATAAAAGAATAATCTTTGGAAATCATTTTATAATTTTGTTGTGGAAAATAGTCAATACGTCCAAAATCTGATTTAAAAATGACATATTTCTGGATTTTTCTGGTTATACCCTCTTAAATGCATCAAGAATAAAACGGTTGTCTATACATACTGTACCGCAGTTGGAGGGATGGATTAATACGTCCGTCTCTCCTGGACACACTGACCCCCAGATTCCTACCCATCCCTCATATATTTTTCCTTCTCAGAACTTACTATCCTTCCCTTCCCTGAAAAGACCCTCCACACGGCATCCCCTAAGTTGACATAGGCCGTGAGGAAAATTATTTTCCTGTGTGGAGCTAATGTAAAATTTTTTATTATTTATTATTCTCATTATTACCAGCGGCACAGCGCACTCGGGATGTATTACGATACAACGAAATAAAATAAAGTAATACAAATTGCAGCTATAGAAAAACAATACTAGATTAGGGGATGAAATATTTGATACTAAGAAGAATTTATCAACCCTAAGTTTAAGGGGTAGTAAAAGTAATAGGGGTAAGACGCTAGAACGAGGCAGCATTCGGGTCCACTTCATATTCATCTACTATTAGCGCCTTCTCAATATGCCGCCATGAATCTTAAATAAAGGATGTTCTGCCTGACAGGCCAGTGCAAGGGCAAGGGAGGACACCCTGTACCGAACTGGGCGGCAATTTACTCTGTAGGCTTTGCGGGGTTGTAGGGGTGATTGCCTCTTAAAACTTTTATATTTTTAAAAGTCTAAGACAAGGAAACTATCTTGTACTGTACCTACCCACAGATCTCGCAATATTTAAGGCTAGTTTATAATATTTATAAGACTTAACACGTATCTTTGCAGGTTTTCAAAGAAGGAACCTAAGAGGGAACGCGCTTTCTCAAGCGATTTTCACATGGATTTTCTTGTATCCACAAAATTTACCCTAACACCGGCTGCAAAGTTAAGTACCTACCTACGTTGATTTGTAACGTGATCTAAATAGACTCAAATTGAATATTTTTGTTATTAGTTTTTTTTTTATCTAAATTAATTAAATTATTACTCGTACTTAACATTTATTTTGCAATCTATTTATTTTTTTATAAACTTTTTTTATAGATACTTTTTTTTTGTTTTTTCGCAAGCCTTCTCTGATGATGTGAGTACTTTAAAAAATATTTAAAAGAAATTAAAATTATAAAAAAATATGAAAATTTATGATTCGTATTTGGATAAATTGCTATTTGATTTTTATTTGGATTTAAATTTCATTCAAAATTAATTAAGAGATTATTTTATCATAGAAGATGTTTTGTGGAGGAAATTTAATGGAAAGGAAGGAGAGGAAATTCTGAGAAGGAAAAGGTTATGAAGAGTGTGTGGTAATCTGGGGGTTGTTGTCTACAGGAGTGACGAACGTCTGAATCCATCCCTCCAACTGCGGTGCAATACGATTGGTCGAGAGAGTCCGGCTAAAGAGGTCATACGGTATCCCTCAACCAGCTTCTATCTCGGGCAGATGCATCCACCACCAAGACCCAGGCAAACCTCACCCCATAAACCCACTCACTGCTAAGTCACCAAAAATTGCGAACTACGTAGGGGTGACATATGGCAGAGTGTTGATTATTCAATAAATGCCCGCCTCCCAAACAGTAAAGATGTTATCAGAATTCATCTTCATGTTTATTTGGTCTTTCTTTTTCGCAGTCTTTAATATTATGGCACCTACTTACCTGAAGAATTTTTGAAAAAATACACATCATTGAGATTCTGTTGTTTCTTTTTACAAATTGTGTAGTTCCCTAATGAAAATAAAAAAAATGTTATCTCCATAAAATATCTAGTTTATAATTTTAGTAGGTTAGTATTTAAGTACCCACTTACAAATCATATGATTTCAGAGGTAATTTTGATTAGGGTTATATAAATAAGAGAAAAATGGGAAAATTACTTTTTTAGACTCCAGGTCTTCTATTCACAGAACTACAAGTAATTTTGCTTGATTTAAGAAATGTACATTGCGCGAGAAGGTAATACGTTGTGAATACATTACGGCCAAGAAAGGAGAAGATATTTCATGTTGTTTGTCGCTGTTCATCGATTAATTAACAAAAGGTAAATACACGCAACCATTAAAGCTGAGGTTAACTACTAGGACGGTTGCGGGATAGGGTGGGGCAGGAAGTAGAAAGGGGGGTAAGGAAGGGGAGCAGGACGAGCTAAGGAAGCAGTGCCAGTGTAAGGCAATCTAGCTTAGAAGGCTTCACAAAGTCTTCAGGACCGGATTAAGGGAGAGAGTGGCACTAAAGCTAATGGCAGAAAGGGGTTTCTGCGAATACATGCGAGTAAATACATCGACTAGTAGGTCTAAGTACATGCGCGAGTATTTCCTTATAAATACTAATAACATGTAAACACGTAAGTTATTGCATATTATCAGGTGATTGCTATATTAAATAAATTCCTATTAACTGTAAGATGTTTCCCTTTTATTTTATTTTTATTTTTACGACTATTTTTAAGTAGGTAAACAAATTTACTAAATAGTAATTTCACTATCAATCAAACTATTTCTGCTTATACAGGGTTTGACTTACTTTAACAAATTATTCCTGAAATTATTTCGAGTAAAAAACGTACAAAAAATTATGGTCTCCGGTGACATTTTAATGTTTTTTTTATAATCTTAAAACATTTGAAAAATCAGTGGTATTAGATAGTTAGGGTCGGGTGACGGATTGGGCGGTTACTCGGCCGAATGACTAGTGATGATATGTGGAAGTTTTCTTTTGTTTGCTTTTGTTAAATTGAAAAAAAAACATCAAAAAAATCTCGAAAGACTAAAATTTCATTTACATTTTTTACTCCAAATAAAGTCAGGAATCACTGGTTAAAGTAAGTCAAATACGTTCCTTATTGGAAATAAAACACGCTGGTTAAAAATAAAATATTTAATCATTTGAAAATAATATAATACTTATTATAATTATAAATCATTAGCTGTTTTATTTTGATACAGTTTTAAATTTCAGTAGGTAACATATCTGAAAAACTAGGATCATATTGTAATCTAACTTTGGTTGACCATAATTATTTGTATTTTTAGCAACAATAGTCCTTCATTAAAATTGAAACAAAGATCACAATTAATTTTTGTACATACTAAAAATTTTCTAAAAAGTGAAAATGTTGAATGTTTCGCTGTCCTTTTTAATTTTCTGTGAGTACCACACAAGAGTCCCAACTGCTCCTAAATGTCTGGGGCCAGTGAGATTGACTCGCAGTGATTTTATTTTTAACATATATAAATGATTTATGTTATTTTGTAATCCCTGGAAAAATTGTTTCTTACGCCAATGACACGCCAATAAAAATACACGTAAATTCTTGGATCGAAACATTTTCTAAAGCAACATAATGTATTTCACTTGTTTCAACATGGCTAAAATGTAACAAACTCGTTTTAATACCGCCAAACATTTTATTACACTTTTTGTTAAAAAATTAAAAACAAACCTAACAATAATCTTAAAATTAAAATCCACAAAACAAGTTGCAATCAAGAAACACGTTCACTGTGCAAAGAACTCGCTAAAGTTGAAAATATTCAGTATTTAGGTGAATCTATATAAATACAAATCTAAATTGGAAAATGCAAAAATAGAACCATCACTTAAGATGAAGCCATACTAAATAATGCAAAATCATACAAAATCGTAAGTTTTTGTTTTGAAAATTTGACCGCTTAGAAGTATTATAGATGCTTCAATTAACTACTGCGTGTACAACATACCTTGGCCCTTAAAAATATCGGTCATTTTTTTTAATAATTCTTTTGATAAGCTTAGAAAAAAATAAAGTATTAGGTCTATAAAAAACATTTTCAACTGAAAACTCTCCTACTTATAAACACTTTTTCGGATATGGTTTTATTGCATAATGTGGCAAATTCAGTTTCTTATATAATTATCGCGAAAAAAAATTATATTTACGCCCGAACCTCACAAAATAAAATATAATATGCATTTTCGCGTTGGTATTTTTGACATCACGGCGACAATACGGCAGTCGACGAATTTGTTATATAAAAGTGAACCTTATACCGTCCACCGAAGAACGACTGGCAGCCGCCCCATTCTTTCGTCATTACTCTTCCGAAAGGAGTGGAGAAAAAACGTGTTAGGGTCCGCGCTGCTTGTTTTTGTGAAATCAATTTAAAAATTCCGTTTTATTACAATAAACAATGCATAAAAAAGGAATTAATGTTTTTAACAGGCCTTTACGAAATCAACATTTTTACAAAAATTCTCAAATATCTTTTCCAACCTTTCCAAAAGCTTTTTCTCAAGTATTTTTAAACTCCTCCCATAAAAGGGCGTGAATTCCGATTTCGATTTTTTCCTGTACTAGTGGATCGCCTTAATTACAATATCTTACACACATATTTAATAGACATAAGAAAGTACTCAATTTTGACGTGTTTTAATGATTTACTTTTCCCTGATGCAACTTTCAATCACTGCATTATAGGATGGGGTGGTGTGCAGGAATTCAAATGCATAATATTAGCATTACATAAAATAGAAATAAAACATTCTAAAATATAACACCAGTAAATTATTCACACTGGTGCAAACTATGAAATTTGTATTTAAAAACAAAAATTATTTCGAAAAAATGATTTCGGAATTAGCTAAAGGATTGATAATGTATTTTACACCGCCAAACCAATACAAATTAAGGCAAACACATAGCAGTTTTATTGGTCCTTGTATTTTTAATTTTCTACCTGGCTACCTAAACAAATTCAAGTGACGAAAAAATATCACGTTGCATTAAAAAAAATTATGGCTGAATGAATCAGTTGTTGAAACACTTTTCCTTTAGATTCTCCATAAACCTTCGCGTTTTAATTTTCACTGAAATGCATAAAATCTACCATGCCTTAAAACTAACATACTACTGTACTAACGTACTGTATTAAAAAAATATTATAAAAAAACATGACACGTTTGTATTTCACTTTTTCAAAATAATATATTTTAATTTGTAGAATATGTGTTAAAATAATGGGAAGAATTAAAGAATTAAAAAAGCTTATCAATGCCAGCCATAATTCTGGGCTATAAATGCATAATTTAGAATATTAAGTAGAAATGGCAAGTCAGTGAAAAGGCTTTTGCCCAACAATTTAGGAATATTCAGTTCATTTAAAAGAATGTTATAATAAAATTGCTACTATATCAAAAAAATGTTTACTGTTATTGTTGTTACAGTTTTCAATGTGGCAAATTACAACAAATTTTCAATATCAAAATGAACTAAAAGTCAATTGACTACAAGTTACGAAAGTACCCTTAGGAAAATTTCGTTCCAAAACTAATGTCCGAATATTTTTTTTTAAAGTATTATTAAAAGGTAGTTACTAACCCGTTAAGTATTAGTAACCAATAAATAAAATCATTATTTCCCAAGTTTTTGGTATTTCAACGTTCCTTGGGCAATCTTGGCTACATTAGAAAATTCATTACATTTTGTTTAATGTTCGTGACGTAAAAGCTAGCCGTTCGAGTGTTTGTGCTGCTCTGAAGGTCAGATGTCTTCTATATGTTATATGTTATTTATGATGGATACATCTCGTTTAGTTTTCCTTTGCCAACATTAAAAATTCCACTTCATCCCAAGTAGTATAAACTCAGTAATCTTCCCCTAATAAGACAAGGCGTGGGATTATCCGTTATTCATCCCTGACCCCTACCCCCTACCTCCCCCGTCTTGTCTCCCTCCCCCTCTCCCTGCATCAATTGAAGGAGCCCCCACCCCTATTCTGAGATATCCATACCTCAAAGTTATTATGACAAGGGGTACTGTTTGTTCGCCGTTATAACTATCTGCTGAACTCAAAAACCTGGCTACTGGCTAGTCAAGTTTCTCCTCGCCGAAGTAGATGGGAGATTTCTCTCAAGGATTGTAGAAGTCTAGGGGTATATTACCTTTACTTAGAATGTTCTTAGACATGGAGAATAGCTTCTCAAATATTATCATTTAAAACCCTTATTTATTTTCAAACTAAGAATCAGTTTTTCATTTATTTTATAACTCTACCTTTTGGCATTTCGTCCATCTGTAAGTTAAGTTTATTTTTTAATTTAAAGATAGTGGCCATTCTAGTGATTTAGTAAAGATTATTTTTTCTAATATGAAATTGTCGACCTACACCAGCCAGAAGAAAGTTGGAAAAATAATCATCATTGAGATAGGTTTGTTTCTTCGAACAAATTGTAAAATTCCTTATATGATATATATTTTTAATTGTTACATAAAATATATGGTTTATAATTAAGTACATAGATAGGTATTTAAGTATCTTCTTAAAAATCTTATTATTTGAAAGGAAATTTTGGTTTTGATTTATTAAATTATTTATTTATTTATTTATAATGTATTACAAAAACATGGTAAGTAACACATTATTCCCAATGAGTTGAGAAAAAACTCATTACGGGAAGGAAAGATAGATATTAGTACATTTTATACAGATATTACACGTTTAAAAAATACAACATATTGAAAAGGGAAAAAATGCATTGTCAAGAATAGAGATTATAGAAATACTGAGAGACGTCCATACACAACGCTATTTAAATGCTTAAATATTCGTTTTAATTATTATTTTTTTGTTAGCTACTGATTGCTTTATTTCATTAGGTAATGCATTGTATTGTCTATATGCAATATATTGTAATGAGTTAATACCAAATTTAGTTGTGTGGGTAGATGATGCTAAGTGTATTTGATTTTGGGATCGTGTTTTGTGCTGGTGTACCTATGTCTGAATTAAAGGCTGGTATGATGTTAGTGTGTGAGGATCTATGTATGATTTGTAATATTGTACTAGTGATATTGTATTTAGGTAGAACCGTAAAAGGAAGTATGTTTGTCTTAGAATATAATATATGTTTGATATGTATATCCCACGGTAGATGGTAGATATTTCTATATAGTGTTGTTTTTTTTCATCTATACGCCATCTTCCACTCTCAAACCGTGAAACTTTGGGAGTTGGTTATCCAAGTTAATGTAAGAAAAAAAACCTATTTAATTTTTTAAAGAAAGCAATTGTAATCATAGCTTTACTTTTGAAATAAAAGTGTTTGGGTTACAATAATAACGGTGTAACAGTGTAAACGTAGCTACCTATATTTGTGAAATAAAATTGTTTAGGTAACAACAGTAACGGTGTAACAGTGCAATCGTAGCTTTACTATGAAATAAAAGTGTTTGGGTCACAATAGTAACAATGTAACAGCGTAATCGTAGCTTTACTTGTGAAAAAAGTAGTTGAGTCACAAAATGGCCACCCAAACATTTCTAATCTTAAAAAGTACAGCTGACCGAATGCGAAGAAATAATAATTCTAAATATTTGTTTATTGTTTATACGAACGCTTTGAAAATCACACAAAAATAAGAAATTTATCATCGCATAAGTCTCGCGGTAAGAGCGTGGGTCACGACGTATATATAAACGTTGTTCAATACGCTTTCGTAATTCAAAGAAAGCAAATTATATTTCAAATCAAAACTACTTGGTTTACTCATAATACAATCTTGAACTAAAAGGTACTCCATCCATAATGAATACATTATTAATTATTACGAATCGATGGGTGAATTATTAGTAGAATAGTTTAAGAATCTGTCTTCGGCTTTGGGCGATGTTTGTCCAATCCGGAGTACTTCCTTGCTTATAATACAACCCCCCACCGCCGAAACAGCTATCTCCTGCGGCCACAACAATAAACAGCCCCAGGTAGGGTGGAGGGAAGAGGGGTAGGATGGGGGGAATCAATCTAACCGCAGAATAATAATAATTATTTTCAAGAATTCCAATACGAATTCTTTGAGACCCAATAATTAATAATTTTGGAAGCTTGGCTGATAGTTATTGAAACCTTCAGAGTCTAGCTAATATATACCAGAGATTTTCGTGGCCGAAAGTATTAATGTGATTTATTTTCGGGGTTTTATGCCGTGTTGCGCTTTCTCCTTATTTAGCCAATGTTTCGGAAAAGTTACAGTGTCCATCGTCACACATAGCTCTTAAGATGTACACTGTAACGCTCTGCGAAATGTTGCATAAAGAAGGAGAAAGCGCAACACGGCATAATACCCCAAAAAACACGATTTTGGAGAAAATCAAAAGACTACATTTGATTTTTATCTAATATCTCCGTTGTTGCTACATAATTTGTTCTTCGTAATTATTACAAATTCAATTGTACCTAAACGTATTTAAAAAAAAGGAAATTTTTGTAATGATTACAAAAAACTTCTGCATGTTGTAGCTGTTTGATTTTTGACATGTGATATTCAAAAATTCGCAAATAATTTTCAGACACCATTTTCTCAAAACACGAGATATACAGATTTGTTTTTTTATGACCTATATTACCATTTTTATTTTTTGTGATTTAATATGGTAATAATACCAACAAAATATTAAAAAATAAATGATTTTAATATTTTTGTTATTTTTTTAAGATAACATCAATATATTATGATACGAAAATATAATAAGATAAATAAGAAAATTATTATCAACTAATTATATAAATAAAGGTTTTTTTCTGTTATAATTACTATTCTGTTGAGTTACATGTATGAAAAAAATTACAGTGTTTGTTTAAATGCTATTTAAGACATTTCCCAAGAGATTTTTGCTATATTGTAAACAAGCCGTGTTTTATTAAACATTTTCACAATTTTCGCTTAAATATTATCGTTTTTAATATTAGCGTGCTCCCTCTAACATTCGAATTTACATTCTCCCCTTCTTCTTTTTGAGCGCTTACTACCGGGCCGAGGAAAACACAAGCCAAAAAAGTGAACATTCTTGTCAATAAAAATAGGAAGCTTAATAATTATTTGGTAAACGGAGTCTAGAAACGGCAAATTTACATGCAAAAAAATGTTTATGCATTATACGAATAATTTTATTTAAAAAAAGAAAACATATTTTCAAGTGAAACTATCACAGATAATCTAGAGAAATAAAATTATATATTTCTTCAGTTGCTTCTTTTATGCGTTAAAATTAAAAAAAAAAAAAAAACATTTTTAGTACTTTTCGCTTATTTTTTTCATAAAGTTATTAACAATTTTATTCTTTCAATTCAATTCAAGCGAAACTTTAGGAAAAGCTTTAATTTATCGAAAACATATGTTTTGGTATTCATAATGTAAACCAATGTGTAGTAAAGATCAATCGAAAATAGCAATGTAGTTTTTAATACCATCTTACTTGTGGATTTGACAATATCTATTGACAAATTCTTATCTTCCTCTCAGCATGATCACAGATTATGAACTTTATTAATATTATAAATCAGTCGGCTTTGTCTCATCCCTCCCCCTCCCCAGAGGTCACCCCTCATTTGACCGGGGGGGGGGTGTGGGTGGAGGAGGTGGAATATTCAGGGTGAAACACTTCGCAAATATGATAAGGTCTTAGAAGTTGTCGTTAAGGAGCCAGCCAAAGAGATAACTTTAGATACAGCCCACCCTACTCCCCCCCCCCCCCCCTGAATCGGCCCCGGTGAGACGTGCCTGTGTCCATTTCAAGGGGATGACGAGAAACATGAAGACCTGCAATCATTACAAATCATTAGTTTCAAAACTTGCAAAACAAGAAATTTAATTAAATAGTTTGAAATTTCATATTAAAGTATCTCTCTTCGGTTGTCTTAGAAAGGAATATCAAAATACCTGCCACAAGTTAAAGTAGACCTCATGTCCAAAAAAGTGTTTTTCTGATTTTCTCTTATTTAATAATTTAAAATCAAAATTTCCTCAGAAATAATTTTTGAGTAGATTCTTAAATATTTACCTATTTCGTTATAAACCATATATTTGATGTGAATAAAATGTATTTTTAATAAATAATTATACATGTTTCAAAAGAAACCTCACTATCTCAGTGATAATTCTTTTTTCAAACTTTTCAGGCAGGCGGGTAGCATATTTTTTGAAAAATGTTTTAAGAAACTTCAAATAACAGATTTAGTTCTGAATAATATTCAAAATAAAGGTATTATTAATTCGAAAATAAAAATATAAAATAATTTTTTTTAAATATCTCTTCCACAATACTCGTATATCTACCCTGCATCAGTGGCGGCTCGCTACTGTTGGGTGTGCTGGAGTGCTAATATTTAAAAAAAAAAATGGCATTATTGATGTTGTAGCACGCGAACAAAAAATTTTTTTTTTGAAAAGTTTTTTCTATGAGGATTCGTGCGGCCAAACTGAAATTTACTGATTTTTTTCATACAAAAAACCGATTTACAAAAATATATATTATTTTTCGGCTACAACATTGATAATGCCACTTTTTAATATTAGCACTCTAGCACACTCAAAAGTTACGAGCCGCCACTAACTGTAATAAACTATAAAGTGTAGGTACATAGATATACCTAAATCGAAAGTCAAACAGTTTAGAAGATTCCTTCTAAACTGTTTGAGAAACTGCGGGTCCAACGTCCAACGCACGCACGGCACGCAACGGATTTTTCTATATGAATTAGTACAGCACTGCGTCGACACCTGCAAATACCGGTGGTCCGGCTCTCGCAACGGATTTTTCTATGTAAAGATATAGAAAAATCCGTTGCGTGCCGTGCGTGCGTTGAGGCCCGCGCGGGCAAATGGACCGTAACTGGTATTACAAAAATTAGTTCAAAAAACTTTTTCGATTCATTAGATATCACGGTTTAAACAAAAACATTCAAACTTATCCTAATAATATGTTTTTTTTTTTAAGAAAGACAGACATTCCCGGGTTACGAATAACCCAACAATGTTTGAAAATCTCCTACTACCACCACATAAAGCCGAAAATGTTGCTTGTGTTGTGATGGAGGACTTAGCCAGCCGAAGAATCGAACATGCGACGCCCGGGTGGGACCCAAGCGCTATGCCCACTCAACCACTGACCGGTCGGTCATAGGTATAGTCTGTTATAGGTATAGTCTGTCAAATAAGAGTAAAAAATATTAAAAAATGGAACTACGAAATTTGTAGGCTGGCAACACCAATTTACCTGTCAAATACTATTTTAAGGTGCAATGACACTGAAAATACAGAACACTGTACACACATAAAAAATAAAAAAAAAAACACTTTTTTGTTCTTAAAAAAAGGGAAAATTAAATCGAAGAAGCACTATTGTTAAGGTACCTACTTAATGACATAAATTTGATAAGGTAAATTGTGTTACACAAAGTGATTGGCTTTCATTTAATTTATCATAGCCCGGGAAATGCTAGGTACTTAATATTAAATAAATGTGAACAATTTCTAAAGTGTGCTTTATATTTTATTACAATATCGTTATTCTTCATAATAAATACACAAAATTGCAAACGTATGTTACACAACTTTAGATTACCACCACGATTATATTTTTAGTATTGCCATTTGAACGACAGTCTTATGTTTTTTACTCTTATTTGACAAACTGTACTTGGTATATGCAAGTTGGCTGTATGAATCACTTGCATAACATAAACATATACCTACAAACACGAACATACTAACCGGTTTCGTCCAATTCTCCATTTGTGCCATTATCGGGGCCCAACAACCAACACTGGTTGGCGTATTCATAATTTCAAAAAAGTAGAATATATAAATTCTTAGCGTAACATGACAAAAAAATCACTTATAATTAAAACGAAGGTCACACTAGAGTTCGATGTTTTAATTTGAATCTTGCATGCAATAATTTACCTACATACGTTCCTCCTATAGGTAAGTCTCCCCAAATGTAATCAGGAATCGAAATTAATTTCATATCAACCCTTCTTCACCTCTCCCCGCCCCTATCATGCCTGTGCTTCCTGTCTACGAATACTAGCACCTACCTAGTTCCTAGAGAGCCTTATCTAGTGAAGGTAGAAGGTTGTAGTAAGTTGGCTGGTAGATGTTGGTTCTGGGCCTGTAAGTGCATTGAGTCCGAGGAAATTCACTTACACGGGTAATGGCGGTGTCTTAGGGCTTCTGACGACGAACTCTGAAGATATTGGCAGTTTACTACAAGGTTCAATGAACTAGTTTAATTGAGTTTCATCTCAATTACTAAGGTATTGCAGTTTGTTATAATGGTACTTATATTATATGTAAATATGTATTTTTTTTATTAAGGATTCCATTTCAACTTATCAAGGTAGTATTTCAAAGTAGTTTGAAAAGTCATTAAAAGTAAAAGGAAAAAATTAGCCCATTACCTAACCTAATGTAACCTATTTAACCAACTCTTTAATGATTTTTCAACGGAATCGGTACGCTGCTTGAAATAGCCGTGTTTGGTGACCAGATCTGAATATCCAGGTACTTCCCCACCTTCCTCTTACCCTCCCTCCTTACTATCATACACGACCGGCCGGCGTAGCGCAACGGTAAGGCGCTTGACTCGCACACTGAAGGTCGCGGGGTCGAATCCCGGCGTGGAAAATAAATTTTATTTGATTAATTTGTGTTATTTCACAATTTATTCATTTAAAATAATATATAGTATATTTGCCGCACGTTCTAGAGTGGAAGATACTCCTTGTATCGCCCTGGTGTAAGACCACCATTCAGAATTCAAATGTTGCTTGAAATGGCATTAGCCGTATTTGGTGACCAGATCTGAATAGCCAGGTACTTCCGCACCTTCCGCTTGCCTATCTCATTCCCCTCCCCACTACCCCCCAGCCTCGCAACATACCCAAATTGGGGATGCCATAGTCTCACTGGCTTCAGACGGGAGCAGTTGGAACTCTTGTGCGGTATTCATATAAAAAAAATTTAAAAAATACAACCTACCCCGATTGGGGACTTCATAATAGCACTGGCTCCAAACAACCTAACCCTTATAAAATAAATGAATAGAATCCTGTCAAATCTAACTTACGTAATTAGATTTCACAGGATTTACTACTTTACTCCATCTCTTCTTACATCCAAGAGAAGAGATCACACTCTTTATGGGATTTACCCACACTTCTAATTACTTACCTTTATTTTTAATTGTACCTATTGAAATTAAAATGGATTTAACCTTGAATATTCATGTAACTATGTTTATATACATTTATGTACCTCTACGTCTGTCTCGAAACAGGTATATTCTAATGCAGGGGTGCTCAAACGGTCGATCGCTAGTGCTTTTGGAGTCGATCCCGTGAAAATTTTGCCGATGGAAATAGATCTATTTACAGGTTTTTTTAAGTTGGTTTTCCATTATTAGGCCTCAATGATGTCGCCCATTTTTCATGCCTTTTTGTTTATTGTTTATTTGTAGCTTATATTGTCAACGGTACGTCTTTTTTATTGTTTGCTCTAACCTCATCTATGGTGTGTGTAGTCAAAAATACCCATAGAAAAAACATCGTTAAACTATTGCATATATTCATAGTGAAATATGGTCGAAAATTGCCCCCTTTAAAAGTCCGAAGTTATCAATCTAGTTTCTAGTGTGTGGTATGGTTTATTTGTGAGTCCGAAAACTATAAAACGTGTAACTTAAAGAAGGTACGAAGTTTATTAATAAATCAAAATGAGTACGGTGAAGAGAAGTAAAATGTATCATTTTCATAACGATTGGAAGGACGAATTCTTATTTTGTTTGCTGAAGGATAAGTCCATTGAATTTGTTTCGTTTGCCGTGCGTCTCTTGCAATACCTAAGCGTGGGAAATTAGAGAGATATTATAAAACCAATACTAAAAACTCTGATTTCCCGCCACGGAGTGAATTAAGAAAACGAAAAGTGATTTAAGAGGCCGCTCTCCGAATTTCTACCGATTTCTTGCAAACCTCCCTTAAACATTTGAAGTTTTTAAACTCTTAAAAAAATATATGTTATTTTTTAAGATAATATCTATACATTCCCCACGCCGAAATGCAAATTATATGAAATTCCCTCGATAGAAATAAATCGAAAAGTATGCTCCATTTTTTTTTTTTCAAGTCTGTTTCCGTTATTTTACAAGTTATTTGTGTGAAAAAATTCATAGTATTTCATTAAATACTGTTTTAGACAGCCCCCAAGAGATTTTTGCTCTATTTTAAACGAGTCGTTTTTATTAAAGATTTTTGCAGTTTTTGCATCGATTTTGGCGCTGTAAATGTTAGCGCTCTCCTCTAACATTCGTAATTTCGTATCTCTCCATCTTCTTCTTTTTGGGGCCGGTAACGGTGCCCTAATAACTTGTTTTAAAGAAGAACAAACCTTGGATATGATTTTAAATTTTCCCGGCCAAAAGAGTTTTTGTTAGTTGTTTTTGGGGTGTTATGCCGTGTTGCGCCGCCTCCTTCTTTAGCCAACGTTCCGGATAGCGTTACAGTGTCCATCATCAGGGCAGATGGTACATCTGCACGGGCGGCACTTTTAAGGGGCGGCAAAATTTCAAAATAACTAAGAATTCCTTGTATTTTGTTTTGTGCTTGGATTGCTTATGACTAATATTCGGTGAGAATGATTGAGGGAAGTCCGTGGGCGATGCTTTGACAGTTCTAAGAAAGTTTCATGGATCATTATGTGCTCCGATGGATCGTAAAACCGTCCATGTGTTCCAAGTAGGTACAAAATAACAGTAAAACCATTTTCTTGTTTTGAGTATAGCATCAATTAAATATCAATAAGTATCAATTTAATTGGGTGTAGTAAAAATTAAAGCTGAGGACTCACGTGCAGATTAAGTATCACGTTGAAACCAATTTCATGTTCCGAATCATCTGTCGAAATTCCAGTAGGGAATTAAACTGCTGACGCATTTCGAAGAAAATCGTTATAATATTTCTTATTTATTGAAGTTAAATTTTATTTCAAACCATTCTTCAAAAATCTTAATTCGTAGGAAAACCATACGCATATCATGAGCGTAATACTAATTAAAGCTGGAGACTCGCAAAAAGATTCACTCTTAATTTAAAACCAGTTTTGTGATCAGAATGTAAATTTCCATTTGCGGATTCATCTGCTGACACATTTCGAGACAAAATATTATCTTATTCGAAGTGCAGTTATAAGATTCTAGTTACAGACTGTGCCAATGCTACCAGAATAAAATAAAAAAAACATTTTCATGTTCTAAGTGTAGTTTTAATTCACCGCATACAGATTAAATTTAAACCAGTTTTGTGTTCATAATGTAAAATTCGAGTTGTGGATTCATCTGGTGACACATTACAGTTATAAAATTCTAGTTGCAGACTGTGTGTGTGCAGCCAGAATCAAAGAGAAACCGTTTGCATGTTCTGAGTGTAGTTTTAATTCACCGCTCACTGATTAAATTTAAAAAAAAAAAATATATATATATATATATATATATATATATATGTATTAATATTTATTCTTGATAAACAAAATAATGAAATAGAATAGCGCTGTATTGAAATATTTAGTTTATCTTAATGTGTATTATTATTTTTAGTTAAATGAGTGAAAATGTAATTTTCTTTTAACTTGAATAAAAAAAAAACATTTTTGTGTTCAGAATGTAAAATTCAGTTGTTGATCTTAAAAGAAAAACATTCTCATATTCGAAGAGCAATAAATAGTTAATAGTTGCAGTTATAAATTTGTAGTAGAATTTATAAACATGATTTTTATTGGAAGAATACTCGTCGCATGTGATATAAAAATAGGCGACAAAAATGGATTTCTACGCACCCCCCCCCCCCCCCCCGAATACACACAAGCCCTGCTTACTTATGGGGGTACATCAAATATATCTACCATTTAATTAATTACTGTTTAAATTTAATTTTTAATTTATTTATCTATCTATTTGTTAGATACTTATAAAAAAAAAAAAATACAAAATAAAAATCTATTTTACAACAACCCACCAACCGACTTCGATACAACAGTCTTCTTTGGGGCAATTATAAACGGTTTCATTAAAAAATATATTAACTTTTTCCAAAATGTTATTATTTATACTTACTTTTCTGTACTGCATAAAACGTAAATCATTAGTTTATTTGTAATTTTCGGCTTTTATGTAACATAACATGTAAAACTTTTACATAACATAACTACTCGTACAACATGAAAAAGACACCTACAGTGAGCTTATAAAACAAGCAAGGAATAAAAAACAAAAGTCCAGAACTTGTGTTAATAACAAAACAAACTGTAAATTAGTATAAATTTACTAATACAATAATTACAATGGTGAAAAAATATATTTCATATCTATCTGCTTTAAAAAAAAGAAAGAGGTTCCTGGGTTACGAATAATACGACAATAATATGACACCACAGTAAGTGGAAAATGTTTCTTGTGTCGTAATGGAGGACTTAACCATCCGATATTACATATGTAAAATATATAAATAACTTAACATAAAGATGAGGTAGGTACGTTTAAAATTTTTAATGGAATTTATGTAATAAGTAATATACACTTCATGTGGAGAAGATGTCTACATAGTACAGGAAATAATAAAATCATTAAAATCTGAAAATATTGTAGTAAACAAGATAAAAAAAGTAAGTAACATAATAAACCGCCCCTTTGGTAGGTAGGTACCATTAAAAATTTAGAACTGATGAAAAGAACAAAAAACGTGTCGGTATTTTCGGAGAAAAGTTAGAGAAAATGTATATTATTCCAACCTCTGAA
The DNA here is from genome assembly GCA_917563855.2 of Limnephilus lunatus. Lineage (NCBI taxonomy): Eukaryota > Metazoa > Arthropoda > Insecta > Trichoptera > Limnephilidae > Limnephilus > Limnephilus lunatus. Next base: position 11,183,150 of record OU830602.1, on the reverse strand, counting down.
TTGTTTAAGTTTCGTTCGCTATACAATATTGTGTTAGGTATGTTATTTATGTAAGCATCGAGCACCTTTATTTACGACACACAAACTGCCCTAAGCCCAACAGCCGAGAAAATCGCCCGTAAGTTTCTGTTTATAAATTCCCTCCAACGGCTTGCAATAAATTTCCAAGTAGGCAACTATTAAAGCTCTGTACTTAGGAATTTTCAACAAGCGACGCCGAACATTCGTAGTCACACCTAAATGAGCAATAACTCAAAACATGGACCAAGACCCAGTACCGCCCGAACAACTTACCGCTTGCTTGGACCGTCGCACAGTGGGCACGTTTTCGGTCAAATACCAAGTAAAATCTCAAATCACATTGTGGCTATCTGCTACAATACCTAGTAGGCTACCAGCAACATAACAACCTCTAACCTGACCTTGGCTCGAAATTAAACTGTGATTATGCTTTTTTCGCCGATGATCTTAAATTTTTTCGTAAGATTAAGTCTGTTTCCGATCATCAGCTGCTTCAAAATGACCTCGACACACTCAATAACTGGTGTACTGTCAATGATATAGAATTATAAAGGATTTTTCTTATGTTATCAATAATATTATTCTCAAAAAAGTTTCTTCAATAAGGGATCTAGGAATCACTCTTGATTCTAAATTCATATTTGATGTACATATTAACAACATTAAGATGAAGCCATACTAAATAATGCAAAATCATACAAAATCGTATGTTTTAGTTTTGAAAATTTGACCGCTTAGAAGTATTATAGATGCTTTAATTAAATACTGCTTGTAGAACATACTTTGGCCCTTAAAAATGTCGGTCATTTTTTTAATAAGTCTTTTAATAAGCTTAAAAAAAATAAAGTATTAGGTCTATAAAAAACATTTTTAACTGAAAACTCTCCTACTTATAAACACTTTTTCGGATATGGTTTTATTGCATAATGTGGCAAATTCAGTTTCTTATATAATTATCGCGAAAAAAAATGATATTTACGCCCGAACCTCACAAAATAAAATATAATATGCATTTTCGCGTTGGTATTTTTGACATCACGACGACAATACGGCAGTCGACGAATTTGCTATATCAAAGTGAACCTTATACCGTCCACCGAAGAACGACTGGCAGCCGCCCCCCTGTCTTCCGTCATTACTCCTCCGAACGGAGCGGAGAGCGGTCGTGTTATGCTCCGCGCCGCTTATTTTCGTGAAATCAATTTAAAAATTCCGTTTTATTGCTATAAACAATGCATAAAAAAGGAATTAATGTTTTTTACAGGCCTTTACGAAATCAACATGTAAAAAAAAATCTCAAATATCTTTTCCAACCTTTCCAAAAGCTTTTTCTCAAGTATTTTTAAACTCCTCCCATAAAAGGGCGTGAATTTCGATTTCGATTTTTTCCTGTACTAGTGGATCGCCTTAACTGCAAATCATTAAAAATGATGGGATTTATTCACAGAATATGTAAACATTTCAAAGATCCTCGATGCAAATATGAAAACATTGTAGAATCAGTTCAAAAAAAATTACTAAGAATGTTATCCTTCAAATGTGGACTACACGACCATCTCAGATCATACGATGTACGTCGTGATTACTTCAAGATTGATACACTTAAAACTAGAAGGCAATTGACTGATCTAATATGTTTACATAAAATTATTCACGGCCATCTTGATACTAAATTATGTCTTAACAGTATTAAAATTAATGTCCCCAATTCCCATTGTTTAAGACGCCATAACATTTTTCATATTAATATATTTAAAAATAATATCGCCTACTTCAGCTCTTTGACCCAGATGTGTCGACTGTATAACAAGATAGAGTGCGCTGATGTGGATATTTTCATTGATAATTTGTACAGTTTTAAAAAAAAAGTTCTAGCGCTGTTAAAAAGTACTAACTAATTATATTGTGTGAATTGTCCCTCTATGCATGCTCGCGTATTTCATATGTATTTTACCACTCATTGTAATGTGTTACTTGAGTGACCTGGTATATAATTCTGTATTTTAATTTGTGATGTTTTTGTTTTTCTAATTGTATTTATTTGTATTTAATTGTACGTAATTGTAGATTTTTATAATTGTGTAATAACTGAGTTTTATAAGTGGATTGTTCTCATGTAAATGTAAACATCTGTAAAACCCAGTATAAATAAATAAATAAATAAAATAAGCAATAAAAGATTCTAAACATAAGAAGATCAACATTCTTATTGATTAGCCGGTCCACGGCGAGATTCGTTCGTTTTCTAGTGTCCAGATAACTAACAACAAAATTCTTTACTCCTCGCTTCAGCTTTCAAGAGTTCCTAACCTAGACCTCTCAAGCCGGAATCTTTCAACCCATCGTCGTGCACCGCAGTGGGAGGGGTGGTCTCATACGTCATTCCTGGACACATTGATCCCGAAATTCCTACTCACCCCTCAAACCTTTTTTCTTTCCAGGACTTCCTCTCCTTCCTTTCCCTAAAAAGACCCTTCACACTGTTATGGTACGCCCTGTAGCAGGTAGATTCAGATCCCATAACGGCAACGAGAGCGCGGGACAAGTCCACACAACACGGTCTCCCCTCTCTCCCCCCTGTTTCCTGCTCCCCGCTTCCCTTCCGCTTGCCCTGCCACCTCGCCCACTCCGCCGCCGTGAGTCGAGAATTGGGCGCCCTTACGAGCACACATACGCGGGCGGTGTCGGGCGACCGCTCCAAACTCAAATGTAACCCGCGATGTTTATTGAAAAACCTACGGGTTGGAGCCGGCTTACGCCGTGCCTGTGATAACTTCGGTTTGTTCTAACTCGGGAGGTGCCCTGGTTGAACTCCAAAGAAGACGAGGACCCTGCGAATCCCACATGTAAGCTGTATAATTGATTTCCTCTTTTAAATGTGTCCGCAACGGTGAATTGTAGGGCCACGCGAGAATCACCACTCGGAGAGTTTCGTTTCAGAGAGATAATGAGAGTTAAACACTTTAGCTAGGTTTGTGTAATTTGCATTTCTTGTATTGAACTGTACTGTAGAGACCTATGTACTGTGTTTTGAATTTACAATACATGACCTATTAATTCAATCTTGTTATTATTCTGCCACGGCAGGAGGATTATTGACTAGAGTGTATCCCGCCAGACGCCGGAAGGGTAAGGAGAAATTCTGTAGCCTTGTGCGACCCGCTCCCTGAATAGAGGGTATCATTGTCTCCGCTGAGAGCTAGCCTGGGACATGTTAGGGCCCCCTTGGCCCCTGAGCTGGTGTTGGTTTGTGAAGCTAACATCGGTGGCCATAACAACACTAATCTCCAAAGATGATATAAACCCTGAGGGAATTGTTTTTCCTTAGGACCTCGTGTGTAAAGATAAGTAAAAAAAATACAGAAAAAAATTTATAGTTAATATTATATCCTGATGAAGCTTGGTCGAAGCAAAACCGGCGGATACATAAAATAATAAATATTCGTGGTTAAATACAAGGTTTTTGTTTTATTTTTATAATAAAATAAAATATATATCTTTAAAAAAATGTGATTTCGTGTAATAAAGTAGTCTAAATTTTATTAACGGAATTTCTCAAAATAATAAATAACGAATGCAGGGTTAAAGGAGTGAGAAGAATATCTGGACCAGTGAAAGAGGGCGAACAGTGGCGCATCCGGCACAATACAGAATTTTATGATATATATAAGACCCCCAGCATCTCAGCATATATGAGACTCTTCAGGCTGAGATGGGCTGGGCGTGTACAGAGAATGCCGGATACCCGCGTCCCAAAAAGAATTTTGACTGGACACCCAGGTGGAAAGAGAAAAATGGGAAGACCCATACTGAGGTGGTAAGACGAGGTAAGAAGGGATGCAGCACAGCTTCTCCATGTACCAAACTGGAAGTCAGCCGCCGAGGACAGGAGGAGTTGTAGGCGAATGTTGCGGAAGGCCAAAACTCGATATGGGCTATAGTGCCATCGAAGAAGAAGAAGGGTTAAAAAAGTAGATTTTAAAAATTACAAAAGCATAAAAAAAAGATTACATCATATTTTGGAAAATTAAAAATCATTTATGAAGGCATTTTGAGGGGGTTCCATTCAGACAGCTATGGAAATAAATAAAAATGTATTCCTCGATTAGCATACCTAATCTAATGTCTACACCAAAAACCTCGCGTTCGGTGGCGGAGGAGTGCTCTGAAAAGGTGCACTCATCCCTCCGGGAACGTTTTCGTACTTCGGGAAGCGAAAGACAAGGCGATATTATACATTATTGTATTCATAAGACAGGTTAACATTCTATCTAGGAGCGCCATAAGCAGAAAGAACTAATATTTTTTTGCCTAATGTTTGTAATGTGTAAATAAAACAATCTATAAATTAATTAATTAATTTCGAAATCTGACCCACTGTGTATCGAACGGAGCAACTCGCCGCTGGCTTGATCCGCCTTGCCCGGGCTCCGGCTAACTTTCAGTTTAGCCTAACTTCGATATTGAAGAAAATAACACTATGTTTCTATTAGCATTAAATCGATGTTCTAAAAGACGATCTTTAATAAATTTAATGTAAAGAAGATGGACAAACTTCGTACCTACATAATAGCTGTATCAGTAATATAATATTATGTCTACGGCGGCGTAGAACTTTTGTTACTACATGAACTTATATTCAAGCTAAGTACCAAATACGAATAATTTTATTCTCAGAAAGGTAGTAAAAAAATCAATATTTCTAATTTTCGTACAATCGATGTGCCTACCTATGTATTGTATTATTATTTATAGGTAAGTACATGTATATCTGTGAACACCAGTCTTCCCCTGAAAAAAATAAAGTTCTAAATTTTCTCTCATTTTAAAAATCAATATGAAAATTTCCTCTGAAATCATAAGATTTGTAAGTAGGTACTTAAATACCTACCTAATTAATTATAAACCATATATTTTTATGTAACGTTTTTTAAATATATTTCAAAGAAGGAATTATACACTTTTTCTAAAGAAGCGTCACAATCTCAATGAAAATACAAATCTTTTTTTAAACTTTCGTCAGGTAGGTTGGTACCATGACATTGAAAAAATGCGAATAATAAGAAAGTTCAATGAAACACGAAATTTTAACATTTGAAAAAATAATCTTTACAGAACCATTAAAACCGGACACCATCTTGAAACGGAAACGGAAAGTACAAACATATTTACAGATAATACACTTTGTCAATAAGGAATTATACACTTTGTCAAAAGGTACATCACTATCTCAATGACAATACGAATCTTTTTTCAAACATTCTTCAGGCAGGTAGGTACCTACAATGGTATTGAATATTTAATAAGAAAGTCCAAATAAACACGACGATTTCACATTTGAAAAAATAATCTTAATACTGAACCATTAAAACGGCCACCATCTTGAACCGGAAACGGAACGTACAAACATTTGTAAACAAATCTTTGCTTAGTTGTTTGTTTTATTTCTTCGACCATGATCTCGATTACATTTACGTATTTAGTTGCAGTAGCTGTCAGCTGGTTGTATTTTTAAAATAAGCCACTCTGCGCTAACCCTCGGCCAACGCTGATTAATCCCTCAAAATTTGTTCCCATAAATTATTTGCGTCTGGCGATTATTTCCCATAAGGTGTGTAGGCTCTTAGAAACCTGGCTAATACGTTTCCAGGGGAAGGTCAACGCAAGTATTGGATTGGATAGCAAAATACACAAACAAGTAGAAAATATTAACAATATTCGGTAGTGATTTTTAATACTCATATCTTATACGCGTATACTGTGTGTGTAATAATAGTCACAAAACAAGACATTATTTTTCGTCACTTCCAACACAAACCTGGGATATTTTAACTGTGTTTTTTTAATTCTCGAAAAAATACAATAAAAGAGGTATTTTATTGAAGTGAAAACTTCTTTAGCACCGTTGTGATTTGAAAATCGGTGAAACACAAAATAGCGACACTAAAAAGAAGCAAACACATACATCATAATTTAGGATGCGAGAGAATGATAAAGTGTGCTTCGTAGCCTATCGGTCTACTCTTTGTGCGGTGCCTCCCCCCTCTTGTCTACTTTAATTCCCTGAAATTTTCACTTGTACCGCGTGTGAATTGCACACACTGATTTATTGTAATGTCGACGAATAAGTTTCTATAACGTTTTAAATGTGCCATTTTCGATTTGCCGTCAAAACGACACGTTTTTATTTATTCATGAATTCGGCGGCGTTGACGTCACGCCGGGCAACGTCGGTGACAGCCGTCTTACCAACCAGTGACGTTTTCAAGATCATAATGACATTACGAAATGTGCGATTTTAGATCGTTTTTTGAAACAATAATTTTGAACGAAAATATTAAAATTTCACATTTTTAGTACAATGGTCAAAATCGGAAAAATAAACTACCCATTTTATACGGTATTCATAGATTATGAAAATACCCTATTATTGAAAGACCCACGTTCACATTGCTCTACCCCATACTAGTCCAAGATTGCCTCCACTCATATTAAAAATCTGAATAAATATTTTAAAGAAATAAAAATAATTACAAAAACCAAATTAAATTTTAAAATACTTCAGACAATTTTATATTGTATATTGAATTAAAAAAATATATCTGATGTAAACAGGGATCCATACCACTAGCTTGTAGATAATGATCGAGAACAGAAATTTAATCAACGATCGATAGCTCAAAAGTCCGCCATGCGTGGCCACTTCGGTGAACGGACAAGCTTGCGATCCAAATTACCCGACTAGTCCGTCCGTATATACCGGACTACTTGTGGTAATTATGACTTGTGACTAGATCGAAATGGCCAGGTAGGAAAGTAGGTACTTCTCAATCTTCATCAATATCTCTTTCTTCACCCGCACTTCTTTGGTCTCGAGCAAATATCTTTGGTCTCGAGATTCCTCAATTTGCTCGCCGTTCGAGAGTTTTTGCTGATTCTGAAAGAAACCAGATTTTGTATTTATGAAATTATGTATATGTCTAATGTAACCTTTTTGCTAAATTCCCGACTTAATCAACTACCGATAGTTTCGTCATAAAAAGGGTGACCCTAGAGTTTCTCTGGGAGTACAGAGTACAGTGTGTCCCGTCTCTCTAATCTTATTACGTTACAAGGACAAGAACTCTTGCTGCTCCTTTCACTAGGAAGGTTTCTTGCGGGCACCCGGTAGCACCTCCTCCCCCACTTGCGAATCCCCCAGCGTCCAATGCGCAATGGCAGGTGCTGTTCAACCAGGAAAGCTCCGGTCGCTTTTATCGCAAAACTTCTTAAGATCTTTATTGTGGACGGTAAAGGTGATCCTAAAAATAAAAACGAAACGTTCATTAGAGTTTTATTTCCCTACTTATTAAGATGTAACGTAAATGATAAATAGGCCACTTGCATCACTTTTTTTTTAATTTCCGGTTTAGGCAAATATTCTAAGACATTCTGTACTTTTTTTTTAATTGTAGGTATTTTTGAAACCCTGGCGATTTTTTGAAAATTTCAATCCGAAAAATCAGACCATTTTTTATAAACCGGAAAGACGGAACATAATTTTATGGGTGCGAAAAAATGATAATTACATAGCCAAAACTCATTTAAAAAAATGAACGTTTTCCACACGAATAACAATAAATTGTACGGGGTTCTCTTCGTAACATCTGTAAAAACACCGCCATCTTTATCAAAAAATCAAACCAAAGGATAAGTTCGCATAGAACAAACAATAAATCTAGTGAACGTTAAACGCAAATTCAAAAAATCGCCGGAAATCAAAGTGTTACCACATAAAAAAAAATAATCAGTGTGGAATTTTACAAAAAGAGATCATAATCGGAGACCGGAAATTTTCATGTAGTGACGTCACGAGCTCAAATAATGGATTTATTTATTTAAAAATAAAAATAACTAAACATTTCTAAAAAAATTTACTAACATTTTCGTAATCTTAGTAAAAAAAATCTATCCACACGATTTTTTCCAAGTCGTTGTGAAATCCATGCAGGTGGCCTATTACCTCATAACTCATAACATACCTACAGCTGAAAAGCCCGCTGTTATAGCTTTGTATTTATTATTTATCGCAAACAGTGGTTACAAGGATACTCTCAGCGGCAGGAGCTTACCTGCAGACCCTGAACAAAATGACCACTGGATCAAAGTTGAAAAGTTAAAAATTATTTCAATACATATATAATCATAATAACGGAACTCCCCCACGAATATACCACTTGCATTACATTTTTTAAATTTTTTCCGGTTTAGGAAAATATTCTAAGACATTCCGTATTTTTTTTAATCGTATTTTTGTAACCTTGGCGATTTTTTGAATATTTCGATCCTAAAAATCAGACTATTTTTTATAAACCGGAAAGACGGGACATAATTTTATGGGTGCGAAAAAACGATAATTACATAGCCGAAAATCATTTAAAAAAAGAACGTTTTACATATGAATAGCGATAAATTGTACGGGGTTCTCTTCGGAACATCTACAAAAACACCGCCACCTTTATCAAAAAATCAAACCAAAGGATAAGTTCGCATAGAATAAACAATAAATCTAGTGAACGTTAAATGCAAATTCAAAAATTCTCCGGAAATCAAAGTGTTACCATATAAAAAAAAATTATGGAATTTTACAAAATTAAGGGAACATAATCAGACACAGGACATTTTCATGTAGTGACATCACGAGCTCAAATAATGGATTTATTTATTTAAAAATAAAAAACTATACATTTCTAAAAATTTTTACTAACATTTTCGTAATCTTAGTAAAAAAATCTATCCTCACGATTTTTTCCAAGTCATTATGAAATCCGTGCAAGTGGCCTATTGTCATAATCAAAATTAGAAATATTACTTCAGTCTCGTAAAATCACATTTAGAGAGTTTAATATGTTTTAATATATGTATATGGATAAAAACTTATAAATAAATTAAACAATATTTCTTTGTATGAATCACTCTATTTATATTTTTATATGCGCGGACCGGTTTCAGAACAACCGTTCCTTCCTCAGGGCAAAATATACTAACTTGACATAACAAAACAATGGGTGAACATAATATATTATTAAGTTCTGAGATGGGAGTGACTAGCAATTAGTGAAGTGGGAAGAGGAGCGAACGATGAAAGGAAACATGTCTAAGATGGGACTGTAAGATAATATTTTTTGTTTGTTTTGTTTTTGTTTCATAGTGCTTTCACACAAACGAAGTATTGAATTCCGTAAGTCCAAACTTAAACTTTAGGGCGCACAGATTACACCCGCGCTGTCCAAGCGGGTTCCCTAGAGAGCATCGGACCATCCCTAAGGATGGTCTATGTCACCCCGCAGTAGGTTTTCATCTCTGGCTGACGCCATCGAAGTAATAATCATGTATTGTTTCATAGTTTTTTTTTTACGGTGCTCCAGATTTTATGTCCGGGTTGAATCTTTCCCAAATGAAAGACTAAACCCTTCCACACACTTTTCCACAAATGAATATCTAGTAAATTAACGCAATGTAAGTGCACTATATAAGAATAAAACAATACAAGAACAATACGTCAATCCACCACCAGAAACATAATGGGAAAATATTTCACCGACTCCAGATATTTTCATATCAGAGGGTTCGGCTCTGATGAAATCCTAACTGGTCCGATAAATCCTACTGATCCCTCAATATAAATATTTAAAAAATCTTTCGTAATCCTACATGTATTTAAAATGACCGACTTTTGCATTTTTATGTACAAATTTTTTGACAAATCTAATACGCCTAAATTTTGAATGAGAGAGCTAGGTATAATGCCAGTAGCCGAAATAACAAATGGTAATATTTTTATAGTCTGAGAATGCCAAATTCTTTTAATTTCATTTCCTAAATCTGTATATTTTCTTATTTTTTCAGAAACAGTTTTCTGAATATTACAAGAATTTGGAATAGCGACATCAATGATATAAGTTATTTTCTTAATTTTGTCATGTAAAACTATATCGGGTCTATTATGACTAATTGTTCTGTCTGTCAGAATGGTTTTATCATAATAAATTTTATAAAATTCATTTTCTAAAAATGAATTTGGTTCATATTCATAATATGGTACATTACGGCAGTCAATCAAGTTATGTTTAATTACCAAACTTTGGTGAATTATTTTTAAAACTTGATTGTGCCTAAATGTATACTCGGACGGCGCTAATACAGAACATCCCGATATAATATGTTCTATAGTTTCCGGAAAAGCCAAATATTTTCTACATAAATCATCAATTTGATTTGCATCTTTGATGATATGCTTCCTATAATTTTTAGTATTAATGACTCTATCTTGTATGGCAAGCATAAAGCCTTCTATTTCTGCGCTCAACTCTCCAATACTCAACCATTTGTTTGACGAAAATTTGTCAACATATGTTTGATTGAGATAATTGAAGTGTTTTGCGTGAAGAATTTTATTTGACCAGGAATCTAATAATTCCTGGTTGGTATTTATAAGAATGCTGGCATTCTCGTCGTATAAATTTAATGGTGAAATATTTCTATCTGCCTTGCATATTATTTTGTGCATTTCTGAACTATCAGCTTTCCTATGGAAAAATTTTCTTAGCATTTCTACCTGATTATATTTTAAAGATGTTATTTTGACTATACCTCTACCTCCTAAATTTCTGGGTAAATTAATACGTTCTATAGCTGAATTTGGATGATGACAATGAAATTTTGTTAATGTAGTTCTAATTAATCGTTCTAAGCTATCTAAATCTGTATTAGACCATTTAATTATGCCAAATGAGTAAGTTAATAGAGGTATTGCCCAAGTATTTATCGCCTTTACTAAATTTTTAGCAGATAGATTGCATTTCAAAAATTTTCTGATCCTAGTTTTAAATTTAATCCTAATATCATTTTTAATACTAGTATGATCTAATCTATTTGATTGCGGATATCCTAAATATTTATAAACCTCACCCCCTTTCATACTTTCAATTTTGAAATTTCTAAATATACCCTCGTCTCCATCTACAATTTTACCTTTCTCTATATGGATCGTTCTACATTTATCTAAACCAAAAGTCATTTTAATATCATCTGAAAATTTTTTAACTACTTTAATCATTTTCTCTAAATTTGGTTCAGAATTCGAATATAATTTTAAATCATCCATAAATAATAAATGAGAAATTATATTTCTCTCTCTAGTATTACCTTTAATTTTTATTCCAAACTTGCTTTTGATTAACATTTTAGATAGAGGATTTAATGCTAAGCAAAACCAAAGAGGACTCAATGAGTCTCCTTGAAAAATCCCTCTTTATTTTTCTGATCCTAGTTTTAAATTTAATCCCTCTTGATATTCATTACTATTAAGGGATTTCTTTAATTCTAAGGCTTATAAGTTATCTAAGCATTTTCGTTTATTTTTAGTGTGAAGAATATTTTTTTTTTTTTTCGAAACATTGATTATTTACAATGATATCTTTGGCAAAATCGGAAAAAATGTAATTATGAAAGTTATAGCAACATACTTTCAAAATTATTATAATGTATTTTTTATTACACATCGCATCATAACACTATTACATCTGTAAAATATTGTAGATACAAGAATAAATTATTAGGTTAGTTAATTAATAAAGTGTTTAAAATAATAACAATTTTCAAGTTTATAACATTAATATTGATATATTGGTATCGTTTCAGTACCCCTGCCGAGGAAAAGATGAAGTTATTGCTGAAATATTCCACCCTTTGATCTGCTATCAAGCATATCTAAAGTGAATTCATGAACGTTCATTTGACATTGGTAAATCTTAATTAGAATATGTTCAATGAAACATTTCGATAACATCCGTTGGGCTGAGAACCGAGAGGAGAGAGGTGGAGGAAGAACCGATTGATTTCTACAAAGGGTGCCGTCTTAGTCTTGTGAGAGCAACATTTTAATTAACTTCACCCATATTACCTACTTATTAGTTAGGTATATACGCAGTACTATAGTTATATTATATGATTTTATTTATTTGAACTTAATGGGTAAAATCTAAAATTGTAATATTTAATCGCTGAAGACAAATTAGCTCAGTGGTAGAGCAGATCCCCGGCAAGGCAAAGTGTTCAATTCTTAGATGCGACCGTATCTTTTTTTTGCTTTTGCTGTTTGAAATTTTCGATTGAGAGTCGCTAATGTCTTAAGTGATGAAATATTACAAATTAAAATTTCAGGTTTGACTGATTAAGTTAAAATATATATTAATCCCCTGCATATTAATATTGTTGTTCGCAATCATTCGTAATACTTAATAATGTATTTTGAGTACTTAGTCAAAATTTACATTTAAAAACTATTTTATGGGGCTTTTTAAAATCATTATACATATAAGTAATCAAATAATTGTAATTCAATATGTAGATTTTTAGTTTTATTTCAGTGTCAAATATCTTGTGTTCACGTGAAAATTAGCGACGTCTAATTTATTACACTATTCATTTAAGATTTCAAATACGGCAATATTTAATATTACTCTCGTAGAGAATACCTACGGGTGTGTGGTAAAAGGCTACGTACGTTAATCTCAAATTGATAAACCATAAATCAATGTTATTGCTGTAGTTTCTCCAACAAAACACAAATAGGATACATAAAAGGAGTTTGGAAGAGCAACTCTGCAATGGAAACTGCGAAAGTTTCCTCAGCTAACTGCGTCTCGGCAGCGGAGAAAGATTCGTTCAACCGCACATAAATAACCCTATTATCATAAAAAGACACTTAAATGTATGAATTTGTTAACAAACTGTGGAAATACAGACGTTCGCCTAATAAAATACCCTCTCCTTATCCACTTTAACAAATTATTCATGTTTTCAATAATATACATCTTGTTTTCATATTATATGCGTATCTAACTAATAGGTACCTAATGTATTGGAAATCTATTTTGTGAACGCACAAACTCTGTTCACCGAGAAGAAATCAAATTATAAAACAGGCACGAGAGTTTTTTTTATTATTTAAATGGCCGTAGAGGGTTATAAGTAATTTCTTTTTTTTATTTCAATGAAAATAAAGAGTTGACAAAATACAGGTAACATAAATATAAGTAACATAATAAGATTACATAAAATATAATATATGACAAAAAGTAGGTAACATAAATATAAATGAACTAAAAATAGATAATTTGTCAATAACCTTCAAATCAACAATAATATTATTAATAAAAATGCTTAAAATTGGTGTTCACAATAGTTCCTGAAATACGTACAAATAGTTCGCACATACGGCGTTTGAAGTTTGGAAAGTTTAAATTATTAATTGTCAAATACATCCATATTGTTTAGGTATTTGTTACCAAGACTATGTAAACGTTGTATTGGGAATGCAAACTATAGTTGGAATAAAATAATAATGTTTGTCTAGTTGTTCGTGTAGCTAATTGTAGATTTACGAGCATCAAGTGTTCACAAGGATCGAATTTAGAGTTTAATAACCCGAGTAATCTCAGTTTTGGTTTTAAAATTTGATCGCTTTGAATAAACGAGTATACTGCGAGAAGAACGCAACTCCTTCTAATCCCTCCAAAAAAAGGAGGGGATTGCGATTTCGAATTTTTCAAGGACTAGTGGATCACCTTAATGTAAAAAATTATATTGCGCATGTAAATATTATGTATTGGAGGGTAGCTTTTCTGAGGACCAACTTACGGGCAAACACTAAGTCTGCGTTGTATCGGCGAAGTAATTTCCTCGATAAACTTTAGCGGCCAACTTTGCTGTGCAAGTTACGGAATCGCTACGGATCGAGACTACGTTGCACTTCCTCGAAGTAACCTGCTGGCTGCTACCTGCATTATATTATGGAGCATTATAAACACGAAATTAGAGCTGCTTATATTGCGCGAAGTTGTGGAGGTCTTCATTTCTAACTTTGTTGAGACAAGATAAAATTGTGGATCGCAGAATGTAGAGTTGTAACGAGCGCAAGAATTTCAAGCCAATCTAACAAAACACGGGAAAGAATTGATATCAGGTAGAAACAAAATAATTTTAGATGAAGTCCAAATCTTAAAAATAAGTATGATTCTGGAACCTGTGGGTGGTCAAAACGATTCCTTGACAGATTATACCCCTAAAGTTGCCATCCAGACATGCTTGAATGCAATATGCAGTCGGTTTAATACGTCATAAATACTTACACAAAATATAACTAAGTGTGCCCGATGGGGTGTGTAGAGAGGATGTACCGCCGAACAACAAAAGTATAAAACATATTTTCATTCAAATGTATCAAGGATAAAACTACTAATCTATTCACTGTATTCTTCTTAAGTCAGTTCCTCATTGCTAACTGCTAAAGATCCTCCATTCTTCACGGTTCTGCGCTGCGTGGAGAGCTGCGGACACCGACGTACTGGATACCACTGATACTTGGTCACTCCAGCGCATTGGTGACCTTCCTCTGCTTCTTCTGCTAAACACTTTGCCAGTGACCATTAGTTTCTGTGCGTCTAGATGTCCAAGGAATCCTGAGAATTTTTCTCCAGTACCTTATTTCGAGGGTGTCTATCAGCTTTCTTTTGCTGGCTCTAAGTATCCATATTTCCACGCCGTATAGAAATATGGGGAAAATCAACGCCCGGACGAGTCTCATCTTTCGGTGGTATTGGTATGCCTCTGTCACTTCATATCTGACATAATATCAAGTTCTCCTTCCGAAATGTAAAAAACAATAAAAAACACATTCACACTTAATTCAATCTCATGGTTACATTTCACTATACAAAGATGCACGCCATTGATTTTACTATTTTAGTAAGCAGTGTTAAATACATTTTATTATTATGAAACCTGTTCAAAGTCAATTCCAAAACAATGTTTTTTTACATTAGCTCCACACAGGAGGCTCTGATGAAAAAAAATCATTCAGGGCCTGTGACATCTTTGAGAACAAAGGAAGGAGAGGAAATTCTAGAAAGGAAAACGGTATGGTGGGTGGAAAGGAATCTGGGGTCAATTTGGCCAGGAGTGACGAACGTATGAATCCATCCCCCCACTGCGGTGTAAGGGAAAGGTTAAAACGTTTCCCTCAACAGTCTCTCTCGATCCAGCCGCCACGCAGTAGGTGGGCAATCGCATCCGCAGCCAAGACCTAGACAAACAGGCACCCGGGAACCTGCTAAGTCACCAAACTTAGCGAGGGGTGTTGGTTATCCAATACTCGTACCCGCCTTCCAAATTGAAAATCTAGGTTACTTTGTACTACCGCTTATTACTAAAATTCTAAGAAAATTTATTTTAAATCGCACATAGTAACGTATGCCTACCATTATTCTTAGAAGTCGATCGAAACCAGTAACTACTTCAGATTTTTAGAGAAATATTTTTTGTAAAATTATTAATTATTTAAAAAAATAATTGATACGTAGTAAATAATATAAGTAATAAAAATAAGCATTATGTATAGGTACTTGGAAATAGAAAGCAGTAATGTAAAATTAAATTTACTTTATAACAGTTGTATTTCAGTAGCTAATTGATTCTCTCAACCAATCCTGGGGGAGCACTTATGAATTGAAATTAACTAAGATATCCGTTTGGGAAATTCAGATCCCGAAAACAACATCCCTCAAACAGTGAGATTCGGAATAATTCATTATTAATTTAATCCATTTTCTTTTTGTCACAGTAATACATTTTAGTCTGGTGTTTACTTAAAAAATTTTACACTTGAAAGTCAAATACTGTTCAACTTTTTAGTCACTGCACTGAAAATTGTAAAGTATACTGATTTAAAAATGTGTATATCGCATATCCCATTGAAAGGTGTAATGAATCAAAACAGTACATTTTACAGGAGGGCGAAAACAAATGATGATTGATGAAACAAGCGGTCCCGTCGGAAAGAGACACTGGCGACATCTCGCAGAGATTGAGTGATCTAACTTTAATAAGTTTTCGTTTTTTCGTTTCGGTTTTCGTGAGGCATTGATAATCACAATCACTTCACTATTCAGAGTTAAAAATATTTTTTTAACGCACACCCTTTTCTACGGTGTGTGCGTTATTAGTAATTTTTTTTATTACAAAAACAAGTTTTTTAAAAACAATCAACCCCACAAACAACTAGTCTTGACACACACTCTTTGCCTCATTCATATTTGAAAATTTGATCGCTTAGAAGTATTATAGATGCTTCAATTAAATTCTGCGTGTAGAACATACCTTGGCCCTTAAAAGCCTATAAAAAAGGATAAGGTCTCTAAAAAACACTTTCAAGTCCAAACTCTCATATTTATAAACCTCTTTTCGGATATGGTTTTATTGTATAATGTAGCAAATTCGGTTTCTTTATAATAATTGCAAAAAAAATTATATTTACGCCCGAACTTCCTGAAATGAAATATGCATTTTCGCTTTGTCATTTTACAATAAGGCCGCTAGTCGTCGAATTTGGTTTTTCAAAGTGAACCCTAAGCCGTCCACCGAAGAACTACTGGCCACGCCACACCCATTTTCAGTTAGTCCTCCCCGGCCGTAGCGGTGAACAGACGTTAGGCTCCGCGTCGTTTAGTTTCGTAGTATTTTTAACTCCACCCTTAAAGGGGCGTGAATTCCGATTTCGATTTTTTCCTAGACTATTGGATGGCCTTAAGGTGAGCATTTAAACATTTCTTTCATCATTATCTCATAACTTAGTATTTGGAGATGTTTAACTAATCAACTGGAAGATCGATTTGTCTGGTCAAAACATCTTCAATCACAAGTGGATATTGAACGTTTTTGGCTAAGTTCAGTTAGTCATAACACATCTAGATATAGAATAATAAATAAAATAATAAATAAATGAGTGAATTTGAAATGAAAGATGGCGAACCGCCTGCGCCCTTCTCCGGCCTGTCTGAGCGTGTAGATATTTGTAGTTAGCGACATACATAAATCAGCAAAGAGCGCCTACACGTAACTTAATATATTTGTATTTCCCATAGATCTTCCTGCTGGGGGAGTTTCGGGCGAAACCAAAACTACCCCTCCTTAAAGAAATATCGGCGCCCCCAACCTCTTACGGCCGTTTCATGTACTAATCTGCGGAAACTCGACACTACAGTGGCGGATTACATTTAATTATAGGAGGAAAATTAACCGTTTAAGTAAGCACGTAAGTAAGTAATTCTCATTCTTAAGTCGGTTCCTCATTGCTGAGGATTGCGACTCCTTACTCCATGGTGGACAAGGCTACTACACTCCTCGCGGTTCTGCGCTGTGTGGAGAGCCAAGGACACCCTTCCTACCGGACGTCAGTGATACTTGGTCACTCCAGCGCATTGGTGTCCATCATCTGCTTCTTCTGCCAAACACTTTGCATTGACTATCAGTTTCTCCATGTTGGAGTCGTCAGTTTCGCGAGCAACATGTTCAAATCATCTTAAAATACGTAAATGAAGAAATTACTAATTACGAAGGCAAAGATTCTAAAATAATGCAAGGGACGCTTAGATGATTTTGACATGAATAGTAGATGGAAAAAGCGTGAATATATGACGCACAAGTGTACGAAAGAAACGTCTAAGATGCCCCCAGAAGACATGGCACGATCAAGACATATCAAGATGATATTCTTGGGTTGGGTCATGTCAAGAGCCGATAAAACAGAAAAGTACAATGTGTCCGACGATGCAGGTCCCACCTGAGTATGTTAATTATGCAAGGGTTTTGAGCCAAACAGAGGGGTACGGCATTCCAACCTTTTCACCTACTCCTAAGTGCAAGGGAATTTATTGGCGTGATGGTTTATTCGTTCGAAAACTTCACTAAACATAGCTTGTTCTGAAAGTGAAGTCAGCAAGTAGAATCGGATTCGATCCGTCTGCTTGCTGGCCGAGCGTTCTATTAGTCACCATATATATTATGCAGTATTGCTTGTCATCAGGTTTGCATAACCATGAACTTGAGAGGCCGCTGAGAGTTCCATTTCAACTTGTAACCTTATTCGGTTACACGCTTCGTCCATGATAAAAGTAAAATTATACAAGCATATTACCAGCGCTACGCACTTGCGTATTTTCCAATTCCCGGAAACATGAAAGAATGAGTAGTTCTCTAAGAAAATTGGCATGAAGGCGATCCAATAGTCCAGGAAAAAATCAAAATCGGATTTCACGCCCTTTATGGGAGGAGTTTAAAAAAACTCGAGAAAAAGCTCTCGGAAAGGTTGGAATAGGTATTTGAGAAAAAAAAATTATAGGCTGATTTCGTAAAGGCCTGTAAAAAACATTAATTCCTTTTTTACGCATAGTTTATTGTAATAAAACGGACATTTAAAATTGATTTCGCGAAAGCAAGCGGCGCGGAGCCACACGTCTATTTCCCGCTATGGCCGGGGCGTGACTGATACGAAATGGGTTGTGTCCAGTGCTTGGTTCTTGTGCGGGTCACTTCAAGATCCAAATTCGTAGAGTGCGGGCCGTATTGATTGATGTCAAAAATAACAACGAAAAAATGCATGTTTTTTTTTTATTTTGTGAAGTTCGGGCGTAAATATCAATTTTTTGGCAATTATTATAAAAGAAACTAATTTGCCAAATTATACAATAAAACCATGTCCGAAATGGGGTTTATAAGTACGAGAGTTTGCACTGGAAAGTGTTTTTTATAGACCTAATACTTTATTTTTTTCTAGGCTTATTAAAAGACGACCGATATTGATGAAAATGACCGATATTTTTAAGGGCCAATGTATGTTCTACACGCAGTATTTAATTGAAGCATCTATAATACTTCTAAGCGATCAAATTTTCAAAACAAAAACGTATGATTTTGTATGATTTTGCATTATTTAGTATGACTTCATCTGAAGCATTTTTTTAAAGCAACGCCACTGATTTAAAAAGTCGGGGCCGGATACATTTCACCCCCCTCGCCCCCGATCGGCCATTTTACCCCCCGGCTTCTCGGCTCGCCATTTTTTTCAACGACCCCTAATAATACAAGCCCCCTCGCTGTCGATTTGCATAGAAATGTCTCAAGTTTGCGCTGGGCTCGGGGTTCGCGACTCGCTGCGAAAGGGGGGCAAGTAATCGTATTTGTATTCATGAAGTAAGAATCGGGGCGGGCCGCCACCACCACCACCGCTGGCAGGAAGCTGTTCCCAGAAACAAATAGCCCCGCGTTTCCAGAAAGTTGTGGAGAATTTTAGAAGGCTAAGAAAAAATTAAACTAAATAGAAATTCAAGGTACAGAGCCCATTATTAAAACCGTAGTTGCTCCAAATTTAGATTACTAGCTCTCCGATGTTATATTTAGCCAATGTAAAGAAGGAAATTATTCAAACAGCTATGAGATGTATTATACTAAGGAAAGGCAAATATACAAAAATCAATCAAATGACAAAAGAGTTATTTTGGATTCTAATAAAAACTAGACTACTGTACAATGTGTTAATTTTTATATTTAAAACTATGAATAAATAAATTCAAAAATACTTGTCCGAAATTGTTTTTAGTAAAAATATACTTAATTATGAAATCAGAAATATAAAAAGAATTAAGTTGCCAAAATGAGAAAAACAGTCACAGAAGTGTCTAATATATTATTATAGAGGACTGGAAATGTACGAAGAGATAGATGCCTGAAAGCTGAAGAATGAATGTATTTTAAAAAATTGTTATTCTTACTGTAAAAATATAATTTTATGAACAGTGAAATGTAAAGTGGGTACTTATTAGTTTATATACGTAAAATATGATATAAATAATACTAATGCAGCAAAAAAAACTCACCAATCTCTCGCGCAATCACATCTTATACACACTATGAAAAATTATTACACTTAGACATTTTCCACAACTCCTTGCAAACATACAAAACTAATTTACTAAATTTGTTGGCGTGATATATTTATTTTAAAACTTCTTATTTCCACTTATATTTTCATTCAACTTTATTTACTATTCATGAGCATAATATAATTCTTGCTCTAAAAACACTTAATCTTTTCATTAAACTAATTACTATTTGTGAGCATGTTATTCTTGTTCTAAAATATATCTCTTTTATCATCATATACAATCTTCTTTTATATTATTCTTCTCATTCATTCATTAGTTAAGTTTTAAGAACTTTTCAAATCCCAGGCGAATTATCCCAGATATTCTACGGACTTACGTAATAGGTACTACATATATCATGTAATAACTTCATCTAATATTCCTTATAACTTGTAAACGTATGTACTGTGTATGTCCTAATAAACAAATACACTAAATCAATACGTAATAATAAATGAAAATATTGTGGTGAAAAAGAAACAGCTTCCGCAGACAAAAAGAGACCATCGCGGCTTCACTTTATCCGACAGTTCACCCTCCAAAATCAAAATTATTATGAAATTATAATTTTATTTACCATTTTCAAACCTAAAATTGCGTCCACCGGTTCATCGATCACCAATACGAAACAATGATTTGACCAATGAATGCGAAGCTACGTAAAAATGTACTGTAGGTACAGGCCGAAAATATACAGACCATATAGTTATTCGGCGGTACATCCTCTCTGCACACCCCTTCGGGGAAACTTATTTATATTTTGTGTAAGTAGGTATACCGTATTTTCCCTAAACCAACTGCATATTGTATATAATTATGCCGGGGGGCCAATTGTTAGGGGACCAACTGTCATGTAACCATTATTATACAGGCTACAGCTACCAACTGCAGTCCTATCAATACTACCAATTGAAGGTATATTTCGGAGACGTGATGAGGCGTGCTGCATTGAAGTTTAGTTTTCTTCTGTTGATTCTGCTATATGTTCGGTAATTTCATCGATTAGTAGACGTTCAGTACCTGAACCAACTTAAAAAAAGTAAATGTATTTTTAAAAATGGAATGCACATGGAATATTTTCTTCTCATACAGTTTTGGAGGAGAAAAATGGGGAATACAAAACATCGATTTTGACGATTTTATTTAGAAATTATCAGTCTGAGCTGCAGTTATCCCTTTTGCTCGGAATACGGGGGTTAACAGCGACAGTGACAGCAAAAGTTTGGTAAAATGTTTCCTCTTAACACCTGGCGTAACGTGAAGGACCACTATTTATGGGTTGTGGAACCAGTCTATAATATCTAACATAATAATTGATTATTTAGAAACCAGTTTTCTGGACAGATGCAGGATGCAGCACCCAGCAGCCAGGGCCGGATCTACGAAATCTGGCGCCCTGTGCAGTAGGTAGGTACCGAAGGCGCCCCCCCCCCCTACATTTTTATTTTGATTAAAAATTCGTTCACCCCAATTTTTTTATCAATTTTTTTTTTACACTAATTTATCAAATAAAATCAAAACATATATTTTTTATCGGTGTTGGAGAAATTGGAATAAAAAATTCCCAATGGAAACGAGTTTTTTTATGTCATTCTGCTCTTTAATTCTACGTTTTAGATTCTGCGAGCCTGAAAGTTTTTTTAAAATTATTATTCTATTCATTGTAATCCACAGTACTTTTATAAGCTCTAACAACCAATAGAAATTTAGTTATACATTTAAAAATCTAATAAGAATATAACCTCAAATTTGTACCTTGCATTTCCCCTGTGTTGAGCGGACAAAAACCAAATTGAGCGAACAAACACTAAACACTGACGTATGGTATCAACTTCTTACGAAAGACGCTTACACTGACACCGTAAAATAACAAATCCAACATCCAACAAATCTAATAGATATTAATAATACATTTAACGAACTTCAAATAACTGTCAACATGTTCAACCTGCAAATCCTGCAAACCGTGCGATGCTTTTGTTAATGGAATTTACTGAAGATTTCATATGAAAATGGTCTTTAACTACCTTCTCCTAGAGACTTAAATCGTGCAAAATAAAACAATAGCGAGCGTACGGACAACACACTAACAAAAATTGTCATCATTTTGAAAGGCGCAAGTCGGTTTGTTTGATTCACAGGAACAAAAAACTGCGCTGTGATTGGTTATTGAATTTGGATCGCACCCATTCGTCGTAAAAGATATATGGAAAAATAGATCTTACGTTTAAACTAAATATATGGAATTTGTAAAAAAATTCTGTAACTGACTATAAATTCGTAAGCCGTTGATTTCAACCTGATGCGTGCGCATTCTGTTTCTTTGGAAAGTGTTGCTAGAGCGTAATCATTATTTCGTACTATGGGTAATTTTTAAACGATTCAGGGAATATTATAACTAAATTTTAATACAATATTTATTTTTTCACGGCGCCCCTTCGGTGTTGGCGCCAGGTTTTTTCACGTTTTTGAACGTATGGCAGATCCGGCGCTGCCAGCAGCCCATTCATTTCAATATGTACCTATAGTTAGATTTAGATACCCACCATAAAATATACCTACAGCTTGTTTCGTGACTAGTAACTTTTCCATAGAAATATTTTTTCATTCTGGCTTTTTCCATAAATATTTGATTAGGTACATATTGTTAAAACCTTTCCAGTGCGATTAAAACAATACAGAATGGGTGAAAAATTTGTAGACATACGACATACGTATTATGTTGTACCTACCGTTGTGCGAATTTGTATTTTTTTTACATTAGCTCCACACAGGAGGCCCTAAGGAAAATAATTTCCCTGAGGGCCTATCTCATCTTTGGAAATGCTGTGTGGAAGGTTTTTTTTAAGAAAAAGAAATAAAGGAAGATCAGGAAAAAAATGTGTGATGGGGGTGTGACAATCTGGGGTCACAATAAGTGGCAGACGCATCCACCGCCAAGACCTAGACAACCTCACCTAGGTGTTGGCTATCCACCTCTGCCATAGGTCACCACAAGGTATTATGATAATTATTCAAAGAAAGAAATAATTTCGATAATATTTAAATAATTGGCTTTGTTTGCATAGTTTGATTTTTCTCGTTATTTAGAGGACTACATTTTGTTTTTACGTCGAAATTTCAGACTGTATTTTACGTTTTATTCATAGATAATATCGTCATTGTTTCATATTAATAAATTATTACTCTTGGCGTTAAAATGTTATCGTGCTGAAGGAAGTAGGATAGATATGTAGGTATAATAATTATTTAATTTAATGTATTTATGAGTGCAGTTCCGCAGAGAATATTGTCTTGAGCACTATAGCTAATTTTCAATAAGGCGCCAAAAGAAGAAATAATACTATTTTGCAGAACTTCACCTATCTATTCATGAAGAAGAATGTCTGTGGCGGGCGGTGCGGAATCTATAGTTTTATTCAAAGATTGATGAAATCAATTGACCTTCAAAACAAGAGGATTGCCTGCATGAGATTTCTTGTATGCCGATAGCCATGCACATTGTCATTGGGACTGCCTGGTGGTTTGTGGAATACCTTCTCTGAAAATTTTCTTTTCATGCATTTTATTTTCTCTCTGCTATTATTGTAAATACATGCATTATATTATAACTGTTATTTTTTTGTTTTGTTATTTCTCTTATTCCAGGCTTCCTCAACCGAGTGCAGCTCTTTTTTTTGTAACACTTTTATCTGTATATATTTTTATCTATAGATTTCAGAAGAATTTAACATTTAATATTCTTTTGTATTATGTTAATGTAAGTACTTGCATATTGCTTTTTAACCTGTTATTTTTTTGTTTTGTTATTTCTCTTATTCCAGGCTTCCTCAACCGGGTGCAGCTCTTTTTTTGTAACACTTTTATCTGTATATATTTTTATCTATAGATTTCAGAAGAATTTAACATTTAATATTCTTTTGTATTATGTTAATGTAAGTAAGTACTTGCATATTGCTTTTTAACCTGTTATTTTTTTTGTTTTGTTATTTCTCTTATTCCAGGCTTCCTCAACCGAGTGCAGCTCTTTTTTTTGTAACACTTTTAATCTGTATATATTTTTATCTATAGATTTCAGAAGAATTTAACATTTAATATTCTTTTGTATTATGTTAATGTAAGTAAGTACTTGCATATTGCTTTTTAACCTGTTATTTTTTTTGTTTTGTTATTTCTCTTATTCCAGGCTTCCTCAACCGGGTGCAGCTCTTTTTTTTGTAACACTTTTATCTGTATATATTTTTATCTATAGATTTCAGAAGAATTTAACATTTAATATTCTTTTGTATTATGTTAATGTAAGTACTTGCATATTGCTTTTTAACCTGTTATTTTTTTGTTTTGTTATTTCTCTTATTCCAGGCTTCCTCAACCGGGTGCAGCTCTTTTTTTTGTAACACTTTTATCTGTATATATTTTTATCTATAGATTTCAGAAGAATTTAACATTTAATATTCTTTTGTATTATGTTAATGTAAGTACTTGCATACTGCTTTTTAACATTGACATTGGAGGGTCTACAGTCGTTCAAATAAATGTAGCTTCTTTCAATAAAATAGAGTCCTGATGTGTACGGTGAAGGAGGAAACCACCTGTTTCCTTAGAACGCCGTGGGAAAGTGATTGGGCAATGGGCATCCTCCAATGCATGAGATTTCGAAAAACCACCCCATCCCCTTTTCCCACTCCTTAAAGCAGAATTTAATACTTCTTGATGAAATTTTGCACACTTGACGTTCAAACAAGAGGAAAATGATTGTCTGCGTATGATTTCAAAAAACTCTGTGAAGCCCCAGCAAGATAAAAGGTCATTGTCTTCATTCATCACCCTATCTGAAGATGCTGTCATTTTTGCAAGTGGCAAATGATGTCATCGCGACTTTGACATTAATTTCTGAAGATGGTGCATGTGAAGGAGCAGAATTCACTGACACATCGGATCGTAATAACTCCTCAAGAACGTGAAGTAACTATGTATGTTATAATAAACAAATATTATTGCGAAACTCAATCAAAATCTGAAGACAGAAAAATCAGAAAAAGATATTGGTTCCACTGGGACTCGAACCCAGATACCTTAGCATTCATGGCCAACTGCTCTACCGATTGAGCTATGGAACCCATTTCCAATTCGGTCACTTTTAACTGTAGGTATCATACTTCGACTAAGAACTCCCAACACTATCTTCATTTTTCTTAACGCACATATTATAAATTTGAGTTTTTACTCATAAAAGTTAAAAATAAAAATATGTTTGCCTTAGATTTTTTGCGCCACGACTTGTGGAATAATACAGGATTTTAACGGACGTACGACCAGTGATTCCTGACTTTATTTGGAGTAAAAAATGTAAATGAAATTTTGGTCTCTGGTGACTTTTTTTTCGAAATGTTTTTCTTCAAAATCAATAAACAAAAAACATTTCTTCCACGTGTCATCACTGGTCACTCAACCGAGTAACTAAACAACCCCTTACCTCGCTCCTACATAACTGTTCAACACTAGGGAATGCAAATCTCGCGAGATTGGGGCTCAAGCGAGATCTCGCGAGTTTATGAATATCAATACTGCGAGATCTCACCGATTTCGAGATCTCGCGAGATTGGCAGTTTTGTGTGGTTTTTTTTTGCAAATTATTATAAGAAAATTATAAGTATTATAAGGTAAACATTTATTTTCACAAATTTTTCAATGGACTTTTATGCATCAAACATTGTTCATGAAAAATAAACAAATGTTCAATTAAACTTCTAAGTAGTAAACTTTGACGTACGTATCTATCAAATAACAAACGAAAAGAAACAACTAGTCTTCTCTTCTAATATCAAACAAAAATCTTTTGCAATAAAACAGTTCTTTTATATTTTATAATAAACAAAACAACGAAAAGTAAAAAAAAAAAATGAAACATATTATGTAAGTTGAGTTGACTATTAAACTGAGATATTATTATCAATTAAATTAAACTGTATGTACTCAGTAGATCTATTTATATAAGATATACCAATTAGTCAGACTATTAGAAATTACAGATTGAAACTCCGTCCGTGTCAGTCCGTGCTTCGAATAAGACGTTTTTATGCTCGAGTGCAATCTCGATAAACTCGCGAGATCTCGCCCTTTTTTCGTCCGAGATCAATCTCGCTAAAAAAGGCCGAGATCTCGCAAGAACGAGATTGCATTTCCTATCCAAAACTTACTGATTTTTTAAATGTTTTTAGATGAAAAAAAAAACATTAAAAATGGCACCGGAGACCAAAATTTTCAGGAATCACACTCATGTATGCCCCTGTATAATATTATCTAAGAACCAAAAATAACCATTAAATTCAAGTAAAAAAAATCTAAATACTTAATTTTATTACCTACCGCTTTTATTCATAAACTTTTAAAAATCTAAAGGCATTCAAAAATATTTTAAAAACTTTTAGGTATATTATTCATTTTCAAACTAAAATAATTTACACCTGCTAATACTGCCATCTTGCAGCAAACATTGAAAGCACTAACTCCCTTTTATCAAAAGCCCTACTGTCCTAATGGTACCATCCTTGTACACATTTTCTTACATTGAAAATGAACACATTAGAATTTTTACTGTCATAATAGTCCTTGATTTTTGTTTTTCTCCTTAACCACTCGAGTGATCCCTCTCACATATACCTACCCTTATTTACAAAATAAATGCTTCGAGTAGGGCAGTGGAGTAGCGTGGGGGGGGCGGCCCGCCCCGGGCGGCACTTTTAAGGGGGGCGGCAAATTTTCACAATCAATATATATATAAAAATGAATCCCTGTTTCCCTTGGTCACGCCATAACTTTACAACGACTTTACATAATTCATTCACCTTTTTTTAAAGTTTTCTAATACTTTGTAGAAGGTTCTTACGGAAAGAAAAAATAAGAAAATTGAATAATTTCAGAAAACTTAACGACTGTTTTAACTTCGCACGTTTGACAGTTCGCGAGGTTGTTGAAATTGAATTTAGCAGGCAGTTTTTTTTCGTATTATATTTTAATAAGGGACCTATGTTAATTACCAAATCTGATTGATTGTTCTTATAATATTCATAAATAAATATTTGTAATATACGAAAAATGATTTTGAATAAAAAAAATGTAATAGGTGGCACGCGAGCTGTTTGAAAACTGAATGTACTGGGACTGAATATATGGAACGCAGGAGGGGGGTTTGCGGAGCGGAAGAGTGGAAGAGGGGAAAGTGTAGGCGGGGAAGGTGAAAGGGGAACGCGGCAGGGTAGGCGATGTGGGAGGGGAACGGTTTAAATGAATGTATGATAATGTCATCTCGGTTACCTCGAGAGTGTTTTCTCTTGGGGTAAGAATAACCTCGTCGAATTTAATGTTTCAAAGACCCAATCATGTTTGATAACGTCTAAAAGGGATTGAAATGATAATCTAGTCTCCTTCAACGGAAGCATTCTTCCGAACAGGACCTCCATTGATATGCTTGGTGTTACTCTAAGTGACCAGCTCAGGTATGGGGGCTCCATCGAAACCCGAGTTAAATTAGCCTCTCAGAAACTGGGCGTACTGTACAGGGCCCGCAGAGACTTTAATAATACACAACTGCTAACCCTGTACAAATCGCAAGTGCGCCCCACGGTTGAATTTGGCAGCCACCTCTGGTCTGGAGCTCCAAAATACCTTAAAAAAACCCTTGACTCTGTGCAGAAACGGGCGGTCCGTTTGATAGTTTCTCCCATCTTAACAGACGGATTGCAATCTTTAGAGCACAGGCGTCAGGTGGGAATGCTGTCCTTGTTCTACCGTATTACAATGGAAAATGCTCCGAGGAACTAGCATCGTTGATCCTCTCGGCACCGGTGCATAGTCGGGAAACACGCCAAACACGCGCCCAACATTTGTACACGGTTGACATTAGTCAAACTCGTTCTTGAGTTCAACAGCTCGGATGTGGAATGATTTACCAGCCTCTGTGTTTCCTCCCTCCTACAACATGGGTCTCTTCAAGACCCATGTTCACTCCTTCCTTTCCTCAAAAAGACCCTCCACACAGCATCCTCAAAGATGACATAGGCCAAAGATGACATAACTCCACACAGAAGGCCCTGAGGAAAATAATTTCCCTCAGGGCCTCCTGTGTGGAGTTAATGTAAAAAAAAAAATAAAAAAATCTCGATCACCGTAGCGACTGACAACACCTTTTGTAGTTAATTGCCAGAATTCTCTGTATTTTGTTTTGCGCTTGGATTGTTTATGACTTATTTACAGTGAGAATGATTGGGAGAGGTCCGTGGACGATGTGATGTGATTGACAATTCTAAGAAAGTTTCATTCATTGCTGGATCATGAGTGACTAGCGACGTGAGTATTATATATTTTATTTACATTTTTTATTGAAGTGAAACTTATATAGCGCTGTTGTGATTTGGAATTCGGGTGAAACTGAAATGACGCACTGCAGAACCTGCGAAGCATCAAACTCCTATAAAGGCTCCTATTGGTTGAGATATAAAATAGAAATGATGCAAGGTCTGGGCTCATTGGCCGGTTTGATTATGACCTCACTTTTCAAGGCTCCTTGGTTCTTCATTGGTTGAGATTGTTTTGGTAAAGTTTCACTTCTACCGCGTGTTAACTGCACTCGATTTTTTTTAATGTTTTTGTATGTTTTACTATGTGATTCGTTGTTTATTTAAAGAAAAATCAGAAAAAAAATTTCAGTGTTATTTTTTTTTAAATAAAATAATTATTTGAAAATGTTTTACGAAGCTTTCATTCGCAAATTTAACTCTATCTTTTATTATTTATTATAAATGTCTATAACTATATTTTTTAAGCTGCAAATTTCGTAATTCGTAGGAAAATCATATGCATATTATGGGAGTAATACTAATTAAGGCTGGGAACTCGCATACAGATTTTTGTGTTCAGAATGTAAAGATTGAATTTGAGTTGTGTATGAATCTGCTGATACATTTCGAAAGAGACCATTCTTTTATTCGAAGTGCAAGTGCCGCACACAGATTTAATTAAAAACCAGTTTTGTGTTCAGAATGTAAAATTCCAGTTGTAGCTTCATCTGCTGACACACTTCGAAGGAAATTATTTCATAGTTTCAGTAGTTTTAATTCGCCATATACAGATTTATTTTCAACCAATTTTGTGTTCAGAATGTAAAATTCCAGTTGTGGATTCATCTGCTGACACATTACGAAGGAAAACATTCTCTTATTCTCAAAGTGCAGTTATAATATTCTAGTTTCATGTTCTGAGTGTACTTTAAATTCACCGCATACAGATTTAATTTAAAATAGTTTTGTGTTCAGAATACAACGATAAATTAAATAATAAGTTGCAGATTCATTGTGTACCGAGTGAAGCTTTACATTTGAGTTGCATAGGTACCAATTGCTGAAAAATTCTGAGAAATTAAAAACACAGTGTATAAATTCGAGATGCGAAATCCTATTACATGGATACCATTCTCGATTTCCGATAGCAGTTATAAATTTGCAGTGGAATTTATAAAAATGATATTCATTGGAAGAATATTCGTAAAAAAGATTTAAAAAAACGGCATAAAATGAGATCGTAATAAAAAAATTGGATTTCCACATACATACACATAGAAACAGCGACCGTAAATTTCACAAACTGGAGGTTTGGGTCTTGTCCTAGACAGACTGATTAAGACAATACTTTCTTTTGAGAGTTGCTAATATTGTCTTCTAAGTAACGTTTTTATTAATTAAAATTATAAATAATGTTTAAAAATATATATAAGTATAATTTGAGTTCAGAATCGTGACGTATCTACAAAATTAATTGGAATATCAAATTAGTCACTAATATATTATGACCATCCACTTCTGGACGCCTAGAGCCGCCTCTGATTCTGTGATCTATTTCTATTTCGTGACTCAGAGTCACAGCCCGGAAAGCCGAAGGTCCTGTATTTGAGTCCCAGAGGTGCCAATATGTTTTTCTGATTTTTCTATTTCCAGATTTTCGATTGAGTTTCGCTAACATTGTCTTCAATTGATTAAATACATATTTTTAATTTGCTTTCAGTTTTGCAGGGTAATTGGATATTATCAGTATTCAGTATCAGGATTGAATAAGTATAATGAAACAGCAGAGAGGTTTTCGATAGACTGACGTTTATTGTACACAGTTACAATGGTTGTATCCTAGATGGCGTTAGTGGTAACATATTATTTTGTTATATTCTAACACCCTCTCGTAACAAAATAATCCTAATTTCATCTCAATAAAAACAACAAGATTTAAACTTCCGATATGCCCATTGAACTTAAAAATTTATAATGTTTATTTATACACAGACTTTTCGTCAATAAATCAGCTGGCATATTGGAGGTTGATACATATTCAAGATTCACTTTATTATCAAATACACATTCTCTAACAAAATGATGTCGCACATCAATATGTTTAGTACGTTTATGAAACAATGGATTAGCAGCCAATTTAATAGAACTTTGACTATCACTATACAAACATACAGGTGTATTTTGATTGATTTCTATCAAATCTGACAATAAACTCTTTAAGTAAATAGCCTCTTTGCAGGCTTCGGATAAAGCCATATACTCCGCTTCTGTACTTGGCAAAGCAATTGTTCTTTGTTTTCTGGATTCAAAAGAAATGACACATCCTGACATTATAAAGCAGAAACCAGTATATGACCTTCTATCTAAGGTACATGACGCCCAATCCGCGTCTACAAAACCATGTAAAGGGAAATCATTTTTCTTATAAACTAAACCATAGCTTTTAGTTTTCTGTAGATATTTTAACAATCTTTTTAAATGTTTCCAATGAGTTTCATTATAACAGTTATTATACTGACTTAAATAACTTACACTATAAGCAATATCTGGTCTTGTCAATACAGATAGGTACATAAGACTTCCTATCAACTGTTGGTATGGATATTTTAAAATATCAACATTATTATTTAAATCTTTCTCCAACTTTAAATTAACTTCCATAGGGGTTTCTGAAGTATGACAATCTGACATATTGAACTTATTTAAAATATTATTTACAAAATGCTCTTGGTCAACAGTAATACAATCTTTTTGAGCATTTACTCGCATTCCAAGACACTGTTTAATCTGACCTAAATCTTTTATCTTAAATTTATTGACAAGTTCAGTCTTTAACTGTTCATAATAGTTTTCTGAGTTATAAAATACAAAGAAATCATCCACAAATAATGCAACAAATATTTTAACATCATTATTACTTTTTATAAACAGACAAGGTTCATATTTGGATTTTTTGTAACCTAAATTCAATAAACATTCTTCTACTATGTTAGAATATCTTAAACGCACTTCACCGCTACTTTTATATTTCTTTAAGCAAACATTAATTTATTTATTTTTAGCACTGTGCCGCCATTTGTCCTGTTCACTAGCTCCCAAGTGAATTGTTTTCCATTGGCCGAATTCCAGCGTTTCCTGACTCTTGCTGATACTCAGAGGGAAAGGCAGCCTCGCCTGTTTGCCCTCACAGCATCCTGTAGGTACAGCTGGATTTTTCATTTTCACTAATTTTTTCTTGAAATGTCACATCTTTGTCTGCTCCATTCTTCATCTTGCCTAGGTCATTAACATTAATATGACCTAGTCGCCTGTGCCATGTTGAACTCGAAGTTTTACTGTCGCCGCTAAAAAATGCTGAGACTTCACGATGTTCAATTTGTAAACTGCATTTTCTAACCTTGCTTCACCAATACAAACATTTCTTGAGTTGTAAATAGAACATCCTAGTTCATTAAATATCACTTTGTTGCCATTTGCAACGATTCTACTCACTGACAGCAAATTTGTTGTGAGGTTAGGTACATATAAAACATTGTTTACATCTATTTTATATTTCTTGTTTCCCACTGCAGTCGTTATTTTTAAGTCTCCGGAACATAAAACTTCCATATTAGTTTGGTTTGCCACAATAATTTCTTTAGTTTTCGGTTGGTACGAAATATTTGACATGTTTTCATTTGAAACTAAATGAGTACTGGCACCACTATCAATATACCAGTCTTTCTGACTGAATTCATTTGTCATGAAAACTGCACTAAATGCATTCGTATCATTCTCCGTAGGACATTGACTTTTATAATGCCCAATCTGTTTGCATTTATAGCAACGAACCATTTTTAATGATCTGACATTTGGGTTGTCAGAAGGTTGACAATATTTTTTATCGTTATTGTCGCGATGCTTCGTAAATTTTCTGCTGCTGCCGCCGCTGCTGCTGCCGCTGCCGCTGCTGCCGCTGCCGCTGCTGCCGCTGCGTCTCTGAGAATTTCCAACGACGAATGCACCCTTCGATTTATCCTCAGAATCCGTGCTCATGTCCAACAATTTTGTTTTTATAGCATCTGCACTCATTTTCATACCGGAGTGTTCAATGGCCATTAACATTGGGCCATACATCTGCGGGAGTCCAGCAAGAAGCAATGAACCGATCCATTCATCGTTTATTTCGAAACCCGTACCTCTCAACTTCTGGGCTGTTTCCACTAATTGAGTGACGTAATCAGTCATACAATTGCAAGTCTCCAAGCGAATCGATATTAAATTCCTCAGTAGACTGATTCTGCGTGTGAAACCGGAGTCGTCGAACAAGGATTTAAATTTCTTCCATACACTTTGCACTGTAGTTTCGCCTTTAAGGGCCTTCCTTACTAGCGATCTCAATCGTTGTATGGAGTATCATGAATTCTCAGATTAAAACGACAATCTAAGTTATTAATCGTCAAAATATCGATGATGTAGCCACGATAAGCTATCATAAATACATTTTTCTATCGAGATATATGCTTTTATTAACAATTTATTTTCGTTAAATACTATATAATGAACATCTAAAAATTCTTCTACTCATTCGGCTCTAAGAGGTGGCCGTGAACGCACTCTTCCTACGGTCCGTCGTGTCAATCTTTTTTCAAAGTTCGAAATTCCGCGTAATTATTATGCTTCCATGCGACGTTTCAACAATATTACACTCTATGCGTTGAGCGTAGGGACTATAATGGTGTGTCGCCTTTTTATGCTTCGTCTGTGAGTTTCCGTCGAAGCTGTGTAGTGTCAAATAGTAGATATTATTAAGAATTAATTTATTATTAACATTTTTTCGGGTTTCTAGGAAATAAACGATTTGATATTTTTTAAATATAAAAGTATGGAAATGTCCACTAAAAAAAGTAAATATCCATGCTCTAGAAAAGGAAAGTTCTTCGCTTCAACCGGTAGTGCGCCAGGGTAGATCTTGTGAATCGCATGACTAAGAATGGATTTAAGGGAGTTCACTTGCATCAAATGGCTATGATTTTAAGAAATCTAACTATATAAATATATACTGTATGTATATATATATATAGTATTGTTTTTTATTATATACATTTATATTTTATATACATATATTTTTTATATTATTTTTTTAATTACATATATATCTCGTGTCTGAGATATAGGTGTTAGAAAAAAATGATTTTAAGGCCGATTGTATATATCTCGTATATATATGTATATATATACATATATACAATCGGCCTTAAAATCATTTTTTCTAACACCTATATCTCAGACACTTCAGGGTCTACTTTGACTAATAATATTTCAAATTGTAATAAATTTAGTCTAGGTACTATAAAAACATAAAGAATGATATTTGGAGAAAATTTTGTTGTTTGGGGTCAAAGTGACAAAAACGATTTTTGGCAAGATCCGGAGATCTGACGAGATTGAAAATTTAGATTTTTCATTAGTCCTTCATCATATAGAATATGTAAAGAAAATCAGAACAACCCCATTTGATGCAAGTGGAAATGTTTAATTTTACTGGACCATATAGTATAGAAAACTCATAAAGCAATTAGAATTAAAAAGATTGCATAAAAATAATCAAAAGTTTTAATTAAAAAAAAAAGAAAAGGAAAAATCCTGCAGCTCGCTTCAGCAAAAGATCAGCATTATGGTCCCAATGCAGAAAAACCTGATATGGACCAAGCATCGTATGAGGCAGCTAAAGGTGATTTTTAGAAAGGCTTTTCACCATAGCCAAAGATAGGCAAGCAATTGAAAGGGCGACTGCGCTGCAACATGATTACGGCATCGTGGTTTGGAAAAGTGTGCAAACGGCGGTAAAATATCAGTTGCGCTCCAGTAGTCAAAAATATACTGTACCAGCAATCCTTATATCAAATATTATTTCAATTCGACACGGACAAAAACATGAATACAATGTCAAAGGAGCTTGCAGAACAAGAAAGCATTACCATAGAAAAGTGTGGTCTTTTCGTAGATGAAGAGTATCCGTATATGGGTGCGACCCGAGATGGAATTTTTTCTGAAGACACCGTGATTGAATTTAAATGTATTTTCACAGCACGCAGCATTCTCATATATGAAGCAGTAAAAACCCAAAAAATTACTTTTTGGAAACTTAAAAAAATGGAGAAATACTGGTATATGCATCTCACGATTGGTTTTACCAGGTTAAGGGCCAATTACATGTAACAAAAAAAGATTTTTGTATGTTTGTTGTATGGACTGAACTCGGAAAAAAAATCGAAAAATTTTTACGGGATGACGAATTTCGGCAGATTAATATGGTTGAACAGCTGAAACGCTTTTACAATTTTTGCATGCTACCCAAATTAATTGTTCCTCGACATAATCGCTGCATGCCTATGAGAAACTCTGAGTATTTAGAAAAGTGCATAATAGCGAAAAGAAGTAAAGTAAAATTGGTTTCAGCTAAAACCAAAACATATAAGAAGAAATTGTTTCGAAGAAATCAATAATATTTTATTTCATTGAAGTGTCTTCAGAAGAAATTTCATTTATATTCCTAATTTATATAGTCCACATTTTTACAGATAGGGTAGAGGAGGGTTGGAAACCATTTTATAACATTTTATTTCATTGAAGTGTCTTCAGAAGAAATTTCATTTATATTTCTAATATATATAGTCCACATTTTTAGAGATAGGGAAGAGGAGGGTTGGAAAGTTCCTGACCATTCAGATCTAGTCACTAAACATATCAACGCCGTTATCAAGCAACTTTCAATTCTGAATTATGGTCTACCAGGGCGATACTGAATGTATATTCCACTTTGGGACGAGGTACAGATTCATTAAATGTACCTATATACATTTAATTTTAATTCTACAATATGATTTACTCATATAAATTAAATTAAATTTGTTTTTTCCTCGCCGGCTTTTGAACCCGTGACCTCAAATCAAACTAGACAATTTAATATTAACAGTGCCCCGCCGCACTGCGAAACCAGGCTGGAACAAAGGCCAAGCCTTTTGTCAATGTTTATAATTGTATTACTATGTGTACATTTTTCATCTATGTATGTATCAAAAAAAATCCAAATAAAAAGTTACATTAAATGTTTTAAGTTACTGAGAACCTCCTCCATAAATCAAGCTACCGTTATATTGCATTACATTCTAAAACATATTTTAACATTATTTTTATAATCACAATATTTTTAATTAATAATATTTGGTTTTGTTCTGTGCGTGTCTTGATTTTGAATGGAACGCACCGGCCAGCTGCACGTGCAGCTAGTTCGATATTCGAAATCGAGCTGGAAACATTTAATACCGAGGGCCCTTAATATGGACATACAGAGATGGATCAATGGTCATTATCAGCTTTGCTCTTGCCTTTCTGTCGTCTTTTTCAGCTAGCACCTGCATGCTGCCCAAATCCACACCTTCCAGGATGAGGAAATTTTCAACTGCGAAAGACCAATCGTCGAAATTCTCACGCCCTTTCAACCTGGGAACGTTTACTGAGTAATTCGCCGACATTTTTCCACACTGTGCACGATCAAAAAGTTAAAAAAATATACTAATTGCGTATTCTGCACCGGAATTGTTCACTGGGCCCATAACCTAATGAAACAGCAGAGAGGTTTTCGATAGACTGACGTTTATTGTACACAGTTACAATGGTTGTATCCTAGATGGCGTTAGTGGTAACATATTATTTTGTTATATTCTAACAAAGTATTCAGCTTTACCTAACCTAACCTAACCCAACCTTCCTCTTACCATCTCCTTCTCCTACCCACTCTATTCAGTCTCACAACATATTCCAATAGCTACGATTAGTTGGAAGCAGTTGAGACTCTTGTGCAGTAAAAAACAAAAATCTATGATTACGTAAAACAAATTATCAGTTTATAATTTATTTTACGTAACAACAAAAAAAGTTTGATCAAACTTTGTAAATCATGATATATCTGTTATCACGATGGCCAAAATCAATGAATCAAAGTTCAAATTGCTTCCTCACGCACCATATTCGCCAGATTTAGCCTTGTCGTATTTTTTATTTTTCCAAACATGAGAAAATGGCTCGAGGGTAAAAGATTTGCAACAATGAAGAGGTGGAATCTGCGGTTGATGGTTATTTTGGCTAATCGGTGGTTCTCACTATAAACATGGTATCGAAGCTATTGAACAACGCTGGGAAAAGTGTGTCGAGCTGAACGGAGAATATGTTAAGAAATAAAAATATTTTTTCTAAAAATTTTTGTGTTTTCTTTGTTAGGTATGGTACTTTTGAGACTACTCTCGTATGTGTATCAAAGAGGTTGCCGTAAAAAATTAAAGCCATAAGTTATTGTGAAATTGATTTATTTATTCCCTTATTTTACATGAAGCATCCAATCCTTAACAAATAATAAAATGGTTCAATTGCCTGGACAATCATGCATAAGATATTTCAATAAAATAAAAATTATAATTTTTAATGAATAAATATACAAAGTATGTGCAAGGTTTTTTTTGTTATATGTATGTGTTAAAATGTTGTAAAACATTAAGATAGTGAGACTATTGTAATTTTTTCCATACAGACCGCGTGTTACTTACTATTTATAAGAAGCTTAAGTAGTGTATATTTGCCGTATTTGTTCAAAGTAATAAAAACCCGTAACTATTAATAATAACAAATAAATCGCACAACAGATGAAAGGCTTTAGAGTAAATTTTGAATTAAATATAATTATTTAATAGTTAACTACCCAAAAGTCTCACATTTTTTTAGTACAAGGACTACCAGGATAATACTTAAGACAGGTAATCTCTAAATTTGCAATCAATAATTATTATGACCTGATGAATATAAATAGTGAGAAAAAATGCAAACATAATGAGTAACAAATATGATAAATTTATTAATAATGTAACATTGTGGGAATCAATGCATTATCGCCTTTGATCACACATGAAAAATATCATACTAAAATAATAATTATAAAGAAACAATGAGACAATCACAAGACATGAAAAATAAACAAATAAATATTCATATTCAAAAATAAGTAACATGGATTGGCAGTTTCTAGGAAACGTTCAAATGCTACATTTGAAACATGTTATGTATTTACAATAAGATCATTATTTAATCGGGTTGAGTAAGAAATGTGATTAAATGAAATCGATACGCCGCCCTCGGTACCGGCCGTATTGCGGATGTGATGAATACAATGGTACGTTCCGCCTTCTACAAAATTAGCAAAGATGTTGACAGCAAATAATAGCTAAGGAACTCGTGGTAAGTCCAGTAGAAGTCTACAAGCCGGCGAGGATGATCCGGGGATCCTCCACAGCATCCTTGATCTTCCTCAGGAAGAGGACGGCCTCGCGACCATCAATTAATCTATGGTCGTATGTCAAGGCTACGTACATCATGGGCCTGATCACCACCTATAGAGAAAAAAAATGCAAGGTTTAGAATTATACCATTGAGAAACGTTATTTCGTTACTAGAACAGATAGAGGGACACAGCTGGTTCTTAAAACGGTTCGGGAAAGTTGTAAGTACTCTCTGCCGTACTTTACTTCATTGAAAAATGAAATTTCAATTTGAAGTCAAAATAAAAACACATTTGATAACTTCAAGAGAACTGGAAGTAATAATTACATATACGCAAGTAATAATTATTAACTACTGTTTAACCAAATTACAGTACAATCTCACTAATCCGGCACTATTAAAAACCAGTTGGTGCCGGATTATCGGAATGTTCGGATTACTGGATTATAGAGAAAAAATTATAATAAATAAAATTAATAAATCATAATCTCAAATGCATCGATGGCTACGCTGATTTGAAAAAAAGCATGCGAAAATTACCTTTGGGGGCATCCATTAATTACGTGAGCACAAACAGGGGAGGGGGGGGTCCAGCAAAATCTCATGTTACTTAAAAAAAATATACGAATTGGCCCAAATTTATCTCACCGAGGGGGAGGAGGGGTCTAGATTGGAAGAAAAACTGCTCACGCAAAATGGATGCCCTCTTTCTGACTTTTGCTTAAATATCCGTATAAATATAAAAATGAACTGATGTTGTTATTTTTACACAAACTTGAACAGACATCCTGCGTGAAAAAATACAAAGGCGATTGCTAATAAATAAATACCTTTATATTATGCATTTGAAAAAGGAACAAAAATGCTAAAAGTCCGACTTTTCAGTTTTGACAGCGTTTGCAAGTCACAGATAGTTCAAAACACAAACAGTGTAGTGTTGCCACATGAATGAAATCTTTGAAGTCACCAAGAGAGATACTGGCGCAAGCGATTGTGACTTTGTCTTTCATACAGTTTCTTTATACATAAGGGTCAAAATTGCATTAATTTTGTTTTGTAATAAGGGGTGGCAGCCACCAGGTGATAATTTACTTTTTTTACTTACAACCCTTTTCTATGGGATGTGCAATTTGTGTTTGTAATATTTGAACGCTTTTCAAGAGACACAAAAAAATTGCGGCAATTTCATACAATCGAAGAGCCATCGTGGTTTGCAGTGATACTAATGCTGATAAATAGCATAGGGAGAGTGGCGAACACATCGCTCAGGAAGTGGAAACACAAACCTGCAATAGCCATCCCAAGCCAAGGTGTGAGCTACCGTGCTCAGGCTGAATGTTCTGGGGAACAGTGTCACGAACGGTGCCTCTGAGAAACAAGGTCGCATCTCGGAGTATTTAGACCTTACTCCAGCACTCGGAGCTCTGCTGGAGTGGATTTTCTATTTCCCTGGTAACTCGTGGGACAAAAAAATTGGACCATTCGAAAACTAGGGGCCTTTTGAGAACCTAGGAGTGCTGAGGCCACCTCCATGGACTTCCTTCCTGGGGCCTGTAGGAGGAACCAAGAGGAGAAGCCGTGGAGATGAGAGCTGAGGCCACCTCCATGAACTCTTCCCTTGTGGGGCCTTCAGGGAACCAAGGAGGAGTGAGGGGGAGAGATATTGTCCTCTTCCCATGTGGGGCCTTCAGGGAACCATGTAGAAGTGAAGAGGAGAATCTCTGACCAATCTGAAAAGACCATCTCTGTGAACTCTTCCCTTGTGGGGCCTTTAGGGAACGAGAGGAGTGAGGAGAAGAAATGAAGTCCTCTTCCCTCCTGGGGCCCTCGGGGAACCAAGGTGAGGTGGACTCTTCCCTTGTGGGGCCTTTGGGGAACCAAAGGGTGGTGAACTCTCCGTCATGGAGCCTTCCAGGAACTAGGGAGTGGAGAGGAGAGACGAAGCCCTCTTCCCTCGTAGTGCCTTCAGGGAACCAAGGACGTGTGAAGAGGGGAAACGAGACCTGGGAAGACACATTTTCGAACCAGAAGATATAGCTTCATTTCCAATGACAACTCTGGCGGACTTTATTAAAGGGACTGGGTTGTTATTAAAGGATTGAGGTAAAATGGGAGATAGCACAATGGGCCTATGGCCTAAGGGCTCACGGGAACTAATCGTAAACCGTCTCCGCAAAGAAAAATAAATAAAAAATGCCGATTAAAAACTCTGTGTAAGTCACTGAACTCACCTGTCCATTCTTTGCGACGGGCCTCTCGAAGGTTCCGTGCATGCCGAGGATGGCGGACTGCGGGGGGTTGATGATGGGAGTGCCCATGAGGGAGCCGAATACGCCACCGTTGCTGATGGTGAAGGTGCCTCCATCCATATCCTCAATAGCCAGTTGTCCTAACAAACAAGAACAACTAAATTTATTACATTTGAAAACATTCCTGTTTTGCATCTATTGTGGACAATGATAAAATAAATTACTTTTAAACACATCACGCAAACAAATATCTTTATTCTTGACTTATGAAAAGAATCAGATATGCATGTTGTACTACGATTTTGCTGTTTACAATGGAACTGCTCTATAAGGAAAATTATGTTCTAAACGGTGTTAGAAAGGCCAAACACCAAGCTTTATGGTCAAATCTAAAAAATAACTACAAAAAAAGTAAAATGTACACCTTTATGAAACCAAAGTTTTGAATCGCAATTTGAAAAAAAAAATAAATTGAGATTTTTTTATCAATTATTTTCATATGAAAAGGCAAAAAAGTGAGGTAACAAATATGTGTCTTTATTGTTTTTCGTTATCAATTTTAGTTAGAAAAACGTGAAGTGAGCCATTTTTAAAACATTTTTTATGTTTGCATGCAAAATTTTTATATTTCAAAAAATATGTTTATTTTGAAATATAAAATTCAAATATTTCAACACCTTTCAAAAACAGTTTTTAGTTTTGGGATATGTTTAGAAATATTCCATTTATTTGCATTTTATTGTAAAGCGGAAATATTTTGACCATCTAAAAATAATACAAATTTATGAAGTGTTGAAATGTTTTGTTTATCCCACATAATAAGTTTTTTCTGATCCTTTTAAAAACCTTATAACCACTTGAGCAACAGCGCAATCTTTAACTTCCTCCAATTGCTCGTGATTTTTTGGTGACCATTTTGTGCCGACATTAAAAAAATCATACCTCCGAATTTAAATACAGAAAATTAAAAAAAAAAATTAACGCATCTACGGAAAATTTGCCTAAAACTGGCAGCAAAGCAATCCGAGGTATTTTAAATGGTGCCAAATTGTGGCAAAAAGCGCTCCAGTGGATAAAATAGTTTCATATTAGAATAAGTTAACAATAATAATCTAAACGAAATTATGAAAGAGAACAAGACACAGAAAAACAGAAAAAGACAATGATCGCAACCGGGACTCGAACCCAGACCTCTCTGTCTAACCGGGACGAGCGCGTTAACCAATTTCGCTATTGCCATCTTCTGTCAAAGCCGTCATATTTGTCAATCTCATATTTTCAAATTTCAGAATTACATTATTATCAACTAATTTTTTTATTTTTTTTTTTTTCTCCATATTACGGGCAACTACCCTTTTAATTGGAAACAATCATTCTAAGAATTGGTTTGTAACCTGGATAGTGTCTTATTATTATTGTTATTATTATTATTGTTAACTTATTCTAATATGATATATTTCACTGATGGGAATAACCTTCAAAAAAGTATAAAAAGAAAGTTTTTCTTATAAAAATTAAAATAGTTTCATTTTAATTAGGAATTTAACGTTGAGTATTAACCACTTTATTCCGAGGGGGAATTTATTTAGGTGGCTTATAAGAAGACTTTGTAATCGTCAAATATTTGCAAAAAAAAAAGTACCTACATTTATTTTAAACATTTCATATTAAGCCAAGTACCATAACAGAAACACTGTTAAGTGCTGAAGCATAGTGCTGTAAAGTGTGCATAAATCAGAACAGGATAAAGCAAAGATTGTGGAGACAGAAATAATAATGCAAGTCTGTAGCAGTAAGTAACAAACCATTTTTAGCTTTTTCTCCGAGCTGTGCAATGCCAATTTCGACATCGGCGTAGTTCATCTCTTGTACGTTGCGGAGCACGGGCACTACGAGACCTTTGGGGGTCGCTACGGCCACTGAGATGTCCACGAAATCTCTGCAAAAACAATATGTTTATTATAACAAACATTACAAAAGGGAGGAAGAGATATATGCTTCAACAATCTAAAAAACTACAAGTCAAAAGTTAAGGTTTTCCAAAGAATTGCAAAATAACTACCTAAACATGAAAACTTCTTATGAGGGAACTTTAAAATAGGGTTTCACTGTATCTTGAGTCTTTTTTGAGATTTTTTTTTACATTAGTTCCACACGTAGGCCATGAGGAAAATAATTTGGGGATGCAATGTGGAGGGTCTTGGAAAGGAAGGAGAGGACGTTCTGGAAAGGAAGGTATTAGGGATGGGTAGGAGTCTGGGGTTCAGTATGTCCAGGAGTGAAAGACGTATGAATCCATCCATCCCACTGCAGTGCAAGGCGATACTTCGGCTGGAGAAGTAAGGCTGGAGAAGTCACTCCCTCAATCATTCTCTCCCCATCTGGCCTGTCATGCAGCTGGTAGGCAGACGCATTCGCCGCCAAGACCCGGATAAACCTCATCCTATGAACCCGGGCACCCCTGCTAAGTCACCAAAAGTAGCAAACCACTTGGTGTAACCTATGGCAGAGGTGTTAGTTATCCAATAAATGGTTCCTGGGGCGGCGGTACCCATACCCACCTCCCAAATTGAATATTGAGTCATATCAAAGTATTGAGCAGTATTAATAACCAAGCTAAGACTAAAGCCTTCATAAAGATCATTTATAAAATAAAACCTTAAAACAAAAAAGTACATCATTTCCATCTGAAATGGTTTGGTACTGATTCTGTATTAAAATAAACTTCTGTCAGACTAGAAAGATAAAAAACCATTGGTAAATAATAACAAGGAAATCTTGAAACGAAATGTCTGAGTATTGAACAATGAAACCAAATTTAGATTCAGTAGAATTTTTTCTAAAAATAAGAGGCTTTAAACAGTGAAGTCATTTGATTTGATGCTTTATGATTCATCCTATATTAATGAAAATAACTTCTGTCAGATTAGAAAGATAAAAACATGGCTCAGCAAATAATAACTGATATGGTTTTGTTGATACTGTATGACATCTGATAACATTATCAATTAAATATATTAAAGAAAGTAGGTAGTGTAGTGATGCAATTAACACATTATTACACTGATAACTGTGACAATTTGGATTCATTTTATGTTATTGATTGATAAGGAACTAATCAGTTGTATACATTTTTAGACCATTTATTACATTATTCAAAAGGAAAAATGAAATGAATATTTCAATATTGATTTTAACCCCTAGGAGCTTGACCCCTGGTATTTGCAGTGTTGAAGAATCATGCCCACAATTGCAGTGTTGATTCATTATTTTCATTACATTCATTCTGACTGCAGATATTACCTCTACTAGGTTAGTTAAAGACAAAAATTAAAATTTTACTTTATCAAGTTAGCGTTGTCGGCTTTAACAAAAATATTAAATCTCCTAAATTTCGGCTAAAGTTGTCAATTTTTTGTTTGTTTATTATAATTACAACACAAGATTCACAGCTTCCTGAATCCAGTACGACGAAACACTATAATATTGGGAATATTGGGAATATAAAATTTACAACTTGTTACCCAAAGCAATAAAAAGTTGTGAATTGAGTTTCAGAAGGAAATGTATGCTAAAGAAATGGTTAAGTGAAAGAATTTTTTTGTACTAATCTCTGTTTTATTTTTCTTTGTTTCTGTCATTTTCTCTTTTCTGTATTTCTTATAAATTTTATTAACAATTTGTTCTCCATAATATATTATTTATGTATGTATGTGTGTATGTATGTGTGTATGTATGTGTGTATGTATTTGTATATATATTTATATGCGTGTATTTGTATAAATATATATGTGCGTGTATATGTATATATAATGTGTATATATAATGTAATAATATGAAACGTCAAAAGAACCCGTTGACAAACTGATATCAATCAGTTTAACGGGACTAAATTTGGAAATAAAAAAAAATAAAAAAATTGTGAGGTGACAAGAATGGAGGGGAAGGAGATAGAATAAGATATTAATTGGGATAACCTGACTATTCAGATCTGGAAACTAAACATAGCTGCATTCATTTTAAGCAAATTTCAAGTCCAAATGGTCATTTTTTATCAGGA
Source organism: Limnephilus lunatus (assembly GCA_917563855.2). Lineage (NCBI taxonomy): Eukaryota > Metazoa > Arthropoda > Insecta > Trichoptera > Limnephilidae > Limnephilus > Limnephilus lunatus. Next base: position 11,139,367 of record OU830602.1, on the reverse strand, counting down.
CCATACAGAAAGTAACTCTCACTCTAAATGTGCAATATATGCAAAATGTACCACCATTCATAATGCAAATATTGCTTGAAACAGCACTATCCAAGTTTAATTACCATATCTGAATAGTCAGATACTTCCCAATCTTCCTATTTTCCATCTTCTTCCCATCCGACTTCCTTCAGCCACATAACATACTCACACTGACGGCAGGCAGTAGATTCTCATCTGTTAGTAACATAATAAATAATAATAAGCACATATTTAACTATAGCAACACTAATCCGTGTGCTACCTTCTACGGATATTACTTAACCCTTCGTCTGACTAACTGCAAATATTGAAATATTAAAGAATTTCATCGGGAGTTTATTGTCAATCTCGTAAAAACCATGAGAAAATAATTGGATTACCTGTAGACGATATCGTTGCCATCGATGACGGCGTTGACAACGGGCTGGTCCTGAAGGGCGTAGGCGGCGGCCTTCACAAATGGAGACATGAAGCCCAGCTTCATGCCATACTTCTTCTGGAAGGCTGGCAGGTTGGCCTTTCTGAAGCTGATGATTTCGCTGAAAAAGTTTTAATAAACCAATTAATTCATTCCTTTGCCCAGGTGCATTGATATCAAACTCTGATATTAGGATTATGATTAAACTTATACACATACACGGTATCCGGAAACTCATAGTACAAACAGGAAACTGGTGAATCTATTTCGATAGAAAACCCAAAACCTTTTTTTTGCAGCTAATCATTATAAATAAAAAAAATCCTAAAATTAAGGGTTAAAAAACTAAAAAAAACTGAGTCTACGCTTCGACAAATAACATTAAATAGCTGATATTATAAACCTCCAACTTAGCACTCGATTTACTCGAAATGAAAGCTCAAATCAAAAAAGTTATAACACAAAATCAACTCCAAATGTGATGTAGATAACCAGGTTCCTGATTATGCTACGAGTTTCCGGACAAATGTGTATGAAAGAAAATTCCGTTAAAATAAATTGAAAAAAAAATTAACACAATTTATTACAGTTAGGACCCGAACTTGTCATCAAAAAATAAGTGCTATTTGGTAAAATAATTTATTTTTGTAATACAACCCTAAAAAAAAATGTGCTGGTAAACACAAATCACTTATTTTAGATTAGTGTTGCGATTGTTTGGGAAAGAAATAAAGGTTTTTTTCATTAAAAAAGAAGCTTTTAACTCTAGTATAGACCTTTTAAACAACATTAAAAATATTAACACCAACACAATTATACACACAGTAAACACAAATAATAGTTTTAAAAGTATGCTTTTTTAGACGAAAAAATAGGTATAAATACTTCACTTTATAGCTTGGCCTTGGTACATATTGTGATGGTAAATAATGGTTCTAATAATAATACATAATAGATATGGCCTGGTAGAAGTACCGTGCTTTAAAAAAAACTTTAGTTATTTAGTTTATTTTTGTAAAATTATTACAATTAAAGGATTGGACCATCACAACATGCACTACTATGTAATTAGACATGTGTAAAAAAAAAATTATTGAGAAGAATTAAGCCGCAGTGTTTTCTAAAGCAAAGCCGGACCCTAACATTAAATTTAAATTACGATTCGAGGAATTATTAATATCGTTTTAAAATTTAAGTAGGTAGTTATTCAATAAGAAATCACGTTCATAACCATCCTAATAATCTGTGAACATGCTAATTAAATGTCTTATTGATTCTAAAAACGCACGACATCATTTCACAGAAGGAATTCCAAAAAATAAATTGAACAATGTGCCAAACTTCCGTACAAAATAGACTTTAAACAAATACATAGTAAAAAATAATTTCTTTTTATCTTGAGCGACATTTTGAACTCTAGCCAAATTTTGAAAGACGCCACACTCTCCATAACAACAAATAAATATTAGATCACTGATAATGTTACTAAGTCATAGCGTTGCATTGAAAATATGAAAGTGTATTTCTTCAAATAGTGAGATAAGCGACACAAGCAGATAAGTGAATGCAAGACAAAATATTTTGATAACAGGGTCGGTGTATTATTATCATTAAATGTAAGGAATGTAAACCTTGAAAATGATAGGTACCTACCTCATGTCAATTTCGTTAAATGTTGTTAGCATGGCATTAGTGTTCTGTGCTTCCTTCAATCTCTGGGCAATTCGCAGCCTCATGCGGTTCATCTTCACTCTCTGCTCGGTCCTGGTTCCTGTGATTTCCTTGCTGTAGTCTGCGGGGGGGATCTGGTGAACACAAAATATTACAGTGGGACAGGCAAGACAATAAGTGAAGTGGCATCCAATGGGTAAACAGGCGGACCTCAAACTACCAATAATATGCCACTATGGTGTGGATGGAGGACCAATAGGTTTTATTCTACACAAAATAGAAGGACTTAGGTAGCTATACATAAATTCAATATTTAAAGGGCTGAGAAGAAAGGAATTGGTTAATTAAAAAATATATATAATAAAGAAAAGGAGACATTCGTCCAACAGTGAAAGGTGATAAATGTAATTTGACACAATTTTTGAGGATCAATAATTTTTTGATGAAATGTGTATGTTTTGAAAATAGTCACTATTGAATTTACAAAAATAGCCAAAATTATTAATGATTGAAGAATATGCATTAGAAATTTAGACATTATAATAAAAATAATAACAATATATTGATATTGTAGTTTGAAAACAAATGAGACAAAAAATAACATTATGTGATTCAGGAGCCTCTTAAATGAATACATGATACCAATAGAAAAATTTGATTGATTATTGTTAGAGTTTTGATTTGTTTTTCTTAAATCATTATAAATACTTTTAACATGTGACTCATTCAAAGATTGCTTATCTATATTATCTCAATGCCATGGACATCTTAAGAAAGTGTTGATGTTGAACAAACCTTGACGGATGCAGAGTCGATGGCCTGGGCATGTCGAATAGCGGCCACTGGGATTGAGGACACTGGCGCAGGCTGCGGGGGCTACAAAATAAACAAATCATTTTTTTAAATATAATGACTCTTAACCTAGAATACAAACAAGACACTGAGTATCACCAGTAGAATAGTATTATTTTGTCATATGATAAAAAGACACAGTAATATTCAAATTTGAAACATCATTTATAGAGGTATTGTCAAGACTTTTCTTAAAATTTTCATAACTATCCATAAAAAATGTTTTCAGTGAAAAAGTGTTTTCAGATCGGACTCCCACACAAACAGCATTACAAAAAAAATCACCAAACCCAAGATGGTCTTTGAAACGTATGTATTTTACTAAATAAAAATGATCTGTATAATGTCTCTACGCTCTTTGCCAATCCCGCATAGAAGATGAAATTATTGGATGGATCTGCCACAAACATCCACATGAAGCAGCTTGTTTAAACACAAAAAATAATCTTAAACGCACCCAAGCTCAATTGAAAGAAATTTAAAAAAAAATTTATGTTTGTTAATTCCATAGCCCAAAAAATTTCTAATTTCGACTCGATTCACTAGAATCAAAAAAGTAATGTCAAAAATTGACTCCTAATACTATGTAGGTACAAGCGTTTCCCGCTTGTTACTGGAAACTGTGTATAATCTCCTAATAAAAATTACAATGGAAATAAAAGAGTTTAAAAACAACATTAAATATGACTAATTAAACATGAAGATGAGGAAATTAAAGACAGCATTACACCCATATGCATAGTCGGTTCCTCGAGATTTCCTACACTCGACTGTGACGACTCAACCTCAAGAATAAAATCGGTATGCAGAACTAAAAAAAACTATCCTTGACTTGAGCAAATTCCTCAGTCGAGTCGAGTAATGAACTGTCAAACTCAAGGTACGTCGCGATCTACCTTGAGGTCTCCTCAAAGCTTGTTAACACCACTTTCCACATTATTTCTGAGGTTATTTCAAGTTTTATTAGCATAATGAATAATTTCCATGATTTTATTGACTACCTTTATGAAGATTTGTACCAATATCGTCCTATAGAGCGGTATTTACAGGATGCAGAAAATCCGCTGGAATATTTTGATGATGTGGAATTCCGAAGAAGATTTCGATTTAGAAAAGATACAATAATAAATGTCCTCTTGCCACTTTTGAATTTAACACAGAGTGCCAATAACCGAGGTCTTCCAATACCGCCTCTGTTGCAGCTTCCTTCACTTGATTTCAACTCGACTTTACTGGAGGTTCCTCACTGGAGGGTGAAGCCATAACTGAACATACTGATTTCAAGGGAGTTTTTAAGATTTCCTTGAGGTAACCTCGACTAAGGTCGAGTGTAGGAGGTCTCGTGGAACCGACTATGCATATGGGTGTTAGTATAACAACACAACAACCAAGAGTAATCGCACCCGAGGAATAACAGTGGCACAAGTCACAAAAATTGCATTTTGGAGTTAAGTATGCAGAAATGTCCCTGGATGTACATTCTATCTTCGATAAAAACGGCACAATTCTTAAAAATGTTATTGTTGCCTTAAAAGCGAATACGTCATTTTTATATGATTATGTTTTACTCTAATTCAAGCAAAAAAGTGGCACAATGATCATTGTGCCACTATTATGTATTATTTTTTTTATTTACGGACAAATAAAAAAATAATAATAACACGAATAAAAAAAAGAGATGACAATGAAAGGAGAGTACATATAGATGAGGAGCATTGACAAAATATATATATAATTTAAAAGTACATATAAAATAACTACAACTTGAAGATGGATTAAAAAGCTTTAAAAAATCACTTAAATTATCGACTGCCGAAAGTCATTTAGGCTTACACCAAAAAAGTCTCTTGACAAGTCTCGACATTCTGGATAAAGGAAAATGATATAATAATTATACCAATGTTTGTACCAAAAAAATTATTAATAAAAATAAAAAATTTAAAAAAAATAATTAGTAGAATGTTGATTGAGGAACAGCAATTTATTATTTCGGAGTCTACGGGAAGGGATGTTGAACTGGATGGTTGTAACAAAGCAGGTGTGTTAGTAATACTATTGATAATTTTGAATGCGCAAATTAGATCAGAATCCTTTCTACGTTTTTCTAAAGAAGACATGTTTAAAGTTTGTTCTATTTCATCACACGAGTACTCGCCTCTTTCAAGTCGTAACCTACAAGCAATTCCTCGTAGGAAGCGATGTTGTACAGATTCGATGTGACAAATGTGGACAGCATAGAAAGAGACCAAATGACACTGGCATATTCAAGGTGAGGACGAACCAGCGAACAGTAAAGAGTTTTAAGTGTACTTATATGTTTAAAGTCAGAGGTAATTCTAGATGAAGTCGAGTAGTTTAAGTGATTTGTTTACGATGTTATTAATGCGATCACGGAAAGAAAGTTTGCAGTCTAGAGTGACCCCAAGGTCCTTGATAGATGTGACAGTAGAGAGACAAACATTATTTAGTTTATAATCAAACTGAATAGGTTTTTTGGTTCTATAAAAGTACAAAATTTTGCGTTTATCAACATTAAGTTCCATGCAGTTAATTTTGCACCAATCATTATAATATTAAACCTAATAAATATTAATATACTGCTTTTCAACTTTTGTAAAATAATGTTTTTTTATTGGTTAATAAACTGATTTAAGGCACTCAAACGAAATATTCAAACTGCTCTCCTGAAAAAAGAGGTTTTTTGAGTTGTGACATTGTTGTTCCCCAGGTGTGAGTTGAATAGCCTGCCAATATCCGTGTGCGATTTTAAGTATGAACATGTGCAAAGTTACCCTCGCTGCTGGGGGAGGTGGTGGTGGTGGTGGGGCGGCCTTTGGTGCTACGGGGGCTGCAGGGGCTGCGGCCTTAGGGGCCGCAGCCGGCGGCGGTGGTGCGGGGGCGGCGGTCGCGGGTGCTTCGGCCTTGGCGGCCACAGCGCCCACCTTCAACCTGAACAGTTTCTGCCCGGCCTTTACCGTGTCGCCACTCTGGACGTAGAACTCCTCGATGGTTCCGGAGGCGGGAGCCATGACCGGCATGGCTGTCTTGTCAGTTTCAATTTCGCAGACAACTTCATCCTCTTGGACAGTATCACCTGCTTTGCGGTCGATCCTGCCATTCAAATGAATGAATTATTAAACATAAAAATTTCGGTTGTAGATACAAGGGTGTATGTTTTAAAATTGAATTCCTGCATAAGACAAAAAATTATTCAAATTCAATGAAATTAATTCTCAAAATTAGTGTTTTCTGAAAAGTTATAAAGCGGGCACTAAAATTATTTTATTCATTAATAATTCTTTAGTACATATAGGTATCTCTCTTGTTTAATGTTTGACAGATGCTTGGATGAATTAGTAAAGTGAAGATACGTTACTGATATAACATGCGTGGTTTCACCGAACGGAGGCGTCTACTAATATCTACAGGAATTCCAAAAACTGAACAAATTGGACTAATATCTATGAGAACCAAAGTGAGGACGAATATCTACAGCTCAAACTGCTGACTAATATCTATGAGAATCAAAGTGAGGACGAATATCTACAGCTCAAACTGCTGACTAATATCTATGAGAATCAAAGTGAGGACGAATATCTACAGCACTGGCAGAGGTTGGATTTGCATATGTGTAGCATATTAGAATAACATACATCCATACAATCCCATCAGACCTGTCACACTTAAGCAGTTTAGGCGCTCGAAGCTCAAAGTTATACGCCGTAATATGTGAAAAGTTATGCGACCCTCTCTCTGCCGTAAACAGGAGAGGGGGTCATTTTAATTACGGAGCTGCCTAAACGGACAGATGACAGCTGTCAAGTTGACAGATTCAGTACAAAGAAATGGCATTTCATGGCAGCTCTCTAAATCATCTGACCCCCTCTCCTACCATAGGAAGAAATATTTGATAGCATCGTGTGATGGTACAACACATAAGCGCTCACGATTCAACAGATATTGGCTCGGGCTTTTATCTTTGCATGCGGCACCTACATTATTGTCACCTATTCCGACAAATTTAAATATACCCAAAGAAAAAACAAATAATTATTTTTAAAACAAAACACTACATAGTAGTTATTTAATTAAGTACATATTTAAAAAAAGGGTTGTGCAAATAGTTGCCCTTTCGGTCGAAGGTGCATTTGAGGTGTTGCCTGTTAATATAATATTATCACTGGCATTTGAGGTGTGCAAATCTGCCAAGACACTCGGTATATTTCAAGGGTGATAAAAAGTCTACTTTTATGTTACATTTTTATATTATTATTGGTGAAATATTGTTTCCTTCAGTTCATGTGCAAACCATATTAAAAAATTTCACATAAAAGTATTTATTATAGGAGCAAATGAATGGAACAGTTTCACTCTTTCACTCTGGACAAGACAGGGAAACTTTGTTTGCAAGTAGTTAAACTAGAGCAAAACTTCATAGTATCTATTTAAGTATCCCTGAAAAAGAAATTGAAATCCTACTTTTAGGTGTAGATACTGTGTTGCTGTTCGATGACAACAATACTGGTTCCGGGTAATCTTCACAATACGACTATTTAAAACCGAAATAAACACTTACTTGACATCGCCTTCAGATACGGAATCGGGGAAAGTGGGAGCAAGAACATCTCGAACGTCAAATAGAATTCCTGAAGCATGGAAGCTTCTCCTTTCATTATGTGCGAATCTAAAAGAAATGCCAATTATGATTTCAACCACAAGCTTGTAAAATCAGATAATTTATTGTAAATCCAAATACTGATACTAACATTCTTGATTTGCTCTCATTAGAAGTGGAGTTCCCTAGGGAGGATCTCTTGTTCCAGACTGCTATGCAGAAGCTGCGCCCGTGCTGGTCTACATTCCTGAGAACTGCTGAAGGATGCCAAGGTTTTGCGAGCTAGATTTTAATTAAATAAAACATGTGATCCATTGACTATCACCATAATATAACCATATGCAAAATCATTACATAATGACAGCTCGATAGTGGCGGTATTTTCACTTACCCCTGATGATAATCTGAGGAAACGAGCTGAGCCCGATAAAAATGAGGTCGCCATTTCGAGAATCGTTAAATATTATTATGGAATACTGAAATAAATAATTGTCAACCCTAACTTATTTAACCCTCCCGCACCTTCATTTCCTAAAAATATGACGATTCATAGACAACCATAGAAAAAAAAACAAATTAGTTTTTATACATTTTAAGGCAATTAAATTTTTTGTAAGATCACCATTATTCGCATGTTTTGCACAATTTATAAAACGATCCACTGACGAGAATTGTTTTTTCTGAAAACTAACATTTTGCGTAAACTTGGAAGCAGGCCAGTGGAAAATGGTTTTACGTGCAAATTGGCAAGGTATGAATTACAGCCTCAAAAATATTTTTTTTAAATCGAAGGTTAAAAAAAGATCGATTTTCTAAAAAGATGTTCATATTGCAGAAATTATTTTTTTTTATATTCATCACTGTTTGTATCTGTGTTTCTCGTCAATGAAAAGTAAATCAGCTTATCTTCCTAGTATAGTAATCTGGATAAAATCAAAGGTAAATGTTCCGCTATTGAGTCCACGCTCAAAACACACTTTAAAAAATTAAAATAAGTTGTACTAGGTAGATAATGTTGAAATATTTATGATACCCTATGCGGCAACACTGTCAGTTCCGTTTCCGTATTCTTTTGTTTTTTCTCTTATGTTTGAAATTGTGTAACTAGAGCATTGTTTACCTGACAATAAAATACATCTGTACCTTGCAAATGAGTATATTTAATTACAAAACCAACAGGTTATGGGCCACATCATGCTTAAAGGCACTCTGTTGTGATCAATGACTTTTAAGTGTAAAATTGTGAATATTGTGATTAACAATTATTATAAGCAATAATTATTAGCCTGAAACACTCATCAACATTGAAAAAATCTTCCGAGAAAAGATAAATGCCGCCGACGGGACTTGAACCCGCGTCCTTTTGATATCCGGTCAACTACTCTACCAACTGAGCTACGTCGGCTTATCTCCCACCCGCCAAATAATTCAATATATACTAGTGTTTCATTCAACAATTACTGCTTATTACATTTTTTCACCTGAAAACAACCAACTTTATTTTTTAATTATTGCTTATAATAATTGTTACCCTTTGTGCTATGCATAAAAATCTTGTCTTAAACATTAGTTTACCAATTAAAAATAATAATTAATTGTGATTAACGTTTGTATAGAACAATGTCGTTCCAACTCCCTATTGAAAAGCTGAAGGGCCGTGAGAACTACGACATCTGGAAGTTCGCTGCTCAAGCGTATTTAGAAGACCAGGAATTATGGGAATGTGTTGAAGGTACAGAAACAGATCAGAAAAAGGATAAAAAATGTCGTTCCAAGATTGTTTTATTGATTGAACCCGTTAACTATGTGCATGTCCAGTCTGCTACAACCGCGAAAGAAGCCTAGGACAATCTTGCTGCTGCTTACGACGATAAAGGTCTTACAAGGCGCGTCGGGCTACTAAGGACCCTTATTACAACAAAGTTAGAAAACTGTAAATCTGTTGAAGATTACGTCGATAAAATTATTACCACCGCCTTTAAATTGACCTATATTGGTTTGAAAGTTGATAATGAATGGATAGGTACCATTCTTCTTGCGGGGCTTCCAGAAAAATACATCCCCATGATTATGGGCATAGAGAGCTCTGGAATAAAAGTGACTGGGGATGCTATAAAAACCAAATTGCTGCAAGATGTTTCGCATAATAATTCAACATTAGAAAATCCCAATGACATTGCTATGTACGGATCAGGCTCGCCCAGATGGGGAAAATACAGTGTTTCTGGAGGTAGTAGCAGTTCAAGAGGGGTGGCAGAAAACGGTTCATACAGAAAAAGATCGGAGGAAATAATTACTCCCAACCCTACAGATAATAAAACGGGACCGCGCTGTTACCGATGCAACAGAAATGGTCATATAGCCCGAAACTGTGAGGTGATATTTGATAAAAAGAACTGTGGAAATAAACAAAGTTCAATGTACACTGCTTTTTCTGTGACTTCTAAATCAGCTGAAGAATGGTTTCTCGACTCAGGGGCTTCGGCACATTTAACAATGGCTGATAATAATTTATTCAATAAAATCAAAAAATCTTCCCAGTTAGATATCACTACTGCCAATGGTGATAAAATGATCAGCGATACAGTTGGAAACCTACAATTAATTACATCTTGTGGAGAATTAATAAACGTAAGTGATGCGTTTTATGTTCCACAAGTGAAAATCAATTTGCTGTCTGTAAGTAAAATTGTTAGCAAAGGAAATTCTGTAATTTTTAATTCAAATGGAGCAAAAATTTTAAATAATAAGAATGAAATTATTGGAACAGCATCACTAGTGAACAATTTATTTAAATTGGATGTGCAAAGCAATGTTGGCTTCGCTGTTCATCACAAATGATAATGATAGCATTATTTGGGACAGAAGGATGGCCCACCTAAATTATGATAATTTAAATAAATTGAAAAATGGATTAGTTCACGGAATTCAGTTTTCCTCGTGTAACCCACCAGATGTATGTGAAGTGTTTGTTTGTGTGAAAGGGAAGGGCCACAGGTTGCCTTTCCAATCGAGCAACTCTAGAGCTGCAAGACTACTTGAAGTGATCCACTCAGATCTTGTAGGACCAATGCAGACAAATTCATTATCCGGCTCTAGATATATTCTCACCTTTTTGGATGATTTCAGTAGAAAATCCTTTGTTTATTTCCTTGTCACAAAAGATCAGGTGGCAGAGTGTTTTGAAACATTTAAAAATCATGTTGAAACGCAAACTGGAAAGAGAATCAAGGATCTTCGTACTGATAATGGAGGTGAATTTTGCAACAAACGATTAGACAAAATCCTGCATGATTGTGGTATTGAACACCAAACCACGGTTCCATATACACCAGAACAGAATGGTCGGGCGGAAAGACTGAATAGATCAATCCTGGAGCGTGCCAGGTGTCTTTTGATTGAATCTAACCTTCCAAATATTTTTTGGGCTGAAGCAGTCTTCACTACAGTCTACTTGATGAATCGTTCTCCCAGCAAAAATGTGGATAAAACTCCCGAGGAAATGTGGTCAGGAAGAAAACCTACTGTGAAGCATGTAAAGGTATTTGGCTGCAAAGCCTATGCACACATTCCGGATGCACACCGAAAAAAGTTGGACCCTAAATCAAAGCCGTGCATTATGATGGGATATTGTGCTCTATCCAAGGCTTATCGTTTGTATGACCCTAACAATAATTGTATTTTTGCATCAAGGGATGTCATTTTCTCTGAGAATGAGGAAGGAGTTTCACTGCTCACAAGGAAACAGGATAATTCAAGAGGATCGTTCTTTCCTGCAGCGGAAGATGAATGTTCATCAATAAATGAAGATATTGTATCTAAGAACTCACCCAAAAATGTTGGCTCAATGGATTCAGAGGACATTGCAGATAAACGGGATACTGAAGACTTCCTAAATCGGCAAGCTGCAGACTTACAGTCTGATCTAAGAAGGCAGGACAGGGTTAGGAATCTTCCAAAAAAATATTATGATTTTGTAGTTTATACTAGTGTTAGTGATGAACCCTCAGATCCCTTGACCATTGAGGAGGCAATGGAGCGATCAGATAAACAACTTTGGATTGAAGCAATGGACCATGAAATGGAATCACAAATGGATAACAACACATGGGAACTGGTCGATCTTCCATCTGACAGAAAACCTTTAAACAGCAAATGGGTTTTTCGCACAAAGAAAGATGCAAATGGGGATATAGTCCAGCGTAAGGCTCGTCTGGTAGTGAAAGGTTGTGCTCAAAGAAAGGGTTTGGATTTCAAAGAAACCTTCTCACCTGTAGTCCGATACAGCTCCATTCGATACTTAATGGCATTAGCGGCCGAACTTGATTTGGACATAGATCAGATGGACGCTGTTTCAGCATTTCTCCAGGGCGATCTTCAGGAGAAAATCTACATGTATCAACCAACAGGATACCAAAAGTCTGATAAAGTTTGTCGCATAAGGAAAAGCCTATATGGATTAAAACAAGCAAGCCGTGTTTGGAACATAAAATTGGATGCATGCCTGAAGAATATTGGGTTTCAACAGTCAAGATATGATCTATGTGTGTATGTGAAAAATTAAAATGCGACTGTGTTGATCATTGCTGTTTGGGTGGATGATCTACTTATTTTTTCTAGTGACAAATCACAAAAATATGCTGTAAAAAATCAGCTCAAAGAAAATTTCAAAATGATTGATATCGGTGAAACCCAATATGTTTTGGGATTCCAATTGACTCGAGACAGGCAAAACAGGAAGCTGTGGATAAGTCAACAAAGCTATATCGAACAAGTTCTGAAGCGCTTTAATATGGATGGATGCAACCCTGTGGACACACCACTAAGTCCTAATGAAAAACTCTCAAAACAGCAATCACCAAAAGATGAGAACACTTCAGCCATTTACCAAGAGGCAGTCGGTAGTTTATTATTTGCCTCTCAAGTTACCCGACCTGACATTTCATTTGCGGTTAGTTATGTGAGTCGTTTCAATAACAATCCAGGTCAACCGCACTGGGCTGCAGTCAAACGAATCATGCGTTACTTAAAGGGTACTGCAGATTGGAAACTGGAGTTTGATGGATGCACACCGTCTTCAATTGTTGGTTTCTGTGATGCTGATTGGGCCAGTGATTGTGACAAAAGGCGATCTGTGACAGGCTACATTTTTACTAAATGTAAAGGAGCTGTTTCTTGGGGGACAAAAAAACAACCAACTGTGGCGCTGTCGACAACCGAAGCAGAATACATGTCCATGTCTGCTGCGACACAGGAGGCGTTGTGGTTAAGAGGTCTGGCTCAGGAAATCGACAGTGCAGTATATGACACTCCTACAGTTATCTACGTGGACAACCAGGGAGCGGCAAATCTAGCCGTGAATGGGTGTTACCAAGCCAGAACCAAACATATAGATGTGCGACATCACTTCCTTCGTGAGAAGATCCAGTGCCAAATAATTGACTTTAAATACATACCTACCACAAAAATGGTTGCCGACTCTCTCACCAAAGCTTTGGATAGAGAGAAACTGATGAGATGCATTTGCAATCAGGGTATCATCAAATAGGAAGGGTGTTGGAATATTTATGATACCCTATGCGGCAACACTGTCTTCCGTTTCCGTATTCTTTTGTTTTTTCTCTTCTGTTTGAAATTGTGTAACTAGAGCATTGTTTACCTGACAATAAAATACATCTGTACCTTGCAATTGAGTATATTTAATTACAAAACCAACAGATAATAGTTAGTAATAAGTAATTCAGTAACCGAAACTTAAAAATATTGCGTTTTAATGATTATTTTGTTAACTTTAAAAATGCGAAATGTTATTTTTCAAGGACCGCCATGTTATTAATTACGACGATGAAATATGCACTTTTAAAAGGAAAAATCACTTTCTGTCAGTTACACAATAGTAAGTACGAATTTCAATCTTCGAAAATGATAAATAATGCGTATTAATCATTATTTTGTTAGGTTTCGTAAATTCAAAAACTCATCACTTATTACGCGTGCATGACGCGGACGCAAGCCCATCGCAAGCCCATATGAAATGTGAAACTGTTCCTTAAATATACCAAACCATCCACAACTGTTCCATGTGAAACATGTTTTACATGCAATTTGCAAATGAGCCAACCTAAAAATAAAAAAAAGCATTCACGAAACGAGTAGCTAAAAGCGATACATAGACGATATTATTACGAAAGTACCTGATTTGCCAAATTACGTATGTAATTATTTAAATACATAAAACGAAAATAAATAAAAGAACACGCACGCGTTTTTCTTTTCAATAACACCCAAGTTTTGAAAGGTTTGTACTGCAAGTAGGATTAGTATTATAGACAAGTTTGCACCTGTATTTATAACAGAAGAACATGGAAAGATATGTCACTTTCTTTTGTATCACAAACCATGTTACACAAACCTAGCGTAGCAGCTAAACTACTTGAAAACTGGGATGTTTTTCTTGCTTTGACGCGAGCAGGCGGTATAAAGGGGCACTTTCTTTTGTATCACAAACCATGTTACACAAACCTAGCGTAGCCGCTAAACTACTTGAAAACTGGGATGTTTTTCTTGCCTTGACGCGAGCAGGCGGTATAAAGGGGCACTTTCTTTTGTATCACAATCCATGTTACACGAACCTAGCGTAGCCGCTAAACTACTTGAAAACTGGGATGTTTTTCTTGCCTTGACGCGAGCAGGCGGTATAAAGGGGCACTTTCTTTTGTATCACAAACCATGTTACACAAAGCCGCTAAACTACTTGAAAACTGGGATGTTTTTCTTGGTAGGTTATTTTACAAAAATTAATTGTTATTATATTATTTGAAACAACTGGTTATGTAAATGTTTTTGAATTTTTAGGTTGGTAGTGTGTATTTACAATTTGCGTATTGCAGTTTCACACGGCACAAGAATGGCCTTCTTATTTTAAAAAGATGGCGGTCCTTGAAAAATGACATTTCGCATTTTTAAAGTTAACAAAATAATAATTAAAACGCAATATTTTTAAATTCCGGTTACTGAATTACTTATTACTAACTATTATCTACCTAGTACAACTTATTTTACTTTTTTAAAGTGTGTTTTGAGCGTGGATTCAATAATGGATGGCGGTCCTTGAAAAATGACATTTTGCATTTTTAAAGTTAACAAAACAATCATTAAAACGCAATATTTTTAAATTTCGGTTACTGCATTACTTATTACTAACTATTATCTACCTAGTACAACTTATTTTAATTTTTTAGAGTGTGTTTTGAGCGTGGACTCAATAGCGGAACATTTACCAAATCAAATAATATTCTGGATTTAGCAAGTGGGATAGTGAGTTGGGTTGTCAGGCGATTTTTTTTCCATCAGATTTAAAAATAGATCATGCGTTGGACCCAATGGGGGCATTGCTTTTGGTTTGCCAGTCGAATGGCCGAATTATCTAAATCTATCGTTGTTGTATGTTTGGGCGGTCGCCTGACTTCACGAACCAGTGTGTGACATGGAGATAACTAATATAATTTTTTGTTTAATAGACAAACATTCCCGGGCTACGAATAACCTGACAATATCTGAAAATCTCCTATTGCCACCACAGTAAGTGGTAAAATGTTGCTTGTGTCGTGATGGAGGACTTAGCCAGCCAAGGAATCGAATACGCAACGTCTGGGTGGTACCCAAATGCGATTCCAACACAGCCACAGCCACTGACTGGTATAATTAAGTAGGTAGGTATTTAGATACCTACTTAGGTAATTTTAGAAAAAAATTTTGGCTTCGATTTAGTAATGGAAAATTAGAAACTTGCACCTTTTTTCGGAACGCGAGGCTTATTCTTCTCAGAATTGCTAGTATCCAAGTATAAACCCTTAAGAGATTTTAAGAGAAAATAATACAATTTGGACCGTTACTAGAAGTTCGAAGAACTAATACAGGAATCACCTCTAGAAGAAATCCTACAAAACAATTCAAAAGGCGCAGTCCTTCCACTTTTGAGTTGGAAGCGCCGCTTCCCTTTGTTTTCTAGTAAAACACCATTGAACTTTTCTTCTAGTTGTAAACAGTAATACCGCAATTTACTAAAAGAGAGCAAACTCGAAAAAAACGCGACGCACATATACATATGCATTCTCAATGCTAGAAAAACGCACAAGATGTAAACAAACACGTACCAGAAACAATCTCCTCAAAGACTCGCTGCGTTCAGCAACAAGTCAACCGACGTGAATCAGCTGTTTGGATGGTATATCGTATTCAGTATCCAAAAAACTGTGAAGATTTTGGATTTCACGCATGCATTTCACTCCCGCCTTAATTCTTTGAAAGATAAATACCTGTCGGACGTTTGACAAGAGCATCTAGCATCTAAAAAAATAGTATGCAGTTCACACGCGTTAGAAGTGAAACCTTCATAAAACTAAAATAGACAAGAGTGGGGAGGCTACGAAGCAGCGCACAAAGAGGAGAACGATTATACTATCACATTATCTTGCAGGCTAAATCCTATACATGTATGTGTTTGACTCCTTTTAGTGTCACTATTTTTCTAGTATTACTATATTTATATTATGGTTCTACTATCGAGTGTCAAATCCTTGTGTTCAACATAATTTATTTTTGTTTTTGTTAATCTTGATTCTATGAATGTATGCGCCCAAAACAGTCATTAAATAAGGCGAACATGACCCGTGTCTATCAAAGCCTCAAATCGGAATTTAGTGCCTCGCAACCTTTTCCTATGAACCGTAGGTAAGATGCAAAATGAAAATGACAAAAATTCCCGTACCTTACCTCCTTAAGTTTTGTGGCCAAGTAGTTGAACACCGGACCGCTTCAGTTGGGAACATAATTATCTACTATACAATATATAAAGAGGAAAGATTTGTTTATTTGTTTGCATTGAATAGGCTCCGAAACTACTGAACCGATTTGAAAAAATCTTTCACTGTTGGGAGGCTACACTATCCTCGGGTGACATGGGTTATATTATATTTTCAAAAAAATTGTGAAACTTACTAAAACTCCAATAATGTAACCAAAGGTGTAAAAAAATTACCTAAAATATTCTTTACATCGCGTGCGCTGCGAAAAATATTGATGATAGAATAAAATAATGTACGACAACTTTGTAGAACACATTATTATTTACAAAAAGTATCACGACAGCATATGTCTAACTATTATAGTTATGCCACAATAAGTGTTATTTTTTTATAAAAATTTAAATAAAATGTCGCCGCTTGAAAAGGCTCTTTATTTGTATCTTGGTTTTAGTCCTTATCAAAATAAATTACTTCATATTCAAGAATGCTTCAATACATTTATTTAACTTTATGAATTATTCAATTCGGACATACTATTCGAAAGATATCACTAGTTTAAAAATGTAAGTATTAGAAACGTAACCGATCGCCACTGATAGGAACTTCGATCACTTTGATGATTGTCGGTAATATTATTATAATGCTACGTCCAAACCCTTGCGACAAGTTGCTTGTCGCAAGCTCAGGCAAGCTCTGGCAAGCGAATGGCTGGCGTCCCCACACTTGCAAGCGCGCCAGTACATTCGCAGCGCCCAAAGATGGCGGACGTCAAAGCAGCTGCATCAGCTGTCATTTTTGCGCTAACCTATTTCTATTTTAAAGCGAAACAAAACGAAAGAAAGTGAAGAATTCGAAAGAGAAGATAGTGGATGATTAAAATCCATAGAAATCGTACCAGGTAATTCATTTAATATTCTAATATTTTGTTTATTGTCCGTAAGTTGTACTAACGTGTGGATGCCACGCCAGAGTTTGCCGCAAGCGGTTGCCGCTTGTGGCCAAAATATCCGACCTCGATCGGATCGGCGACAAGCTCTCGCAAGCTTTTGACGTAAGGACTTGTGGACGCTTGCAGAGGCTTGCCAAGTGTTCGGACTTGGACCCGGTATTAGGTTACCATGCTTAGATTTGTAAAGTTTTGATTTTTTTTTTTACTTCATACCGTTTTTTCTTAGTTCTTTACTAAATACATTACATTAGCCCGTCGTCCTACCGGCTTGGTACCGAATCAACAAAAACTGGAGATTATGCGCTGAAAAATTCCACATAGGCTGCGCTGCAACCCGAAGTGAACTTACTTTTACTTACTTTTCTGCGCAGGGTCTCCGGTTTTCATCAATTCGGTAGCGATACCAAGTCAGTGGAATGACGGACTTACTTAACTTATTATTTAAATTGGATAATGGAAACAAATAATGTTGTCTTAAAAACTACACTTATGTACTTTTAGTTGCTTGTCAATAAATTCTTATTATGAAGATTGTTTTTTTCTGGGTATACCTGGGTATATCCGCCTCCCAAGATCGAAGCTTTATAATATGTCCATCAACGTCAACCCTTTTAGTCAAGGCATTTTATTCGTAATATAAACGATGAAACTTTTTTCACACATTACCTTACGGTAGAAAAGGTTTAGAAATATTTTTATTAAAAAGAAGTATAAATTTAGTGCACGTAGACAGGATGGTTTCTTGATGTTGAAGCCGCTCGAACTGAAAAGCCAAACATTTATCTAACTTATAAGTCGCAATTGCGCCTAAACGGTAGGTGTGGCGAAAAAACTTGTAACTTTTCCGAAATTATAGGAAATTTTATGCAAATTATGTTTGTACAGAATAATGTTTTTCTCTAAGTTTATAGTTCTTTTTAACTACAATAAAGAAAAGCGGAACAAAACTTGTTTTTTGGCTTTAATTCAAATTCCAATATTTTTTGCTGGCAAACTCGGATTTTTAATCAACACTCCTAAAACATAAATGAGGAAAAAATCAGAACTACCCCAGAATAGGTTTTAACAAAATTGCCTACTAACTTTTACCAAATTTATTTGTAAAGCCGATTCAAATAGGTGGTATGTGCCGTCTTTGGTACTCTTTAGCATTCAAAAAACATAAATGAGGAAAAAATCAGAACAACCCCAGAATTTGTTGAACAGTTTGTTACTGCTATTCGGACGTCATGCGTCACTCAAATTATTCGTGTCTGTGCCATCTGTGGGACTCTTTAGTATCGAGTTATAATCGAGACGAAAAAAGAAAGAGCATCAGGGTTGCCATTCGCATAGTTTTTTTTACCAAGTTTTCATGTTTTTTTGTACTCCTTTGGGGTGAAAAGCCATGAGGAAGGGCATTTCCACCTACATGATTTTTCAAAAAACCATGTCGAACCAGACATGATTTTTATCTGTCAACAATATGTACTTTTGAGTGAGATACGTTTTGAAGTAAAACTTCTTTACGCACGCTTGACTTGGTGAGTAAGCTGGTGAATGTGTGACGAGAGCCTTACGAAAAGTGTGATCGGGCGAGGCGAACGGAAGTTGAGAGGGAGATATAAGTTAGTGAAGATAGAAAGAGAGAGAGTTACGTTTCGTATATTACTGTAGGGCATAGGGGTAAGAGAGAAAGGTGCGAGCACACATTTTCTTTTCTTTCTCTCTTTC
Organism: Limnephilus lunatus; assembly: GCA_917563855.2. Lineage (NCBI taxonomy): Eukaryota > Metazoa > Arthropoda > Insecta > Trichoptera > Limnephilidae > Limnephilus > Limnephilus lunatus. The sequence continues at coordinate 11,120,321 of OU830602.1, read as the reverse complement.
TCTCATAGCCAGTTACGTTTCGTAATCTGAGACACGGTGTAGGCCTATTGTCTATATCACACTGTAGGAGCAAGAGAGAGCAGTGCGCACATTTTCTTTCTCTCTTCTTTTATAAGTTAGTGAAGTTTTACTTCAGTCGTGTGGTTTAAAGCACACTCGTTTTTTTTAGCATGGGTCGCATGGGGAAATTCTGAAATCAATAATATAGTTACACGGGTTCAATTTAACTTTGACAATAAGTCATATTAATAAATAAATTAATATTAAGTTGGCTCACACGGGCCTTTTTCGGAAAACAACTCGTCAGGCCGAATTCAAAATTTCGAACGCGTGATGTAACTTAAAGTAACTGCTAGTTGTACAGGAGTTTAATTCAAATCTCCCAGTGGAAGATGGATTGCAAGCTATGTCACGAATTTTTAGCAAATCATTGCTCTCTCCCTCGATAAACTAACCTTTTTAAACGTATTTTCTAGGAACCTTGCATGACATGGTACCTTTAATAAGGTACCTACACTAGCTACTAGCTACTATAAGATGTAGAAAAAACATATAATTGGAGTTATGGGGGAATTTTTCTCCCTCATCTCATCGACTTGAAAAAACTTAGTTATAAAAAAAGTTGTTTATATTCTAATAAGTAGGTACTACAAATTGAATTTGATAACCGCAAAAAAACTCCTTTTTAAAGTAAAAACTGTTTCGCAAAAAAATATTTTTATTTGCATGGCGTATTTTATTTTCCAACCTTATTTTTCCTATTATTCAAACTAAAATTATATATTTTTAATAAATAACTGTAGATTCTTTACTAGTCCAGTAACTTTATACATCACAGTATGCGTTAAATCCGGTAGTTCTGATTTTTTGCAGGCTTGTTTATAATGTTGGCCTAATGAATAATCCAAGTTTTTGACCTCGACCGCCGAACGCAACTTTGTCAAAAATCGAAAAAACCGCGAAAAAATCGTTATATTTTCAAATTTTGGCGATTATAGCCCTAAAGGACAAGTTTTTGAAAAAACTTTTTTATGACGTTTTTAAAGTAAACTAAATTTTCTATAATATGATACTAGAACTGTTTCTGTAGACCCAATAGTTTTCGAGTTTAAGCCTTTCAAAGTTTGTGACCTCGAGCGCAAACCGCGAAAAAATCGTTTTTTTTTCAAATTTTGGCGATTATAACCCTAAAGGACTAGTTTTAGAAAAAACTTTTGTAAAATGTTTTTAAAGACAACTAAATTTGCTACAATATGATACTAGAATTGTCTCTGTAGACCCAATAGTTTCCGAGATTAAACCTATCAAAATTTATAATTTTTTTCGAACTTCGCAATTTTTTGCAATTCTGTCTTTCTGAATGAATTTTGACCTTGATTATTCTATCGAAGCCCTGTATTTTTATGATGGGATGATGATGTATAAGCTAAGCTACGAATAATTAAGTAAATAAAAATAAAAAACAAAGTTTTATTTATTTATTTTTTTATTTATTTAAAAAAAGATAAGTACAACAAAAGTTAATAAGTTTATTTGTTAGGAAACTGAGTAATTTTCAAAATCAAAAAAATTATTAATTTAGCCCTCTTGGAAGGTCCCGGTTGAGGTTCGACCGTATCTGGATCGACGTATTGGGATGGCATATCCCCATCAGGAGATGGTGATGAATCGTCGACGTCTTGTGCCCAAGTTATCCTCCATTTCGACATCGGACAGATCGTCGGCTTCTGGGATATGTATTACTTCAACATCAGGTATATTGTCACAAGAGGCCCCGCTACAGTGCCTGCAGACTGATGAGCATTTTAATCCTGCCTTCCTGCAGCTGCACGCGTTCCCACAACCCTTCGTGCAGCCGCAAGAAATCATCCGCAAGAGGTGTTGTGGGGCTGCATCTCTGGTCATCATTTTGGGGTTGAGGCCTTGTGGCGTGGATATCCAGCCCCAGGAGAGAGGGTTCAGTGTGACTCCCAACCACGCCTGAACCTGTAAGAAGATTGTACATGAGAATAGAAAATGATGAATGATATGTAACTGACGCAAGGACAAATTTTTACCTGATGGTATGTCCGCAAGGAGTGAAATCGAGCAGAGTCTCGTGTAGGAGGTAACCTGGCTAGATTGAAGCTGGTTTTCGTCGCAGCCCTGGCGAATAGTTGGTACCGCAGCTCGTCAAGGTTGTGGGTGTTGGTGTTGCCTCCGTATAGAGCAATTATGACTCGTTCTCCTGCTGCTGCTATATCGTCAGGTGTAGAGTTGGTGTCGAGAAAAATCGCAGCTTGCTTTTCAACGTCCGGATTTTTTTCGACTATGGACATCATTTGTATCTTTCCTAAGCCAAAGAAGCAGGATGTCAAGTCGCAACCACTAAAGGCATGGATGAAGAGGAAAAGCTCTGTTTTCAAAGAGGATTTTGAAGAAGCGATCCTGGAATACATGAAATCTGATGCTTTGCCTCTTCCACATTTATTATAAAAAAATTCACGTTAGTTTGAGATCGCAGTAAGGATGATCAGCAAGTCAACGTCCTCACCAACGACTACCACTATATCATAGGTAGAGGCAGCAGTTACTGCTGTAGTGATGATGAGCCTATCAGCATCTTCCTCTGCTTGGAGTACTTGAATGTTGTGATTTCCCATTTTTGTTGTCAGCAGTTTTATGAAACGAATCTTGTTTTTGTCATTTGACAAGAATTTCTGTTGAGGAACCTGTGCCACTGTTTTCTCATCAACGATTATCTCTCGCGATGAGTGTTACTTGGCTCTTTGAAGACGCTCAGAGCTCTTTGTGTTTTTCTGTACAGCATCTTCGGGGTAACCATCGAAAACTACTGCCACATTTGAGCCATAGTGAGCAGTAATGTACTGTATGTATCTGTCAGCTATCGCACCAAATGATGAGCTTCGAGGCCACATAACTTTGTGAAGTAAATGCCCTCCATCCACTACTACTAACTCTTGCTTCTCATTTAAGGCTACAGGTTCAAATACTGAATACAAGGTGGATTTTGTGCCCTTTCTCATCCTTTCTTCAGAGAACAATGACATTGAGATTGGTGACAGTTCGTAAGATAAGAACTCTCGCAATTCTTCATCCGATTGTTTTAAGACACACAACCTGTAAAACAATGTTAGAGGATCAACAGTTACCTGTTTATTGCCAACAGTAATAATTCGTACAGCTGAAGAAAGGGACACCACATTGTTTTTACGTTTGAATTTCACTTCCTGGAAGTTCTGGCCAACCATCTTTAGCATCGATTCTCTCCCAATCTCTAGAGCCACGTGGCTGTTGACACTAGATTCTCCAACCAGGCCACTGCTGATGGACATAATGAAATCTGCTGTAAGGAATGGAGGGTGCTGTGCAAACCATATGCAGAGTTTTTCAGTATCTGATTCATCTCTGGTGACACGAGATGGTCGCATGTCGCAATGTTGTTCAGTTGTTGCAGTAGTAACCTCACAGTATGTTTCCACTTCATGGCAGATATTATTTAGATACACCATGCCTAATGTCCATCGAGAGAGTACACTGTCAGTCATACCACGGCCTCGGGTGAGCCCTCCATAGCTTTTCATAGATTTCATCAGTACTTGCTCAATGGTCATATCTGACCATATACCCGACCAAAATTTGTTAGTGCGCCGCATGGTGAAGTATCCTTTTTTTAAATGATAATGAAATGATAAATTTTGAAAGGCTTAATCTCGGAAACTACAGCGACAATTCTAGTATCATATTGTAGTAAATTTAATCTACTTTAAAAAAATATTAAATTATTTTTTTTAAACTAGTCCTTTAGGGTTATAATCGCCAAAATTTGAAAAAAGAAAACGATTTTTTCGCGGTTTGCGCTCGAGGTCACAAACTTTGAAAGGCTTAAACTCGAAAACTATTGGGTCTACAGAAACAGTTCTAGTATCATATTATAGAAAATTTAGTTTACTTCAAAAACGTATTAAAAAAGTTTTTTCAAAAACTAGTCCTTTAGGGCTATAATCGCCAAAATTTGAAAATATAACGATTTTTTCGCGGTTTTTTCGATTTTTGACAAAGTTGCGTTCGGCGGTCGAGGTCAAAAACTTGGATTATTCATTAGGCCAACATTATAAACAAACCTGCAAAAAATCAGAACTACCGGATTTAACGCATACTACCCCATACATTCAGGCGACAAAGTTACTGGACTATACCTAGATACCGTTTTTTTCTTTTTTATGTTCTCAATAAAAATACGATTACGAAAAACATGGTTTTCATCCATGAAACATGGTTTTTTCATCCATGAAACATGGTTTTTCAATTTTAGGGCATGGCAACACTGGAGAGCATAGTGAGAAAGAGACCAAAGTAGAGACCATAGATATATATAATATATATCTATGGTAGAGACGGAGGGAAACCATGGAAACCAACCAGAAACCAGTACCTACTTCAACTTCCTACTTCTAGAAATAATTTTGTCTGGATTTTATGTATTTATGTCATATTTGATTGGTTTCATGGTTTATTTATGGTCATATTAGAATACTTTTCAATACTTTTGTTTTGGTTTCTATATGAAGTTTCGGCGGTGTGTTGAGAAAATTCCGCAAAATTCACGTGTAGTTGAACGAAATTACGCAGAAATGCAAGAACTAAATGATTTTTTCGATCTTACGAAAAAACCGGCCAGGAGGGTGGAGATAAAAGGACCTCAAACTGGTGGAGCAATGACCATCAACGATGATGAACTTAAGGAGTTGTTTTCAAAAGATAGGCAAGCATACGCTGGTACTTCGAAAGGAACGGACTATGCCGACCGCTACAAACAATTGGAACTTGAGAAATCTTTGCAGGTTTGTCAATACCTTTATTCCTAAGAATTCGCTGGTCTTGATAATATTGGCACAATTTGAAAATTTTCCTTTTTTTATGTAGTTTTTTGGCCGATAGTTCGAATTTCTTATTGCAAACTTTTACCTTTATCTTTGCTGAAATTTGAAACCAAGGAAAAATGTTATTATTTGCAAATGTTTCCGACAGACAAATAATAATTACGCTCACCTTTTGGAATTACAACATAAAGCAGAACGCTGCAGCATTTAATAAAGGATAAATTTCGTTTAACTACAAATAGGTTTACATTCACACGCAGTGACATATAAAGGTTAGGTGGTACACCCAGTACAGAAAATATCTTGTTAAATTGAAATGGCAAGTAACCTGGATACGGTTTAACTTCTCAAGCGCAAAACTTACCCATTGGACGTGAAAAATTTGTATCCGTTGAGCGCCAGCGTATCCAATTGGTAAACTGAAAACAATACTTTCCAATGTGGGATTTTTACACTCGGCACACTACAGAGTTCTTGGGGCTCGGCATTTCAAAGGATAAAATATATTGTTTTAAAATTTTTAAGGAAATAAAAAAAAAAAAGATAAATATGGTGGTTGGAGTGTCGGGGAGTGATTAAAACATGAAGGTAGAGAAATAGAAATGCAAAAGTAATTGGGAAAAAGGAAGGCTTAGTTTGTTTATATCTCAACCTTATTCAGATTATATTTCTATGAACTTATGTATCGACAAAAATGCTTTTGACAGAATAACATGAGAAATAAGTTTTCTGTTTAGTATCAGATTGGCGGCGTACAACAGAAATAATAATTTTCTCAGAACCAGAATGTTGAAAAGTGAGGTTGACTCAAGTTTTCAGTATTGTGTATAATAGGTAAAGCAACGAGAGTTGGAAACAATAAAAATGTTTAGAATTGATGTATTGGTGAATCTGTGTGAACGTCAAGTGACGCCCACTAACCCGAAAAGGCTCTCTGTCTTGCTTATGCCCACTTATTGCAACTAGTTAGAAGAGAGGCAAATTTTTACGACACCCCTTAATGCTACACTTAAGGGGTGTCCTATTCATTCAGTTCGTAATTTGATTTAAACATTCGTGCACCTACGTATCGCAAGTGAAATAATTACAAATTTTTAAATTTGAAATAATAAATAGTTTTCATTTTTTTTAATTTGAATCTTTATTTGTAGATTTACAGAGTGTTTGTAAAGTGTGCAAGTGTAATATTTATTATGACATCATGGAGTCCTGTTACAAAACGGGAAGTGGCAAATCACTGAATGGATAAAGTCATAAAATTTTATTCCGCGTATTTTATTATTTTATGCTTAATATAAAAAACGGTGGTCAATTTTTAAGCATGAATGACTTAAATGATTAAATTAGCATTAAACGTACTTTTTAAAATAAATATTTCTGATCAGAATAATAATTATTCTCCGAAAAACAATTAGATATAATTTCCAATTCGTAATTTAGGGTCATTATCAATGAAAGTTTGTTATTTACAGCATTCTTAAATAAATGGCTAAGAATTATTAGAATTGTCTTTTTTTATGAATACCCATTTGAATTCAATCCTGAAGATTATCACATTTAGTTTAAAAATAATAATTTGATAACCTTCAGTATTTCAATAACGATGTTATAAAACAAAATAAGTTTTATGTGACCGACTTCAATACGATTTGGCTTTGAATTCGCAATTGTGAAATAATCATTGATTGTTTTTTTTTAAAGCCTAAAACGAAACACGCTGTATGAAAGTTTTGCATCTGTGTGGGTTCTGTGATGAATTCAACAACTTGCGAGACCTATACTAGTGTTTGTTTACATTTATATTGTTATTAAAATATTGTTTTGCTCAAATTAAACTATACGTACCTACCATTATAAGAGATTCCAGAAGTATCACATGTTTATGCAAATGATTTTTTTTTTATCATTTAATATTTATATATTTTTAAGGCAAAATCCACTTGTTTCTTAACTTCATCACCTGTTAACTAATGACCAGACATTCTTGAGGAGTACAAAAGCACAATATTGAGGCATATTACAATTATTAATAAACTATTGTAGAAAACTATTGTCACTGCATAGGAATAAAGAAGGATTGACTGCAGGCATGATCGCCAACTACACCAATTCCGCATTTCATATTACCTGCCATTATTACAAGAAGAAAATCCTAATCCTAATCCTACTGATCAACTGTTGAGCTGAAATTTTAGCTTAACACTCCTCAAATGCACAAATACGCTTGTCCCAACACAGCTCTCCGACCGACGAGGCAAATCGAGCATTATTAAAAAATCACTTAGCTGATCAGAGATTCAGATTGATCGGTCGATAAGTTGGGAAAAATAGCCATTACAGTTGCAAATGTTAGTTGAATTTTTTGCTAGATCTAACATCAAACCAATAAACTGTCGATTTTTATCACATGTAAAGTCTATTTTCAAACATTATTTAGTTTTTCGTAGTAAGCGCCGCAGATGAAATATTTTCTGTTTCAGATGAAAAAAGCTGTGGTTATTACAAAGTTATTAAGCTGATTTTAAATTATATATATATATATATATTTTTAAAAAGGGTAGTGCCCAAAAAATATTTATTTTATTAAAACAAATTTTGCCATTTTGTCGCCCACCCCTCAGTGATGACACTCGGGGCAACCTACACCCCCTCACCTCCCATACCCTCTCACCCACCCACTGTATAGATAGGGAATTGATTGGGGGTGAAACAAAAACTCCCTGTATTCCTGGACACTAGACAGTGAAATTGGCTGTCGTTTTGTTCGAATATAATATCGTGGGGTACTTGAATACTACAACTACTTATCTCTGAAATCAGCATTTTTGAGTTACACACTAAAAATATAACTCTATTTCCTCATCTAGAGGAATGCTCCAAACAGAAAAATCGTAACACATTGAAATCATCAAGTTATTTGAATATGTTTTTGTGGGAATCTCTATTTAATTAGAGTTACCTAAGTGTTTTTCCATTTTAAAATTAGGCATCTAGACTTAGCTAGTTGTAGTACTAAATTTTGTTGAATGGCTTAAATTGCTTTCCTTGCATTTTTGTGTGTAACTCCATTTTTGTAAATGAATGCATAAAAAAATATTAGCCATATTCTCATTTCCAAAATATAAGTATTACTGTTCCCAACACACAAATCTACGATTTAACTTTATTTACCATTAAATATACAACAACTGATTTATAAGATCGATTACCATCTTATAATTCAATTTCCCAACAAAGCTGATTTCAGAGTTATCTTCTTGTAGTAATTACCCCACCATATTTATTATTCAAGTTCACCCTATTGTCTAGTACGAGGTTAAATATAAAAAGATGTCTTTGTCCAAAGTCATCTTTGTAAACACTTACATTATCTGAATTGCATCTCCGTCAGTAATGTTTATTATATTGAAATAAATAAAAATTATTAAATAAATATACAAAAATGATTCTTTCTTTGTCCCTTATGCGTTCCTAAACCATTCATCCGATACCCGCAAAGGTTTTTATGTATAATGGTGAGCTCGTGCGTTATGAAATTATTTCCTATACAATTCATCCGAATGCGGTGAAACTTTAATTGGTTGCTGTGCGCAAGCCCGCGAATCTGGCGTTATGAAATTTGTATTACAATAATTGCAATAGGTGCACGCAAGTTGTTTGAAAGATGTGGGTATTTTAATAATAATAATAATAATATAATTAATTTCTCACACCTTACAAATTTGAATATATTACATACTAGCTTTTACCCCCGGCTTCGCTCGTATATTCGCCCCCCCCCCCCCCCCCCCCTCCTTCCCCCCCATTTTCAGATCAGTTTTTTTTACATAGACAAATATTCTTATGATTATACAAGTTATACAAATATTCATATGATTATACAAAGTTGATATTAGTAGTAATTACAAAATTCTAGATTAAGAAGATGTACAGGTTCCCAAAAATAGGAATCCGTACAATTGTACATAATAACACTGCAAGAATAATTGCATACGTAAGGAAGAGAAAGAAATGTGATTGATGCTTAAATGTTAAGTCCATTTTTACAAATAAATTTTGCTAACAAATATCGAATTTAAGGAGAGTTGAGACTAAGAAGGCAGGGTACACTGGTAGGGAATTCAAATTTAAGTTTTATTAATTCCCGTATGAAGTATGGAAATTGGTCATTGATAGGACACTCAAAAAAATTATGGTCTAAAGTATCATCTGAACCATAATCACAATAAGGCGAATTGACTATGTGGAATCTGGAGAAGTGGCTAAGACAACAATTATGACCTAGACGCATTCGAGTTATGGAAGAGATGTATTTTTAAGGCATGAAAGTATTTTTGTGAAACCAGGGCTTGACAGGAAAAGAAGGTTGAATTAATGAGTACTGGTGACCTTTTATCAGAGAGGACGATTTCCATTCAGAGGACCATTGGCGTTGTAACTTATTTTTAACTTTATTTAAATAGGGAAATAGTCTCTAAACGGAATAGGTATACTACTTAATGGCCCATGGACAATGGATTCCTTAGCAATAGAATCAGCCTTTTCATTTCCAACAATACCAAAGTGTCCTGGGATCCAGGTCAAGACCACTGACACTTGAGCCAGCAAGATACAATAAGCAGGTAAGAGAGTCACTACTGGAATTGAGAGGGGATATGCTTATTTTTTGTAGTGAGCCAAGTGAGTCTGAAAGGATGAGGGCATTTCTAATGTTGAGAGATTTGACGAGTCGTAAAGCTTCTATGAAAGCTTTGCATTCAGCAGAGAAAATGGTACACTCTTTGGGAAGTCTGTGTAGGAAACACAATTTCCTGTGAGGTGCATAGATACTGGCCCCACAATAGAGTCCGGACTGAGTTTGGAACCATGTGTGAAAAAAATTATATAATTTGGCCAGTTATTTTCAATAGTTTGGTTGAATTCTGCATTATTGGATTCAGCTGAGTTTTTTTGTATTTTTTTTTTAATACATATTCCTATAAATTAGTTCACCTTAGTAAGTAAGACTTTCATAGGGATACGAGTATAAGGGGAGAGATTCATTGCGATAGGAGTTTGTGGATACATTCAGGAAAGTTGAAAGAGGAAAGAGTTGTTGTTATTAAACATATAATGTTGCCCCTCTTTCTTAAACGCTCAATGTCAACAGTTGAAAATGGGACAAACGGAGAACGTATGTCTACACCCCTCCAATGGAAAAATACAATAATTATAATAAATCTCCGTCACACTTATGAAGAAAATGAAACGCAATTCCCGTAAGTAAGTCGAAAAGTAATAAAATCATATAAATTATAAATCTGTATACAACGCCATCCCATTCCTATATATATTTAATTAAGTAGAATAAAAATTAATTATGTATATTTCTTAGGCATTCCAATATTGTATTATTACAGGATTTCAATTTGCTTTGTTATTGACACATTCTTTTAACAACTATTTACTATTGTTTCCTGTTTTACACGCTCATACTCAATTCTAATTTCTCATGGTGTAGATTATGACTTTTATTTATTTTGCAGAAACAAACAGTACATAATTACATGTTAGAAAATAGTTACAAGTTGTAAAATTAATACAATAATTGGTACCAATGACATGTCGCTGTTATATAATATATGTTTTTATGTGACAAATTATAAATTTTACCTACATATATTAAATTAGTAAATTATTGAGGGAGAGGTGTGTGTGTGTGTGCGTGTGTGTGTGTGAATATGTGTGTCTGTAAGTATGTGCATTAAACAATTTATATGATTGACATGATGCTCTTTTTAAATTTGGGCAGTGAATCGAAGAAAATTTCGATGTTATAATTTAGAATAATATTATTAAATATATGAAGAGCACGATTGATTGGCGAATTAGTTGCTGCATTTATCTTGTAATTAAGCGTGCGGAATAGCTCTGTATGGCGTGTACGTCTTAATGGTATGTTAAAATTAATTAGGGAAAGTAGTTCAGTACTATCGATGTTATTATTTAAAATTTTGTGAATAAATGTCAAATCAGCAATTACTCGTCTTTGTTGCAAAGTTTGAAATGTGCATTCATAATTATTGTTGAATTTGAATTTAAGATATTTTATAAATTTGTTTTGAATATGTTCTATGCTATCTATGTATAATTTGTACTGCGGGTTCCAAATTGGCGAGGCATATTCCAGTATACTTCTGACTAATGCAAAATATAACATAACTACTGTGCGCGGGTTACTGAACACTTTACTTATACGAAGAACAAAACCAAGCATTTTATATGACCTGTGAACGATTGAGTCGATGTGATTATTAAAAATAAGTTTGCTATCAAGGTAAACACCAAGATCTTTACATTCTGTTTTAGAGATGACAGGTTCATTGTTGAGTGAATAAGAGTACTTAATTACATTTTTATTTCTGGTGAATAATAATAATAATAATTGGACAATTTGTAGAGCGCCGTTTTTGTGAAAAATCACCTCAAGGGCGCTTTACAATTCATTACGAATTCCTAGGTTCTATTTAATTTTATTATTTACAGATAGATACAAAAACATACTTACCTGCAGCCTGCAGGTCACTTCTGAAAAACACACTTTATTAAAAAGTGTATGTCATAGTATGACATTTGGAAACATTGATATCTAAACAGTTAACTTTACAATACTTGCAAAGCCTATCTAGGTCACTTTGTAACGCTTCACAGTCAGAGAGATAATGCACAACTTTGAATATTTTCATGTCATCAGCGTAAAGCACATATTCGGAATTTTGAAAGCATGATCCAATGTCGTTTATATAAATGTTGAAGAATAGTGGACCTAGGTGGGAACCTTGCGGGACACCAGATATTACCTCTATAGACTTTGAGTAAACACCGTTTATTAATATTACCTGACTGCGATTACTAATGTAGGACTTAATCCATCTAAATAGGTCGCCATGTATACCAAGTAGGACGAGTTTCTTCAAAAGAATTGAGTGAATTACGCGGTCAAAGGCTTTAGAGAAGTCTGTGTACATAGTATCAACTTGCTCCTTATCGTCCATCTTGCTATGCAAGAAGTTAATGAAAAGGGCGAGGTTGGATGTTGCAGACCTACCTTTCATAAATCCGTGCTGATTCGGCGTAATGTTTGTCGAAATAGACGAGTACAATTCATCAAAGACGATTTTTTCAAGAACTTTGCTTAAAATAGGGAGTTGGGAAATTGGTCGGTAGTTTTTAACGTCATGTTTATCACCAGTCTTAAAAATTGGTGTGATAACAGCTGATTTCCACTTGATAGGAAACGATCCTTCCTTTAGTGACTTTTTATAAATGGCGCAAACCGGAAGACAAATATATTTACTACAGTTACGTATAAAAATTCCAGGCAACCTGTCTAATACTGTATTATGTTATGTAAAAGCCAAAAGGCGTTAATGTTATAAATAAATTATAATTCCTTAGCAATTGGCTGTTCCTGAAGAAGAAAAAGCCAAGGAGATGTTGGACGATCTGACTTCACTTGGAGATATGAATCGTGTGAACGACCTGTTGGAAGACTCGCTATACTATAATAAATACAAAATCCAGAACCGGAGTAGGCTGCAGCTTCCTATTAACAATATGAAAGAAAAGGTATGTACTGATTTACAAATATTTTTCATTCTTCCCTAGCCCGTCGGGTTAATTTGTTCGCTTCTCGGAACAACTCATATAGGTCTCATAGAAATCGTTGTCTCTCTTACTATCATAGTGAGAAATATGATATAAACGGGTGTTAGAAAGAAAGAGAAAACACCACATTACATTCAAATATAAAAGTTAACCACAAAATAAGTCAAATTTAGACCTTTACGAAACCAAAGTTGCAGATCGCAAATTGAAAAAAAATAATTAAATTGTGAATTTTTTATGAATTATTTTTACATAGAACGGCGAAAAAATCAGATGACTATAATGTTTATAATAATATTTGTCTTATAAAATATCTGTTTTTTTTTTTTTCGTTAACATTCATTAGATTTTTGTGAATTTCGGTTACCTCTGTAATTCAGGAACAAATCTTAAATAATGGCCGGTTTCAATTAAATGCTCGGCAATCGGCTATTTGTTAGGATGACGGCTTTAAGTCGTTTTGGCCGGTTCAATAAAAGAAGGAGGTAACGCAAAACGGCATAATACCCCAAAAATAAATCACAATAATACTTTTGACCATGAAAATTTCAAATCATATCAGATGACAATAGTTTTTTTTTTTGTTTACTTGAAGGAAGCAAAAACTTGGTGGTGTGACATATATTTGGACGAGCGGGCAGAGTGAATTTGATTTGTATACAAATGTACAGTTTTGTTCCTAGACTGATGAAATTTTTCACACTTGACCTTCAAAACAAGAAGAAACCCTGTGTAAAGCCCTATGTATACAGTGTTATCTCTCTCTCTCTCTCCGATGGCGCTATAGCCCATATCGAGCTTTGACCTCCCGCAACATTCGCTTCCAACTCCTCCTATCCTCGGCGGCTGACTTCCAGTTTGTTACCTGGAGAAGCTGTGCTGCATCCCCTCTTACCTAGTCTACTTACCTCAGCCTGGGTCTTCCCATTTTTCTCCTTCTATCTGGGTGTCCAGTCATAATTCTTTTTGGGACGCTTGTGTACAGTACTATACCCCCTCTAATATGTTGTCTCCCTCTTTAATATTTCTATTGTTGAAACTGATAATTCGTGCTGGAAGTCCATTATAATAGATTATAATAAAACAAATAAAAAACTTTATTCCACTTAATTTTATTTGTCATTAAATTAAGTGGAATAAAGTTTTTTTATTTGTTTTATTATAATCTATTGACTCCCTCTATTTTACTTGTATGTATCTCTGCCATTGTATTATTTTCCTCTATTTTATGTGTCGGTATTTAACTATAATTATTTGATTATACGAGCCCTGATGAAGCTTGAGCTACACGAAACCCAGTCGGCTGTTAATATATTAAATTTTGTGTATTAAAGTGGTGTATTACAAAATGTGTTTATCGTTTTGTATAAATGATAATAAAGTCTTTATTTGTATTTTGTCCAGATCCTGAGCACTATTGACCAAAGCCCCGTGACTATCATCGAAGGGCCAACTGGCTGTGGCAAGACTACCCAGATCCCGCACTGGATCCTCAAGGACTGCTACGACAAGAGGCAGTACTGTAACATTGTGGTTACCCAGCCGAGGAGAATTGCCGCCATCTCTGTCGCCAAGCGAGTCTGCGAAGAAAATAGCTATGAGATGAGCAGCATCGTTGGTTATCAGGTATTTTAAATGTTGTAATTACAAGATAAACTATTTAACATATGTGGTACTGAATTTTTGATTTTTAAAAAATTGTTTGCAGGAGATGGGTAATCAATTTTTTTGTGCGTATTCGCAGTTGTGTATCAATATTTATGCATTTTTTTGTAATGTCTCTTTTTCTGTAGTCCTTTACAGAGATATTTGTCTTTATTATTAGTACTGGACCGTATCTCAGTATTGTGTTTTTTGATTAAAAGACTTCCCTGAAATCACAGTGACTCTTTATTGTTATTACGCACAATACAAATATGGTTTAAGAGGATTCACGTCCTTATAACTCGCTAGCTAGATTTTGTCTGGCGAGCTCTAGCAAAAGGAATGACTTGCTTCTCTCTGATCGGCTATGTTCGGCACACGTCGTAACCGAGACCATGTGACCCAAGCCTACCATAAATAACAGAACGATGGTAGAACTGATCATAACTAATATTCCGATACATTATAGTTACAAAATTGAAAGATTTTTTTTAAATGATCAATAGTCCTGAAATTATAGCTAACTTAGGTGAAATATAATTTTTCATGCAAATTTGAAAAGAATCATCTTCGGTGAAAAAAACCCCAATGAACAATGGCGTTAACCCTTTTTGCTGGTTTAGGAATAAATACATCCCAAAATACGTAATCGCGTTTATACTTTCATAAAACCAAAAACGTCCCAGAGCGACCTTACATTTCGCTCTCTCGCATCTCTCTTCCTCTCATCCAAACATATGTATTTTTCTTTTAACCAGAAAGATAGGGAAATAATGCTTCTTATTGTCTTTGAAATATGAGAGCTATCTTGCATAGATATTTTACAATCTCGATCCAAAGTGACGATTTGACTTCGGTTAGATGAAACCGAGGGTTCCGGATTGTGAGGTGCGAATATATTGAACCAAACAGACGGGTTAAAATAAAAGTTGTAATAATTTGACGTCGTTAACGATTTGTTGATCACCAAATCGAAAACAATGCCAAATATTCAATTTTTACATTTGCACCGTTCCTGTTAATGCCTCAGTCTCTACACATTTTAGCATAACATCAATTTGTGATTAGTTTTCGAGCTTGATTATTGTTATGCGTATCAGCTGATCACAATTTGATCGAAAGCTAAAACAAGCCCAGAATTGACTTTTGACGTGAACCGTTCAAATGTCAAATTTCAAAATGGTGCTGATCTTTGATTTGATGGTCGTCAAATGTGATGGAGTTTGAATCAGCCCAACCTGATAATAATATGATACTTTTTCTTTTTTTTTCATAATAATATGTTTGTGCTCATTTAAACTTGCCTGACTACATCTAAGTTGCCAAGTTTCCCTGACTTCCTCTATCCTTTCTACTTTCCCTACCCTATTCCTTTCACCTACAAATATTCCTTATGCAATAGTTAATTGCTCTTGGCAGTTGGTGATATTGTTTTCACATTAAAAAAATTAAACATAATATTATTTTGTTGCGTAGGTTGGACTTGATTCGAAGGTTTCAAAGGATACGAGACTGTCTTATGTCACAACTGGAGTGCTTCTACAAAAATTAGGTAGGTTTCCATAATACATGTAATAACATTATTATTTAATTTTTTTAAATGATTTAGTTATAAACAAGTTCTGCTGTGTTTATCATTATTACGAGTGACACCTGTTTCACCTTCTGAAGGCTTATAAAACCGTGGTGAAACCACTCACAGACGATCTATATTATTTCTATATATGCTAAATTATTTACACACAAGTGCTTATCAGTCAGTGGCGGTCCGTGGCTTTTTAGTGAGCTAGAGTGCGAAGATTGAAAAATACTATATTACTAGCTTATGCCTGTTGCAAAGCAACTAACGGGTTAAAACTAACTTGACTTACTAACTTACAGAAAAAAATTATTTCATAGTGCGCGGGTAGGTGCTTAGAAGGAACGTTGTTGTAATTTTTCACAAAAACGACGCTATAAAAATGTATAAATCAGAATTTCTAAGAAACTAAAACTTTGATTTATTGCAGTTAAAAAAATTACAGAAAAATATTATTTCATAGTAAATGGGTAGGTACTTAATAGATACTTTGTTGTAATTTTTCACAAAAACGACGCTATAAAAATGTATAAATCAGAATTTCTAAGAAACTAAAACTTCGATTTATTGCTGTTAACCTTTTCCACGCGATCGTAACAACAGTTGATACGGCAAAAAGCCATGCCTCACACGCGCCCGTATCAGCCCTTGTTACGCCAACTTCGACTGCCAATATCACAGCGCTCCTATGTAACAGTTTTTTTTCCCGCTCACTAGGACATTCGTGTAACTATCACGATGCTGACATCTTCAGGCATATTTCGAAAATAATATTGTATTTCGTAAAGAACATCGATAATCAAGTGAATGTTTCGCCGTGCGTTTGAGTGCCATAGTTCATAATTTAGTCAACAGATGGCGCTAGTAGTCATTCGCTCTTTGCGCATGCGATTCCGATTGATCATATTGGACAAGCGTCGATAACATTTATTGTAGAGATCTCGCGTATTCTAAACGTTTGTTTGTATTGTGAAACTGTGATTTTGACTTTACATAAAAATTTTATTAATTTAAGTGTCATCAGAATTTTATAACATGTCTATTTTGGTTATAAATTAGTTACAAAAGTGCGTGTTTATTTTCGTGTTCTTTTTCATACTGTTTCAAAGTTATTAGGAAACGTTCACAATAAGTTTTTAGTGTTTGAAATTAACTTTAAGAATAAAAATGGCCCATATTTTGGAAGATGATGAAATTGAAAATATACTGCAGATGTTGGATTCTGATTATGAAATGTCCGAGGATGAATTTGTACCTTCGGAAATTTCAGATGCAGAAACTCAAGCTGATGAGTCTCTACGGGAAGAAGCAGAAACTCAAGCTGATGAGTCTGTACGGGAAGAAGTGCTACACTCCTGGGTGTCAGGACCTCATATTCCAATAGTACACGAATTTGATGATTTTCAATCCGGCATTTCTGTACAATTTAACGAAAACTCAACAGAAAGTGATTTTTTTTAACATTTTTTGAATCGCTCCATTATGAATGAAATTGTAAGAGAAATACACAACTACCATAGCTTTGTTCTCAATACAAAGGAATTTGGTGCGAATTCAAGAATTCATAAATGGAAGGACACAAATATTGAAGAAATGTATTTATTTATTGCAATAACCGTGCTAATGACAAGAAACCAACACTTGACTATTGAAGAGTATTGGAGTACAAATATATTTCTTAGTTCGCCTATTTTCGGCCAGATCATGAGTAGAGATCGATATCAACTGTTATTGCAAAATTTACATTTCTGTGACTCAAATTCGCCGTCTACAGATCGTCTTTATAAAATAAGGTTAGTTTTAAATCACACCCGAACACTATTCAAACAGTCTGTAATACCTTATGAAGATCTATGCATAGATGAAAGCATGATTGTTTTCAAGGGTAGGCTTATTTTTAAACAGTATATTCCATCGAAACGACACCGCTTTGGAATCAAAATGTTTGTTTTGTGTGATGTGAAAACTGGATACATTCTTGATTTTATAATTTACTGTGGAGAAGGCACGGAAATAACGGATGAGCAGAGCTTGGGAATAACCGGCGCTGTTGTAACCACACTTATAAATGATTATTTTGGCAAGGGGCACAATTTGTGGTGTGACAATTGGTACACAAGCCCAAAGTTATTCCAGTTTTTGCATTAGGAAAAAACGAATGCCTGTGGGACGGTAAAAAAAAACCGTAAGGAAATGCCCAAATTTAAAAATCTGAAAAAAGGTGAATTTGAGTCAAAAAGCCGCGGTCCCCTTTTAGCATTAAAATGGTGTGATAAAAGGGATGTTCACATGCTAACTACCTTGCACGATGACACATTTAAAGAAACAGGGAAAATAAATCACCGAACTTTTTTTTTTTTTTTTTTTTTTTTTAATTCCTTTATTTTTCCCATATTTTACAATTTATATTTACATATTTGAAAATCATAACAATAATGTGGGAACCCACTAAGGCGCAGCCTGTGCGTGGGTAATATATTTAAAAAAAGTTTTTTTTTTTTTAGTACCTAGAAAAAAACAAACAGGGGTATATAAAGCAAAAACAAAAATTGTTTAAAACATTTTGTACAAAAAGTGTATACAATAGTGTACGGTTAAATAAGTGTAAGTGTAATTAATGATATACATTGTGATAATAGGTGTAAAGTTTGTGAGAAAAGTGATATAAAACTAAATAAATAGAGTTTTTAGAAACATAAAGTGAAATAAATCTAAATAAATAGAGTTTTTACATCTGTATGGTTGAAGTTTTGTTGCAACTTGAATATGTTTTGGTAAACTATTGAAGGTACGAGGTCCAATAAAACTACTGTGAGTTTGCATTTGTTTTGTGTGTGTTTGGGGGGTATAGAATACATTATTATTTCTAATGTTGATTCTGTTTACATTTTTTTCGAATTTGTTTACGTTTTTAAAGATATATTTCATAGTTTGCAGTATAAATAGTTTACGGAGACTGAATAGTTTAGATTCTTTGTATAAAGCATCTGTCGAAAATGTTTTAATTCTATTATACATAACTTTGATAATATAATTTTGAGTTGTTTGTAAAGGTTTTATAAAAGTATCAAGGGCACCACCCCATCCTATTATTCCATACATGAGTGAAGATTGCACCATAGAATAATAAATCATTTTCAATTTGTCAATATTCAATACTTCTTTGAGTCTGTAAAATATGTATGTAAGATATCTCAATTTAGAAACGGTATTATTTATTTGTGAATGCCAATTTAAATTTGTATCAATACATATACCCAAATATTTTATCTTTTCAACTTTTACAATTTCAGAGCAAGATGAGCATATTACTTGATTACAGTTAGTATTATGAATTCTAATTTTAAGGTTATTGGGGGGTTTGTTTTTACTGTTTTTATAAAAAGGTAGGTAAAATGTTTTATTGTTGTTTAGGAAGAGTCTATTACTATTTAGCCATGATGAGACATGTGCAATACATTTTGATGCATTTAAATAAGTTTCAAGCCAGGATTTTCCGTTTACAATTATTACTGTATCATCAGCATAAGATACAATATCACCAGGGATTACAAGATTACATAAATCATTTATATAAATTAAAAACAGGATTGGGCCAAGCACAGTACCCTGTGGTACTCCATTTTTTATCCTCGTTTCAGTACTATAAAAATTCCCTATTTTTGTTTTTTGTTTTCTGTCTTTGAGATAGTTTGTGAGAATTTTTAGTGTATCTTTTTTGAAACCTATTCGATTAATTTTTTTTATAAGTATATTGTGGTTAACCGTATCAAAAGCTTTTCTTAAATCTAAAAATAAAGCTAGGCATTTTTTATTTTTATCAACAGATGTGTACAATTTTTTTGTCAAATCGAATATTGCATCTTCAGTGCTTAGGTTGCTTCTGAAACCATATTGATTTTGGGACAGAATTTTGTTTTGTTCTAGGTGATTCATTACTCTATTTTTGATACATTTTTCAAATATTTTTGAGAGGTTTGAAACTAAGGAAATAGGTCGGTAATTGTCTAATATGTGCGTTTCTCCTGATTTGTGAATTGGAATGATGGTGGAGATTTTAAATTGTTCAGGGAAATGTCCCTCTTTTAGTGATATATTAAAAATATGTAGCAATGGAATTAAAATATTATGTTTTATTTTTTTTAGTGTGTTACCCGATAAACCATCAATTCCTGTAGAATTTGTTGACTTTAGACTATCAATGTGTTTTACAATTTCGTTTATCGTGATAGGTGAAAAATATTCTAAGGAATTTATTGAATCGTAAGTTGAGAGTAAATGCAAAGATGAGTCTACGGGTGTTGTACTATCAATTTTACTAGAAGATTCAAGTACTTGATCTACTACATTTGTGAAGAAGTTGTTAAAGTTTTCTGCAATGGCCGATTTGTCAGTTATACTATTGTTATTTATTTTAATCTCTTTCACATCAGTTGATGCCATTTTTTTTTTGTTCATTATTTCATTAATAATATTCCACGTTTTTTTGGTATCATTTTTTGCGTTATCAATTTGTTCACAATAGTATTTCTTTTTACAACTTCTTATTAACCTATTTAGTAAGTTTCTATACATCAAATACTTTGTTTTCATAAAAGACATTATTCTTACGTTATTTTTTTGACAGGTTTTTTCATAATTTAACATTTCTCTGTAAAGTTTATCTCTGTGTTTAATGGAGACTATTAGTCCTACAGTAATCCAAGGTTTGATTTTTTTATATTTTCGCTTATTAATAACAATTTTGTATGTGCTTTTCGATATATAATCTTGTAGAGTTTTATAAAACAATTCTAATGCTGAATGTGGGTTAGCTGTCGATCGTACATTGTCCCATTTTTCTGAATGGAGTAGATTGTTTAATGTGTCGTAGTTAATATTATTTTTTTCTAGATTACCAGAGTTTTCTTTTAAATTAGTGGTTAAGAGGTTGTGTCCATAAAATGTTGGGTAGTGGTCAGTAATGTTTGTATGTAGAGTTGAAGATGTAGTTTTGACGTGTTTGTGTGTTTTTACAAATATATGATCTAGAGTTGTGGAGTTATTCAAATTTTCTCTTGTTGGAGAGTTTATGTATGACTGATATCCTGCATATGATAAATAATCTAAGTATTCATTTATACAGTTTGTTAACTAAACAACCCATTCACAAGCCCGCCTGTATAATCGATTACAATAAATCTATGGGAACTGTTGACAAAGGCGACATGATGCTGAGCAGTTTATCATGTATGCGAAAGACGATAAAGTGGTATAAAAAAGTCTTTTTTCACATAATTGACCTGTATTTATTGAATGCACTTATTTTGCACACCCAAGTGACAGGTATAAAAAAGCCGTTAGCAGATTTTCATTTGGCGGTTATAATGCAACTTGTTGAGAAATATAAACCACAAGTTACACAAATACCACAGCCTACAACATCAGCCCACCTCAGTCCATTTGGGATTCTGCCTAAACATGCCACTAAGCATATGGCAGGATTGATTCCAGCAACCGACAAATCAAATAAACCGCGCAGACGATGTCGTATATGCCGACTTACAAATAATAAAATGCAATTAACGAGATACATGTGTAAAGAATGCGGTGTGTCGTTATGTATCGAACCCTGTTTTAAAATATACCATACCTCAAAAAAATTGTGACCGGCGTAAACTCCTCTTAAGTGCTTAGATAATTAAAACAATATTTATTATATGACAAAATCTATTCCTTTCGTGTTATTTTTAAGTGTTGAGTTTTAGAACTTGTTTATTCGAATTAATAATAATAAGTGATTGAGGTACCACTTGTGTCTATCAACGCAGTGTCCTGAGTACAAGCACGCGGGTAAATGGCGCCGCCTTTAAGATAACATGGGTATGTTTTTGTATGGAATTTAATGTTTTTGTTTTTATAAACATCTAGGAGTGTTTACAGACGACGATTTGGTTTCAAATTGTAGATAATAATCTCATCTGTTTATATAGTATGATAAATCATGCCATAATATGCTGTAATTGACATAAAATTGGATGGATAGGTATTTGAAAACATGTACCGCGTATGGGTATTGAACAAACGGAGTAGTTCAACGCGGTGAAAAGGTTAAAAAAAACTACAGAAAAAATATTATTTCATAGTAAGCGGGTAGGTACCAACTGCCCTGCAGACATGGTAGGCATCCGCACATCAAAACTCAAAGTTTCATCGCAATCGGATGAATGGTTTAGCAACTCTTAGCGGTTAAACATACAAATATATATAAAGCCGCCCGCAGGGCCTAGAAGCAAAAACCTGTCATACGTCAGTATATAGACACCATCTCAGGCATGCACCCATCAAAACCCAAAGTTTCATCGCAATCGGATGAATGGTTTAGCAACGCTTAGCGGTTAAACATACAAATACATATAAAGCCGGGTGCAGGGCCTAGCAGCAAAAACATGTCATACGTTAGTATATAGACATCATTTTAGGCATGCACACATCAAATCCCCAAAGTTTCATCGCAATTGGATGAACGGTTTAGCAATGCGTAATTTCATGATGCCAGAGCTCCCTGTTGTATACATAAACCGTCGTGGGCTTGCAAACATCAAATCCTCAAATTTTCATCGCAATCGGATGAACGGTTTAGCAATGCGTAATTTCAAGATGCCAGAGCTCTCCATTGTACACAGAAACCATCGCGGGCATGGGCACATCAAATCCCCAAAGTTTCATCGCAATCGGATGAATGGTTTAGCAACGCATAGCGGACATACATACATACTTACAGGCAAATATTTTTTTGATTTTTATGTATATAGAAGATAGCTGGTACCCGGCATGCGTTGCTATACCATTTAATAAAGAAAATGTTTCTACCTGCGTGTCCTTTCTCATTTGTTCCAATCCCCTTCCCCCCCCCCCCCTTTCCTCACCAGCGTCCTCTTCCCCTTTCCACTCCGCCTCCCTCACCTTCCCTCCCCCCACTTCACTCCTACGCTTCTTCGTCTCGTAAACCCCCTTCCGAGTTCCCCTCCCCCCTCCCAGGTTCCCCTCCCCTTCCTGTTTCCCCCCCCCCCCCCCCCCCCCTGCCGCATTACATACACTAATTCCCGGTACATTTAGTTTTCAAATAGCTCGCGCGCCACCTATTAAAATTTTTTTACAAATTTTGTATTGCCAGAACTCACAAGAAGTTTTATACAAACCTTGTACTAAAAATAACGAACACAACAAAAAAAGAATTTTTCAATTTGTTGCAGTCCTTCAGAAGTTATGAGCGTACGTACATTTTCATACAAATTTTATAATTGCAGAACTCACCAGTAGTTTTACTGCTTAAAAAAAAGCGCTATATGAATTTAATACTTTAAAAAAAATATCCCGTTCAACTTCGAGTAATTTCATTGTAAAATTAGAAAACTAATACGTATGCAATATCGTCGGATGATACCGAGTTGTTATGTGCAGATGGGTACCTACCTAAATTCTGAGCGCAGGTTCTTACACATACGTAAAAAAAACTTATTTAGGCTGGGTTGTTTCACAAAATTGAAAATTCTTCAATTTTTTTAAGTCGATTTTAACGTTCTGTAAAAGTTCTGTTCGAATTCTATTCAAGTTCTGTAATAATTTTTGTTTCATGATGCAACTGGCATTAACTGATAAAAAAAAACAGAACTTACACAGAACGTGAAAATGAACTTTAAAAAATTGTTAAATTATTCAGCATCGAGGAAACAACATTACCTTAGTAAATTAAATTGTATTAAAACCTAAATAATTGTGTAACTACCCATTCCGGTAGGTACCGGCGCATTTCCTTACCAAATTCTGGCAATGTTTTTGCTTTTTTCATCATATTTGCAATCCTACCGAAATAAGTAGGTACCTAACCTGAATGAATAACATTTCAATTTGTACTGGCCGATAAATATCTACCCTTTCGAAGTGAATCTATGGGCAGTATGGGAACGTATTTTCTTGTTTTTTTTTGAAAAATTTTATATTCATCAGCGTCCCCTGAACATTTTTACATGGGACGGACACGTAATATTGGTGTTAAAAGATGCGGAATATTTCCGGGTACCGTATTTTTCAAAAACATCTAACCGGGAATCGGTTTTTCGGCGCCAATGTCGTTTTTCGAAAAACAATGACCGAAACCGCTGAGAGATCCGTTTTACATTTGACATCTCGGATAACTGATAACTGACCTGTCACAACATTCTCTCTAGTATTTTCCATTGCATTGAAACTAAGGCCTAATTTGTGGTTTTTTTTTTTTTAATGCGAACCTGTCGGCGAGAAATGTAACCCAGCCGAATTGAGTGATTTTATGAGTGGTTCCAGTTTTCTCCGCAAATTTATATAATTTTTCGCCCTTAAAATGTAGCAGTTCAATTTTATGTGAGTTTCCTGTCTAGTCTATTTTTTTTGTGAAAATCGTGAAGCGAGCGTATTTATTTAAATTCGGACGAAGCTGCCATTTCGAACGGATGAAAATAGAACTACAATAGTATTCGATAGACATTTGATTTTTTCTAATGTGAATAATCCATACTTGTATTCCGCACCGCTAGATGTCTTCCGTAAAGTTTTGGCAAACATATTGATAACAATGAAAAATGTTTCCCCTATCAAAAACGAAACAAAAGCTAGTGGCTGGAAAATAATCGACGCTTCGAAGAATTGTGAACTTTGAAGTGTTCCAAAATGCCATGAAAATGCGTCTTCCAAAATGAAGTGTCAGCCGTCGGGATAATTCCCTTTGAACAAAATTGAACCTTGAGGTGTGCGAAACTCGAGGATCGGAGAGGTCGATTTGGCGTGCCAAAATAATTGAACCTTGAGGTGTGCGAAACTCGAGGATCGGAGAGGTCGTTTTGGCGTGCCAAAATTTTCCTCGAGGCGCCAAGCCAAAGTGAACCTTGAGGTTGGTGAAACGTGAGGGGCGGTGCGGTCGATTTTCGCGTCAAGCGAAAAGTGAGTTTTTTCAAAAACCAAACAATACTATATAGTATTGATGTTGTAGCTGAAAAGGATTTTTTTTTTTTCCAAAATATATATTTTTTTATTAACATTTTCAGGGCCCTTTTAGTTTGGGAAAGCGCTGCATCCACACACTGAAAAATCTTCATACAAAAAATTAAAAAAAAAAAATTATATTTAAAAATCTCACGTCAAGATGTTTGTTCGAGATAAACTCCGAAACTACTTGACCGATTTTGATGAAATTTGACTTACTGTGTATAATTTGGTCCAATTTAAAAGATAGGATAGTTTATCTTGATTATTGAACTCAATATTTATTATTGCGGATTAAATGTTCATTAAATGTTTGTTGTTGGACAATGCTTTGTAATTATTTGTAAGTTCCATAAGTTTCTAACAGATGGCGGTGTGAGTTAATTTATCGACACTTAGTTATCTAGGTTGGGTAACCATCAAGTAGATGGAGTTGTGTGTCATTAGCCAAAGCAACACGTGTCCGGGTCAGCTAGTACATATATTTTCAGCTATAACGACGTCAATAATGTTGTATTTTTCAAACTTATTACTCTAGGTCACTGAAAAGTCACGGACCACCCCTGGTGCATATAATGAAAATCTTTTTTAACAATAGGCCACTTGCATCAAATTTAAAAAAAAAATTCCTGTTTAGGCAAATATTCTAAGACATACTGTATTTTTTTTTTTTAATCGTATTTTTTTAAACCCGGGCGATTTTTTAAAAATTTCAATCCGAAAAATCAGACCATTTTTATAAACCGGAAAGACGGGACATAATTTTATGGGTGCGAAAAAACGATAATTACATAGCCGAAAATCATTTAAAAAAAAAAACGTTTTCCACACGAATAGCAATAAATTGTACGGGGTTCTCTTCGTGACATCTGTAAAAACACCGCCATCTTTATCAAAAAATGAAACCAAAGAATAAATTCGCATAGAACAAACAATAAATCTAGTGAACGTTAAACGCAAATTCAGAAATTTGCCGGAAATCGAAGTGTTGCCATATAAAAAAAAAATAATCAGTATGGAATATTACAAAATAAAGGGAACATAATCGGAGACGGGACATTTTCATGTAGTGACGTCACGAGCTCAAATAATGTATTTATTTATTTAAAAATAAAAAAAACTATACATTTCTAAAAATTTTTACTAACATTTTCGTAATCTAAGAAAAAAGTAAAAAAATCTATCCACACGATTTTTTCCAAGTCGTTATGAAATCCATGCAAGTGGCCTATTGCTTTTATTTTTATTACCAATTGATTTCTGAGTAAATTGTTTGAAATTATTAACGGTTATTATCATGTAAGGTCTCCCTACCAGGGGGCCTAGTCTCTATCTTTTATTAACGTCTGTTAGCGCGATAATTACGTCACTAACACGTATTTTGACCGTTACGCTAATTTTGGTAGTCTCTATCAAGAACCTTAACAGATTTTAAATTTGCTGTTAAGCAAAGTTAAGCTAATGGGCGACGCCTGTGGACGCCCTTGTATTTTGACAGTTCTCGTTGATTTTGGTAGTCCGTAAGTCGGAAAGTCAGTTTACTAACGTTGAATTTCACGTTAAGCTATCGGGGTCGATCGGCCTACCGATTAGTGGCGATTAGTTAACAGGGAACATTTAGATGTGTCAAATTGCCGAAAGACATACTTTTCAAAGTTGATTAATTCGAATTTTGTTCTTTAAAAGGTACCTAAGTGACATAATGTACGGTGAATTAAAAGATATGTCAACTGAAATATTTACCTAGCCTCCGAACTTTTAGGCACTTTCAACAATTACTACAAGAAACAACGGGTAAAGTTCAAAAATAGGTTATTAGTTTGAGTTATTTAAGTAATTTGTGCGAAACTTTCGAAAACGTCAAATGCAGCGAAGAGATCGTTTTATTGAGGAAATTTTCACTAATAAAAATAGATTTTTGATTCAAATTTTACCTCTCCCGACGTAAATAGTTGCTTATTGTATGTTTACTATAATAATATGCACCAAATAGGTACGTGTCTATTGCAATCTTATTGATAATTTGTGTATTTATGTAGGTACGTTAGCCACAGCCAAAATATACAAGTGTCATGTGATTATTTGTATATTATATTATTTTATATTATTTTATTATTATTATTATTTTATTATTATTATTTTTAAATTTTACGGTGCTCCAGATTTTATGTCCGGGTTGAATCTTTCCCAAATGAAAGACTAAACCCTTCCACACACTTTTCCACAAATGAATATCTAGTAAATGAACGCAATGTAAGTGCACTATATAAGAATAAAACAATACAAGAACAATACGTCAATCCACCAGAAACATAATGGGAAAATATTTCACCGACTCCAGATATTTTCATATCAGAGGGTTCGGCTCTGATGAAATCCTAACTGGTCCGATAAATCCTACTGATCCCTCAATATAAATATTTAAAAAATCTTTCGTAATCCTACATGTATTTAAAATGACCGACTTTTGCATTTTTATGTACAAATTTTTTGACAAATCTAATACGTAAATAATTTTATTATTATTATTATTATTATTATTATTATTATTACAACGCTAATCGATCTCGACTATGTGTTTCTTCAAGAAAAAAACATTTACGAACACTATCGTCTCGCAGTGCTCTAAATTGACAAGTGTCGTGTTATTATTGAACATCTATCCATAATATTTAAGAAATATCCATTTAAATAAAATTAATTAAATATCCATTTGTCATGTGATTATTTGTATATTATATTATTTTATATTATTTTATATTATATTATTTTATTATTATTTACGGTGCTCCAGATTTTATGTCCGGGTTGAATCTTTCCCAAATGAAAGACTAAACCCTTCCACACACTTTTCCACAAATGAATATCTAGTAAATGAACGCAATGTAAGTGCACTATATAAGAATAAAACAATACAAGAACAATACGTCAATCCACCAGAAACATAATGGGAAAATATTTCACCGACTCCAGATATTTTCATATCAGAGGGTTCGGCTCTGATGAAATCCTAACTGGTCCGATAAATCCTACTGATCCCTCAATATAAATATTTAAAAAATCTTTCGTAATCCTACATGTATTTAAAATGACCGACTTTTGCATTTTTATGTACAAATTTTTTGACAAATCTAATACGCCTAAATTTTGAATGAGAGAGCTAGGTATAATGCCAGTAGCCGAAATAACAAATGGTAATATTTTTATAGTCTGAGAATGCCAAATTCTTTTAATTTCATTTCCTAAATCTGTATATTTTCTTATTTTTTCAGAAACAGTTTTCTGAATATTACAAGAATTTGGAATAGCGACATCAATGATATAAGTTATTTTCTTAATTTTGTCATGTAAAACTATATCGGGTCTATTATGACTAATTGTTCTGTCTGTCAGAATAGTTTTATCATAATAAATTTTATAAAATTCATTTTCTAAAAATGAATTTTGTTCATATTCATAATATGGTACATTACGGCAGTCAATCAAGTTATGTTTAATTACCAAACTTTGGTGAATTATTTTTAAAACTTGATTGTGCCTAAATGTATACTCGGACGGCGCTAATACAGAACATCCCGATATAATATGTTCTATAGTTTCCGGAAAAGCCAAACATTTTCTACATAAATCATCAATTTGATTTGCATCTTTGATGATATGCTTCCTATAATTTTTAGTATTAATGACTCTATCTTGTATGGCAAGCATAAAGCCTTCTATTTCTGCGCTCAACTCTTTATTATTATTATTATTATTATTACAACGCTAATCGATCTCGACTATGTGTTTCTTCAAGAAAAAAACATTTACGAACACTATCGTCTCGCAGTGCTCTAAATTGACAAGTGTCGTGTTATTATTGAACATCTATCCATAATATTTAAGAAATATCCATTTACAAACCTCTTTCATGTACAATTTGACTATACATAATAAAAAAACCTGCCGCATCCATTTCTGCATTTTTACTCAATAACAACACATAAAATAGTTGGTAATCTGATTTATTCAAGCATTGACACAGTCATAGTACTGCAAGTAACACACCTCTGCAGTTAATATGACAATTTAAATCACCTCGTAGGTAATTTATGACACGTGTAATATTTTATTTATTCAACAGCACACATCAAACACTTGACATTATGTCTCTCACTAATCATACAACATAATACAAGACAAATAATCACTTCACGAACAGACACTTTTACAAAATTCAATACACCAAATGTCATCGCTGTTGTTTTTATATACATTTCCTGTCACTGTGTCTCAATTTAATCCATTCCTGCCTGCTTTCCTTCATCTGCATTGTCTACTCATATCTGCAACAGTACAATACACAAGCAATTAGTATATTTACGCTTTAAAATGACTTTTATATCATTATCTCTGACGCAAACATTATTTAAAAACACCTAGAAATCTTGTAGCGAAACTCTATCAAAGTTCACCACCTTAAACAGTATCATTTTAATCTATCAAAGTTCACAACCTTTTTGGAAGCAGTTAATAAAATAATTACATATTTTGTCTAATTAATTCAATATATTATCTATGTGTCCAATAATTATTCACACAGTATAATATACCTACATATCTTTAAAATAGGTACACACCATCACTGTTGAATTATTTTCCTCCGGGTGGCATCATAGTATAGATTGCGTCACTTCTGTGTTGCCTTTGGTCCTGTACCTGCAATTAAACTTGATATTATATTATCTGTCTACATATCGGTGTAACAACCACTAATTTAATTTACACACGTTTATTTTGCAAAACTTTATATTTAATCGGGAAACAATTCTGTCGTCTTGTCTTCCCACGTTGTTTCATTCCCGTCTTGTGAATGCATTTTCATTTTGCAACAACAGACAATACGTGTCCATTATTCACTTCATATTTATATAATAGTACTATATCTTTTCCCTCTGAGTGGCATTGAAATTGATCTGAAACAAATGTACAAATGTAGCACAGATTATGGAAACCACACTTCATTTCAGCAATTACTACAAGAAAACAACTATTTACGTATACAAAATAGGTTATTAGGTTCCTAGATTAGGTAAATTAAGTAATTCATGCGTTTTTAGTTTGATACGAAACTTCGCAAATGTCAATAGGTCATTTTTAACTTTGAATGAAAATCGTATTTTAAATGCAAATTTTTCCGTTTATCACGACTGAAACCGATGTTTCTTGTGGTAATTATGTTTGAAATTAGTTTACTTTTCAAAATGTATGCATATTTAAAGTGTAGCGGCATTTGGCGGTGTTTTCACAGTTTACCCATTTGAGTATGTTGCGACCAAAGTGAATTTGAGGTTATAATGTCCTTTTATATTAATTACTTTTTGGAAAGCTCACGATATCTTACAAAATATAGTTATTAATGTAAACAAATACAAAACAAAAGTAATAAATAATTACATAACTTACGGTCATCGTTGTTTCTTTTAAAATAGGTAAACTTGAAACTTCAAAAGCGAAAACCATTGAATCTCTGACAATCTGTCAGAAATAATTCATAGACAATTTACATTTGTGCATAGAGTTTGACATTACGCTATCGGTCCGACGCCTCGCGACGCTAAAATAAACTAAATCTTAACAGAAAAGTTACGGACTACCAATTTTAGCAAGTTGCGACAACTTTTCCCTAATCACCATGTTAAGCTTAACAGACTGTTAGTTAACGTAAAAGATAGGGACTAGGCCCCCAGGCGCGGCCCGTCCTAAAGTGCACTAGTGCGCCGAACCGCCAACAAAATTGAACAACATTTTGCAGCTCATCGTATTCCTACATAATATTTTTAATTATAAAATTGCGCAAAATTTTTTTTATGTTAAAAAATTGGCTACCTATCTCAATGTACATGAATTTGGTAGAGAATAGTTATCGGGGCCTAAAGCATTGCTTCCCGCACGCACTTTATATCGGCCAGGAACCGAGTTACATACTATTCCGCCGCTGCGCGCTTTAGTGATGCGAGAATTATCATTTGTATGAAGTCCCCAGCAACATATTCAGACCGTCAAAACAGGCAATTGTAGCGAAAAAATGCCGGCTGCCCGTGCGGCGTGCGGATGACGGAAATGCCCAAAGGTCTAAAGATTTCCGAAGAAATGGTTCCCGCGAAATGACTATTCTTACGTCGGGTTTGAATAAGATAGTAATTGTATTTTGGTCTTGTAAAATGTAACGATGAGTCAACGGGTTAGCGGGTGCGATATTATCTTGATTGAGAGGGAACCGATTTGACATTGTTATTATTAGTTTTTAATGTTTGTGTGAATTTTTGTCACATATTGCAAAATTCACTCGGTAAACCCCGTGCTACAAAGTACAAAGAGAAACGTTTACTGTGTGTTGTTATTGCGTTATTATTCATTTTGTAGGCGGCTGGCGGTGGCAAAACAAAGATACCAGAGCCGCTTATTGTTAAAGGCGAAACAATTAAGTTATAATTATTTAACCGGTTAAATTTATTTTATGGGGCCAACAGTCTTAGCTATAATAGATAAAAGATCATTTGGTTTTGGCCTATTTCAGCATATCGCTCGCCATACATTTTGCCTCCGTCAGCCGCCTACTAAATCGTTACATTATAGAAATATTCTGATATCGCTGTTTATAGAAATAAATTTCCTTGCCTTTTTAAAATTAGTGATTTATAATAAATGTAGACTCTATTAAAAATATATGAACCATGAAAATAAAAGCAGAATTATAGCAAATGGCCCGCCAAAACTACATTTAATTATGTATCAACCAAGATAGCAAATCCGCAAAGAATACTTTGAAATGGATACTTTGTATAGCGCCGTTTTTTTGTGAATAATCACCTCAAGGGCACTGTACGGGCTATGAGTTACTAGGCTCTGTCTAATTTTATTTTTATTTATTTACTTACCTACTTTTGTTTTACGTTTTTGATGAATTACTCGGTGAACCAGTTAAAATTTAAGGCACCGGCCGCGCCTGGTCCCTACTTATAAGTGTTACATTATTCTATTGTTTTGAGTAATAATAATTATACATCAAAATTTGTTTAAAAATAAACCATTTAAAAAATATATATGTATAATAATGTAATTAAAATACAAAACTTATAATTTAAACCCAATATTTATTTTACACAAATTGGAATTTTTTAAAAATTGTAATCAATTTATTAACCCGGCGTCATTGAGGTAGGGTCAATATGACCCTGCACGTTTTGTATACGAAAAATTTCATAAAAATAATTGCCGCACACAACCGTCTGTCTCAGTAGCTGCAGCTAAGTATCACCCCTCCCCTTCGTGTACCTCACTTTAGTCGTCCATTGCCCACGCAAGGAGCAACACGTGTGTAAAACTGTGACCGGGTAATTATGACCCAGCTCAACGGCGACGTTGCTGCTTTGTGCCATATAGATCTCATAGATCTTTCAGACACACTTGTATGAAAAAAGTCACCTTGAGTGAAATCAAAGATTTTATTGGATTACTGTACGTAGCTCGATTCCATCATTCTGTAAGAGACTGAATTTAAATGATTTATGGACGTCTGATGGCACTGGTGTGGATATTTTTCGTCTTACTATGTCACAGCAGCGTTTCCATTTCATAAATAATTACAAATCTGTCTTTTCCTTGATGATAAATCTACACGCAAATTCATTTATTAACCAATGTGTTTTATTGCTGCTACTGATTATATAAACAGTTTTAAATTAAAAATTATTTTATACAACGCAAAATAGTAACAATTGTAACAGGGTCATAATGACCCACCTCAATGTTAGTGTAACTTTTTTCCACAATGACGCCGGGTTAAATATTTACATTATGTGTTGTTATTTAACACTAACTTCTTTTAACTGAAGGGAATTTGAATCTTGGCCATTTGAGTTTTTAGTATGTTTTATGGAATTGGTGTATAATGTTTTAGTTGGATCCCGCAACATGGATAATCTGACCCATGTGATCCTCGATGAGGTCCATGAAAGAGACCAGGATATGGACTTCTTGTTCATAGTTGTCAAGAAACTAAGAACTGCAAACGTTAAGGTAACACACCACTAATATTAAAACAATTAAATGTACAATGCTGTTTCATTAATCCGCCATCTCACAAACCAATTAGTGATAGCATGCATACATACAATATAGGCTAAAAATTAAAACAGACATATTTCGTAGAAACAGTTTTTATTATTAACCCCTCAGGCTAATTTGTTACAACAGAAAACGGGGGATCCGGGTCCCCCGGTTAATTTTTTAAAATTATGTGCTTGAAAACAATGAAAACTCGTTTCTACGCTGTATTGGCACCTATAAAGAAGAATAAATTCAGATAGGTTTTTATACGAATATTATGATTTTCGACTTTTGTTGACTTTATTATTTATTGAAATAAGAAATTCACGGTATTTTTAGGATTACACAACACTACTAAACACATGCTGTAGAACTGCCAATAATTATAACGGAGTTCAAAATAAAGGGCAGGATTTTATTCACACAAAAGCATTAATGAATTATGTCAGAATTATTTGTGTAGTAAAAATGGATTTTAGGGATTCAAAAAATAATACAGGTGTTGGACATGTTCTACTTTTGGAAAATGTAATTTTTTTTTTAAATGTAAACAAACATTACCAAGAACACAAAATAACTCCAACAAGACATTAACTTTTTTGTACGTTTTGTGGGGCCCCTTCGGGGCCCCCTCGCCCCGGGGGAGTTCAAAATAAAGGGCAGGATTTTATTCACACAAAAGCATTAATGAATTATGTCAAAATTATTTGTGTAGTAAAAATGGATTTTAGGGATTCAAAAAATAATACAGTTGTTGGACATGTTCTACTTTTGGAAAATGTAATTTTTTTTTAAAAAATGTAAACAAACATTACCAAGAACACAAAATAATACCAACAAGACATAAACTTTTTTGTACGTTTTGTGGGGCCCCTTCGGGGCCCCCTCGCGCCGGGGGCCCTCCGAGATCGCGGACCAGCGGACCTGGCCAGTCCAGGTCTGAACTTAAAATTTAACTGAAATGTCCTAAAACATTAATAATGAACCCTGGTGACTGTTAAGTGATCAGCTTGTTATGAAAATATTTAACATGTTCATAACAATTGTAATCAGGTACTGATTACTAATATTAGTATTGTCTATGGTTTTTTTGACAGCCATATATTGGTGCAAATAGGCAGGAAGCGTTTTATTCTTGCCTGGCTTTTCACTTCCCCACAGAGCCTGATTGGGCACGGACCCTGTGGGAACGTCACTAGTGCCAAGTTTCTTGTCTTTGTAAATCTTAAAGTCGAGCGGAGCAAATGCTCTTTTAAAAATTAATCCAGGCATCCGATCCTGGAAGTTACCGGATAATGCGTTCGTGACCGAATCGGAAATAAATACGCGGAATGTGTGCATTAAAATCGTACCCGAAAAGTGATACGCGTGTCAGTGTTCACGGTGGAAAAAGGTTTCCGTTGGGTTGGAATCCACGCGTTCGGGCGTAATCCTCGCTCGCTTGGTCTTGATTGCTGTCGGGAGCGAGCAGTATTAATTACGTATTCGGATGGAATCGGTATTTGTAGGCAAAACCGCCTTTTACCCAGTTTATCTCGCACGCCGTGGAGGTTGTGCTAACTCACGTATGGAAGGCTACCGGAGGTAATCCACGAGGTCCCGGTAGATTCTTGGCTGAAAACTGTACGAGAGACAGGCTGGCAGGCTGGATGCCGCTCTGGAGCAGTCGTGGAACCCTGGAGGAAGGCGTCCCCTTCCATCGGCAGTATCATAGTTAGATAGATTAGGTATAGTTAAACGGTCAATGATGGGGGTAAGTTTCCAATTCCTGCCTGTTTTTGTAATGCACTTATATTGAAATAGATTTTAACTGTGTTATCAGAAGATCTTGCCTTTCATTGATTCATGCAGATGTATTTGTGAATAAGCACCTCATGCCCATCCCTGAAGATGGGAATCCATGCCTACCCGCTAGTCAGCATACCTTGTCTCCGGCAAGGTTTGGCGTCCGAGTTCCCGTCGGGAACAAAGCTGACCACGGTGATGGCCATTATAATTATTATTTAATGTACCTACCTATAATCATGCACCCACTTAACAAGCGGTGTTTTAAGGCATCTACCCTCACTAAGTAGGAATAAAACACATCAATAGCCCTTATCGGATAACCCTACTACCGCTGCCGCTAAACAGCGTATCAAGCTGTAGCAAGCAAGACGGCGGTATAGTAAATGAGTGTACAAGAATAAAATAACTCAACTAGGGATTGCAATCCCGCAAAACGGGTTGACGCATTTCCGCGGGATCCCGCTGCTTTTATTAATCTGCTGGATCCCACGCCTTTAAAGCGCGGATCCCGCAAACTAAAAATTTGGCGCTAAAACTTTCGTGTAAATTGAGAGTAGCACGAGCGCGACGTTGTCGTTCAGCACAGCGCGCCGCGCCGGCGACTAGCGGACGGTTGGCGGGCTGTCCTGGCTCCGGATGGTATCAGAGGAGAGTACCTGACACTCACCTATGAATATATACTGACGGTTCAGCCTACTAGCGTAGAAGCCGAGAGAGCATTTTCAGCATCAGGATATATTTGCGGTTCACTCAGAAGCAGGCTCGGAGATGATACAATAAATGCCATTTGCTTCTTAACCTCTATAAAGCCAGGCGTATTTGGAAAAAAAACCCGCGAAATTAGCTTTTTCGCACTCCGGAAACAAATCGTAAAAAAATATATTTATACGAAAATGAACTGATTTTTTTATTTCTACACAAACCTGAATAGACACCCTACGTGAAAAAAAACAATCCAAGGGTGTTTTCGAACAAGTTATGACATTGGTACATCTTTGAAAGTGTAAAATATTTACGTTTTCCAAGTTTACACTGGGTTACCCATACAAAATGACAGTTGAAGTGACGCCGAGGTCGCCAAGATAATTTTTGTAATTTATTCCGAGAGGCTAGGCGCTATGCAGCTTTTTGTTACGTCAAGACCGAGAATGGCCCAAACCATTCAGACCTTGTTCTTCATACAATTTCTTTATGCATAAGGGTCAAAATCGCATCCAAAAAAGTTTTTTTTTTTGATTTCTACCGCGGCCATATATGGCCTACCTGCGATAGCGAGGTTAAGAGCTTATTTTCAAAAGTTATCACCATAGGTGGATATCACAGTAATAGCATCTAAGGGAAAGTTGTGATCTAATTATTAGTCATTATATGAATAAGACTGAATTAAAAATATAAAACTGTTGTTAGGAGTAAGGGTAAAATTAAACAAAACTATTAAACTATGCCAAACATTTAAAGATTAATCTAAGAAAACAGATTACTAATTACTTACACTTAATTAATAGATAATAAATAATTTCTGTTGTTTAATGTAAGAAATGTTTAATAAAAGTTTATTTTTACACAAAAATCTGTAGTTTCAATTTGATTTTATAACACAACTTTAAAGATGCGGGTTCCCGCATGATCCCGCGCAGGATTGAGTAATCCCGTATATCAATCCCGCGCAGGATTGAGTAATCCCGTATATCAATCCCGCGGGATTGCAATCCCTAAACTCAACCTGTTGGTGTACAAAGCGACAAGTTAATGCACGCGGCGGACTACTGAATTTGACATACGAATGCTAGTGAATCACAGAGCTTGATTTTGTGCTTACAACTGTAGTAGTAAAAATAATGGAAGATTATAAAGGTAGAAACATACTAGGCCCACGCAACGCGACGCGACGCTACGCAAAGTTCCTGTCCATGTTCACACTGGCCATACACTAGCCATACGCGTCGCTGTGACCACGTGACAATAGGTCTCTGGTGCGCCGGCGCGTTTGATTTGACACATTTGACGTTTATTTTGTTATGTTTATGTGATTCTTTTCTCAGCAGACGACAGCTTTGCCATGTCTTCTAAAAGCAAATTTGAAGATGATTTGCTACGATTATTATTATTAAATCAATATTCTATTAATAATATAAAAAGAAAAACAAAAAAGTGAGAAGTATTTGGGTCCACAACATTAACAAACGAAGACAAATGTTTGGAGAGTTCCATACTTTAGTAAAAGATCTATAATCTGATACGGACGATTCTTCATATACTTCCGTATGAGTAAAGTGGTATTTGAAGAGCTTCACAGCATAATTGAATATGATATAAAAAAAGAAAACACACGTCTTCGAAAGTCAATTTGGACTAGAGAAAGACATTCATTATAGGGGTGAAATATTGAAATTAGTTATTTATTATATAATCGTATAGCAGAATCTCTATAATTCTGAGATTTGATATTATAAATAACTTCGTGCTCAGTTTCAATGAACTGTTTGTCACCCATTTTTTAATAATAAACGATAATAAATGTCAAAAAAACAACCACAGATATAGCGAAACGCGTTATGCTTAGATAACACCAAAAAGATGTGAAATCATCTCATAGTAGGTGTGACCATACCCCCTCCACCTTCCACACGGCCCACGCCGATCTGGCTGTGGCAGATCCGCGTCGCGTAGGGCACCTCGGTTTGCATTGCGTGAGGCTAGTGTGATTCTAAAGCACCCGTTTCCATAGAAAATGTATGGAAGATAAGTAGTCCAGATATGGAAATGGTGACATCAACCTACGTAGCGTCGCGTGGGCTAAGTGTGTTCCTGCCTTAATACTTGTAGTGGAATAATTGAGTACTGTACCTTATTTTTATAAAAGCAGTTTTTGAAATCACCAATCAGTCAGTTCAATAGGTATTGTAAGATAGGCGAGGTGATTGTTTGCTGTTTGTAGCAATACTTCATCCTCGTTCTGTGCTGCACCAGAACATCTTTTCTGCCACATGGTATCCTGAACAGGTCATGGCAGATTGCCATCTTTAATGCACAGAAGACTGTTTCTCCAGTATTAAAAATATATTCAAAACAAATACTAACTTTCCTTTACAAGAACTTAAACACATTTAACACTTCACAAAATTCTTGCAATACTAGAACAAGACATGCACACCAACTACAAATACCAAAAACAAACACATCCTTTGGACAAAAACACTACAGATACCAGGCTATAAAACTATACAATTCTCTTCCAACACAATATAAAACAACTAATATTATTGAATACAAAAAAAAAACATAAGGAACTGGCTACAATCCTTTTAACTTTTAATTTATAATTTTGTCGAATTGAAGTCGATTTTATATTTTAATTTTTATTGTTTCTCTTTTTTTATATTAACTAAGACCACTGTTTGTTTTGTTTTGTTTTACTACTTACAATTCAAAATGTCCTCTACAATACAGGTGAACTCCTAGTGTGGAGGACAATATACTATACCTGTGTGATGTAAATTTACTAAGAATAAATTAAAAAAATGAAATAAAGTAGAATCGGCTCAGAATTGATGGAACGAGCACTGATATCTGGCTTTTCTCCTGCATTTAATCTGACCTGCATGATTAAATCCCTTTCTACGGCAACCACCTTGACCCACCTCACAACGCTGCCCAGCCGAGTGGCCGTTATTATCAGCCGTTCTCCTGTCATTTGAATGCATCTTTCAAAAATAATCCTCATTTTTTCTTTCAGATTGTTTTGATGTCAGCTACGTTTGACTTAGACAGTTTCGCTAATTACTTCAGATTTTCGTCGTATGATGGACTACAAACGCCTCCTATATTAAAAATTGACAGTCCTCGGATGTATGAAATCAAAATTTTCTACCTAAATACTCTATCTATCCTGGGCAAAGTGAGTAGTACATTGATTTATAATGTAATAATTGTAAAATGAAGTACATAATAGAGTTGTAAAATTTAATATATAATATACAGTTTGTCAAATAAGAGTAGAAAATAAATGAGGGCGCCATCGTTGCCCAAATGGAAATACTAAAAATATAACCATGGTGTTAATCTAAAGCTGTGTAACCTACATTTTTATTAAAAATTAAAAAAAGGCACTAAAGTAAAAAAAAATATTTTTTCATTGCTATATGTATAGATGCCCACTGATCTCAAAATTAGAATTGCATTTAGGTATATTATTATTATAAATTTGCAATTTTGTGTTAACATAATGAAGAATAACGATATTATAATAAAATATAAAGCACACTTTAGAAATTGCTCACATTTATTTAATACTAGCTTAAGTACCTAGCGTTGCCCGGGCTTTAGATCATGCCTCTAATTTTAGATCTGAATATTTTTATTTATTTATTGTTTCTTCACAATTGAAATATATTGTTTAGCAAATAATTATTAACCCCACTAGGGCTCGCCTGTATCGGGGTTAATAATTTCACAATTTAATAAAGTAACGCACAAAAATATCAGTCATTATCAAACAGTTAAGTAAATGCAAATTAATAAAATTTAAAATAACAATGATAAATGGAGAAAAACTGTAGAAAAAAAAATTTAGCAACAAAGTGTTGAGAGATCAAACAAAATGTTAATATTCATTGTCTCAATAGTTGTGTCATATCATTTTCAATAATAAATAAGATAACAAATAGAATATACCTTTACGGTTTACAAAAAAATAAAATTAAAAAGATAAGATAATTTAAAACCAATGTTAAATGGAGAAAAACTGTGAGAAAAACTGTAGTGTAGTGTAGTAAAAAAGTGTTGAGAAATCTAACAGAATGTTATTATTCATTGTGTCTTAGTTATTACCGTTTTCAATGATAGATAAGATAACAAAAAAGAATGTACCTTTACGGTTTAGAAAAAAAAAAAAATAATAATAATATATTTAACTTATTCAGATCTAATAGTAGTAAGACTAAACTCACCATTAATAATTCTTCCTTTCCACCTACTGTTAAATTCAAATCTATGTTAAATTAAATGAAAACCAATCACTTTGTAAAACACAATTTAATCAAATTTATGTCATTTAGTAGGTACCTTCACAATTGTGCTTATTCGATTTTTTTTTTTTTTTTAAGAACAAAAAAATGTTTTTTTAAATGTGTATACAGTGTTTTGAATGTTCAGTGTCATTGCACTTTAAAGAATATTTGACAGATAAATTGGTGTTGCCAGCCTAAAAATTTCTTAGTTCCATTTTATTTATTTTCTACTCTTATTTGACAGACTCTACTGGTAATCACAATTACAATTTTATTGTAGACTAGCTGGGTTACCCGGCTTCGCTCAGGACAATAAGATAGTGTTCTGGAATGTTGCACAATGATGTTCCCGATTCCCTATTCCTGATCATTCCACGACATACTCCGCCACTCTTTCCACAACTTTCTACAGCTTTATGGAACCTTCTAGAACTTTCCGGAAGACTGTTCTAGAAATTTCAAGAGGGCGAAACTTTCATCCCTTATATCTTTAAAAGCACGCCCTTTAGGTAAAAATGGATACCCTTATTCCCTAGGGGGGATAGAGATCTACCACACCATATAACTCCCTTGATCGAACCGGGACTCGTTTCTGAGTTTTTGCGAGCTGCACGTTTTTTTGGACTTTCTTTTATAATAAATGCCATATTCAAATAAATAAAATTTACTCCTTACATGTCCTTTCCCGTGCGTTCCTCTCCAGCGTTCCACTTCCACCTTCCCCACCACCGCTCTCTCCCCCGTCCCACCAACCCCCCTGGCACTGCATTTCTTGACTCCTCTCCCGCCCGGCCTGTAGACGAAACTTTTTTCTAATACTAACAATTTTAAACTCGTGATATCTTTCTAATTAAATATCCGAATTGAAAAATTCAATAAGTTAAATAAAGGTATTGAAGCTGTCTTGAGTGTGAAGTAATTTATTTTGATAAGGATTAAAACCAAGATACAAATAAAGAGCCTTTTTAAGCGGCGACATTTTAGTTAAATTTTAAAAATAAAAGAATACTTATTGTGGCATAACCATAATAGTTAGACATATGCTGTCGCGACTTTTTTTGTAAATAATGATGTGTTCTATAAAGTCGTAGTACATTATTTTATTCTATCATCAATAGTTTTCGCAGCGCACGCGATTTAAAGAATATTTTTGGTAATTTTTTTACATCCTGGGTTACATTATTGAAGTTTTAGTAAGTATGCCTATTTTTTTTTTAAAATATAATATAGCCTATGTCACCCAGGGATAGTGTAGCTTCCCAACAGCGAAAGAATTTTTCAAATCGGTTCAGTAGTTTCGGAGCCTATTCGATGCAAACAAACACACAAACAAACAAACAAATATTACCTCTTTATATAGTGTAGTAGATAATGTAATATTAATTTAAGTGCATTTTATGATTGTAAAATGAAGCACATAATATTATTGGAAAATGAAGTACATAATATAAATTTTTTAAAGTGAAGTACGCATTAGAATGGTTCCATGACAACTCGGAAACATGCAATTTCAACCCCCTTTTGAAAAGTCATTAAAAGTTACGAACATTTTTTTTTGAAAAATAGTAAAAATGAAACTACATAATTAGACATGATCTAAAGTCCGGGCAACGCTAGATTCTTAAGCTAGTATTAATTAAATCTGAGCGATTTCTGAACTGCGCTTTATATTTTAAAACAATATCGTTATTCTTCTTTATGTTAACACAAAATTGCAAGGGTATAATAATAATAATAAACCTGTAAGAAGATATCTGTATTGCAATGAAAAAATATTTTGTTCATTTTAATGCCTTTTTAATTTTTTAATAAAAATCTAGGTTACACAACTTTACGTTTTCACCATGAGTTTTTTTTTTAGTATTGCCATTTGAACAACAGTGGCGCCCTCCTATGTTTTCTACTCTTATTTGACAAACTGTAGTTAATTTTTTTTTCATCACTTTTAATTACTTCTCAAATAGGGTGTTGAAGTTGCATGATTCTGAGTTGTCCAGTCAGCAATATAGTAATTGTAAAATGAAGTACATAAAATAAAATACGAAGTACATAATACATATTATTGGAAGATGAAGTACATAATATAATTATGGTAAAATGAAGTAATGGAATGATAAAAATAAGTGGAAATAGATTTATATGCTGTGATCATTTGATAATATTAAAATTGAATGTTCTTATTCCAGCTTCCAGAAATAGAATACGCCGAGCCGGGAATATCGAAAGACATGAATATTTTCACTTTGAAGATATTGAATGCATTTGAGTTCATCGATTCTCAAGAAGAAAAAAACCCTGATGGAACCAGTGCGAATTATATGCCATCTGTTCTTATTTTCCTTCCTGGCATATTTGAGATTGAAGAATTGTACAAAATACTCACTAATCAGAGATTGCGGTGGGTTCATTTTTTGTTTTTATTTATTTGTTAAATTCATTTGATCTTATTTGACAATTCTAGATTGGTTTTTAAGATTTTTTTTCTGCGGTCGTTTCCTGATTGCTGAAGATCGTGACCACCATTCCAATTTCTCTGTTGAACTAGGCTCCTCTACTCTTCGTGGTCCTTTGTTGCATGGAGAGCTGCAGACACCGACATTCCCAATGCCTGTGATTAAATTAAAATTATTAAATTGCAGTGCGGAAGTGAACCCCGAATGGTGCCACTGCAAATGGTGGATAGTGCCACTGCACTCCACCATCACCTCCGAGGAGCAGCAGCAGGTATTCAAGCCTACTCCGCCCGGGCACAGGAAGATCATATTGGCCACCAACATTGCTGAGAGCTCCATCACTGTACCTGACATTAAATACGGTAAACAACCAAATCACTTCTTCATCACAAACCTTCTGGCATACAGCTTTAGACTTAGGCTCCTCTTATCCATTCAATGTCTGCAGTTCATTTGAGGTTGTCAACCCGTTTTACCCGTCAACCCCTGCTGCTCTTTCCCTTACAAGGAGACTATCAACATCCAAAAATATTCTCCATTGTCTGCGGTCTCACGCCACTGGTCCCCAGTTTTCCGTTCTTCCCGTCCTACCCCAATTCTCCTCCACACAATCTAGCCAACTCTTCCTCAGTCTGCCTCTGGGTCGTTTTCACTGGGGCATCATCATACGATATTGTAATTTCAAATTCATCTGTTAAAGTCATCTGTTAGTCTTGTCACGTGCCCACGATAGTCTCATTTGAAATTGGAGTTTATATTGTCGGTAATCTTTGTCTTGCTCCTCATCCCCTCATAGATACCTAGCATTGCTCTTTCCGTTCTGGTTCTGGCTAACTCACACCTAACCTTTCCCTTTCAGTGATCGACTTCTGCCTGACGAAGGTGCTGATGTCGAACCCGGAGACCAACTTCTCCACTCTGCGGATGACCTGGGCCTCTCAAGCCAACCTGAAGCAAAGGGCGGGGCGGGCCGGCCGAGTGAGGGAAGGCCGTGTCTACAGAATGATCTTGCAAGACTTTTATGTTAGTGAATATTTCATCTTAATAATATCAAAATTTACTTTTTACAAAATGACGTGTTAGAATGTTAACCACTCAGCAATATACACGTTAATATGACAATAGCAGTCAAGTACAATAAGCATGTTTTCACGTCAACGCGTATGTTTCTACAGAAATCGTTATAACTCCGATATTGTTCTAGTGACATCCCTAAAACAAAAAGGAAAAGCTCCATAATAAATCAAGTTACCCATCACTATTCAAAGTTGTCCATAGAAATACAAAAAAAGACCTATTCTGTCAGATACATAGTAGACCGACAAATCGCCTCCCGCCGTTAGACATTGTTATTTTTTTATGAAATATTCTTGTATAAAATCATAAAAAAGTGAGGTGACCAAATTGTTTATTATACATTTATACGATAGAATAAGTATTTCTTCTAAAACAGCAAACTTATTTTGTGGCACCATTTTAATTCAAATTAATAAATTACTTTGTTTTTACCACTATAATAGAGAAGTCCAGTCCATTTTTATAATTTTTTTTTATGAAAAATGACCTTCTAACTTAAATTACTGCATATTTTTTTTTTTTTTTAGAGTTAGTTTTAATAGTTAAAATAATTTTCAAAGTTTTAATTTTTGGAGATCCCTCGAAAACACCCATATCTATGGTGAATTTTGTGACGTCATCTACTAAAATAACGATTCATATTTTTTAGATTTTTATGTTGGTTTTCTTGAATCTCACATAGATTTGCGCAGGCGCGCGGCCATCT
Source organism: Limnephilus lunatus (assembly GCA_917563855.2). Classification (NCBI taxonomy): domain Eukaryota; kingdom Metazoa; phylum Arthropoda; class Insecta; order Trichoptera; family Limnephilidae; genus Limnephilus; species Limnephilus lunatus. Next base: position 11,076,444 of record OU830602.1, on the reverse strand, counting down.
TGTTTATTATAACGCGTTGATTGGCTAATGGCTTATTTATTGCAAATGGCGAAATCAAATTCTTTGCAAAACAATGAATGACGTGGATGAATTTAACTTGCAGTTTGCTGTTTTTGATGATAATTTTCGTTTAAATGATTAATTCACTGTGATATTAGTGTAATTCAGCATAAGTACTAATGCTGCCTGTACTTTTTTTCAGTTTTAGTCCTTAAATAATGTTTTTTTGGTGATTTAGTTTCGTTCGGTTTTTAGGTTACTGACATTACATAATCAAAGGTTACTTCTCTATAATTTTTATGACTTTTCCGCGTGAATTTAATAAAACTTCCATAAAAGTAATATTATTTGATAATGTAAAAGCCTTATGCATGTGTAAATAAATACAAATTCGAGAAATCAACGCATTAATTGCGTAAAACCGAGTCCAAGATGTCGGATTTTTTCAGTTATTTTTTCGGAATTATTATAATATTTTTTTATCCTTTTTAATTGTATGAACGAGATAAAAAGTGAAGTGACAGTTTTATTCCAAATTCATAAAGTAAGAGGACTATATTTTTTAAATTTTGAATTTTCTTAATTTTTTCGACCATTTAATAAAATATGTTTACAGTCGGCTGTTTTTTTTAAATTTTTTCATTTTGAAACTTAAAATACTGCATTTTTCAAACACAATCGTATATGTCAGATACAAAAATCTAAAAGGCAATTCTATTAACTTTCTATAAAGGTATATGCTTTTACGACATCTTCAAAAATAAGAAATATATAGAACATTCGCTTGTGTCATACCTAAATTCCCATATAAATGACGTACAGCATAAATAAACCAGTCATTACACCATTCATTATTCATAAACAGTCATTACCAGTGATTACTATTGTGACGTCACCATAACAGCATTACACAGCATACCAACCTGACGCTGTGTTTTAACGAGAATATTAAAAATGCACTTTTTAATATTTTTTTAAAAACTGTACGTTTAATATTATTAAATAAAAGTTATATATTCAGAATCAGCGTTCATTGGTCTATATGAACATATTTTTTTAAAGCCATAATATTTTTCACTGGAGTTCCTTATTGATTATGAAAAACCGACATGTTTCGTAAGCCAAGCTTACTTCATCAGGGTTTTAATAATACTAATTTTTAAAAATAGACATAGAACATGGTGTCAATAGAAAAATAACAAACATAGACAAATAATAAACAAGAGACAATAGTAACAATGTAAAAATGAGAATGGGTAGGGACAATATGGAACAATTTACAAAGGAAATAAATTTAATATTGGATCATTTAAAAACAATTTTTGATTATTAATAATATTCAAATTCGCATTCACACTCTTTCTGATCTCCAAAAACTCAAGTTTATCCAACTGAATACCATTGACACCACAATGCATCAATTCTATTCCACTGTTGAAGTCAAAGGTATGACTAGTTTCCGACAAATGGTTGGCAAACTCAGAGAAACTGTTATTGTTTAATGATTTCAAATGCTCTTTAATCCTTATTTCAAAGTTTCTTGAAGTTTTACCTATATAAAAGAAACCACAATCATTATGCTTCAATTTGTAGATTCCAGATTTTTTTCATTTTTGAATCTATATCTTTACTATATTTAAGTTTGTTATTTGCATAAAATACAGGAAAAATTTCATTAGGTACAATATTTGTTAAGGAATTAGAAACTTTATTGTTAAAATACATAATTTTCCTCTATTTTTTTTCATTCTTATCCTTTTGTACAGGATAGATGTATGATTTAAGAAATTTATTCTTATATTTTTTATTAAGCATATTTTCAATTAAATTGGTGTTATATCCATTATTCATTGCAATTTGTTTAATAATATTGAGTTCTTTTGAAAAATTATTAAAATATAGGGGTACATTAACTAATCTGTGAATCATAGAATGAAAAGCTGACATTTTTTGAGAAATTGGATGATTTGAGGTGTTATGGATTACAATGTCTGTGTATGTTTCTTTGCGAAAAATATTAAATTCAAATTTATTATTCATTATTGAAATATTTAAATCCAAAAAATTTATACTCAAATTTTGTCCAATCTCTAAAGTAAATTTTATGTTTTTGTGGAGTTTATTTAAGAAATTAAGAAAAATATTAAGATTTCTCGATGTACCTGTCCAAACACAGAACACATCATCCACATATCTCTTCCAACAATGTACATATTTTAATAATAATGCACCGCTGTTAAAAATCTTATTTTCCAAATTATTTATAAATATATCCGCAACCAAAGGGCTAGTACTAGCACCCATTGCCACACCATCTTTTTGTTTAAAAATATTGTCATTGAATTGAAAATAATTTTGTTTTAAAACTATATTAAATAATGAATTTAAATCCTGAGATAAGTCAGTAGATAAAATTGATGAAAATAAAAGATCTTTAATAATAGGTTTACATTCTTCATTTTTTCTAAAATTTAAAATATACGTTTACTAGATAAAAGAACACTCTTTCGAAACCAATTTATAATTTTTTGTGGAAAAGTGTCAATACGTCTAAACACTGATTTAAAAATGACATATTTCTGGTGTTCTCTGGTTATAAGCTCTTAACAAGCTATCCAAACGGTTTTACAAACCCCATACTGTGAAACCAGAAGACAATACTCATTGAGAACCCGAGAAATGAAACAATGCGATTGAACATTGGACCTGTGGCCTAGCAACCTTGCTGATAACCATGGTGTAAATTCTACACAATTGATGAACAACCGTGTAAAATAACTGCCATAAAACTTTTGTACACATTTTTTATATGTAGGAGGATAGTTTATTTGATGTATAAACTTGAAATTTCTCATCAAATTTCGGAATATTTCCAAGGTATTTTAAATGAGCTACATATTTCTTCTATGTGAAGATGCCATAAAAACGAATACCATTTTAGAAAAGAGATAAAATTACCTTTTATATTTTTGTATAAATTGGCATATTTTAATTCCAAACATGAAAATATAAAAAAAAAACTTTTTTTTTTAATCTTAACTTCGAAAAACTGTGGAGAGAATACGAAATTAAGATAACACATTACTTTTATTTGGGGAATCTTCAAGAAAACAAACAACAAACAAAAAATCATAATAATAACCTAAAAAAATTAACATTTTGAATTTTTTTGTACAATATAAGCGTTGATTTCTTCGATTTATATTTACCTACATGTGCATAAGACATTTATGTTATTAAAAAACATCACTTTCATGGATTCTTGTTAAATTCACGTCGTAAAAGCCAATTAAAAAATAATATGTCAAAAATAACCCCACTTTTCCAAGATGGGAATCTCATCCAAAATGCGACATTCCTAGCTCTTTCACAACTCAGTTAGACATTTTTTATTAGTCAGAATTAAAATAGAGCTTGTTCAGTATGTATTCAGTGCTTAACTTTTTTTTCTTTTTTTTACATTAACTCCACACAGGAGCCCCTGAGGAAAATAATTTCCCACAGGGCCTATGTCATCTTTGAGGATGCTGTGTGGAGGGTCTTTTTGAGGCAAGGAAGGAGTGAACATGGGTCTTGAAGAGACCCATGTTGTAGGAGGGAGGAAACACAGAGGCCGTTAAATCTTTCCACAGCCGAGCTGTTGAACTCGAGAACGAGTCGTAAAAACGACCCGTTCTCATGTGACTAATGTCAACCGTGTACAAATGTTAGGCGCATGTTTGGCGTGTTTCCCGACTATGCACCGGTGCCGAGGGGATCAATGACGCTAGTTCCTCGGAGCATCTTCCATTGTAATACCGGTAGAACAAGGAAGCATTCCTACCTGACGCCTGTGCTCTAAAGATTGCAATCCGTCTGATTTCAATCTTTAGAGCACGTTTCTGCACAGAGTCAAGGGTTTTTTTAAGGTATTTTGGAGCTCCAGACCAGAGGTGGCTGCCAAATTCAACCGTGGGGCGCACTTGCGATTTGTACAGGGTTAGCACGTGTGTACTATTAAAGTATCTGCGGGCCCTGTACAGTACGCCCAGTTTCTGAGAGGCCAACTTAACTCTCGTTTCGATGGAGCCCCCATACCTGAGCTGGTCACTTAGAGTTACACCAAGCATATCAATGGAGGTCCTGTTCGGAAGAATGCTTCCGTTGAGGGAGACTACATTATCATTTCGATCCCTTTTAGACGTTATCAAACATGATTGGGTCTTTGAAACATTGAAACATTAAATTCGACTAAACACCATTAACTAAAACACCGTTTATCGGTTTTTAGAACAATGATTATTTTAAACACTTTTCTTACGTCCTAGATTTTATTGAAATTCGAGATGAGTGAAATGGGCTATTAATTATTGCTCCAACACAAAAGGAATCAAATTCTGAGGAAGAAACAAGTCTTGCAAATTTTAGTATTTATTATGGTGCATTAATATAAATTAAAACCAAAGCCACAATAAATACATTCAGCTTGCTTGTTTGACAACTGCAGAATAAGATGGATGACAATTGCATTCCGGAGATGCAGAGGTGCCCCTTGGATAACCTGGTGCTGAAGTCCAAGGTGCTGAACATGGGCTCCCCGGTGTCCATCCTTGCCTTGGCCATGGACCCTCCGGACCTCTCCAACATTACCAGGACCGTACTGAGTCTTCAACAGGTACTGTACCGTACTACTCTATCCTAACACAATCTTTTTTATCACGAGAAGTTTTCATAAGACAGACAAACATTCCCTCATTGCGAGTAACAATCCGAATTTGTGTGTATTTGGAATGCAAAATGAGCAAGTTGCAAGAGTTACAAAAACAACCCAAGATCGATGACGACAATATTACGAATCTGTTAAAAACATTGTTAAAATCTTTCCAATATGATTAAAACAATAACAAATAGTTAGACATATTGTGGTGGGCTTTGTGCAAAATGAGGAAAATGAAGGTGGACCTCCAAACAAAATTTATTTAATTAATATGATTATTTTTGGGGTGGTATGCCGTGTTGCGCTACCTCCTCCTTTAGCCAATGTTTCGGACAGCATTACAGTGTCCATCATCAGGGCAGATGTGTAGGGCTCTCTGTAGTTTTCTCTGATGAACAATACTTCTCAGATGTTCTGGAGTTTCAATGATACTCAGTTTGTCAGGTTGAGTCGTGTTTATTTATTTTCTTGTTTACAATGAATATTTAACTGAACCAAACGTCCGTTCTAATGGATGCTCAGTGTATTTCTGAAGCAAGTGAATTGGTCTATCTGATATCATCGGCTATATCCATAACCGTTCGGGTATTAGACATAAATAGATGACAGTAGACTCTTTTGTATAGTGCAACTTTACTGACATCTGTTGAGGAACCTTAAAACTACATATAACTACTTATATTAACGACATCTGTTGAAGAACATTGAAACTACATAGATATTCCTAGACACTACAGTTTCATTGGTGAGTTCAGTAAGTAGTTTATTACAAACCTCAATATGTTTGCTTTTCAGGTCGGTGCTTTGCTGAAAACAGTATCTGGAGAAATGTCTCTGGATGACGGAGATATAACTTATCTGGGGAGAATAATGTCAAAATTACCTCTTGATGTCAGATTCTCTAAACTGATTATGCTTGGATATATATATGGCGTTCTGGATGATTGCATCGTAATGGGTAAGTTAAAAACCTTGATGTGATTGCTTGAACAGACATTGGCTGTTGATGGTACTGGATTATACCTACAACTGCTATTCTAATTTGTGGTGACACCAGATGCCTACCAAATCAATCCTCTTTTGTGTGATTGCCTACATTGAGTCACGGAAAGAGTTTGGTTTAAAATTAGTCTTATGATATAAAGGAATTGAACAAGACGGACAATTTTGCTCAGATTGCAACTCAAGCTCAGATCAGGCAAGTCCGATGTGTCAAACAGACTGTTTGAACCCTCGTACGAACCCGGTTGGGAAGTTAGGGGCCAGAGCATTCATAAATATTAATAAGGAACTCCAGCGAAAAATATTATGGCTTTAAAAAAATATGTTCATATAGACCAATAAACGCTGATTCTGAATATATAAGTTTTATTAAATAATATTAAACGTACAGTTTTTAAAAAAATATTAAAAAGTGAATTTTAATAGTGTCGTTGAAACACGCCGTCAAGTTGGTATTACTAAAATGTTTAGTGGTGACATCACTGATCACTGTAAAGTCATTGTACGGGAATGTTGGTATGACATAAGCCATCGTATTAACAACATTTCATCTTATTCATTCATTTTACTGTTTATAGAGATTTAGTGGTTGTGTTTATTAACACATTATTTAGGCCTAAATAATTCAGTTTCAAAAATAAAGGTATCTCTTATTAGTGTATCTCTATTATTGAAAATGTTCAAAAACTACTGTACAAAAAAAATAGTAATGCTACTTCTAGGAAGATTACTTCGATCTCCAAATTTCAAAATGGCGGCGAGTCGAACATCTGATTGCGCGATCTTATAGTAGATGACGTGATTGATGACGTCACACGACCCACCATAGATACGGTGGTTTTCGGGGATCTTGAATAGTTAAAACTTTGACAATTATTTTAACTATTAAAACTAACTTTAAAAATAAATAAAAGTATGCAGTTATTTAAGTTAGAAGGTCATTATTCATTAAAAAAAATAAAAAAATTGGACTGGAGTTCTCTATTATAATATCCAGATTTTTAATATCGGTAGATACACAAAATAGGTGTATGTTTGCTAGAAGAGGCCGTATTTAAAACTCGAGTTCTGATTAAATACTGAACGGATTTTGGGTCGGGGATCGCACACACCATGAGTTTTGGCTCTGCCGTGTTTGTCCAGATTTAGAGTCCAATCAATCATGACCAATTATTATTATATAATATATACTCTTATTACATAATTAATATAATAATTATTATGTAATAAGAGTATATATTATACGGTGCTCCAGATTTTATGTCCGGGTTAAATCTTTCCCAAATGAAAGACTAAACCCTTCCACACACTTTTCCACAAATGATTATCTAGTAAATTCACGCAATGTAAGTGCACTATAATATATATATAATAAATACAAAACAATACAAGAACAATACGTCAATCTACCAGAAACACTTTGGGAAAATATTTCACCGACTCCAGATATTTTCATATCAGAGGGTTCGGCTCTGATGAATTCCTAACTGGTCCGATAAATCCTACTGATCCCTCAATATAAATATTTAAAAAATCTTTCGTAATCCTACATGTATGTATTTAAAATGACCGACTTTTGCATTTTTATGTACAAATTTTTTGACAAATCTAATACGCCTAAATTTTGAATGAGAGAGCTAGGTATAATGCCAGTAGCCGAAATAACAAATGGTAATATTTTTATAGTCTGAGAATGCCAAATTCTTTTAATTTCATTTCCTAAATCTGTATATTTTCTTATTTTTTCAGAAACAGTTTTCTGAATATTACAAGAATTTGGAATAGCGACATCAATGATATAAGTTATTTTCTTAATTTTGTCATGTAAAACTATATCGGGTCTATTATGACTAATTGTTCTGTCTGTCAGAATAGTTTTATCATAATAAATTTTATAAAATTCATTTTCTAAAAATGAATTTGGTTCATATTCATAATATGGTACATTACGGCAGTCAATCAAGTTATGTTTAATTACCAAACTTTGGTGAATTATTTTTAAAACTTGATTGTGCCTAAATGTATACTCGGACGGCTATTATTATTATGTAATATTTACTATTATTATTATGTAATATTTACTATTATTATTATGTAATATTTACAACCCAAACATTTTTTAACATTTCAGCTTGTGGAATGAGTGTGAAAAACATATTCAGTACTCCTTTCAACAACCGCATGGCAGCATACAACAGCAAACTGGCATGGGCCAATGGATCCACGAGCGACTGCTTGGCACTTCTCGGTGTTTACAATGTATGATTAACCTCCTATATATAAACGTACAAGAAACTCTTCGGTTATAAATATCACTGAGAACATATTTTCAACTTTGGAGGCGGGTATTGGTGGTACCTTTGGTGAAATAGCAGGGGTGCCCGGGTTCAAGGGGTAAGGTTTGTCCAGGTCTTGGTGGCGGATGCACCCGCCCACCAGTTGCTTGGCTAACCGGAGCAAGAGATGCTGGTTGAGGAAGACCCTTCAACTTCTCTAGCTGAATTTTATCAACCCATCGTCTTGCACCGCAATGATGGATTCATAAGTACAGCACTCCTGGACACACTGACTCCCAGATTCCTACCCACCCCTCATAACCCAAAACTTCCTCTTCTTCTTTTCCTTAAAAACACGGCATCCCCAAAAACGAAATGAGAGAAATTATTTACCTCAGGCCACCTCTGTGGCAAATGTAAAAAAAATCATGCAATTAAAATTTTTTTTTTTTTTTACTTTGTTATTATAAATGTAAAACCTTTTGTTGTTGTTGTAGGTCTATACCCATCTGCGCAACATAAACTATTTCAGCAGTTACCATGGCGGGGAAAGGGCCTGGGCCAAGTCCTCGTTTCTCCAGATGAACGCCCTCCGTGAGTTGGTCTCCTTGGTCACAGAGTTGAAGCAGAGGCTCGCCCGGGAGACCATTGTTAGCCGGAATGCTCAAGAAAATTTATGGAACGATATTGACCGGCCGTTTATTCTGAAGGTGAGAATGTTTACTGTGAATTGTTGACAAATTGTTCATTCGCTTCTTTTGAAACCCACTTATAAAATGCCCACAATAATTATTCATGCTTACCACTAAGGGTTTAAGCCCTGCACTTGCGGTGGTGAAGAATCATTCCCACAGACGGTACGAAGCACTGTAGTAGCAGTGTCCACCTATACATTACTTTTTCCTTTGGATATTACCTATATGTACTAGGTTAGTTAAAGACGAAAATAAAAATGTCACTTTATCACAATTGGTTATTGTCCACATGTTTGTTGGCTTAACAAAAAGCGGTCTGTCATTTCTGCCTACCCCTGCAATGAAACGGCGTGATGGTTAGTTGGTTATATTTTCATTTATTGAAGTTTCTAGCCGGCCCCTATGGTTTAAGTATTTTTTTTCCGGTCCCTCGGAAAACCTCATAAAAGAGTTTCACTATAATAATTATGATTTTGTTCATAATAAAAATATAAGCACTATAGAAACCCATTAATCTGACATTGTGTAAAATATGAATTTGTGTAAGCATTTTTGCAGACAATGTACAAATGTACATGTCTGCATTTTATATGATTTATTGAAATCATGATTTAATTCTGTCATTTATTTATTTAGTATGATTTTTTTGAAATCATGAATTAAGTTTAAAACCATGTAAAGTTTTCTATCGCTGGCCAAAATTATCATTATGATAATGATTGTTGAGAACTACCAACATTATTTTCATTTTCTTGACAAATTTTGCATCTCGCTACTACGTTTTGATAGTATGGGTGTCACACGCTGCCATTTTAAAATCTGTTTATAACTTAATAAGCTTTAAATTATGTACAATAGTGCTTACCTGTTAAATATAATTGCAGTGGTAGTTCTTCACAGGGGGACAGTCTCCACCAGTCACACCCGAAACCTACTAAAAGAAATAACAGTCAATGCTTTGTCTTCACCAAAATGAATGAATTCTTTAAACATAAAAGTAATTAACATTTGCAGAAATAGAATTATGCCGGATGATTTTAATGCGACCCGGCGACCACCACCCAGGCTGATCGGCGGATAGCCGACCAGCGCATAAACCATCAAGAGTCCATTTCTCAGTGCGCAGTACCTACCGCGCACTTGGGGGACAATCCGAGTTGTCCCTTTAGGCATTTTGGCTCATTCTTTGCATTTCTTTCTCGATCATAAATCCGAGAACCGCGCATGCGCACTTGTGTGTGAATTTCAAATACCGTGGGGACTATCTAATGAATCCCCTCATGACAAAATACTGAATCATTTGTTTGCGTAGTTTCGGACTGGAATTGTTCGCGTTCAAATTAAGTTCGATAATAATCTTGCAAGATAAAGTGCTGTTTTTATTATACTACCTACATTATAAATTGGTAAATATCTACAGACATTTTATATTATTTTGTGTTTAGATATCCGATTACCATGATTTGACCATCAACATTTTTGTTTGAGAAATTTTATAATATTATTTAAATTTTTTATTTATTTACTATTTTTTATTTTTATTTTATTAAAAAAATGGAACATATTATAATATTACTTATCTTTCATAAAAAGCATTTGCTTGTGGATGGAAGAAAAGTTTACATTTCACATAGTACAGTTAATACAATCACGTGTGTCACATATATATGTAGGTAGGTACAGTTAATGTACAGAAATCACATAATCAAGATCCTTTAACTAAAAATACAAACATCCATGTCCTCAATAAAAGAAAAACAGGTTTAGTTTTTATTGTGACATTCATGTGGAAATAGGGGAAGCAGTTAGTAGTTTTCCCATTGATTACATTTTTCTCTAAAATACTTTTTGATAGAATTCAACAATTGTACTTTGTTATTAATGCTTCTAATTTCTGCTGGTAGGTTATTAAAGAAGTATTTTCCTTGGTGTGTATAATGGTGTTGGGCAAAAAAAGTGTTAAGTTTGGGGCATACTAATACATGCTTAAGTCTTGTGCAATTTTCAGTTATAAATGAGTATTTATCCTTTTCTTTTTATATTATATATCCGGGTGGTGAGATTACGGTACATTAGGTACACTTAAAAAATGTCGATCCGAAAAAAAATAAAAATTGTGCTCGAGCCGCCACTGTTTTTTTTTTTTTTTTTTTTTTTTTCTTTTCTTTATTCATTATATAATTTGTGTACAGTTTTACAGTGATTCGACTACCACGCTAGGCACATGCCCGTATTATGGTAGTCGAAATATAACTGTAACAGTGATTACATATTGTCTTTACCATTTATATATATGTACATAGTTTTAATGTACAGGAAACCATAATTGCTAAGTTATTCTGCAAAATATTCCGATGTGCACGGTTCGGGAGAATCAAAAATCAAAAGTCAAATGATAAAGTATTCTATTCAGTAAATGCTCGAACTCTGCTGGTGCCATAATAAGTTGTCACATGGTGCCTCCAAGCCACCGAAATGGAACGCAAATTTGACGTCAGTGGTTATAACATTTTATCCAAGCAATTGAGTACCATAATTTAACATGAAAAGTATGGTTTAGCTCCTGTTAGCCGGTGCCTTCTACCCATTCTACTTCACCCTGTCGCGCTGGGGCGAGGACAAGGAGCGCGAAGCCACGCGGACCCTGTGCGGCCGCGACCCCTGCAACACCGTTTACTTCAACGGCATGGACTACTTCCAGCCCGGCATCATCTACTCGGAGCGAATCAAGAGCCTGCTGACCCAATGCGCTCCCGAGGACATGACCGTTGCCTTTGACAATAACAGCAGGTTTGCTATCTAACCTTTTACCCGGTTCCGTGACAAAACAAAACATTGACGAAAAGTGAAGAAAACGAACAAACCACCTAAACATAATCAAACCTGAACGAAGTCATTTAATTTCTATATCCGCTATATCAGCTTTCATTGATTTGGAGAAAACTGCAAAAAACTGTCACATCTCTAGCGTAAATAAGTAACTGCATTTCAATTTTTTTAATAATATAATTTTGAAAAGTGACAATTTTGTATGTATGTCTAGCATAATTTCAATAAATGAAATGGATATAGTAGATTTTGATACTCACTTCATATTTCACTCACGATATAGAGACTTTTGAAACTCAACTGACCTGACGCGCGTGTTTCTAAACCCGCTATCTTGGATACGATTGACAAAATAACTGCTCGTGATTGGTTGAATTCCGATATAGCCGGTTTTGATAGTAACTTCTCGAATGATATAGCGGGTTTAGTTTTATCATGGTTTTTGATTGTGATAAGGGAGGTTTTGAAACTCAATTTTAGGTTCCTCGTAAAAATGTGAACAAGATGTCATACTCAGATCTTTTTGTCAAAAAATCAGATATAGCGGGTATTGAAATTATAGGACTTAACTAACCTAACCCAATCTTTTCTCATGTATTGTTTTGTTACTGTATTATCCAGTTGCCGTTTTACCCACTAGATAATCTGTAGAAGTGGGATCTATACAGACTTGAAAGAAAACAGATGTCGCCTGTTTGCGTAAGACTGTTTGACTCCCAGGCTCCAGAGCGCCCAATGAAATTGATTATCTTCTGTGAAAATATTTCAATATTTGAAAATGTTGATCATTTTCAACAAAAGTACAGAAAAATTCAGCTTGTTTTGGGCGCACGGACAACCCACGACACAAATTAGTGGTGGTGCGTTAAAATCCTAAACTATTTATGTTACGCAGTCAATCTAAATTGAAATATTATACATTTGATTTATTATTTATTTTTGTTTGTTTCAGCAAAGTATTCGTCTCATTCGCCAGCAGGCAATCACTGAAAGCAAATAAAAATAAAGACAAGGTAAAAAAAAATATATTTTCAAATACTTTAGTATGCATTTTATGTTTAGAAAATGTTATTAACCCGACAGGCCTCGGGCATATTTTGTCAAAAGGTCAAAATATTACCGCTTTGCAATAAAATCCAAAAATTGAATATTTCTGAATGAATCCAAACTTATAATAACTGTTTTTGAAAGGTTATAAAATATGCTTTCAAATTTTATAATTCGAAACAAACATACAATTTTTAAATATAAAATTTTGTGTTGGGAACATAAAAAAGTTTAAAAATGGTGTTACGTGTTTTCTAACTTTAATTACTGATACTGAGGAAAAAATTTAACATATTTTATTAGACAAATGTATTGTAAATGTTATCGTCACTTCACTTTATTGTCGTCTGATGTAAAAATAATCTATTAAAAAATTCCCAACATTTCATAATATTTTTTTCAAATTGTGGTCGGAAACTTATGGTTAACTTTTAGATTTTAATATAAAGTGTGGTGTTTTCTCTTTCTAACACTGTTTAGATCATATTTATTATCATGATAGTAAGGGAGACACAAGGATTTCTACGAGACCTAGATTAGTTGTTCCCAAAAGCGAACAAATTAGCCTGAAGGGTTAGCATAAAAATTCGTTTTCTTACTTATTGTTAATGGAACCTAATTGCTTGCATAATTTTTCAGGTATCACAAATTCCTGGTCAAGTTATACTACCCGTATACTCCGCAGTCAAAAGTCGCCAGATAAAAGTTCCAACAACAATACCTGTCATGACGTAAGTAAATAAATCTGGCAACAACGGGATAATAAAAATTTGACTTTGTAAACACAAAATTGTCACCTCATTTGGACAAGGTTCTAACTGATATTTTTTTGAAAAATGACCTTCGAATGCCAAAGCATTTCTTTTGCTCATTTCTACACCCAAAATAATTTTCAGAACCATCTGTGTTGTATTTTCATAGATATATATGTATGTATGACAAAGTTCTAACATCAAGCATTTTAAATAATCACTTAATTTACAAGGTTCTAACATCACTTACACTCTCTATTTTGTTTGTATCTGACAGTGTTGATCGTTATTACGAGAGGCATTACGGTTCGTCATTTCATTTGGATAGGGTTCTTACCGTTAATAAATATATACAGGGTTTTTATGACTCTAATTTGTTTCTATCATATTTTTTTCTATTTTACTCTTTTATTTTTCTTTTATTGTATTTATCTTTCTAAACTTAAATATTTATTTTTTTAATCTTATTTTTCTTCCAAGATTAAGATATCTAAATTAGTTTAAATTCCTGCCACCTCGGAACAGGCTCAGCCTAGTGAGGTGGTTTATACCAAAAAAAAATTTAAAAAAATGTACATTGTATTTTGTATATATGTATTCCAATATCTTGGTCAATAAATAATTTAAAAAAAAAAATAAATAAATAAAATAATACATACGCCTTACCATTTTCTAAGTTTCCTAAGACGAATTTTCATAATCTATTTAACAATTTTAGTTAAAGTATTTTAGTATACCATATTTTAATGGAAAATATTTAAATAGAATGTTGCCCTAGCTTGGAATTGGATTAGGGAAATGCAATTAGAACCTTGTGCAATTAATAAGGAACTCCAGTGAAAAATATTATGGCTTTAAAAAAATATGTTCATATAGACCAATAAACGCTGATTCTGAATATATAACTTTTATTTAATAATATTAAACGTACATTTTTTAAAAAAATATTAAAAAGTGCATTTTTAATATTCTCGTTAAAACACAGCGTTAAGTTGGTATGCTGTGTAATGCTGTCATGGTGACGTCACGATAGAAAATTCACCTGGTGATTCACTGTAATTCATTTGGGTCATTTATAAAGGAATTTAGGTATGACACAAGCGAATGTTCTATATATTTCTTATTTTTGAAGATGTCGTAAAAGCATATACCTTTATAGAAAGTTGATAGAATTGCCTTTTAGATTTTTTTATCTGACATATACGATTGTGTTTGAAAAATGCAGTATTTTAAGTTTCAAAATGAAAAAATTTAAAAAAAACAGCCGACTGTAAACATATTCTATTAAATGGTCGAAAAAATTAGGAAAATTCAAAATTTAAAAAATACAGTCCTCTTACTTTATGAATTTGGAATAAAACTGTCACTTCACTTTTTATCTCGTTCTTACAATTAAAAACGATAAAAAAATATTATAATAATTCCGAAAAAATAACTGAAAAAATCCGACATCTTGGACTCGGTTTTACGCAATTAATGCGTTGATTTCTCGAATTTGTATTTATTTACATATGCATAAGGCTTTTACATTATTAAATAATATTACTTTTATGGAAGTTTTATTAAATTCACGCGGAAAAGTCATAAAAATTATAGAGAAGTAACCTTTGATTATGTAATGTCAGTAACCTAAAAACCGAACGAAACTAAATCACTAACAAAACATTATTTAAGGACTAAAACTGAAAAAAAGTAAAGGCAGCATTGGTACTTATGCTGAATTACACTAATATCACAGTGAATTAATCATTTAAACGAAAATTATCATCAAAAACATAAAACTGCAAGTAAAATTCATCAACGTCATTCATTGTTTTGCAAAGAATTTGATTTCGCCATTTGCAATAAATAAGCCATTAGCCAATCAACGCGTTATAATAAACAAGAAGGCCGCGCGCCTGCGCAAATCTATGTGAGATTCAAGAAAACCAACATAACAATCATAAAATAGTGAATCGTTATTTTAGTAGATGACGTCACAAAATTCACCATAGATATGGGTGTTTTCGAGGGATCTCCAAAAATTAAAACTTTGAAAATTATTTTAACTATTAAAACTAACTCTAAAAAAAAAAAAAATATGCAGTAATTTAAGTTAGAAGGTCATTTTTCATTAAAAAAAATTAAAAAAATGGACTGGACTTCTCTATTGTATACCCTAGCTGGTTGTATATGGTTCTATTTGCATGTTTAGGTATGTTCTAAAAGGGCAAGTATACGTCATTTTTTTTTTAAAAGAAAGACAAACATTCCCGGGTTACGAATAACCCAACAATGTTTGAAAATCTCCTACTACCACCACAGAAAGCCGAAAATGTTGCTTGTGTTGTGATGGAGGACTTAGCCAGTGACCGGTCATATTTAAATACTTTCCTTTAAAATATGTTCAATTAAAATACTTTACACAAGATTCAGCCAAGAAGCAAGAAATCAAATTGCATTGCAAACTTCAGAATAAGGTGAAGTGAAGTTAGATATATCTCAGAACAAGGTGAAGTAAAATTAGAATCCTATCCAAATGAAGTGACAAAATGATAACAAGATATGTATACATATTATATATTTTATTTTGTTAGAAGCTCATTATTTGTAAAATAATCTAATCTGATGGTGCCGTGATTACATTGTGAAATTCTTTCTCTTTTTTTAAAACGAAAGACAAACAGACTGGTTACGACTAACCTGACAATATTTGAAAATCTCCTACCACCATCATTAAAAGTGGAAGATATTGCTTGTGCAATGATGTTGGACTTACTGGCCGCGAAATTGAACCCAATTAGGTGGGAACCCGACGCATTTCGTCAACTCAACCACTAACAAGACATAATAATTTCACGATATGTACCATGCTTGCAATGTGCAATTCAGCCACTGACCAAGAAAACCACAGACGAAAACAAGTTGGCGTGTACTTTTTTTTTTACATTAGTTCCACACAGTAGGCCTTGAGGAAAATAATTTCCCTCAGGGCCTACGTCATCTTTGGGTATGCTGCATGGGCATAGGCACGGTGGGGTGTTTGCCTCACCCTGACTGCCCAATGCATGACCTCTGGGATTGTTGACAGAATCGCGTTTTCAAATTTACAGCACTTCATGGGATGGATTTACCTTCCGTTCATATTCTATGTATTCTTAGAGCCTAAAGCATGAATATGTTCTAGAAACCTACATTTTTCAGTAACAACTTTAGGTTTTTATGTTTTGCCCTACCTTACCTTCAAAATCTGGCTAAGCCCTAAGTATGTTGTGTGGAGGGGGTTTTTTGTAAGGAAAGGAACGAGAGGAAGTCTGGAAAGGAAAAAGGTATGAGGGGTGGGTAGAATGGGGGTTAGTGCGTTCTGGAGTGACGGACGTATGAATCCATTCTTCCCATTTCGAGAGAGAGTCCTGCTTGATAGGTAAAAAGGTCTCAGGTGGACAGACGCATCTGCCGCCAAAACCTAAACAATCCTCACCCTATGACACGCCCCGTGTAATGAGGTGATTTGTCAATTAATTAATCTGACGGTTTACAGGCAACCCGCTTTGTATTATCACTATTCAATCTTTGAAAATATAATCTCCTTACGAATTGCTAGTCCTTTTACAATGG
This sequence comes from Limnephilus lunatus, assembly GCA_917563855.2. Classification (NCBI taxonomy): domain Eukaryota; kingdom Metazoa; phylum Arthropoda; class Insecta; order Trichoptera; family Limnephilidae; genus Limnephilus; species Limnephilus lunatus. The sequence goes on along the minus strand of OU830602.1, from coordinate 11,059,550 downwards.
CGCGCACATTGCTCACTTCGTGAATACTTGAGAATAATAAATAATTTATTAATACTTGAGAATCCCATATTGGGTGCAAAAGTTTTCAAAATTTTATATATTGTCACAGTATTTAGTTAGACTCTTTCATAAATGTGTTATAATTTATTCACTTCACTAATATTCAGACCCTGCGCAGAAAAGTCGCACGATGGACTGCACTGCATTAGCAAACTTTACTTTTCTGCGCAGGGTCTGGTTATTCTACAAGCTCTCGATGGCGGTCAGAATGCAGCTGATGTCATGGTTTATTTAAGAAAGGCGGAACCCTCCTGGTGCCAAAATGATTGGCAGATGGTTTGTCTCTAGCTCGTTGAAATGACACTAAGATTTTGCATTGGGCATCTCTCTCTTTTTCTTGGTCTGTGAATACATAGTAATTTCCGATCTGCATGATAGATATTATTCAAAGTAATTAAAATGTTGTTATACCATTTGTTTTAGAGTTGAGAAGTCTATGGAGTATGCTGTAAAGCTCGGCTTGTACAGATCTAAAGGACATAAAGAATGGGAAAGGGTTACACTTGGAAATAAAATTCAAGAATTTATGCAGCCGCGTCTTCCTGATATCGATGAAAACTATATTCATGTGAATATAAGCCATGTAAGTTTTTCTTTCTTTTATATGCACTAGTACAGGCATGGGCAACCCTTCCTACTTCTGGGGCCAAATTATCATTCCGTCTTCGAGTCAAGGACCGGACCAAATTATTAAACCTAGTAAATTAATATTAAATTAAATAAGACATGTTGCTACTTCTCATATATATCTTTTTATTTATATAATGAACGACATAATATTAATATTATGTATATACTGATTACAAATTTTAATGTGAAAAATCTCTCCCTGGAACTATTAATTTCTTTCTCTATTACTTCGCCGAGATGAATCAGGGCCGGACAAAATAGCCCGGCGGGCCAGATTCGACCCGCGGGCTGGCGGTTGCCCATGTGTGCACTAATAGTTATTACTTACTGGGCTTCACCTGAGTTTCAACAAATATTATAAAAAATATATATGTCGAAAAATTTATTACAACCAATATGATGGTGAATCATGTTGAGCGATCAAATTTGACTAATAATAATTCTTGTAAATGAAGAATTATGAAGTAAAATTCACACCTTGTTATCAATAATGGTCAATTCACATTTTAAACATTAATTACTTTGTAAAGAATGATTTGAATCATAATCGTAATAGTTGGGAGCAGTTAGGACTCTTGTGCGGTATTAACATTAAAAAAAAAACAATTTTTTTTTTCATGTTATTTTTATTTTATTTGTTTACTCTGGTTATAAAGCTTTGCTTTAAAATATTGTACACATTTTAGGTGTTGGACTGCAGCCACTTCTGGTGCAACTATGCTGACCAGACTACCCAGGATCAGTTGGAATGGCTGCATCACTGCCTTCAGAAGCCTCTGCCCTCCCTGAGTGCCCCCCCCACGTTGGGGCAGATGTGCGCCGCACCCCTCTCCACCGCCGATGGGAGCTCCTACTTCTACCACCGGGCCCGAATCGACAAAATCAACCGTGACAATTTAGTTTGGGTGAGAAAATATATTTACATAAGATCTTTTGAATCCTATGTCCAGACCGAAGGTCCAAATCTTTAATTTAAATGCCAATCAAATAAACAAAACCACATTTTCTTATACTATGTCAATAACTTCCACTCCACTTAAGTGATAGCTTCCCAAAGTTTGAGTGATAGCTACCCAAGTTTGGTTAATTCTGTTTATAAACATATATTAAGAACAAGTTGTAAAGAATCTCGATTGATTGACGCTCTGAAACATTATTATAAAATAATGGGTACCCGAAAGTGTAAACAAACACACATCAAATATGTGTACCGACGGGAGACTGCAGCACGACCAACACACAGGCAAGCTCTAACGCAAGTGTTAGTTGCGTATCTTCCGATAAGAGATTTCTTTGAGATACGTGTTACAAATACCACTGATAAATTACAAATTCCCGAGTAAGAGTGATGATACATTATTTCTAGTGGTTAACGCTAGAAGTGCCTACGTCGAATGCGTAAATTATTCATAAAAGACTATTATTTGTCCACATCTTGGTGTGAAACAGGTGAAAATATTATTTTGACATACACCGTCAGATAGGCCACACATACATAAAGCGGCTGACATACTCTTTTGAACTTTCGAAATAAGAGATATTTTAAGATCTTTCTAATACCTTAGTCTAATTATAAAAATTACAGTTGTAACTTTCTTGTCTGTATCTTTTATGATTTTTATGTATGTAATAACACTTTTATAATGTTTTGTACGATATTAATTGTCTAATAATGTTGTGTTAATCAAATTAATTAGGTGTTCTTCATCGACATTGGTATTAATCGCCTTGTCCCAATGAATGCATTGAAAGCACTGGACCCTCAATGTGACCTGCTCACTAAAATAAAGGCCCTGGCATTTAAGTGCGTTCTAACTGAAACGGCCCCATCCATAGTCAAAGACCAGAGAGCCATATGGACGGAAGCGGCTTTTAGAAGATTTGTTCAATTGACAAAAAACAAGAGACTACTTGGAAAGGTTAGTAGAATTCATTGTTATCTTTATAGCTGAGTTTGCAATTGGTTTACATTAAAACCCACGTCTAGAGTTCCTACCATAGATAATAGATACAAAGGGATATGTGGCATGGAAGCGTGCGGACTGTCGCCAAGCTGCATTTCCAAAGCGGCGGAGTCAATGAATGTTATGCGTTTGGTCTGTAGGCAGAAAGAAATGTGTAAATACGATTTGTAGTAGTATGGGTGAACGATGTTGGTGATTCTTTAGTGCGCGTGGTTTCATACTGTAAGTTTCTTCAATACCTGTGATTGAGAGTACTTGAAATGTGTTTGGGAAACTCCAATAAAGATTAGGGTTCATTGAGATTACTAGTTACCTTATTTACGTTAATGTAAGATTTGCTACGAATATTTAACTCAACCAGATGTCTGTCCTTTTGGATGCTCTAAGTAATTCTGAAGCCAGCGAACCCGATGCTGAAGGAGCCCAGCTGTCTATCGTGCACCATGGACTATTTCCGTAACCGTTCATGCATTAGTATTAACGACTATAGTCGCCACCTGTTGAGACATCTCTAAACTACATGTAACTATTTATATGTAATAACGATGCCTATTGAACGATATTGAAACTACGTGCATAATCCTATGCTAATAATGATTCATGGCCCGTCTCCCTTGTTTCAGTGTTCAGGGGATGATCTAAATTTTCCCTGGTTGTTTATCTTTCCTCCATTTTACCATTCTGTCTGGTTCAATCTGTTGACTTTGATAATTAAACTATTTAGATTTTTGTTATTTTTATTTTCAGGTGTACTCCGTAGCCATGGGTGTCGTGTCACTTGAATTAATAAGTGACAATGTGAGTGTGAACAAAACTTTGGTTAAGGAAGGATTCGCCCAAGAAGTAGAAGAAAGCTACAATTCCAGGGTATACATATTTAAATTTATAGTTTTAACAAGATAATATTATTAAGTTTAACCTCTGCCATTGCCCGGTGCAGATAAACAAGTGTTTGTTTAATCATTTCAGCTGAACAGAGATATTAGAGATACGGCTGAAAACCTTCAACCGATTCAAAAGAACGCTTTAAACCAACAGCAAAGGAAGGAATACAGTTCTACTGTGGCTATGACCGTTCCGCCACCGGATATCAAAGACTGCAATAGAGAAATCACCTTGAAAGGACCATTCAGGTAAATTAATTATACATAAAATATAGTGAAAACCACATACATAAAGAACACAAGAGGTTTTCATGCTTAAGAAGTTTAGTTGCAAGTTTCTGTTGGAGTGTAAATCAAAAATAAAATTTACATCAGTACTTGGACGCTTTTGTCATCAATCGTATTCTGAAAATTAGTAATAATGTTGGAGTTTTACCTACCATTAAAACTCTTATTATGTTGTCTTGCTCATCCAGAATATATATATAATGTGAGATATCGCGCTTATTTCTCGCTAGCGCCAGTCGTATCTGTTGCTATATCTTGAATTTCCCGCCTTCCTTTTGTAGCTCCCTTCAGTTGTATAATTGTCACCTTGCAGTTGGCGTCCTGAGACGCGATTTCCTTCAATTTGGACTCACCAAGCAGAGCTTGAATATATATTCTGGATGAGCAAGACAACATAATAAGAGTTTTAATGGTAGGTAAAACTCCAACATTATGTGTGTCGTTGCTCATCCAGAATATATATATAATGTGAGAAGTGTTTGTTATCGCTTGGTGACAATTCTAAAGCCAAAATTGTGACTATTACTGTATTGCTTGAAATAACTTGGTCAAAGACTGAGAGTGAATGGGTGGATTCAGCACCTCAACATTGAGACCTCTGATCTGCTTTCTATAATATTTCTTGAAAGTGTTTTCTGAACGCCAGTTTCTTCTTTCCAAAATGGTGTCTATAGGACACTCTTCCAGCCAACTCCTTGAGGCTACTGCTGATCTCAAAACTCCCAGGGGAGGCATCAATCCCAGCGTCCTTCAAAATTGTTTTAATCCATCCACCAATAACAGTTCTCGAGGCTGGCCTGGCAGGCCCCAATGTGGAAATAAACAGACATTCAACACCAGCTTCGTGTCTCCTGTTCTCACCCAAAGACATAAGCTTTCTCAACCAAAATATAGGATCTATATTACAATCCTCTGCTTTGCAAAGTTTCCAACCAGACTGTCTATGTGTAGAGGTGTCTGTTTTAGAACCAAAAATTGGCCATAATATAATGTGATCATTATTGTCCACAAGATTATCAGGAGATGTATGTAGTAAAGTCAGATCATGTACTCGTCTTCCTGATGCCAGAAGTAAAATCACAGAACATCTACGAGATGCTTCGAAAAGAGTCAGGTCCTTTGGAGGATTTTTACAAAGCCAAGATACCAAGTATCCTGGATCCCAAGTAAATGCTCTAGGCTTCTTATTTGCAGAATTTCCTATACCTCTCATCACTCGCTTGACCAAGGGATGATTACTTATCCTCAAATCGCCGTTGGGGTCACACAAAACCGACACTGCAGACTTGTGAAGTGCTATAGTACTGGGAGCCAAGCCTTTCTTCACCCTTAAGTATGCCAAAAACCGTGCCAGCTGAGATCCCGAAGGGTTATTAGGATGCGTATTATTAATGGAGCACCATTCCTTCCAGCTCTTCCATGCCATGTGATAAGTTGAAAGCGTAGATTTGCGCCAACCCGCATTCAACAGAGCTTTCTCTTGCTGTGACCAATCGTTCAATGCTTCACTCCACCCCCAACCTTCCACACCTGTAGCTGGAGCTTCTGGACCTGTTGAGGATGAAGTCCTGTCGATAAGTCTATCAAGTTGTCGACCAACATGGGTATTATGTGAGGTCGGTCTAGGGCTCTTCTCTTTAGGTCTGGTAACCAAAACACTTTTGGCCAATTTGGGGCTACGACCAGGTACACCCCTGATGACTTGTTCAGGTGTGCAAGCACTCGTGGCATTAAACAAGGGGGAGGAAAGATCCATGCCAAGGGGAAATGCCAACTCCTGCTGAACGCGTTGTGAAACATCGCTCTCTTGTCGTGGGAATCTATCGAGACATACTGATCCACGACGTGAGCCCTCAAAGAAGCGAATAGGTCCACTACTGGATTGCCCCACTTGTGAAAAACAGCTCTTACCGCTGGGGGAAGAAGGTGCCATTCTGGTAATGTCATCCCTCGGGATAGATGATCCGCGAGGCCATTGTAGCGTCCTGGCAAATATTGGACTTGTAAAGCGATTCTGCGCTTGTCCAAAAGATCAAGAATCTGAAATGTCAGATAAAGGAGACCCATCGACTTGGTGCCTCCCTCGTTCCTCAAGTAGGCTACGACTGTCCTGTTGTCTGATTGAATGAGTAACGAAGAACTTCTCAAATTCTGAGTCACAGATGTTAAGGCATTTAAGATTGCCGTCATCTCCTTTATGTTGCAATGTCCCCCCCTCTGACTGTCTGTCCAACAACCCGACAGAGGTACATCGTCGATCAGGGCTCCCCAGCCGTGATCCGCCGCATCCGTAGTCAGAAAGTGTGTTGGGCTGGGAACATGAAGAGTTGAAACATGATCTAAGTTGGTCATCCACCATTTCATTTCCGACAAGACCTCCTTCTTTATCGAGGACTTCTGCTGAGGGGTCAGCTTCAGCATTAACTGCAACTGTAATTGCATCAGCCGAGTATGGAGTCGACCTCTGGGGACCACAAAGGTAGCAAAATTCAACTTCCCGAGAATACTCTGAGCTTCTCTTAGAGTCCATCTTCGTCTTGTCACGAAGCCCCGAAGTGAATTCCAAAGACCTTGGCGTCTGAATTTGGTCAAATACTTCTGATTTAGATGAGGGTCCCACACAACTCCCAGGTATTCCACTGATTGTGCTGGCTGACTGATACACTTCTGGAGATTCAGTGACCAACCTAACCGCTCCAACAAATGAAGGGCTTCCCGTGTTTGACTGAGGAGGACCTCTCTGGTCTGATGAGCCAGGAGAAAGTCGTCTAGGTACACAATGACCCTGATACCCCGTCTCCGCAGGATTTCTGCAATCCAATTTGTGATAGCTGCAAAGGCCTGTGGTGCACTGCTCAAGCCTTGAGGCAGGCATGTCATCTGTAAGTGAAGACCTCCGTAATACAATCTCAGAAAGCAACGGTGAGCTTTTGCGACCGGTATGTGGAAGTAGGCCTGCGAAAGGTCTATTTTTGTCATCCAATCGTTGGCTTGAAGAAAGTGTGGGACTTTGTGGTGAGATATCAGAGAAAACTTTTTCCAAGCTACATCTAAATTGAGAGCTTTTAAATTGAGGATTGGCCGTTTTGAGCCGTCGCTCTTTTGAACAAGAAAAAGTGTTGATAGGAAGGAGGCATTGTCGCCAGCTCTTTCCAGTGTACCATCTCTCATCATCTTTTTTATTACAAGGGTCATTTCCGGGGTTACTTTCGTCTTGAACCTCCTTGCGGAAGCATGGCTTGGACTTATCAACAAGGGCTTTCGGATGAATGGTATGCGGTATCCTCTTATCATACGTAAGATGGTCTCTGGGGCATCTAGGGCCCGCCATTCTCTCCAATAATCCTGTAGTTGACCCGCCCGAAATGGTTGATTGTCACTTGTTGAAGCGGCCACGAGAGGTCTGCCCCCTCGCGCCACGCTTCTGTTCCCTCCCCCTACGCCTCGTACCGGAGGAATAGTGGGGGTCTCGCCCGTGGTCTGCCCGCCGGGGAAACGAGGGAAATGCCATATTTTCCTTTGATGTCTGCTTGGGGGGAAAGGCAACAACCTCCTTAGATGTTGAAGGGCGGTTGTGCGCCGAGTGGCTACCCTGAGGTAGGCGCACTGGATTAAAGCACTTTGTTACACCACCTAGTTTCTGCAACTGAGCGGACATTGCTTCTTCCCCAAAAAGATGAGTGGAAGAAGGAGGAATTCTGCTGAATAGCTTCCGTTCCACTCCCGTCTTACAGCTGCCCAAAATCTTATCCCTTCTGTGCTGAATTACTTCAGCACGCTTTCCGCACGTTATCTGCAGTATATCGTCGGAGCATTTTATATACTCGGAGTCCTCTCCTAACAGGATGTTCAGTTGTTCCTCTAAAGCTTCACTTGACAGAGAACCTTCTGAACTACTTCCCCATTTGATAAGTTTCTGGAGAGCCTGTTGAAGGCACTCTCTCTGCTTCAATGAGGCATGCGTTACCGCAGCCAGCATCTTTTCCATGGCAGGAAATATCGGAGAGGCGGTGTCAAATGCCAGCACCTCACAGTTTACTTCCAGCTCCTTGAAGCCTGGATCAGCTAAATATTCCTTTAAAGCAGATGCGTAGCGGACATTGGCCCAGTCGCTCGAGTTGAAGCGTTGGAGATTCTCCACCAAACCCAGATGTGTTGTAGAAGGTTTTGGCGCTGCAGACACCTTCAGAACAGTAGAGGGACCCGGCATCTGGTACTGCCTTTCAGGCGACAACGAGCAAACGCTCCCAGATGCATGCGAAGATGCCGCTATATTTGGCGTGCTGACAGTGATTTCCTGCGTTGACCTATCCATGACAAGATCCTGCAGGGTCTTGACCTGATATGCTAATCTTTTAAGCAGATGTCTGTCATTCCGCTTTCGTCTTTTCGTACGCTTGCGACGCCTACTACTCTTCGATGCCGAACCGCTAGATTGCGAACTCGAAGAACTGGTTGACATTGAACGGCGTGGCCTTCTTCGATCACGTCGTTTAGAGGTTACATCCTCTTCTTCTACATGCTCCTTGTCTAAGGGCATTTTGACCCGTGCACAAAAATGTTTGGGTACGCGAAGGAAAGCGGCGCAGTTTATTCTGCGTAGCAGTAAGACGCAAATATGCGCAAATAACTTTATAAATAATCGCACAATCACTCAGCACTAGATTTACACAAAATTACGATAATTTGCGGGTAGCAACAGATTCGTTTTCGTTAAAATAATTACGAAACAAAATTTCACGACCGGCGTAGGTGAAATAGACGCCAAAATTGAAGGAAATCGCGTCTCAGGACGCCAACTGCAAGGTGACAATTATACAACTGAAGGGAGCTACAAAAGGAAGGCGGGAAATTCAAGATATAGCAACAGATACGACTGGCGCTAGCGAGAAATAAGCGCGATATCTCACATTATATATATATTCTGGATGAGCAACGGCACACATAATACAAATTCAATTAACGTAACCTCGCATATAGTGTTGAAACAGTCGAGATGTAGACATTTTCACCTTAACCACTCAGCAACATTTATAAGCAGATATACACGTTAATATGACAATAGCAGTCAAGTACAATAAGCGTGTTTTCACGTCAACGCGTATGTTTCCACAGAAATCGTTATAACTCCATCATTATTCTAGTGACATCCCTAAAACAAAAAGTAGAAGCTCAATAATAAATCAAGCTACCCGTCACTGTTCAAATTGTCCATAGAAATACATAAAAAGACCTATTCGGTTGATACATATTTTACCCGCGAAATGCCTACGGGCCACGAGACATTGTTAATATTCTTGTATGAAATGATAAAAAAAGTGAGGTGACTAAATTGTTAATTATACATTTACTAGCAGACCCGGCCACACGTTGCTGTGGCTAAGTAAACACAAAGCCATTACTCAAACTTTATAAAATCCACATCACCAGCTTGCCAGCATATTTGAATTTCTCGGCTTTTCTCTACTATAATAAGCATGTATATACATATAAACCTTCCTCTTGAATCACTCTATCTATTGGTGAAAACCGCATTAAAGTCATTTTTTAATTTTTTTAATGTTTTGCATTCTAAATTTTAATATTTACAAATGTTAATATTTATTTGTAATATAACAATTTGAAAGCTTATTTCATAACCTTTCAAAAACAGTTTTTATTATTCGGCTACATTCAGAAATGTTTATGTTTTCATTTTTAGAGCTTTAATTGTGAAGCGGAAATAACACAAAGTTTTCGTAAATTTGACATTTCGTTTAAGACGTAAAAAGTGCATATTCGCGATAGATCGGAGTGGTTAACTATGTATAAATTCAAACTGGCCAAATCTAACTCATGAGGCGAAAATTATTGATATATACTCATTTTTACTGTTTTCCTATTCTTATAATATCCTATTGTTTTTTTTTTTGTGTTATATTGTAGTTTGTATAATTGCTTATATATCCAGATAATTAATGGAACGTAATTGAATGCTTTTATTATTACTGTGACGATTCACGATTATGGTACCGTGACGGCAATAAACATACGTTCCTTATCGCTATAATGCTGCAGCTCTTTCAAAGGAAAAAAGTGATAATTTTCTTACATCTCTCTCACACACCGCACCGTGACCTCTCTGTAGACCACTACAATACTACTAGCCATTATGATAATTTTGAAAGTATGGAATATAGTTTCAAGGATAATATTGAAGTGTGAGTGAATTCCAAAAAATAAAAAATAAAAAATGTCAATGAGCTTATAGTGTTGCTTTTAAACATAAAATGATGCAGTTCTTTCTTACACACTAAATAACAACAGTCGAAAATGAGTTAAACAGTGAAAGTATGTCTGCCCCCCCCCAAAGGAAACATGCAATCATTTTCATACATCTCCCTCACACTTATGAAGAAAATGAAACACAAGGAAAAAGTAATGCTTTTGAGGACACAGTCACATGTATCTTGAGTGTCTCTTCTTTTGTCTTACCCTTGTTTAATGTGTAAGAAAGAGCTGCAGCATTATGACGATAAGGAACATATGTTTATTGCCTTTTTTGCCGGCATGGTACCTTAACCGTGAATTGTCACGTTAATTATATCACTTGTTCATTTTACAATGTTAATTTTAATTTTTTTTTTAATATTTAGCATTTTTAATATAACAAATTCAATGTTTAAAACATACCTGAACAAATCTTTCTTCATATTATTATATACTTTTTTAAATTTAATCAAATTTTAAACCATTGTTTGTTACTAACCCACGTTAAAAAAAATTGTAATCATAATATCGAAGCTGGAAAGGAAAAATGGTTAAAGGGATGTAATAGCCACGGCCGAATTCTAAAACTGTCAAAATGTATTTATTATTACATCGCTAGGTGGCGGTAGTGATGCCTTCGCGAATTTAAAACTTCAACATTCAACTTGTGTATGTTATGACGAGCACAATATTTTTAAATATCGAAGTAAAAACCAAACCAATGACAAAGTGTGTTCAACTTATGGAACTTATTATTTTGGTAGAATATTTAGTATGATCCTTTTTACAAATTTTTCATAATTTGCTTGTTGATAATTTTTTCCCATGGTTCATGGTCGTTCCGTATACTCGCAGGGCTCCCATTATAAGCGACGTTTGGAATCTCATGGTTCATTTATTGTTATTAAGTTTATTTTGTAGAACTCCATTTTAATTTTTTATTTCTTTTATATGTTCAATAATATTATTATTTTATGTATAAAAACAGTTTATTATAAACAAGTTCTGCTTCGTAATTATGTATTTCGTATTTATGTATTATACAAATATTTTTTTTTTAAAGTAAAACTTCTTTACGCACGCTTGACACTTGGGGGTAAACTGGTGAATGCGTTACGAAAAGTGTGATTGTTACGAAAAGTGTAATGCGAACGGTGATCAATGTCATTAAAAAAGGAAACGGAGCATGTGCAACTTTTGAACATGCTTCGTTTCCTTTTTTAATGTGTTTCAATGTCATATGTTCTTTTATAAAGTTAGTGAAGTTTTACTTCAGTCGTGTGGTCTAAAGCACACTCTTTTTTTTTAAGTAAAACTTCTTTACGCACGATCGACACTTGGGGGTAAACTGGTGAATGCGTTACGAAAGGTGTGATTGTTACGAAAAGTGTGATTCGAACGGTGATCGATGCAAACGGTGATCATCGATGCGAACGGTGATCAATGTCATTAAAAAAGGAAACAGAGCATGCAAAAGAAAACGGAGCAAATTTTGCCCAGCGAAAAAAAGACGCATGAGTGTGTACTACTGTGTGAAATGCAACAAACAATATTGTCTGGAATGTCAATGTCAATGCCACCCCAATATCATGTGTTCTTTTCATGGAAGTCATGAATGGGATGATCTATATTACAGTTTTTCGTTAGTTTCGATCTTGTATTCGATGTAATCGATGCGAAACCGATATGAAACGGACGAGGATCGGAAATTTCCGTTGTTTTACGGACGAACGCAGCTCTTATGGCGACGTTGCGTTGGTTGTTCGAACTTCCAACTACTATGGACTATTTGGAAATCTTAAAATGACTATTATTATTACAAATTTGTACAATAATATGGACACGCGACAGCGGTGAGGTGCACCGCGGCAGGTTTCGTAAGTGGTTTGGCGTTTGGCTCTCCCGACGGATGGGTAAACTCGGAACTCTCAAATACTTTTTTTTTATCATTATGGCTTATTTTTTTAAAAATATGGCAATCTAATTTAAAACTATAATGAAATAAAAATAATAATTCATATAAACGAAAAAATAAAAAAAATTAAAAATAATATTAAAAAGTCGTACACTAAAAGCTATCAGGCTGCTGGTCGGCAGACCAAGATATTCTTAAATAGAACGATCTGGACTATAATTATTCATTGGTTTCATTCGTGTACTCAATGACGTAAAATTTACTATTTTTTGTCCCACTTTGAGGCCGGCTGCCTGGGAACGTGCCAGGCTGCCGGTTGGCAGACCTGCTTTTTTCTCATTTTCTAATCCCCCTTTATCATTTGAAACCATTTCCGTTCTCGTACTCGATGTCGTAATTTTTTCGAAAAAAATCGCTCACTATTTCCATGACTGCGCGGCTTTACCCATTATCCATTATCACTACAAAGTAGTTTCATCCGTGTACTTGATGACGTAGGGTTTACCTATCTCGTCTCCTAGTCCATTATACTTGATGCTAATACTAATAATATAAGGTAATTTTTATTACCAAACACAGCGTACATAATGTACCTACGGCGAGCAAATGCCCACAAATGAACTAATACCGGATAATACTGAAATTCCGAAATAAGCCACGCTACATATATTATAGCTGTGTGTGTGTACGCAGCCTGCCTGTTTTTCATTAAACTGTAAAGCTTTTGTGCGGAGATCATTTGATGAACTTAGCAATTTATACGCGTTAATTTTGCCTTTGCAGAATAAGTAAGACATGGTAGCACATTACCAATCTCTTCACGAATCTTGCTGATGTCATATGTTGATGGTGTGCCAGAGAGTTTTTGAAAGAATAGTTGCACATTTTGACACTATGGTAGCCCTTATAATAGAACGAAAAGATCAGTATCCTGTCCGACAACAACTATAGGCCTCCCACTTTGAATCTGGGAGACATCTATTGCTCTTCCGACCACTTCAGTATCTGCATCTTCCTCCGCCACAATGGTTGGAATGTTTACTTCATTAAGCTTCCGAGCGAGCTGTTTAATTAGCTAGCTTTTGTTTTTTGGATTTTCCATAGCAATCTTTCCCATACCGTTTCATTACAGTGACAATATACTCCCCTATGATGCTGCCATTTGTCAGGTCAAATAACACTGCAAAAGATACCCTCCATCTACTACATATATTTTTGGGGGCAAATTCTCAAAAACTTCTTTGCTAAATGTCCACTTTTCAAATATTTTCACAAGACTTGATTTAGTTCCCTTTCTCATCATTTTATTGTTTTCAAATAAAGACAAAGGGTTTAGGCTGTTCATAGTCAAAGTATTGTTTGAGATTATTTTTTCCTTGAGACATACCTATTAAACAGACATACGCTTCATCGCAGTTACTTACTAGACCAGAGGATAAAGACACCAAATCGTTGCTCTGTTGGAAAGGATTATGAATACGCAGCTATCCGAGAAATTTACTAATATCTTGCAAGTCCCTTTCTCTTCTACTGCATCTTAGTTCAGTGTGCTGTTCGTTAAACTGAGTCAAGCAGCCAGAGAACTTCTCGAAAGCCTCACAAATTTGCAGGGATCCAGGAGCGCAAGCAATGAACTTGGTTAGCGTCCTCTCGCTTAATCCTCGTCCATGAGTAAGGCCACCTATGGATTTTTATGATCGCATTAATGTCTGCTCCATGGCCATGTCTGTCCAGTTACCAGTAAAAAATCCATCTGTTCGCCGAACTGTCAAGAAACCTTTATTGACGAACCTTTCAAAGTCTTCATTTGACATCTTCGTTTGTACACTCAACATTTGTTGTAAGTATATTTGAACGGATTTGGCGTAGAGCAAATGACCAGCAGCATGGAAATACGGTATCATTTGCTTGGCTGTATTAATGTGCAAATTCCAATCGCCGATTCTTTCGGCCAGAATAAAGTCTATAACCAAATTCACCAAATTAAACTCTTGTAGCCACAGTTTTCAAGTTCTACTAGTTTACAATTAATAAGTATGAACATCATACATGAGTAGTGCGGCAATGAATCTACTGCCGCGGAGCGCCGCAGAGATGGTGTATGATGGATATCTGGCGTTTCCTAGCGATAAAGTACACATTAAAATATATTATTTTACATCTCATAGAAAGGGCTACAACCTTTGTAGGAAACATTTTTTCATAAAATGTCAGCCTGAAGTCGAGTAAAATGAAGAACTTGTCATGGAAGTTTAGGAAATCGGAAATGATCAACATCAATTTATTTTTTACTGAGAATAATCTGAATATATTTTATACTTCAAACTAAGATACCGCAATTATTTTGTTCTAAAGAAACATCTTAAAAAAATATTACATGCATTTTCAAACCAAAAACTATTTAAAATACCTATTTTAGCTGTATACAAGGACTTATTATTTTTTGAAACATATTTAAAAGGTGAGGAATTTAGGTTTCACTGAGATTCGATTAGTTTTTTTAATAGAAAATGCAATAATGTACCTTAAAGATAAAAAAACACTCTCACTATACAACAATATTTGCATTGCACCTCGACCGAACCCGCTATGACCGAGTACGCATTCTGTATTACACCGGCTGAATCTCGCTGGATCTCTAACAAAGTAAGTACTATTTTATATTTTTTTAAAGGTAATAATAATTGGAGCTACAACTTTTGTAGGAAATATTTTTTCATAAAATGTCAGCGTAAAAAGTTCTGTGACAAAAAGTAAAATTACGTGCCAAAAAATAAACAAATCTTTACCTTTTCATACGAATTACAAGCAAGCGGTAAAAGTTACGACGAAAGTTAACTAGACATTAATTGTAGGCAATGTTATAGCAAAGAGAATAAAAAAAATTGCAATCCGATATGTTGTTTAATAATTGATATAGACGCGATTTACGAAACCCTTACACTTTTCATGTTTAGGGGGGCACAGGGGTGGAAGCAAGGGGGGTAGGGGACTTTTTAAACACTTGTCTAAATAGTAGTAGTCGATGGGGAAAAAATTAGCTTTATACTATTTAGTTCCTTCAACTGGTGTTCTACGACACAGGTTGACTGGACTAAAAAGCGCCATACAGCTATGACATTAAAGATGATCTTACAGAATAAGCTATTTTGTTTGTTTGTGCTTGTGTTCATCAAAATCAAGTTTTCTAGAATTTCCCACGTGTTCTGGAAATTCTAGAAAACTTGATTTTGATGAACACAAGCACAAACAAACAATATATATTCTGTAGGTTCATCTTTAATGTCACAGATGTATGCGCTTAAGTTTTTCCTCTCCAATGTCGATATGTACCCAGTGTAAAATGTTTGTATAAAAAAGTAATAAACAAACAATGTAATTCTTATAAATTACTGTTTTGATTCCTAAATATTTATAATAAAATAAAATTCTTTGTTTCAGTCCTCTTGAAACCAGTCTTCTTAACTTGATGTATGCAGGAAAAGACAAGGCATCACACATTGAATGGAGTTCTGTCAATTCTGTTCTACTAACTACAGATCCTCAAGACCTTAACGATAGGTATGTAGGACTTTCATCCTTTTCGTGACAACTATTGATCGAAAATTAAATTTTAATGCTCAACAAAATGATATTCACCGATGATCCTGGTGACTAGTTCTCCTTCTCCTCTTTGCCATAACTGTTGTTACTCTAGGTGCGAGCTCTCAGGTTAGAAAGTAACATAAGATTTGGAGGCGGGTACCGCTGCCTCGAGAAACATTTATTAGATAACCAAAACCTCTGCCACAGGTCACCCCATGTGGTTTGGTGACTTAGCAGGGGTGCTCGTGTTCATGGGCATGGGTTCATGCTCGGGTTCAGGTTTGTTCAGGTCTTGATGGCGGATGCATCTGCCCATCAACTGCTGTGTCGGGCTGGATCGGGAGGGATTGGTGAGGATTGACCTTTCCAGCTAGACTCTCGATCCATTGCCCTGCACCATAGTGGGAGAGATAGATTCATACGTCTATCACTCCTGGACACACTAACCCCTAATTTCCTACCCATCCCTCATACCCTCTTCCTTCCCAGAACTTCCTCTTCATTCTTTACTTTAAAAGACCCTCCACACAGCATCCCCAAACATAGGCCCCGAGTAAAATTATTTTCCTCAGGGCCTCCTGTGTGCAGTTAATATAAAATATTAACAAGTATAAAATTTAGAAAATTTTAACAAATCCCAGACACAAAAAGAGCTGATGACCTTGAATGCCTGAACAAATTTTCATGAATTGTAGCTAAGAACTATCTTGATCACATCAGCTTTCAAACAAAAAAAACTGCATCACAATCGGTCCATTCGATTTAGGACTACGGTGCCACAGACAGACAGACAGACACACAGAAAGTCATACTTATAACACCGCTCCTTGCATCGGGGGTTAAAAAATAATGTGCCCAAAATATCATAGGATTCGCTATAGGCGGACAGTTGAAGGGTATTGTTCCAGTATGGATATATTAGTGTGTTTATCTGTACATTGAATCCTGAGCATTTTCTCTGTGAATATTGCAATATAATTTTTTGCACAGGTTGCTAGTGGCTGCGTCCATCGACCAGTCGTCCAGCGGTGGCAATCTCACCCTCCGCCATACCACCATGCTGCCCAACATCCGCGGCCTGCCCAGCCTTGTGGCGCTGATATTCAGCCCGCGGGCGGAGCTAAAACCGGACGCCACTCTGTGCCACTATGCGGCCATTCTGTGTGGCCTGGGTCATGTGGACGGCAGCCCACTCTATCCCGAACAGGACATCCTGGTGCCCATTGACTTTGAACTAGACAGGACGGATCTGCAGAATGTAAGTTGACCAATCAAATTTCAATGATTTACCACGTCGTTACCCCCAAAGTAACGGCAAGGATATCTTGTTAACCCTTAAGCTGTGGGTCGCATGCATTATCGTCACCCGTGAATGTACCGGCAACTGCACATCGCATCTAGTAATGATTTAAACATCATCCTAATGTCGACAACTCTGAAGATGTTTAAAATGATTGGATAGTTCATGACAAGGACTATCTGCAACTACTTAAAATAAATTCTATTAAAAGTGCTAAAATTACACCTTATAGTATACTAAAATTACACCTTTAAACCTTTATAAAAAGTCTTAAGACTCTTAAACCTTTATAAAATCTAAAATACAAGTTTATCTCCCCGTCAACTGTAACGCACGTTTGCCAGCGCTTAATCTAATCCTCGAAACACCGCTGGTACTCAATTTTCAGTATGTCCATCAGAGCCGTTTTTGATTTTTTCACAACATCCTCTCAGGTGCTGTAAAGCGTTTCGCGAAGCGGTTTTTTAAGTCGGTTGAACAGGAAAAAGTCACAGGGAGCCAGGTCAGGTGAATTCGAAGGCTGCTGGATAGTATTTGTGTTGTTTTTAGTCAAAAACTCACGGATAACGATCGCATTGTGCGATGGTGCGTTATTGTGGTACAAAATTGATACTTGTAAAAATCGGAAAAAGCACAAAGGTAGAGTTACTCAGTACAGCATAACTTTTACAAATGTCAATCTATGACGCTGAAATTTAAAAGGAAGTATCAATGACAAATGTGGTAACCTAACAAACAAAAAATTCCAATCGGGTGACTAACAGCGCCACACGGTGGCCAGTCCCAAAAAGTTTTTGATCAAGCTGGTGTATACTAAAATTACAATTTACATTCTAAAAATCCCTTATTTTACTACTACCGCTGACGATTTTGGTCTGCGTTGAACTCCAATATTGTGTTATAGAATTTAGTTCAAAATCCAATGCCTTTTGTGAACTCGTTGCACCGTCAGCGTTGAGGATTTCCTCCATCTAGTTGATATCACCCAGTGAATTCTATAACATATTGGTGGACGTTGACTTCTCGAGTTATGTGTATATGCACCGTTACGCGTTTATTAACCTCACTTCCTTTGCCCTCATTTTTGCTGCACACGGGCGATGTTGATTTCAAACTGACCGGTGAGGGAGCCAACTAATTAGTTCAGATTTCATCATTTTCAAGCAGTTTAAGTGTTAATGTTAAGTCTTAAATGTTGTGTTTTTCAAATTTTTGTTGGTCTCATTATTTATTCATTCGTCACAAGGTTACAGGACATTTTTAAAAACTAGCGCAGTCCCAGAAAAATCAATAGATGTAACATTTAAATAAACAAATACATTCATATATTCTTTTAAATAAAAGTACAATAGAATCCGGATATAATGACCCTCAAAGGGCCGGCGACACTTTGTCGTACTAACCGGACGACACACAAAACGGCCGGATAATTTAAGCTTGTTTTTACATGAGACACGCCGAACTCCTTTGCGAGGGTTACATTTAATTCACCGCTTCTAAACGGTGTAATATAGCACTTTTTTCTTCAATTGAAAAACACTTTCGCTTCACGGAACTCATTGTTTCGAGCTTTTGATCTAGTCACAACAGATGATAAACATTAACTGTGATTTACCCATGCTAATAAGGATAGGTTGTTAGCGGGCGGGGAGTAGCCGGGCGCAGGGAGTTGTCGAGGCGCAGGGCGGTGAGGTATTGGTGTGTAGGTTTTGTAAACAAAACACTGCGCGTCATTCTAAACCAACTAATTTAACATTAAAATAGGTCAAAATATGTCAATAAAATATGTAATGGATATGTTTACCTAGTATAGGTCTCGCAAGTTAAGTTGACTTCATCACAATACTCACACAGATGCAAAACTTTCATGCAGCGTATTTCGTTTTAGGCTTTAAAAAAAACCTATTAATAATTATTTCACAATTGAGAATTCGAAGCCAAAGCGTCTTGAAGTCGCTTATATAAAACTTATTTTGTTTTACAACATTTTTATTGAAATACTGAAGATTATCAAAATGAACTAAATGGGATAATCTTCAGGATTGAATTCAAATAAATAAATAAATAACGACAAGGTTAAAAAAAAATGTGTTAATTAAAAAGATTAATTTATTATAATATATATACATAATCTAACACACTATATAAAGAGGTAATATTTGTTTGTTTGTTTGTTTGTGTGTTTGTTTGCATCGAATAGGCTCCGAAACTACTGAACCGATTTGAAAAATTCTTTCGCTGTTGGGAAGCTACACTATCCCTAGGTGACATAGGCTATATTATATTTAAAAAAAAAATAGGCATCCTTACTAAAACTTCAATAATGTAACCCAGGGTGTAAAAAAATTACCTAAAATATTCTTTAAATCGCGTGCGCTGCGAAAACTATTGATGATAGAATAAAATAATGTACTACGACTTTATAGAACACATCATTATTTACAAAAAAGGTCGCGGCAGCATATGTCTAACTATTATGGTTATGCCACAATAAGTATTCTTTTATTTTAAAATTTTAATTAATATGTCGCCGCTTGAAAAGGCTCTTTATTTGTATCTTGGTTTTAATCCTTATCAAAATAAATTACTTCATATTCAAGATAGCTTCAATACCTTTATTTAAGTTTTTGAATTTTTCAATTCGGATATTTAATTAGAAAGATATCACGAGTTTAAAAATGTTAGTATTAGAAAAAAGTTTCGGCTACGGGCCGCGCGTGAGAGGAGTCAAGAAATGCAGTGCCAGGGGGGTTGGCGGGACGGGGGAGCGGGAGAGCGGTGGCGGGGAAGGTGGAAGTGGAACGCTGGAGGGGAACGCACGGGAAAGGACATGTAAGGAGTAACATTTTATTTATTTGAATATGGCATGTATTATAAAAGAAAGTCCAAAAAACGTGCAGCTCGCAAAAACTCAGAAACGAGTCCCGGTTCGATCAAGGGAGTTATATGGTGTGGTAGATCTCTATCCGCCCTAGGGAATAAGGGTATCCGTTTTTACCTAAAGGCCGTGCTTTTAAAGATATAAGGGCTGAAAATTTCGCCCTCTTGAAATTTCTAGAACAGTCTTCCGGAAAGTTCTAGAAGGTTCCATAGAGCTGTAGAAAGTTGTGGAAGGAGTGGAATGATCAGGAATAGGAAATCGGGAACATCATTGTGCAACATTCCAGAACACTATCTTATTGTCCTGAGCGAAGCCGGGTAACCCAGCTAGTGTTTTATAAAGTAAATAATCCACAAGCCGCCACATGCAGCTTCACGTTTAATAGGCATAGATAATAGATTTTGAAAAGTAAACTACTTTTAACCCTTCAAAAATCTGGCATTTTTTTCAGATGGTCAAAATATTTTCGCTTTACAATAAAATACAAATATTTGGAATTTTTCTGAGGGCCCTTTTGGGTATCTGGGCGTGGTTTGAAGCCCACACAGATAAACCAATACATCAATTATTGAGCATTTTTATTGCTTCCAACTCTCGCTGTGTTACCTAAATATGAAACCTAACTTGAGTTTACATTGTTGTTGCTAAAAACGGTAAGTCATTATAAGCGAAGTTGTTATATCCGAATTCTACTGTATGTACAAAAATATGTATGTATATATATATTTTTTTAATTGCTATGGCTGAAAATCGAACCCTGATCACGGCTTGGAAGGCAACAATGCTAACCATTACTACAACTATTGTAAGAATGATGGCGTAAATTCGTTATAAGTACTGAAAATATAATAATTACCTAATTTACCATTTTGATTGTTAAATTAAATATTAATTTTTGTTCATATGAAGCAGTTACTTTGTGATGTGACATTATAATTTAAAATAAAACAATAACTTTGTAAACACCACTTTTATTTTTTATATACTTCATGCCGACCGGGTTTCGCTAAAACCGTAGCTTCTTCAGGGCAGTACAATCTCTACAGTAGAGATTGTACTGCCCTGAAGAAGCTACGGTTTTAGCGAAACCCGGTCGGCATAAAGAATATAAAAAATAAAAGTGGTGTTTACAAAGTTATTGTTTTATTTTAAATGAAATATTAATTGTTATTATGAACAAACTACCGACTTCATCTGAGAATAAGGAAGTTGAGTGAAAAATATTTTGACTAAAGAAAATGTTTTTCTTTCAACCGGTCAGTGGTTGAGTGGGCATCGCGCTTGGGTCCCACCCAGGCATTCCGTGTTCGATTCCTCGGCTGGCTAAGTCCTCCATCACAACACAAGCAACATTTTCGGCTTTCTGTGGTGGTAGTAGGAAATTTTAAAACATTTTTGGGTTATTCGTAACCCGGGAATGTTTGTCTTTCTTTTAAAAAAAAAAATGTTATATCCACTGGAGCGATCATGCGAAATATATAAATTTGTCTCGATTGCTTGAGATTTCCATTTCCAGAGTCATTTTTGAAATTTTTCTCAAACATATGCCTTCGAATGTTGACATGGAGACATAAAAACTTATTATAGTGCTATATAGCAAATCTGTATTTTACCTTTTATGTCATATTTGTAGGATTTATAAAAAAAATATTAAAAAATCATAAAGTTTATAATTGCGCGAATCCTGGGTGTTTTTTTTTTACTTGAAACTGCCGTGAGGGATACTTATTCGGGTCAACATAGAATATTTTCGGTTTCTGTATGTTGTCTTTGGTATATATGATGGAAAAAGGACTGAATTTTATCCGTAAACAGCTGTTAAAAAATTCGGCGGGAAAAAAATATTTCAAAAAATTATTTTTAACATTTTTTTATTTTTTTATTTTTATTTAATATAGATATATAAGTGTACAAAGGTGTTACATAAATTACATATCAGTACAGAAATTATTTAAAATTGCAATCTCATCAAAGAAGAAGCTAGTTCTTGTGCTTGATGAGCGAGTTACACTAATTATAACAGAAATAGAATAACATTATGCAAAAGGTAAGTATATAATACGAACAATTGAGCCTTCTGGATCATCAATATGTGTAGGTGTACATACATAGGATACGGTACGAAATTCGAAAAATCTAAATAAAATAGAGATGAACATAATTTATAATAAATGGAAAGAAAGAGAAAAACAGGTAATTATTTAGTTTTAATTATTCCTGATGAAGTGTAGCTTCAGTTTGAGTTTCAGTTTATTGATGTCTTTGGTTTTTTTTATTTCAATTTCATATTTTAAAATTTTAGAATTATATTATTATCAACTAATTATTTTTCTCCATATTACGGGCAACTACCCTTTTTATTGGAAACAAAAAGGGTAGTTGCCCGTAAAAAGTCTAAATGAATATTCAAAATTGAATATTCATATTCAAAATTGAATATTCATTTAGACATTCATAAAAGTCAATTGTTCCATATAAATAAATTCGGATATATCTATCCGAGACGCTATCCAGGTCACAAACCAATTCTTAGAATCATTCCAATAAAAAGGGTAGTTGCCCGTAATATGGAGAAAAATAATTAGTTGATAATAATGTAATTCTAAAATTTGAAAATATGAGATTGACAATTATGACGTTTTGACAGAAGGTGGCAATAGCGAAATTGGTTAACGCGCTCGTCCCGGTTAGACGGAGAGGTCTGGGTTCGAGTCCCAGTTGCGACCATTGTCTTTTTCTGTTTTTCTGTGTCTTGTTCTCTTTCATATTTTCGTTTAGATTATTATTGTTAACTTATTCTAATATGATATATTTCAGTGATGGGAATAACCTTCAAAAAAGTATAAAAAGAAAGTTTTTCTTATAAAAATTAAATAAATATATTTTTATATTATTTTGTTCTTAGAATTAATTAAACGTTCTTAAAAAATGAATAAAAAGGCATAAACTAAAAACGATTCATGGTTGGTTGGAAGATTCTGACGTCATGTTTTCCCGGGTTTGTGCGGTATTGGAATGACTATGGTGCATCTCTTTCTATTACGTGAGAGATGGTTTGTTTATGATGAGAGAGGTATAGGCCAAACAGTTTTGCTTGCTTTCTTTTTAGATTCAGTAAAGCCTCGATGACATTGAGCGGGTTTACAAGCTACTAGCTGGGAAATTCACTATCTGTTAGTAAACTCGCTCAGTGTAATCGTATTACTAACAGAAATCTACGAAAAAAAGTTGAAAGGTGAAACTTTGCTCGCGGCTGTACGCAAGCGTTTGCATCAAAATGGCTGCCTATCAACAGCCGATTTCGTAACTCAGAATTAGTTTACGCGGGGATCGTCATTCTCTCTACTGACTACTAGCGTGAGGCGCTAAAATATTGACAGAAAAGGTGGGAGAAACAAAAATTTTAACTTTAAAAATTAATTTTACTATGAAATCTTGATAATTTTTTTTTTTTAAATACCATTAATTCTGATAGACGGTTAACATTGATAAAAAAATTACTCGAATTCCTTATTGAAAAATTAAGAAAATCTACATACAAAATGCTAAAGCGACATGTTTTCCAGAGATCAAATGACGTCACCCACACACCCCGCCTCTTACCGCTCGGATTCCGCTCATTTTGGCGGGCTTAATAAAATATAAACTTGGAGAATTAATTTAATTATGAAATGGAACTTTGAAAAAAAAAATACTAGTATTTAAGTTTGAATGTGAACATTGATAAAAAAAAATTAAAAAATGGACTCAACTTCCTTATTTACTCTTTTTTTTAACCTCTTTTCTTTTTGATAAGTTCATTTAATAAATATGGAGTCTCATTTTTTACTAATTGGATATTTCAAAGCTCCCGTAGTGTATTTATGTTGTTATGAACTGAAAGTTGACCCAGAAATTCATACGCATTTTCCTTTTTTTTCTAGATCAACAAGCTACGTTACTCCATGGATCTGGTATTGTTTACTGAAGAAGGACAAGAATCTCCGATGAACGAGCCGGATGTTTTCGCCACTACTAGAAAAATTAAATCCCTCTTCGAGAAGTAAGAATAATTCATATTAATTATATCAAAACATTTTATTGACTATATGTACAATTATTATGATGTTTAACCTCTTCAACGCTGGCTTATCCTTATCCCGTTTAAAAAATCATTTCGCTGAATGTAAATATCTATTCTGGGGAAACTACGAAGTGATTATGGAGATATTTCACCATCCTCTTGATAGCTTATCCAAAGGATATTTTCGATTGACATATTACGGTTTATTTCTTTTTAATGTTCGAGTTTACTACTCGATACTCAAACCTTATGAATAGTGTCTATATATAGGATAAGTTAGCCGAGTTTTTTACCTACTGCGAGTATTTATTTGTTTATTTATTGATATATGTTATCCTATGAATAAGCTATCAAGATGATGGTGAAAAAAAAATAGTATTTATGGGATATTTCACCATCCTCTTGATAGCTCTTTGTAAATTGTAAAAGAACAACATTTTGCAAAAAACAATAAAGTTAAGACGAAAATGTATTCAGATGCATGGTGAAAACTTTATGTCGGCACTCCACGAATTAACATCTAACCATTCAGCTAATGTAATGTAGTTTAATGGTGATAGTGATGAGAAAGAGGATGGTGATTACCCTTATGACAATGACAGATATGAAATGATTATCATGAGGTTGGAATAATCATCATTATTCCAACCTCATAATAATCATTATTATGGTAGTGGAGATAATGATAATATTGAAAATGTTGATGATAATGATAGTAGTAATAGCGTTAATCATGATAAGGATGATGACGGTGCTGATTATCACGGTGATGACAAAGTTGATGCTGACAATGCAGTAATTCCTCCGCAGTCTAATGACGCGCAACCGGCGCTGGCGCGAGCCCTCCGCAGTGTCGCGGCCGTGGCAGTGGGCAGCCAACTATAACGTGGAAGAGGCGGAGGCCACCAACTTCATCGGGGAGCGTGCCATATTCCCCCCCCACAACGCCCTCGAGCTGCGCACCATTTCGCCCCTGGAGCTTATGAAGATGGCCGTGGAGAACCAGAGAGTGCACAACGCCTGCAAGGGGTATGTCAACATATACCACATAATCAAAGCTTTTTTATAAGCATGCACCGAATGCAAAAGAAAAGCAAAATCATAGGTAATGGAATTGGGGAGATGAACCATTATCAATGTGAAACTATCAAATGTGTCGCCAACATCGCTAACCCATACTACTGCAAATCATATCCATAGACGGTGGCATCCAGTCTTTGTTTATACTTTAATAAAAAATTCCGAAGAAATTTTCTTCGAAAAATTAATTTTCTTTGTTTATACCTTCATTTCAAACACATAATTTCCATTTTTTTTTTCGAAGAAAACTTCTTCTAAAAGGTTGTCACTTTGTGATGTCATTATTTATTTATTAAAAGAAAATAACTTAGTTTATATCACTTTATTTTTTGTACACTATCAACATGTTTCGTGAACCATGTTCACTTCTTCAGGAATAAAAGTATACTAAAGTTACATCACGAAACATGTTGATCAGTGGCGGTTCTTTACAGGGGGACAATGGGGACAGTCCCCACCAGTTACACTCAAAACCTACTAAAGGAAATAACAGTCGATGCCGCCAAAATGAATGAATTCTTTAAACATAAAAGTAATTAACATTAGCAGAAATAAAATACAAACAATTATTCCGGATGATTTTAATAAGACCCTACGCGCGTACAGCGAACAATGTACGGCGCAAAAAAAAGCAGGTCTATTTCTCAGTGCGCAGAATTACTGCGCACTTGGGGGACAATCCGAACTATCCCCATACTTTCCTTGCGTTGTTTCGCGATCGTATGCAACTGCGCATGCGCAGTAGTATGTGAGTTCAAGCATCTGCGGGACAATCCTTTGGATCCCCATAGAACCATTTGTTTGCGAAGTTACGGGCGGGAATCGCTCGCGTTCAAATTAGTTTGATGATAATCTCGCAAGGTAAAGCTTTATTTTTGTTATATTTCATTGTAAATTGGAATATTTCTATAGACATTTTATTTTATTTTGTGTTAAATATATCCGACTAGCATGATTAGACCATCAAAAAATTTTTTGAGAAATTTTATAATATATAATAATAATAATAATATTCTACGGGTGAAGAGATTCCGGTACGTAAAAAAGTCGATCCCTACCACTAAAGAAGTGCTCGAGCCGCCACTGATGTTGATAGTGTACAAAAAATAAAGTGATGTAAACTAAGTTATTTTCTTTTAATAAATACATAATTTCCTTTGACTCTGCCACTTTGATAATTTGTGCAGTTGGTCGTAGTCGGCAATAGTCGGCGCGATTCCATACCATACCTCCTTTTGTTTCTATAAAACGGACAACACCACTCATGAATTAGTAGTTGGATAAAGGTTTGCATCAAAGAATTAAAATACAAGAGATATGCTATGATGGCCGCCTGACCATCAGCGGACTTACTACCTAATGGGAATACAGTGAAACCCTCTTAAGAAGTTCTCTCTTAAGACGTTTCGTGGCTTAAGAAGTTTAGTTTTTTCGGTCCCTCGGCTCAATATTGGCCCAATTTTTCCCACATATAAGGTTTTCCTGCTTAAGAAGTTTGTTTTTTCCGGTCCCTTGGAAAACTTCTTAAGAGGGTTTCACTGTAGTTGTAATACGGAAAGAATTCGTTCATTTAGTTGATTTTTTTAAGGTGTGCAGTAGTATTGGTTAACAATATTGGTGGCGCCAGGAAACACAGTCCCACCCAGTAAAAACTACGAATAGCACATCTCTTATATTTCAATATCTTTGATTTGAATACAAGCAAATGACAAATATGTGGTATGTCAAACATGTTACCATTTTTTTAATATCCAATTTTAAATACATTCCAGTTATTCGGCTCCGTCAGGTCTCATTTAGAGCCCGACTAGTGACATCGTCCTGTACTGTACATCTTTGTTGCATAAATATTTATGTTGGATCAGGTTTTATATAGTAACGTACTGATGCCATTTTCCCATACTTCCAGGTCATTGCTGTGTGGGCCCACCACTCAGAGGGTGGAGTGTACCCTGTGCCACACGGATGAGCTCACCCTGACTGCCATGAGGCTCCATCTCAGCTCCCGACTCCACAAGGAACGGGAGTCAGACCTGCCACGCCTGGATGAAGAAGAAGACGACTAGTGACCATCTGGAAATGCTTTATTTTTATCTACTTAACTTCTTTATATACTGTTTTTTTTTTTAAAGAAAGTGCTCTACACGTTTTTAGTTTTTCGTTTTTTTTTAAGCAAACTGGTTTTGAAGGGCTAGCTGAATTAATCGTACTTATCTGACTTCGCTGTTTGTTTCATTTACTAAAACTTAGAATTTTTTTTTTTTTTAATTTGTGTATTTTTTGTTTCTGAAACAAATTCTACCCTTAGATATTTGAGATTATTATGCCATTTTGCGCTACCTCCTTCTTTAGCCAACATGCTGGACAGCATTACAGTGTCCCATCATCAGGGCAGATGCGTAATGGAAGATGTGCTTTTGTATATAGATTTACAACACGGTATCACATCTACAAACAAAGGCACACACTAACCCAGAAATAATTCTACCCTCGTTTTGAACATTTGATTCTATGTACACCTTGCATAGATTTATAAGAAAATCCAGTGTAACCCCTCATATAAGGTTCCCACTAATTATTCATATGTTTGTTATTGTAACAAAATCTGTAATGTTATGCTTTTAACCCTTTCCACTCCAAGCCTTTTTTTGTGTTTTTTTTCCACCAGCAACATGCCAAAATTGCGTTTTTTTTAAAAATAAAATTGATTTTTTTCTTATTTGATAACCTTTATTTTACGAGTTGGTACTACATTATAATTCTTAATTCTAATCTTTTTAACTCCTTGATGAGCCTCTGATTCCCTGTTGTTCTTGTTTCCAAAATATCTACAATAAAATGTCTCAATGTCCAAAATATCTACATAAACCTTCCTCGCGAAAAAATCGAATTTTGGAATGGAAAGCTCGATTCCAATAACCTTGTAGTCTGAGAACTTCGATGAGACCCTTGTTGATTACTACACTCAAAAATGCTTTCATTTACATTCGTTCATGTTTTCCAAATAGTTACATTTTTTTTGTAGCTGAAACAAAATTCACCCATCCCTCGACTTATAGCAAGTGTTTAACCCTTAGCGGAACTTTTGACTTTTTTTTTTTACTTCTAAAATTAGAACTGATTTTGGCAACGGCAAACATTTGGCAGTATTAATTACTTCAATATATACAAAAAGCTCACTGCTACACTAGGTTATAATTATTTTGTATGTGTTATCACTGGGATACCACAATTCCGCTAAGGGTTAAGTATTGTGCGATTCTAGAATATGTCTTTCAATCAGTCCTATTTTGAAATTGTCTTCAAAAAGAAGTATTACACCTTGTCGAGTGTTACTGGACATTGGAGCTGGTGGAACAAAATCAATATCGAGTGACACTCGACATTTGGAGTGGAAAGGATTAAACTAGCGCACCTTAACCATAAATTACTTACGTTTTCTTTTTTTTTTCAGCTAGTTTTACATTTTCAACCTTTCTTATTTCATAATTAAATCATAAGCATTTGATATTTTTAGAGGCTACCCTGATTTATGAACATATTATGTTATGGTGTTAGTTCATTATCTCTTAAGTGAAGTCTTAATGCTGTTTAAGTTTTTCAAATAACGATCTATTTTGGAAAATAAACAAATGATTAACGTACTTCTTTGTGATACTCGAAATAAGATATGTAAATGTGGGTTGTATCTAATGCATTCCTGCATAATAGTTTAATGACAGTTAAGTTAATACAAGTTATCTTGTTTTCTCGTATGTTGCGTATTGTTGAAATGTTTTTAGTTATTCATTAATAAATAATAATGATAAAAATATCACTGATTTTTAATTTTTCTTCAAGTTTTTATTTCATTTTATTAACCACTCCGAGACGTAAGCGGATATACACGATAACATAACGACAGCAATCAAGTACAATAAGCGTGTTTTCACGTCAACGCGTGTTTTCCCACAGAAATCGTTAAAACTCCCAAGCGCCCTTGAGGTGATTTTCTCACGAAAATGGCGCTATAAAAATCATCCAATATTTATTATTATTATTATTATAACTCCGTTATTGTTCTAGTTAAATCCTTATAACAAAAAGTAGAAGGTCAATAATAAATCAAGCTAACACATCCCTATTCAAGTTGTATAGAAATACATTAAAAGACCTATTCTGTCAGATACATGGTAGACCGAAAAATCGCCTACCCGCCGTTAGACATTGTTATTTTTTATTAAATATTCTTGTATGAAATGATAAAAAAGTGAGGTGACTAAATTGTTTATTATACATTTATACGATAGAATAAGTATTGTTTTTTACATAATCCTGGATTTTAGTACCGTTTTCACTTGAAAACATCACGTAAGTCATTTTTACATTTTTTTTTTTTTTATGTTTGCATTCTAAATTTTAATATTTACAAATGTTAATATTTATTTGTAATATAACAATTTGAAAGCTTATTTCATAACCTTTCAAAAACAGTTTTTAGTATTCGGCTATGTTCAGAAATGTTTTATTTATAGAGCTTTAATTGTGAAGCGGAAATAACACAAAGTTTTTGTACAT
The DNA here is from genome assembly GCA_917563855.2 of Limnephilus lunatus. Lineage (NCBI taxonomy): Eukaryota > Metazoa > Arthropoda > Insecta > Trichoptera > Limnephilidae > Limnephilus > Limnephilus lunatus. The sequence goes on along the minus strand of OU830602.1, from coordinate 11,030,094 downwards.
CTGATATTTCATTTAAGACGAAAAACTCGCATATTCGCAAAATATCTGAGTGGTTAATGTGCACAACAGAGTCAATATAAAAAAAAATTATTAAGAATAAATAATCATTAACGCAGTTATTAATGGTTGTTTATCAGTTGTGTACATTTTTAAACACTTATTAGTAAGGAGATTGTATGTACAAAGAGGATATCCTAAACAAAACTATACCTTTCAAAAACACAGCAAATCTCAGGCAAAAATACATGTTACCAATTCCCATTTGTAAAAAAACTTTAGGCCAACAAAACTACAAATACTTGGGAACAAATTTCTTTAATAAATTACCAGAAAATATAAAATCCCATTGTGACAGTTTCAAAAATTTCAAAACACAATTAAAAAAATATACTGAAAACCTTAACTAAAAAAAAAAAATAATAATAATAAAAAAAATTTATATATTTATATAAACATACATTTATCTTATTATTTACATAAACTAAATTTCAAAGTACTAAATATAAATAAAAACAACAATAAAAAAAAAAATAAAAAAATTAACAAACAAATAATACTTCCTCCCGTACACACAAGCATTTGCTTATTATGGGAGAATAATTTAAAAATATATATTATATAATTGTAATAATTATAATTGCATTAAGCTTTTATATACTTTCATTTTATTTATGTATCTATTGTATTGTACCGAAAGAAAAATTTTTCAATAAAAAAAAAAAAAAAATGTAAAAAAAGTAAAAATGTCAAGTTAAAACAAGAAATTCAATAAAGTTTTGGGGCCATTGCTAAATATGTCTGGAATCTTGCCACTACAGTTGATGTTATTGTTATTTATTATATAAGTTGGTTACGGAGCATTAAATAAATAATTGGAGAACAATGGCATCTCTCACAGACCTCCATTGATCATAATGGCCTAGGAAATACAATAATTTATCATAAGAAGAAGAAGACGCAGAAAAAACTTTATTAATTAGTGAATTATATACATAATTAGTTTGCAACTTACATTATTTACAGAATACAGGATAGTATGAGAAGTAGATATTTTGTTGTATCAACTCAAAACCAACGCACATAATATAGGCCACGAAATCCACATCCGATTCCATCACAGTTGATCCACTGACAGTTGGCCCCCCGGCAGACTTATATACAATCTTTGATTATATAATGTCTAGATAGAGCGCTTGAGTGACGAAACGCCAAAAAAAATATCACTGAACTGTTCACTGATAAGCTCGTCCTGTCCGCTCAGTGGCGATACTATCGTTGTGCGGTAAACACGTGTTGTGTGTCATTTGAAAATGACGATTTGCGCTATAACAGTGTGCAGGAATTACAAAGGACGATTGAAAACAACTAAAAATGTTACCTATAATCGGTAAGTTACCTTTAAATAACCATTTAGTCAAAGAAACAATTCAGTTTTAATAGTGTAATCCTGATCTATTTCCTTCTCGTGGTGGGGAGTGAGCAACGACCTCGTGTCGGCAAATATAGACAGGGACCGAGCGTTGGCCGGAATAAGCTGACCACCAACTTTCGCCCTACCAGGCGTCTGTTGTCTAGGACACCCTCTTGTCCTGGAGAAGTAAATAATCTCCAAAGGCGGAAGAACCTTCGAGGTCAACGGCATAGGATGTGGAAAGAAACGGGAAACTACCATATTAAAGGTCCAAGTGACATCCCAAGAACCAGCAAAACATGAATACCCAATCTCAAGTAAAATTCTCCGGAGGTAAAATAGTCCCCCGTTCGGATCTCCGGGTGGGGACTGCTCGAGATGCTAGAAACACAAAGTCAATAGCGAAACCAAAATCAAATACAAAGAACCAAATAGCGAGATGGGCAACGTGGAATGTCCGTACATTACTGCAAAACAGCAAACTGGATAATCTGAAAGCTGAGATGCAAAACGTAAATTTGAATGCCCTAGGTATAGCAGAGATGAGATGGCCCAATTGTGGAGACTTCTGGAGTGGCGACTACAGAATCATCCACACAGGATGCATAAAGGATAAACCTGGCCAAGGAGGAGTAGGCGTTGTGCTGTGCAAGGAGTGGGGAAGACGGGTTAAGGGATACGTGCAATATAGCGGAAGAATTATTCTAGTCAAAATAGAAACTAAGCCTGTAGACACTGTAATTATTCAAGTATATATGCCAACATCTAGTCACAGCGAAGAAGAAGTGGAGGAGGTATACAGTTCGCTAGATAAACTTATATTTGAGATAAAAGCAGGTGAAAATCTGATTCTCCTAGGAGATTGGAATGCTGTTGTAGGAGAAGGACGTGAAGGAACTTGCATTGGGCCCTTTGGGCTGGGTGCAAGAAACGACAGAGGAAACAGATTGACAGAATTCTGCGAAAAACACAAACTAGTGATAGCAAACACTTGTTTCCAACACCACCCAAGACAGCGATACACCTGGAAATCCCCTGGAGACAGACAAAGACTGCAAATAGACTATATAATGGTTAGACATAGATTTAAAAACCAAATAAAAGACTGTAGAAGCTATTCCGGCCCAGATATAGATAGTGACCATAATATGGTAATGGCCAAAAGTCTTCTAAAACTGAAAAAACTAAAAAAGAGAAATAGTTTCAAATGGGATACAAAAGTATTAAAGATAAAAGAGATCAGCGACAGTTTTAGGGAAAAGACGAAAGAGTGCAACCTAATGGAAGTGGAGAATGTGAATGCGATCTGGAAAGTGATAAAGACGAAGATTATAACTACGGCAGAGGAAACTATAGGCAAGGAAAAACCCCAAGCAAGGAAGGAATGGATAACCGATGAGATCCTAAATATGATAAAGGATAGAAGAGAGCTCAAAAATGATAAAAGAGCTGAATCACAAAAGAAATACAAAGTGCTAAGATACAAAATAAATAGAGAGTCAAGAATAGCCAAAGAAACATTCTACCAGAATAAATGCGATGAGATAAACGACGACCTCAAGAGAGGAAATGTAGAAAGAGCTCACGCTGCGGTGAAAGACTTCTTTGGGATGAGAGTTGGAAAGGGTAAGGCAATAGAAGGAGAAGACGGCAAAATACTTTTCGAAAATGACCAAATAGGAGAGAGATGGAAAAGATATCTAGAAATGCTGTACAATGGAAAGGCAAATACTGACAACGAAACATTGATAGAAAGAGAAAATGAGGTAGACGCAGATGATTTGGGAGATCCAATCACTAGAGAAGAGTTTGACCTCGCACTGAAAAATCTCAAAAACGGGAAAGCACCCGGAATCGATGACGTTCCGGCTGAACTCATTAAGCCAGCAGGAAAAGGAACTACAGATGCCCTGTTCAAAATGATACAGACAATGTATAAGACTGGAGAGATACCGGAGGATTTCGAGAAATGCCTAAATGTCGCATTACCAAAGAAGGCAGGCACGACGAAATGTGAACAACACAGAACTCTTAGCCTAATATCCCATGCCTCAAAAATATTGACTAATATCATTCTAAAAAGAATCGAACCAAAAGTAGAGATCATCCTTTCCGGAGACCAGTATGGCTTTAGAAGAGGTGTAGGAACCAGAGAAGCAATATTGTCGCTACGAATACTACTAGAAAAAAGAATAAAAAGAAACCAAAACACATTCATCGCATTCATAGACCTGGAGAAGGCTTTCGACAAAGTAGAATGGAAAAGACTCTTCGAGATTCTGAAGAGAATTGATATCAAATATATAGATAGACGAATAATCCAGGCGCTATACAAGAATGAGGCCGCTATAATTAGATGTGATAATGATACAAAAGAAGCCACTATAAGACAAGGGGTGAGACAGGGATGCTCTCTGTCACCTGTTCTTTTTAACGTTTATATACAGAGTGCGATTGACGACTTGAGAGAGAGAATGAGTCACAGAAAAGGTGTAAAGATACACGGGCAAAAGGTGGATATGATAAGGTTTGCTGACGATATTGCTTTGGTTGCTGAAAGCGAAGAAGAACTGCAAGAGGCCTTAACAACCATGCAAAGCATTCTTCAAAACAACTACAACATGAAGATAAATAAAGACAAAACAAAGCTGCTGACTGTAGGCCGAACGCAACACCAGATGAGAGTAGAGATGGCAGGAGTTCCACTAAAGAACCGGTGTCCGTTTTCAGTGTCATTCTCTTTGGAATTTTGAGCTCTACACTATCATGCCCGATTTTTATAATTCTGCTTGTACTTTGCCTGCATACGTCGTTACATTTTAATAATATATTGAATTTTAGCCCCTCATTATAGATGAGAAGAAGCTCTCAGTGTCGCCCTGGTGTGAGACCATCGTTCAGAATTGAATCCCCCACTTCCTTATATCGCAATGTAGCATTCCCCAAAATAAGTTGACATAGTCCCACTGGCTCCGAGCAGTTGAGGCTCACATTTTCCTTCTACTCTGCATATTGAACATCAAACAGTATTAATAGCTTATCGTCTGCGTGTGGTTGAATTCCAGAACCCGACTTCCATTGCATGTCCGAAGTCACGCCTTATACGCTGTGCCACAAATAACATCTGTATACGTGGAGTTTCACACAAAGCTACCATTGTAATTCGATTAGTAATTCAAGAATTCGTCAGAGATGGCGCTACTTCCGTCAACAATTCTCAAATGATTAATTCCCATCTAGGTATAAGAGCTACGGATTTTAATTCTTCAAGTATCCTTTCTATTTAGAAAGATCGTCGGCAATGACGAAGTTGTTATAAATTACATATAACGTTATTGCGTGTCTCGATTATTTTCATTTTGTCACTGTTACTGTGTCTCGGTGAGTCACCGACGGTGTCTAGCTGTCGCCTGTCAATGGTCACTTGATCACACTAGATTATAAAATTGTCACAAACACTCAAACCGGGCGAAGCCGAACTAAAAGCCGCCCGGTAGTCTTACTTAATATTATAAACACGAAAGTTTGTACGGATGTATGTGTATGGGACGTGCCCCGCGCCACTTCAGGCCGCCGCGCAGAAAAGTCTCACAGTGAATAAATAATAATAATAATACTTGGCTGATTTATAAAGCGCCGTTTTTGTGAAAAATCACCTCAAGGGCGCTGTACATATAAGCATACAATAAAATAAAATTAATACGATAGACTTACAACTAAGATTCAAAATTATAACTAGGTACTTACATTTAAGACTTATATATTATGTACATAGCTAGTGACTTACGACTAAGACTTATTACTACTGACTGAAAACTAGTGGCATACATATATATTTACAAATGTGACTTAAAATTAGAGATTTACAATTAGAATAGTTGTTTACATATAACAATAAATATTTTTTAGTTTTGCGAGGTGTCTAATATTACCAAGTGATCAACAAAACTCTACCGATATAGGTACAGACAGAGAAGAAAGTTATTGCTGCAAGTCGAAGCAGTTTGATGATTTTATATATACATACATACATATTTTATTCTACACATTTTACAAAATATTTTATACCCTTTTTTAATATTAATATTGTTAGCGCCAGAAGAAGAAGGAAGTTCGTACATAATATTACAATATTTTATAACACGGTTTTGAAAATGATTTTAATGGGTTAACGTATTTAAAGGAAAGCATAGGTATCTTAAATGAATGAATGACTAATCGTCGATCTCAACCGCAATAAGATAATTCATCGCTCAACAAAAGATTGGATAGCAATATTTGAATGGAATAGCGAATTTATGGAAATGAGTGTTTAAATAGGTGAGTTTTAAGTTTGGATCTAAATTCTGTTGGGCTGGTTATGCATCTTAATTCCATAGGAAGTTTATTCCAAGCCTCAGGGCCGGATACTCCGAATGCACGATCACCAAAATTAGTGTTCGGATTTCGCTTAAGTTCTTTCAACCTTCCGATTGCAGATGATGTCGCTGATCTAAGAGTTGACTGCCTTAGACCAATATTTTCCGGAATGCATAATTCAGAGATATAGGGTGGAGCCATTTCATTGAGAGCTTTAAACACCATCCAGCATAACTTGTATTGGATCCTTTCAGGACACTTCAGCCAGTGAAGATTTCGAAGGTGTTCCGAAATGTGCGAAAACTTGGGTACCCAACCGTTATCTTACTTTCGGGCTTTACTTTTCTGCGCGGCGGCCTGAAGTGGGGCACGTCCCGCTCCGAACTCTACGTCTAAAGGGTACTAATGGATTTTAATGAAACTTTACAATAATACAACTCATACACCAGAATAAAATACAGGCTATATATTATTGTAAGCTCTGGCATTATGAAATTTGTGTAAATGAAAATGTGTGTATTTCATATATTTTAGCGGCAGGGAGAAGGGGAACGGGGGAGGTGGGGTTCGCGGAGAGGGAAGAGACGAGGGAGGGGAAGGTGGAAGGGAACGGAGACGCACGGGAAAGGACATGCAGAGAGAATCAATTTATTTCTTTGAATGGCATAGCCACGCATGCCGGGAGCCAGCTAGTAGAAAATATTTATGATCTAGTTCACAAACGCTGCTGTAAACAAACTACATATTATTCAATAATTAGGTATCATTCATGTGATAACACAATACCTACTTGTTAGAGCAGATTTCAAAGAAGGGTCACATGAACATGTAAATAACAAACACTTTAATGACGTTTTCAGTCCCTTACTAGTCAACAATCTACAATAGTATATTATAAAATATAACCCTTGATAAGAAGGTGAAGGTTCATAACCATTTATGTAATATTTTAGCTACAATCAACATAATGCATATCTTCTCTAACATCCCACTGTGGGGTATTGATTATCATCAATTCTTTTATTTTAGTAGCTCACTAAGAAAGTTTGTCATTGTGAAATGTTTAAAAGTATTGCATCATTGAACGGATATTTCACACAATTTTTACTGCATTACTTTTCGAAAGGTGATATAATTTCATTTAAACTAAACTTACTAACAAATGATAATATTTCTTTTTGTTGCAAAAAGTTGCATGGTTTGGATCTGACCATTTGCAACATCTTGCATTTTGTGAGCTTACCTACATGATGATCCACGTTTTTTTCTCATTATTTTATTTCTTGAATTGTTGTGTAATGGTGTAATAATTTTTGTTGTTGATTTAAATTTTACGCAGGTCGCACAAAACTACTTCAAAATTCCCAAACGAAGTAGGTGATGTAAAGTAGCCCTCTTACAGGAACAACTTTACTCTACTTTAAAAATTATGTTACCGCAGTGCTATAACTATTTTTGATACAGGTTCATTCCTTTATTTTTTTTTAATATAAAATATTATAAACATAAAAAAACCATCCCAATTTCTTCTGGAAAACAAAAAGTTCAAAAGAACAGAAAAAATTGGAGTAATTTAATCCCAAATAAATGATTTTGGAGTCAAAAGGGCAAATAATTTTTTTAAGAGTCCCAACTACTCCCCTCTGGAGAAAGTGAGATTATGGCATTTCAAATTGGAATATGTTTTGAAGCTGTAGGTAGTGAGGAGGGGAATTAGATGGGAAAGAGGAAGATGGGAAAGCTCCTGACTATTCAGATCTGGTCACCAAACGCGGCTAAAGCCATTTCGTGAGTATCTGCAATGTGCTGCAAATATACTAAATATTATTTTTAATTAATTATTGGTGAACTAAAACCGATTAATCAAATAAAATTTATTTGCACACACCGGGATTTGAACTCGCAACCTTTGGATTGCTAGTCGAGAGCCTTACCCCTCAACCATGGAGGCTGTCATAAATGAAATTGTATGAAATCTATTCTAACTATAATAGTACATTCGGGCCTTCCCATCAATGTTACAAGTATTTATTGAGTTACTTGGGGACAACTTAGTACATTGTATGAAAGGAGCTGTTTTATTTTGCTGTTTCTCATTCAGTAACATTTCATAAAATATTAATAATATTAAAATGGCATCATGATTTTTAACAGAGAATAACCAAAGTTCACTGCAATATGAAAATATATTCTTTAAGTGTGAGCCCTAAATTCATAAGTAAGACATGTAGATTTATAAACCTTCCATTTTTAACATAATATTAACAATAAATGCACAGCTTAGTTGTTAGCTGGAATATTTTTTATATTATCTTATCGGTCTAATATGGATAAACACAACGTGGAGAAAGCTATCAATTCTTTTGAAATAATTATTTTATTTTATTTGATAACCTTGTGGTTGCTTACCCTTTCAACTTAACCCATAATAATTATTTGATCTCCTTTTCAAATTTTTTGTAGGTATGCCCGTAAAATACTTTATTCGTGTCCGGCTATTTACGTACTAATTACATGCACGATTTTGTCATGTTTTTTTATAATTTCGTTTTCAAAAGTTTTTATTTATTCTCTTATCGAGGACCAAAGTCTTTCTGTGTCTTTTAACATGTGTTATTGTTATCATTGCCTGCATTTTGTTGTCATCCGGACATCTCATTTCATTAAAAGTAAAGATTTTGTTTAATATATCATCCGTCTAGTTTAAGAGGAACGGTTGTGCAGCCGTTTTCATACAAAACTTAATTTTGGATTTTAGGCCAAAATACACAACACCAAAATCATGTTAAATCTAATTATTCAGTGAACCTTATGTAAGATATTTTCTATTTAAAACAATAATAGAAAATATCTTAAGTACATCAATTAATTTTGAGAGCCAATCTATAAATACCGTAGCAGTGATTCACAAAGTGGATGACATTGCCTCCTTGAGTGTTGAGAACATAGAATTGAGAAGAACACCAGAAATGCCCTGTGGGCGTATTTCGCAATCCAAAAGACTAAGGATTCTCCTTTTAACTTTCATATTATGGAAAATTGTGATTCACCATCATTATGAAATTCAAATAGAATGGTGATATTTGATATCAGGCAAAGTGTAAGAGAGACAAAGCGCGTGCTAAATGGACTAAATTCGATTAAAGAGACTAAAACCAAAAGTTACTAAAGTCAGTAGTGACATTGGTTTCCATTCAAATCTATATGGAAAGCATTTCTAGTGTTCTTCTTTTTTCTATGGTTTCAAAAATCCAGTGGCGTGGGGATAGCTTGAGGGGTAACAGGGGGTAGCAGGAGATAACAAGGACAATAAGAAGGCATTGAAAAAAAATTTACTCTTAATTTTACCTTTAAATGGATGCAAGAATCATACCCATGAACTGGTCATTTGTAATAATATGCTTTATTTTTCAATGAATCATACAAAATGCATATAGCATTATGGCTTAAGTATCGTAGCCGTTCGCTTACTTTAACGAATACGATGCCATATGTTGATCTGGTTCTAAATAATAATAACTCCGAATGGTTTGGAGAAAGCTTTAAGTTTATTTTTAAAACACAATTAATTATACACACAATCAACGTTAAATAATCGAGAAGGTTTACGAGAATAAGTTTTATATGACCAACAATGAGAATAGCAGAAACCGGAATCAGCTGATAGACGGCGTTGCCGTGACGTGACTTTGGGATGTCCCGTGATAAAAATCTGCGTAACTTAATTCTGTCAGTACTTATTCCCACAGCATGTTACAATCAAATTAGCTAATTAAATTTATCAAATTAGCACATAGGAGAGGTCCTGAGGAAAATAATTGAGTCCTAAGATATAAATCACCATAAATTAAAAATGCAGCTCATAACGCGAATGGGATTAATCCATTACTTAAAGCGTCTTACGTATGTGTCATGTGGACAGCGTTATCAGGTTTCATTATAGCTGATCCCCCAACAGTTGGCCCCCTGGCACACTCATATACAATACTCAGTCTTTTTAAGGAAAATACCTACTTACAAAAAATATAACCAAGTTTATGTGATTTTTTTTAATGTGAATACCTCACAAGAGTCCCAGCTGCTCCCGTCTCGAGCCAGTGAGACCATGGCACCTCCAATGTGAGCCTGGTGGTAAGTGGGAAGGAGATGGGTGAGGAAGCACCTGGCTATTCAAATCTAGGCACCAATCATGGCTAAAGCCATTTCAAGCGACGTTTCAATTCTGAATAGTGGTCGATACTGATAGTACCTTCCATTTTGGAATGTGCCGCAAGTATAGTGTCTCCGAAGGGGTGTGCAGAGAGGATGTACCGCCAAATAACAAAAGTATAAAACATATTTTCATTCATTTGCATCAAGGATAAACCAACTTTGTATGGAACATACCACCGTATAAGTAGAAAAAATCGACACTATAATTAAATTCCTTTGAAATCCATACCAACTCATTATTAAAGGTATTCCATAAGTCGATTTTAGGTTGGAAATTGGTAAATAATGCACAAAAAATTGTAACTTTCCAATAAGTACAATTTAGGGGGGCCAACTGTCGGGGGATCAACTGTCAGGTCACCGCGCTATCATCTTTACATGTAATGCATAGCAATGATTGCGCTGATCCATCGCTTATCGGTTTTTAATACAAACTCTTGAATGGCTTTCATAATGGGTTAGTATTTTGTGTATAATGTGCAAATTGAACAGCAGAATTCTCACCGAGATTGGAGTCCATACAATTCGATCACATCACATGATTCATTACTTTCTATCGTGATTACCGCACACCCCCATTATTACATTTTATACAGAAGTGAAAAGGTTAAAAGTCAGTAGTAAAATTTAAGCGCTAAAAACATTTCAATTTCGTTTTACAAACACTGAGAAGATTATTAAAATCAATGTGTTGTGTTCACACTGATATCATTAACAAATATTTTGTGTGAGGAACCTTTGTTGACCCTATACTAACAGATTAAGTTTATCATTGTTTTTCTGCACAAGCCTTTATGGTATATGTCCAGTGTGAACCCAGCTTCCTCAGTAGGTGCCTGTGTTCTCCTGTATTCTTATTTTAATTTTAAATCTTTTTGTATCACTTACAGTGAAAATAATGAACACCACTACAAGGGGGACATTACTGTCCGGGACTGAATTGGCAAAGTGAGTTTTTTTTTAATGATTTTATTCTTTATCAACTTTCTTTGTTGGCGGTGTTATTTTGTCATGCAGCAACATTAAAAAAATGGGGTAGTTTTAAATACATGTAAACCTGTTTGGCAGCATCTGTAGGATTTAGCCTGCGAGAGAATGAGATAGAATGATTGGTCTCCTCTTTGTGCGGTGCTTCTTAGCCTCCCCACTCTTGTCTACTTTGGTTTTCTGAAGGTTTCACTTCTACTGCATGTGAACTGCACACTTGTGATTTTTTTTAAATGTGAATACCGCATAGTAGTCCCAACTGCTCCCGCCTGGAGCCAGTGACATCCCCATTTCGGGTGTGTTGTGAAGCTGAATGTAGTGGGGGTAGTTACGGCTCGACCATGTCGGCCGTCAAAGCTATCTTTAATCAGTTGTACCCAAGCTAAAATAATTATAAAGTTTTTATAAATGCACTTTTATTCATATTTTTTAACTACTTTTATGTGAGAATTTAACTATTTGTTTTATTCATATTAATAAAAAAAGGCATTAAAACTGCAATTAGTGACTTTTTGCAAACATCTTGTAACAACAATATGTAATATTTTTTTGTCTCGCAAGAATTTGTAATTTATTTATTTATTTATACTGGGTTTTACAGATGTTTACACTTACATGAGAACAATCCAGTTATAAAACTCAGTTATTACACAATTATAAAAATCTACAATTACATACAATTAAATACAAATAAATACAATTAGAAAAACAAAAACATCACAAATAAAAATACAGAATTATATACAAGGTCACTCAAGTAACACATTGCAATGAGTGGTAAAAGACATATGAAATACGCGAGCATGCATTGAAAGACAATTCACACAACATAATTAGTTAGTACTTTTTAACAGCGCTAGAACTTTTTTTTTAAATCCGTACAAATTGTCAAAGAAGTCATCTAAATGTTTTAGTAATTTTTAGGAATAAATTTTAGGCATATTTTTTGTGCTTTTCCACACATTTTCCCACTTTGAAATACTTAAAATATTTTAGTGATTCTGTATTGAAAATAGTTATTACTAGTATAGTAGGCATTTGTGACTATGAGGGTGCTCAATTTGCTGTAAATAACGAGTTATTCAACATAATGACAGGATAGAAGCATGTCAAAATAGGTACCTAGATTGTGACTTTAAGGTCGGCTGCACACGTCAGGTTTTTCCATCCGATTGTCTGATCCGACAGTTATTATTGTTACACGTACGCGTCAGGATTGGCCGGCCGGCGCGGAATAAAAATAGGCCACGCCCTTCCGCGCCAGCTGTCCAATCGGGTTTCTAATCGGATCAGACAATCGGATGGAAAAACCTGACGCGTGCGGCCGGCCTTAAACTCAGTTTTGATTAAAATGTCACTTAATATCTTCTGGCAGTACACCGATGATATGTACATCGATCAAGGAAATTTAAAATGCAGTAAAAGACAAAACGGTAATTGTTCAGGAGATAGAAAAGAAAGTTTTTTATTTAAAAAAAGAAAATATCTCCTTTTTTCGTAGACCTATAACTATAATTTTTGATTACATAATAACATTGAATATCATTTTTTGTAAATTTTCGTCTATAACCATGTGAGTCGGCCGATGACCCTATGCATTTTACCGTCTTATGGGCATAGAAATAGAATAGAAATCCCTTCTTTTTTTTATTTATTGGGCAGGGAATATTACCTATATTTGACAAAATATTTTTTCCTGCAATCAATGATTTTTTCACTTTTTTTTTTTTTAAATGGCACATTATGTATTAATCCTTAGCGCAGGAATACCTAAAATATTAAAAATGTATTTCATGTATTTAAGTGGATATAAGAAGGATAGTAATTTTGGGGTCTACCTTCGGCCCCAGTTGGCTGCAGGAGAGTTAATAACAGTATTTAATTTATTTGTAATTTAATAATAGTTAATAACAGTTAATAATAATAGTTAATAACAGTATTTAATTTATTTGTAATTTTTCAAAAAAATAATCATCTTAAAATGTACATCGTAAAAGACGCACTTATGTTTCTAGAAATATTTCGACGACGCAGATAGAAAAAGAAGAAAAAGGAGAAAAAAATGATATGCTTAACTCATTTTTGGATTTATCGCCATTTACAGCATTTAAAATTTTCCTAATTGATCGATATATATACTTTTTCTTTTCTTTCGTATAAGGGGGCACACATTAATTACGTGAGCAGTTTTTCTTCCAATTTAGACCCCCCCCTTGATGAGATAAATTTGGACCACTTCGTAAATTCTTTTCATTAGACGTGAGATCCCCCCCCCTCCCTTTTGAGCTCACGTAATTAGTGTATGCCCCCTAAGCAGTGGCATAGCTAGCATGTGTGGCACCCGGGGCGGATAATGTGGTTGGTGTCACCCCCCCCCCCCCTTATTAAAGTTGACAAACACTAATTTCGACTCATAAAAAATGAATTGTGATCGGGGGGGTGTCTCCCGGCCGAGTGTCACCCCCCCGACGGGTGGCACTCGGGGCGGTCCCTAAGTTAGCTTTCGTATATGCAGTGCAAACAGTACAAAACAAAAAATACTTTAAACACAATGGGTCATTGGTTTCCTCCAGATAGGCTGCACAACGTGTGTGAGCCTAATTATGAGCTCAGAATTTTTAAAATTTTTCTGTGCCTCCTAATGTGACTTTTTTTATCACAGGCAGATCCAAGGATCCCTTCAAAATGACGTGCAATTGCTCAAGAAACAAGTTCCTGGCTTCCAGCCTGGACTGGCCATTGTGCAGGTGGGAGGGCGGGAGGACTCCAACGTCTATATTCGGATGAAGTTGAAGGCTGCCGAGGAGATCGGCATCAAGGCTGAGCTGGTCAAGTTACCCCAGTCTGTCACTGAAGCGGAGGTTAAGATTCCATATTCTTTATTCTATCTACACATAGGTAAAAGACAAGGGTTTACAAACATGTGGCGACTCTACAAACTTAACATTACCACTGTGAACATTGCTTATGCAAGCAAACCAAATAATTAGTTTGTTGGTTCATCTTTTGATCATTTGCACAGATAAGTTTATACATAACTGTGATAGGTTGTTGCATAAGCTTGTAGCTTGTTTGTTTTCCAAGGCGTTAATCACTGAAGAAATAAACCGACAGAAATATGTTCTGGGCATATCTGTGTGGCCGGAGTAATCTCATTTGTTTAAATCTGGTGAAATTCAGCAAACAATTTAAAATTTCTTTCTTGAACAGATATTTTTTTTTTACTTTTCTGAAATCAAATAACATATATGTGCTAAATTATCATTGCAATGCCTATAAGTGCTAAATTGTCGTTGCAATGGCTACAGGTGATAAACCGTCATTGCAATGCCTATAAGCAATTTGGGAGGCGATTATGGGTACTGCCACAACGGAAATCATTTATTGAATAACCAACACCTCTGCCATAGGTCACCTCAAGTGGTTCAATACGTTTGGGGACTTTTGGGTGAGGTTTGTCTAGATCTTGGCAGTGAATGCGTTTGCCCACCTACTGGGTAGCGGGCCGGATCAGGAGACTGGTTGAGGGAGATCTAACTTAGACCTCTCCAACCGAACTCGATATATTGACTCCCAGATTCCTACTCACCCCTCGTACCTTTTTCCTTCACAGAACATCATTTTCTTCCTTTCTAAAAAGACCCTCCACACAGCTACCCCAAAGATGACATAGGCCCTGAGGGAATTTTTTTTCTTCAGGGCCTCTTGTGTGGAGTTAATGTAAAAAAAGTAATAAACTGTCGTTGCAATGCCTATAAGTGCTAACTGTCTTTGTAATGAATACAAGTGCTAAACTGTCATAGCATTGTCTATAAGTGTTAAACTGTTGTTGCAATGCCTACAAGTGCTAAACTGTTGTTGCAATGCCTACAAGTGCTAAACTGTTGTTGCAATGCCTGTAAGTGCGAAACTATTGTTGCAATGCCTATATAAGTGCTAAATTGTTGTTGAAAATTTTCCTTAAAAATGATGATAACAAAATAATTATGTAGCTCTTCATCAATCAATAATTTAAGAATAACACATAATATTATTCTTTTTTTAGGTTGTTATGCTAATTAGAATTTATTATTTTTATAAATTATGTAATTGTAACACTATCAACCCATAGCAATAAAAAGTCACCTTTGCTCTCAGAACTGTACTTTTTAGTGGAACAGAAATTACCTTGACTTGTTCATTTTTATGTATTACATACTATCGCTACAAACTACAAACTGTTGATATATATATATTATATACTATAATTTTTATTTTATTTCAGCTCCTCGTTGAACTGCACAAATTGAATATCGATCCAAACGTCCATGGAATCATAGTACAAATGCCGTTGGATTCAACCAATAGAATCAATTCCCAATTGATAACGGACACAGTTAGTTCTGAGAAAGATGTCGATGGGTATGTTTTATTTAGAATAAAAATTACATGAGATAACTGATTTGCAATACGAAAAACATCTAACGTTTTTTGCCTGCCCGTTACATCTTTGATATTTCCCATCAAATATCAGTATACCTACCCATAAGTAAAGTGCCATCAGACCACATTATTATTCCTATCGCAAAAAAAAATAACCCAGGAGCTGTTATGAAAGAGTGACATTGAATTAAACTAACTTTAAATCAAATAGAAATGTTTTGTTTGTAGATGGGTAAGATCCTAACAGTGCCAGATTTATAGCTAAAACGGTTAACTTCGCATGAGGCCAAAAAAAGCAGTAACCTTAAAAAAAAACCCTTTTTTTAATGCACCCAAAATATCTACAGCGAATTGCAGTCGCATGGATAAGCGTGTCAAGCTTTACCCTCACTTTAGCCTACAAGCTACCCTCGTAGACATAATTTACAAAACAAATATGTTAACATTTTTATTCAGACTAAATTATTAGGCATCAATTTCATTTAGGATTGCATAAATTTTCAAAAATTCTCCGTAAGAGGGAGGATATTTTTACCTGGACCTACATACTAAGTTTATTGGTGAATTCATCCCAGGGTTTTAGTTTGAATTGAAGAGCAGGTTATTTTAAACAATTATTATTACAGATTGAATGTTGTGAACGAGGGAAAAGTAGCCATTGGAAACATGTCTGGATTTGTTCCATGCACTCCAAATGGCTGCATTCAACTCATCAAGAAGTCGGGTATTAAAATTGCCGGGGCCAATGCGGTTGTTATTGGACGCAGCAAAATTGTTGGAACTCCAGTGGCTGAGCTGCTCAAATGGGAACATGCCACCGTCACTGTTTGTCATTCTCAAACTGTCGACTTAGAACAACAAGTAAGTTAACATTCATTTCTAGAAATAACAACTAATTTCTAGTACAATAAAAAACCTAAAATGTTTCAAATTCATTGAATAATAATTATTGAATACTTATGGCTTTTTAAATAACATTAATTTCTAAAGAGGAAATTTTTTAAATGAGTAGGTATCTGCTTCAAAATAATAAAAAAATAGTATAGATTATATAAAATGATATTTTATAATGTTGATATTTTGAATTGTCGAGCTGTGTTGAACATCTTCCTTTTTGGAAAACATTTCGAGCAACCTTGTTAAATCTATCATCAATATCAAGGTATAAGTAAACAGATTAGATAGTAAACAAGACTGCCTGAAATGTTGGCTCAAGAAGGAAGAAGAATTGCTCAGTCACCTAAAAATGAATAACATTAAAATTTCTTTGTAAAATCTCAATCAATTCCTTTCTCATTCATGTCATTTGATTCTTAATAGCCATAAAAAAGTACCTACCCAAATTATGTTACAATAAAATTAATATGCTTTAAAATTGATTGCAACTATTAAAGCAAATAATAACAAGCGAAAACTGTACCTGCGACATTAAATAAATGTATCTAGCAATCAAGCATCTTTTACTGAGCTGTTTTGACCTTAGAAACTTTGTCTTCAAAACAAAACATGGGTGAGTGCCAAGCCATAGTTTTATGTTATGGTGGTGATTTCAGGCCAGAAGAGCCGATATCCTGGTTGTGGCGATCGGCAGAGCAGAGATGGTTAAAGCATCTTGGGTAAAACCGGGGGCGGTTGTCATTGATTGTGGCATTAACGCCATACCAGGTAAACAATTACTTTTACTAGTTTATTAGAATTTATTCATTTATAAAAAGATGTAATAAAACTAGTCAGTGTCCAACAAGTTTCCACATCAAATGTTGTTATCAATTATATGCAAGAATCGTTATTTTACTCGAGTTTTATAATTAAATTGTGTGATAACATATATTTACTATCTTACATTTATTTTACAGACAGTACTAAAAAATCTGGCCAGCGACTAGTTGGTGATGTAGAGTTTTCTAAAGTGAAGGACGTTGCAAGCTTCATAACGCCTGTCCCTGGTGGTGTAGGTCCCATGACTGTCACCATGCTCATGTCCAACACAGTTCTGAGTGCGAAGAGGGCCGCTAATGATTTGCTACGAAAGCAATGGGACCTGACCAAACTGTCCCTAAAACTCGTGAGACCAGTGCCAAGGTAAAAGTCGACCCATTCTGTTATTCCATACATCCACACTCATTTAAGACTTACTACCAAGAAATTGCAAAGAGGTAATCATTAGAATATTATATACTAAGGCATTGTTTTTCAAACTGGGAGTCGCGATCAGGTACAGGGAGGGTTATTTTATTTTTTTTATGCGAATATCTCGAGAGTCAAGAGTCCCAGCTGCTCCCGTCTAGAACCAGTGAGACTATGGCATCCCCAATTGGGGTGTGTTGTGAGGCTGGAGGTAGTGGGGAGGGAAGGACTTGGGAAAGTGGAAGGTGGGAAAGTACCTGGCTAATCAGATCTGGTCACCAAACATGGCTAAAGTCATTTCAAACAAAATTCAATTCTGAAAGGTGGACTTACACCAGGGCGATACAGAGAGTATCTTCCACTCTTGGAACGTGCCGCAAATATACCTACTATATATTATTTTTAATTAATTAATTGTAAAATAACACAAATTAAACAAATAAAATTTATTTGTCTACGCCGGGATTTGATCCCGTGACCTTCGGATTGCGAGTCAAGAGCCTTACCCCTCTACCACGCCGGCCGTCGGGGCCTTCAGGGGTGAAAATCTCTCAAAAAATAAGTCACATATATGAAAAATCCATTTATTAAATAATGAATTTCAAGTGTTAAATATACATATTTCCTTATAACTAATAAATAGAGATGTGATAATTAATGTGACGGTTTGTTAGTTTATTTTTCACTTAAACCATTAGTTTGTTGTTCACTTAAAAGGTTTTCTATTATGTGGATGGATATTTGAAAAATATCAAAGTTATTAATTTTTTCAAGTGATGATAGACGATTTCTGATATTAATTTTTAAAGCCACCATAGATGAGATGCCTTTTTCACACAAGTAAGAAGTTGCAAATGGGATCAATGTTTTTAAAACTTATCTATGTAAATCTTGAGACAAAAATTCTGCTTGGAGAGTTTTGTTAGCCAATATTCCAATTAGTTGGTTGTTAGTCTTTCACATTACGCATTCTTTTCATGTAAAACTTTGATAAATTTTAAAATATGTTCTGATTGGGCAAGTAATTTAGTCGAGTAGCGAGTAACTCGTCACTTGACTGACCAAAATGCTCCTACTTACTACTAAATGTATGGTGTTCGGACACATTTAGTTACTAAAATACTCGCTACTCGACTAAAATACTTGCCCAGTCAGAAAGGGGTTTATGGATATATTTTTCTATAGGTTTTCAGGTTTTAATTTCTAATTTATATTTGCTAAATACCTTGTGGCCATAGACATACAAATAGATAGACCAGAACATACAGATGAGGGGTAAAAACCAACTGTGGCGGGACGAAGAGAGGGACGATGACTGTGATTCGCCAATAAATCAATCTAACAGTATATAGGCATCTCGCATTATAATATAACCATTTAGTTCTTAAAAGTAAAATCTGCTTTTGAATGAATAGACCTTTTTACATGGGATCGCGAATTGCTCGCCACGATATGAACAAATAAGCGAAGTCCAAATTCGGCGAAGTAAAGTTTCACTCATTTTAAGAGTGAAATATTTTGTTGCCGTATTTAGTTAAGGCACTTTTATAAAATTTTCACAATTTATTTACCCCAGTAACAGCGACGAGCACACTGGAGACACGCCCGCATTCCTTATGATCGACATATTTTAGGGTTGTGGCAACCGCTCTGTTGCTATTAAAATAATATTAATATAAATAATATAATTAACTCTTTTAATTAAAATTAATTTACATGAATTATTTCACACGTTATTTAATTACAATAATACGTAGCAGTTACATTATTATTTGGCCCTAGTCTTTGTAGCTAGTCTCAGTATCGCTCCAACTGCTTCAAATGGCTTTAGGCTTGTTTCGTGAACAGATTTACATAGCTAGGTACTTCTCACCACCACATCGACGCATCGTGTGTAGGCAACCACTCCCCCCCCCCTCTACCTCCCGATTTATCGGGGTTCTGCAAGTCAGATTGTATGTAGCCAGTAGTGGGGTATTATTTGGGAGTATTTTGACGACGAAGGTCCTATTTATTTATTTTTTGGGTATAATATTTACATATACATTTCTTTTTGTTTAGGTACATTTAATAATATGTCAGCAGAACTGATGTATCCTATATTAACGGTTGTTTATGAGTTGTGTAAAATTCAAAACTCTTTTAGTAATAACGCCCTTAAAGTGGAAAAAATTTTAAAATGATTGGTTTATTATCCTTTATTAATACTACGGAGTTCCAGCAAGAAATAACAGATGAAAAAATAGACGTTCCAAATGATACGATTATGTATTTTATCAAAGCGCAAAAGGGAAGGCACATCCCTGATTCTTTTACCAACGGCTGTGTGTTTCGCGTCGTGATGTATCTCGATATCATAGTATATGTTACAAAACTGATAATATTATTTATTCTAATTAAGCTTTAAATAAAGAAAAATAATGCTTACCTATGGAATGTAATACCACAATTGGGTTTATTCTCTTTTTCTCTTCTATTTTTACACGTTTTTATAGCATAAGCCACCATTTTTGCCATGTTATTTCGTAAAATGTACGATGAGAGCTCGACACTGGTCCGGACAAGAATGATGACGTCACATTTTTTAGATTCACGCGAGGCTCTCGCAAGCCCAGCCGGTTCCGATGGAATGGTTCCAATGGGAGGGGGAAATAATACGCCTTTTATCACTTAGGGCAGGTCCATCTATTTGTATGTCCATGCTTATGGTGCTTTTTAGGCACCTTTGTGTTTTCCAAGCAGGTGGAGATTTTCTCTGGTACTCGGTTTTTGCAAAATTGAACACGCTTTGATATATCTGATTGTACTTTTTTTAATATTCTTTATTTATATCCAGATATATTGGTTACCATAAATATACTAATCCCTTGTTTACGATCTAATAGAACACATTTTTTCTCTAAAACTCAAGTCACAGCTAACTTCTTTTGTTTTAGAACGATTTGAATTACATACAGAAAATTATTAGAATTAAGTACCTACCTAAACCTAAAGTACCTACCTATGGCAAAGTACCTATCCATAGGATATAAAATAGAACCTACCGATGGCATTATCAATTTTAACCACCTTGTAATGAAAATCTAAAAAAATTCAGGGAGTGGACTGATTTCAGATGTTCATTATAAAGTATTTAGTGAATATGTACATATAAATTGATAATGAAAAAAAATATAAGGGTAGCAGAGCTACATTCTCGAATATATGCGATGTACAGCTATTGAATCAAAGAAAAGAAAACACATAATATTGTTTGAGAAATTTATTTTATAATGTTACTTTGCAGCGATATTGTGATAGCTCATTCGCAACAACCAAAGGATATAGTTCACCTCTCTGAAGAGATCGGTATCTACCCGAGTGAAATATCTCAATATGGCAACAAAAAAGCCAAAATCTCACTATCCGTCTTAGATCGTCTGAAATCCATGAAGGACGGCAAATATATCGTTGTTGCTGGGTAAGAATATTTTATTACAAATTAAATTTACTGAGTGTCAATAATATGATTTATTTTTTGATAGTTAACCTTTTTATGACGATGTCGTTAAAGAATTTACAATACCCGTAGACGGGAAGATTTTTCGCATTTTATAAATCTCATTTTAATTGAATATAGTGTCACTCTAAAATATTCAAAGGCATAGATGTAATCTAAACGGTTCAAAGATAACAAATCAAATAAAACAATAATAAATTTCGTTATCTAAATAATTATAATAACGAAATATGCGTCGTGTATACATGACGCTCGTCTCAAATGGGTTAAATAGATGTTTTAAAGCGCATGATGGAAATGACACTAAAAATTGAAAACACTTACTTTGACCTTAAACCTAGCCTCCAAGAAGGTTGATCAATTAAGTGGATTAATTGTGGCCTGATTGGATACTAGCAACAGTGATACCACTGATAAGGAATTTATTGTTTATCGAGTTACAGATTTTCATAAATAGAGAGCAGGCACTAGTAAAAGCGTGTTTTATAATTATTTCAGAATAACACCAACTCCACTGGGTGAAGGCAAAAGTACAACATTGATTGGGTTAGTTCAGGCCCTCTCCGCTCACAAGGGGAAGAATGCTTTTGCTTGCATGAGGCAGCCGTCTCAAGGGCCCACCTTTGGGGTGAAGGGAGGGGCTGCAGGGGGTGGCTACTCTCAGGTAATAACATTCATCATAACCTACAATAACCCAATCACAAACCTTGTGAACTTAAAAGGGATTGGATGAATGTCAAAGGAATAAGAAACACGAGAGAGCTCAATGGGCTTATGGCCTGAGTGTTTAACCCTCGACCCATAGTCTTTAAAAGCCCAGGTTTTACAGAAATGCTAATTATGTACATTTTAAATGTTCCCACTGATTCCTTACTTTAGGTAGCTTCCTTTTATTTGTTGTTATCACACGTATATATGTACTTGGTTTAATGTACATTCTTATTTTGTTATCATTATAATTACCCTCCTGTGTACCACTGTGTATCATGTATCATGTATCACCGGATTGTAAAAGCCATTTTATGGCGTTGTAATAAATAAATAAATAAAAGAGATTATGCTTGACGCTAGCGCCGCCAACATTCAGTCTGCGCATGATGTGCGATGTGAGATACAGCCTTGTTTCGGCGTGAGGCTCAAAAAATCGACAAAATACAATGAAAAATAAGTTTATATGTTTTTTCATTGTATTTTGTTGATGTTTTTTGTTGTTATGATAATAAGTCTGTATCAATCTCAAATAGTTATAAGTTTAATAGAAATTGGTTAGATTTTTTTTAAAGCTTACTATTAAAAAAATATTATTCAAAATTATAAAAAAATGTTCCTTGTTGATTTTTAAGCTTTTATATGGTAAATTAATACATATCTCATTTTTAATATTTATTTTTATTTCAATGCAGTCATTATCACCTGACTATAATCAGTTAAAATAACACATAAAATGTATGCTACAACAACAATTTAATCATATTTATTTTTGGGTCCTAAGCGAACCCGCGCGACACCTCACGTTAAAAAAAAGGCACGACGGGCGGAGGGTTAAAGGAGCTATGCACTATGCTCTAAGAGTAATAATAATTTTCTAGGTAATTCCAATGGAAGACTTCAACCTTCACCTGACGGGAGATATTCATGCTGTAACTGCAGCCAACAATCTATTAGCCGCTCAGCTTGATGCAAGGATGTTCCACGAGCTTACTCAAAAAGACCAAGCACTGTACGACAGACTGGTGCCAAAACTCAAGGGAAAGAGAACTTTCTCAAAAATTCAGCTTAGAAGACTGCAACGTTTGGGAATTCAGAAAACAGATCCCGATTCCCTTACCGAAGTGGAAATATCTGCTTTTGCGCGACTTGATATCGATCCATCTAAAGTTATTTGGAATAGAGGTAAACATAATAATATATCATTTAACCACTCGGACCCATAAGCTTGTTTTCACAATAATATAACATTACCAGACATGTATGATGTATGAGGCGTAGGTACCTAACTTATTAAGTTAATAAAATTAGATTAAATTTCTGCCACCTCGGAATTGGCTCAGCCTCGAGGGGTGGTTTATACTGAAAAAAAAGGTATAAATATTAAATAAAGGAAAGCATATCAAAATATTTTTATCTATATATGAACCACATGATTTTAATAATAATTTTGACATTTCTTTTCTTTTAGTGATGGATATTAATGATAGATATTTAAGGAAGATTACAATTGGCCAGTCCCCGACGGAGAAAGGTTTCACAAGAGAAACAGGCTTTGATATAGCGGTGGCTAGTGAGATCATGGCCATATTGGCTTTGGCCAATGATTTGGAAGATATGAAGCAAAAGTTGGCATCCATGGTGGTGGCATTCGATAAGAAAGGAAATCCGGTTACAGCTGATGACTTGGTGAGTTTATTTACACATATTGACATACTTTTTATTTACACATAGCAATTTTTGACAATTCACCAAATTCTCACTATACCTAATTCTTGCCGCCACAGACTGACAGTATTATGTAATACACAAATGTATGGGAGCATATTTGGACACGCAGCATCAGTAACGCAACGCCACTCACACGCAGCAGTACTGCAACAGAACTGCATTTAGTCGCGAGTTAATAGTGTCACAGCCCTCAGAAGTGACTGGCACATCGGTGACACTGATGCTACTGTCGGTGTGCTCAGAACTCTACCTTTAGTTTTGTACTGAATGTGTTGGTTTTTCAGAGTATACTGGATCTTATTGAATACATGAGCATGTGAATTCAGCAGTTGGTGAATTCATTCATGTCATATTATAGTACTTTCCAAAAGAATTTTTTCACCTGCATTTTGACTATTTGATGTTTTCTAGGGTGTAACGGGAGCTTTGATGGTCCTCCTGAAAGATGCCATTGAGCCCACTCTAATGCAGACCTTGGAGGGAACTCC
Organism: Limnephilus lunatus; assembly: GCA_917563855.2. Taxonomy (NCBI): domain Eukaryota; kingdom Metazoa; phylum Arthropoda; class Insecta; order Trichoptera; family Limnephilidae; genus Limnephilus; species Limnephilus lunatus. Next base: position 11,006,150 of record OU830602.1, on the reverse strand, counting down.
CGTGCTGGTTCACACCGGCCCCTTTGCTAATATTGCTCATGGATGTTCATCTATTCTGGCAGATAAAATTGCTTTGAAACTTGTAAAGGAAGACGGTTATGTTGCAACAGAGGCTGGATTTGGCTCCGACATTGGTTTGTGATGCAGATTAAATTACTACTGGAGTATTTCACTATCCTCTCGATAAGCACTATCCATAGGATAAAGTATTATTTTCGATTTACGATTTATTTATATAGTCCAAGTTTAGTATTCTTCAAGGGTTGTTCAAGAATTAAAGACCTTTACCCATTTTCGGGGACATAGAAGTTATTTCTCAAAATATGTGAGCACTAGCATACAGCTCAGACATTCCACTCAAAAACGAGCGGTGATCCGGCTCGGTAGCTGTTGTGCGATCTTTGTGTCCGTTTGAGATGGACGCTATGCTGTCAATTCAATTATTCTCTTTCTCAATCAGGAGGGAGTCCATCCCGTAATTTTGATCCCAGATGTCAGTAATTCTACCATATAAACGATGTTGAGGGAAAAATTGGCACACGCAAAGTGTGGCTCGTCGGGTGTCCAAAATGCTGACGAAAACTCACAAGCAAAATGGTGTGGAAAATGCTCGGGTCCTTTTGAATCATTTTCCAACCAAGACAAGACTTTTTTGGGTTGAAACATGTGTTCACCACCTAACCCCGAAATCAAAAAGTCAATCAATGACGTGATTTCCATCTTTTTCTTCACCTGAAGCATCATTTGGCCGGAAAAAGTTTGTAGACCGACGAGGATGCGGACAAGAGAATAAAGGACCTAAAAAAAAGTCACATGCTTTTTTGGTAAAAAGTAAAATTTTTCCGGTTATCAAAATAATAAAGGTTTTTAATTCTTGGACAATGCTATATCTGATAATATAATATATATCGGATAAGTTAGCTAAGCTTTCTACCTACTGTGAATATTTATTAATAATTGGTTTATTTATTTTAATGGATAGTTATCGAGAGGATGGTGAAATACCCGCTATCTGTTATAATAAATGTAATTATTTACTGATTCTATAAACAAACCTATCTACAACTTATATTACATTAGACTACATATACAAGTATGAAAATTTAATTTTTCAACAGCCCAAAAGTATCAAACCTCATATGTTGGAACCTTAAATACGGGTTTTACTGTAAATATTTGCAAACGGATTGTGAATTTTATTTCATGCCAAAGTAAACAAAACAATGGGAGGCAAAGAAATTTTAGTGTGCACAGCAATGGATTTTCAAAGATTAAAACGCGCTTGTTAAACAAACAGAATAAAATGCACACATACTTATAATCTAATAACCTTAATCCGCAATTAATATTCTGCTGAAATATATATATGTGTGCAAATAGGTTTGCCAGTAATGTTACGCAAGTCAATAAACAATATCACATATAATTAGAGTAATTAAGTAAGAAATTAAACAGTCTGCCGTTTAAATAATGGGTTAGAGAAAAAAACATCTATGCAATAAATTATGTGTGCAGTGCTACATGTAATATATACATATTGGTAAAAAAGGAGGGCACTGTTGTCTATGACATAACGATAGTACGTGTGGTTGCCAGATTAAAATAATTTTTTTTTTTTTAAAGAAAGACATATGTACATTCCAGGGTTACGAATAACCCGACAATATTTTAAAATCTCCTACTACCACCACAGTAAGCCGAAAATATTGTTGAGTCGTGATGGAGGACTTAGCCAGCCAAGGAATCGAACACGCCTGGGTGGAACCCAAACGCGATGCCCACTCAACCACTGACCGGTCAATAAATAAAAAGATATAGCGTTAGTTCATGTTTACGTCACCGCAAACTTATATGTATGTGTAGAACTGTACTATGTTTTTGTCGGCCGTGAAAAATATCAGGCTCAATACGTGGTCATGTTAGGGATTTACATTATGAATTTGTTGATCAATATTGTTTTAGAGCTGACCAAAACCTCAATATAATGCTGACCATTTAAATGACAATCTATAAATATTTGCTGAGATTTAAATAGAATTATTATATTGTACTTTAATAGGAATGGAGAAATTTTTCAACATCAAATGCCGCGAGAGTGGCAATATCCCCAACTGTGTAGTGTTGGTGTGCACCATCAGGGCCTTGAAGATGCACGGAGGAGGTCCTCCCGTGACCCCCGGCTCCCCCTTGCACTCTGACTATATCCAACAGAACCTTCCACTCCTGACCAAGGGACTGTGCAATCTGCAGAAACATATTGAGAATGGGCAGCACTTTAATGTGCCTGTCGTAGTAGCTCTGAATAAGCATTCGTAAGTAAATAGTACTTCAAATTGTAATGTTTAACCATTGGAGACAGTATTAACGACTCTCAAACGAAAAATGTGAAACAGAAAAAGATTCTGTCACATCTCATCTTCATTCAGGAGCTTTTCCTTGCCAGGGAAGTGCTCTGACTACTAAACTAATTTGGCCATATCAACTTCAGTAATTTTTAACTGTATCGTACTTCGACTGAGAGCTACCAACATTATCTTCTTATTATGCATGATTGCAAGATTTTCTTAATGCACATTTTTTACTGCTATCTTTTAAGTTGATTGCAAGATTCTACCCGAATTAAGTTGCAATCTAGACACTAATAATATTTGGATGATTAGTATAGGGCTGTTTTTGTGAAAAATTACCTCAAGGGCGGTGTACAAACATATAATATATTTCTAAAATCTTACTTCTAACTACAAACTAGACAAACAATATTATAACTTATGGCTAAAAATTGCGTCCACCGGTTCATCGATAACTGATACGAAAATATATGTACAATGATTTACATATACTGTTTTATTCATATTCTGTATAGACCGAAAATATTCAGGACTATAGTGTCTTGGAAAAAACTGAATCTTTTTCTGTTTCATATTTTTTTGTTTGAGAGTCGTTAATATTGTCTTCAATGATTGAATATAAAAATATTATCTAATCTTTTCTTCATACGGTTGGATTGATGTTAGTCACACATATTATTGACAGGTCTAACAATAATTATTTATCTTTTTAGTATTGCACATTTACTAACCAAACAATCGCCTCAAAATATTTCCATTAATGAATGTTTCAGAAACGACACTGTGGAAGAAATAGAATTAGTGAAGTCATTTGCCAAGAGTAACGGAGCATTCGATGCCATATTGTGTGACCACTGGAGCTCTGGTGGGGCGGGTGCTCTCGAGCTAGCCGATGCGGTCATTGAAGCCTGCAGCCTGCCACCCAAGTTCAAACTGCTCTACCCTCTGGATCTCTCCATGGAAGACAAGATTCAGTGTATAGCCAGCAAGATGTACGGAGCAGGCAAAATAGAATACACTGAATTGGCAATGCAGAAAATTAAAAATTATACAAAACAGGTTGGTTATTATTTCAAAGCTTTTCTGGTGAATAATGATTTTAATTTCTGGTGAACAGAGCATTCTTGCAATTTTTTTCTATCGAGTGACATTCATATACAGTAGAGCCTCGCTAATCTGGACCCCCGTTACTTCGGTGCACGCTGTAATCCGGACAGGCGAGAGGATCTTTACTTTAATATTATTACTTTAAAAAATGAAACCCAAGTTAAAAATGTGTTTTATTCCTATTAAAATATTGCATACAATCCGGATGCCTCGATAATTCGGAAGGGGTCTTGTTTTTACCTATCCGGATTAGCGAGGCCCTACTGTAATTACTTTTCAACTCAGCAAATATCTTATAAAATAATATATATTTTTTTAAGAACAAGTGTTCAAGCGAAATATGTTATAAATCAGAAAAAATTTGGAATGTGGGGTCTTAGTTATGAATTCCAAGGGTTAGAAAAAGAAAAATTATTTTGAAAGATGAAAGCATCAACGGGATCGGTAGTGAATACTATTAAGTCTCTCTCTTGTACAGAGCACTCAACTGCTTCTGCTTTTCAGGGCTACGATAGCTTGCCCCTGTGTATGGCTAAGACATCTTTATCTCTGACTGGGGAACCGGCGATCAAAGGGGCCCCCAAGGGGTTCACGCTCAAGGTCAATGACATCCTCGTGTCAGTCGGAGCAGGATTTGTGGTGCCGGTGGTGGGAGAAATATCCAAAATGCCCGGATTACCCACTAGGCCGTGCATCTTCGACATTGACTTGAACACCACCACCGGAGAAATTGAAGGTCTCTTTTAAATAATCAAAAAATTTTCTTTGGTGAAACCAAAAACTGTGTACACTTCGACCATCAGGAACCGAATGATGAATTCGGATACTACAGATTTCAACATAATTTTAAATAGTTTCTGATTCAACCGCCCGCGAGCTCTCGGTTGCAGAAGAACGCATTTCACTAAAATCAATAAGCTTTTTTTATTCATCATCTGTGTTGCCATATATGTACACCAATAAATAAATAGTTTAAAACAGAAAATCTTTGTTTTTATTTCATTTATGTAAAAGTAAAACAAAACAAAAGTATGAATTACTTGATGGTATTTATTTTGACCATGACTTTAGTTTTTCAGGTACAGCAACTACATACTACTATAATGATCAACAAGTTTATTTTTAACAACAATTCCTGATGTCGAATTTTATCCATATACGCAACACACATATTCAACACATTGTCAACTATTTGACCTTTATCGCGGCTCGTAATTTGGCTGATCTACTTCTTGGATTTTCTTCTATTTCTGCAAAAGAAGGTACAACAACATGTCTAGTCAAAGATTCCCAATTACTCTCCATTAAACAGCTGATAACTTCTTTTTCGTGAATCAGGGAATGATTTGCGTATTTCAGCGGGAGAGGGTTTGCAACGTTTTCCACCAAGTTACCCAGAATATGTCTTTTGACGATAGTGTCTTCCAGAGAATGGAAAGAAAGAGTTACAAGGCGGCCACCGAGCTTTAAATACTTTTGGGCAATTAGCATTCCATAATTTATTTCGTTCAGTTCATTATTGACGAATATTCTTAAAGCTTGAAAAACTTTTGTAGCGGTGTGTGTTGGCCGATTCAATTTATCCACTCTAGTTTCTTCCCCGCAAACCGAATTGATGAGGTCTCCCAATTCTTGGGTCGTTTCCAATTTTCTAAACATGTACCTAGATTGTACGATAGCACCGGCAATTTGTCTGTAGTTCTTTTCTTCGCCATATACTTTAAAAATTCTCATGAGATCCTCTTCGCTAGCCCTCGCGAGGATGTCCTTAGCTGTTGGTGCGTCGGGAAATCTCTGATAGTCCATTCGCATGTCCAGGGGCCCGTTGGTGCTGACGGCAAAACCTCGGGACGGAGTGTTAAACTGCATCGATGAGCAGCCAAAATCAAACAAAGCACCGTCAATAGAATTCTGGCCCATGTTCAATGTTTTCAAAAGAGAAGGGAGTTCTGAAAACTTACCCAAAAGAGGAAAAACTCGGTCGGGATACAATTCCTGTAACTTGAGTGCATATTCGTATCCGATGGGGTCTCTATCTAAAGCGATAACTTTACACCCTGGAGCCTCCTCCAGAATAGCCTGGGAGTGACCGCCGGCACCAAATGTCATATCAACGATCGTTTGTTCTTGTTGAGGTTTAAGAAATTTTAAAACTTGATTTAACATAACCGGAGTGTGAGGTTTCTTGTTCTGAACTTTTGGTTCTACGGATGTTGAGTTTCCGCGCGCACATTTTGCTAAGTTGGTCAACAATTGTTTTGAACAAAATATACTTTTATTTTTAGAGAGAATTTGTAGTTTATTCATTTTATTCTAATCTTTTTTCGGCAATATATTTGCAAATATGCTTCTCTCTTCTTGTTGAAGATATTCTAAGAAATCTGAAGAAAGGACCAGATTGCACTCTTGGGCAGTCAAGCCTGTCGATGAATGTGTTTTGGTACGTTTGAATAGACTACCGTGCTGATTGCTGATTAATCTGTTCAACGACTCGTACTTTTGTTGGCACTCCTTTAAATCTCCAGTGAATCCCTGCTCAGTGTTGAAGGCAGCCTTGATGCACACTCTTATACGATCACCCAGATCTCTATAATTAACAAAATACATTCAATAAAATATAATATATTAAGATGTTTCTTAATAATAAGTAAAACTATGCTGTGCGGCTATGGTGTGCAATTCGTTATCTGAATCTCACCTTCGAGGGGAAAGGCGGGAACGTGTAAAGTGAAGAGTAAACGCGAGAGGTAGGGAGGGGGGGAGGGGGGAACAGATGGATGCAGAAGAGTAGAAGGGGAAGGTGGAGGGGGAAGGTGAAGAGGGAAAGGGAAGGGGTCAAGGGAACAATTCCTTTATTTAAATGGCATTGCAAAGCATGCTGGGAACTAGCTATTGATTAATAAAAATACAGTGAAACCCTCTTAAGAAGTTCTCTCTTAAGACGTTTCGTGGCTTAAGAAGTTTGGTTTTTTCGGTCCCTCGGCTCAACATTGGCCCAATTTTTCCCGCTTAAGAAGTTTGTTTTTTTCGGTCCCTTGTAAAACTTCTTAAGAGGGTTTCGCTGTAGATGGTAAAATTAGCAAACAAACCTCGAAACAGAATCATCCTCAAATTATACAAATAAAAAACCCTGGTAGATAAAAAATATAATAATAATAATAATTGAGTCCTCTTTGGTTTGGCTTAGCATTAAATCCTCTATCTAAAATGTTAATTAAAAGCAAGTTTGGAATAAAAATTAAAGGTAATACAAGAGAGAGAAATATAATTTCTCATTTATTATTTATGAATGATTTAAAATTATATTCGAATTCTGAACCAAATTTAGAGAAAATGATTAAAGTAGTTAAAATTTTTTCAGATGATATTAAAATGACTTTTGGTTTAGATAAATGTAGAACGATCCATGTAGAGAAGGTAAAATTGTAGATGGAGACGAGGGTATATTTAGAAATTTCAAAATTGAAAGTATGAAAGGGGATGAGGTTTATAAATATTTAGGATATCCGCAATCAAATAGATTAGATCATACTAATATTAAAAATAATATTAGGATTAAATTTAAAACTAGGAACAGAAAAATTTTGAAATGCAATCTATCTGCTAAAAATTTAGTAAAGGCGATAAATACTTGGGCAATACCTCTATTAACTTACTCATTTGGCATAATTAAATGGTCTAATACAGATTTAGATAGCTTAGAACGATTAATTAGAACTACATTAACAAAATTTCATTCCCATCGTACCGAGGTAGAGGTATAGTCAAAATAACATCTTTAAAACGACGAGAATGCCAGCATTCTTATAAATACCAACCAGGAATTATTAGATTCCTGGTCAAATAAAATTCTTCACGCAAAACACTTCAATTATCTTAAACAAACATATGTTGACAAATTTTCGTCAAACAAATGGTTGAGTATTGGAGAGTTGAGCACAGAAATAGAAGGCTTTATGCTTGCCATTCAAGATAGAGTCATTAATACTAAAAATTATAGGAAGCATATCATCAAAGATGCAAATCAAATTGATGATTTATGTAGAAAATGTTTGGCTTTTCCGGAAACTATAGAACATATTATATCGGGATGTTCTGTTTTAGCGCCGTCCGAGTATACATTTAGGCACAATCAAGTTTTAAAAATAATTCACCAAAGTTTGGTAATTAAACATAACTTGATTGACTGCCGTAATGTACCATATTATGAATATGAACCAAATTCATTTTTAGAAAATGAATTTTATAAAATTTATTATGATAAAACTATTCTAACAGACAGAACAATTAGTCATAATAGACCCGATATAGTTTTACATGACAAAATTAAAAAAATAACTTATATCATTGATGTCGCTATTCCAAATTCTTGTAATATTCAGAAAACTGTTTCTGAAAAAATAAGAAAATATACACATTTAGGAAATGAAACCAAATGTCTCTTATCACTACAAATATCTTAACGGTGACTATTCTAATTTGAACGAATATCTTTCCCAGATTAATTGGTCAACACTATTTTTAAATTGTGATATTAACGACGCTGTACTTAAATTTAATGAATGTGTATCACGTGCTGTAGATTTGTTTGTTCCTAAGGGATGTTACTCTCAACCCAAGTTTCCAAATTGGTTTAGCTCGAAACTTAAACAGTTAATAATTGAAAAAAAGAAAACTCATAAGTTATTTAAAGACACTGGCAACTTAAGAGCGCGCAGGAGCGCCGAGAAATTTTAACGATAGGTATTTGTAAAAATTATTTCTATTTCGTTCATCTCAGCGGGGACAGCAAAAGCGCTATCGGTGTATTGGTGAACCCCAATGCGTGTGTGTGCGTGGCTGCAGGTGTTGGAAGCACGAATCGCCGCGCCGCGCCCGCCAGCGACTTCGCGTTCTTATTATTTCATTTACTGTTATTCATTTATTCCAAAAATTAAGTAGGTGCCTAGGTACATATTCGTAATAAAATAGCGAGGTCTACATTATTTAATATTGTATTGTACTTAACTTTATTATTATTATTACTTACTACAAATACATGTGACTGCCTGCTCCGAGCTCATCTTCTGCACACGCACAAGTCAATGAGACTTGTGGGTGCGTGTATACAGGTTGCTGCCTGCTGCAACAGATAAGTCAATACGCGTCGCGACTTGAGCGTGCGTATTCCTATATAATAGATATCTTCTGCGCTCATAGTTCATTCATCTTGTTACTATTAGTAAAGTAAGATGCACGCTGTTTTGGTTTAGTAATATCGGGAGATTCATACCATCTTTTTTTATAAAACGGCAGCATAGGCGCAGTAGGTACATCACGTACTTTGTGATTGTATAGTGTTTTTATTTTTCGCTGGCTGCATCACTCTACTGTTTTTGACTAGCCTTTTTACTGGAAACTATTCTACGTCAAATACAGACCTTCGAATTTTGACCCTGAAACCCCCTTGAATATTGAAATCTGTTTGGTCATTTCTCACGATTTACACATATAGGACATATGGTGAGTAGATACCTACTAAACTATTCATAAATTATTCATAAACTATTATTATAAACATAAACTATTCATTCATAAAAACTCAATATTACAACACAATTTCCTTGTTTAATTAAACATATAAATATCGCTAAAAATGTTGTTGTTTTTTGGCTCTCCCTGAATAACGTAAATTCATCAGTTTTGACTGTATGCATAAAGTGCATTAGTGCAAGTCGGTACATTTGTTAACATATCTAGTAACCTATAATAAATATTATTCTACGTCTTAGGCTGCGTATACACACGCCAGCCGAACAACGGATTATGGGAAAGGAACGAAGCAAAAGCAAACTGCCCGAAACGCTGCGCCGCTTGCGGTTGCTTCGTACCTTTACCATAATTCGTGGTTCGGCTCGCGTCTCTGTCCGCAAAGAGTGGCGTGCACTGATTTTTCAGTGGGCTAGAATCCTAAGATTGAAAATACGACATTAATGATGTTGTCGAAGCTGAAAATTATTTTTTTTCCGAAATTTCAATTTTCAAATTCTGTGCACGCCACTATTCGCAAATATATACGTAGCATAAGATATGTGTATTTAGAAATTGAGTTACATAAAATCGACTACTATATTACCTACCTTCAACTCAAAAATTTTTTTCTTACAGATAAATAATGGGTAAAAGAAATGGAAACAAAGCGCGTTTGTTTTTATCTGCTAGACGAAAAAAACCGATTATTAGTATCAAACGACAGATTCATGTTGCACCACGTTCGACATCTAGGTAAGTCGAAATATCGCTTTCCTGTCACTCTTAATACTGAACCTTCCTAAGGTTACCTTTACGTACGTAAAGTTTTTTTTCCCGTAAGTTGCTCACATAAGAGAGTTATGGCAAAATTACCAATGGGTATCGTTTACATTGATAATTTTGCCATAACTCTCTTACGTGAGCGACTTACGAGAAAAACCTAAAGATTTATGCTATGAGAGCCGTGTATTATGTAGCATGTATAACGGGAAAATGGGATGGACAAATTTAAATAAATAAATCATTTGCATTTACAGGGATATGGATGTCATCGATACTACTTTTGGAAACTTAACTACATCTTCACTAATGCATGAAACTTCCATGGATGAATCATTTGCTCCAAATATAGACGAAAACGCAAGTTCATCATCATCAACAACGCTTGATGATTTGGTGATAGAACCAGACCATATTGATGAAACCGATAATTTCGAAGGTCGCAGAATTGTGGATATAAAATATTTGTTTTCGGAGATATCAAATATAAAGCACGAACACACCAACTGCACATTTTCCGATTTAAAATTTATGAAGGAACGACGAAATGGTCTTCTAAGCCAGTATGTTTTCGAGTGCAAAATGTGCAAGAAAATAGAATACATTCACTCCGAAGACCCGAAACGGAAAATGTCTATAAATACTGCTGTCGTCGAAGGAGTGATGTGTACAGGAAATGGGTATTCACAATGGAATGAAATTTGTGGGGTTTTAAATATGCCAAATATGGATTGTAAGACTTACACGAACATAGAACAATGTTTAGCGCCAACAATTGAAGAATGGGCCTTAGAAGAAATGATCGCAGCTGGTGAAGAAGAAAAAAGGCTAGCCATTTTAAACGGTGACGTAGACGAGGGTGGCTATCCTTTGGTAACGGTGGTTGCAGATGGCTCCTGGGCAAAGAGGTCGTACAAAAGTGGATTTAGCTCCTCATCTGGCGCAGGGTGCATAGTTGGACTACGAACTAAAAAGGTTTTATTTCTGGGAGTGCGAAACTCATACTGCTGCATATGTGCTAGAGCTACTAAACTACACATAGTTGCTTCTGAGCACAGGTGCTTCATAAACTGGCGTGACAGTGCTAATGCCATGGAAGCCCACATTATAGCAGAAGGGTTCTCGAGAAGCATGGAAATGCATGGATTGAAATTTAACAAACTAGTTGGTGATGGCGACTCCAGCATCATGAAAAAAATAATGCAACAAATGCCATATGGTCCTAACCTTATAGTACAAAAAATAGAGTGCAAAAATCACTTACTCCGCAATTTTTGCAACAAAATGAAAGCACTTGGAAAAAAAACCAACAACGCTAAAGGCTTTGTACCAGTTCATATAAGGAAAAAGGTTGAAGCAAACGTTTTACGCATGAGAAGAGCTGTAGTTGGAGCAATAAATTACAGGAAAGAGCAAGAAAACACAGTACAAAGTGATAAAATAAAAAATTTGAAAATGGACATAAAAAATACCGCAAATCATGTGTTTGGTGATCATAAAAATTGTGCATCGTACTATTGCAAGCCGGAGAAGTATACTGATGATCCAAATTTAGTAAGCGATCTTCGAGATTGTGGAATATGGACTGATATCCAACAATTCTTATTGTCTCTAATAGCAAATGCAGAAAGTCTTATTATTGACGTGACAAATAACACTGTGGAGCAATTCAACAACGTTATCGCCAAATTTATAGGTGGAAAAAGGGTAAATTTTACTACAAGAGGATCTTACCAAGCAAGATGTTTTGGAGCAGTAACTTCGTGGAATAGTGAATTGGCAACCCATTCAAGAATACAAAAGAAAATCCAAGGCCACAGTCCCGGCAAATACACGAAGCACTTTATAGAGAGAAAACGACGTTCGAAGGAGAATAAACAAATGTGTCGAAAAAAAAAACTTAAGTATAATGAAAATACGACAGAAAAAAGAAAAAAAGTTACAGGGCCCGATGAAAATTATGGTCAATTGGAATTAGAACCAGACATGCCACCTGAAATATTTGAAACGAAAAAAGAGGAATTTCTCAAAGAATTATCTTCAACCAATAAGGAAGAGCTCGAACGGAATACGGTAGGCCAAAGCAATAACAATCTGTGGGCAATTGAAAGACGTAAGCGGATAACGGCGTCTAACATTGGAAAAATATATAAGCTTCGGCAAAAAACTTCAGTTACGGGAGTACTAAACTCTTTACTGTACTCACAATTCAAAGGAACTATGGCCACAAATTATGGAAAAGAAAATGAAAGCCTAGCAATAGAGCAATTTTCAAAAAAAACAAGTTTTCAGGTATCCGCTTGTGGGCTATTTATCGATAAAACCAAAAACTTTTTAGCGGTAAGTCCGGATGGCCTTATCGGTGAGGATTCTATAATTGAAATTAAATGCCCTTATAGTATAGCAAATATGTCACCAGAAGAGGGAATTGCACAAAAGATAATTGATTACTGTAAATTGGAAGACCATTCTTTAACATTAAAACGGAATCATAATTACTTCTACCAAGTACAAGGCCAGTTACATATTACTCGTCGTAATTATTGTTATTTTGTTGTGTGGAGTCCAAAAGGTTTGCTGTATGAAAAAATTGAGAGGGACGATGAAATCTGGCAAAAAATCGTTCCACTGTTAGAAAATTTCTACCACCAATGCCTTTTACCAGAAATAATTGACGGTCGCATACCAAGAAATTTACCGGCGAGGGAAAGGTCTGGACCATAAATTGTTTTAATTTAATTGTGTAGATGTTAAACAGTAATTTTTTTTACAATAAAGCGTTTAAAAACAAAAAATATTAGATCATTGAAGAAGATTGAAAATGTCAAGTGATGTAGGAGGTATTCCCAAAAGTGCATTTTTCTGTAATAATATAACGTATTAAAAAAGTTAAATAAAAACTAAACTAGTTATGTGTATGTACCTAATATGTAGCACAATAAACAATATGGTGCCTCTTATACATAGATTTCAATATTCATTTGTATAATATGATATTATAATAACATAATCGATTCAACAACATGTGGTAGATGCATGTACCACTGAACATACGCTGTACCAGCATTCCATCAAACGATCAGTGGTGTGTGTACTTACCATCACACATTTTCTTGTAAAATATAATTTTTTTGAAAAAAAAATCTAGAACAATATATTTAGTCAAATATAAAAGTTTTTTTTTGGTTCGGTAGTTGTATCTTAAAAAAAGTGTCCCATAAAGGGATAATATTATGTTGAGTACAACCTTCAAAAGTTATCAAAAAATATTTTAATTAATTTTTGTGTTCCATATCCAACTCGGCAATACGGAACGGAATCATCTCGGGGTCTGTCTGTAACAGGTGTTTTTTTTTCAATTTTTTTCCATTAATTTATTTGACGTAAACAAATTAAATTTGTCACAATAACTTTAGTAAATAAGCTCGGTAAGTATTGGCACACTCAAAATAAGTCACCAAACAGAAAAATAATTTTAAAAAAACATCGATAACTCGGGACATGACAACACTAGTGGACTAGTGTATCGATATAATAATTGAGAATGTCACATCACTTCGTTGACTGTATACGTATTTAACAAAACCCTCTCCGCCCCCCCTCACCCCCGAATACTGAGAGAAAGGGACACATGCACCTCAGCCTGATAATACCCAAATAAAATTGTCAAAATCGAGGTTTTGTAGTCCTCATTTTTCTACTCCAAAACTGAACCAATTTCCAAGATTTTTTTTACCAAATGTATTGGAAGAAAACATTCTATGTCTGTACCTTTTGTTTTTTTTTAAAATACATCGTCTAATTTGTATACTGAACGTTTGTTGATGGCGTTAAAAAAAGGCAATTTTAACAATTTTTGAAGGGTTATAACTCCTATAAAAAGTAACTTATCAAAAAAATCAAAACGTACCGACACGCTTGCGGTCAATATTCATATTATGTAAAAAAAATATTTTCTCTAGTGTCAAAATTCAGAGAGGGAAATGAGGAATACGTTTGTATGGAAAAAACACCACCCGGTTTCCTCTTAAGCTTTTATCAAAAATTCTCTCAATTAAGGGAACTGTCTAATATCGAATCAGCCAAATGCTACAAATCTTTTGTAGGAGATACAGAGACAAAATTACTTCAAAATCCTAAACAATTTTGGCATTTTGTTGCGCAAAAGCGTTCTGATAATGATCTCCCTTTAAGTATGTATTATTATGAAACTCATGCTACTAACGGCCAAGATATCGCAAACCTTTTTGCTAAACACTTCTCCTCTGTATATTCTGATGCTTCATGCAACATCCCTTCATTTAACTATGACTATAATATTGACTTGAATGATTGCCAAATTTCACTTAAATAGGTTTACCAATCCTCAAATAATCTCTCTAACAAAAAAAGTGCCGGACCTGATGGCATTCCTGAAATCTTGCTAAAAGAATGTAAATATATACACTATCTTACCCAATTAGTATGTTGTACAACTTATCTCTTCATCTGGAACATTTGCTGACTCATGGAAAATTTCATATATTCAACCCATTTTTAAGTCCGGAAACAAGTCAAATATTTGAAATTACAGACCAATATCAATAATATCTATGTACTATTCCAAAAATATTTGAGTTGATAATTTCAAGGAAAATCACTCCTATTTTCAAAAATGTTCTGATTGAGGAACAGCATGGATTTAGATCAGCGAAATCTACAACTAATTTATTGTCCTTTACAAATACCATTGTTAAAGCCTTAGAAGACAACACTCAGGTTGATGTCCTCTACACTGAATTCTCCAAAGCCTTCGACCAAGTTAATCGTCGTATCCTCATGGCCAAACTTTATGCTGTACCTAGGCATTAGAAACCCTTTGTTATCATTAATTCACTCTTACTTGATAAATAGAAAACAAAGGGTTAAAATAAATAACTTTGAATCCTTTAACAACAATGTAACGTCCGGCGTTCTCCAGGGAGCCCATTTGGCCCCGCTTCTTTTTAACATTTTTATTAATGATATCACTAAAGTTTTTTCTCACACACGTTTCTGGCTGTTTGCTGATGATAATAAGATTCTTAAGATTATTAAATCCCACCTTGACTGTTTATTATTTCAACTTGATATTGATTCATTTAACGATTGGTGCAAAATAAACTGCATGGAACTTAATGTTGATAAATGTAAAATTTTGTCCTTTTATAGAACCAAAAAACCTATTCAGTTTGATTATAAACTAAATAGTGTTTGTCTATCTACTGTAACATCTATCAAGGACCTTGGGGTCACTCTGGACTGCAAACTTTCTTTCCGTGATCACATTAATAACATCGTAAATAAATCACTTAAATTACTCGGCTTCATTCATAGAATTACCTCTGACTTCAAACATATAAAAACACTTAAAACTCTTTACTGTTCGCTGGTTCGCCCTCACCTTGAATATGCAAGTGTAATTTGGTCTCCTTTCTATGCTGTCCACATTTATCACATCGAATCCATACAACATCGCTTCCTGAGAGGAATTGCTTGGAGGTTAGGTCTTGAAAGAGGCGAGTACTCATATGATGAAATTGAAAAAATTTTAAACGTTTCTTCTTTAGAAAAACTTACAAAGGACTCTGATCTAATTTGCATATTTAAAATTATCAACAGTATTAATGATACACCTGATTTGTTACAACTCATCCAGTTCAACATCCCTTCCCGTACTCCGAAATAATGAATTGCTGTTCCTCAATCAACATTCTACTAATTATGGATACCATTCTCCTTTATCCAGAATGTCGAGACTTGTCAACACAAGTCAAAGCATTGAATTTTTTGATGTAAAACTAAATGACTTTCGGCAGTCGATAAGCAATATTTAAATGCTTCTTCATGCTTTGACTTGTAGTGTCTTCTATATGTACTTTTTACATTTTATATTGTCATTTCTATTAATTTATATGTGCTCTTCCTTCACTGTCACCTCTGCTTTTTTTTATTCGTGTTATTATTATGTTTTTAATGGACTATTGTCCGTAAATTAATAAATAAATAAATGATGGTAGGAGTAAAAAAGATAAATAACTTTTTCCGAAATTCCAACTTTTTTCCCCATACAAAAAGTCATACCAATACGATACGATTGTACCACCCCAGCCAGGAGCACTCCTGACTCGGTAAGACTGGTACAACGGGGGGCACTGATTTGTTAGGACTTGGAACACAATTTGGAACGAATTTAGGTTGGGCAGGAGTAAAGGAATGGATGGAGCGTTAATTTTTTTTTCCTATCTTCCTTTATGCCTTCCTCTACGCCTTATCTTCCTTCTTCTTGCCTCTTCTCGGCTCTCATTTTGACTCTTCTTGGCTGTTTTTCGGCTGTTTCAGTCTATCATAGTATCTGCGTATATCATCTTGCTTCTACTAGCCACTTCTTGGTTCTTCTGGTTTCAGCACGGTTCTTATTGCGTCTTTTCGCTTCTTCTTGGCTTTTCTTGGCTATGCTCGTATCTCGTTGGTTCTCCTGCAGACGTCTTCTTGTATCATGGTGGTGACATTTCTTGTCTCTTCTTGTATCCCCTTGCTTCTTCTTTACTAAAAATCCTTAGTGAATTTTTTTTTTTTTACATTAGCTCCACACAGGAGGCCCTGAGGAAAATAATTTCCCTCAGGGCCTATGTCATCTTAGGGGATGCTGTGTGGAGGATTTTTTTTAGGAAAGGAAGGAGAGGAAGTTCTGGGAAGGAAATAGGAATGAGGGGTGGGTAGGAATCTGGGGGTCAGTGTGTCCAAGAGTGACGGACGTATGAATCCATTCCTCCAACCACGGTGCAAGGCGATAGGTGACATAGGCCCTGAGGAAAATAATTTCCCTCAGGGCCTATGTCATCTTAGGGGATGCTGTGTGGAGGATTTTTTTTAGGAAAGGAAGGAGAGGAAGTTCTGGGAAGGAAATAGGAATGAGGGGTGGGTAGGAATCTGGGGGTCAGTGTGTCCAAGAGTGACGGACGTATGAATCCATTCCTCCAACCACGGTGCAAGGCGATAGGTTGAGAGATTCCGGCTAGAGAGGATAAAAGATCTCCCTCAATCTGTCTCTCTCGATCCTGCCTACCACATGGCGGGTGGGCCGTGTCCATCAGACCTGGATAGACCTCACTCCATGAACCCGGGCACCCCTGCTAAGTCACCAAACGTAGCGAACCACTTGGGGTGACCTATGGCATAGGTGTTGGTTATCCAATAAATGGTTCCCGGGGTGGCGGTACCCATACCCGCCTCCCAAATTGTAAATGGGAACCACTTGTAAACAATCACGAGACTGATAGTTTGACATTTACAATGCTACAAAATCATTTGTTTTAAACCAAATTCAAAAAGAGAACTGCACTAAAATAACAATATGAAGTCACATTTTTAGCGATAAATTTATTATAAACTAATTAAACACTTAACTAATCGACCTTTTGGAATAACAAGGTTCCATCTATCACGGAAACGGTCATGCTATAATGGGATATATAGTAAGCTAGTTTAGAGTTCATTATCGCATGGCGTTACCGCAACAGATGGAACCTTGTTATTCCAAAGGATCGTAAAGTCATCGCTTTTTACTAATTTTCAAAATGTCCACCGTAAGCATGTAGGCAAGCATCAAGCATGTAAACATAAAGTAATTTATTTACAATTCATATGTTGTGGCATATTTCATCTGCGGCTTTGGGAATACGTAACCGGAGTACTTTGACGGTTTTTACTTCTTTGGCGTAAACTTTGTCCTTCATCGCACCCCAAAAGAAAAAAATCTAAACGGGGAAAGTCTGGAGACTGCGCCGGCGATGGACAATGACTCCCACGTCGCAGTAATGCAATGACAAAATTACGCACAAATGAAACACAATTTTAAGGGTTATATAAGTCTGAACTAAATAAACATGACGCGCACAAAAAGTGAGTACATTTACGTTACACTCAAAACACTAACTGACGGTAGATTTGGCAACAACGGAAAATTATAATACTAGCCCCTGGAAAAGTGCTTCTAAAAGTTGTACTAGGGCTGTCCGTAAAATAAGGTCTCCAAGGTGCTGCGGTCGCGAGGAACAAGTTTACGCGCAATCTTGCAATACTGGCGTATAGCCTGGTTTCCCCTTGTCCAATCCCCACCATGTTGCACCCTATGTGACGCTTAGTCTCGGCGTTTCAGCCATTCGCGATGGAGCTTCCACTCTCCGCACCAGCCAGGTGTGAGTTATGCTCTGTAATTGGTTTTAAAACTTTGCTTCGGCGAATCTGAATAACGCCACTGAGATTGTTCCTTTGTCTCTGGTGTCGTGTAGTGTATCCGGGACTCATCTTCAGTCACAATTTAGTCCAAGAATTTTTCGTAGTAGTCGTAGCACTCAAAGAATTCGCGGGCCGCTTCAACCCGTTGTTGTTTGTGATCTTCGGTGAGCATTTTGGGACCCATCTTGGGCAAACTTTGTGGTCTCCCAAATGTTCTGTCAAAATCTTGTCAATATTGGTCTTACTGACATCAGGAACCATGTCACAGAGCTCCTGAACCGTCACCCGTCGATCTGCAATCATTGTTCTTTCCCCTTTGGCAATTTTTTTGTCTGACACCAATGACCGTCTGGTACGCTTTTAAATTCTCTGCACCATTTACGCGCGTTTTTGCACTCATACACGGTTTTCCGTACACTTCAGGTAGCTGATAATGAATTTCTACCGGGGTTTGGTTCTTTGCACAAAAAGACTAATTATAGAGTGTAATTCAAATCTTGCGGGTGCAGCGAGCGGAAGCTCCGTCGCGAACGGCTGCCACGCTGAGACTAAGTATCGCAGACAGTGCAGAGTGGTGGGGATTTGGCGTAGGGAAATCAGGCTACACATAGTATTACTAAACCTTGCGTTAAATTATTCCTCGCGACCGCAGCACTTTGGAGACCTTATTTTACGGATAGCCCTAGTAATTTCGAAAAAAGTTATTTATCTTTTTTACTTGTACCTATCAATCATTGTAGAATCACCTCTCGAAGTTATTACTTTACCCATGGACAGCCTGTATAAATTAGCAAAATATAATTATATATATAAAAAAAGGAGATTTAAACAATGTTAATGCAAATAGTTGGTTATTATTGTCACTAAGTTTAATCAAAGGTTTGTTTTTAGTAATTAAGTTAAAAAGGAGTATTGTTTTTGATAATTATGCATAGTTTGAGTCTCTCTAAATAGTACCTACATATTTACCATATTGTATACATTCTTCTGCCTGTATTCGTCCATCGGGTTCAGTGGACAACCTTTTAAACCACATTGATCTAAAGCTTTTGCTAAATATTTCCCTATTAAATCCACGCTCAATACACACTTTAAAAAATTTAAAAAAAATTGTTCTAGGTAGATAATGGTTAGTAATAAGAAATTAATAACCGGAATTTGAAAATATTGCATTTTCATGTTTATTTCGTTAACATTAAAAACGTAAAATATCTTTTTTCAAGGACCGCCATGTTATTAATTACGACGATGAAATACGCACCACTTTTAAAACGAAAAATCACTTTCTGTTAGTTAGACAATAATAAGTACGAATCGCAATCTTCGGAAATGATAAAAAATGAGTATTTATCATTATTTTCTTCGGTTTCATAAACACGAAAAATTGTTACTTATTACGCGTGCACGACGCGAGACGCGAGCCCATATAAAATATGAAACTGTTCCATAAATATACCAAACCACCCTCAACTGTTCCATGTGAAACATGATTTACGTGCAATTTGCAAATTCTTCTTCTTCTTTATGTGCCTTATCAGGTCCCCCCGACGTTGGCGATCACTCTTGAAAAGGTCTCTCTGTCTTGCGCTGCCCGGAATAGCTACTCCACACTTCTAATGCCGGTCCACTCTCGTATGTTTCGCAGCCAAGACATTTGTCTCCTACCAGGCCCTCGGCGACCCTCTATCTTGCCTTTCAATATTAAATGGAGCAAGTGATACTTCTCCCCTCGAAGTATATGACCCAGATATGAAATTTTCTTGATTTTAAAAAATTTGCAAATGAACCAACCTAAAAATAAAAAAAGCATTCACGAAACAAGTAGCTAGGAACGATATTATATAGACAATATTATTACGAAAGTATCTGATTTGCCTAAAATTACGTATGTAATTATTCTAATAACTAGAACGAAAATAAATAAAAGAGCACACACGCGTTTTTATTTTCAATAACATATGTATACATCCCAGGTTAATTGATTTGTACTGCAAGCAGGGTTAGTCTAACGGGTTTGTGTAATTATTTGAATACCTAAAACAAAAATAAATAAAAGAATGCGCACGGGCTTTTTCTTTTAAACAAGATAAACATCTCAGGTTTTGAATGGTTTGTATGGCAAGCAGGGTTTGTCTAATGGGTTTGTGTAATTATTTGAATACCTAAAACAAAAATAAATAAAAGAATGCGCATGCGTTTTTCTTAAACATGATATACATTCCAGGTTTTGAATGGTTTGTATGGCAAGCAGGGTTTTTCTAACGGGTTTGTGTAATTATTTGTATACCTTGAATGAAAATAAATAAAAGAATGCGCACGCGTTTTTCTTTTAAACAAGATCGACAGTCCCGAAGAACAATGACGGATGTGCGATTTTTAATTTTTGCAATGGAGCTTTTTAAAGTTTCGTTTCTGCATGCTTACTATTTTTGGTATTAAGAAATGTAGTGTTGTTTTGATCTTTGATATTTCATCTCATTTCATTAAAAAATCCGAAAATACAGACTTTTAAATCAACAAAATAAGCCAACAGAATGATTTTCAATTTTTGTCAGATCCGACATTGTTCTTCGGGACCGTCGAGATATACATCCCAGGTTTTGAATGGTTTGTAGGGCAAGCAGGGTTTGTCTAACGGGTTTGTGTAATAGTTTGAATATCTAGAATGAAAATAAATAAAGGAACGCGCACCCGTTTTTCTTTTTTTAAACAAGATATACATCCCAGGTTTTTAAAGGTTTGTATTTTTTTTTTTTTTTTTAACTTTATTTATTCTCATTTCTTTGTACATATAATGTATAATAGCAATTAGTATATTATAACATAAAACATAACAACATATAGTATGAACAAGAAATGAAAACCCACTAAGGCACTGCCTGAGTGTGGGTAATATTAAAACAAAATACTATATTTCCAAGTACACAAAGTATAAAATAGACTTTAAAAAAAAAAACATATAAAATATAAAGTTAGTATTACATAGGTAGAATAAGTGAAAAAGGTTTTTTTCGACTATTATATAAGTAAAATAAAAATATGGATCAAAACATACTGATTTTAAATATTTTTTTAAATATTTTTTTTTTTTTTTAGTTATTAAAAAAAATAAACAGAAAGTACTACAGTTTAGAAAGTTACAGAAAATGAGTTGTATGAAGATGGATAAATTTATAGAAAAAGAATTTCAATATTTTTTTTTTTTTTCTTTTTTTTAAAAGAAAGACAAACATTCCCGGGTTACGAATAACCCAACAATGTTTGAAAATCTCCTACTACCACCACAGAAAGCCGAAAATGTTGCTTGTGTTGTGATGGAGGACTTAGCCAGCCGAGGAATCGAACATGCGACGCCCGGGTGAGACCCAAGCGCTATGCCCACTCAACCACTGACCGGTCATTATATCTACATTATTCCACCATAATTTTACCTCTTTTATATATTTTATCATTTTATTTATCATTTGAGTTTGTAGTGGTAGAAGGTTAAATGTACGAGGACCAATGAAACTGCTATGTGTCTGTAATAATTTAGTACTGGTTTGTGGGGTGTAAAATATATTATTTATTCTTTTGCTCATTCTGTTTTCATTTATTTCGAAATTATATTTGTTTTTAAATACATATTTCAAAGTTTGTAATATAAATAATTTATAAAATATATTAAATATTTTAGTTTCTTTGTATAATAAGTTTGTCGAGAATGTTTTATTTTTGTTAAATATGACTTTAATTATGTGTTTTTGAATTATTTGTAGAGGCTTAATAAATGTATCAAGTGCACCACCCCATCCTATAATGCCATAAGTGATTGAAGATTGCACCAGGGAAAAGTAGATTATTTTCAATTTCTCAATGTTTAGAACTTCCTTAAGTCTATAAAATATGTAGGTCAGATATCTTAATTTAGAAGTGATTTGATTAATATGTGATTTCCAATTAAGATTTATATCTATTGATACTCCTAAATATTTTATATTTTCGACATAAGTGAGTTCGTTGCACATGAAGCACATTTCTTGATTGCAACTAGTATTATGGATTCTAATTTTAAGGTTGTCTTTAGGTTTATTTTTAATGGTTTTATAAAAAGGTAAGTAATATGTTTTGCTATAGTTTAAAACGAGTTTGTTGTATTTTAGCCATATTGAAACCAATGAAATACAATCAGTTGCTTTCGAAAAAGTTTCTTTCCAATGCAAGCAAGGTTTGTCTAACAGGTTTGTGTAATTTTTGTGCATTATAATAATTACACATACATACCCGTTAGACAAACCCTGCTTGCCATACAAACCATTCAAAACCTGGGATGTATATCTTGTATAAAAGAAAAACGCTTGCGTGTTCCTTTATTTATTTTCATTCTAGGTATTAAAATAATTACACAAACCCATTAGACAAACCCTGCTCGCCAAACAAACCATTCAAAACCTGAGATGTATATCTTGTTTAAAAGAAAAACGTATGCGTGTTCCTTTATTTATTTTCGTTCTAGGTATTAGAATAATTACACAAACACTCCCACTCGCAGTACTAACCTTTCAAAACCTGGGGTGTATATGTTATTGAAAAGAACTTTGTTCTTTTATTTATTTTTGTTCTAGGTATTAGAATAATTACTTACGTAATTAGGCAAATCAGGTATTTTCGTAATAATATTGTCTATATACCGTTTCTAGCTACTCGTTTCGTGAATGCTTTTATATTTTCAGGTTGGTGGTGCTCATTTTCGAATTGCATATTGTAGTTCATGTTTCACACGGTGCAGTCCCATATTATTTTCATATTTTATATGGGCTCGCGTCTCGCGTCATGCACGCATAAGTAATGATTTTTCGTGTTTATGAAACTGAACAAAATAATGATTAATAAGCATTATTTATCATTTCCGAAGATTGAAATTCGTACTTATTATTGTCTAACTAACAGAAAGTGATTTTTCATTTTAAAAGTGGAGCGTATTTCATCATTGTAATTAATAGAGACCGGATTATATGCAATTGCATATTTGCATAATTTTCAGCGGTAATTGCATATTTTAGCAAAAAAATTGAGATCTTGCATATTTACGCTCGATCTCGTTCATCGTTCAGATGCCTCACATCAAGGGTATTGTCAATGACTTCAATAGTGCAGAGGCTTCAACAGTTTTCCAGTGCAAAGAAGCGTTTAACGATGCTAGTATTACAAAATAAAACCCTAGCTATGATTAGCCCTCATACCTGCAAGTATAAAAACGCTTGAAACTCATGGATTGGCGTTGATGAATCTCTTCAGATTATGAAGAAAATTCGCCTTATGAATTCCTCGTTGTCAAAGCTATTCCTCCAGAGTAAACTCAAAGAAAAGTTTGAAAACTTACTGAACAATAACCCAGGGTTTGAACCCTTGTGCCAAATTGATAGCTTCATCAACGGGGCAGGTGAAATTTTGCCCGGCACAATAAGTTCAAAAATCGCACCCAAATTTAAATTCTGTCCAGTCACATCAGTAGACGTAGAACGCTCCTTTACGCTTACAAAAATATATTAAGTGATCGTAGACATAATTTGTCAACAGAACATTTAGAACAGTACTTAGTTATTACATGGGTTCGCCGCTTTGATGCGCCACAGAATAGCCGGGGTGAGTCAGCGCTACCAAAGATCGGAGAACACTCTCGTCCAGGCCGTGGCCCAGTGGCAGGGCGCGCCTCTTCACCAAACATGGAGAATTCATCTGAAGCCCCCGTAGTAGATATACGAGTACCTACTAAATATGTGTATATATATATATTTAAATCTTTTTTATGTTATTTTATTTTTTATCTAGTAAATCCATTTTATGTAATGTATACTTTTATATGGCTGACAGAGTATTGCACCCACCGCTCTGTTCAGCTGAAATAAACAACTTATTATTATTATATACGTTTTTAAAGGTAAATTGTAAATTTCATTGTTAAATACATTTTGTAATTGACATTTTCGAAAATACGATTGTTGTTCTTGAGAACTAATGGCTTAGTAAAATAAAAAATACAACTTCCTGTACTAACTTCATGTTGCATATTTTGGCCCTTTTTATGGATTTTCGTGCATATTTTAGCTATTTTTATTGCATATTTTGGGCTGTTTTTGTTGCATATAATCCGGTCTTTAGCAATTAATAACATGGCGGTTCTTGAAAAATGACATTTCGCGTTTTTAAAGTTAACAAAATAAACATTAAAACGCAATATTTTCAAATTCCGGTTACGGAATTACTTATTACTAACTATTATCTACCTAGTACTTTTTTTGGAAATATTTACCATGCTTTTTATCAACTTTTATTGAACAACTAAAATTGTATGAAAAACTTGGTCAGCTTTCTTGGAAGAGGGTTCACACTGACTTGTCAATCGAGTGTCATTCAACAGAAAGTTAATTAACCAAAATCGAAACGTCTGAACCTGCTATAAAAAATAATGGAATATACCTACCTCTTAGGTATATATTTTAAGTATTGGGATTGAACTAACCAAATATTATTAAGTTATTGTGTTATTGACCGATAAAATTTTACTAACCTGCCCTTTTTCGACGGATCTAAAGGCCACTTTTCTAATAATTTCAAAAAGTTTCTATATTGAGAAGTCATCCCTAGAAGTTAAAAATATCTAATTATAAAATTGTTTTATTGTTTAAAGCTTAGTAGAAAGCCACAAGCTCTTGATATAAATCAATATTCAAAAGTAAATAATAACGAACCTCTTTATAATCATCAATTATTTATGTTCAAATTGTTCACGATATTGGTGTCAGTTTTGCAGGTTATTTATAGAAGAATTCACTTAATTCAATATCCATAAATATACTAGTCCTACTAGTCTGATCTCGTCTGATCTGTCATCTGCATCTGACCATAAATATACTAACCCCCATCTGACGATCTGACCATAAATAAACCAATCATTAGTGCCCTTTACACGTAGAGTTCGGAGCGGGACGTGCCCCGCGCCACTTCAGGCCGCCGCGCAGAAAAGTAAAGACCGAAAGTAAGATAACGGTTTACAGCGCAGTTCACTGTGAGACTTTTCTGCGCGGCGGTCTGAAGTGGCGCGGGGCACGTCCCGCTCCGAACTCTACGTGTAAAGGGTACTATTATCTGACATTTCTACCATAGAAGTTACCAAAGATGCATAGAAGATATTGGTTTATCTATGGTATAGATCATAGAATCATAAATAAACTATGGGTGGTTTTTTTTTTTTTTAATTATTTCTGGCTTTCACCCTTCAAGCTCGAACTAAACCTCTTCCTGCCATCTGTAAAAATTTTCGCTCTATCTCAG
Organism: Limnephilus lunatus; assembly: GCA_917563855.2. Taxonomy (NCBI): domain Eukaryota; kingdom Metazoa; phylum Arthropoda; class Insecta; order Trichoptera; family Limnephilidae; genus Limnephilus; species Limnephilus lunatus. The sequence continues at coordinate 10,980,831 of OU830602.1, read as the reverse complement.
AGCTTCAAATTATCCAAAATGATCTTTTTCCACTATACAAATTAAAATATAGTCATGTCACCCTATCCCCAACAATTTTGGAAGGGATCGGCATCCTTAAAAGTCATTCTAATCTCCCAGCCCGTACTGTTAATAATATGTTCAATGACATTATTTCTTCTAAATGGCCCAACTCTTCTCTTTTATTTACTGATGGCTCCAAATCTCCTGACTCTCCTAACTGTGGTATAGGTATTAACGTTTACCACAATAATTCTAATGATAGAATATTTTATTCAATTTCAAACCAATTTTCAATATTCTCTGCTGAGTGCATTGCAATAATTGAAGCACTCAAATATATAATCAAAAATAATTATGAACATTCCCTTGTTCTCTCTGACTCTCTCAGTTCCCTCCAAAAACTTAAATCCTGTCCTCTTCTTCATCCTGATGATCACTTTGTATGCCTCATTAGAGTGCTGATAGCCTCCATTCAAAGCTCTGGAAAAACCGTAATTCTTGTTTGGATCCCTGGACACATTGGCATAGTGGGTAACGATATTGCAGATTCTTTGGCAAAACAAGGAGCGTCCAACCCTATGGGTGGTTTATATTTATGAATAAACTTGATGTACCTTTAGAGCCTGTTCACACTTCCGTCGTAAAAACGGAGAGGGGTTCCGTCGTTAAGACGGAAGCCCTAGGCCCCTGTTCACACTTCCGTTTTCAAGACGGATCCTACTCTACGAAAACAACGACCAAAACATTTTATCATTCTTCAGTAGACGGTCATGCGCACTGCGCAATGCGCAATGCAAATATTGCAAATTTTACTATTATAAAAGTTCCTCTTAGTTTGGGCCGTAAAAGGCCGACAGCAAAAACTTTCCCTTGGGGCTGCCATAAATAGTTATAGGTGCTATTTGAAATGTACACATACCTACTTAAAAATAAAACAATTTAAATAATAAACTTTTTCTTCCAAATCGGGAATGTATTGATGTAATACCAGCCATAAAATTACTTCAGGGGTCGGACCTTATTTGTTCAAACCGTGGGAGAATATTTTGTTTGCATACTCGAAAAGGAGAAAGTACGCGAAAATCATCCAGCAATTATTATAACTAAAATGACTAAAAAACATGAATGATATGACTAAATATTTTCTTGAGATTAAATAGAAAAAATTGCATTCTGGAACGAACATATATATTATATAATAATATTATAAACGCCAAACGCGCGCCCCATAAAAACACAATTTGCTTGCTCGCTTGCGTCTGGGAGCGGGCGGTGGTGAAGTGTGAAGCGGGGTGTGGCGGGTTCAAAACGGATCCGTCGTCCCGCCGTATAGTGTGAACAGCTCCATTGAAATGTATGAGCCAGCGCGTTCCTTTCCGGCTTCACGACGGACACTCTGCGTAGGCGAACTCTCCGGCAAAAAATGACGGATCCGTTATTTTTTGCCGGAGAGTTAGAGCCCGTTCACACTTCCGTCGTAAAAACGGAGATGGGTTCCTTCTTTACTACGGAAGCCCTAGCCGCTGTAGTGGCTCTATGGAGCTGTTCACGCTTGTCGGATCCGGCGTGAAGACGGATCCGTTATTTTTTGCCGGAGAGTTCGCCTACGCAGAGTGTCCGTCATGAAGCCGGAAAGGAACGCGCTGGCTCATACATTTCAATGGAGCTGTTCACACTACACGGCGGGACGACGGATCCGTTTTGAACCCGCCACACCCCGCTTCACACTTCACCACCGCCCGCTCCCAGACGCAAGCGAGCAGGCAAATTGTGTTTTTATGGGGCGCGCGTTTGGCGTTTATAATATTATTATATAATATATATGTTCGTTCCAGATTGCGATTTTTTCTATTTAATCTCAAGAAAATATTTAGTCATATCATTCATGTTTTTTAGTCATTTTAGTTATAATAATTGCTGGATGATTTTCGCGTACTTTCTCCTTTTCAAGTATGCAAACAAAATATTCTCCCACGGTTTGAACAAATAAGGTCCGACCCCTGAAGTAATTTTATGGCTGGTATTACATCAATACATTCCCTTACCGATTTGGACAACAAGAGCTTCATCGTCGTCCATTGCGCAGTGCGCACGACCGTCTACTGAAGAATGATAAAATGTTTTGGTCGTTGTTTTCGTAGAGTAAGATCCGTCTTGAAAACGGAAGTGTGAACAGGGGCCTAGGGCTTCCGTCTTAACGACGGAACCCGTCTCCGTTTTTACGACGGAAGTGTGAACGGGCTCTTCGCCTACGCAGAGTGTCCGTCGTGAAGCTGGAAAGGAACACGCTGGCTCATACATTTCAATGGAGCTGTTCACACTATACGGCGGGACGACGGATCCGTTTTGAACCCGCCACACCCCGCTTCACACTTCACCACCGCCCGCTCCCAGACGCAAGCGAGCAGGCAAATTGTGTTTTTATGGGGTGCGCGTTTGGCGTTTATAATATTATTATATAATATATATGTTCGTTCCAGATTGCGATTTTTTCTATTTAATCTCAAGAAAATATTTAGTCATATCATTCATGTTTTTTAGTCATTTTAATTATAATAATTGCTGGATGATTTTCGCGTACTTTCTCCTTTTCAAGTACGCAAACAAAATATTCTCCCACGGTTTGAAAAAATAAGGTCTGACCCCTGAAGTAATTTTATGGCTGGTATTACATCAATGCATTCCCGATTTGGAAGAAAAAGTTTATTATTTAAATTGTTTTATTTTTAAGTAGGTATTTGTACATTTCAAATAGCACCTATAACTCTTTATGGCAGCCCCAAGGGAACGTTTTTGCTGTCGGCCTTTTACGGCCCAAACTAAGAGGAACTTTTATAATAGTAAAATTTGCAATATTTGTCTGTCAAATGTTTTAGATTTAGTTTTATTGGAGGCCCTTTTGGCCGACTTTTGGGCAACTGTTTTATTGCTAGATTTTAAAATCCGAGATATGGGAACGTTTTCAATTCTCAGTTCCCACCATTTTTGTACCATTTGTATTTGTGTGTTTTACTTTAAATCTTGTTTTTCTCGAGTTAGTCTTGTTTTTATAGTGGAACTGGAAGGTACATGAGGTGTACCTACCTTCAGTTGAGTGTGGAAAAACTGCAATAATTACAATAATGGATAAAGAAATAAATGCCGAATATTTAATCTCACTGGTCGAAGAAAGAGTTGTGCAAAGGGATAAAATGACAGAAGGATATAAAAATAATTCATTAAAATTATCGGCTTGGCGAGAAATTTGCTGTTTATTCATGCCGGATTTTGAGAAAATAGAAGAAAAACAAAGAAAAGATTTTGGTAAGTACCGGCTTTTATTAAAAATGTAATTTTATATATTTTTTATTTTGTGTGTGTAGCTGCTGCTTGCCAAGATACAGATCCTATTGGAGAAACGAAATAGTCGGCGAATTCTGATCTATATTATTTGCAGTAGGACCACCACGAGTAATGTGTGTTTGTGCACGCATCGGATGCTCCATTGGAGTGGCAGACTGGTGGTCTTCAAAATTAAGACCGTCCTTTTCTCTTACAAAATTGTGTAATGCTGTACAAGCTTTTATAATTTTGATGTCTGTTTCTGGGTCGACATCCAATGGTCGATGTAGTATTCTCCACTTGTTGGCCAAAATACCAAAAGCACATTCAACATATCTCCTGGCTCGACTTAAACGATAATTAAAAATTTTCTTCTTGTCATCCAAATGAGTGCCTCCGAAAGGTCGCAATAAATTTTTAGACAACGGGAAAGCTTCATCGCCAATAAGTACGAAGGGAAAATCTTTTTCCATATTATCATGAAGAGGTCTAGGCTTTGGTATATTCAAACTACCGTCATTTAATTTCTGCCAGAAAGTAGTCTCCTTGAATATCGAGGAATCACACTCTTTCCCATATGAACCAATGCTCACGTAGGTAAATCGGTATTCCGAATCAACTACGGCAAGTAAAATGAAGGAAAAATAATGTTTGTAGTTGAAATACATAGAGCCACTATTTTTGGTTTTACAACTCTTATGTGCCCATCAACCGCTCCGAGACAATGAGGAAAATTTGTTTTCATTTCAAAACCTTTTGCGATGTCCTCCCATTTACTTTTAGTATCAGGTAACATTATGAACTCTTTGCCTATCATGTCCCAGATAATGCTACTTATTTCATTAATAATTTTGCTAATGGTTGACACACCAACTCTGTAGTTAAAATTTAATTTTTTGTAGGAACATCCCGACGCCAAATATCTGTAAAATAAATAATAAATGTACACAGCCGTATATTAGGTGCAACACAATTTAAGAATATTTTTATTTTTTACAGGTAAATTACTTTCCGCTAAGTGGAACAATTTACGAGATAGATGGATTAGACCATTAGAGCACACAGAGACGAAAAATATGTTAAATCTGGAGCAACTACACATGAATCTTTTTCAAAACGTCAGAGCACTACTGATTCGGATTACTACCCACATAATGTGAACCTTGAAGGAAGTTCTGATGGCTCTGCACCGAGAAAGCCAGACTCTCTACCAAGTTCTTCTGAAAAGAAGAAAATTAACATAGATGAAAAAATGTCTCAGTTTTTAGAAAACAGGCTAGGTGTGAAAGAAGAACACCCAATGCTATCTTTTTTTAAAGGGGTTCTACCGGCCGTAACATCATTCGATGTTGATGAAACTCTAGAGCTTCAAGCATGCGTGTTATCAGTAATACAAAATATTAAAAAGAAACGCGAAGATAAGCTCTACTCACCAAATTATGCATGGAACACACAATCAAGAAATAACACATCAGGATATTTTACACAAAACCCAACATTCGAACAACCATGTGCTACACCTTCACATCAACATCAAATGATCTATCAACCGAACGAGCCGCCTGCAGGATCTACACATTATGCACGTAAACAATCCACCAATCAACCGGTTGCATCACCTACTCCTTCCCAATCTAACACCAGTAAAAATAGTACGGATTTAAATTTTGATGAATTTAACTAATTGTAGGTTAAGAAGGTTAGGAGACCCCAGTGGCGGTCCGTGAGTTTACAGTGAGCTATGGTGATAATATTGAAAAATACGACATTACTGATGTTATTGTCTGAAAACTCACGGACCGCCACTGGAAGACCCAGTAGTCAACTACACATTATATTTTTAATTAAATAAAAACAAAACACTTGGTGTACACCACTTTTTATATCAATATTATAACATGTTTCCAAACTTATTTTTTAAACTTTTATTTTTCTTTATTTTAAAGCTTAAAAGAGCTGCGCGATGCACGGATGAGCGCATTGGTTTAATAAACACATAATAAAACGTATTTGAGTTTTTATTGTTTTCTTACCTTAAAAATATCGACAGCCTTTCTTCTGGACAAATGCACTCTCTCAATTTTGTATTTTGATACGTTAAGCTCTCTGAAACTCGTCCCAGTAGATAGTAAAAGGAAGTGATAGACATTCTAAAATAATTAAAGAACTTTAGTTCATCACTTCTCAACTCACCAATTAACACTTGGAAAGTTCCTACAGAAAATCTTTCAGCTATAATTGGGTGTACCCAAAATTTTCTTTTCACTTTTTTCCTTTTTTTTAATAAGTACCACATGCAACAAGAGCTTCATCGTCGTCCATTGAGCAGTGCGCACGACCGTCTACTGAAGAATGATAAAATGTTTTGGTCGTTGTTTTTGTAGAGTAGGATCCGTCTTGAAAACGGAAGTGTGAACAGGGGCCTAGGGCTTCCGTCATAACGACGGAACCCGTCTCCGTTTTTACGACGGAAGTGTGAACGGGCTCTTAGGTATTTTAATGCCAAAAATTCACAGAATTGAAAAGATGTGCAATCTTTCCCAGCTGGCTTAGTGAATAAGGCGGTAAACCCAAAGGGGTCTTAAAATATTTGGGTAGGAAAAATAGAATAAGAATATAATAATAAAAATTGCATCTAGCGGCGAAAGCCAAAGAAGCGTAATAAACATTGGAAAGCCAGGATATTTTCGGCAATGGCAAACAAACAAATGTGACCGAACATTGCCTGGCTAATTAAACCCCAAACCATTGCGAGGCCGGATAAAGCCCAATAAATCTTTTTCGTTTGACAATGAATGCTGCCGCCGATGAAAGTATTGACGGTCGTTAATAATTTTGTTCTTCTCGAGGTATATGAGCAGTTTGTCATTGATCACACGTTCCATCACATTGGACAGAACTGATGTGATCGCTACGTGGCGGTAGTTGGCCAGGTCGTGGCGGTCACCCTTCTTTCGAATAGAATGGATAACCGCTTTTTTCCAACCAGATGGCACAGAGCCAGATTTCAGGGACATTTTAAAAAGCTTCGTCAAAATTGTAGCTATTTCTGGAGCGCACCTCTGCAGTACCAGGGCGCAGGTATTCCATCAGGCTCACTAGCTTTATTAACATCAAGCCCTCGTAAAACATGGAGTACTTCTCGATGCCGGATCCTCAGATTTTTCATATGAAAACCGCAGTGAGGAACCGACGTCGGGACAGCACCCTGGTCATCGAAGGTTGAGTTTTCCACATACATTTTTCCTAATAGGTTAGCTTTTTCGGTGGCAGTGTTTGCTAGCGAGCCGTTAGGTCTGGTAATAGGTGGCAGACTGGGTTTGCAGAAATTGGGACCTATTGAGCCCGCAAGCAACCAGAATGCTCTGCTGCCATGCGGTCATGCAGCCAGCTTTTTGCTGATCTGCAGGTCATGCTCGAATTTTGACCTATTTATGATTCTCTTGGTTTCCTTTGCCATTTTGTTGTATGCTGTTCTGTCTTCGGATATTCTAGATGTGTTGTAGGCTCGGTAAGCCCCGTTTTTTCGTCGCACTGCTTCAGAGCATAAATATACCAATCCCTTCAGAGCATTGTCGACTGAACCACGGCTTTGAGCCCACCCCAGTTTCTTTAACAGTGGATGATTGCAGACTTAATGGAATTATTAAATACCAAATATGCAAGCTTTTACAAGTAACAGTCGCTGACCTTCTTAAAATACAATAAGTACCTACTCAAAAATATTAAGGAAAGTTTAAAAAAAGAAGCTAAATAAACAGGCTATCTGAAAAAAAATTTCAAGCCCGTGGACCAAAAAAGCATAAAATTTGCCCAATTATTTTTTCGCGCTATCTGTTAGGATTAGGTACATGAGAACCGTAGCTCCTAAAAAAATTGACATAAACTGAAAATTAGAATCTTAAAGCTTCAAAATGCTTTTTTTAAAGTCTCAATATGACAATTTTTCAACTAAATTACAGCCTTTTAAAAATCTACTTACATTGGTAGGTAAAGCCAAGCTAACATTTTTGTTCTTTACTATCGATACCAGATCAATTTTCGTGGACCCCCATTTTTTTATCACGCCACCGTAGACCCCCGTCGGGTCCCTCGCGGACCCCTGGGGGTCCACCTGGACCACTTTGGGAATCACTGATCTAGATAAATCAGTACCTAGTTATAAGACTAACCCTAGATTAACCATTTAAACCTATTATTTGTATTAATAGAATAAATGTGTCGTTTCTTAATTCAGCAGTTTATTTTAATTGTTCCTGCTTAATTTTAATAGTTTAAGTTTGAACCCGCCACAACTACGCGGGCATATCAAGTTTGCAAGATAGCAGCATGAAGTAACAATGATTTTATTATTATTTTATTTACGGTATAGTAATTAACATCTTAATAATAATTAAATTTACATCTTGGAGTTAGTTACTACCCTTCCATTTGAAGAATTTGCTTGTGTATGGAAAAGGAGTGTACATAAATGCAGTCGTTAGTTAGCACTTGACTAATTAATTGTGAATATGAACCTAAAAAGCCCTGGATAGAACATTAGTGCAATTTTGTATGAATGACATTGAAGCCAAATCTAGGTTTGCTGGCAGCCATCTTGTAAACACACTTTTGAAACGATTTGTGCAAAGTGGTATATAATAAACCGTGTTTATTTGATTATAGTACTAGCTGACCGGAAACGCGTTGCTGTGGCTAACAAAACACAACGCCATCTACGGGATGGTTACCCAACTTTTATAACAACGATAAATTAACCCACACCACCATTTGTTAATTTGCATACAAATCAAATCCACACCGCCCGCTTGCCAGCCCGCTCGTCTGTTTTGGATAGGGACACCTTATTCACCTAGCGGTATGAAATATACTTTACGATCTACTCTCATATATACCAAATACATATACGTAAAAAAAATCATAAAAATCGGTCGAGCCATTTCGGAGGAGTGCGATCACAAACACCGTGACACGAGATTTTTTTAGATTTTTCTTATGATTTTTTTTTGGGTATTTGATGAGACAGAGAGTGCGACATGTCGTCAAAAAAATTTAGCAGGTTTTGACATTATTTTTCATATTTCTTCCTCCGTGTCTTCAATTTTTCTAGAATTTTCTTATTCGGTTCATGATGTCGAAATATTGTGACGTCATATTAATAATTTTGATGCAGTACGCTAATATTCCCGTGCCCCGGAGGTGGTTGCCATTTCTACTTAAACAAAATTTTAATTACTTCTATCATAGACAATGTTATCATAGAAAAGAAATATATTTTGTCAAAATATTTCGTTCGTGGAGTAGAATATATCAATTTATTGCATATATTTGTCCGTTTTTGAGGCAGATTCTTTGTTATTGCGGTGATAATATTGTTGGAAATAATAATAATAATGTAATCGAATAATATTGCTTACAAACTCCAACTAAGCACATCTCAATTAGCAAAAATGCGTCGTGGGACATATGAAAATCATTGGGATAAGGGGCCCGAAAATTGGGTTAACCACAATCAGCGCTTTTCTCGGGGAAATCGTCGCCCGAATTTTCACGGTTTTAACACAAGGTTTGTTAATTGTATGTTTTGGAATGGTTTGATTACCCAAGGTTGACAAGCATGCAATTTAATGTAAATGTCAACACTTCAATTGTATTTTTGGTTGATGGTGTACATCTTTGATTAAATTAAATAATTGCAAACTGAATTCGATCATTCCTTCAACATTATTTATTAAATTTACCTCAGGGTACTAACGAGAATTCCTAGTGCATACCTCAGCTTCTAGAAATCAAATTTGATGCATTTAATATGTTTTGTATTTGGAATATCCTAATAGGAGTTATATTCTACTGTAATTGATTATTCTAATTGGAACAATGTTTATATGAATAAACTGATAATATTTTCTCAACATCTCTTATATTTAAATGCAAACTTAAAGTCTTTTATTTTATACAATTACTCGCGTTATGGATTAATTTCATGAAGATAACCTTTTGCAGGACACCCACTCCTCGTTGGCGAAGTGACGGCAACTTTCGACCTGATAGCAATTTTCGCCCTGATGGCAATTTTCGACCTGAAGGCAACTTTCGACCAGAAGGCAACTTTCGACCTGAAAGCAACTTTCGATCTGAAGGCAACTTTCGATCTGAAGGCAACTTTCGACCAAGAGGTGCAGCGTGGAATCCTTCTTTTCCATCTCCTCAACAATTTTCACAACACAATGTGCGCTCCCACACCCCGCCTGGAAACTCCCACCCCCCTCACGGCCCACTTGGGCCCCCTCCCAAGCCACCTGTCTGGTGGGGGCCCACTGATTCCCTACTCCAAACCCCAATGGATGATCTTTACCACCACCTAAAACCTAAACCATCTCAATCAGTTGGTTTACCATGTGACAATTTAAATGAAACAATAAACACAGTAAAGCAAAAGTTAAGAGAACGCAAAGTGAGTGAAACTAACGTAGATCATATGGGCAGTCCTGTTTCAGACTTTCCCGATGATGGAGTCACTGTGAAGGCTTCTGAAAGGCGTAGAATAGAACACACAAAGTTGCCTTATAAACCAGCATCCACCAAGAAGATGGACAAAAAAGAAACAAATACCTGTAAAGTAGCAAAATTGCCTAATGCCCAAAGTTCACCCGCCAGTACTTATCAAAAGACTGAATTAATGCGTAGGAAAATTCTCAAGCAATTATTCAGAATGGATAATCCCACCATGAGAAAAATAGTAAACCAACCAATGTCATCCTCAAAATATGATTTTGCTCTCAACAGTTTGATGAAAGAAACTAGAATTGCCGATATCAATAAACTGCGGAGCTTGGCGGAGAAGTCTCTCAGTTTCCAGGCCACCAATGCAGACTCCTTGCAAGGGAAGCAAATAGTGCAGGACACCTTCATGGGACATCTTGGGACCATGCTGGACATTGATGCTTCAGTGGAGCTCTCCAATATGGAACCTCAAGTCATTGCAGAGCTCAGCAAAGTTCTGCAGGAAGATCTGATGGGGAACTTGAATGAGGAAATGTCTGCAAGTCTTGCCAATGCAGAGCAGGACTCGGTTTCAGAAGATGTCTACTCGAGTACTTTAGATTTCCCCAATTATTTAAACGACAATCAAAGTGTGCAAAATAACACTTTTGGCTATAACACTTCTGGAAAGACTTTTTTCCATGATAATTCCTCAAATCTTTCCCTCGAAAATACTGTATTTTCAAATGATAGGAACACAAATAAAAGATATTTAAATACCACAAATCAAATGACACGTTGTACAGATGATGCGTACAATGCAGATTATCGCTTTCAGCGAAATTTACCCACGCATAAAACCGAACTTGTTGATAGTTTTTCTCAAAGTGAGAATAATCTCGGTTCCAATCCACACTCTGCATTATTCAGTGAAAATGCTCATGAAGACTTTACATATGATGTATCTGAAGATGCTAACTTCCAAAGAAGCTATTCTGGTGCTAACGTGAAGAAGTATTCTAGAAGAAAAAATGAATCAAATTCCTCATCACAATACTTTCCGTGTGATGGTCCCGAAGTTGGTGAGAATAGATATTCCCGGCCAAGAAGTGCATACAGCTCCCAACATGTGAAGGTGGAGGATAGAACTAGTGACAGTCGTCCATCAAGTGTAGCGGATCTTAGGCCCTCAATTGAGTACCAACACGGGCACGGGCCATCTCAAGAAACTACTGGAGAGGAATCTTTCCCTAATGGCGGTCACTTTCCTTCATATTCAAAGTCTCCTCTGATGCAGAACAGCTTAATGGATAAAGCTGCCTTAAACAGTAATTGTGATAACTCCAGTTATGGAAGTGTCATCAAGACTGAGACTGAGTGTTCAAGTGCTGGCCCTCAGATTCCAGCTCTGTGTCCTAAGCCTTTTGCACCAGTTGCAACAGTTGCAACAGTCGCAGCAGTTGCAGCAGTTGCAACAGTCACACCAGTCGCAGCAGTCACAACAGTTGCAACAGTCGCACCAGTGGCAACAGTCGCACCAGTCGCAACAGTCGCAATAGAAGCACCAGTCGCAATGGACGCACCAGTCGCAACGCTCACCACCGGGAAACTGGGAAGTCATTTGGGCAAGAGAAAGATAAGCGATTCGCATTCAACACTAAATTCAAACAAAAAACCTGACTTATCTGAATGTGGTATATCAGTTCGTAAAGACATATTTCCAGAGGTTCCAATATTGGAACCAGTAAATGCAGAAAATAACAATTGTGCTATGTCTGATTTCTCCCCCGAGAACATGTCTACTACACCTTTATTAACTCAACCTTACCCCGAATCCTGCGAAAAACTGCCATCTTCATTATCCCCCCCTCAAAAAATTGTTAAATACTCCGATGAAAAAAAAAAAGAATCCTCCCCTGTACAATCTCCAAAGCCTCCCCCTGCAAAACTGACAAAAATCGCTCCTGAACAATCAACTAAATCCTCCGTTCAAAAATTATCCAAATCCTCCTGTGAAACAATGCCTAAAACATCTGACGATAAGTTGTCTCACAGCTCCCCCGAACCATTGTCTAAATTCCTCCCTGAAAAGCTAACCAAGTCCTCTAAAGAAAAACTTTCTACACCTTCCCCTGAATTATCACAAAAACCCCCACCCGTAAACCTGTCAAAACCCTCTAAAGAAAAACTGCCTGAACAATTAACTAAATTCTCCCCTGAACTCATTTCAACAAGCAGCCAAACTCGATGTATAATTTTGAAGTCTCAAAGTTCCCAATACATTCCTGCAATTCTCAAAAGTAGTGATGCATCTTCTCAAGTGTATGAATCATTAATATGTTCTAAGTCTAAAGGTGTCCAGTGCACCAAACCCAGTGCGAGAGACCGCTCTTGTCAAACACTTAAAGTGGGCGGCCTCTCGCCTACCTTTAATACTGATGTTAACAAAGCAGATCATTTGTGTCACAGAGAAACACAAACCGATGAAATTGCTGCAGTTGTGAAAACGGAGACCATATCTGTAACCAGTGATAAAGAGATTGCTAAAGTAACTAAAATTAAACCTTTAGACAAACTCAGAACCCTAGAACAGAATTGTAAGCCAGAAGAAGTTTTGGAAAAAATGAGACAAATCGATAATGACATTCAACAATTAATGCAAGAGAAACTTAAACTTTACAACATGCTAGATGTACCATCTGGAGGAACGGACACTAATTCTTTAGTGCCCTCTAGCTCTAGCTCTAGCAGTGCAAAAGGTAAACATTTAGAAAAGCTACGCTTCCAGAAATATGATAAGGAGTTGCAGAAGAGAAATCACAATCACAGCAAGCCTGTAGACAAACCCAACCTTAAATGTTCTCCCATTCATAATACCAGAATACCGAAACGACGTCCATCTAGAGATAAGGCATCTACTTCAGATATTCCATCAAATCACCAAAAAAGAATTGCATCACAAAGTGAGCATCACAAAACCAAAGAACCGCATGGCAAACATAAAAATAGTAGCAACGAAATCAAAAGTTCTAGTGACGATCACAAAAATATTAGTAGCGAACATAAAAACAATAGTCACGAAAATAAAAATAAAAATGTTTCCAACAGTGCTTTAAAATCTAAAAGTAAACCTATTCCTCTGAGAAGCGATCGAAATAAACATAGTATTAAGAAGAACATTAATGATAAGCCTGAAGTGGAATACACTAACTGTAGTACTAATAATATTATTCCCGGGAAAGATATAAACAATTGTAAAAGTGATTCAGTAAAAGGCCACATAGATTTGTGCAACAATGTGGCTTCCGAAGCGGGCAATGGACTCACCAGTCTGGAGGTTAAGAGTGATACCAAGTATGTGGACGCTGCTGGCTGCCAACTTCCTCTGGATTGTAATTTTGTCGTGTTTGAAGAAATTGTTATAAAAAGTGAAGATGACCATTTTAATGAACCAAGTAGTAGTGCAGATTCCCGTTCTATAAGTAAGAATAAAAAGAAACCTGATGTAAATAAAAAAGATAGAACATTAAGAAGTGGAAGTAGTAGTAGCAAATTAGACAAAAGTGACTGTGATAAGGTAGCTGTAAAACCTAGTATTACAAAATTACCTCCCGCTTTACCCATTATCAAAATCCGCCGAAAGAGAACCTCCAGCACAAGTCCTCAATCTCAAAAAAAGGCAAGCCCATTATTCAATTTAATTTCTCAACTGAACGATACAGATGAAGAGTGTGACTTCGAAATCAGTCCCCAAAAGGAGTCAAAATCTTCACCTGAAACGTCAAATAAAAGTGAGCGCATTGAGTCAACAGACCTGGGAGCTATAGAGAACGTTCCGATTGTCGAATGTACTGTGGGTGCAGAAGAAATCCCCAAATACGACTTGGTGGACTGTCGAGTATATTTAGAGCGTTTGGATGCAAACAAAATTCTTACACCAGTCCACGAATCAAAAGTAACAACAAATTCTGACAATATTTGTGCCCCTCTAAAAGATTTTGAAGAGAACTATGATCCAACCATCATGAATGATGAGACGTTGTTTGTAACCAAAGGGTATGGTAATGATGATGATTGTATATCGTTAGAGCAGTTGGATGCAGTGCAGTTGGATGCGGTGCAGTTCGATGATTTCTGCGATGCTGATGGACCCAGTATTATTGGGAACATCCAAGTGAACGACTCCTTCAGCATTATGGACCAGTGGGACTCGAAGCTCTTTGAAGATGTACCTCTTCCCGAGGACCGTGAAATTTTTTTAGACAAAAATTTAATGGATAGCTTTAATACTAGTACAGAACCTGATAACCCTTCTCAAGAAAAAAGTAATTCAGCGCCAAGTGAGGGAAATGCTTTTCAGCCGATAAATTGTACAAGTCATGCTGATGCTATTATCGCATTGAAGGTATAACAATAAATTATATTGACAGTGTATTTTATTGAAGTTCTTTAGTAATATTTTATTTTATTGGACCCAGTGGCGTAGCGAGGGGGGGGCGGAATGCCCCGGGTGCCCCCGATTCCCCGACAGATCAATTTTTTATGAGTCGTAATTAGTGTTTGTCAAATTTAATGGGGGGGGGTGACACTAACCACGTTATCCGCCCCGGTTGCCACCCATGCTAGCTATGCCACTGATTGGACCTTCTTGAATATTGCAGCTTCAATCTATTTTTAATCTTCCATTTACTATTTAAATACTGTTTATTTACAAAACCTTTGCGCAAACATTAATAAATTAATATTCCTTTTTAGTGTGTTGGAGACAACTTCCTGGCAGCATCGCTCGATGGCAATGTTTACTATTACTGTGGACTAAAAGGAACTGTGCTTAAGACCATGGCCGTGTCCGAAGGAGCTGTTACATGTCTGACCATAAAGCCAGGGAGATCTTCATCACTTGTTTACACTGGCTCCTTGGATTCTACTCTACGTTGTTTTAATTTTAAGGTATGGCAATTAATTAAAACTCTTTTACGAGAGATTTCCAGGGGATCGGAAAGAAGCCTTATATGATTTTGAATTAGGCTACAAGTTTTCAAAGGACTGAAAAATAAGACAATTTTACCTACCAATAAAATTTATATTTTGTTTCCATCGATGCCTGGAATCCATTATGAGAGAGAGCTAGCTCTTTCGCCCTTTTTGTAACCGTTTCGCGCGTTTATTCCCTAAATTTGCCCTTTTTTTCTACTTTCCAAATTAATGACTGGATGTTTTTGGGTGCAGCCTCTTTGAGGCTTGATCACACATATTTATCATACTTATCCTCTACAGCAGTGGTCTCCGATGGAATCTTATTTGTTTGTACTCTATCAGATGTAAAGATAATTGTAATTGAATATATCAAGTTGTATATTATTTCTAGACTGGACAGAAGGCACAGAAAGATATTAATGTTGGGGGTCCAATTCAAAGCATGTTCCTCGAATGGAAAACCCTGTACATTGGCACACAAACTGGCTTAGTTATTCAATTTGATATTGAGGTAAGAAACAAATTCAATAGGCTACTTGCATGGATTTCATATCGACTTGGAAAATATCGTGTGGATAGATTTATTTACTAAGGTTACGAAAATGTGAGTAAAAATTTTTAGAAATGTAAAGTTTTTTTTTTATTTTTAAATAAATAAATCCATTATTTGAGCTCGTGACGTCACTACATGAAAATGTCCCGTCTCCGATTAAGTTCCCCTAATTTTGTAAAATTCCACACTGATTATTTTTTTTTTTATATGGCAACACTTTGATTTCCGGCGAATTTTTGAATTTTCGTTTAAAACTTTCACTAGATTTATTGTTTGTTCTATGCGAACTTATCCGTTGGTTTGATTTTTTGATAAAGATGGCGGTGTTTTTACAGATGTTACGATGACAACCCCGTACAATTTATTGCTATTCGTGTGGAAAACGTTCTTTTTTTTAAAATGGTTTTCGGCTACGTAATTATCGTTTTTTCGCACCCATAAAATTATCTCCCGTCTTTCCGGTTTATAAAAAATGGTCTGATTTTTCCGATTTAAATTCTCAAAAAATCGCCAGGGTTTCAAAAATACGATTAAAAAAAAAAAATACACAATGTCTTAGAATATTTGCCTAAACCGGAATTTTTTTTTAAAAAATGTGATGCAAGTGGCCTATTGTGTTATATTATAATGAATCCTTACATTAAAAAGCTTTATGGTGTAAGCAATTGTACACTTTCATTCATTTTCATTATGGATAAAGTTCATTACTTTACTGAGTTTGAATGAATATTTCATATTTTAGTAGAGAATCTCATTAATCCGACACTATCTGAGTCAGTGTCAGAGGTTTCAACCAGATTTGAATGTGAGAGTACAATTGTTGATAAGAGATTATTTTGGTACATGCGTAACAAAAAAATGCTATTGTTTTTTTTTTTTACTAAGTACTTATAAAATATTACTGAAATTTTTTTTTTTTAATAATTTTCCATGTTTTCCGGTTATCTGGCAACAACAAAAGTTTTATATTGAGCCGGATTAGTGCGAAACCACAAAATATCACAAAAGTGTGCTACAGAAATGCAATATTAGTATTATTGGTAAACTACTTACAGAAAGGTACCGTATTTCCTGAGAAAACCCTAAAGTTCTCGGAAAACTCCATCCTGGCTTTGCACGCCATCAAGGAGGGTCCCAGGAAGGTGCTGCTGATAGCTTCGCGCTCTCAGGAAGTGACAGTGAAGGATGCCACCACCGGACTGCTGTTGCGAAGTTTCCACGGACCCAACAATACGGTGTACAGCCTCCTCTTTGATTTGGGAAAGGTCTACTGTGGCACAAGTGGTGCGGAAGTGCAAGTTTTCGATTTTGCCGTAAGTATTATGATTAATTTATCTTGTATTTTTAATAAAGAACACATTCAGTGGTGAACATTTGTGGAGGATGCCAAATCCTACCCTGGGATGTAACATTTCCAATTTGGGAAGCGGGTATGGGTATCCCTGTCCTGGGAATGTTTTGTAATACATATGTAGTTAAATCTTATGTATGTATATTGTGTATTTGAAAGAGTATAAGTAAAAGAGTATGTAAACACAAGAGTATATTGTAGTGCGCTAAATAGCAATCGACTTTATTAGTAGTCCACTAATTCAAGGTACAAAAGATACTTTTACGATGTATTTGTTTTTGATATTTTCCTCAAGACATTCGTCTGTTCCAATTTTTTAAATTAAACACTTGCATGTATGAACGGCCATACTCGCAAAGGAAATTATTTTGTTTTAGCACAAACCCTTGAAAAATCACAGGATATTGCAATTCCAGTTTTGAAAAAGACAATTAACATAATTTTCTGTTTATATTGTAGGTAGGTGTACCTACTTTATCGGTTTTCTGAATCCTTCACACAATCAGTTCCATTTTTGACAATGACACTTAGATTTTTTAAAAAATTGGGTTTATTGAACCAGATTTCACGGGGACGCTAAAAAAACTGAAATTAGTATTGAAACAACTAGGGAGGTGGGTAGGTGTACCGCCATTTATTAGATAATCAACACCTCTGCCATAGGTCACCCCAAGTGGTTCGCTACGTTTGGTGACTTAGTAAGGGTGCCCAGGTTCATGGGGTGAAGTTTGTCCGGGTCTTGGTGGCGGATGCGTCTGCCCACCAGCTGCAGGGCAGGCCGGATCGAGAGAGAATGGTTGAGGGAGTCTCTTCGAATTCTCCAGCCGTACTCTCTCGGAATATCGCCTTGCACCACAGCGGGAGGGATGAATTCATACGTCCCACTATCACACTGACCTTCAGATTCCTACCCACCCCTCATACCATTTTCCTTTCCAGAACTTCCTTTCCTAAAAAGACCCTCCATATAGCATCCCCAAAGATGACTTAGGCCCTGAGGAAAATTCAGGGCCTCCTGTGTTGAGCTAATGTAAAAAAAAAACTTGATATGTCTAGAGTTGCAGTTTAGCTAAAAAAATAAATTTTTGTTTTGCAGAGTGGAGATGTAGTTGGAACCCACAAGGGTGGCAAAGGAGCCGTCTGCCTGCAGATGTACCGGGGTCTGCTGTTCACTGGCTGCTATGACGGGGTGATTTATGTATACAAGAAAGGCGATTGTAAAAACCCCGTCGCCTCCATACCAGGCCCGGGGAAGATGCTTCTAGCGATGGCCATAGTCAATAATAAGGTGAGAACAAAACATCTTTACCAAAAAGCACACTTCCACGCAGTTCAATGACGCAGCACTTCATCATTTAACAGTCTTTTCTAATAGTCTCTTCGTCAAATTTGAATATTTATTCTGTCTGGAAATTCAAGCTCAACACAATAATTTCCAGTTTGCGATGTCATTTCAATCATGAGCTCACAAGCTTTAGAATATCAGGATTTGTTAAATAAGAATTACACATTTGTTTGTTTAATTTCAAAATATACTAAGAAAAAAAAAATTCCTGTTATTTAGCAAAAACTATTCTGTATAATATTATTTATCTTTCTTTTGTAGATATGTATTATATTTTGGGGGGGGGGGGAGGTTGTTGGCTAAAACCTCACCACATATCACCAGGGGGGAGGGGGTTAAAAAGTTGCAAAAAAACATCACGTGATTAATGGACGACCCCTTACCAGATAATCTGTTTAGTTTTTTAATTACTATCATTAGTATTTCTCACAACTACTAAAAGGCAATTTCTTTATTTTAAAAAAGTCGGGGTTAACATACCTACTCCTACCTTTCACTAGGAATTTAGTAATTTACTTAGTCAATAAATAATCCATGTAGACTTCTTTCTCAGGTGGGGTATAACCCTCTCTATTGCATTTTCAATTGTCAAACTCACAATGAGTTTAAAGTGTGAAGAGAAAGAGAGAGAATAGTTACTTTATTTTAAGTTCTTTTTCTAGTTAACATTATAACCAGCTTACTTCCGAACCTGGAATTTTCCAGAAAAATGTTATGCCCCCATGAGGTAATTGAAACAAACATTCAAACATAATAAAAATGCCACTTCGGCGATACACAAAACAAAATTCCTTGCCTCACGACTCACATAAAACCACATCTTCCGCTATTTTGTCGCCTTCTTTCCTCCTTAGATAGATCACCAATAGAGTTATTTACCGTAGACTCTAGTACTTATCTGTCTTGTTGTGTTATTTCAGATCATCGCTGGATGTAAGGATAAATCCCTCTCCGTGTGGCCTCTGCCCAAGGAAGTCACTAGCTTATTTGAATTATAAAGGAAGTGTTGTAGAGTAGGGGATTATTAGTGTTTATTTATTAAGACTTTTAGAACAGAAAAAAATACAGTTATCTTTCGTAAATGTCGAGTTATTTTGTTTTATGGAGAATAATAATTTCTCACACTCCGACAATGTTTCAGCATGTTTCCTAGAGTAAGTCTCATGAATGTTTATTAACGCAAGAGGAATAATATATAGAGTTTTGCCTTTTATCAGTTTTGTACAGTTATGTCTATTGTGTAAATATAATTCTAAAAAGATGCAATAAATCTATTTTTTTATACTGTTTACTGTATGTTTACACTGTAAATAGAAATTAGTTATTGTTTATAAATTTTACATTCAACGCCGATGTTATGTAAAATAATCAAAATTATATTTAAAAAGTGCAGAATCAATCAAGTGCAATACAATATGGCATGTTGTAGAATGTTGACAAACTAAACTATTTGGGAAAGGTTGGCTTTCGAAGATGTTTACTGAAATGTCATCTGAAGATGGAATTGGAAGTTTTTAAAATATCTTCAGATCTTTTATTAATTTCTTTTCAGTTTGCTATTTACGTAATCAGCGTTCTACTGTGATTGTTTAATAAATAATATTTTAATGTTTTTTTTGTTCATAATAATATATTCTGGTACATAATTCCAAGTACTCTACTTAAGTTATAATACTTCTTATCCTTTTTATTGATTGGGGTGTTCTTTTGTAAAAGCATTTCAGTAATACATTACATTCGTTCCGAATAAAGAAAATGCAACAAGAAACTTCTTTTTTATTAAATACTTTCGTCGAATGGTGGTTTTGGTTGTTCCTGATGTTGATTTAGGTACTGGACGATAGATACGAGTGCCGGAAGTGACTATCGGCCATGAGAAGTTGAACACCGCTGGATTATGCATCGTAAAATATGTTTGTAGCATACTAAAATAAATCTTATTCCATTGACAGCAAAATAAGCAAAGAGATAAGAGCTCTCATTTCGTAAAGAGCAGCTATTTTAAAATAGACAATGTTTCTACTGTGTCATTCTTCAATGCGAAGTTCATGTAGTTTGTCATGTGTTTTCTTTATTTTTTATCAGTTGGTTTCCAGCGAAGATAACCATCGATTTTACAACGGTAGCAATGTCAATAGAGTTATTTTTTTCATGGCATTGTGATGGTTGCTTTTAAAAATGCCGTAAATCTTTATTCTAGGCAATTCGGATTATGAATGAATTCGGTTATGTATTTTTATTGAACTTTCTGTTTATTTAAAGAGAATTAAAATAAGGTGTGAAAGTGTAGTTTTGTTTGCATCTGTCAGAGAATTGCTGTTTTAGGGAGCGGCCAGTGTTTTATTGTTATAATCCAAGGTGTAATATCATAATGTCAAGTTCTTAACTGCAAAACCCCCTAAAGTTACTTTTAAAGTGAAAACTTCTTTAGCACCGTTGAGATTTGAAACTCGATGAAACGAAAAAGCGACACTAAAAAGAGACAAACACATACATCTATAGGATTTAGACTGCGAGAGAATGAGATAGAATAATCGGTCTCCTCTTTGTGCGGTGCTTCTTAGCCTCCCCACTCTTATCTACTTTAGTTTTCTGAAGTTTCCCTTCTACCGCATATGAACTACATACTCATATTTTTAAGTTGTCGAAGAAAAACTTATATTTGAACTTATTTTTTAAAGTCTTCTTGAAAAATGTTTGCTTTTACATCAGTGTTTTCTAGAGACAACTGTGTGACATGTGAATTTTATTTTTTGGGTAAATTATGCAGATAATTAATAAAAAATGTTAAACTTTTGTTTTAGGGGTTTATGCAAATAACAATTTGAGACTATTTTGAAATTAACATCATTTAAAAACGATAATTTAAAACAATAAACGCCCGGGTTGCTGGCATTGAAATTAAAAAAAAAAAAAAATACTGTTTTAGGGGCTTTGGCAAGAGTGGTGGTTATCACTCTTTCAAAATTTAAAACAAAAAATAAATTAAGCATTTATTTAGAAACAAACAAAAAATCAGCAAATTTGAATATAAATGTGTCTTGGTTGTATTTAGTTTTTGTACTGTAAACACTCTAATCTTCTATGTGTTGAGGAATGAGTGCTGCACTGGAAAGCCTCCTTGTTAAACCTGCGTGATGGATACTGCGGGAGTCTGTGGGAAGAGTACCTATTTGAGAAGAAGGAGAGGATTAATTTTATTTGCGGAGAAAAAATATAGACAAAATATTTAATACATACTACAAACTTTCAAAATACAGCCATATAACTAACATTTCAAAATATCAGCAAGATATCAGAATAATATTAAAATCCCAAAATTTAATACCAAACACATTCAAAACATGAGGATAAGGATAAGTGGGAGATATAAGTTAGTGAAGTTTTACTCCAGTCGTGTGGTCTAAAGCAGACTCGTTTTTTTTTGTTTCAATATTGTTTATTGGGTTGTAACCTATTTTTTAATCTTGTATTATGTATGTAATAATGTTTTTAATCAATTTCAATAAATAAACAATGCTATTTTCAATTGAATTTAGTTTTATTTTGGAGGCAGAAATAAGAAGAAACTTGTAAGGGAATTTTTTTTTGAAGTAAAACTTCTTTACGCTCGACACTTGTAGTGCCATCGTAAAGCCATCACTACAAACATAGTATATCGCGTACGGACTCCGGAGCGGTTACGGCTTACGGCGTAAGATGTGCATTGTCAATGGTTGATGTGCGCATAAAGCGCTTAGGTGTGAACGGTCTGAAGGGATTGTATGGAGAGCGATATTTGGCGTGCTATGATATTTGATATGCCTGTCTGAACAGGCCCTTATGGGTAACACTGGGAACAGGGTTGCCGATTTGTGGGTAATTCCCCATATTGCGGGGAATTTTTAAGATTTTTCAAGAATTGGGTATTTTGCGGGGAACACCATTTTGGGGGGAACACCATTTTGTGGGGAAAATGCGGGGATTCTGGGCATTTTTTGATTATCCAACCTTTTTGAAAAATATGTATATTCGGTCGAAGATTGTTTATTTTATGGCAGCATTGTAACTTGTACTTGTAACATTTATTTCTAAACAATAATAGGTGGGGAATTCCTGAAGTTCGGGAGCCTAACTCGAAGACAAATGAATTTGCTAGTCATAGAACTTCTACAATAGAAGGATCCCGCTATTTTTGATTTCTCCCAAAATGGTCTGAAAGTAGATGACGATGCTGAAAGTACTGGGCTAAGGTGTTTGGCCTTAAAAACAATACAGGACGATACTTGTTCCCAAATTTAAAAATTGTTATAAGTTTATTGCTGGTATTACCGTTTTTCAACGCTTCCGTTAAGATGAAATTCAGTGTTATTAAAAATTTGAAAATAGAAAATAGAAATCGCCTTCATACAGTGGTAGCCATTCATAGCTACTCGAGAAGGGATTAAAAAAGAAGTTTGAAGTTTAATCTTTCAAACAAAATGTTATCCAAAAAAGCACGGTGCAGTAATTGATTCACGGAGGTAATTATTTTAGGTCACCTGAATGTATGCTTATTTCGTTAATAATCCATTGCATGTTTTTAATAAAATCTTATAATGATGTAAATTGCTTATTTTAACTTAGCTTCACTTTTTTAAATTATTGATCTCAGTATCAAATAACAAAATAAATTTTTAAAATGGTTAAAAATTTTAAAGGGTTAAAATTATATTTCTTTTATGTTTCTTTTTTTTCCTACTAGACAATTTATCGGCACACCGTATTGAATTTTTTTTTTAATGTCATTATTTTTGTTTCAACGTTGGTTATTAGTAGACATCGGATTATATGCACTAACAAAGTGCCAAAATATGCATGCAAATATGCACTAAAAAAGGCCGAAATATGCACTAAAAACTCTTCATATGGCCAAAATATGCACAATGAAAAATCAAAAAACCATTTTTATTTGCATATATTTTATTTAAAGACGGTACAATATCAGCGAAGTATTCTTAAAATTGTGCATAGTATTTGTGACAATATACAATTAATTGTTTTTCCAAATTTTCGAGCGCTAATTTGTGACGTTTGTCACCTAGTATTCATTTGTACGCCGAAAATTGACGTCATTGTACAAAATTTAAAAATTGGCGCCATTTCTGGAGATACCTGTTTAGGCAGGATATTACCTATATCGTTGATGCAGGCATTAATGTTCTTCATGTCTTCAAGTCTCGGGTTCTTAAGCAAAATAGCGTCTAACTTTTTACGAATCTTTTCCGATATTGAATAAAGAAGGGCGTTGGCAAGTTCGATCATTGTTTCCAGTATTTCTATTGATTTAAATAGAGGAAGTTTTTTTGTTTCCAATTTAACTAAGGCATCTGGTAACTTGTGGAAATGTGTTGAGATGAGGGTAATATTCTGTTTGGTGGATGCGTTTTCAAATGCTAGCTTGCGCTTGACTGAATTGCAATGGCCTCAGGATTGTCAAATTGACGAAAACGAAACGAAATATGCACGATTGGGAAAAAAGGCTTAAAATATGCATTAACGCCGTAATTAGAGAGTTATATGCATTTGCATATGCAAATATGCAAATGCATATAATCCGATATCTAGTTATTAGATTGTAACCTATTTGTTTAATCTTGTATTATGTATGTAATAATATTTTTAATCAATTTTAATAAATGAAAAATGCCATTTTTAATAGAATTTAGTTTTATTGTGGAGGCAGAATTATGAAGAAACTTGTGGGGAATTTGCAGGGAATTTGATATTTTGCTCTCCCCAATTTGGGGATTTGAACATTTATTGCGGGTATTTTAGGATATTAGCATTGGCAACCCTGACTGGGAAACTGGGATTGATTTATTTAATTTATGGTAACACTTTAAAATGGCATCTGTCATTAGAGGACGAGTAATTTTTAGGTAAAGTAATGTTTTTAAATGAAATAATACGCGATATTTTATCTTTGATGATTTCAACCTGTAATGTTTAATTTTAATTTCGTTTTCACCGGCTTTATGCCGTGTCGAAAATAAGAAAAAGTATGTATCCAAAATTTGAGGTTACAATTATTTTCTTTCAGGGCATCGTCCATGTTAAAAGATATTTTGGCTTACCCAAAATACAAAAATGTCATTCCAACGAGCGTATTCAGTTGTGTCGTTTGTAAGAATTTCCACACTTCATGTTGTTTGTTCAAGAAGAGGAAAACAGAAGAAGAAAAGGTGAGGTAATTTTCATGCTATTAGGCAAGTTAACTTTGTACCATATAAATATAATATCTATAAACATTTTTTATTTTTATATAAAGAAAGACAAATATTTCCGGGTTAATAACCCGACAATATTTGAAAATCTACTAACACCACAGAAAAGCGGAAAATGTTGCTTGTGTTGTGATGGAGGACTTAGCCAGCCGAGGAATCGAACCCGCGACGCCGGGTGGGACCCAAACGCGATGCCACTCAGCCACTGACCGGTCACATATTCACTGAAACATATATATATATTATGAATCTGCGTATAATGACACAAAACGTTTCATTTTGTTTTAGACAGTGGAAAACTCGGGAAGAAGGATCATACGATACACACCTAAATCTAAAAGTGCCTCACAAGTCATAGATATATGGAGAAATATGACAGTTTTGGAATTAGCCAAAGCCCTTGGCAAAAATATAGGTACCTGACTGGCTTCTTCATAATATACTGGTTCTAGTGAGAACCTCTACTTAACATTCATTATTATACTGGTTCTAGTGAGAACCTCTATTTAGCATTCATTATTTAACTTTGACATTTCGTTGATGCATTGAAACTATTTACATAATATTCTACAAATGTTTTTTTTAAATTACTTTCATGAAGATATCCATGCTTAATTTATTATCATTTTCTGTTTTGAAAGATTACTCGAGCCCCAGTCTTTCTTTGGGCTTCGGCCATTATTATCTGCAATGTTATATGGTTGTTTTCAGATCACGTGTTGGATTGCATGGTCTATGTGGATAACTCTGTCAGCTACACAAAGGGATCCTCAGTTATCGATAATCCTAAAGTTATCCGAGAAGTCGTCAGAATATCCGGACATAAGTCCCGCTCGGTTCAGAGGCCTGATGAAGTTGACACTACTGAAAAGGTAAAAGATCACATATTATATTGGAATTTTGTATTGATCGTGATATTAGGGGTAACTTTATGGCATTTAATTATGTGAAATCACACATTAACTTGCCAGAGTTATTGAAACTAGGTTTAAGGAATGCTGTGAGGCTGAAGGAATGGTAAGGATGGCTGGCAAGAACGCTTTTCTTGCTCTTCAAATCTGGGAACTAAACATTTCAAACAATGTTTCAAGCATCTCCCATACGCACACTTCGGAGCAACCGAGTCTCACGCCACTTCAGGCTGCCACGCAGAAATGTAAAGACCGATAGGTTTACAGCGCAGTTCACTGTGAGACTTTTCTGCGTGACGGTCTGAAGTGGCGCGGGACTCGGTCGCCCTGAAGTGTGCGTGTGGGAGATGCTATTCTGAATTCTGGTCTATCACTGAGAGTATCTTTCACTCTGGAACGAGGTTCAAGATTCGATATTCAATATTCATTATAAATTTATTTATCAATGCCAAATTTCGAATCTAGTCACTTTATTACACTGCACGAGGAAATAAGGAACATATTTGTAATCAAGAGTTCAAATAATAATTTAATATGAAGAGAATTGATAAAATGAAAATTTCAGGAAAACAGGGATGCAGTTCGCAATCCCCCCGCCCCCGAGGAACAGCTGAAGCAGAGGCCCCCTGTGGTCACGGTGATGGGGCACGTGGACCACGGCAAGACCACGCTGCTGGACACCCTGAGGAACACCAGCGTGGTAGAGAGTGAGTTCGGGGGCATCACACAACACATTGGAGCCTTTTCAGGTATTGTTTAAGAAATTGTAGACACAAGAGTACATGGTTGATATTTGTCACATGAGAATGGATCGCTTCTACTTGCTTCGCTTGGTCGCTCTTGAGTTCAACAGCTCGGCTGTGTGTTGCCAGCCTGTGTGTTTCACCACTGTCTTCAAAGACTGTTTCAAGTTCTATTTTATGAATTTCTGTAAATAAATACAATTTTAAACGATTTCTGTTAATAATCATGCAAATTTCATGCGTTTGCGAATTTTAATGATGTTTTCTATTTTTTTTGTAAAACTTACAAATTTTAGATAAATGATGACATATGGGTAAAGACAGTTCAGTTTAGCTGTTTCCATCTCAATATTCGGAGTTATGAAAATCAAACGTATGAAAATCTCCAGCGCTCAATGCGTTTTTTTTGTTAATGTCTTGGTGCTCCAGTGGTTAAAAAAAGTAATGAGTGAAATTTATGTTACTCTCCAGTAAAGCTTCCAAGCGGGGAACCGGTGACATTCCTGGACACCCCTGGTCATGCAGCCTTCACAGCTATGCGAGCGAGAGGAGCTAATGTCACCGACATGGTCATCCTGGTGGTGGCGGCTGATGATGGAGTCATGGAGCAGACTATCGAGTCCATTCGGATGGCCAAGGAAGCTCAAGGTTACTAAACTACTACTTTACTTTACTGATAATAACCATTTTCAGACTAACTCCTGTTTTACAGGGACATTTGAGGGTTTAGCTTCGTTCAACATACATGTAGCTTCGTTTATCAAAAAAAATTAGAGTCCTTGTGAGAGCCCTGAAGGAGTAACCATTTGTTACTTGTACCAGGGCGGGAAAGCGGTTGGATTACCTCAAGTGACAAAAATATAAGGTTCCCACTTAAACTAAATTAGCACCCCTGCGCCACACTTTACATGTGCTTTTTGACAGGCTACTTATCTTAATATGTAATATTATTAATTTATCCTTAATACGTATCCCGTATATAGCCGATGATACAATGCTTTGAAGGGAACTCCTAATTTGGAGTATATATCGAATTAGAATTGTGGTCTTTACACATGTGACTACGCAGCGCGTTTTCTAACAATATTATTATACACATAGAATTGTAGTTTGTTTTTTCATGGGTGTGAACTACTATGTTTACTGTATCACATTTTCAAAAATTAAATATACCACATTTAAACATACATCTTGTAAAATATGCACAACTTAAAATTATTATGTTACTTCTATACAAGGTGTCCGGAAACTCGGAATTAGCTCTTTCTCTTTCTACGCTAGGTACAATCAACACGTGAAAGAAGAGACGAGATAGCGTTTTCGATATTTTGTAAACAGATACCATACGGACGAACTAATAATTAAAGGGCTCTCCACACGGCGCTGCATGCAGGGAATCTGCCGCAGAGTCCCTCCAAATTGGGTGGGTAGTAGTCAGAACCGCCTGCCGTATTATTATTTACCCTCTTCGAATTCTCTGTCGGGTCAGCCGCAGAGGGTCCGCCTCCAACTTGCGACCAATCTGCTGGAATGGACATGTTACGACACGTCATTGACAGCGACTTGTACCAGTACAGCGATTAGGATATAAATATTATTATTTTACTCATCATGCTTGAAAAGGAAAAAGAATTTTGGGTAGAAATTTTTGATTTATTCAAGGACCTTCGATGCTTGTGTGATATTTCCGACAAAAATTATTTGCGGCGAGATCTAAACCATAGATTTTCAACGTGGGCGATAAGGGGGCGACAATTCAGGGGGGCGGTACAATTAAAGGAGAAAATTGAGGGCGTTTCAGACTTTCAGGGGGGCGGTAGGAGACCCAGAGAAACTCATCCCACCCTATCCCATTAGGGGCCATCCATTCACAAAAATAATTTCCCTATCCCATTACGCCCCCTCCGTTGCGGCAAATGTAGCCCCATCGTGATATCCCGTTAAGCCCCCTTCGTCGTGGTGATGGTGGTGTACCGTTACGCCCCCTCCGTTGTGGCAAATGTAACCCTATCGTGGTATCCCATTACGCCCCGTATTGCTGTTTCGGATAGGGGCGCGAGGATAAAATAATTCTCAAAGTGGGCGGTGGGCAAAAAAGGTTGAGAATCTATGATATAGGTTCTCAACTTGGGCGATAACGCCCCCTTGGGGGTTTTTCAGACCTTCAGTTGGGCGGTAGAATACAAGGAGAGAATTGAAGGGCGTTTCAGACTTTCAGGGGGGGTGGTAGGAGACCCAGAGAAACCCATCCCACCCTATCCCATTAGGGGCCATCCATTCACAAAAATAATTTCCCTATCCCATTACGCCCCCTCCGTTGCGGCAAATGTAGCTCCATCGTGATATCCCGTTACGCCCCCTTTGTCGTGGTGGTGGTGGTGTACCGTTACGCCTCGTTAGTTGTGGCAAATTTAACCCTGTCATGGTATCCCATTACGCCCCCTATCGCTGTTTCGGATAGGGGGCGCCAGAAATAAAAATATTCTCAAAGTGGTCGGTGGGAAAAAGAGGTTGAGAATCTGTGATCTAATCGGTGCGGTGTTAGAATACAACGCCACTTTTTAAATTCGAACCTAAAAGTTAACCTCAAAATAATAAAAAGATGTACACCTTTAAGAAACTTAAGTTTCCGGCCACAATCTGAAAAAAAAGTGAAATTGTGGAATTTTTTTTATTAATTTTATGCAAGAAACAACATAAAATAAGTGGTTAACGCGAAGAAGGAATAGGTATAATATCCGTACTAAACTGCAACAGAGCACTCCAGCGGTCAGAACGGTCTTTATCATTCATTTTGAGATTATTTTGTTTTCAAAAAGTTTCGTTGAAATCCGAAAGATGCCACTAGAAAAATAAATATTATTTATTTTATTATTCAACATGTCGCATCTGGTTGCATCAAATAATTCGGGCGACTAGCCGGCCAAGGGTACTAAGCACGTGTCAATACAGTAAAGTTTTGAGAAAAAACTACCTGAAGTCATTATGGCAACGTCGCGTCGTACGTCAGCTGTAGCTAGTGACATTTCTGACGCTTGGCCAATTTATCGTCACCCAAAATCTCAAGATCACGTGGATCACAGAATGATTTGTGCTTGTTCCTTTTTTGCATTATCTCGATACAGGAGGCCTCAGGAAAAAAATGCTCTTAGGGCCTATGTCATCTTGAGGGTGCCGTGAATAGGGTATTTTTAGGGAAAGGAAGGAGGGGACGTTCTGGGGGGATTAGGAGTGACGAACGTGCGAATCCGTCCCTTTCACTGCGGTGCAAGGCGACGGGTCAAAAGGTCTCCCTCAACTTGTCACTCCCAATCCGGCCCGCCATGCAGTGGGTGGGCTAAAGCCTTCGCCACCAAGACTTAAACAAACCTCACCCCAAGAACCCGTGCACTCCTGCTCACCAAACCTAGCAAACCTTTGTTGTTGGTTATCCAATAAATTTGGGAGGCGGGTGTGGCTGCCGCGCCCCGGGAACCATTTATTGGATAACCAAAACCTCTGCCATAAGTCACCCCAAGTGTTACGCTACGTTTGGTGACTCAGCAGGGGTGCCCGGGTTCATGGGGTGCGGTTTGTCGGGTGTTGGCGACGGATGTGTCTGCTCACCTATTGCACGGCAGGCCGGATCGGGAGAGAATGATTTTTTTTTTTTTAATGTTCTTTATTCAGTAAAGTTTATATATTACAGTAAATGGGTAAATTTTTGGCCATCACACTAGGCACATGCCCGTGTTGTAGTGGTGTTGTTGAGGGAGATCTTTTATCCTCTCGAGTCGTAATCTCTCGGAACATCGCCATGCACCGTAGTAGGATACGTCCATCGCTCCTGGACACACTACCCCCAGATTCCTACCCACCCCACGTACCTTTTTCCTTCCCAGAACCTCCTCTCCTTCCTTTCCTGTATAGAGTACCGGGCTATTCAGATCTGGTCAAACACGGCTGAAGCAATTTCAAGTAAAATTGAACTATTTCTCAAAGGAATGTATTTAAAAAATAATCGGAACGTAGCTTCGGCCAAGTATACCGTCAATGGAACGTAGCCATCTATTTTAGTTTTTAAATTGAAAAAAAAAAAAAAAAAAAGTTGGTTTGACCAAGGCTCGAACCTTACCTCCCAGTGACCGAACGTGAACGCTTTACCACTAAGCTAACTCGAAAGTCGGAGAGTCCGACATTATTTATAATATAAGACTAAACTCATGGACAGAAGGGAAGGCGATGATTTTATTAATTGGCAACAGTGTATTGTACTTGTTGTACTACTAAATTGTATTGTACTACTAAATATGAAAATATAGATTTCAATACTATATATATTATAACATTGCTTTTTAATACTATCTATAACGCTTCTATTATAAATCATTACATGTATAAAATGAAGTCGCTCAAAATGTTGGTGCGCTTAGATCTTTTAAACTACGCAACGGATTTTCATGCGATTTTCACCAATAGATAACGTTTTAAGAGTAAGGTTTATATGTATAATACATATTTATTATAGTAGAGAAAAGCCGATAAATTGGAATATTCAATTCAGGCAGCAGGCAGCGGGCAGCTGGCAAGCGGGTGGTGTGGATTTTGTAAAGGTTGGGTAATGGCGTTGTGTTTCGTTAGTCACAGCAACGTGTGGCCGGGTCTGCTAGTTCTGCTGCCCCGGGAACCATTTATTGGATAAGCAGAGGTGCCCGGGTTCATGGTTTGTCTGGGTGTAGTTAGTCCGGGTCTTGGCGACGGATGCGTCTGCCCACCAGCTGCATGGCAGGCCAGATCAGGAGAGAATGGTTGAGGGAGGCCTTTTATCCTCCCCAGCCGGAATCTCTTGGAACATCGTCTTGAACCGCAGCGGGAGGGATGGATTCAAACGTCCTCACTCCTGGAAATACTGCCCCTAGATTCCTACCCACCCCACATACCTTTTTCTTTCCCAGAACTTCCTCTCCTTCATTTCCTACCCGCCTCCCATAGCCGCCTCCCAAATTATACCTTGACCGTTTTGTAGATTTAAAAAAAACATTTATGTGAATACTGCACAAGAGTACCAACTGATCCCGTCTGAAGCCAGTGAGGTGGGGAGGGGAAGGAGATGGGGAAAAGGAAGGTAGGGAAGTACCTGACCATTCAGATCTGGTCACCGAACACGGCTAAAGCCAAATCAAGTAACGTTTCAATTGTGTTCGGTGGTCTTACACCAGGGCGATACTGGTATCTTCCACTCTGGAATATGCCGTAAATATGGTATTGGTACTCAACGCATTTGACGTAGGTACTAGAAATACATAAAATAACATTTTTTTACAACACAAACACACCACGTGGCAATGGCAAGAATTGTATACGGTAAGGTACCTAAATAAAGGCCCCTAGCATCTCAGCACATATGAGACTCCTCAGGCTGAGATGGGCTGGGCATGTACAAAGAATGCCGGATACACGCGTCCCAAAAAGAATTTTGACTGGACACCCAGGTGGAAAGAGAAAAGTGGGAAGACCCAGACTGAGGTGGGAAGACGAGGTAAGAGGGGATGCAGCACAGCTTCTCCAGGTACCAAACTGGAAGTCAGCCGCTGAGGACAGGAGGAGTTGGAGGCGACTGTTGCAGGAGGCCAAGGCTCGATATGGGCTGTAGCGCCATCGAAGAAGGTACCTAAATGACCCTGTTGAAATACCACATTTCAGAATTCAGATTGTAATGTATGTAGACCCCATAAATACCTAGTGATAGGTCTACATAACAAAAATAAATAAAGTAGTTTTTATTTTTTTTTGTGAATACCTCATAAGGGGCTATCCTAAATTACGTCACACGAATTTTATGATTTTTTTACCTCCCATAATAATATCTTAGATTCTCACCGCGTTTGATTACTGCCATCTTTTGAAATAATTTGAACAAAGCTTTTAGTTTAAAATTGTCCCGTAAGCCGAAAGATAAAACGGCGCCACACGACAGTGGGCATTTGCTAGTAATTTAAAATCCCCTATGTCATTGTTAAATTGCAGTTTAAAATTATAAGATTATCTTTAAAAAATGGAGAAAGATTTTAATATGTTGTTGTCATTTCGTTTTTTCTAATAAACTTAACCTACGTTTTGTAATTTGAATTTTAAAAAACATTGAATTTAGGGTTTATGAAAAAATTAAACCAAAACCCTATTCTTGATTTTTTTTAAAATTTACTTATGTCGGTTTAAAGACAAACCTCCAGAGTATTTTTAAGGGTCTTCATCATTTGAAAATATTTTGTAAAACATATGGAAGAGCGGTCAGAAAAGGGTCTGATTTCTGATTTATTTTTGATAAATGCTAACCCCCTGTAAATTTTAAAAATACGAAATATTTTTTTTTCCCAATAAAAACATTATACTTATCGTATTACGAAATAAAATTTTCGTTATTTCGAAATAATTTATCATTACATTCCGCCTTAATAATGTTTATAATAAATTTGCCTAATGAAATATGCGTGTGTTTTTTTTTTTTTTCGTTATCGGTAATTTAAGTTAGAAAAATACTTAAGGTGGGACATTTTTAAAACTTTTTTCAATTAAATTGTTCCATATTGTACCAACCTTTTCTCATTTTTTCCATTGTTACCGTTGTCTATGTTTATTATTAGTCCTATGTCTGTTATTTTTCCTTGACACCATGTTCTATGTCTATTATTTAAAAATTAGTATTATTAAAACCCCGAAGAAATAAGCGTTGCTTACGAAACATTCGGTTTTTATAAACAATAAAAATGGTAAAAACTAAATAATTTATTCATTTTGTTTTTTTTATTTTGCGTGACAAAATTTTATAATTCAAAAATTATAGATTTAATCAGGGTATAACCGCACGTACCCGAGAGATTTTAACCAGAGATACCCGAGCTTATTTGGAGTTAAAAAAATTAAAGTCATTTTGAAATTTAAAGTCAATAAAGTCAGACTAACAAAACCTAAGAACTCTCTGCAAATTGGGTTGCTGCCCTGCATGCTGCAGTGCCTGCTTGAAGTGACTACAAATCGGGTCGTGTGAAAGGCCCTTAAAACATGGCCGCTTCCTTGCATTGTTTTGGCAGGTTCGGGCAAGTTCAAAGTTAGTTCCCGCTGTCACGCGTTTGATTGATGTCGTTGACATCTTTTTGCCGTTTTGTTAATAAAACTTTAAAACAAAGTGTGTTTGTGAATTATTTTGTGCCATTTTCATATTAATAACGTGATTAATTATTGTGTATTACAATGGAATAATACCAACGCAGAATATTATTACATGTTAATGTATTTTTTTATGATGTGCATAGTGTTTTAAGTTTTTGGATTACCTTTCCTCGGAACATTTCTTCGTAATGTAAGTAGGTTAACACCTATGCTTATAATTTATCTCACAAGGGTTGTTCGAATTGGTCCAGTACTAAGTCAAGTAGCGTGTATACTTTATTTGCTGAAAATCTTTCGTATTGCTTTTAAGTAGAGTACATTTTTGCCCGCCGCCCGTTTCGAATTTAAAATTTATTAACCCTAAAGTAGCCGAAAAAATTCATTTTATATTTTTTTTTTAATTTTAAATGTAAAAATGCTTAAATAGAAAATTTGTATGTTTATTTGGGTTCTCTATGTGATGTAGGTTCACCAGTTTTCCGCTTGTACTACGAGTTTCCGGACACCGTGTATAACAGTTCTTACCTACATATTTATTTTTCCTTCTATTTTGATACTTTTCTAATGACATAAATTATTATAACATTAATAATAATAATATGCTTATATCCTTATTGTTCAGTTTATTATGTTAAATAATACTATTTTATATATTACTTTAATTGTACTCCTGAAAAACTTATACAAGGTGTCCGGAAACTCGTAGTACAAGCGGGAAACTGGGGATTCCCCATCACATTTGGAGTCGATTTTGTGGTATAACTTTTTTTGATTTGAGCTTTCGTTTTCGAGAAAATCGAGTCAGAAGTTGATTTTTTTTTTGATCAAATTCTTGTAAATTATTACCGACGATCATAGTACCTAACTAATAAAAACAATTTAAAAGAAAACCAAACAAAGAAATCGGTATTTAAAGCATAATTTTGAAATTGCCCATCAATTAATTCAACATAAAAATAAAATATTCGCTCGTTCCACGGTTAAACACAGCTGTTACTACATATTCGCAGCTTCTGTTAAAATAACAATGCAAAATTAGCTCTTTCTCTTTCTACGCTAGGTACAATCAACACGTGAAAGAAGAGACGAGATAGCGTTTTCGATATTTCGTAAACAGATACCATACGGACGAACTAATAATTAAAGGGCTCTCCACACGGCGCTGCATGCAGGGAATCTGCCGCAGAGTCCCTGCAAATTGGGTTGGTAGTAGTCAGAACCGCCTGCCGTATTATTATTTACCCTCTTCGAATTCTCTGTCGGGTCAGACGCAGAGGGTCCGCCTCCAACTTGCGACCAATCTGCTGGAATGGACATGTTACGACACGTCATTGACAGCGACTTGTACCAGTACAGCGATTAGGATATAAATATTATTATTTTACTCATCATGCTTGAAAAGGAAAAAGAAGTTTGGGTAGAAATTTTTGATTTATTCAAGGACCTTCGATGCTTGTGTGATATTTCCGACAAAAATTATTTGCGGCGAGATCTAAACCATAGATTTTCAACGTGGGCGATAAGGGGGCGACAATTCAGGGGGGCGGTACAATTAAAGGAGAAAATTGAGGGCGTTTCAGACTTTCAGGGGGGCGGTAGGAGACCCAGAGAAACCCATCCCACCCTATCCCATTAGGGGCCATCCATTCACAAAAATAATTTCCCTATCCCATTACGCCCCCTCCGTTGCGGCAAATGTAGCCCCCATCGTGATATCCCGTTAAGCCCCCTTCGTCGTGGTGATGGTGGTGTACCGTTACGCCCCCTCCGTTGTGGCAAATGTAACCCTATCGTGGTATCCCATTACGCCCCGTATTGCTGTTTCGGATAGGGGCGCGAGGATAAAATTATTCTCAAAGTGAGCGGTGGGCAAAAAAAGTTGAGAATCTATGATATAGGTTCTCAACTTGGGCGATAACGCCCCCTTGGGGGTTTTTCAGACCTTCAGTTGGGCGGTAGAATACAAGGAGAGAATTGAAGGGCGTTTCAGACTTTCAGGGGGGGTGGTAGGAGACCCAGAGAAACCCATCCCACCCTATCCCATTAGGGGCCATCCATTCTCAAAAATAATTTCCCTATCCCATTACGCCCCCTCCGTTGCGGCAAATGTAGCTCCATCGTGATATCCCGTTACGCCCCCTTTGTCGTGGTGGTGGTGGTGTACCGTTACGCCTCCTTCGTTGTGGCAAATTTAACCCTGTCATGGTATCCCATTACGCCCCCTATCGCTGTTTCGGATAGGGGGCGCCAGAAATAAAAATATTCTCAAAGTGGTCGGTGGGAAAAAGAGGTTGAGAATCTGTGATCTAAACGGTGCGGTGTTAGAATACAACGCCACTTTTTAAATTCGAACCTAAAAGTTAACCTCAAAATAATAAAAAGATGTACACCTTTAAGAAACTTAAGTTTCCGGCCACAATCTGAAAAAAAAGTGAAATTGTGGGATTTTTTTTATTAATTTTATGCAAGAAACAACATAAAATAAGTGGTTAATAATGTTTATAATAAATTTGCCTAATAAAATATGCGTGTGTTTTTATTTTTTTTCGTTATCGGTAATTTAAGTTAGAAAAATACGTAAGGTGGGACATTTTTAAAACTTTTTTCAATTAAATTGTTCCATATTGTACCAACCTTTTCTCATTTTTTCCATTGTTTCCGTTATCTATGTTTATTATTAGTCCTATGTCTGTTATTTTTCCTTGACACCATGTTCTATGTCTATTATTTAAAAATTAGTATTATTAAAACCCCGAAGAAATAAGCGTTGCTTACGAAACATTCGGTTTTTATAAACAATAAAAATGGTAAAAACTAAATAATTTATTCATTTTGTTTTTTTTATTTTGCGTGACAAAATTTTATAATTCAAAAATTATAGATTTAATCAGGGTATAACCGCACGTACCCGAGAGATTTTAACCAGAGATACCCGATCTTATTTGGAGTTAAAAAAATTAAAGTCATTTTGAAATTTTAAGTCATTAAAGTCAGACTAACGAAACCTAAGAACTCTCTGCAAATTGGGTTGCTGCCCAAATCGGGTCGTGTGAAAGACCCTTAAAACATGGCCGCTTCCTTGCATTGTTTTGGCAGGTTCGGGCAAGTTCAAAGTTAGTTCCCGCTGTCACGCGTTTGATTGATGTCGTTGACATCTTTTTACCGTTTTGTTAATAAAACTTTAAAACAAAGTGTGTTTGTGAATTATTTTGTGCCATTTTCATATTAATAACGTGATTAATTATTGTGTATTACAATGGAATAATACCAACGCAGAATATTATTACATGTTAATGTATTTTTTTATGATGTGCATAGTGTTTTAAGTTTTTGGATTACCTTTCCTCGGAACATTTCTTCGTAATGTAAGTAGGTTAACACCTATGCTTATAATTTATCTCACAAGGGTTGTTCGAATTGGTCCAGTACTAAGTCAAGTAGCGTGTATACTTTATTTGCTGAAAATCTTTCGTATTGCTTTTAAGTAGAGTACATTTTTGCCCGCCGCCCGTTTCGAATTTAAAATTTATTAACCCTAAAGTAGCCGAAAAAATTCATTTTATATATTTTTTTTTAATTTTAAATGTAAAAATGCTTAAATAGAAAATTTGTATGTTTATTTGGGTTCTCTATGTGATGTAGGTTCACCAGTTTTCCGCTTGTACTACGAGTTTCCGGACACCGTGTATATCTGTATTAACGTGATTTTGTAAAAGTCTTTAAGGCGTGAATAAATAAATAAATAAATGTATCTTTATTGAACAAAAATTTAAAGATTTATAACTACAAAAAAAAAGCACATCTTACAATAGTTTAAATGTTGCATAAGTACAAAAGTAAATAAAAATTAGCATATAGCAGTAACAGTAGGTACTTAAATAATAGAGATTTATAATTATAAATTTAGGTATCTCGTAACCTGCCTCACTAGGCTTTGTCTGTGTTGAGGCAGTAATTTTGCATCAATTTATAATACTGTGAAACATACCTACACTTATATTAGATTATAATCACACAATAGATAGGTTGCATTAATAAAAATAACATTGGTACAATAATAGCAGGATTGGTTCATTATTCTTATAACAATGTTATTAATTTATAGATTGTAGATATTAACTTACTAACGCATTATTACCTTATGTTTTTAACTTGTATGTAACTGAATGTTATTGTCATTAAAATATGTTATTATTACTACTGTGAAAATGAAAAGTAAGAATATAAAAAAAGTAAAAAGGGAAAATATACTTAAAATGTAACCAATACACGACTGTTATATGATATTATATTATATATTCATGATATTTTTTTGGATGAAACAAATAAATAAAAAAAAAACAATTGTTTCATCAAAGTGACAAATAAAAATACATGGTTAAAATTGTAATTATTATTTTTAATTGATAAACTAACGTTTTTAAACAAGATTTTTATGCATAGCACAAAGGGTACATAACAAATATTGTAATCAATAATTATCAGCCTGAAACACTCATCTACATTGAAAAAATCTTCCGAGAAAAGATACTGGCCGCCAACGGGAATTGAACCCGTGACCTTCTGATTGCCGGTCAGCAACTCTGACCACTGAGCTATGGCGGCTTAGCTAGGCGGCCAGTATCTTTTCTCGGAAGATTTTTTCAAGGTAGATGAGTGTTTCAGGCTGATAATTATTGATTATAATATTTGTTATGTACCCTTTGTGCTATGCATAAAAATCTTGTTTAAAAACGTTAGTTTATCAATTAAAAATAATAATTAATATTTGACAAGTTAAAGTATTTCAGCAAAAAATGCAGACATAATTAGTCTCCACGCCACCTAGCGGGAGATTTAGTATTAACAATACCTCTCTCAAAAAAATAAAGTTGGTTGTTTTCAGTTGGAAAAATGTAATAATGGGTAATTGTCGAATGAAACACTAGTATATATTGAATTATTTGGCGGGTATTAGATAAGCCGCCATAGCTCAGTGGTCAGAGCTGCTGACCGGCAATCAGAAGGTCATGGGTTCAATTCCCGTTGGCGGCCAGTATCTTTTCTCGGAAGATTTTTTCAATGTAGATGAGTGTTTCAGGCTGATAATTATTGATTATAATATTTGTTAAAATTGTTTTTAGTGAACAATCAAGTGTACCTCGTGATATTATTATGTATAACCATAATGCTGCCTATACAAAATTATTTATTTTAAATTATTTTTTAAATTAATTAAATTTAAAACGCCCTTGTGGTGTTTTCCTCGTAAAAATGGCGCTATAGAAATCATTCAAACATTATTATTGTTATTACGTACATCACATCCGAAATTGTAATTTTCAATAATAATGAATATTTCTCTTTTGCAGTTCCTATTATTGTGGCCATCAACAAGATCGACAAACCAGGAGCAGACATTGTAGGTAAACATGTTAAAACTCCTTTTATTGACTTATTTCTAAATTTCTTTCAGCTGTTTTCACCAATCACACAACTTAACATTAATCTGATGCAAGCTGTTTAATCCCTCAGGGCTCGAGCATATTCTGTCAGATGGTCAGATAATTTCCATTTGCAATAAAATCCAAATAGATGAAATATTTCTGAATATAACTGAAAACTTCCTGTTTTTTAAAGCGTTAAGTTTAAGCATGAATTTGAGTGTTTTAAATTTTCCTACTAAAAATAGGAAATACTACATCACACCGCCAGTTAGGCTATAAATCTTGTGCCTCTTTTTGCATCACAAGTTGTTTGATACTAGATTATAAGTAAACACCTGGTGGTATTCTGCTTTGCCTTCCTTTCACCATGGCACTGTAGCTTCCCAGGGTGTGGTCTCCTGATAATCTGCCGTCAGGTGTAATGTGAGCAGCCTTTTTTGATTTCTTTCGTTTCCACACCAAGGTTGGCGTACAGAGAGAGGTTATGATTTGCAAGGTATCCTTTTTGTAATCAAAAATACTTACGATTTACTTGGATATTATTGTAACTTTAATTTATTAAGATGAATATCAAGTTTACATAGTTTTGATTCTAATCTGAGCACTGGTTTTAATTTATAGAATCAATTGCAAAAACCGAAACAAGCTATGAAAAGAGAAAACTGTCAGACAGGGTTGCAATGCTAAACAAAAATTCCCTCGTACGGATGCAGCTAAAAATCTCGTACTTTGACATTCAAACCTCGTGCATTTATTACAACTACTGGATTTAGGACTTTTTACTCAATTATATAAACTATTGCAAGTTTCCTACTAAATAAAACATAACTTTGTGTTGTATTTAACAAAATCTTTATTATTACTCAAGTTAAATCACAAAAAATTAAATGTAAATCAAGGTAACGTAATTTACATCTCCTCTCCAAATATAATGTCAGGAACATCCTCACTGACATCGTTTTTTCTGCCGTATATTTTGTCTGTTGTCATGTGGCTATACATTTCTTTTGTGGGTTCAAAATTGACGCAGTTTCCAGTACGAGTTGAACCCTTTTGCGCTTTCTGCAGCAAGAAGTGTGCCGTTCACTATTTCCACAGTTAGCTGGTTTCTTATATCTGTTTTTACTATTATATAATAGTGATACATAATTGTACGAGGTTGATAGTGTCCTCGTACCTTGTACGGAAGGCCACAAATCTCGTATTTGTACGAGAAATCTCGTACGGTTGGCAACACTGTTGTCAGAATAGATGACCACAGACAAAAGAGCGCATAGACAAAAATTCATCAAAATACTTAGTAAAAGGTGACACACACGTCAAAATTGTGAGTAAAAGAGGCTGGACATGGAAGTAAAGAAAAATGATAAAATGTTAAGTGCTAAATGAATTTAAATATTTGATATAGGGCAACACAACAGACACAACGAAATCCCCCTTACTTTTAAACGTGGTGTAAATACTATCAGCAAGATCAGAATAGTGAGAAACTTGATTTATTATCAAGGTGTAGGTATAGTTAAATCAGGTTTAAGGCGGACTAACTATACCAATGCTAAACCGTTTCTTAAGAATCGAAGGAGAGGTAACCTAAGAAGTTGGCATCCCCCATTGCCTGCCACAGAAAGTCTGTTTTGCTTTCCCTATGGCCCAACACTGTGAAACTTCCAGGAAGCCACCAAGCAGATGCTGTCGCAACACGGAGTGATGGTGGAGGACCTGGGCGGTGATGTGCAGGCGGTGCCGGTGTCGGCCCTGAAGGGTACTAACCTAGACCAGCTGGTGGAGGCCGTGGTACTGCAGGCGCAGCTGATGGACCTCCGGGCAGACCCCACGGGGCCCGTGGAGGGGGTGGTGGTGGAAGCGCAGACAGACCCCCGCAGAGGGTGAGCTTATTCTGCAGACTAAACTGTATTACTGTTACTGTAAAGACTTATACATATTGGAGATCATTCCAAACATTATGTAGGTGACAGACACAGCTAAAAGATGTGGCTTGGCCTATTTCAGCATATCGCTTGCCATATATTCCCATTGGGAATGTACAGCGAGCGATATGCCGAAATATGCCAAGCCACATCTTTTATCGCTGTGTGTGGCGCAGGTCTGACTGTCGTACCTTTTTTAAATTCATTATTTTCAGGAGACCTTACGGCTATGACATTAGCTACGATGTACATCTCATTGTCGCTCTATACTTAATATTTATATAATATCATTGTGTTGCGGGAGGCGGGTATGGGTACCGCCGCCCCGGGGACCATTTATTAGACAAGCAACACCTCTGACATAGGTCACCTCAAGTGTTTCGCTACTTTTGGTGACTTAGCAGGGGTGCATTGGGTGAGGTTAGTCCAGGTCTTGGCGGCTGATGCGTCTGCCTACTCATGGCAGGCCGGATCGAGAGAGTTAAGGGAGATCTTTGACACACTGACCCCCAGATTCTTACCCACCCCTCATACATATTTCCTTCCCAGAACTTCCTTTTCTTGAAAAAACCCTCCACACACCATCCCCTAAGATGACATAGGCCGTGAGGGAAATTATTTTGGAGCTAATGTAATAAAAAAAAAAACAATCTTCAATAAATGTTTTTACAATAACTTTATACGAACTTATATGATAACTTTATGTTTTTACAATGAGTTTACCGCCTTAAGACTTGAAGTAATCTACATATATATATGCTCGATCAGTTTGAAGCCTTAAGATCAAGCATCTGCACCATTCTACATACTCTGCATTTCATATTCTAACTATTATAATAACCTCCCAATCTGTTTGCAGAAAACTGGCCACGGTGATAATCCAGCGGGGCACGCTGCGCCGAGGGACCGTGGTGGTGGCGGGGATGGGCTGGGCCAAGGCACGCACCATGTTCTCTGAGGCCGGGGCCCCGGTTGAGGAGGCTCCGCCCGCCACGCCCGTGCAACTCCTGGGCTGGAGAGATCTGCCAGCAGCTGGTGACGACATGATTGAAGTGCAATCTGAGGTGAGCTTCCAGTGCCCGTTTATCATACTCAACTTCTCGATCTATGATATTTCATATGCACTCGAAAGTGAAATTAAATTCACCGGGACATTCGTATTTAG
The DNA here is from genome assembly GCA_917563855.2 of Limnephilus lunatus. Classification (NCBI taxonomy): domain Eukaryota; kingdom Metazoa; phylum Arthropoda; class Insecta; order Trichoptera; family Limnephilidae; genus Limnephilus; species Limnephilus lunatus. Next base: position 10,939,231 of record OU830602.1, on the reverse strand, counting down.
ACGGTTAAGTCAAACAGCAATTTGGAAAGTGATTATGAGTACCACCACCCCGGGATTAATTTATTGGATAACCAACATCCGTGCCATAGGTCACCGTAAAGGTTTGCTATAATTGATGATTTAGCAGAGGCGTCCGGGTTCTCGAAGTGAGGTTTGTCTAGGTCTTGGCGGCGAATGCGTTTGCCCACCTTCTGCGGGGCAGGTCGGATCGGGAGAGACTGGTTGAGGGAGACCTAACCTAGACCTCTCCCGTCGCCTTGCACTGCAGTGGGAAGATGGATTCACACGTCCGTCGCTCCTGGACACATCGACCCCAGGCTTCTACCCATACTTTTTTCCTTCCCAGAACTTCCTTTCCCTTAAAAGACCCTCCATGCAGCATCCCCACAGATGACATAAGCCTTGAAGGATTTTTTTTTTGTCAGGGCCTCTGTGTGGAGCTAATGTAAAAAAAAACTTTTAAAAATGTAATGTTACACCAAAAAAGAAAAAATAATGATATTTTAAATGATATATTCGACAGGGCTTAACAAGTGTATTTGCATTGCAGAGACGGGCCTTAGAAGTCATGAAGTGGCGTTTAAATATGCGCATGCATGATAAACAAGAGATGGACAAGAAGGTCATCTCTGCCAAGGAGGCAGAGCACGAAGCGGAGTACCGCGCCCGGTTAGAGAAGAAGCGGCTCCTGGGAAGGTTCCGGATGAGGCCAGAGGGCCCCAGGCAGAAACTGTACACCGATTCCACTGACCCGACCCTCAGTGTTGTTGTCAAAGGTACCTTCATTATCTGATAGTATTATTATTCCTCCACGATGCATTGAAAAAATATATACAGTCGATTCCGCTTAATTGGGATACATCAGAACCCAAACATTTTGTCCCTAATATTGCTAAGTTTAAGGGTGGTTAAATTTTTATTTTTTATATTGAGTTTTTTTTGTACCCCCTCTCCCGTTCCGGCCCGAGATCTCTCCTCATCCGGCCACACAGTTGATGGACAGACACATATGCTGCCAAAACCTAGAGAAACCTCCTCATAAACCCAGGACACCCCAACACCAAACATAGCTTATAGCTTGGAGTAACCTACGGCAGAGGTGTTGGTTATCCAATGAATGGTTCCCGGGGCGACAGTACCTAAACCCTACATGACCTACCTACATTTAAACATTCTAACATTTGGTAATGTCGCTACAAAGTTGCTTTAATTTTTCCAGGGGATGTTGATGGTTCAGTGGAAGCCATTCTGGATGTGCTGGATACGTACGATGACCCAGAGAACTGCAAATTCGACGTCATTCACTACGGAGTCGGAAATGTGAATGAGACGGATGTTGAGATGGCTGAAGCCTTCAAGGGTGTCATTTATGCCTTTAATGTTGACTGTCCCAAGAATATTCAACAATTAATTAAGCAGAAGAATGTGACCCTTAAAGAACACAACATCATTTACAAGATGGTTGAAGATATCAAAAATGAACTGAACATTCGCATTCCTATAACACAAGAAGAACAGCTAGTCGGTAAGGAAAGCTTGTACATATTCATTATTTATTTACCATTTTTGCATATTATGTGTATTAAAAAACAGTTTAAGTATTGTATCACTGTTTCAAGTTATCTTATCTTATCCATCACTGATTTTGAATGTTGGAACACACATATTGGCTTTACTCAACCTTTTTTCACCATAGATCTAGTTAAGGAATGCTTCCATGTCACCAAGAGGCATCTAAAGGCGTGTCTCCTGTGGCAAAATGTTTTCAAAATAACCCCATATATATATATATACATATATGTTTTTGTTTTCCGTGGCCGAAGGAAAACAAAAAAATTCCGACCCAGTATTTTTGTTTGATGTTTTGAAAACATACATCAAATTTAAGAAAAACTTTTTTTATAATTGACACAAATTTATGACAGCAGTGACTGAAAAATTTAAAATACTACACCATGTTCTAATACAATCCTTGGTTGGGAGCAATGGTCGTATGTGCCGCTTTTTAAACTGCAAGATATAAAAAACATGTTATTATCTATTTTAACGTTTTCTTTTTTTACTTCCAGGAGAAGCAAACGTTTTGCAAGGTTTCCAGATTAATGAAGGCAGAAAAAAGAGCTACGTTGCCGGAAGTCGGTGCACAAAAGGAATTTTAAAGAAAAAATTGCTTTATCGTCTTGTGAGGGAAAGAGAAACCTTGTTTGAAGGTATAGTTTGCTATAAATTTATGTTTGTATTGGTACATTTGCTACAAATTAATTTTTTCTATGATATTCACAAAAAAATAGGAATATACACAATACTTTCACTCGAGAACACCTGGCCTTGCTTGCGCTAATCCTAGTTAAACATCTCACTAAAAAATAAATTATTGTAAAGATATAATTAAAGTAATATATTACGATATTTTCCTGGAGATTTGTAAAAAATTAAAAATACTAATTTCGGATTTGACTCTGTTTAACCAATACCCCACGGTTTATCCCCCGGTTCAATGAATTCTAAAACTTTTGCATTGAATTTAATGACGGGTTCAGACGAGAATTCAGACTATCCCATTTAGATGAGCCACGAAGTAAAAAAATTTGTTCCACTTTTTTACCTGCAATTATTCCAATATGACCTCCAACGCTATTATGCCTAACAACCGGAAAGTACTGAATCTGGTCCCCACACACTGCTACTTGCATGTATTTATGTACATAAAAAACATTTGTATTATGAAAAGTGCCTAAATTTAATCACACACTATGAATATACTTACAGATTTTAGTACGCCATAAGATATAATTTCCTTGAACTACACTCATCGCAGTGTTGGTCATCTCTCCTTTCAAAGACAACTTGTTAAAGTAAGGTGGCGTACATTAATTACTTGAGCAGTTTTTCTTCCAATCTAGACCCCTTGGTGAGATAAATTTGGGCCATTTTGTATATTCTTTTCAAGTAACGTGAGATTTTGCTGGACCCCCCCCTCATTTTGAGCTCACGTAATTAATGTATGCTCCTAAAGAAGTATAAATTCGCCCCAGCAAGAGCTCGTACTGACGTCATCGACATTCATCCTCTTCCTTCTCAAGCATCTTGTTTGAAAATGAAAACGAGAGACGATACTAGAACGATGACGTCACATACTACCTCTCGCTGAGACGAGTGTAATATACTTATATGTAAACAATTGTTTTGTTTACAGGAACACTGGAATCAATGAGACACCTAAAGAATGAAGTGGACACCATAAAGAAAGATGTGGAGTGCGGGTTAAAGTTATCTGACAGTTCTGTTGAGGTGAAACCCGGAGACACAATAGTCTGCTATGAGATGGTTGATGTTAAAAAAGAAACCAATTGGAATCCTCCAGGATTCTAGGAACGTTCTTAAAATGTTATACATAGGTAGAATGCAAGTTATACAAATATAAGAGTTTATTGACAACTTTATTTTTTCTTAAATGTCCATTCCTTATTTGACAAGTGTTTAATTACGATATTGTGGAAATTATAAAAAATTATCAATGAACAGAAAGAATACAAATACAGTACTCTCTCACTAATCCACTATCCAAAAGCCGGGTAATTGTCGAATTAGTGAAAGTGGCGGATTGCACTAAAATATGTTAAAAATTAATAAAAATAAACAAGCACCGCTATCGACCTTTCTTAAAATTTCCATTTTTTGAGTAAAGGTGTCATGTTTACGGTTGCGAGAAGGATTTATTAAAATTATTCAGAACAAAACGAACGGTAACAAAATGTGACAGTTGCTAGAATACACAGAGGACTAACCAAAATGTCCTAAAACAACAATAATTATTTGTGATGGCTAAAGTGGTCAGCTAGAGCAAACTGCACGGCAGTATAGTTATTGAACGTGTAAGAGTAAGATAAACCAACCTGTCTGTGTACAAAGTTTGGCACTCGAGTCTAGACACACGGCGGAATACTGAATTTGACATATGAATACCGGCAAATCATAGAGCTTTCAACTAGTAAAAATAACGGTGGATTATAGTAGTTGTCTTTGGTTAATTGAGCGGCGGATTACTGAGAGAGTACTGTACAACATAAATATCACAATTTTTTTTTTTTTTAATTAGTTTGGTTTTTGTAAATTGACAAAGTATGGCTTCTGATGATTCATTGAAAAATAATACATATATAAACGAAAAGGAAAGCACAATCCTAACTAAACACTTTCCCATAATAAATATTAGGTTTCGAGCATGTCTCTCACATCAATATTCAGAGCAAAAAGACGGCCTCCATGGTTAAGGCGTGAGGCTCTCGACTATGAATCCAGAGGTTGCAGGTTCAAATCCTGACTTGGGCAAGTAAATTTTGTTTAATTAATTTTTGTTGTTTTACAATTTATGCATTCAAAATATGTAGGATATTTGTGGCATGTTCCAGAGTGAAAGATACTTACAGTACCGCCCTGGTGAAAGACCACCATTCAGAAATCAAACGTTGTATGAAATGACTTTAGCCGTGTTTGCCATGTACTTCCCTGCCTTCCTCTCCCCACTACCTTTTCAGCCTCTTGACAGAACCTAATTGGGGATGCCATAGTCTCACTTGCTCCAGCTCCAGGCAGGAGCAGTTGGGTCCTTTGTTCTCAAAATTGGATGCCCAATTTGAAAGTTATGGTAATATCCTCAAGTATAAGTAACCTTGTATTCTGCTCTAGTATTTAGTTTATTATTGGTCATTGAGAATGCTATCGGGGCAATCTTTTAGCAATCGAGAATACTCTTTATTGTGTGTTTTCAGATGCCCCTTTAATGTGCATTTCTGTGTGAAAGCTTTGTCGCAAATAGGACACACATGGTTCTTGACATTGTTGTGAATTTTCAAGTGCTCTGATAAAGAAAACTTTCTGTTGAAAAGCTTCAAACAAACTTCACACTGGAAATTCTTTTCTCCCGTGTGTGACAATGTGTGTTCTTTTAACCCGGAACTGGAGAAGAATGCTTTCCCACATTCTGAACAGACATGATTCCTCTCCTGAAGATGTTCCTGCCTCACGTGAGCCGAACGGTGATGCGACAGGCTGAAGGTTTTAGGGCAAAGATGACAATTATATCTTTTTCTTGTTATGTTATGTGCATCTGACAAATGCTGAAGTCGCAAACCGAAGGTTGAAAATCTATTAGTACAATACGGACAGGCATAGATATCTGTTTCTCCATTATGTGTTTTTACATGTCTCCGCATACTGTTGATTTTAAGTGATTTATTACAAACTTCACAAGTGATTTTGTCTTCGACATGACTTCTGAGATGATTCTTCAATCCATTCAATAATAAGAATTGTTTGCCGCAGAGATCACACACAAAGTTGGGAAAGTGTGTGGTCATATGGGATATTAGGTCCTTGTGACTAGGAAAAGACTCTATACAAATTTCGCAGGTAATGGCTGATTTATCCAGTGCACATTTTGGGACTGTAATTTTGGAGGTTTTCGATTTTTCAAATATTGTGTCATTTTGTTTTAGTTTCATACGTTCTGACTTTATTCTGTTTTTGCTTTTACTTATCTTTGGCTTTTTTAAATTGCTAATATGTTTTGAATTTGATTTCAATTTCAACTTTTTGAAATTGTGTCGAGGCTCTATAACTTCTGCGTCCCATGAACAGTCACTCAGCAATGGCTCTTCTTTTTTCACATAAATACCTTTAAAGAACACAAATCAAATTTTAATTCATGAATCCAAAATTCATTTGGAATTTTTAAGGTCAAAGAAGCACAAAAAATGGCTTAGTAATAAGCAAATGAAGAAATATACCTTCCTGGAGGACAACACCTTGAAGAGATTTTTTCAATTTCAATTGCACTTCTTCTATTTGTTTCCTGAAGGAAAAGCTGTCTCGTAGTTTTCCAACACAAGAGTCGCAAATCAGATATAGGACTTCATGTTTTTCCATCTCATTGATTAGCTGAAAACAACCATAGCGTAAGATGAATGATTAATTGCCAGTGGGAGTCTCTAAGAAGACCCCCCAAACAGCATCCGCAAAGATGACATAGGCCCTAAGAAAAAAAAATCTTCAGAGCCTCCTGTGCAGATAATTAAAAAAAAACCTTTAATCTGCCGCTTTCACTAATTGGATACTTGTCCGGTATTTGGGGTGATGGAGAGAGTACTGTACATACAAATTATTTAAATAACCCGAACGGAAAACCTATTTTGGGCATAATTTTTCACCTCCCCCGATGTAAATAGTTATTTTTTCTTCGCAATGTGAATTTTGGTTTTACGCAATTGAAAATTAAAATGCATAATTTTCCGCCGCCCGAAATGCAAACGTTACCTTTTAAAGTAATTAAAACGAATATAAAGTTTTTTTCTAAAAATTATTCGTAATAAGCGTGTCAGAGCCTATCCAAAATTTACCTTAAGTTGAAACGAAGGGATACTTCAATAATTTGGGCGTATTTAGAAGCGGAGTAGGGAAAAGTTTACGTTTTTTAATTAATTATTACAGGCAATTTAGTATGTAAGAGTATTATTATATGTATATATATTTTTGATAAGGTTCAATATTCTTATAAATACTTACAGCGATCGAGAAACAAGAATTGACCATTTCAATATAAATTTCAACGCCACCGTTACATTCGTAAGACTGAAGCATGCTTCTCAGGTTATTTTCTGATAAACAACATTGACAAAATCCTTCCAAACCTAAACCTTCATTTTTGATTTTGGATTCAATTTCAGATTTACCAGATAAGTTACTCATTTTTAACAAGTCCTTTGGAAAACAAAACTGTATGTAGTGATAAAAGGTTATTTAAATTAACGGCGACAAAATTGCGTATATTTGCATATTATAATTATAGAAATATTTATGTAGGCACGAATGAACCTTTACGTCAAACGTCAAAATCTAGAATCAACGACAATACAAAATTTCATTTGTGGAATTATCTCATTCCATTTGTCCATGGATTATCTATGGTAGTAATAGTCACCAACAGAGTTGCAGATTTATGGGTAATTCCCCAAAATGCGGGGAATTTTTCAAGGATTGGGGAATATGCGGGGATTCTGGCCATTTTTGATAATCCAACCTTTATGAAAAATACGTGTATTCGGTGGAAGATTTCGTAGTTTTATGGCAGCATTGTAACATTTATTTCTAAACAATAATAGTCGGGGGATTCCTGAAGGTCAGACACATGAATTTGCTAGTCATAGAACTTCTACGACAGTAGGATTCTGCTATTCTGGATTTCTCCCTACAAGGTCTGAATGTGCAATACAATGACAATGCTGAAAGTTATTGTGCTGAAGTGTTTGGCCTAAATAAACAATACAGGACGATACTTGTTTCCAAATTTAAAATTATAATAAGTTTATTGCTCGTGTTGCCATTTTCCAATGCTTCTGTTGAGAGAAAATTAAGTGTTCTTAAAAAATTGAAAACAGAAAATAGAAATCGTCTTCATACATGTACTGTGGTAGCCAGTAGCGTAGCGAGGGGGGGGGGGGGCAGACCGCCCCGGGTGCCACCCGTCAGGGGGATGACACTCGGTCGGGTGACACCCCCTAGTGTTTTTCAACTTTAATAGGGGGGGGGGGGTGATACGAACCACGTTATCCCATGCTAGCTACGCCACTGATGGTAGCATTGAAAGGGATTATAAACGAAGGAGGAAGTTCGAAGTTTAATCCTTAAAACAACATTTTAACCAAAAAAAGCATGATGTAGTTGAAACTAGGTAATTATTTTATACCACCCGGATGTATGCTTATTTCGTTAATAATGCTTTATACATGTTGTTAATAAAGTTTTATAATGAAGTAAATTGCTTACTAATTAACTTAACTTCAATGTTTAAAAATATTGGTCTCAATATCAATTAGAAAAATAAATTTTTAATATGGGTTAAAATAATAATGTAGCACTAGTACCTATAATATTTTTTTCTTCTTTTCTTCAAAGAACTCTTTTTCATCGCATTTAAATTACTTATCTTTTTCAGTTATTTTTTCCTAACTAGCTATGCAATTTATTGGCAAACCTAATTGATTTTTTTAATGTCATTATTGTTGCTTCAATATTGATTATTGGGATATAATCAATTTTTTAATATTATATTTGAATACGTTTTAATCAATTTTAATAAATAAAAAATGCTATTTTCAACAGAACTTTGGAGGCAGAATTATGAAGACACCTATGGGGAATTTGATATTTTGCTCTCCCTAATTTGGGAGATATTGAACATTTATTGAGGGTATTTGAGAACATAAGGATTGGCAACCCTGGTCACCAACATAAATTATAAATCTATGGTTTCTATGGGTTTATGTATATTTATGGTGAATGGTGAGCGATCTATCTGCTGCGATCGCTTATTCAAATCTGTCAATGCAGTCAAGAGTCAATGCGAGTCAATAGCGGCCAGTGTTACCGAAGCTCCCGATTATTCGGGAGATCTCCCGATTTTTCACTTCATCTCCCGATCTACCGGAATGGCATCAAAATCTCCCGATTTTTTGAAGTTCTGAGCGAATTCGTTTCTCCCCGATTCTTTGATTATTTGACAGGCAACTAATTGAGTATGGTTAAAAAAAATTCTTAAGATTCGGGTATTGACCAGAATAATTACAAAAAACCTCAATCTAAGCATATCTCCATTATAGAACCATGCAAACCGATCATCTATGAATTATGAGGTGGAATTTATAATTTATTACCTAACGCCTCTTCGAATCAGAAGGTTTTTCAGTACTTTGTTCTATGAACTTAATATATTTTTTAATTATGACCACCTCAGACCCTGATGCAGCTGCAGGTACGAGTAGAAGTATTGCTAAAAAAGTAATATTCCCAATATTATAAAAAAGAGTGGGAAATTTAGTCCGATTATGCAGGTTGGCCTGCTCCTAGCAAAAAAGTTGCAACAAGGACATCAACATTGCCTCTGGAAGAGATGCACTAATAAGGCGCTCTAACTCTTTTCATGTCCTGATTGCAACTATTCTTCTCCTCGAAAAAATAATGAAAACAGCACTAGCTAACTAACACAACATGAAAAACCTTTTTCATGTCCCGACTGCAATTATGTTGTACAAAGGAACTTCTTAAAAATCATTTGCTGACTCACAGTGACATAAAACCGTTTACATGTTTCTACTGCGACTATTCATGTTCAACAAAGAGGCATGAAAAAATTACACATTTACCTACAGTGGACAAAAACCATTTTCTTGTCCCGAATGCAGTTATACAAGTTTTCAAAAGGAAGATTTAAAAATCCACAGTAAAATTCACGGAAGAGAAAAACCTTTTTCATATCCTGACTGCAACTATTCGTGTTCTCAAAGGGGATATCTAAGAAGTCACTTGCTGACTCGTGAAGAGAAACCTTATTCATGTTCCGGCTGCAACTATTCTTGTACTACGTAGAGAAATCTAAAAATCACATGTTCACCCACAATGGAGAAAAACCTTTCCATGTCCCGACTGCGACTATTCATGCGCTACAAAACTGTATCTAAAAATTCACATGTTTACCCACAGTGGACAAAAACCTTTTTCATGTCCCGACTGCAATTATTCGTGTTGTACAAAAGAACTTCTTAGAAATCATTTGCCGACTCACAGTCACAAAAAAAACATGTCCACATTGGACAAAAACCATTTTCTTGTTCCGAATGCAGTTATTAAAGATCGCGAAAAGAACTTTTTTTGCAGTTATTAAAATCCACAGCGCGATTCATAGTAGAGAAAGGCCATTTTCATCTTCTGAGTGAAACTATGCATGTACTACGAGGATAAATCTTAACAATCGCAAGTTTTCCCATAGTGGAGAAAAATCTTTTTCATTTCCCGATTGACACTATTCATGTTATCGCAAGGAAAATCTAAAATATCACATATTAACCTATAGTGGACAAAAACCTTTTTCGTGTCCCGACTGCAACTATAGATGTTCTCAAAAAGGACGTCTAAGAAAGCACTCGCTGATTCACAGTGGAGAGAAACCTTTTTCAAGTCCTGACTGCAACTCTTCATGTTCTTCTCTTGTCACGAGAGCCTTTATAGGCCAAGAACAGTTGATGATGTAAATCTTTCGCTTTTGAAGACATTATAGTAACTCACTTTAACAACACTGACTACAGCAATTTGTGTCTATGCGTATTTCGTGTTAAAAACACTAACGAATACTGACAACAAAATAAAATACAAATGTCGTACAATACAGTCAAGGGATTCCCTGTAAAACTTAAACGAAAAGGCTTGCCAACTTGGGCATTCCCTAGTTTTTTTTTTTTTATTTAAATTAAAAAAACATGTTACGTAACGTGTTTTTCGACTCTCCCTCTTGCCGCACCGATAACGCACAGTAACGTTAAACAAAACCCCCCTAAATTGCGTTACGTACCTTATACTTGAACGGCCCCCAAGGTCGAAGTTTCACAAAAAATTGTTCTGAGTTTCCAAATTTAAAGTAAGTCCCCGTTGAACGTTAGGGAAAATTGCGTTATTCCACAGGCAACATTTACAATAATCGTATTGATGGCGCTGCTTATGGGTTTTTTCATTTGTTGTTAAGGTTCTGCTTCGGAATAATAAAAGGGATTCGGAATATTAACAAGGGAAGAATTTTATTATAATAATTTTAGTCATCTCCCGATTTCTTCAAAAATCTCCCGTTTTCTCCCGATTTCTCCCGATTTTGAGGCGAAAATTCTCCCGATTTTGAAATTTTGGGTTCGGGAACACTGTGTGTAAATAAGTTATGTCAGGGAAAAAATTCGGTTTACTGGCCAAATTCCTAAAAATACAAACTAGTTATTTTTATACTAACTATGGGCCGGGGAATACGAATCTGAAAGAATTAGGCGGCGGCAAGCAATATTAACTGAATTATACGACTTTAAAAATTTTTTTGACACACATAGGAAAATGGCCATTTTGGAAGTATTCTGATTCCTAGAAAATCAAACTAGTTATTTTTATACTAACTTTGGGCCGGGGAATCCGAATCTGAAAGAATTAGGCGGCGGCAAGCAATATTAACAAAATTACACGACTTTTAAATTTTCAATAAACACAAACGAAAACAGCCATCTTGATAGCATTTTAACACATAAAAACCATAGAAAAACAACAATTTGAGTGTGGCCATCCCTAAAACAAAATCAAAAACTAATTATATCAATAACGTAAAACTTTCCGACGCGATAATTCTTCACATGATAATTCATCACATAACACATTAACCTGATGAATTATGACTATCTCAACGGCCGTATTCTTAAACCAAAAGTATGAAAATTCGTAGTCTTAAAAAGTTGTTACCTAGACCGGTCACCAATATCAATGTTATTATATAAAACCTAACCTAACCTAATCTAACCTAACCTAACCCAACATGGTTTGTGCCCCTTTATACCGCCTGCTCGCGTCAATTTAAAAAAACATCCCAGTTTTCAAGTAGTTTAGCGGCTACGCTAGGTTTGTATAACATGGTTTGTGCCCCTTTATACCGCCTGCTCGCGTCAATTTAAAAAAACATCCCAGTTTTCAAGTAGTTTAGCTGCTACGCTAGGTTTGTGTAACATGGTTTGTGCCCCTTTAAACCGCCTGCTCGCGTCAATTTAAAAAAACATCCCAGTTTTCAAGTAGTTTAGCGGCTACGCTAGGTTTGTATAACATGGTTTGTGCCCCTTTATACCGCCTGCTCGCGTCAATTTAAAAAAACATCCCAGTTTTCAAGTAGTTTAGCTGCTACGCTAGGTTTGTGTAACATGGTTTGTGCCCCTTTATACCGCCTGCTCGCGTCAATTTAAAAAAACATCCCAGTTTTCAAGTAGTTTAGCGGCTACGCTAGGTTTAGGTAGCATGGTTTGTGATACAAAAGTGAGTAAAATTTATAAAAAGTAAGTACTTAAATTATAAACATGTTATTTTACGTTATTGATATTACTGCTTAATGGCAACACTTAATTTTATGTGATGTAACATCTTTATTCTTTTTCTATGTTTTCTTACTACTTCGATAATGTCAAAATGTGTTCTTTTTGTGTCTGTTTATAGCAAATTTTAAAGTCATATAATTCATTAAATATTGCTTGCCGCCGCCTAATTCTTTCAGATTCGGATTCCCCGGCCCAAAGTTAGTATAAAAATAACTAGTTTGATTTTCTAGGAATCAGAATGCTTCCAAAATGTCCATTTGCCTATGTGTGAAAAAAAAATTTTAAAGTCGTATAATTCAGTTAATATTGCTTGCCGCCGCCTAATTCTTTCAGATTCGTATTCCCCGGCCCATAGTTAGTATAAAAATAACTAGTTTGTATTTTTAGGAATTTGGCCAGTAAACCGAACTTTAGCCGTAATGTGTATATTTCCCGTGCAGTTTCTAGAATACCAAAATATTTGGTAAATATTTCTAAGATGAGTTCCCCACGCCATCGTAAAACTAAAACTGAAAACAACTTGAACGCTGATTTCAATTTAAAAGCTGAATCGTTGGAAGGATTTTGTCAATGTTGTTTGTCAGAAAACAATTTAAGAAGCCTGCTACAGCCCTATGAATGTGATGAGATGTTTCTAGATTATGCCGAAATGATAAACACTTGTTTTTCAACGGAGGTAGGAAATTAAGCTTCTCCATGTAGCATGTCCAAATTTTGACAACAAAGTAATGAAGTGGAATAACTTCTATTATATTTTTCTCACTGAGCATGACAAAACAAACATTTATCTTGCCATGTATCAAATATGTATATTATATTTTTTGTTTCAGTTGATTAAGGATATGGAAAAAAATGATGTCTTATATCTGATTTGTGACTTGTGTGTTTTAAAACTAAGAGCTTGTTATGCATTCCGTAAGCTTTTAGAAGAAGTGCAGTTAAAATTGAGGAATACTGTTTATCAAGCTTTCCTGTCACAAGGTATTATACTTTTAAATATTTGAAAGGATTTACTCAGCTGTCGTATGGTCTCTTCTTTTCCAGCAGGTGGAAGAGACGATGGCAGTAAGTTGTGTGGTCCAAAATCACACCTTTCGCTGAAAGATTGCACTGACTAGAGACAAACGAGGCTAACAGTAGTAACCCAGCTCGAGCGTGGTACAGGTTAAAAGGCTTTAATTTTGGAGTTTTGTCTTTCATATCTACAAAACTACTAATAAATTTTTTTTTGGATGTAAATGGAGACTTGGGTAATCATGGGGTAATTAGGCACTTTAACTAGGTTACTACGAAATCAGCTTTTTAGAGTTATACACAAAACCATACGCTGATGTCAGTGTAGCCAGGAAATAAAGTATGTAAATTCAAAAAGCTGACCTCGGAGTTAACTATATGGAAGTAATTAACCCATGATTTATATTACAAATATAATTTTTTTGACATTATAAATTGTCATTACCATACAACTTTCTTAACAAAACAATATCTACCACCCTGGGCACTACATAAATCATCCAAGTATGTTAATATTTTATAAAAAAAACATATTATAACATACGACCTAAGAATCGTGGCTCCCTTATCAGGCACAAGATCTCCTCTTTTCTGATAAGGGACCAATGATGACCTTAAACATAATATTTTGTAAAATATACATATATGTATATATGTAACTCATTTTATTAACCACTCAGGTATTTTGCGATTGTGCAAGTTTTTTGTCTTTTAAACGAACTGTCAGATATATAAAAACTTTGTGTTATTTCCGCTTCGCAATAGCTCTATAAATGAAACATTTCTGAAAGTAGCCGAATATTAAAAACTTTAAAAAGGTTATGAAATAAGCTTATGAAATATGGTTAAATTACAAATAAATATTAACATTTGTAAATATTAAAATTTAAAATGCAAACATAAAAATATTGTATAAATGACTCACGTGAGTTTTTATGTGAAAACGGTACTAAAATCACGGATTATGTAAAAAAAATACTTATTCTATTGTATAAATGTATAATAAACAATTTTGTAACTTCGCTTTTTTGCCATTTCACTCAATAATATTTAATAAAAAAATAACACTGTCTAACGGCACGTGGGCGATTTGGCGGGTAAAAACTGTTTCTACAAAATAAGTCTTTTTTATATACTTCTATGGATTACTTTGAATAGAGGTGTGAAGCTTGATTCAATATGGATCTTCTACTTTTTGTTTTAGGGTTGTCACTAGAATAATAACAGAGTTATAAAGATTGTGAACTCGGAATACATGCGTTAGCATGAAAACAGGCTTATTGTACTTGACTGCTATTGTTATATTTTCATGTAAATACGCTTACGAGTCGGAGTGGTTAATATTACAATAAATAAAATGTAAATTACAATAATTAAAAAAAAAGGACATATTGGAATATGTACATGCTTTCTGAAAAAGAACACTAGTGCAAAAAAAATAAAACGCCTTACACACAATCTGATATAAAGCACTGCCTGCAGAACTGCAGGGTCTGCAAATCGGATCATTAGTAGGCACAACCGCCAGCCGAATTATTATTATTTCCTTTGTCGTGCTGCCGGAATAATAATATTTCGGCTGGGATTTCTGCATGCAGCCTTGCAGGCAGTGCTTTATATCGGACCGTTTGTAAGGCGTTTTAGAAAGTGTGTTTGTGCAATAATCTCATTGTTCAGCAATGACATTCCATTTTACCAATAAATATTTTAAATATTTTTTAGATATCCAAGTGAAACGAGGGGATGGATATTCGATGTACGTTGAAGAAAATATCTCCATAAGAAAAGAACTAAAAACAAAGCCTGGTAGAAAATATGCTGTTGAAATAGGTCCCAGAATTATTAAACCAACCAAATTAATAGGAACAAACGCGAAAACCTCTTGTGAAATAATTTATGGTGATATTGATGATTCAATTGTAATTTTTAGACCTGGAAAACCCAGGGACCTAGCGTTGGGAGATTTGGTAAATTCTGTGAAAATTCACAAATTACAGAAAACAAGTAATTCAAGCTGCGAAATAACCAAGGGTGAAATTGACAATTCATTTCAAATTTTAAAACTGCCAAAATCCAAAATCATTCTCAAGAAAAATGAAATGGATAAACTAAATTCTGATGTAAGTAATAGCGATGTTGATGATTCTGTGAAAACCCTCAAATCAGGAAAGAATAAAATAAAAATTCCAAAGTATGTGCTAGATAAATCAGCTTCTACTTGCGATAGATGTATGGAGACCTTTTCTTCTCACAGAGAACTGGTATCTCACGCACCAACACATTTTCCCAATTTCTTATGTAGTATTTGCGGAAAAGCTTTTTTATTCTTGTACAATCTTAAAAATCATCTCACCATTCACGCAACAGAGAAAGAGACTTGCGATATCTGTAATGTGAAACTCATACCCCGTTATATGTTGAAACACATGAAAAAACACAACGGACAGACAGATAACATGACCTGCCCACACTGTCCAGAGAGGTTTGCTGCCTACGGGGTGAAGCTCCAACACTTATTAGAGGTGCACGGGATACAGAGGAAAAGGTTTCAGTGTAAAATGTGCCCTAAGAACTACAGTCTTCCGCACCACAGAGCAGCGCATGTTCGTAAACACCATCTGCAGGAGAGGAATCATGTGTGTACGGAATGTGGGAAGGCATTTTTTACCAGCACTTGGTTAAAAGAACATATATTAAGGCACCGAGGAGATAGAAGATTCCAATGTGAGATTTGCATGAAGACATTTTATAAGAAATATGATTTGACCAAGCACATTAGCACGCACACTGATGTTGACGAACATGTGTGTTCTCTTTGTGATGAATCATTCCCAAATAAATATATTCTTAAGGCCCATATAAAAGCACACGAAGAAGATTAAGAAATGAAATTTCTCAAAACTTGTTTATTTATTTCTGAACTCCTAGACCAAAAGTCCATTACTCTAACCAAATGAAATTATATTTTGTCATAAGGGGCCATCCATAAATTACGTCACACCTTAACGCGAAGAAGGAATAGGTATAATATCCGTACTAAACTGCAACAGAGCACTCCAGCGGTCAGAACGGTCTTTATCATTCATTTTGAGATTATTTTGTTTTCAAAAAGTTTCGTTAAAATCCGAAAGATGCCACTAGAAAAATAAATATTATTTATTTTATTATTCAACATGTCGCATCTGGTTGCATCAAATAATTCGGGCGGCGGCTAGCCGGCCAAGGGTACTATGCACGTGTCAATACAGTAACGTTTTGAGAAAAAACTACCTGAAGTCATTATGGCAACGTCGCGTCGCACGTCAGCTGTAGCTAGTGACATTTCTGACGCTTGGCCAATTTCACCCAAAATCTCAAGATCACGTGGATCACAGAATGATTTGTGCTTGTTCCTTTTTTGCATTATCTCGATACAGGAGGCCTCAGTAAAAAAATGCTCTTAGGGCTTATGTCATCTTGAGGGTGCCGTGAATAGGGTATTTTTAGGGAAAGGAAGGAGGGGACGTTCTGGGGGGATTAGGAGTGACGAACGTGCGAATCCATCCCTTTCACTGCGGTGCAAGGCGACGGGTCAAAAGGTCTCCCTCAACCTGTCTCTCCCAATCCGGCCCGCCATGCAGTGGGTGGGCTAAAGCCTTCGCCACCAAGACTTAAACAAACCTCACCCCAAGAACCCGTGCACTCCTGCTCACCAAACCTTTGTTGTTGCCTGTTGGTTATCCAATAAATTTGGGAGGCGGGTGTGGCTGCCGCGCCCCGGGAACCATTTATTGGATTACCAAAACCTCTGCCATAAGTCACCCCAAGTGTTACGCTACGTTTGGTGACTCAGCAGGGGTGCCCGGGTTCATGGGGTGCGGTTTGTCGGGTGTTGGCGACGGATGTGTCTGCTCACCTATTGCACGGCAGGCCGGATCGGGAGAGAATGATTTTTTTTTTTTTAATGTTCTTTATTCAGTAAAGTTTATATATTACAGTAAATGGGTAATTTTTTGGCCATCACACTAGGCACATGCCCGTGTTGTAGTGGTGTTGTTGAGGGAGATCTTTTATCCTCTCGAGTCGGAATCTCTCGGAACATCGCCATGCACCGTAGTAGGATACGTCCATCGCTCCTGGACACACTACCCCCAGATTCCTACCCACCCCACGTACCTTTTTCCTTCCCAGAACCTCCTCTCCTTCCTTTTTTCCTGTATAGAGTACCGGGCTATTCAGATCTGGTCAAACACGGCTGAAGCAATTTCAAGTAAAATTGAACTATTTCTCAAAGGAATGTATTTAAAAAATAATCGGAACGTAGCTTCGACCAAGTATACCGTCAATGGAACGTAGCCATCTATTTTAGTTTTTAAATTGAAAAAAAAAAAAAAAAAAAAAAAAAAAACTTGGTTTGACCAAGGCTCGAACCTTACCTCCCAGTGACCGAAATCAAACGCTTTACCACTAAGCTAACTCGAAAGTCGGAGAGTCCGACATTATTTATAATATAAGACTAAACTCATGGACAGAAGGGAAGGCGATGATTTTATTAATTGGCAACAGTGTATTGTATCGCTTTCCGTATCCTATTCCGTAACGAATCACTATTGCCAGAGTTAGCGGATAGCCGAATTCAACGCGGTATGAAGATTAGAGAACCTGAACATGTTATAAATGCTCAAAAACCAAAATGTTCAGTGTGATCAGATGTATACAGCTATTATATGTATATCAGATATATATGAAGTTAT
Organism: Limnephilus lunatus; assembly: GCA_917563855.2. Classification (NCBI taxonomy): domain Eukaryota; kingdom Metazoa; phylum Arthropoda; class Insecta; order Trichoptera; family Limnephilidae; genus Limnephilus; species Limnephilus lunatus. The sequence continues at coordinate 10,921,542 of OU830602.1, read as the reverse complement.
TATATTTTGTGCGTAGGCTTGTCTTTAATAATAATAATATTTGGCTAATTTATATAGCGCCGTTTTCGTGAAAAATCACCTCAAGGGCGCAGGGCTTTATTGGATTCTTTGTGTTAGTTTGTGTTGGTTGAAAAATTTTATTTTGGTAAAAAATGTATTTAATTTTATATATTTATAGTACGTCAAATGTGTTGAATACCAACTTGATCCATGTCAGACATTCGTTTTGTGTAATCTTATAGATATTATAAAGGCGAAAGTTTGTATGGATGAGTGTTATTCTTTCACGCAATAAACACCGAATAGAATTTAAAAATTCTTTCACTAATCGAAAGCTACATTATTTGCGAGTAACATAGGCTATATATATTGGTAAGCTCTGGCGTTATGAATAAGCTGTAGCGTTATGCAATTATTTTTCATACGTTTGCTGTCCCTAACAAAATCAAGTTATTGCAAACGTCAAACAAATTGTTACCTTGGAAACAATGTTTTTTTTTAAATTAGGCAATTCACCCTAAAAATAGTGCTTTGTTGGCGTCATAGCTAATATCTACCTATCTCTAAAAGTGTTAATTGTCCGGACGAAAAGCATAGTCACTTTTAAAACTTTTTAATATTTGCATTCAAAATATAAATATTTCAAAAATAAAATGCTTACTTCTAATGATATAATTTGAAAGCTTATTTAATCACCTTTCAAAAACAGTTTTTAGTTTTTGGATACATTTAGAAATATTTAAATAATTTTGATTTCATTGAAACGCGGAAATTCTCAAGAAATCGCTGGCATTTGACAGGACTTTTATGAGCAGCAGGGTTAAACAATAATTATTTTTTATTAGACAAAAAAGCAAGAATAATAACAATTATGCCAGTAATTTCCCACTAATTCCATGCGAGCGAAGCCGTGGGTAAAAGCTAGTACTTTTATAATAGTTTTGATGTCCGATTTTATTACTATCTATTGCTGAATTTATTGTTTCCATTATTTGATGTATCCATCTGAGATTATGATCAATCATGATATAGACTACTACTAAATATGAAAATATAGATTTCAATACTATATATATTATAACATTGCTTTTTAATACTATCTATAACGCTTCTATTATTAATCATTACATGTATAAAATGAAGTCGCTCAAAATGTTGGTGCGCTTAGATCTTTTAAACTACGCAACGGATTTTCATGCGATTTTCACCAATAGATAACGTTTACCAATAGATTTTAAGAGTAAGGTTTATATGTATAATACATATTTATTATAGTAGAGAAAAGCCGATAAATTGAAATATTCAATTCAGGCAGCAGGCAGCGGGCAGCTGGCAAGCGGGTGGTGTGGATTTTGTAAAGGTTGGGTAATGGCGTTGTGTTTCGTTAGTCACAACAACGTGTGGCCGGGTCTGCTAGTTCTGCTACCCCGGGAACCATTTATTGGATAAGCAGAGGTGCCCGGGTTCATGGTTTGTCTGGGTGTAGTTAGTCCGGGTCTTGGCGACGGATGCGTCTGCCCACCAGCTGCATGGCAGGCCAGATCAGGAAAGAATGGTTGAGGGAGGCCTTTTATCCTCCCCAGCCGGAATCTCTTGGAACATCGCCTTGAACCGCAGCGGGAGGGATGGATTCAAACGTCCTCACTCCTGGAAATACTGCCCCCAGATTCCTACCCACCCCACATACCTTTTTCTTTCCCAGAACTTCCTCTCCTTCATTTCCTACCCGCCTCCCAAATTATACCTTGACCGTTTTGTAGATTTAAAAAAAACATTTATGTGAATACTGCACAAGAGTACCAACTGATCCCGTCTGAAGCCAGTGAGGTGGGGAGGGGAAGGAGATGGGGAAAAGGAAGGTAGGGAAGTACCTGACCATTCAGATCTGGTCACCGAACACGGCTAAAGCCAAATCAAGTAACGTTTCAATTGTGTTCGGTGGTCTTACACCAGGGCGATACTGGTATCTTCCACTCCGGAATACGCCGTAAATATGGTATTGGTACTCAACGCATTTGACGTAGGTACTAGAAATACATAAAATAACATTTTTTTACAACACAAACACACCACGTGGCAATAGCAAGAATTGTGTACGGTAAGGTACCTAAATGACCCTGTTGAAATACCACATTTCAGAATTCAGATTGTAATGTATGTAGACCCCATAAATACCTAGTGATAGGTCTACATAACAAAAATAAATAAAGTAGTTTTTATTTTTTTTTGTGAATACCTCATAAGGGGCTATCCTAAATTACGTCACACGAATTTTATGATTTTTTTACCTCCCATAATAATATCTTAGATTCTCACCGCGTTTGATTACTGCCATCTTTTGAAATAATTTGAACAAAGCTTTTAGTTTAAAATTGTCCCGTAAGCCGAAAGATAAAACGGCGCCACACGACAGTGGGCATTTGCTAGTAATTTAAAATCCCCTATGTCATTGTTAAATTGTAGTTTAAAATTATAAAATTATCTTTAAAAAATGGAGAAAGATTTTAATATGTTGTTGTCATTTCGTTTTTTCTAATAAACTTAACCTACGTTTTGTAATTTGAATTTTAAAAAACATTGAATTTAGGGTTTATGAAAAAATTAAACCAAAACCCTATTCTTGATTTTTTTTTAAATTTACGTATGTCGGTTTAAAGAAAAACCTCCAGAGTATTTTTAAGGGTCTTCATCATTTGAAAATATTTTGTAAAACATATGGAAGAGCGGTCAGAAAAGGGTCTGATTTCTGATTTATTTTTGATAAATGCTAACCCCCTGTAAATTTTAAAAATACGAAATATTTTTTTTTCCCAATAAAAACATTATACTTATCGTATTACGAAATAAAATTTTCGTTATTTCGAAATAATTTATCATTACATTCCGCCTTAAGTGAGGGGGCGGGGAGTAGAGAAATGTGACAAGGGGTAAGGGGGGCACATCAGCTCTGTGACGTCACATGTAAAAATCTAAATTATTAAAATGCAAAACTGAAAATTGCAAAATATGTGACGGGGGGAGGGGTAAAAAAATCATGAAATTCGTGTGACGTACTTTATGGATGGCCCATAACCAATAAAACTTACCTACACAAATACTTTTTAAATGGAATATGTAATCTAATAAATATACCATCATTATATTGCAAAAACTGTATGACAAATTATATAGGAGAGCGATTTTGCTCTTCTTTGAACATCATCTCCTTAGGAATTATAACAATTTGGGAGGCAGGTAAAGGTACCGCTGCCCCGGGAACTAGGGCTTTCAATCCCGAGAATTTATTTCATAACCGGAATTACGGTACCGACATCGGGAATCTGAATGTTTAAATTAATATAAACAAAATAGGAGTTTTATTTTTTAGGTTATACATATAGATTAGGCAACATACATTGTTAACTAAATTTTATAACATAAAAGTATCAGCACAAAAAAAAAACAGAAAATGGGAAAAATACATAATACAATAAAAAAATTATGTAAATATTTTGAGACTTAAAATGCGACCTCGATAAGATCAAAGGTTTAAAAATTTTGTGATGATCTTATTTTAGTCACTATTTTCCTGAAAGAAACTGTTCGGATTCCACGCTAGTAAGTGGTATTGATTTTAAATCCTTGTAGCATTTTTCTATATTTACTCCACGCTGTATTTCGAATTGCAAATTTTCCAGCTCCTTTTTATGTACGTATTTGATATATCTTTTGTTGTTATTCTTATTTTTGAAGAGATTTTGGAATTAAATAGTTTAATTAATTTTTTTTAAAGAAAGACAAACATTCCCGAGTTACGAATATCTCAACAATATTTGAAAATCTCCTACTACTACCACAGTAAGTCGAAAATGTTGCTTGAGTTGTGATGGAGGACGACAGCCAACCGAGGAATAGAACACTGGACTCCTGGGTGGGACCCAAACGCGATGCCCACTCAACCACTGACCGGTCGTTTCCAATGTCTATGATCAATAGCTCTATTGAGCCTATTTGTAGAGGCAGATTTGAATCGACTTCCTCCATAATAATTTTGACTGTTTTCTAAATGTCGGCAACCATTGAGATATTGTAGTTTTGTTCAAATGCCCAAACAAAAAAGACTAAATAGTTACCGCCTTACTCATAATCGCAGAATAAGATAATACCACGGTAATACGAACGGGTTAGGTGTGAAATTGTCGTACAAATTTCGCCTAACTCAATCGTATTCGCAGAATAAGATAATACCACGGTAATACAAATGGGTTAGGTGAAATTGTCGTACAAATTTCGCCTAACTCGTTTGTATTACCGTGGTATTATCTTATAAGGGTCGACCGAGATCTCGGTCTCGGCATTCTCGGCTACAAATTCTACCGAGAACTCTGTCTCGGTTCTCGGCGAAAAATCGCCGAGAACCGAGACAGTAACCGAGACCGTTGTAAGTAGGTACGGTATAGGATAATGGGATTCAAATCTACCGCGCGTGTCCAAATTCGTCACTTGTGTCACGACAGCTCTAGAAAAAAGTAAGTTCTTTTATATGTTGTTGTGATTAATTATAATTACTTTACTAGCCAGAATAACTACATAAACTTGTTAAGTGAATATTAAGACCATTAATCATTACGTATTATTTTATACGTATGTTGGAAAGCTGGTAAGTGTACGAAGATTTTTTAGATTCACTGGCCACATTCATCAGAACTCAGAACACATCGATTCGCTGATTTGTATGTTCGTTGCTATTTTTCTTAGAACTTTGTTCATAATAAACTGCCAAAAACAGCAATGAACATACAAATCCACTAATCGACAATCTCAAATTATTGTTTAATTAAATATTTAATATTAGATACATTATATAAAATCTCAAATTATTGTTTAATTAAATATTTAATATTAGATATATTATATAAAATCTCAAATTATTGTATAATTAAACATTATTAAATTCTTAAAAATATAGTATATTATGCAAAAATAGATTTTTTGTTCAGTTTATCTATTCTCGGTCTCGGCCGAGATTTTAATTTATTCTCGGTCTCGGCCGAGAACGAAAAACCTGTCTCGGTCGACCCTTATTATCTTATTCTTCGATTATGAGAAAGGCGGTTAATGTTATTCAGGTATCAATAAAACTTTCCTTCTAAGAAACAGTGCAATAAATAACCTACTCCAAAATCTTTATTCTCATTAGAACATTCCAAATATAATTAATTTGTGCAATAAACAAAATGCTGCCAAAAAAAGACGATATTACCAAGGTTGTGAAAGCAAGAAAAATCCCGGGATAAAGACAAGTGCAGCAACGGTATTACGGTGCCGACAAAGGTACGGGATCCTGGTTCTCAAGCTCTACCGGGAATCATTTATTGGATAACCAATACCTCTGCCATGGGTGGATCACCCCAAGTGGTTTGCTACATTTGGTGATTTAGCAGGGATGCCCAGGTTCATCAGATAAGGTGTGTTCGGATCTCGGCGGTAGATGTGCCTGCACACCAGCTACATGGCTGGCCAGATCGGGAGAGTCCGGTTTAGGGAGACCTTTTGAGCTCCTCAGCTGGTCTTTCTTGACCTATCGTCTTCCTCTGTACCTTTTTCCTTCCCAGAAATTCCTCTTCTTAAAAAGATCCTTCAAGTAGCATCCCCAAAGATGACATATGCCCCTAGGGAAATTATTTTCCTCAAGGTCTTCCTGTGTGAACATAATGTAAAAAAAAAGTTAAGTAAAACATTTTTTTTGTTTTCATAAAAATGTCCGTATTTATTTCTCAAACATAAAAATTCTTTGCTCTATTCAAAACAATACATATCTTTTAAATCATTGAAAAAGAAAAAATGGTAGCAAACGTAAAACCAAAACACGTATTAACTTAAACCATCAATGAGACGTTTTTAGTGGGACTGCATTTGGAACTCAATAATTTTGATGGCATCTGTGCTCGAGGGATAAGGATTTCGACTAACAATCCGACCAGCATTTCGAAGAAATGTGCTGATTCACAATTTAACTATTTAAGATAATATAAGGTATATTTGCGCTACTTTTTAGGATTGCCCACCACCGTTCAAAATTGAAACATTGCTAGTAATGGCTTTATCCATGTTTGGTCACCAAATCCGAATGGCCTGGTATTTCTCCACTATCTTCCCCGTTAAACTTCAGCCTCACAACCAATTTATGCTCACAACATACCCCAATTGGGAAAGCCATAGTCTCGCTGGATTCAAGCTGTTTGGGAGCATGTACCTTAACGTCATTATTTAAGATATTATACAGTTTGTCAAATAAGAGTAGAAAATAAATGAGGGCGCCACCGTTGCCCAAATGGCAATACTAAAAATATAACAATGGTGTTAATCTAAAGCTGTGTAACCTACATTTTTATTAAAAATTAAAAAGTAATTAAAGTGAAAAAATATTTTTTCACTGCTATATAGATACCCACTGATCTCAAAATTAGAATTGCATTTAGGTATATTATTATTATACATTTGCAATATTGTGTTAACATAATGAAGAATAACGATATTATAATAAAATATAAAGCACACTTTAGAAATTGCTCGCATTTATTTAATACTAGCTTAAGTACCTAGTGTTGCCCGGGCTTTAGATCATGCCTCTAATTTTATATCTGAATACATTTAACTCATTCAGATCTAAAAGTAGTGTGACTAAACTCACCATTAATGATTCTTCCTTTCCGCCTACTGTTACATTCAAATTGATACGCCCTCGTTTGCGGCGGGGTTCAAAATTAAATATAAACTTAAAATTAAGGAGGAACAAATTAAAAAGCTATCGATTATAGAAATGACACATTTATTCTATTAATACAAAAAGCGGTGTTAATTATTTCTAGTGTTAGTCTTATACTAGGTACTTAATTATCTAGTCTTAAAATTAGATTGTCTGTTTGCTTAATTCTACGGTAAAAGTCTTTATGTAATTGTTCAGAGTTTAATCACTTTGGCGGTAAAAAAACAAATAAATTGTTCAGTCACTTCCCTTTGGTTGCTGATGATGGAGTCTCCGCTTGTAACTGATCGTCCTGGATGATACACTGGCACTTAACTAATTTATTAATTAATGTTTCACTGATTATTGCACAAATCGCACAGGTCGGGTGGTTGCACAATTTCTTGTCGAAGGTTAAATTTTTTTAACAAATCCCTGTTCGGAATTTTTCGCGGTCACTTGGTTGGACTTCCTGGCGGAAGCTCACGAACGTCTCGGCTGTTCCTGGTTGGAATCCGCGAGTGTGTTTGTCAATTTCCCTGGTCGGGAAATTGTGCGGGGTCGCGAGATTCGGACCCACTCCGAAAAGCGGAGAGAGACAGCCCTGTTCGGGCTGTAAAACGGGACACTCCGATGGAGGAGCGGAGTACCACCCCCTGGCCGGGGTAAATGGTGACTCCTGGGTGGAGGAACCACGTCCTCGGTGGACGGTGAGCGGTGACTGCCCCCTGGCCGGGGCGAATGGTGACTGGTGACTGCCTTCCTGGTGAGATTTTTTTATCATCCCCCCGTTCCTCCCCTGACGTCGGATTGTAAAAGTAATTCAGTTCCTTATCCTTCCGCATCTTGATGCGGCCACGGTTCCTTGGCGCTGGTGTCGTAATTTTACCCCATAGATGTCGCTAGGAGGCTTGTTAGCTTGGCACGATGCACAATTTATACAATAGGTACAAATAATAATTTTTTACATCTTTCGTTGGCACCGGCCGCGGCGGGGGTCAAAGGAAAATGTTTATTGCCCTTCGCTCGGCTCGGCGATGGTTGGTTTATCCGGCCTCGCAATGGTTTGGGGGTTTTATTAGCCAGGCAATGTTGGGTCGCATTGTTCGTTTGCCATGGCCAAAAACATCCTGGATTTCCAATTTTTATTACGCTTCCTTGGCTTTAGCTGCTAGTTACAATTTTTATTGTTATATTATTTCTTATTTCTAAAATTATATGACGACTTCCTGCCTAACTATTTTAAGACTCCTTTGGGTTTACCGCCTTATTCACGCTAGTTAAGCCAGCTGGGAAAAGATCGCACATCTTTTTCAATTCTGTGAATTTTTGGCATTGGTATACCTATAGGTACATCAATCGCCCCGGGTTTTTTTGTCGAAAATTCGCAGTAATTAATATTATTAACGCACTAAGTAATTATGATTAACCTTAACTAAAACTATGAAAATTATTCTAACACTCTAATATTACCTAACGTTCTATGTATCTATCCAGCTTCATAATATAATGGTCTCATCATCGATATGATATTGTTTGTTTTCATGTGATTCCGGGTGGGTAGTGGGCTTGATAATAGCGGTTGTTGCCCACCTTTCGTGAATTAATTGGATCATGCGCCCTCGGTGGGAATTTGCGTGCAATATTAGATATCCTATACCTATCCATACGTTCTTCAGCTAATACCGAAGTGTACGGCATATCGTCCTTTTCTGAAAGATCTTCTTCTTCAGGAATGGTTAACAGGTGGGCCCGGCTTTGGTTACCTGGCGCAAGTTCCGCCGGCGTATTGTGGTCGCTTGACCCGGGGGGTGGCTGTGGAGAGGCATCGAGTTCGTCTGTAGCATTGCGCAATGAAACAATAGATGGAAAAGGCGTCACCTGATTGTTTTGTGCTGTAGCGGCAATGGGGGACGAATCGATGCTGTGGAGTGGCCCGGGGAGCGGTGATTGCAGGTTGCTTGCATTTTGTGCAATGGTGAAGTTGATTGCGGGACTTGTTTCGATATCCGGTATAATGGGATTGATTGTGCTAGTCGGTTCTACGGCTGGCGTACAGGTGAAGGTACCTGTGCCCGCTTGTATAGATACTTCCAGGGGGTACGCATCTATAAGCGGCGGCACGTCATTAATTGCGTTTTGCTCGATATTCGTCGGAGGCGCGTGTTGAGTGATTTCTTGCGATGATGTGTGGGAAATATTATGGCCGCTAGGTCCGGCGTACGGCTCTTGAAGTGTGAGTATATTGTGCTCGATAATGGAGGCGATATCCTGTGTGACTGGGCCGCGTGTGTACCGTGGTGGTTCCACGACAGGCGCGTACGCGAAGGAACATTGTGGAGGTTTTTGAGCTTGTTGCGGTCTGGTCTGATCTCCTTGTTGTGAATGCTGGTACTCATACGTACCTAAGTATGAGGGCCCTGGACGCGACGCTGTCCGATTTGTTCGGCGCCCGGGCCATGGCAGTTTTCCGCCCTGCGGCGGTACAGTTCTGGGCAATCTGCATTCCAGTGCCTTCCTGGGCAGTTATGACACCAGGGCAATTGGTCACGTGGTCGCCTTGCGTCGTTGTTACGGGTATTAGCCCTCTCCTGATGTCGGGGCGGCGGTGTGCGGAAGAGTAATTCCTTCGGGAAATCGATGGTGTTTACCCGTGCTGTTAGTGTTTCCAGGGTGTACGAGCCGAAGATTAGGCCCGCCTCTAGCAGCTCTCTATAACGAGGCATCATCAGCCCTATCAGATCTGGGCATATTTCATCCATGCCGGTTTCTCCGAAAACCCGTTTGTAGATTGCTCTCTTACGCTGTAAGAAAGCAACGCCGCTCTCGTCTGTTTTCTGCGAGTCTCCATACAAGGTTACTATCAGGGACGTTCTTGCTCCTGCTACGCCGTAACGCTTCCGTAGTTGCGTAGTGAAGTCCTCCCAGCTCCATCGCCCGCGTGAATGAGGCTGCCACCACTTTCGTGCTTCTCCCTGCAACTGTTTCACCGCTTTCTCCGCTTTAAGTGCTGATGAACAGCCTGTCGCAGCGAAGAATTCCTCGCACGCGAGGATAAACTCTTCAGGGTCTTCCTCCGGCAGCCCTTCGAACCGATCTTCCAGTACCCTCGAATAGCACGAGGTCTGCCCTCTGTTCTCCATCTTTTCCGACGGTGGTGTGAGGCTACTGACGTCTACAGTTGCCTGTAATGCATCTACCGTGGTTTGTCGCGTGGTTCGCGTGTTAGCCGATGTATTAGCCGATACCATTTAATTAATTTGGAATTCAAATCTATCTCTATAAAACTATACCTAAACTAATTTGGGCGCCAAATACTCTTTTGAGGCGGGAAGCATTAAACCCAGAAATAAAAAAATATTATTTAAACATCAACTACAAAAAAAATCTTACAAAAATGCCTACCAATTAATTTTAAAACAAATAATATTGCATCTAGTTTGATTCTATATGGATTCTATCTGTGATTATAGCTGTGAGTGTACTTAACTAATTTTATAACTATTGTTCCTCCTTTTTGCCGTAACTATTCTAATCTCAGGGTTCGTTGTTCGGAAATCCACACTCGGATTTCTACTAGACAAAATCCAGTAAGCCCCACGTCTGGGCCGCCAATTGATACGCCCTCGTTTGCGGCGGGGTTCAAAATTAAATATAAACTTAAAATTAAGGAGGAACAAATTAAAAAGCTATCGATTATAGAAATGACACATTTATTCTATTAATACAAAAAGCGGTGTTAATTATTTCTAGTGTTAGTCTTATACTAGGTACTTAATTATCTAGTCTTAAAATTAGATTGTCTGTTTGCTTAATTCTACGGTAAAAGTCTTTATGTAATTGTTCAGAGTTTAATCACTTTGGCGGTAAAAAAACAAATAAATTGTTCAGTCACTTCCCTTTGGTTGCTGATGATGGAGTCTCCGCTTGTAACTGATCGTCCTGGATGATACACTGGCACTTAACTAATTTATTAATTAATGTTTCACTGATTATTGCACAAATCGCACAGGTCGGGTGGTTGCACAATTTCTTGTCGAAGGTTAAATTTTTTTAACAAATCCCTGTTCGGAATTTTTCGCGGTCACTTGGTTGGACTTCCTGGCGGAAGCTCACGAACGTCTCGGCTGTTCCTGGTTGGAATCCGCGAGTGTGTTTGTCAATTTCCCTGGTCGGGAAATTGTGCGGGGTCGCGAGATTCGGACCCACTCCGAAAAGCGGAGAGAGACAGCCCTGTTCGGGCTGTAAAACGGGACACTCCGATGGAGGAGCGGAGTACCACCCCCTGGCCGGGGTAAATGGTGACTCCTGGGTGGAGGAACCACGTCCTCGGTGGACGGTGAGCGGTGACTGCCCCCTGGCCGGGGCGAATGGTGACTGGTGACTGCCTTCCTGGTGAGATTTTTTTATCATCCCCCCGTTCCTCCCCTGACGTCGGATTGTAAAAGTAATTCAGTTCCTTATCCTTCCGCATCTTGATGCGGCCACGGTTCCTTGGCGCTGGTGTCGTAATTTTACCCCATAGATGTCGCTAGGAGGCTTGTTAGCTTGGCACGATGCACAATTTATACAATAGGTACAAATAATAATTTTTTACATCTTTCGTTGGCACCGGCCGCGGCGGGGGTCAAAGGAAAATGTTTATTGCCCTTCGCTCGGCTCGGCGATGGTTGGTTTATCCGGCCTCGCAATGGTTTGGGGGTTTTATTAGCCAGGCAATGTTGGGTCGCATTGTTCGTTTGCCATGGCCAAAAACATCCTGGATTTCCAATTTTTATTACGCTTCCTTGGCTTTAGCTGCTAGTTACAATTTTTATTGTTATATTATTTCTTATTTCTAAAATTATATGACGACTTCCTGCCTAACTATTTTAAGACTCCTTTGGGTTTACCGCCTTATTCACGCTAGTTAAGCCAGCTGGGAAAAGATCGCACATCTTTTTCAATTCTGTGAATTTTTGGCATTGGTATACCTATAGGTACATCAATATCTATGTTAAATTAAATGAAAGCCAATCACTTTGTAAAACACAATTTAATCAAATTTATGTTATTTAGTAGGTACCTTCACAATAGTGCTTATTCGATTTAATTTTTTTTTTAGAACAAAAAAATGTTTTTTTAAATGCGTATACAGCGTTTTGAATTTTCAGTGTCATTGCACTTTTAAAGAATATTTGACAGATAAATTGGTGTTGCCAGCCTGAAAATTTCTTAGTTCCATTTTATTTATTTTCTACTCTTATTTGACAGACTCTATAAAAAAATTATAATTATTTTTTAGAAGTAGTTCAAAAACACCCCGCAATAATGGGTAAACGTGATGAACAGCCGATCAGAAATTTAAAAAATATATACTCGCAATTGTCTATGTTTGAAATAGCGATTCTTGACAAATAAAATACGACAGGTGCTTACTTACTTACTAGATTGTCAAAAATTACACATGATAGGGCGGTCTACTTTTCACTCTTTAACCGATCTTGGACTTCTATTATTTAGTTTTATAAATTTAATTTAACGATGATTCCATGTGAAAATGTTTTTATGATTTATTTATTTTAACATTTTACGGCGCCAAGCTTTGTGAAATAGTGTCACTGTTTTTGAATGCGTTTGTGAAGAGTGCATACTCCCATGAATTTCAACAGGAAAACGATATTTCGTAAGAAAAAATGGCTGTGCAGGCAGATACTGGTGGAAAGGACGATTTAAAAACCCAATTCGTCACAAGGGAAGGTACATACAGGCTGATGACGTTATCGGAATATTCCCGTCCTAATAGAGTTGGTTATACCAACACCCAAGGGTCCTCCCAGGTCCGAGTGTCCCTGGTCACGTTGCCGCCCGGCTCCCCCAACGCTGACGCCTCCGTCAGTGACGACAGGATTTGTTTCAATTACGGCAAAGAGCTGTATGTTTATGTTTACAAAGGCGTCAAAAAGGTAAATCCCTTACAGAATATTATCTGTTTTCCTCACAGTATTTACAAATCTTACAAACTGCTTACCAAATTTTAAAAATCTTTGATTCTATATCTGTTAATTTAATTTTAAGATCAATAAGGAAATATTTGCTTGGACGGTAGTCTATTTATTGTAATGTCGCTCAGATAGTTATTGATATTGTTCTAATCTAGTAAACACGAGTGTTTATTATCAAAGTGTTATTATTTTGCATCCTAAACATTTCATTGATAACGTCATAACGAAGCCCGACCCCAAGTCGAATCAACATTATCCTATTTGGGTTGGGTTATCAATATAATCATATTGTTAACGATATAATTGTGGACTTTTTGGTACAATACTGCTTCCGACATTTATTGATTCATATTTGCACAAGGATAGGGAAAATTATCTTTGACAACCCAATGTTTTATGGTTAGGTTTTTCACTGATTATTTTTTGTGTTTTCCAGGCCGCCGATCTGAAGAATCCCGTGGATAAGAAGATATATAAAGGAACCAATCCAACGTGTCATGATTTCAACTCGGTGACACCGACACCTGACAGTGTGTCATTATTGATAGGATTTTCTACAGGACAAATACAAATATTAGATCCAATTAAGAAGGAGATTAGTAAACTGTACAACGAGGAAGTAAGTAATCATTCACTTAATTGCTTGCATTGAACCTGAGGTCAGCCCTCCCTACTCTCTATACTCCCGTCACTTGCTCATCTCACTTTATTATTGTTAACATTGGTGATATGGATGATGTTTTCTAGGTGAAATGTTTGTTCAATTGATAATTTACTATTAGGCTAACTTTACATTCATAAGTTAAATTTGTGACTTTTGTAGGTTTTTGATGAGTTACTCACAAGTGCGTTTACATATTGGTACAACTTAAGGTAACGCTGACGTAAAATTTTCAGAAGTTTGACTTACAATGTCGTTTACATTGGTAATTTTGCCATAAGTCACTTATGTTAACGATTTACAAAATAAATCTCGTGTAAAGCCCGGCCGAAACACTCGTATGTCATTTATGGCAAAATTACCAATTTAAACTAGTCCCAGAGAGAGCTCGTATGTCATTGACGATCGTCCTCCTTCTCAAACATCTTATATGAAAATGAAAATACTAGAAAGATGACGTGAAATAACACAAAACTGCGCTATATAAATACAACATTATTATCACGTAAGAGTAAGACCTCTTGTTGAGATTAGTGTATGTTACTTAATGTAATTTATAGCAACTTACAGAAGTCGTAAGAGGTGCAAGTTTTTGACAGGTTCAAATCGTGTCTGCGCGAACTTAGTCTTTTTCACAGCTTATGAAATCAGTTTGATAAGTTGAGAAGCTTTCCGTAAGAAACGGTACTTAACCCTTTTTAGACGAGTCATGTATACATGTCAACCGATCACATGCCTAAAAGACGAGGGTCATCTATACATGATGCATATATATGAGAATTTGAAATACTAGTCCATGGGTATCGCCACGGACGTACAAAATATATGGACATGCCCTTACGTGTTAAAAAACGTGTTATTTCCTCCTCCCATTGGAACCATTTTTCGGAACCGGCTGGGCGTGTCCGGACCAATGTCGTGCTCTCGTCATACATTTTACGCGCGGACGCTGTATGTCTATGAAACACATACTTAGACAATGAAGAAGACTTGGCGAATCACAAGTCTCTTTCCTCTCTTCGCCCCGCCATAGTTGGTTTTTACCCCTCATCTGTAAGTTCTCGTCTAGTTATTTGTATGTCTATGGGTATCGCAAATTCTTTAACGACATAGTCTTTAAAAGGTTACATGTGCCACTGCGAGGTTTTCATAGGATTTGTTTACTATAAAAAAAACCTGTATTTCCATTATTTTACCTAAAATCTGATTAGGATAAAACCATGTAAATAAATTACTATAAATCAAAAGAAAATTTTCTTATTCCAAAAACTGAAGAGACAGGCACTTATTTTTCAGGTGGTAAAAACTTTTCTGAAAAAGGGTATCCTTTTTAATTAGCGGTCCAATGCAATTTTACGTCATCGAGTACACGAATGAAACTAATGAATAACTATAGTCCAGATCATTCCATTTAAGAATTTCTTGGTCTGCCGACCAGCAGCCTGGGAGTTTTTTGTGTACGATTTTTTAAAGTTTAAAACTTTTTTTTAATTTAAAAAAAAATATTTTCAATGTCTTTATTATTATTTTTGTTTCAATATGGTTTTAAAAACGTAAAATGCCAGATTTTAAATAAAATAAGTGAAAATGATAAAAAAATTAATTTTGAGTGTTCCGAGTGTACCCATCAGACTGGAAAGCCCTTTGACGCGAAACAACTTACTGTAAACTGGGCGCGGAGCCCTTCGCCGCCATCGCGTGCTCATATTATTATACAAATTATTAATAATAATAGTCTTTTTAAGATTACCTAATAGTCCATAGTGGTTGGAGGTTCGAACAACCACCGCACCGTCGCCGTAAGAGCTGCGTTCGTCTGGAAAACGACGGAAATTTCCAAACCCCGTCCATATCAAATCAGCTTCGCTTGCCCTGCTGTATCGATTACATCGAATACAAGATCAATTGAAATAGAAGTAGTCCACTGCCCAAGCATTTTTTGTGAAATATTCATACCATAATCACTGGTCCCGTACGGGACCGTTGGGAATTGAACGACACAAGAGCGTAAGAGGTGTCAGTTTTTGAAAGTCATTTATCAGTTATCCGCAGTCCCGTACGGCAGTGGTCCCCAACCCCCAGGCCGTGGACCTAATGGTACTGGGCCTAGCAAGGGCCTGCTTAAAAATCAAAATTACCTAAAAAAAATCAAACATACACAATTAAAAATTAAATAATAGAGAAGTCCAGTCCAATTTTTTTATTTTTTTTTATGAATAATGACCTTCTAACTTAAATAACTGCATTTTTTTTTTGAGTTAGTTTTAATAGTTAAAATAATTGTCAAAGTTTCAATTTTTCAAGGTCCCTCAAAAACCCGCCAAATTTAAGATGTATTTTGTGACGTCATCAACAGTTCCATTTCATGTTTTTTATGTTGGTCTCCTTGAATCTCACATAGATTTGCGCAGGCGCCGCCGGCCATCTTACCGCGTTGATTGGTCTATTTATGGTGTAGGGGCAATGGCAATATGGCGACGGCGAGATCAGAAGCTTCGCAAAAATGACATGATGAATTTCACTTGCAGTTTTATGTGTATTTATATTATTCATAAAAAAAAAATAAAAAAATTGGACTGGACTTCTCTATTCACTGTGATATTAGTGTAATTCATCATAAGTACCAATGCTGCGTTACTTTTTTTTTCAGTTTTAGTCCTTTAAATAGTGTTTTATTGGTGTATTTCCGTTGTACGATAGGTTTAAGGTTACGTCTGAAATTTTTTTTTAATGACTTTTCCGCGTGAATTTAATAAAACTTCCATAAAAGTAATATTATTTAATAATGTTAAAGACTAATGCATGTGTAAATAAATACAAAATACAGAAATCAACACATTAAATTGCGTAACACCGAATTCAAGATGTCATATTTTTATAGTTATTTTTTCGGAATCATTAAAATATTTTTTTATCATTTTTAATTGTATGAACGATATAAAAAGTGAAGTGACAGTTTTATTCCAAATTCATAAAGTAAGAGGACTGAATCTTTAAAAATTTTAATTTTCCTAAATTTTTCGACCATTTAAATAGATTATGTTTACAGTCAGCTGTTTTTTTTAATTTTTTCATTTTGAAACTTAAAATACTGCAATTTTCAAACGCGATCGTATATGTCAGATACAAAAATCTAAAAGGCAATTCTATTTAGTTTCTATAAAGGTATATGCTTTTACGACATCTTCAAAAATAAGAAATATATAGAACATTCGTTTGTGTCATACCTAAATTTCCATACTAATGACGTACAGCATAAATAAACCTGTCATTACAGTGATTACCATCGTGACGTCACCACACAGCATACCAACCTGACGCTGTGTTTTAACGAGAATATTAAAAATGTACTTTTTAATATTTTTTTAAAAACTGTACGTTTAATATTATTGAATAAAAGTTATATATTCAGAATCAGCGTTTATTGGTCTATATGAGCATATTTTTTTAAAGCCATAATATTTTTCACTGGAGTTCCTTATTATCAATTAAAAAATACAGTGGAAAAAACGATCCCTTAACGAGGGACTTTTCGCATAACGAGCGACATTTCGCGTAAAGCAAGGAGAAGTCCCATCTTCACGTCACTCGCTTGTGAGCCGGGACTTCCGCGCCAGTTTATCAGTCTCTGGTTAGCACTCATTCCGCTAGCACATTACATTATAGCATGTGCTCATACATTTTTCCAAATTTTTTGGTTTTTGAAATTTGTATTTTTTTTTCATTATTTGTAAAATTTCGGAACATGAAAAAGGTTTTCTCCACAGTGAGTCAACATGTGGATTTTAAATTGTCACTTCCGAGAACACGAATAATCGCAGTCGGAACATGATAAAGTTTTTTCTCCACTGTGAGACGGCTTGTGGACTATTAAATGTTCCTTTTGAGAACATGAATTGTTGCAGCCGGAGCATGAAAATGGTTTTTCTCCACTTGAGTAAACTTGTGGGTTTTCAAAGTCTCCTTTCTAGCACATATTTTTTTTTTTTTTACCTTAACTCCACACAGGAGGCTGAGTCATCTGAGATGCTGTGTGGAGGGTCTTTTTGACGAGAGGAAGGAATGAATATTGGTCTTGAAGAGACCCATGTTGTAGGAAGGAGGAAACACAGAGGCTGGCAAATCATTCCACAGCCGAGCTGTTGAACACAAAAACGAGTCGAAGAAGCGACCCGTTCTCATGTGACAAATGTCAACCGTGTACAAATGTTGGGCATGCATTT
Organism: Limnephilus lunatus; assembly: GCA_917563855.2. Classification (NCBI taxonomy): domain Eukaryota; kingdom Metazoa; phylum Arthropoda; class Insecta; order Trichoptera; family Limnephilidae; genus Limnephilus; species Limnephilus lunatus. The sequence continues at coordinate 10,903,947 of OU830602.1, read as the reverse complement.
GGCTTGTTTCCCAACTATGCACCGGTGCCGAAGGGATCAATGACGCTAGTTCCTCGGAGTATCTTCCATTGTAATACCGGTAGAACAAGGATAGCATTCCCACCCGACACCTGTGCTCTAAAGATTGCAATCCGTCTGTTAAGATGGGAGAATCTATCAAACGGACTGCCCGTTTCTGCAGAGTTGAGGGTATTTAATTGCAATCGGAACATACAAAAGGTTTTTCCCAACTGTGAGACAGCTTGTGGACTTTAAAATGTTCCTTTCGAGAACACAAATATTTGCAGTGTCAGAGAAAAATCATCTGTTTGATCCGTGTGTAACTATTCTTTAAGCTTGTGGAGTCTTGATGCGTAAACACCCTCCCCCCCCGGGCCGTGGTTAAATTATCAAACGTTGACCGGTCCGCGGTGATGAAAAGGTTCCTTTAAACGCTTGTGCGCCGCGTGCAATAAAAGTAGTACACTGTACAAGCATTTTTATGAAATATTCACACCATAATCACCAATGCGTAAAAAAGAAGTTAACGTTTTTTACAGGCCTTTACAAAAACAACTCTTCTCAAGAATTTTTAAATCCCTCCCAAAAAGAGACAGGGATTCCGATTTCGAACTTTGCAAGTGCTAGGGATCACCTTAGTAATGAAAGCGCATGGAGAATTTTTTCCCTCAAGCCAATTTCTATTCTAACACTTTATTTGGGCCCTTTCGTCTTTATGAACAAATTTGCATAAATTATGTCAACTACAACTCGTTGGCAGGAAGCCAACTTACTGCAAATAAAACTACAGGTGTGTCAGTCGCTGTGGGCTCTTAAGTAAAACATCCGAACAACTTATGTTCGCATTAATTAACATAAGTTGTATGTATAAATGTAAACGCTCCTGTGAGTAACTTATCAAAAACTTATGTAAGTCATAAATTTTACTTACAAGTGTAAATTTGAACTAACCTAACAAGAAAGGATTTTAAATTCTCAAATAAATTAACAAACACTTTGGTTGTACAGGGTTCTAACTTCACTTTACCTTATTCTAATTTTGAGGTTGAATCTTGTATAAAGTATTTTAATTTAACGTATTTTATAAGTCAGGTACGCCTCATAAGTCATACATATATATGGAAATGTTATTTTATCGTGAAAGCAAGCTATTAGAAAATATTATAGGAAAATATTTAAACAATGTAAATTTACCATTTTAGAACATACCTAAAAGTGCAGATAGAACTGTGTGCAACCAGCTAGGCATAATAATTCATTGCGTAACGTTCTAACTACATTTCCCCTAAAGCCATTCCAAGATTAGGCCACGTCCTATTTAAATATTTTCCTTTAACTAAAATACTTACACAAGATTGAACTTCAAAATCAGAAATTGTTAAATAGATTATGAGAATTCGTCTTTGCAAACTTTGACATGGTAAAGGCATGGCGAAGGTAAGGCAAATTAGGCGAAGTTAGAATCCTATCCAACCAAAGTGGCAAACTTCATTGTGCCTCGAACAATGATCAATTATTAGATACAAACAAAATGGCGATTGAAAAAGGATTGAGTGATGTTAGAACCTTGTAAAATAAGTGGAAGCTTTAAAAACTTGGTGTTGGAGCTTCGTCATACAAATATTAACGAAAATACAACTTAGACGGCTTTGAAAATTATTTTGGTTATAGAAATGGTTTTGCATTCAGAGGTCATTTTAAAAAAAAAAGTCAGTTATAACCTTGTCCAAATAAGGTGACTTAATATTGTTTACACAATAAACCTAATTTGTATCTGCTAAGCTACAACGAGTAGCTAAAGTAGTAAAAGTTGCCAGAAAGAACTTAGTGAAACACTATTATGTAAATTATTTTCTTTGCTAATATTATTAGGACTGAATATTGTTTCTTTTTAGCAGCGTGATAAACCTGAATTTCAAAATAGCAATATCAAACATTAGTAATTTTTCCACATATTAATTTGATTACATATACTTACACTATTTTGGTAATAACCCTAATTGCCTCACCTGCCACCTATTAGCCAATGATTTATATGTTATTTGGTCGTATTGAAAGATGACATGAATTTTTCAGAGGCTGATAGACAAGAGCAGAGTAACATGCATCCGCTGGGTGCCGGGTTCGTGTAATCTGTTTGTGGCGGCGCACGCCTCGGGGCAGCTGTACGTTTACAACGAGGAGCTGGCCTGCGGGCCCGCAGCGCCACACTACCAGCCCTTCAAGCAGGGCGAGGGTTACGCCATACACACCTGCAAGACCAAGTCCACCAGGAATCCGCTGTACCGGTGGGTGGTTGGCTCCGACGGCTGCTGCATCAACGAATTTGCCTTCTCTCCATGCGGTGCGCACCTAGCCGTTGCCTCCCAGGATGGTTTTCTTCGAGTGTTTCACTACGATACTATGGAACTAATTGGTCATGCCAGATCATATTTTGGTGGTTTTTTGTGCGTGTGCTGGTCACCTGACGGACGGTACGTGGTGGTGGGCGGGGAAGACGATCTAGTTACTATTTGGTCCTTCAGTGAAAGCAAAGTGGTGGCACGAGGACAAGGTCACCGCTCCTGGGTGTCGGTGGTGGCGTTTGATCCTTATACGTCATGCATCTTTGAATCCGACGAGGCGGCCGGCTCTGACGATGAAGTGCGTCCCCTGAAGACGGACCGGCCGGGGGTCTGCTATCGCTTAGGAAGTGTGTCGCAAGATACGCAACTCTGCCTTTGGGATATTACTGAAGACATTTTGAGGCCCCCGAAGAGCAGAGTTTCAGCTCACATTTCTTCCAATACCCACCCGTCTTCGCCTAACGGTGCTTTAGGAAAACCCCCCGTAAAGTGTTTAAAAAATAATAAAATAGGACTTAAACTCTGGGAAACGGGCACGAACGCTCCCGCAGCCGGCAAAGTCAGCACAGAGAATCCCGGAACTAATGGCCATGACATCAAGGTTATGAATAAGGCTAGCAAATCCAACAGTGTGACTACGGTCAATATCACGGTGGGAGGGAGGAGCCCCCCGCCGAGCGAGGCCGGAACGCTCAGCTCCGTCACCCAGCGGCTGGCGGGATTCTCCTTTGGAGAGCGTAAAGACAATTCCCATCGTCGTAATTTTAGTCTCACTTCGAAAAGTGGTAATTCTACGACAGATAGCAAAAATAATTCCATATCTAATTCGGTGGCCTTGCGGATGAAGTTGGGTAGCGGCAGCGACCCCATGCGGCTGATAGGGACGGCGGCCTGCCCACGCCTGGAAGAGTGCCCCCTGTTGGAGCCGCTGGTATGCAAGAAGGTGGCGCACGAGCGGCTCACGGCGCTGCTGTTCCGCCAGGACTGCCTGCTGACGGCGTGCCAGGACGGGGGCGTGTACACGTGGGCCCGCCCCGGCCTGCCGCCGCCCCCGCCAGACGCCCCCGACACCTCGCACCTCTTTGAGAGAGATAGACATTTTGAAAGGATCGACTTGGTTGACTGACCCGTCACTGAAATCTAAATTATTGTTTTGTTTTTTAATTGTTGAATATTTGAGTTAAATACTATATAATTTTTATCGATGCGTTCTTTATGTAAAATATTTAACGAGACAGCCAGATATAATAAAGATTGTTTTATAGATTTAATAGTTTTGTCGTGGGTTAAATTGGCAGTGGACAGAACTGTGTATAATATCAGACTGTGTTACTTCCCAACGTGTTTGGGATCTGTTTACTATTATATTAATTAATGCATAATATCCGAGCCCGCGGCCTAGTCTGTTGGCTCATCAGTCTTAATGCTGTACAATTGTTTGAGATTTTATACTATGGTCTAAAATAGTAATAAAAACTTGCTCATCAAATGATTTCAATGACTTATTGTATATCCTGAAACATCAACTAAATAAGTAACACACATGTTTTCCATACATAAATTTATTTACAATTACCTGGTTACACTAACAGATAATTTAGGTAAGATTTTCACAAGTATTTTGTGCCCTCCTGACTTAATAAATCCAAGAGCGCACAATCAATTCTTAAAATAATGGGGCGTAATTCTTGCTATATTCACAGAGTAATTACAAACTTTTGTAAGAAAACTTGTAACTAATTCACGATAAATATATAATATATGGTTGTTAATGAAATAATCATTCCAATCAAAATATAAAATATTAGAATGTGGAAAAGTCTGCTGGCTAACTCTTTACTTGTTATGTATGTATGTACGCTGTTTCCTAGTGACCTGTCAATGTTGGCAGCAAGCACTCGCCACTCAAACAACAGCATGTACAAAATTGCCTTTCTAAGCTCGGAAGTCCAATCGAATGGATTCCGAAGCCCAATCGTAACATCGGAAATAAAAACAGTATAAAGATTACACGTGCTATATAACGTTAAATGTGATAAAATAATTTGAAAAAAAAAAATTAAAAAAAAAAAACAGCGTTTACAAACATCACACAGTCATAAATAATTCAAAGGAAAGATTCTCACGAGATTGGTTAAAAGTGCCCGTCGCGATGGTTGTTGCGACAACAAACGGAATATTTTTACTGCAATAATTTAATTCTAAGCGCTAAATAAATAGAGGAGAAAAGAATGACATAGTATTTGGGCGTAAATGCATTCGGGGCGGCGGAGGGTGCGCTGGTGATTTGGTGTTTGTTTCACTCGCAGACCTGCGTCACCAGCTTCTCCATGTCCTGGTCCATGTCCTGCGGGGGCGGGGCGCTGGGTGGGGGCGAGGGTGCAGCGGTGAAGGGCGTCTCCAGCTCCTCGAGCCCTGCCGGCACGGGCAGCTTGGCCAGTTCCTCGCGCAGGTTACTGTAGTGGCGCTGTGTACACAATTATAATTCATTACCATCGTTATTCTCCCAATACCAACATGTCAATTTTAAAGTTTGATAGTAAGATTGCGTACCTTCAATGAAATAGCATTTAGGCATATATTTCTCTGTGTTCTCTTATCACCAGATTGCATCTCGAGTTCGGCAATCCATCCTTCAATCACTGAACATATTTCGTCCCTCTTTAGCCAAAAGTGTGTTTGAATGACCTGTCGATATAAAAATCAAATAATTATTAGGTTTGGTTAAATACAATAATTATTTTGTATAATAATAATTATTATGTTACACTAGAATGAATGACTAACTCTGGATAACAAGACTTGATCCAATATACACGATAAGTAATTTTTTTTTTGGGAGGCCCTGAGGAACAAAATACTCCCGCAGAGCCTGTCATCTTTGGGGAGGTTTTTTTAAGAGAATGAACAGGGTATGAGGGGTGCGTAGGAATCTGAGGGTCAATGTTAGGAGTGACAAACGTATGAATCCATCCCTTCCACTGCTGTGCAAGGCGATGGGTTGAGAAAGTCCAGCTGGATAAGTCTAAAGGTCTCCCTCAACTAGACTCTCCCAATCTGGCCCGCCACGCAGTAGATGGGCAAAAGCATCCGCCGCCAAGACCTAGACAAAGCTCACCCCACGAACCCGGGCACCCCTGCTAAATCACCAAACTTAGTTAACCACTTGGAGTGACCTACAGCAGGAGTGTTTGTATTTAGAATAGAATGCAATGTTGACCTGTTGGAAGCACTTGGTGGGATTCCTGAGCTGCTCCAGCATGGCCCACCGCACGCAGGCCTGGTATATGTTGGAGTTGTACTCCAGGCTGTGGTGGGTGCCCCCCGGGGTGCCCCGGCTGCGCTCAAAGCCCGGCTCATTGAAGTACGGCTCCGGCACCAGGATCAGACTCTGGATAGAGACCAACACCTGGAATGGAAACAACGTGTTCAATACATTATATGAAGGTATGAAAACACTCAGTGACAATATTACTATTGTAACTCCAAAATCAGCTTTTTTGAATTACACACTAAAAGCATAACTCTATTACCTGATCTATGACTGCTGACTGCTACAAACAGAAAAGTCTTAGACATTGGAATCATCAAGTTATTTGAATATGTTTTTTGGGGGTATCTCAAAAAACGGTATTATTTAATTCTATTATAAGTGTTTTCATTTTTTTAATATTTACAGTGAAACCCTCTTAAGAAGTTCTCTCTTAAGACGTTTCGTGGCTTAAGAGTGAATAACCAGCACATGACAACTTCGATTCCGACACTAGCGCTAACACATCAGGGCTCGCGAGCGGGCGTTTTCAGAACTAAATTTCGTTCCGCGGCAATCCGAGTTTTGAGGGTTTTGTTCACTCGAGCTAGGGCTACCCGCTACTATTACTACTTTATATTACTATTCTCGCTTCCAGAATTTTAATTAGTAGTAGTTATTTGTAATTTGTATATCGAAGTGCATAAACATAAATAGATACAAGTGAAATGCGTAAACACAGTAGGTATTAAGTAGATACCTACATGAATAAACAATTTGTTATATTCTTTTTAATATTTTGGTTTTTTGTTTTTCAATTGTATTTTACGGCCATTAGAGTGGAAGATACTCTCAGTATCGCCCTGGTGTAAGACCACCATTAAGAATTGAAACGTTGCTTGAAATGGCTTTAGCCGTGTTTAGTGGTCAGATCTGAATAGCCAGGTACTTCCCCACCTTCCTCTTCCCTATATCCTTCCCCTCCCCACTACCTTCAGTCTTACAACATACTCCAAATTGGGGATGCAATAGTCACACTGGCTCCAGACTTGTGCGGTATTCATGAAAAAAAACGAGTAATATTCAGTTGGATTGTAAAAAATGTCGCATTTTGAAATATTTATTCGTGTGCATAATTAATAATAAGCACTTCAACAAACAGAATTAAAGCGCACAAACCCTTTCTTTCTTTGAGTGGCCTTGCAATGCATGCCGGGTACCCGCTGTATATAATGTTATATAGTGCAGGCGCTTGCATTATAATTCCCGGGACTTGTGATGGAACCATAACAGTTTAGTTGACCGCGAGGTTACAGTGCCCATGAAACGCATGCCGGGTACCCGCTGTATATAATTTATTTATTTATTTACGGACAAATAGTCCATTAACAATATAACAATAACACGAAAAACAAGCGTGCGTAAAGGCCCGACCCGCCGAGCAATCGATCACCGTTCGCATTGATTACCGTTCGCATGTCATTTTTCGTAACTATCACCACTTTTCGTAACCCATTCACCAGTTTACCCCCAAGTGTCGAGCTTGCGTAAAAAAGATTTACCCCAAAAAATATTTTGGAGCAGTTGGGACTCTTGTGCGGTATTCACACAAGAATAATTTAAAATAAAAAAATATTCGAAATTATAAAAATTTTTGCATAAAAATATTCAATGAACATGAAAAATTGCATTCGGGCAACCCTGTAGATTTAACAAACATGAATCAAGGAATTCGTGTTTATTTCAAATTTTGTTTTCAAATTTCATTTCCAAATATTATTATTCAAAGCGTCGCGAAGACGTGCTCTCCTGGCCGCGTTTGGGCCCGTAATGAAATCTGAAATTTGTGTTTACGGGCTGCGATAAAAATGGTAAAATGCGATGTTCAAAATTATTTAAAATTAAATACTTCCTGAAATTATTTTACGATCAAATTATTTATGATTTGTCAATAACGTCTTAGCAAAATAAGTATGTAAAAAAATCCGAAATATATTTGTTTGTAAGTGCACAAATAAATGCACAAACCGACCAATTTTCGTCAAGAAACACATGTCCGTATATATTTTTTAATAATTTTATTTAAACTAAAATTAAAATTCTGAAACATACGTTTACCAGATAATGTATTGATTTATTTTAATGCATGATTATATGATTTGAAATGGGTGTTGTATAAGAAATGTACTTTTTTGAAAATTGAACAAATCTGCGAACGACCTATGGTATAACCTTATTATTCTAAAAATAATTTTTTTTTCTCAAAATCTAAAACTTAAGTTTACTAGATAAAAGAACAATCTTTTGAAATCCATTTATAGTTTTTTGTGGAAAAGAGTCAATACGTCTAACCACTGATTTAAAAATGACATATTTCTGGTTTCTCTGGTTATACACTCTTAAGAAGTTTGGTTTTTTCGGTCCCTCGGCTCAACATTGGCCCAATTTTTCCCTCATATAAGGTTTTCCCGCTTAAGAAGTTTGTTTTTTTCGGTCCCTTGTAAAACTTCTTAAGAGGGTTTCGCTGTATATACATATTAAATTTATTCGAATTTTCTCAAATGTGCTTTAAACTTTGTAAAATTTTTTAAGAAAATATTTAATTACAGAAAAATAATGAACAAACAATTTACATATTATAACAAGAACCCTAAAAATGACATCTTACCTGAGCGATAGTGTACTACGAACTGAACAATGTTACATTGATGAATGTCGGCAGACGGCGAACATCCGGAGTGGGTAAATTCTACTAAATTAACATACCACATGCTCGCCCTTCTTTTAAAATTCGTTTACTGAAGCACATTTAGCATTGAATTCAGATTGAAATTTGTCCCAATTAAATAGAATGGTGTCCCAGATAACCGAAGTATATTAGTATTTCTCTATCAGTATCTCTATCTATAGTATTTCTCTATTTATTCCTTGGGTTTTGGCTCAAATAACTGGCTGTCTCGATAAACCGGTGAACCAATTAAGTGGAATAACTGTTTACTGTAACTGAAATCCAAAACTCAAGCAAAGTAATCATCGCGGAGATTTGAATGGTATCTGTTGTACCTGCAAGAAGCTGGAGGTCTGCGCATTCCACTGCTCCTCGGGCCGGCCGTGCCAAGTGTTGAGCACTGACAGACACACCTTGCCGTCCAGGTACAGGTTGGGGTTGAAGCGCACAGAGTGGCGCCCCGTGGTCTCCAGGTTGATGAGCATTGGCGTGTTGGGGTAGTCCACTGGGAAGTATACGTCCAGCTCGAAGCAGCCGTTGGCGTATGGCGTATCCGAGGGGCCGGTGATGAGGACCTGGAAACAAATAGTATTGTCAAATCTGCAAGACAGCATCAAACACGCAAATACGAGGGTCAATCAAAAAGTAATGTCTCCTATTTTTCTGTACTTAAATAAAGTCAGTTAAGTGAAAATTATGAATTCGGTGCCTCAAAACTTCTACAAACTGCTGCAGTTGTAACTCTTTGTGTTAACAGGTGGCAGCACTGCAGCCACTTGCAAAATGGCCGACATCGATGTTCGTATAAGACAGCGTTCTGTGATTGATTCTTGACTGTAGAAGGTGAAACGCCTATTCGCGTTCAAGAAAGACTGAAAAATTTGTACGATGATGCGACAGTGGACATCAGCACTGCTAGACGATGGGTTTGTCGCTGTAACGAAGCTGAAGGACAAACACCGCTATTGATTGCAGTTACTGCACGCAACATTGAGCGAGTTGATGACATCATTTGTGGTGACTACAGAAGTCGCATTCTCTACCTCTCTAGTCGTGTTCTGGATGTGACCGTGCTTTTTACAACACTGTTATACACGCCCTAAAAGATGAACCAAAGCTGTGGAAATGGACAGAGATTATACTGAAAAGTAACAAATTAATGGTCAATAGTGTGGTTTTCAACCCACGTAATCGCATTTTTTATTTCTTGACAATTAAAGGAGAAAAAAAAATAGGAGGCATTATTTTTTGACTGACCCCAGTAGTTAGATTGGCGATATCACCTTTTGGAAACACAAGAGAGGGCTAAATAATTTAAGTTACCTTCATGACATCCAGCCTATCCTGATCCGTCCTGACGAAGACGGAGCTGCTGTAGGAGAGGGGCAGGGAGGTGGAGAGGGTGACGGCCTCCTGTGCGAGGCGCTTCATGCGCGCCGGGTGGGACCGCTCTCCCGCCGCACGCACCGTACCCTCAAAGTGGTACGCCACTGTGAACTTGTAGCCATTGTCGGGGCATTCCGATATCATCTCAAATGTTTCTACAATTCAAAAACAATATAGTTTTATTAGTACATTTTATTTATTTATTCTGCTCATCACACTAATGACAGATATATTCAATGATTTCAGGCCTTTGAATGTTGAATTGTTAAAATTCTGTGAAACAACTGACCCTTAACCACTCAGGTATTTTGCAATTATGTAAGTTTTTTTTGTTTCAAACGAACTTTATCACTTCTTTATCATTTCATACAAGAATATTTAATAAAAAATTAACAATGTCTAACGGCGCGTAGACGATTTGGTGGGTGAAAACTGTTTCTACAAAATACATATTTTTTATGTACATACTTCTATGGACAACTTTGAATAGAAATGTTAAGCTTGATTTAGGGTTGTCACTAGAACAATAACAGAGTTATAATGATTTCTGTGGGAACACACGCTCATTGTACTTGACTGTTATTGTTATATTGTCGTGTAAACACGCTTCGGGTCAGAGTGATTAAGAGGAATGACTGCACGGCCTTTTCATACAAAACTTCATTTTGGATTTGAGGCCAAAATATCCAACCAAATTAAATAATAATTTTCTTAATCAAAAATTATAGCGAATATCTACTACGGATATGTGCTACTTTATTTATTTGTGTTTTAAATTAAAAAATACAGGTCATTAAAGAAATCAATTTTTCATGATTTTAGAATATATTATTATTTTATAATATTGGTGACTGGACAACTCAGAATGAAATCAACTCAGAACCTCCAGTGATGAAAAAAAAAGATTACGTTAGGTTAGGGTTATGGGCTTTAAAATTATTTTTTCATAGCTTTTAACGACTTTTCAAAGAGGTGTTGGGTTGACTTGATTCTGAGTTGGCATGGAATGATGTTATGTATTTCCGATTATGTTATTTGCTACTTGTACAGGGTGTTAAGGGACGCACTTGACTTACTTTAACCAGTGATTCCTGACATTATTTGGAGTAAAAAATGTAAATAAAATTTTGGTCTCCGGTGACATTTTTGATGGTTTTTTTTTTTTTCTACAAAAACGTAAAAAAATGGTAGGTGCTGGACAGTTGGAGGCGGGGTAAGGGGTGGGTTGGCTACTCGGCCAGAGTGGCCAGTGACGACATTTGGAATAATTTTTTTTTTGTTTGATTTTGAAAAAAAAAAAAAGTTACCAAAAAATGTCACCGGAGACCAAAATTTCATTTACATTTTTTACTCCAAATAATGTCAGGAATCACTGGTTAAAGTAAGTCAAGTACGTCCCTTAACACCCTGTATGCATATACGTTATGTAATAAAAAAACTATGAAACAGAAAGCAGTCAAACTCTGGAATGGAGAGCTTTGACGTAAAAGTAAAACAAGATGGCGTATTGCATGTTGAAATATGTGCAATTATAATTGTATTGACAAAGGGGAAGGTGGAATTGAACTCACCAAACTGTAGTCGCTTCATAACTTCGAGGTAGCGGGCTTCTCTGGTGGCTGCCGAGGGTGCGCGGGGGATGGAAGGCACTAGGGCTGTGCCCTCTTCACTCAGTCCTAGGCGGGCCTGCACCAGAGCGGAGGTTTCCTGAAGAATTCAATCACCATTCATTCCGTACATACCGTAATATTATACTTGACCTGTTATCAAATACCTGAATAGCCAAGTTACTTATCACCCTTCCTTTTCTCAAAACTATTAGTATAGAATAAATAAGAACACAAGAAATGCCTTGTGGGCATGTTTCTTGATCCAAATAATTGCCTAATGGAGGCTTAAATCCAATACAAAATTGTGTTTATGATATTCAAAAGGGATGGAGATCTACAATCTCAGGCGAGATGGAGTGCTGATAGAGCTGTTGGGCTAAATGAAACATTTGTTTCTATTCAAATTTGCATGAAAGACATTTCTAGTTTTCTTAATTATTCTGTGAGCTGGAGGATGGGGAGAAATTATTACCTGAATATCGGGAATGAGCATTGCTAAACCTTCGTCATCTTCTCCCCCATCAGTAGTGGTGGCAGTACCGAACCTGTGACTGTAGCTGGATTTTCCGTAAATTGTCTTCTTATTCATCCTAAACATAAGACAAACGAATAAGTCACCATTGAATCACTAAAGATCTGCAAAGAATGCAAGGCTGATGTAATTAGTAATTAAGAAAGGGACCCTCAGATGGTTAAGGCATGTAGAGCCAATGAACGAAAAAAGGAGTGTAAGGAGAATATATGACGCAAATGTGTATGGTAAATGAAGTCGGAGACGCCCGAAGAAGAGATGGTGCGATCAAATGAGACCGTTTCTTTTTCTGAATTTTTGTTTTCAGATTTTCAATTGAGTTTCGCTAATATTGTTTTCATTTAATTAAGTATTACAATTTGAGGTTTTAATCATTAACCTGGCTAAAGCCAGGCGTATTTGGGAAAAACCGCGCGAAATTAGCTTTTTCCCACTCCGGAAACAAATCGAAAAAAAATATATTTATACGAAAATGAACTGAATTATATATTTCTACACAAACCTGAATAGACACCCTACGTGAAAAAAAACAATCCAAGGGTGTTTTCGAAGAAGTTATGACATTGGTATTTCTTTGAAAATGTAAAATATTTACATTTTCAAAGTTTACACACCCAAAATGACAGTTGAAGTAACGCCGAGGTCGCCAAGTCAACCAAAGATAATTTTTGTAATTTATTCCGAGAGGCTAGGCGCTATGCGGCTTTTTGTTACGTCAAGAACGAGAATGGCCCAAACCATTCAGACCTTGTTCTTCATACAATTTCTTTAAGCAAAATAGGTCAAAATCGCATCCAAAAAAGTTTTTTTTTATGCGATTTATTCCTACCGCGGCCACGTATGGCCTATCGGCGAGAGCGAGGTTAAGTTAAAAATAAAAATATTTATCCTAAACTTGCAGAAAAGTCACTAGATATATAAAAGATGCATATTAAAAATTAAAATGGAAAAAAAATTATCCAAGACAACTACCTGGATAGGGTTTAGTTCGGGTTTGAATGAAATAACAGCTAGTAAAAATATGTATACATAAAAAGATAATGTTGGTAGTTCTTGGTCGAAGTATGATACAGTTAAATATGAGCGAATCGGATAGGGACACATTAGCTCAGTTGGTAGAGTTGCGCCCCGGTAGCATATTTCCAAAATCTATAGTATATTCACCTTATTCTTATAATCCAAAATAACAACGTAAACTCGCTTATTGTAGAAGAATCCGTGTGCATAGTATAAATTAGTGAATATTTTCAACCAATACTAATGAATGTATATCCGCAAACTGTAAACTTCACCCGCCATAACACAGGGTAATCCCTAGCATGGAGGGTGAAATATCATTAAAAAAACTATATGTACTTTTGATAATTCATGTATTAAATAAATAAATAAATAGTGCTTCAGTCGGGGTAGCGACAATTTACATTTTCAATATCAAGAAATATCACATTGGAAAGATTATTTTATCTAGATTCTAGAAAAAAAATTGTTTCTGCTAGCGTCCGGGTTGGCGCGCTAAATTCCCGATTATTCCCATATATTGTAAATATACCCCTCCATATTGGTTATTTTTTATCACTTTACAAAACAAAAATTGTTCTAAAATCTAGATAAAATAATCTTTCCAATGTTTATATTAGAAATTAATAATTTTATTTCTAAATATTTAAATTTTGATACTGAAAATGTAAATTGTCGCTACCTCGACTGAACTGGTATAGGTTTTGGAAATACGCGCCCCGGTAAGGCGAAGGTCCTGGGTTCCTAGATGTGACCTTTTCTGACTTTTGATGAATATAGTTGATGATGTTTAGTGTCTCACTTGAGTTTGGTGGCGTAGGTGTCGACGGTGCGGCTCATCTGGTGCAGCAGAGGCGGGATGGCCTGCAGGGCGGGGGCGGGCGGCTCGGGTCCCGCCAGCACCCCCGAGGACATGACGGCGCGCACCACTCGCATCACCGACAGGTACAACGGGATGTGACGGGACATGTCCAGCACTGCGCACATGTTACACATATTAAAAATCATCATAAGCCAAATTGAAAACAAGATCAACATCTCAGGAAAATAAAATCAGAAGAGCTATTCTACATCTTTTGTGGGAACGAGATAATTTTCGGCCGAGATCTGTTATCAGATTTGTGTGATTTTATATGGCTGTTATTTGCTTTTTCTATGGGCCAATGTCAGAATTTCAGTTGTGAGCTGTCTCGTATTTTAGTTTAGGTTGGTTTAAACACGAATTCATGCAAATATGCATGATTATTTATTCATTTAACAGCATAAGAAAATCAAAAAAATCTGACAAGAGATCTCGCCCGATAACGTCTCGATCGGGATAGATATCGGGCGAAATCTCTTGTCAGATTTGTGTGATTTTCTAATGCTGTTAAACGAATAAATAACCATACTTGCATGAATTTGTGTTTGGGGGCATCCATTAATTACGTGAGCACAAACGTGTTTAAAACAACCTAAATTAAAATGCGTGACAGCTCACAGCTGAAATTCTGACATTGGCCCATAGAAAAAGCAAATAACAGCCATATAAAATCACACAAATCTGACAGCAGATCTCAGCCGAGAACTATCCGTTCCCACAAAAGATATAGAATAGCTCATCAGGAATGGAGTATGATTTTTGTGCTGAAAATAAGAGGTGTTTTAAACTCTCATTGCATTTGATGACTATTATGCTTGTCACATGTTGATCAAAAGCTTAAACGTTTAACCCCTCAGGCCTCCACGATATTTTGTCAGAGGGTCAAAATATTTCCGTTTTACAATACAATCCAAATAAATGCAATATTTCTGAACGTATCCGAAAATTAAAAACTGTTTTTGGAAGGTGATAAATTACGCTTTCAAATTTTGTAAATTGAAAAAAAAATATAATTAATGAAATATAAAAATTTTGTATGTAAACATAAAAAAGTTAAAAAGGCTCACCTTACGTTTTTTGTAACAAAAACTACTGATACCGAAAAAATAAAACAGACATTTTATTAGACAAATACATTACAAATGTTATTGTCACTCCATTTAAAAATAATGAGTTAAAGATTCCCGAAATTTCATAAATTTATTTCAATTGTTTCATAAAAGGTATACATTTTAGTTCTTTGGTTAACTTTTGTATTTGAATATAAAGCGTGGTGTTTTCTCTTTCTAACATCGTTTATATCACATTTCTTACTATCATAGTAAGGGAGACACAACGTTTTCTATGAGACCCATATGAGTTAATCCGAAAACCGAACAATATGGTCATCAAATGTGATGCGGAATTTGAAACACCACAATCTGAATCAGGTTGATCTCCTCTATTTACGTATGATGATCTTACATGAAGTGTATTTATTTATATTCTCTGTGGGATTGCATTAACTACCCACATTCCGGAATATACACATTATAATAATTATGATTAATTGATTGTTTTACCTGAGTCGTTCCTCAGGTAGGAGGATATGGCAGGCAGCAGGGCGGAGCGCTGGAGCATCTGCGTGAAGTCGGGCGGGAGTGCCGGCGCCTGCTGCTGTCCCTGCGAGGAGCTGGTGGAGGGAGACGAGGACTCCGAGGAGCCGGCTTCCGAACCCTCGGACTGTCTGCGGCCCCACTGCTCTCCGGGTTGGATGTAAGATGCTATAACCTAGGATTTCACAAGTTATAATACTTAACTTTTTTCAACGTCACTCTCACTTAACCTTTACAACGCTGGACTTTACAACGCAATCTACCCTATCAAGCAACATGTTTTGATACAATGTATGTGTTTTAGTGAAACTTCATGGATCACATATTATGCAACATTCTCGTTGGTGGATAGTCGCAGATGGATCACATATTGCTACCTTAATAGTAATACACAAGCCAAAAATATGTCTAGGTATTTTCTTAGTGCGTTTTAAGGTCGGTCTCCAACAACCAAATATTTTACAAAAGACGCAACAAAAATAAAAACATTGGGGCAGGTTCACAAGGTTTTTTGTTGTCTATTGGCCAAGGAAAACAAAAAAAAAATTGTGGCCCCGACCTAATCATTCACAAAATGTTTATGGAAATGGTCGCAGGAGACTGGCCTTTATATCACCACAAATATAGGTAAAAGGCATAAAAATCACTTGGAAAATGGGGTCTAGAAAAGGTTGATGTGAAAAAATGTTTTTTTTTAATTTATTTTGTGATTTTTCACCGCAATCGGTTGAATGATTTAGGAATGCATAAGGGACAAACAAAGAAACAATAATTTTTATGTATCAGGATAAATAATTTAATTTTAATTCTACTCAAGTGAAACGATAGCAAAAGATTTAATTTAACCAAATCTTCTTTTTTAGTATTCATAATTTAAACTGATCCGTAGTAAAGATTAATCGAAAATAAGCATATCCATTTTTCCACAAGTTGATATTTGAATATTACCACGAAAACCTCACACCTGTATGATTGTGGCGCTCAGTGGAAGAGTGGCCCAACCCACAAAAATTCGTAATCAGCAAAAACATTATTTGTTATATGTTTTTGTCATATGTATGAAGCCACAGTGGCCCGATTTTAGTTTTCACTATTTCAAAGATCCTTTTAAATCAGTGAAAACTAAAATTGGGCCACTGTGGCTTCAGAGATATGACAAAAATACATAACAAAATTATGTTTTCGCTGATGTGGGTTGGGCCACTCTTCCGCTGAGCTCCTTAATTATAAGTTATATAAGTATAAATAAAAGAATAAATAAGAAATTTACATGAAGTTCTAGTAAAACAAATGCATTGTGTCGCCGCACGGGGGAATAGACTGCGTTGAACAGGCTGGCATTGAAAAGGTTAATATAATATGTAAGCCTATACACTATATAATGTAGGTACCTGCAGTAATACTGTGACATGTTCCTCTTCAGTCTTTTGCCTCATCAGGGATTGCTCCACGTTCCAGGATTGCTGGGTGGAGCCAGTGCCGAAGCCGGTTCCCTTTGCCCAGTACAGCTTGCTCTTCTCCTCCGCCTTGGCTTTGGACGAGGATCCGTTTGCATTGTTGGCCTGCAAATACCAAGTTACATACCATTAGTCACAACCATCAGCATATAATCACAATATATTTATTACTCTCATAACTAATATCAACACCACCTACGCGCAATTACATAATACAACTCCTTTTCAAATTCCAGATCATTCATTTTGCGGCAAAAGTGATGTCATAATTTGTGGCGTGACATAGTTGTTTTGCTAGAGAGAAATGTAAGATTTTTATCAATTGTTAATTTTATCGATACGCCACCTTTAAGCATATAGCTCATTAAATTGGTAATGATAAAGTCTGTGAGAGCCCCTAGGTACCTATTTTAACTGCCTCAATTTCGTGTTGAAAAATGATCTTCACAAAACTAATAGTGGGCGTTGGAACGAACTTGTTGGAAGACAAATTTGCTTCATGCAGACCAATAAAAGGTAAAAAGGCAATGCTTCGTCTGATCTTTTGACTTCGAAATAATGCCTTCAGCCTGCACAGTTGGGATTCTCATGTGGTCATTAAATTAAAAATGAATATATATTGTATTGCATCATCACCTCCTGCGGCGGGGAGTCAGGCTGCTGGTGCGTGAAGACGGCCAGGCAGGCGAGCAGCAGCCGCATGCTGCCAGAACGCAGGAGCGTGCCTCGCAACAGCTGCCCGTCGTCCGTGTGCAGTGGGGAGCCGTCCAGGAGGGCCACCAACACACGGAAGGCCAGCGTACCCAGCCCCGGCCCGCACACCATCATTATGTCTTCTGGAATGAGTGGTAAGGTCCATTATATAGATAAAATAAAATCAAACATAGGAAAGAACTTTAACTCCGGTCACGGGTTGGGAAAATTAAGCTCATTGATTTAGATTTGTTTTTACACTTTTCATTTTGGGATGTGGATACCAACTCACTCATGTGTCACTCCGGGAAACATTCATTGGTGACTTAGGAGGGATGCCTGGGTTCATGGGGTGTAGTTTGTCGGTTCTGTATGCCTGTACGTCTGCCTACCAACTGCGCGATGGGGCCCGATCTAGAGAGGCCGGTTGAATGAGACCCTTAGACCTCTCCAGTCGGACCATCTCGACACATCACCTTCCATCGCAGTGGGAGAGATGGATTCAAACGTTCATCACTCCTGGACACACTGACCCCCAAATTCCTATCCTCTACACGGCATCCCCAAAGATGTTAAAGGCCCTAAAGGAAATTATTTTCCACAAGTGTGGAGCTAATTTAATCTACTAGGCCTTGTCAGGGCCACGCGTTGCTGTGGCTAATGAAACACAATGCCGTCTACTGGATGGTTACCCAACCTTTCAACTCACACCACCATCTGTTAACCGCTTCTGTGCCAAGAGCGAGATATCTCGCATTCTTGGCCGTGCCCAGCAGGCCGGCCATAGAAAAATAGCGAGTATTCTCGCTCTTTTTGAGCCTCTGTATCCTACATATGTCCCATTTTTTATTAATTTAAAATATATTATATTAATATTGGGATGATTTTAATTTTTTTTTTTTTTTTTTTTTGATTTTGATTTTTTTTTTTTTTTTTAAATAAGATTTAAAAATGATTTATTTTGATTAAAAGTTCACGGCCTGCTGTGCACATCTACATTTCTACCTCTTCTCTCTGGTTTCAATCCTGGGATTGGTTTGCAGCAATTTCCTTTAATTTTCTTTTCCATTCTTCCCTGTCTTGTGCGGCTCTTTTGAATTCTGCATATGATGAGCAGCGCACGTCCACCAGCAGGTCGTCTAGGTACTCTCGGCGTGGGCGTCCCCTAGAGTTTGTCCCCTCGGTCATACCCTCCATTATGGTATGCAAGAGACCTTCTTGTCGTATAACATGTCCGATCCATCTTGCACGCCTTTCGGACAAGGTCCTGAGCAGGTGCCTTCCTCCTTCGATACTTTGGAGAACCTCCTCATTTGTAACTACTACTTTTTCTACCTACTGGCATTTAAAAGGTTAATTTGCATACAAATCAAATCCACACCGCCCAACTTGCGAGCCCACTCATCCACCACACACATAACCTTGACAAATTAAATACCTAAACCTTCCTCATGAATCACTCCTATTGGTGAAAACTGCAGTTTATCGCGAACAGACAGACAAGATGCGGTAGAGGATTTTAATTTATAAAATGTAAGGATATATTTTTTAATTCTTTTGAAAATAATGAAACACACTCCCGGGTTATGAATAACCTGACAATACATATTTGATAAACTTCTATTGCCAATGCTAGAGGACTTAACAACCAGAGGAATTAAGCCCACAACAATGCATTGTATTTTTGTTATTTACATAAGATAATAAAACACTTACTTCCTTCTCCATCATCCGTGACTCCGAGCAGCAATCTGAGCAGGTGCACGGCTCTGTGCCCTTCCTTCAGGAGCGCCTCGGCGTACCCGGGAAGGCGCAGCAGAAGCCCCAGCGCCACCAGCGAGTGGGTCGGCACTGTGTTGCTGGCCTCCTCGCTTACCGTGTTGGCGCTCGTCTCGCCCACATCCTGAAATACAACCAACGCTGAGTGAGATACTTGAAATCATATTATGAAAGGTCTAAAAACTACAAAATACTAATTAAAAATTATTAAAAGACTTAGTTTTAACCACTTTTATTGTTTCAAAACCAACATTTTCAAAATGTGTAAGAAATTACATTACAGTGTAGCAACTCTATTCCATTATTAAAATCAAAAGTATGGTTCATCCGTTCCACTCCACAAGTAATTTTTTAATAAAAATTATACAGTACAATTTTATATCTTGACTTCAAACCTGAAGGTAAAAAAATCACGTTATCACCCAAAGGGGGTCACTAGGGTCCTCCATCTACTACACTATATAAAGAGGTAATATTTGTTTGTTTGTTTGTTTGCATCGAATAGGCTCCGAAACTACTGAACTGATTTGAAAAATTCTTTCGCTGTTGGGAAGCTACACTATCCCTGGGTGACATAGGTTAATTATATTTTAAAAAAAATAGGCATCCTTACTAAAACTTCAATAACGTAACCCAGGGTGTAAAAAAATTACCTAAAATATTCTTTAAATCGCGTGCGTTGCGAAAACTATTGATGATAGAATAAAATAATGTACTACGACTTTATAGAACACATCATTATTTACAAAAAAGGTCGCGACAGCATATGTCTAACTATTATGGTTATGTCACAATAAGTATTCTTTTATTTTAAAAATTTAAGTTAAATGTCGCCGCTTGAAAAGGCTCTTTGTTTGTATCTTGGTTTTAATCCTTATCAAAATAAATTACTTCATATTCAAGACAGCTTCAATACCTTTATTTAACTTTTTGCATTTTTCAATTCGGATATTTAATTAGAAAGATATCACGAGTTTAAAATTGTTAGTATTAGAAAAAAGTTTCGGCTACGGGCCGGGCGGGAGAGGAGTGAAGAAATGCAGTGCCAGGGGGGTTGGCGGGACGGGGGAGCGGGAGAGCGGTGGCGGGGAAGGTGGAAGTGGAACGCTGGAGGGGAACGCACGGGAAAGGACATGTAAGGAGTAACATTTTATTTATTTGAATATGGCATATATTATAAAAGAAAGTCCAAAAAAACGTGCAGCTCGCAAAAACTCAGAAACGAGTCCCGGTTCGATCAAGGGAGTTATATGGTGTGGTAGATCTCTATCCCCCCTAGGGAATAAGGGTATCCGTTTTTACCTAAAGGGCGTGCTTTTAAAGATATAAGGGCTGAAAGTTTCGCCCTCTTGAAATTTCTAGAACAGTCTTCCGGAAAGTTCTAGAAGGTTCCATAGAGCTGTAGAAAGTTGTGGAAGGAGTGGCGGAGTATGTCGTGGAATGATCAGGAATAGGGAATCGGGAACATCATTGTGCAACATTCCAGAACAATATCTTATTGTCCTGAGCGAAGCCGGGTAACCCAGCTAGTATATATATATTGTTGAAGGATTGTGTCTTTAAGTATTCCTTTTGCCCCTTTCAGTAACACTCAGATATTAGTTACTACCTACCGTTTTAACCGGACATCGCTCGTCTAAGCCCAGCATTCAATCATTAAGTAATGCAACACAGTAAAAGAGATTACTGTAAAATGCACCTTTTATAACTGCAGTTTTGGGTGGTTCGCAGTTTGATTGAGGCGATTTTAAAAAAAGTGATAGGGGGAGTGATGAGTAATTTTGATTGAAGTTACAATTTGGGAGGAACCATTTATTGGATAACCAACACCTCTGTCATAGGTCACCCCAAGGTGCCCGGGTTCGTGGGATGAGGTTTTATCCAGGTCTTGGCGGCTGATGTGTCTGCCCACCTGCCGCGTGGTGGGCAGAATCGATAGAGACTGCTTGAGAAATGTCTTTTATCCTCTCCAGCCGGAATCTCTCGACCCATTGCCTTGCATTGCAGTTGGAGGGAAGGATTCATTCATTCGTCATTCCTGGACACGCTGACCCCCATATTCGTACCCACCCCTCATACCTATTTCCTCTCCAGTAGTTCATTTAAAAAACCTTCCACAAAGCATCCTCTAAGATGACATAGGCCCTGAGGGAGATTATTTTCCTCAGGGCCTCCTGTGTGGAGCTAACGTAAAAAAAAGGAGATATTATTTAATCTCTTGAATGTCGCAGTCCGAAAATCATCAAACTTTGGGGCGAGAATTTTTGTAATTTTAAACTATGCGAAAAGACGTTTCCCCAGATTAGCTAACTTTTGTAATAGCTAATTACTAGGACGTCGTTGAACGAAAATGAATTTTGACACGCACAGATAAAATGTTTTCTGGACAGTCAGAGGGACTACATTCATGAAAAAAAATGTATAATCTAGTATCATTAGCGATTCTGATTTTGTCCTCTACACAATAGAGAACTCAAGTCCAATTTTTTAATTTTTTTTATGAATAATGACCAATAATGAATAATAATTTGAAGGTCATTATTCATTAAAAAAAAATAAAAAAATTGGACTGGAGTTCTCTATTGTGTAGAGGACAAAATCAGAATCGCTTGTGCTAATGATACTAGATTATACTTTTTGTTTCATGAATGTAGCCCCTCTGGATTGTAAAGAAAACATTTTACTTAAATAACTGCATATTTATTTTTATTTTTAGAATTAGTTTTAATATTTAAAATAATTGTCAAAGTTTTAATTTTTCAAGATCCCTCGAAAACCACCATATCTATGGTGCATCGTGTGACGTCATCACCCTCCGATAGTTTTATTCACTTTCAACAGGTGCTGTCATTTTACTCAATTTATATTGAAGAATTGATGGAGGAATGACTTTAGGTGTGAGAAGTCGAGGTGTTTTTTATTCAAGATTAACTGCTTTTAATATAGAAAAACATGTCAACATCTCATCGCTACTGTAATTGTATTGTAGCAAAGTGCAATACAATAACAATTAATCATCTTTTTCATTGCAAGACATCGTAAACCATCGAATTTCGTGTTCAGGTGTGACTTGCTCCAACACAATACATTGTATTATGTATAACACATACAGAAACACTGGTATTTATAATACACTGATCACGCCGATTGTGTAATTACTTATATAAAAAGCCCTTGATAATAAACCAATTCGAAAATACAATCGATGTTATGGTAAAAAAAATGTCAAAAATGACACGACTTTAACCTCAAATAGGCCAAATTTACTGTAGATTATCAAAAATCTTTTTTTACAGCTTACTACGACTTTCAAATACAACTAATAAGATGATTTATTTACTTAGTAGCTTTTATTCCAGAAATTCAGCACTTACAGTCCGTATTGTACTTGAAAAACATTATCCTGGAAATATCAGATTGTCCGCAAATGTAGCCCTTTTCCGTCATAATTTTAATTGTTGAGGTCCTAAATAATGTTTCAATAAACACAACAACTATTATTTGTCTAAAAAAATACGAAAATAAACCAATAATAGCACAAAATTTGGAATGCATAAATACATCAAACCACCCATGTTGAATGTCTTTCAATACAACGATCATAAATACATATACCAATCCCACAACTGTCCACAACGATTTTGTATGTTTACGCTACAACTGGCTACAACTTCAACACTTTACCACCAGGTGAATGGCGAGCACTGTGAGCAGCATGTGATTAGTGACATCACCACTCAGCATTATCATCATACCGACTTGACACTGTGTTTTAACGACGGTATTAAAAATGCACTTTTTAATAATTTTTTAAAAACTCTGCGTTTAATATTATTTAATAAGACTTATATATTCAGAATCAGCGTTTATTGGTGTATATGAATATATTATTTTTGAGCCATAATATTTTTCACTGTAGTTCCTTATTGTCAAAGCATAAACGTTAAAATCGCATAGCAAAAAATCCAGCATGGATGATATTAGAGCGCTCACATGAAAACCGTTTGACTAATCAATACCTAACAAAATAGTAAAGTGATAATAAAAAAAAAATAATTGTGCAAAAAACATGTGATGTAAAAAAAAAATTTTGCGATAGATTAAGTTAGGTTTACCTCGTAGATCTCGTCAAGCTTGACCCAGTCGGTGTCTGCGTTGTTGGAGGTGGAGGGCGGTGGCGGGGGCGCGGGAGCCGGGGGCGCGGGGCACACGGGCGGCAAGTGGCGCGCCAGGAGGGCCAGGCCGCCCGCACCCGCAAACACGCCCAACAGCGGGGGTCGGCTCTGCACCCCCTCCAGGGAGTTCTCTGACCAGCCGTCTGGGAAAAAATAATACATTCAAATAAGCTTAGATTTAAAAAAAACTGTCGAAAAAATCTCATTAGAGGATTCCAACTAGAGCAGAAGTCGGCAGGTAATTTTTAGTAGGGTTTTTAGTGGAACTTTGGAATCTCCAATTGGGTAAGTTGTGAAGCTGAGTGGAGTGGGGAGATGAGTAAGAGGAAGGTAGGGAAGGACCTGGCTATTCCGATCTGGTCACCAAACATGTATAAAGTCATTTCAAGTAATGTTTCGATTTCGGATGATGGTTTATCACCAGGGCGATACTGATAGTATCTTTCCCTGTGACAAACAGATATGCCCACAACAAACTTCTATCAGTTTATCTCTTCGGTGCTGTTTTACCAGTGATGAGCAACATGCGGCCATATAGTTCAACCCGCGAACCATTTCTAAATAAAATATCATGAGCAATCGTTCAGATTTCCGGTTGCTGTGAACGTTTGAAAAATCTGCATTACAAAATACGAAACGCTTTTGTGACAATCATTTTTGTCTGCCTATTTTGAATTCGCCGCACAAAATTGCAAATATTAAAAAAAATATATAATAAGTTCATCAGTATTCCATAGTGATAAAAATCAACAGTATTTATCGGTTTGGCCTTAGAGATATAAAATTTTCTACTGCGGTGCTTTGTTTTGGCGTTCTGCGATTGTTTCATTAATAAATTACAGTTTTAGTAATTATACATAGGTTTTCCACACCACCGACTGCCAAATTAACCATGTCAAGCTGTATGCATCCTAACCTTTGCGGCCTGCAAACAATGGAAAATTGATAAATCGGTTCTCCGGTTAAAAGGTTGATCATCACTGCTTTATACCATTCATTAGTATTTTATGCTCTAGTTCAGCAGACGGCAAGAGGCAGACCGTGGAGGTTAAGAACTTTAAAAGAAAATTGATGAAACTTTTTTAAATACGGAAATTCTTTCTTGAATAGATATTGAATTTCATTGAGAAATGACAGTATCTGATTGTAAACTAATATGTACAGTGGAACCCTCTTAAGAAGTTCTCTCTTAAGACGTTTCGTGGCTTAAGAAGTTTGGTTTTTTTTGTCCCTCGGCCCAAGATTGGTCCAATTTTTCCCACATATAAGGTTTTCCTGCTTAAGAAGTTTGTTTTTTCCGGTCCCTTGGAAAACTTCTTAAGAGGGTTTCACTGTAATATAGACTCACCATTGCTGGATTGTGGTATAACTGTGAGGTTGAGGCTGGGCCCGAACTTGTGTTCGGTGACAGCACACAGTGTTCCTAGAGTTGTGTTGAGCGAGACAGGTCCTTCTAGTCCGTCCACATAAACCTTCACTCCGTGCAGACTCCACGAATCTGAAAGCAAAACATTTTATTTTGGATACTTCCCTGTCAATTTGGGAGGCGGGTATGGATCCCGCCGCCCCGGGAACCATTTATTTGATAACCAACACCTCTGCAATAAGTGGTTCACTATGTTTGGTGACTTAGCAGGGGTACTCGGGTTCATGGTATGAGGTTTGTCCAGATCTTGGCGGCCGATGTGTCTGCCCACCATCTGTGTGGCGGGCAGGATCGAGAGAGATTGGTTGGGGGAGGTCTTTTATCCTCTCCAGCCGGAATTTCTAGATCCATATCACGTTGCACAGTTTCAATCCGAGATTGATGAAATTTTTCACACTTGACCTCCAAAACAAGAGGGTCACACTCTTGGTAGGTTCTTGTTTCACTGGTTAAAATAAAAAGGTACAAACCCCCACCTTGCGAGCTGTTAGCGTTGGAGGTGGATCCGCTGGGCTGCTCCTCCTTCTTTCCCTTCTTCTTATTGAGCATGGCCTGCTTGGCGCACAGGTTCCTTACGTCCTTGATGCGCTTGTCCTTAGCCGTGTTGGCGGCAGCCACGGTCAGGCCCCAGGGATCCGCCTCCTGGCCGCCCGACTCCACGCTGCCACCGCGCGCCATGGCATTGGATTTCTTACTGGCGGCGGTGGCTTCACCACTCGTCCACACGCTGCCGCCTGGAAAATACATTGAATATGAATAATGGGGAATATACATAGAAAGTTTAACACAGCAATTAGATTTGCATCTGTAACTTTATCTCCGGACGACGGAAGAGGCATGTGTAATAGGGTGGTTCGATTTCTTGTTTTTTTGTTTTTCTTAGTAGCGGGGTGCGGAATGGATGCTCTATAGGAATACCTTTAAAAGTTATTATGACAGCATTAAGATATTTTGAGTGCAAGTACTGCCCCAAGTCAATTCAAATTTAAAAAAAGCAGCGAGAAACTAGAAAAAGAAGGGTTTAATCTTTGGTCAATAAAAGTAGTTAAAATATAAAAAAATAATTTTTTTATTTACTAATTATATTATCTACTAATCAAGAAACAATAAAAGTACCATTGCTACACAAAAAAATCACAAACAATGTTAAAAAATAAAATCAAAAATCATAAAAGTTATTGTGTTTTATAGTCCTTCTTCGAATTGAATACTGGCATTATACGACAAGATTCTAGCTTGTTTCGTATCCATCCTTCACGTCTTTCAGGGCCGCAAACAGCAGAGCATGATGCCGTTACCACTTTGATGCATCTTTCCGTGGCTTGCGTGTGACAGGGCATCAATCGGAACTTACACAAAATGTTGGATTCGATAATTTCGTGGTCTGCAATGGCATCAATTATTGTCTCGCTAGATATCAGTTTTATAAGAGGTGGTTCTGATGGTTTTTCCCAGTAGATCAAGTCAATATAGTCTGCTGCGTTGAAATTAAAAGTAGGTAGCTTAAATACTCTTATTGGAGAGAACCCTGACGTACGTTCTCGGATACTTAGAATCCGTCTCAGAGCCAACTCTCTTATTTGTTTTCGTTCGTCGTTTAGCATACTAATAAGTATATTTTCGCTGTGGCCAAAATACCCGTTGCGTTGAATTACGGGATCTACCACCTTTTTCAAATGCTCTGGAAGGTAACGAGACAATTTAATAGTTTCGTGGAGGTGTCTCGCCCCGTAAACACACGAAGGTTGTGTTTTTATTTTAAACCACATTGGAGCATACACTCTTAGCACAAATTCAGTCAATATCACTTGATTTTCTGTCGGATTCTTGGTTGAAATGTATAGTCGGAGAATAGTATTGGCTGTTGTT
The DNA here is from genome assembly GCA_917563855.2 of Limnephilus lunatus. NCBI lineage: Eukaryota > Metazoa > Arthropoda > Insecta > Trichoptera > Limnephilidae > Limnephilus > Limnephilus lunatus. Next base: position 10,877,223 of record OU830602.1, on the reverse strand, counting down.
AACCAACGCGAATGACAGATTTTACCCGGCTTTCTTTTCGCTAAGTTTTCGTCACATTGTCCTTTGGCGATTGCTTGGCACATTTCCAATAAATAGAGCTGGTCTGTGCTAAGGTCGTCACGGGATTTTGTAATGTCCGGTAAGTTGCATTCTACTGCTTGAAATTCTATCACAGGAAGATGTTCACAGTTCTGGAGTAACTTTCCTAGTTGGCCGCTAAAGCTTCTAGGACCTGTTGTCGTTCCATCAAGGTATTCGAAAAGGTGTCTCAAACTTAACTCGTTAGCATGTAACTGACAGACAAACCACTGAAGTGGACGATGGAGCTTTCCTTCAAGAAGTCGAATAATGCCAGCCTTAGCCCCAGTATTAACTGCTGTTCCGTCACATCCGATAGCCACGATGCACGCTAAATCAATGGATTTTGCCACAAAATATGCAAACAATTTGTGAGCTATTGTTTTAGCATCACCGAACTTAACGCCTATGTGGCCAATGTATTGTGAGCCAGGTTCTTTTAAAAGACTGATATGTTCTTCTATCACAACTTTTCTGCGTCCATCTTCCATGATTAATGTTTTATCCTTTCGACCGTCAAACGATATGCAAATGCACGAATCAAAATGGGGCTGATTGATGGCAGTCAGCGTGGTCCTAGTTTTGGCACGAGCACGTCGAATCTTATTACGATCGATCACGTTTGTTAGATTATCTGTTGTCACTAATCCAATATCTTGCAATGTAGCGCAGACGATGGCAGCACCTGCCCGATCAGAAATACTGTATCGATCCAATGTTCTGGATACAACAGATAGTCCACTGTCTGTTGGTTTTATTACATAAGAAGAAGAAGTAGATGCAGCAAAGTATTGTTCGTCAGTTGGAAGATCAACGTTATTTAAACTTAAAACTGTACTGCGAGATGTGGACGGTTGATCTAAAGATGTTTGTTGTGTTTCTTGGTATAGTTTGCGCTTTAATTTTCTTAACATATTGCTCTCATTTTGCTTAGTAGTTTTTCTATCTAAAGAACCAATCATCATTTTTCTGTCGCCTCTTTGATCTATCAAAAAATGTCTTTCTTTAATAGGTACTTTTCGATCTTGCGCACAAAAACAATTTTCGAACGAAGTACATTTGCAAGCAGCTATATCAAATAACGTCTTGCTGCGTCTTTTAAAATCATCCAGTTTTTTAAGGTAACTCTCACTATGCTTTCTACCTTTGTATGGTTTAAGAATCGCCCGATACTTTTCATGGTAGTCCTTTAATCGCGCCAAAATTGTGCGATGTTCCACGATCGGTAGAGACGCTCGTTTCCAAATATTTTCTATTTTAGTAGCAACAATTTCACTTGTATCTCTTACCAAATTCTGGAAACGTTGTTCTGTACTTTGCGAGACGTAAATAAAATATTTCATCATGTCTTCATGACTTGGTAACACACTAGCTGGTAATTCCGCACCACAACCAAACAAAGGACAGTTTTTGTCACCGCTGCGTAAACTCATTGTTATTTTGTTTAACTTGAACTCAAAATAATAATTGTAAACTGTAATTACTCAAATGGACGTGCACGCGACGCTAATTCCAATTGTTTACTGATGATTGCAATAACGCTTGCAACACCCCGCGCCCCCGCGCCCCTGCGCACGGGGATGCGCTGTGAGCGAGCGAGGCGCGAAAGAGGACTCAGCAATTTGTCAAATTTTCGCGGTAAAATAAATATTGTCACTTTTTTTTAATATTATTATTTAAGGCACGGCAATTTTCATTAATTATGAAATGTAAAAGTAAAAAATTAAATTATTAATATTGACACAAAACTGTTTTATAAAGGGACAATTTTTACCAGATTTTAAATAATTCAACTGCTTTGGGGCAGTACTTCTTATCAAAATTTTAAAATGATATTTTGTATGCTTAATTCTATGTACCTAGAGCACCCATTCCGCACCCCGCGAAAACTGATTTCTAAAAAAAAATAAAATCCATACAGTGGCGATCCACCTTAATGTGTAATGCATCACCTAGACAAGAGCCAACAAGTATTAATCAACAGTTGAACCTCGATAATTCATAGACTTCATAAACCAAAATACCATCCAATTCAATTTTTTTTTTAATAAATTCACTGAAGTCATGCTTTGCAGTCGATCAGTCCAATTTTGGTGGGTACTGGAAAAAAATAGGACATTTTGACATCCAAACCGAAATTACTCCGACGATCACTCTCCACTGACCCTTCAAATTCAGATATTCTAAGTAAATTCATAATAAATAAAAATACTAAATACTTCCAAGTAAATTGAAATTTGGTGGCCTTTGCTGCCGGCAGATTGAGAATCCAAAATAATAATATGAATGAGAACGATGTATAACTGAGTAAATTGAAATATAACCTCTCCACGAGTACGGCCGAAACGGTTCAGTGAAGTGAAAAAATGCCTAGAAGATTATGGCTGAAACGTTGCGTCCGCGGCCATTATTCAAACGCCGTCATATTTAATGAAAATATTTGACTTGGCATCTATGGACATCTGCGAATAGTTTGTCGAAGTTTTGGAACACATACCTACAATAGAGCTGTGATTGGCTAAAAATTTGTGACATAGCTTGCAGTCCGTGTTCCACTGGGAGATGTGAATTAACTGCAATACAAGTGGCAGCTCTTTACTTCTAGCCACGTCACGTGTTCGAAATTTCGAAAGCGGCCCGACGAGTTTTTTTTCCTTATATTCTTGATCTCCAAAACAATTAAAATGCAGAAACTTAAAACAGCTCTTCTGGAAAACTACAAAATCGCACATCTGACATTATTCTCCGAGACTGGAAATTAGTTCATATTTTCAACTCACCAAAGCTCAGATGCTGGGTGACCAGGTCGGCCAGCCTCGTGTGGTGCGGAAGGGCTAGCAGCATGCGTCCCCTCAGAGCGGGGTGGGCGGCCAGGGCCGGGGGCGCCGACACCGGAGGCCCTCGAGAGAGGGGGGCTGGCTTGCCGGCCGCTCCCTGCACTCCCACGCTGACACGCTCTCCCCTGAGGACCAGACGGAGCAGGAGGCCGCGGGTGAAGCCGCCGATTGGAGCGCCAACTCCTGGAAATATCACAAAAATATAATGTATCAGGGGTGTTACGGATATTCGCAACCGCATCCGCAAATGCGGAACATCCGCATTAATTCAAACATCTGCGTCCACATCCGCAGATGTGCACCTCTAATTATCCGCATCCGCGGATGTCAACATTTTGCATATCAGGGGTGTCGCAGATATTCGCATCTCTAATAATCCGCTTCTGAGGATGTCAACATTTTGCATATCAGGGGTGTTATGGATATTCGCATCCGCAAACGCGGAATATCCACATCAATTCAGACATCTGCATCCGCAGATGTGAACGTCTAATAATCCGCATCCGCGGATGTCAAAATGTTTGCATCCGCAACAACCCTGTAATGTACATATAATGAAGGTAATTTTTTTTCAATTAAAAAATTGATTTAGAAAATGAATTAACTTTTTACCTTTTTGTAAAAAAATTGTTAACATTATGTACCCAATGTAAAATCCCCATGGGTGTATAAAAAAGTAAATAAATCTTGATAAATAAAAATTATTTCTTTGTTTGTCCCTTAAGCGTTCCTAAACCATTCATCCTATTGCGATGAAACTTCGGTGATTTATTGTGAGTGTGCCCGCGATGGTTTCTAAGTATAATGGTGAGCTCTGGCATTATGAAAATATTTCCTATACCATTCATCCGATTGCGATGAAACTTTGATGAGTTGTTGTGCGCACACCCGCGAAGGTTTCCATTTATAATGGTGAGCTCTGGCATTATGAAATTTATATAAAAAATTTACAGGTGGCGTGCGGGTTGTTTGAACAATGTGTGTATTTCAAATAGTTTAATGGCAGGGAGTGAAGGCGGGAGGGGGGAATCCGAGATAGTCCTTCCCTTCTCTCGAAAAGGTGGGGTAGGTGGAAGGGAAATGTGGGAGGGGGGGGGGGGGCTTTGCGGGACAGGTGGAAGGGGGCTCCTTACGATTCTCCTACAGATAATGGCACGATGACTGCAAGCAGAAGCGAGTTCATGTTAAAATACAAATGAAGGGAACCTCACCTGGTGAAGTATCGGGGTGTGAGTTGATGACATGATACAGAGTGGTGGCAAACAGCTGTTGGTTGGGAAGATGGCAGGTCATTACAGAGCCGAAGAAGCGAATTGTTTTTTCTTCTAACTGCGTGTAAAACTCGTTTCTCTGCCAAATTCTGTAATCCACAACAAGATTAATTAAACATACATGAGAGCAGATAAAAGCAGGTCATGTCCGACATTTGTTGGTCACATATTGTCAGTTACCTGGAATTTGTAGATCATATATTGTCAGTTACCTGGAATTTGTTAATCATATATTGTCAGTTACCTGGAATTTATTAATCATATATTGTCAGTTACCTGGAATTTGTTTAACATATACATATTGTCATTTACCTGGAATTTGTTGATTATATATTGTCAATTACCTGGAATTGGATTGAGGAAGACATAGCATCAGTAACAGGGGACTCCAGAAGCAGGAGCCCTGGGGTCCTCCGAGCCAGTTCTTCAGCTCGGCGTCCATACACAGGCAGGACAGCCATTCCACAAGGATGGGCATCATTTCCAGTGACCCAAGACCTCCTTTAAAAAAATTCAAAAAAATATAACAGGGTGTATCAAAATACCCAACAGAATATATCCAGTGATTTCTTGGAGTAAAAATGTGAATGTCACCCAGTAACATCTACATTTTTACTCCAAATGAGCTTGTTAAAGTCTGTTGGGTACATTCTGATACACCCTGTTTATTGTGTATATAATATTTCAAGAAAATGCATTTTGTGCGGGGCAGGGGGCAGTGAGTTTTCAGGAGTTCAGGAGAAAGAAGTTGGAGTTAAATCTCATACATTTACAATTTTTTTTTTTTTAATTGAATATCTCACAAGAGTCCCAACTGCTCCCTTATGAAGCCAGTGAAACTATGGCATCCCCAATTGGGGTATATTGTGAGGCTGAGGGTAGTGGTGAGGGGAAGGAGATAGGGAAGAGAAAGGTGGGGAAGTACCTGGCTATTCAGATTTGGTCACCAAACACAGCTAATGCCGTTTCAAGCAACATTTCAATTCTGAATGGTGGTCTTACACCAGGGCGATACAGAGAGTATCTTCCACTCTGAACTGCAACCCAGAGCCAATACAAGATAGAATATTTATTTATAATTGTTACCGGTCTCTGCATTTTGGTAGTAGCGGGAGAATGATTCTCTCGTGTTGGCCTTGTCAGAGTCTGTCAGAGATGAGTCACTGCTGCTACTTCTTCTGTCTACTTGACACTGGTGGAGACAGAATTCTGAAAGATGAAAAATTACAATAAATTTAATGTGTTTTGGCTTACTATTTCCTCGTTCTTTGCAATGAAACCGACTAACTAACTCACAGAAGTAATAAGTACCTAATCAAATTCATTATGATTACATACGTTTGATTGCTTCCGCGACGTTGAGTGGAAGATCCGACTTCATAAGGGTTTTGATGGCATCTGGAGACATGCAGGCCGCAGCAATGGTCATCAGCTGTGCCGGTGTCAGAATCAGGTCTTCCAGGGAAGTTGGCTTCAGGCTCTGGTGACTTGGGACTCTGCAAACTTTGGTGTCGTCTGTCATACCGGACATGCCTTCAACATCTTTCCTGTTGGGTTAAATAAAGAAAAAATAATATTACTCAGAATACAGTCAGTCCTTGTAAAGCCAGAAAAAAACTTCTTACGTGGGAATGAAGGTGAGAAGGGTTTTAATTTTTTTAAGTGAATCTTTCTTAGAATATTATCCATACTAAACACTCCATTAAGTTTAATAGTTGTCTAATAATTGCAGAGCTTCTCTGAATTTGGGGATTGGTTTCTCTGAATCGTATAATTCCTTGGTCCATAGTTTGCAGAGCTGATGTCATATTTGCAAGCTAAAGCATAGACTGCGGTGTTATTTAGGTGCGACACATCGTTGCAATACGCCACACTATAATTAAAAAAGAATGACATTTTCCAGTTTTGGGCAGCAATCTTCCTATCCATCGGAGGAAATCAATAGAACATTTGCAAGTCATTCCATGCAGAGGAAAATAAAAGGGCAAGATATTTCTGCTTCACCCACGAGTAAAGGCCATTTTTCTTACCCATTTACTTTGGCACACAGAGAACAATGATTCTTTCATGGTCTTATTTAAAATCAAAAGTCTTGCCAGGAAGCAATTAAAACTAATCCACAATCATCAGCATTAAACACATCCTTCCTGTGGCTTATACTGGGCTAAGGAGCCAAGATACTTGTTGAAGAAAGCAGTAGTCAGTTCATAGACTAACCTGTCGTCAGAAATAGAAGCTTCCACGTTCACGGTGTTGAAGGATGACGGCCGGGTATCAAGCGTGAGAACGCCCATTTTCTCTAGCATCATTGTAAATAGTTCTGGTCTTATGTAGCATATCGAACACATCACTGAAACGGTAAAAAAAATTACAAAATACATTTCAAGAAATGCGATTCAACAGAAACAGCGAGTAATATTTTTTGTAGACCACTTCTTAATGATGTGCTATGCATACTGTAATATTTAAGTTGCAGGAAGATAAAAGAAAATCCCCGTAAAATCTTTGGCTTTGAGTCCAGTGGCCACAGAGAAAAAAACTCGACAAAAAGGCCATCGGGGAGGCCATCTTGCTTACTCATAATTTGGACGAGATTATTCTTATTGATTAAAAGTGAGTTACACTGGTTAATTTCCGACCCCTGCACATAAAATTTAACTTGATTAAAAACGGTATTTTTATCCCAGAGTGACACTTTCAGCATCATCCTGGAGAATGACTTATTTTTTAAGTAAAATTTCTTTACGCATGCTTGACTTGGGGAGTAAGCTGGTGAATGCGTGACGAGAGCGTTACGAAAAGTGTGATCGGGCGAGGCGAACGGAAGTTGAGAGGAAGATATAAGTTAGTGAAGATAGAAAGAGAGAGTTATGTTTCGTATTTACTATAGGGGCAAGAGAGAGAGGTGCGAGCACACATTTTCTTTCTCTTTTTTTCTCATAGCCAGTTACGTTTCATATATTAACACAGTGCAGGCCTATTGTCACTGTAGGAGCAAGAGAGAGCAGTGTGCGCGCACATTTTCTTTCTCTCTTCTGTTAATGAAGTTTTACTTCAGTCGTGTGATCTAAAGCACACTCGTTTTTTTTGTTTAAACAGATCCCATCCCATGCAACCTTCAAGGGATGCCATAGTCTGAGCAACACTCTCGAGTGCTATCAAAAAAAACTTTGCCAACGAGTAAGAAACAAACAAACCTGCATCGAGCGCCTTCTTAATAGCGGCATCTTTGGGTAGAATGGCAATCCACTTGTAGACGGTGTCAAACAGCTGTATGGTGATGAGCGGCTCCAGTTCGTACTGAACCTGCTGCTCCTTGGCGGACCACAGCACCGAGGACAGGCACTGTATGTAGACACTGCTTAGGTACTTGGTGTTGTAGGTGAAGTTGGTGGAGGTGAAGCTGGAGTCGGAGCTGCGCTGCTCGGCGTGGGTGATGGCGGACTCGCCGCAGTCCTGCAGCCAGTCGATGTAGCGCTTGATGCGCTGCGAGGACAGCTCGTTCTGCAGGGTGCACAGCTGGTAGAGCAGGTCGCAGGCGGCGTCTATGGCCGAGTTAGTGTTCACAGAGAGCTGCGAGGAATAGTGATATCCTGCAAAACAAACAAACAATACTTTAATACAGTTCACCAAAATTTACATTACCAAGAGCCTGTTTACTTTAAGGATATAGTTCAAAACAAACAAGTATTTTGGCAAATAAAATCTTGTATTGAATGTCGAGGATTTTTGTCAATTGTCATAGATCAATGATTATTAATCCCTCATGCTAATTTGTCCGCTTTTCAGAACAACTGATGTAGGTTGTAGCAGTTTGCTCTGACATTGTATCTACCTGCCCCTTTCGCTGTACTGCGAATGTAGTATCCTGCAAAAATTTTGTTTGTTTGTTTTGCAGGATACCACTGTAGAATCTTCAATATGTGACAAGAATTTTAATTTCAAGAAATCATCTTCGAGTTTCTTGTGCTCCCTGTAATTAAATCAATTTTAAATAGAGTCTTATATAATTAATCCAATAAATAAGTACAGTACAATCTCACTAATCCGGCACAATAAAAACCAGTTGGTGCCAGATTATTGGAATGTCGGATTACTGGATTATAGAGAAAAAATCATAATAAATAAAATTAATTACACTCAAATCATAATCTCAAATGCTTCGATGGCCACGCCGATTTGAAAAAAAGCACGCAAAAAAATAAATTACCTTCCTGACTTTTGCTTAAATATTTTATTTTTTCTGCACTCCAAATGAAGTCAACGTCTCAAAATCCGTATAGCTGAATGCCTAGAAGCAATAACTCGTTGGATGTCTTCAAACAAGCTAAAACTGAACCCATCTAAGACTGAGTTTCTCTGGGCGGCCACAAACAGACGCCAACATTTCATAGACAATTCACCTATTTCCATTTCCGGAAGCGATATTATTCTAAAGACAACAGTCAAACTTCTTGGCGTTAATCTGGATTCAAACTTTTCGCTTAAAAAGCAAATAAATAGGACTGTAAGCAACGGTTTTTTTCACCTAAAGCGCGGGTCACATTATGCTGGTTGCCAGCTGCTGCTTACCAGCGGCTGGTAGTAGTACCAGCTAGCAGCGGCGGGCAATCTGGTCACACTACTGTTGCTGCTACTCGCGTCTCGCACTCTCCAGTTAGTCATAAAATAGTCACAACTAAACAACTTCACAAAACAAAACACGTTCTTTCTCGTTGCTGATAGACGCAATAGTGGTCAGACTGCGCTGCCGGCTGGTGCCAGCGGTCACGTGATTGATTATTCGCCGCTGCCTGCTACCAAAAGTTAAACATGTCCAACTTCGTCAGCCGCTGACAAATACTCGCCGGCTGGCGACGCCAGCGCCGAATTTTGTTGTCACACCAAGCTGATCGACGGCTGGCAGAAGCGGCTTCTTCAACTCGCGACTGGCAACCAGCATAATGTGACCCGCGCTTAAGACAACTCAAGTCAGTCCGAAGAAATCTTCCTACAGAAGCAACCAAACTACTACATAATCAACAGTCTCACGGCTCGATTATTGTAACGGCATTTACGCTAGCCTTCCAAAATATCAAACTGACAAACTTCAGATAAGTTTTTTAGATTTTCACAGCCAAAAGCATTTTTGTTGTTAGTTTTTGGATCCGGTAGATCGTCGGATCTGCCCTGATGATGGACACTGTAACGCTGTCCAAAATGTCGGCTATGGAAGGAGGTAGCGCAACACGGCATAACACCCCAAAAACTAATGACAAACTTCAATCCGTGTTTAATACAGCGGCTCGACTCATAACCGGAGTCTCTAAATATCCATACATTTCAGAACACCTTCGTAATCTTCACTGGCTCAAGTGCCTTCAAAGAATCCAGTACAAACTGTGCTGGATGGTGTTTAAATCAATTAATGAAATGGCCCCATCTTACATCTCTGAACTATGTGTCCCAGAAAATACTGGTCCGAGGCAGTCAACCCTTAGATCAGCAACATCATCAGCTATAGGAAGACTAATGGAACCTAAACGCAAGCCAAATACTAAATTTGGAGATCGCGCTTTCGGAGTGTCTGGACCTAAGGCTTGGAATAAATTCCCCCTGGAACTTAGATGCATAACAAGCCCAACAGAGTTTAGGTCCAAATTAAAAACCTACCTTTTTGGGCTCTCATACCCTTAAATACCTATCGGAGAGTATCAGAAAATTTTACTTTTGTTTTCAAAATATGCTTGTAGCAACCTTGTTGTGATCGTGATAACAGTCACGATCGGACACACACAACCACTCGTTCTGGAAGGCGTGTTCGATTTCCCGACCACCTCGGCATCTGATCATTCCTCCTTTCACCGCAGCCATGTCTGCATTGTCTGGGGAGGGAGTCCTGTAGCAACCAGCCTTTGCTATCCCACGCATTGGGATTGCCCCCGAAACGTATCGAAGTTTCCAGAGGCGACGCCTGTATTTAGACGTATGCAAGCGAAAGTGCTGGAGCGCTCCGGTCGGCCGTCGGGCGCAGGCAGTGCGCGACTGAATGGTAGGTACCTAGTCCATCGAAACAGAGCCGCGGACCTACCTACCTCTCACGCGTTCTAGAAAAGGTACGAACCATTGTACGCTTGCAATGCACAGTTCCGGCGCTTTCGAGAAACCAGCCGAGTGTTGATTTGCTGCCAACACTCCACTCGTCGGGCTATATAAGAGCGCCCAGCAACAGCGACTAGTATCAGTGTTAATTCAGCATTACCGCAGCTCGCCTCTTCTATCCGCAATCAACCTTGACCCAGTGTGTAACTTCGTTAGTACTATTCAATATCGTAAGACTGTTACGCTGTCCATGTTTGTGTGATTAAAAATTATAATTATTGTGGGAACTCATTAAAGGTTTTTCATCACGCAACCTCGTTGTTCTTCATTTAACCACCAGCCTACACTGAGTACCTACACGCTCATTAGAGAACATATTATATATTATAGTTCCCAATCATGTCCTCTGCGTGCGAACTGTGCCTTAATTTCTCTAAATAAACAATAATAGTGTTAATCTCTAGTGACCCTCCAGGTAAATATGGTCTTGTATATATTTTCTGCCTGTACAGTACATTTTTACAGCAGCATAGCGTTCATTGGTCAAATCATTGCACATATAGTTTCGTATCGGTGATCAATGAACCGGTGGATGCAATGTTTTGCCATAAGGTATTGTAGTAGTTTATCTAGTTTATAGTTAGAAATAAGATTGTATAAACGTATTATAAATTTGTACAGCGCCCTTGAGGTGAATTTTCACAAAAACGGCACTATACAAGTCATCCAAATATTATTATTATTTATTGTTATTAAAATTGAATACAATTACCATGATGTGCCGGAATATGCGCATTACGCAGCACCAAATCCAACACGTGCAGAGCGGCAGGCGGCTCGGCCCCGAGGGCTCTCAGCAGCGGGCCAGTGACGGAGGGGGGGGCAGCCCCGCCCAGCAGCAGCCCTGCGGCGGCTTCTGCCAACCCGGGGGAGCAGGCGGCACGCACACGGGCTTCGGCGGAGCCCAGCACGCACGAGACAAGCACGCGCGCCCAGCCCACGCTGGAAATTTATTTATTAATTTTTTTTTTTTTTTGATTTTATCGCAAGTTTTATCAATGCTTTCATCAAAGTTTAGAAGGATTTTAATTCATCACTAGTTTCATCGTAAGTTTCATCGCTGCTTTCATCAAACCTTACAATGCATTTTATTTCATCACTAGTTTCATCGCATGTTTCATCACAAATTTAATCGCATTGTTCATCAGAAATTACAAATTATTTTATTTTATCACTGGTTTCATCGCAAGTTTCATCACTGCTTTCATCAAAGTTTACAACGCATTTTTTTTCATCACTAGTTTCATCACATGTTTCATCACTGCTTTCATCTCAAATTTCAGCATTCATCACAGATTTCATTGCATGTTTCATCACTGTGTTCATCAGAGGTAACAACTTACATATTTTATTTCATCACAGGTTTCATCCAAGTATACAATACATTTTATTTCATCATTAGTTTCATCGCATGTTTCGTAACCGTTTTCATCAAATATTACAACACATTTTATTTCTTCATCGCATGTTTCATCACTGTTTTCATCGCATGTTTCATCACTAGATTCATCACAGATTTCATCGCCCACCTATTGTAAAATTTTTCTAAAGTTTTCATAGTGCCAGAGCTCACCATTATATATAGAAATTTTCGCAAGTATATTCTCAACAACTCACCAAGGTTTCATTGCAAATGGATGAATGGTGTAGGTAATAATTTCATAATGCCACAACTCACCATTATATAAAGAAACCTTCACGAGCGTGTGCACAATAAATCACCAAAGTTTCATTGCAACAGGATGAATGGTATTAGTAACGCGTAAGGGACAAACAAAGAAACATTCTTTTTCATATATGTATTAATTCATAGATAAAAATCTAACAAAGATTAGGAAAGATTCTGGTACAAACCTGGTTCCTGCTAATTTTTCATCAAAGCGTTCTGGTGAAGAAGGAGCTGCGAAAGCAGCTGTCCCCAGAATGCGAATGTTCAGTAGACCCATGTTGGAGCTGTCTCTGGGTCTGTACAATCGAATCTGAAAACAATAAAAATAACCTTTATAATTTATATTTGTGAATGTGCTTTTATTTATTTTTGTTATCAGTCATTTTAGTTTTTATAATGATAATACCATACAACTTTTATAGTAAAATTATTAACGAATAAGTAACGGGTATTAGATAAGCCGCCATAGCTCAGTGGTCAGAACTCCTGACCGGCAATCAGAGGGACACGAGTTCAATTCCCGTTGGCGGCCAGTATCTTTTATCGGAAGATTTTTTCAATGTAGATGAGTGTTTCAGGCTGATAATTATTGATTATAATATTTGTTATCTACCCTTTGTGCTATGCATAAATATCTTGTTTAAACGTTAGTTTATCAATAAAAAAAAAAAATAATATTTGACAAATTAAAGTATTTCAGCAAGAAATGCAGACATAATTAGTCTCGACGCCACCTAGCGGGAGATTTAGTATTTAACAATACCTCTATCACAAAAATAAAGTTGGTTGTTTTCAGTTGGAAAAATGTAATAATAAGTAATTGTCGAATGAAACACTAGTATATATTGAATTATTTGGCGGGTATTAGATAAGCCGCCATAGCTCAGTGGTCAGAGCTCCTGATCGGCAATCAGAGGGACACGGGTTCAATTCCCGTTGGCGGCCAGTATCTTTTCTCGGAAGATTTTTTCAATGTAGATGAGTGTTTCAGGTTGATAATTATTGATTATAATATTTGTTAACGAATAAGTGTTTGTTAAGAGTGAATAACCAGCACATGACAACTTCGATTCCGACACTAGCGCTAACACATCAGGGCTCGCGAGCGGGCGTTTTCAGAACTAAATTTCGTTCCGCGGCAATCCGAGTTTTGAGGGTTTTGTTCACTCGAGCTAGGGCTACCCGCTACTATTACTACTTTATATTACTATTCTCGCTTCCAGAATTTTAATTAGTAGTAGTTATTTGTAATTTGTATATTGAAGTGCATAAACATAAATAGATACAAGTGAAATGCGTAAACACAGTAGGTATTAAGTAGATAGCTACATGAATAAACAATTTGTTATATTCTTTTTAATATTTTGGTTTTTTGTTTTTCAATTGTATTTTACGGCCATTAGAGTGGAAGATACTCTCAGTATCGCCCTGGTGTAAGACCACCATTAAGAATTGAAACGTTGCTTGAAATGGCTTTAGCCGTGTTTAGTGGTCAGATCTGAATAGCCAGGTACTTCCCCACCTTCCTCTTCCCTATATCCTTCCCCTCCCCACTACCTTCAGTCTTACAACATACTCCAAATTGGGGATGCAATAGTCCCACTGGCTCCAGACTTGTGCGGTATTCATGAAAAAAAACGAATAATATTCAGTTGGATTGTAAACAATGTCGCATTTTGAAATATTTATTATTATAATAAGCACTTCAACAAACAGAATTAAAGCGCACAAACCCTTTCTTTCTTTGAGTGGCCTTGCAACGCATGCCGGGTACCCGCTGTATATAATGTTATATAGTGCAGGCGCTTGCATTATAATTCCCGGGACTTGTGATGGAACCATAACAGTTTAGTTGACCGCGAGGTTACAGTGCCCATGAAACGCATGCCGGGTACCCGCTGTATATAATTTATTTATTTATTTACGGACAAATAGTCCATTAACAATATAACAATAACACGAAAAACAAGCGTGCGTAAAGGCCCGACCCGCCGAGCAATCGATCACCGTTCGCATGTCATTTTTCGTAAATATCACCACTTTTCGTAACCCATTCACCAGTTTACCCCCAAGTGTCGAGCGTGCGTAAAAAAGATTTACCCCAAAAAAATATTTTGGAGCAGTTGGGACTCTTGTGCGGTATTCACACAAGAAAAATTTAAAATAAAAAAAATATTCGAAATTATAAAAATTTTTGCAAAAAAATATTCAATGAACATGAAAAATTGCGTTCGGGCAACCCTATAGATTTAACAAACATGAATCAAGGAATTCGTGTTTATTTCAAATTTCGTTTTCAAATTTCATTTCCAAATATTATTATTCAAAGCGTCGCGAAGACGTGCTCTCCTGGCCGCGTTTGGGCCCGTAATGAAATCTGAAATTTGTGTTTACGGGCTGCGATAAAAATGGTAAAATGCGATGTTCAAAATTATTTAAAATTAAATACTTCCTGAAATTATTTTACGATCAAATTATTTATGAATTGTCAATAACGTCTTAGCAAAATAAGTATGTAAAAAAATCCGAAATATATTTGTTTGTAAGTGCACAAATAAATGCACAAACCGACCAATTTTCGTCAAGAAACACATGTCCGTATATATTTTTTAATAATTTTATTTAAACTAAAATTAAAATTCTGAAACATACGTTTACCAGATAATGTATTGATTTATTTTACTGCATGATTATATGATTTGAAATGGGTGTTGTATAAGAAATGTACTTTTTTGAAAATTGAACAAATCTGCGAACGACCTATGGTATAACCTTATTATTCTAAAAATATTTTTTTTTTCTCAAAATCTAAAACATAAGTTTACTAGATAAAAGAACAATCTTTTGAAATCCATTTATGGTTTTTTGTGGAAAAGAGTCAATACGTCTAACCACTGATTTAAAAATGACATATTTCTGGTTTCTCTGGTTATACACTCTTAATGTTAAATTTCGGCCTCATCCTCTGCGAATTTTACTATCATTGTGTGTGTTTTATGAATTAAGAGTTTTTTGCTTGTTTTTATAACTGGCAATACCATAATAGTTACAATTCAAAAGAAACATACAATCGCGAAATGTTCATGGGAATATGATTAAAGATTTTAGATGTTCTAGTATCATCTGTCTTTTTAGTTTTCATACAAAACGTGTGAGAAGAAAGATTTTATAAAATTCTGATATTATTAATACGCTAGTGTCTGTATGGTTGAAATTTCGACATGTAAAACCATCTTCGTAGGTTACAAAGCTAGTGACCGCCGCCCGGGGGCCTAGCAGCAAAAACCCTATAAACTGTTAGCACGAAACTTAAATGCTCGATACAACATTACATTATGTAAGTGTACATTCAGTACGTCAAAACGTGTAAGCAGCTGTATGTTTTATATTTAACTAGCTGGTTCCCGGCATGCGTTGCAATGCCATATTCAAAGAAATAAATTGTTTCTCCCTGCATGTCCTTTCCCATGCGTCCCCGTTCCTCTTCCCATCACGCATTTCCCTTCCACCTTCCTCTTTCTCCTTTCTCCCGCTACCCCATCCGGCCAAACCCCCTCCCGCGTTCCATATATTCAGTCCCAGCACATTTAGTTTTCAAACAGCTCGCATGCCACCTATTACAATTTTTTTATTCAAATTTTAATTTTTCATTTATTACAAAGTAGCAAACCCGGCCACATGTTGCTGTGGCTAACGAAACCTTTATAACCAACGCCATCTGTTAAATCAAATCCACACCGCCTGTTTGTCAGTCCGCTGCCCGCTGCCGCTTGGCCAGATATATTATGTATTTCAACCAATTTACACAAAACCTAGACAAATTATATACACATACAGCGGGAGCGACATCATTTTATACTATGTAAAGATAAATAAAAAAACTCACCAGCACGGTGTTGACAACCTGCGGCTGCACCAACTTGAGGCGAATGTAAGTCATGCCGGCCGTAGGCTGCGGGGGCCCCAGGGGGGTCATGACGCAGCCCTGGGCGCACATCTCAAGGCTCACTGCACTGGGACAGGCTGAAATTAAAATAACACACATTATCACTGATCTCAAACAGGGAAGAATAAATTTAAAGTCTTGATTAGAAAACACATATTACGTACATCCCGGATGTAAGATTATTTTGAGCATCTCGTGGTATGGATTATCATTGCCATATTTTTATCTCTAGGGTCATTTTTTAATTCCTTTTTTACCTGTACAAATAATTTTAATTGTGCTATATAAAACTTTTCTGTTCCAGATGTAAGTTTTTATAAGAATGCAAATATGTAAATGGCAAAGGAAGAAAAGCAACAAAACAAAAAAAGGCTTATAAATTGGAACATGACAAAAATGTTTTATGAGAGAAAAAGTAATATTGCAAAACCACAAAGAATCTAACTGGATTACTTACAAATAAAAGACATCTTTGAATCCCACACTACTGTGGGATACAAAGGTTTTTTTTAATAAATTATGCAAAAGCAATAAGATTATAAAAATAAAAATAAATTAAAATATAAGCATTTCTAATTAATAATCCATCAAATCGAAAAAAGATGAAAAATGTAGGCATGCTAGTTCAGCAGATATTACAATGCTGACCGCTAGGAGAAACCAGCAACATTCATCCCTTGAATATGTAGTTAGTTCCCAAACACCTACAGAACAGTTGTTTCTTACACTCAATAGTTTGTAAAACAACATTTATGTGAAACGATCTGAGGCATTACCTTTTCTCCTTTATTTAATTAATAATTACATTGAACCCCTTCCTTAACCTGCTTCACAACATCGTCCCAGCAGGTGGTGATGTAATTCCCTTGGCTTTACTCTTTACAACGCAATCTATCCCACAGAGTAGGTGTTTTAAACTTAATGAATCACATACACGACATCCACATACAGGAATAGTCGGATCGTTATGTAATAGCTGTATCAAATATGTGAAAGCTGTCTAGATCAGGTGAAATAGTACAATTAGGGTTTACGTGAAAACCGCACAAGAGTCTCCCATACATCTGGTGCCAGTGAGACTATGGTATCCCCAATTGAGGTATGTTGTGAGGATGAAGGTAGTGAAGGAGATCAAAGGCAGAGGAAAGTGGAGATGTCCCATAACCCATCTGGCTATTCAGATCTGGTCACCAAACACCGCTAAAGCTGTTATTTTTCGATTCTGAAAGGTGGTCTAACATCACGGCGATACTAAGTATATTTTCCATTCTGTAAAGTGCCACAAATATACAATATATTATTTTAAATAAATTAATTGTGAAATAACAGATTAAATTTACTTGCGCATGCCAGAATTTGAACCCGCGACCTCCGGATTGGTATTCAAGAGCCTTACCCCTCGACCAAGGAGGCCTTCAGGTATCACTTAAAAAAAAAACAAAGCAGCGAAAAGAATACGTCAATACAGGGGATGTATAAAATTGTAATTACCCTTTAACTTACTCGAGAGTGTTGTCAGATGGGGCTGCAGCTGGACTTCATGCAGCAGCACTGCATGCGGCAACCTCACGGCCAGGTCCACGGAGCCCTCGGCCCGGCAGAAGTGGTGCGACCAGGCGGCGGAACGCGTTCTCCGGTGAGCCCCGCCACCGCCCCCACCGCCCGTCGTGCCCCCGGGGCCTGTTGTGCCACCGGCGCCTCCACCCAGGAGAGCCTCTGCGGACTGAGTGCTGGGGTTGCTTGAGCTTATGGTGCCTGAAAAAGAAACATTGAACCCAGTTAGGTAACTAAAATTGAAAAAAAAATACTTCTCGGAAGGTGTACAATTGCGAAAGAAACGCAAGGAATTAACAAAAACACCACAGATTGTCCCCCAAGTGCGCAGTATTGGGTTCTGCGCACTGAGAAATGGACTCATAGTTCGTACGCTGGTCCGCTTTCATTCCGCTCCCGCTGGTCAGACTGGGCGGTCGCCGGGTCGCATTAAAATGATCCGGATCTATTTATAAAAAGAAATGTGTCTGCGATAGGCTTCTGCGTGGCAAACACAGGGCGGATTTTCATACAAATCTAGAGTTTTGTTCTGACAATGATGACATTTTGCACACTTGACCTTCAAATCAAGAGGGAGGTGACTGTCTATATCTGATTTCGAAAAGCTCTGCGTAAAGCCTGGCAACGCTGAGGACTTCAGCTAGTTACATATATTTTTTATCTGAAAAGATGATAGAAGCAGCTGATATATGGATTTGAACCAAATATGACCAATAAAAGGAAGTGAATGGTAGAAGAAGTCGAGGGCGCCCGAGAAAGACGTGGCACAATCAAGTGAATCAAATACTTACCATGTCGAGAGTCAGAATAACAGAATGTATTTTATGATGTATGAATTTATTTATTTTAATTTTTTTTATGTATTTTTCTATATTTATTAATCTATATATCACGGAGATATACAAATTAAAAAGGTAAGGGAGGCAGTTTAACTATATTGTGACATGCATCAAAAGATAGTTGCTTAACTGTCTGTAAGTGACATTGAAAATGTCGATGGTCAATGCAGAATCATTAAGCAGTTGAGTCGCTCTGTTTATTGGCGATTTCTGATAGGCAGAAATTCTCGCTTTCAGAGCATAAAAAAGTGCACAGAATCTCCCACGAGTATACTTGTTGGGAACGTTGTTAACCTCTTTCAACATAGGAATGCGAATTAAGAAAGGAGTGTGTGTCAAGACAGACTTGTGTGGCAGTCTATCTATTTGGTTAGACAGTTTTAAACCAATCTAATCTGTAAATTTAACATTGTTTGTAGGAGTTTTAAAGAGTGGAAAGTGGGGGACTGTTAGTTTTTAGTCAAGTTTACCAGTCCAGTGTGTAATACTTTGGGAAATATTGTAGATAGGTGATTTCTATTTTTGAGACTGACAATTCATGGTGGAATTCCATTATAATATATGTAGATAGTTGAGGTTAGGTTAAATTTTTATTTTTATTTATTTTTTATAATGACAAAGTAATACAATATGACATTAAAAAATAAAAAATATTTTACAGAAAAAAGAAAAGTCCCAATAAACTACTTTTTAGTAGTTTGTCAATAGGTGCTTTTACTTTGAATGTATAAAAACTTATTTTACATTAGTTTCCAGTTAGACTTTTTTGTGTTAGAGTCTAATACAAATTATTTCTTTCGGCGAGCCAATTCTTCAACATAATATTTGTTTTACCATTTGTACATTTTTTTAATTTCAGCAGGTAACATATTTAAGTAATTTGGTATCAATTAGTCACAAATGAAGAAATGCATCACTCACTCAGTGGCGCGTAGTTGATCAATCCTTCGGGTAGGTCGGTGGCCGGCTGCTTGTCGCTCAGGGTGGGCGGCTGAAGTGGCCTCCGCAGGTGCGTGTGTAATGCGGCCACGAGCCCTGCGCGGGGCCCCGGAGCGGACCGCTGCGCTCCTACGAGGCGGGTGCAGAGGGCCTCGCAGCCCCCCAGGCTTACCCAGCACTGGAGGGCTGAGCTGTTTTCCAGGTAACGCAGAAGGAGCGACACGAGCGCTTCCGAGAGGCTGCCTCGCTCGTTTCCTGGACAAGAATGATTTGTTTAGTATTGATGACCAATTTGTTTGCAATGATACACAAAATGGAATAACGTTTATTATTGTAAATTTTCTTATGATTCAATATTGAATTTGCTATGGTAAAGAGTTTCGTCCAGACGAGAGATGTGCGAGGAAGGAACTAGACGTGCGCGAGCAAGCAATAGTTGAACATTAATGCAAAGGCAGGAATATATTATAACAGTCACAATTGACATCATCATATTTGTTGGATATGATTTTAGATTAAGCATTATTGCGATTTAGTTTTTTGTTATTATGCCATGTTGCGCTTCCTCCTTCTTTAGCCAAAGTTTCCAACAGCCAGGATTGTAACGCTGTGCGAAACGTTGGCTAAAGAAGAAGCGCAACACGGAATATGTAATAACATTTTCCGCTTATAAGATGTGGTAGCAAGAGTTTTCCAAGTATTGTCAGGTTTTTCTTTAAAAAAATGAAATCAATGTATATTATAAAAGAAAGTGTAAAAAAATGTGCGTTCTGCTAAAACTCAGAAACGAGTCCCGGTACGATCAAGGGAGTTATAAGGTGTGGTAGTCCTCTATCCCTTATCCATGAATAAGGTTCCCGTTTTTACCTGAAGATATAAGGACTGGAAGTTTGGCCCTCTAGAAATTTACAGAACAGTCCAAAACATTCAAGAGTATTTGAGAGCATTCCACAACATTCCAGAACATCCCGGTACATTCTGGAATGTTGAGGAATGTTCGAGAAACGGAAATCAGGAACATCATTGTGAAATATTCCAGAACACTCTGGAATGTTGTGGAATGTACTGGAACATTGTAGACCATTCAAAGCCTTTTTTGTATTTATTTGCATTGGTAGGGGATATAAAGGGTAGGGGTATATGAAGCCGGCTAGTATAATAATATTCTTACCAATAAAGTCAAGCAGAGGGATCAACATCAAGCTGGGGTGTGTGGTAGAATCGGCTAATGCAGACACAAACTTGAACAGGGCGTCTCCCACCGATAAGTTGTCCACGTGGTCTGCATTGATGGCTACAACAATAACCAGCATTATGAAAACCACTCAAAAAGGATGTCAAATAATAATAATCATTTTATGAAAATTATGTAAATTTTGTTTACCATAATTTGAAAGAAGTGCAACATTTGGCGCAGAGCAGGTAGATAATGTCTTGAAAATACGTTTCATCGTCGGATAGAGTTGCAACACTGAAAAGAGGAATGAATCATGTCAAACATATTTTATATTGAAATTCTCTTATAAGGTTTTCCAAGGGACTGGAAAAAAATACTTCTATGTGGGAATCTAGAATAATCTGTAATTTTAGAGAGTTGATTATAAAAAAACAGTAGATTTCGAAAGTGCAAACAAAACTTAATTTTTTTTTAAAACAGAATTATAGAAAGCAATACAAAGAAACGCTCTTCAGAAGCTTTCCAAGGGATCGGAAAAAAAAATTTTGTTAAGCGGGAAAACCTCACATGTGGGATAAATTGGGCCATTCAGTCTCCAATGGACCGAAAAAACAAAACTTCTTGAGGGTGTCATCACCCGAAGACGTATAAACAGGAACTCATTTGTGTTTTTACAATTTTTTGCTTCATACTTTATCAGAAAACCTATATATGTAAAAATCTCACGTCACAATGTTTGTTCGAGATAAACTCTGAAACTACTTAACCAATTTTGATGAATTTGGCTTACTGATTGTAATTTGGTCGAACTTAAAAGATAGGATAGTTTCTATTTTGATTATTGACCTTAATTTATATATATATATTTTTTTTTTAATTGATCTTAAAAAAATGGAACATATTATAATATTACTTATCTTCAATTAAAAGCATTTGCTTGTGCATTTGCATTGCTAATTAAATGTTTGTTACAGGACAATGTTTTGTAATTATTTGTAAGTTCCATAAGTTTCTAACAGATGGCGGTGTGAGTTAATTTATCGACACAACACTTTGTTATCTAGGTTGGGTAACCATTCAGTAGACCCCGTTGTGTTTCAAGAGCCACAGCAACGTGTGGCCGGGTCAGCTAGTATGTTTAGATATACTTCTTCTAATTCTACTTGATAGCAATATTTTTTTCTATTTTATTACTTATTTTTAATTATTTTACAGAAACTTCAACAGCCTTCTATTGTGTCGTTTATTTTCTTAATAAATAAAAACACATTTCGAAAACCAATTTTCATACAACGGGCTTTAACGGACACCCCTCACCTGCATTAATCTGTTACATCGATACTGTACTACAAAGAAATTATTAATAAATTAAATATGTACTTGTATAGCAATATGCTTTAATAAGATATTAAACCATTCTTCAAAAAGGGAGATTTTACAACGGAGCTCTCAGTGGCAGGAACATTCTTTTATTATCTTCATCGTCTTTTCATAAAAGGACCTCTATCTGGCTCCTGGCTAATGCTTGTGCCAAGAACACGGAACAATAAATACCTCGATCAGCCAAGCAGGGGATGGCATTGGTGGTGGATGCGGAAGTGCTAGCCCCGTCGGAAGCCGTCTGCTGTGAAGCTTTGCTCTCGTCAGTTTGGCTCTCGGCAGTCGAGGGTTCAGACACTTGTTCCATGGGATCCGCCTGATGATAACATATTACATATTAGATGACATGCGCCAGAAAATACGTATAAAAAATAGAAAACAAAAACAATTAAATTCGCTTATGTGATTCACAAAATAATTTCAAAGAAAATTTGGAACAAAAGTAATGATAGGGCATTCACCGGTGCACTTGCCCAAATTTGAAGTTACATACAGTGAAAACCTCTTAAGGGGTAATTTACGACAACCGAAATAATATTTGGGGGCGGGGAAGCATGAGGCAAGCTGGAATGGGGAATACGCTACGCGCTTACCGACGAAGTCAGAACAGCAAAGAACTCTAGACTAGATGGTAACCTTGAGTAAGATATGAACATGAAACGTTTAATAAATAATGGTCATCTTTCAAATTATGTTTATTAAGTTGAATGTGCATGTTTTAGGTAAATTTAGATAAAAAAAATTACCTATTGCAGAAGGAGCTCATGATTTTATTATCAGATTTTGTTTGATAAATTATTCGATACAATCAAATAAACTGCTAGGCGGTAGGCAGTAGCTTATGACTCATAACCGGCACGTTCTTCATTGACACACATGTTAAAACAATACGGTATTCAATTACACATTATTTTCATAACATGTGATCATAATAATTATATCTGAATACATCGGAAAGATAAATAAAATATCGGTTATTTTCAATATTTATTATTATTGTTTACAAA
Source organism: Limnephilus lunatus (assembly GCA_917563855.2). NCBI lineage: Eukaryota > Metazoa > Arthropoda > Insecta > Trichoptera > Limnephilidae > Limnephilus > Limnephilus lunatus. The sequence continues at coordinate 10,854,385 of OU830602.1, read as the reverse complement.
AAGTTACATATATAAACGCCATTATTTATTATTATATCAGTTAGGAATACTATTCATATAGGTAACAAATAATTATGTAATGTAAAAAGCATAAGATTCAATTTTTTTTTATACAAACGCCATCATTTATTATTATATCAGTTAGGAATACTAAAAATAATCTTAATGCAGTAGAACCCCGTTAATTCGAAATCCACGGGACATCAAAAATAAAATTTTGACTTAACGAATTCCCACGTAATTCGAAATTTTACAAAAAAAATCGCCAAAAATTGAATTTCTCGGCAGCAAATTCGAATTCATATATTCCTAAAAATAAGATTCATAGAATATAATAATAAATCGAATTTTCAAGAGCGAATCCCGTCGCGGCCGGCCATAATGTAGATACTTATTCTGAATTTATTCATAAAAAAATCGATATATTTCGCATAAATCGAATTTTCAAGAGCGAATACCGTCGCGGCCGGCCATAATGTAGATATCTATTCGGAATAAATTCTAAAAAATACGATACATTATCGCGTAAATCGAATTTTCGCAGAAGGTCCCGTCGTGGCCGGCTATAATGAAGATACCTATGTGGAATAAACTACAATATGTTTTGCGTAAATCGAATTTTGGCGGCCGAATCCCGTTGTGGCCGGTCTTAATTCAGATTCTTATTCGGAATAAACTCATAAAAAATGATATATTTCACGTAAATCGAATTTTAATAAATAAACAAGAAGTTTCATTTCTATCGCGCGTGGACTCCACGCACACACTTTTTTATTTTTTTCCCCGTTTTATGTATAAAATAGGTTTCAACAATTTTTTTCGTTAGTCCTACATTTAATTTTTAAGAGTGTGTCGTCTCTTTTTGTTTGTTTGCCGCCTATTTTACAAATTTGTTACTTTTTCATAACTTTGTAACTCATTTTATTATACCATAACTTATTAAATATACCATTATCACAACTGACATAACTGTATAATAAGAAATTTATGTAAAAGCCCAGTAGGGCGTAAATAAATAAAACTATTAATACGATTCTGGTGAAGGGGCGTTCTAAAACATTATATGCCGCTGGATCTCCCACCATTCCGCATTTTGAGTAAAAAAAGTCAACTTGGTTCTGACATAATACACAATAACATGACGACTGGCCTTTAGTGTGACCCCTTTTCTCTTGTGCCAACACATTTACGTATTTATTTTTTGCAAATATTTGACGTGCTATCACTCTGAAGGCATCTCACATACTAACGGGAAATAACGTGTGCCTTGCTTTATATGAAGCCGTGAGACAAATAAAAATAGCGTAATATTGAAAAACGATTTTTATTTATTTAAGAATTGTTTTAATGCTTTTAAAAATAATTTTATTATCTAGTCGTTTAGACAACATTGATGTGGTGATAATGTATATTTTTATAATTCTCCTGTTTTAAAAATTAACCTGTCCTGTGCCGTTGGTCATCCGGTGGCCACGGCCGTTATTTTAAAAAAAAAACAAAAAAAAAATTTTTTAGATGCAATTTTGACCCTTATGTACAAAGAAACTGTATCAAAGATAAGGTCAGAATGGCTTGCGCCATTCTTGTTCTTGACGTAGCCAAAGACTAGAATGCTTCTAGTGCCTCGGAAAAATTCATATAAAATATTCTATGGACAAGTTGCGTCATTCATTTTCAACCGCCGAAATCGCCGACACAAAGTGAAAACCGTCCACCAAAAAACGTCGGAAACTAGGAAATTCGTCAAGTAAACGTAAGTAATGTTATTATTTATACATAGTTTATTGTTCATAGCACGTGTTTTGGTAAAAATATTATACGATATCTCGAAATAAGCCGACAAATTTTGACATCAAAGTGAGAGCATTATTTTGTTTTGAAAATTTTTCGTTTTCGTTTTGAGTTTTGAAGACGAAGTATCTTTTATTTTGCAATGATTATGCATTCATTTTATAGACAAATCAATTGAGATTATATATCAATGTGTTTGTTTTGTTCATATTCAGTTTAGAATTTACAAAAAATAAAGTTCCGCGGCGGGACGCCCGACATTTTGTTCGCGGGCAGAAGCATCATCTTTCTAGAACGATATTTACGTCAATGTTCGATGATATTATAAAGTTTTTACATCATTATTTAGAGAAATCTATTGGGATTATGTATCAAAGTCCTTGTTTTGTGAATATTTAGTAAAAATATTGTAAATAAATAATTCCCGGCGGCATTCATTATCACACACACACATAGCTGTATTTGTATGTATGTGTGCAGACCGAGTGCTGCTACCTGGTGTTAGAAGTAAGGAACTTTGAAATTTGCCAGTGCTGCCCTCTGGATGAAATGCGTGAAATATATTTTTTCTATACGATTGTACTGGGTGGCAAAATTAATCCGTGTGGAATATATTATATTTATTTTTCAATGTTTTATGAAAAATAAATATAAATATCAAAAAATTATATCAGTTATACAAAATTAGATCAGTTATATAGGGTGTGCTAAAAAAATTTTTTTTGCTCATTATATTATGGAAAAAAAATTGCGAATTTATAAAGAACTTTATAAAATATTTATAAATACAAGCATATTGATGATTATATTATATGATGATGAAATACATGATTGTTTGTATTGTTATAGAATGGCAGATCAGTCCCCGATGGACCTAGAGGGAACCGACATTGAAGCGTTCCTCGCAACATGTAGAAGTCCTCGCGTCGGTATGTTGTGTATTAGTAGTAGTTGTTGAAAGACATTAGTAACAAAATTGAAAAACATTAGTATAACAATAAATATTTATAGTTTCAGCTGCCGGGTCGAAAGCGACTGAGGAATGACGCGGAGGCTGAAGCCGAACCGACACCCTCAACATCTACGTATCGGGCTCCAATGACTCAGGTAATTATAATAACTCTTGGCTAACTTCTGCAGCGCCATTTTTGTCTTGTATAACCTCAAGGATGCTTTACATAGCTATATATATTTTTTCTATTCTGTCTATAGGAATCCAACAACTTCATTCTGGAATTAACCGGATTCTCCGACGGAGATGACGATGATGATAATTTTGGTGACATCTCCGTCGGCAGTGATGAAGAAATTGAAATGGAGTTGGTTGGACCTGAGGACGACTTGGAGCCCTCGGATGGGGAGGAAGAAGACGTCCACCCCGAGGATGAGACTTTCACCTGGTCCGAGTATTTCTCCACCTTCTCGGGTCAACAAAGTAAAAAAAAATTGAATTTTATAATAATAAATTTATGTATGTGTAAAATGATTTTTTTCGTAGTCCGGAGCCATACCTCTCGACCAAAGTTTAAAAATGTGTTTCATGTATTATAAAACTGAAATCAATATGATGAAAAAAAAAACTTCAACTTTTATTTTTTATTGAACCACACAGTATCTAAATTTAAAAAAATGTATTTTGTGTATTTTCATAATACTTATATGAAATTGAAATAAATATATTAAAAAAATATAACCAATTTTTATTTTCATGATATTTTGTGTCAATCTGTACTGTGGTTTGCCTATCTGTATACAGAATGCGGCCATCTTGGATCATGCCTAGGAGAAAGAGGTGGGAAATTTGGTGAAATAAACTCTACATTCTTGCATTGTTTTTGATATAAATTCATTCTAGAAGTAATAAGTTTGAGATATAATCAGAAAGATCGTTTTATCTACATTATTTTCATGTAATTTTCGAAATATTTCGCAAACGAAATGTCATAAATATTCAGTTCGTAAGATTCTCCTAGAAATGTCAAATTTTTGACGTCATAATGACTAATTATATTTTTAGCATTATTTTGTTGTGGGTTTCTAATACAAAAAAATATTTTTAGTAACAACAATTGTATAAACTATCAAAATATGAAAGAATTGTTATCATAAACTGAAGAAATCAGACCCAAAAAAAATGCTAAAGTGCACACTTGGTTTTCGAATATTTCTTGAAAAGATGAAAATATTTTACATTTTCAAAGAAGTGCCAATGTCATAATTTCTTCGAAGACACCCTTATATTGTTTTTTTTTTCATGTAGGGTATCTATTCAGGTTTGTGTAGAAATAAAAAAATCAGTTCATTTTCTTATAAATATATTTTTTTACGATTTTTTTCCGGAATGGGAAAATTTTTACATCATTTTTTTGCTAAAGTTAGCTAATCTGGGAAAACTTGTAATGATATTATCATGTAATATATATGAATAATAAGATACATTATCTGGCAAACAGAAAACAATCGCAAAAAAAAACAATTCCTTTGTTTTTATACAAAATTCGAGCAAAAACCGGGAAGGTAATTTTCGCACACTTTTTTTCAAATCGGGCTGGCGAGTTAGGCACACAAGGGGTTAAAGGATATAATCGAACTTTAAGCTATTTTTAGAGGTTTTGTAAATATTTTTTTAGGCAATTGTTTTAAACAACAGGTTTTGTTATCTCATCATTTAGAAGAATAATTTATTTGTTCAAAACATAATATTATTTTCTAATAAACAATATAGAAATTTTCTAAAAACTGCATCAAAAACCTGCAAATATGCTCCGATTGCGGTAAGATCCCCTTAAGAAGTTTTCCCAGGGACCGGAAAAAACAAACTTCTTAAGCAGGAAACCCTTATGTGTGGGAAAAATTGGGCCAATTTTGGGCCGAGGGACCGAATAAACCAAACTTCTTAAGCCACGAAACGTTTTAAGAGGGTCTCTATGTAATCAAACTATTTAGTGAATATATTTTAATACTGTAGATATGTTCATAAAAATTAAAAATTAATTAATAAATTAACTTGCAAAATTACTGGCTAGCCTGGTCAACACAGGCTAGCCTGGTGAGGTGGGTTATGAGAAACCTCAACTAACTATACATTTCTATTCTTTACATATTACAGTGAAACCTTCTTAAGAAGTTTCGTGACTTACGAAGTTTTGGTTTTTTCGGTCCCTTGGCCCAATTTTTCCCACATATAAGGTTTTCCTACTTAAGAAGTTTGTTTTTTCAGATACCTTGGAAAATTTCTTAAGAGTGAATAACCAGCACATGACAACTTCGATTCCGACACTAGCGCTAACACATCAGGGCTCGCGAGCGGGCGTTTTCAGAACTAAATTTCGTTCCGCGGCAATCCGAGTTTTGAGGGTTTTGTTCACGCGAGCTAGGGCTACCCGCTACTATTACTACTTTATATTACTATTCTCGCTTCCAGAATTTTAATTAGTAGTAGTTATTTGTAATTTGTATATTGAAGTGCATAAACATAAATAGATACAAGTGAAATGCGTAAACACAGTAGGTATTAAGTAGATACCTACATGAATAAACAATTTGTTATATTCTTTTTAATATTTTGGTTTTTTGTTTTTTAATTTTATTTTACGGCCATTAGAGCGAAAGATATCTCAGTATCGCCCTGGTGTAAGACCACCATTAAGATTTGAAACGTTGCTTGAAATGTCTTTAGCCGTGTTTGGTGACCAGATCTGAATAGCCAGGTACTTCCCCACCTTCCTCTTCCCTTTATTTTTACCCTCCCCACTACCTTCAGTCTTACAACATACCCCAATTGGGGATGCCCAGACAGGAGCAGTTGGGACTCTTGTGCGGTATATTTATGAAAAAAGTGTAATATTCAGTTGGATTGTAAAAAATGTCTCATTTTGAAATATTTATTCGTATGCACAATTTTTTATTTTATATTTATCTGAATACCGCACAAGAGACCCAAATGCTCCTACTGGAGCCAGTGAGACTATGACGTGACTATGGGGTATATTGCGAGGCTGAAGGTGGTGGGGGAAGAGGAAGGCGAGGAATTACCTGGCTATTCAGATCTGGTCAATAAACAACGTTTCAATTCTGAATGGTGGTCTTACACCAGGGCGATACTGAAAGTATCTTTTACTCTAAAACGTGACGCAAATATATTATTTTTAAATTAAATAATTGTGAAATAACCCAAATTAGTCAAATAAAATTTATTTGCCTATGCCGGGATTCGATCCCACGACCTTCAGATTGCTAGTCAAGAGCCTTACCCCTTGACCACGCCGGCCGTCAATAGGTGGTATCAGTAATTTGGAAGGTACATCCACCAACTACATGGAAGGCCGGATCGGGAGAGACCGTTTTTTTTACACTCGCTCGACACACTGCTTATCTCTTCTTTGGGAATGCTGTGTGGAGGGTCGTTTTAGGGAAAGGAAGAAGAGGAAATTCGGAGAAGGAAAGGGATATTAGGGGTGAGTAGAAATCTGGGGGTCAGCGTGTCCAGGAGTGCGGATGTATGAATCCATCCCTCCCACTGCGGTGCAAGGCGATGTTCCGAGAGAGTAAGGCTGGAGAAGTCAAAGGGACTCCCTTAACTTTTCCAGATCCGACCTGCCATGCAGCTGGTGGGCAGACGCATCCGCTGCCAAGACCTAAACAAACCTCACCCCCTTAAACCTAGGCACCCCTGCTAGTCACCAAATGTTACGAACCACTTGGGATGACCTATGGCAGACGTGTTGGTTATCTAATAATTGGTTCCCGGGGCGGTGGTACCCATACCCGATTCTCGTGTTTATTATTTTTCCATCAAAATTATTTATGATTTGTCAATAATGTCTTAGTAAAATAAGTATGTAATAAAATCTGAAATATATTAGTTTGTAAGTGTGCAAATAAATAAACAAACGGACCAATTTTCGTCAAGAAACACATGTACGTATATATTTTTAAATAATTTAATTTATCTATTTATTTACGCAAAAATAGTCTATTAACAATAAAACAATAACACGAATAACAAGCGTGCGTAAAGGCACGAACCACCTAGCAATCGATCACCGTTCGCATCGATTACCGTTCGAAGGAAATTTTTCGTAACAATCACCACTTTTCGTAACACATTTACCAGCTTACCCCCCAAGTGTCGAGCGTGCGTAAAGAAGTTTTACTTGAAAATAAATATTTTGGAGCAGTTGGGACTCTTGTGCGGTATTCACATAGGAATAATTTACAATAAAAAAAATTTCAAAATTATAAAAATTTTATCATAAAAATATTCAATGAACATGAAATTTTGCGTTGGGGCAACCCTATAAATTTTACAAACATGAAATCCTATTTATTTTGCTTCGTTATTCGTTTGAAAATGTTGCGATGTAGAGCGCCGCGAAGACAACCGCCAGTGGCCGCAGTTGCGGTCTGAATGAGCGCTCTCGATTCATGTTGTCGTCGATAAGAAAAATTGTGAAACGCGAAGCTGTAAATTAATTAATATTAAATACACCCTAAAATTATTTTTCCATTAAAATTATTTATGATTTGTCAATAATGTCTTAGCAAAATAAGTATGTAAAAAAATCTGAAATATATTAGTTAGTAAGTGCGCAAATAAATAAACAAACGGACCAATTTTCGTCAAGAAACACATGTACGTATATATTTTTTAATAATTTTATTTAAACTTAAATTAAAATTCTGACAAATAATTTTACCAGATAATGTATTGATTTATTTTACTGCATGATTATATGATTTGAAATTGGTGTTGTATAATACATGTACTTTTTTGAAAATATAACAAATCTGCCAACGACCTATGGTATAACCTTATTATACTTAAAATAAACATTTTTTCTCAAAATTTTATCCATACCTTTACTAGATAAAAGAACAATCTTTCAAAATCAATTTATAATTTTTTGTGGAAACGAGTCAATAAGTCTAAATACTGATTTAAAAATGACATATTTCTGGTTTCTCTGGTAATGTCCTCTTAAGAGGGAACTTCTTGAGACGGTTTCACTATAGTTGCAAATTTCTTTCAATAAAGATATATAATTAACTAGCAGACCCGGCCACACGTTGCTGTGGCTAACGTAACACAACGCTATTACCCAACCTTTATAAAATTCACAACACCCGCTTGCCAGCTGCCCGCTGCCTGAATTGAATATTTGAATTTCTCAGTTTTTTTCTACTATAATAAGCATGTATTTATACATATAAACCTTCCTCTGAATCACTCTATCTATTGGTGAAAACCGCATGAAAATCCGTTGTGTAGTTTAAAAGATCTAAGCGCACAAACATTTTGAGCGACTTCATTTTATACTATGTAATGATAATAATTGAAAAGGCTATACAAGATGTAATTAGTGTAAAGGTAACTGTTTTTTCGTACAAGTATGTTCATGATAGGATTCCCGAAGTTATTTAACCAGTCAACTGCTTTATATGCACATTTTTACGACTGTCCTCGGTGGTTTGTGATTACCATGTATTATTATTATCGTCACCTCATAAAAGTTTAATCCGTTACCTGATTCTGTTCCGTCTGTAGGGGCATGGCCAGAAGTGCCCGTGCAAATCCGATGAGCGCCACCACGAGCTCGCGGCGGTCTGGCGGCCGCGCCGGTCTTGTGTTGTCGGCACCGCTGAGAGCCTCGGCCAGCATGCCGCCAAGCCCCGCTCCTCCGCTCGAGTCGCTTGAGGACCCCGCGCCTGACACCGACTCACCAATGCCGTAGGAATCCACACCTGAAGTAGCGCAGGTGGATTGGGCTATTATTCCTGAAAAATGGATTGTTTCATATTTAGAGTTGAAATTTTTTAGTATCCACTGAGGCAACAACACTGGGGTGTGTTGCGAGGTTGGAGGGAACGGGGGGGGGGGGGGGGGGAAGAAGATGGGCAAGGTTGAAGGATGGCTATTCAGATCTGGTCACAAATATGGAAGCCATTACAAGCAACTTTTCAATTCCGAATGGTGGCCTTCCACCAGGGCGATACTGAGAGTATCTACCACTCTAGAACTTGAAGAGAATTGAATTTTATATACAGGGCTATTTAAAAAGATAGATTCAATTTGTAATTTTATAATGCTAATAATAAAATTAACAAATGCAGCAAAACATCTAATCGGTAGATATGATTTTAGATTTTCACGGCCAAAAGTATTTTTGTAATTTATTTTTGGGGTGCATTACCTCCTTCTTTAGCCAACATTTCGGACAGCGCTACAATGTCCATCGTCAACATCTGCTTTGATAGTGGACACTGTAACTCTGACCGAAACATTGGCTAAAGAAGGAGGTAGCGCAACACCGCCTATGTAGCGTAAAACCCCAAAAAAAAATTTAAAAAAATCTTATCGATAGCTCAACTCTTTCCACATCCAAAGATGTCACACATGTCTTGTGTTACTAAGTTCACCACAGATGTGGTACAGCCCCCCCCGGTAGTTCGGCCAGAGTTGTTGGTAGAGCTGATACCCACAAGAAAAAGTCACAAGGCGTAGATCAGAAGATCTCGATGGTCAAAACTGAAGAGCCAAAGTCTTCATTCTTTCAACAGGACGAAGCTCCACCTTATTGGCACCGTTGATTGCTGATTTTAAAGGTTTTCTGAACGAACCTCTACCCCAACAAAGGTCACATTGGAAATAAAAACCTAGTCTCACTGGCTACAGACGGTCGCTACAAATTAAGCTGTACCTATGCTTTCCACAAGGCTCAGTGCATCTTCGAGGTGATCATTGCTGTAGGAGTAGACATGTGAATGCGCCACTCGAAGTAACTCGCGTTGTGCGTCGATGGGGCCGGTACTGGTACGCAGCGCCCCATTGGGTCCCGCCAGAGAACGTACACAGCCAATCAGGGCCGTGCGCCCCACCACGGGAGCCCGTGAAACTATGCGCCCCAGAAGACAAGACAGCATGGCGCAGGCTACTGGGCCCACCTGGAACATAAAAACAAAATAAATTATTGAGTATATTAAAACATGGTTAAAGCCATTTCAAATCTGAATGGTGGTCTTTCACCAGGGTGATATAGAGAATATTTACCACTTACTTGATGGATTGCAATTTAGAACAATGTCAGGTGTGTTACATCACTATTGTTATACAAGGTGCGGCAAATCAAACAGTGCAGTTTTGAAAGGTCGGTACATCCCGTGTGGTGGGAGTAGAAACCTGGGAGTGGTCTCATTGTGTCGGGAGGGTCATGCAGTTTTTAGCCGTTGCCATGATTTGGTCCGGACAACACCGGGGCTTTGCCGTCCGCACGTATCTTGAAAATAACCAAAAATGGCGAAGTGACGAAGCCCACTTCCATCTATGTGGAGCGGTGAATAAACCAAATTTTCGGTACTGGGCTGAAAATAACCCAAGGCAACTTCACGAGAGACCTCTTCTCTCCCCAAAAGTGACCGTGTGGTGTGCGATTTCCAAATTTGGGGTGATTGGGCCGTATTTTTTTGAGGAGAATGGATGAACCGTGACTGTCAATGCTCAACGTTATGTTTACATGTTAGAATTTTTTTTTTCAACCTCAATTGGAAGAAATAACGGTAGAAACAGATCTGGGAGACATTTAGTTTCAACAGGATGGTGCTACGGCCCATACTGATCGAGTTTCAATGACGAAACTGCAACAGATGTTGCCTGCGCTCCTCGCCTCTCTGAGGGGTGGCCCGTGCGCTCACCTGATTTAGGCATTTGTGACTTCTTCCTTTGGGGCTATCTGAAGGAGAAAGTTTTCAAACATCGGCCTCAGACCTTGGAAGAACTCAAGGATCGAATTCGGGAGGAAATCGCCGCTATGCCCATCGAGATGTGCCAAAATGCAGTCGAAAAGTTTAGAAATCGCCTTCATCAATGTATCGCTGCTGGAGGCCACCATCTTTCTGATGCCATCTTCAAGACTTGATGCATGAAACGGCATGATGAACCGAATATAATAAAATAAACCCCTTTTCTGTAAGTGTCGCCGTTTTTTTTTTAATAGCCTTTCAAAACTGCCCTGTTTGATTTGCCGCACCCTGTATGATGCACATCACTAGTGATGAACTACTTCTTATAATAATTGTCGTCTATGGACACTCTGGAAGTAATGTCAATGGTGTAAACACCTACTCAATAAAAGTCTTTATCATAAAATAACAAAGTGTTTTCTATTACACATCCAAAATTAAATATACAACAAAACAAGGTGGACTTTCTGTGTTTGTTTTAAGTTTTTGTTATTAGTAACAATGAGATATTTAACTTACACATGATTTTTCTCCACCAGCCGATGATAAATCACTCGAGAGGTTTGAAGACAGGAACTTGACAAGCATTTCACTGAACTGCGTCCCCTCAATCACCATGCCGGCCATCACATCCGGGATCGCATTATCCTGCACATAACACAGTTATTATAATAAGACATTGTTTTAAATACAATAATCTAATAATGTTGTCTAACGGAGTTATTATATTTACCATTGGAGAGTTTGCGACCCAAGACAGGCACTGGAAGGCCAGCACCCAGCATCGCAAGGAGATGTTTGTTTGCCTGAAAATAAATAGGTAAGTTAGGCTTTAGATCATAGGTTTTCAACGTGGGCGTTTCAGACCTTCAGAGGGGACGTAGAAGACCAAGAAAAAATTGGGGGGCGATTCAGACTTTCAGGGGGGCGGTAGGAGACCCAGAGAAACCCATCCCACCCCATCCTATCTCTTGCCCCATCCCAATCCCATCCCATTAGAGACCATCCATAAATTACGTAACAACTTCAAAAATTTTCCCTATCCCATTACGCCCCCCTCGGTTGGCAAATGTAACCCCATCGTGGTATTCCGTACGCGAATACTATATGGAATACTATAAATAAAAATATTCTCAAAGTGGGCGGAGGGCAAAAAAAGGTTGAGAATCTATGCTTTAGATGGAATCTTATTCTTGCTCAAAGACTGTAAATAATAATAATATGAAAAGTGTAAAAATGGCAATGGCTGGTATGAATCCATCCCTCCCACTGCGGTGTAAGACGATATTCCGAGAGTACGGCTTGAGAAGTCAAAAGGACTACCTCAACCATTCTTTCCTGATCCGGCCTGCCATACAGCTGGTGGGCAGACGCACCCCCGCCAAGACCTGGACCAACTTCACCTCATGAACCCGGGCACCCCTGCTAAGTCACCAAACGTAGCAAACCACTTGGGGTGACCTATGGGAGAGGTGTTGGTTATCCAATAAATGATTCCCCGGGCAGCGGTACCCATACCCGCCTCCCAAATTAAACCTAATGTTCAAGTAACGTGGTCATTATATTGACCTAAGTCCACAAAATGACATTTAACCTAGAACTGAAGAAATTTCTTGTACATTCTTCGCATGATCTGTTTGTAACAATGGTGATATTCCTTTACGGACTCACTGATTTAGTGCCTGAACGAGGGCCATGACCGCCTGCGTGGACAGCTTGATCTTGGGGGTGAGGACGCAGTCTGCCGGCGGCGTGGTGTTGGACACACCCCAGCTGCAGCCGTTCAGGGTTATCCAGAGCTGGAGGACTCGTTCTAGGTAACTGCTGTCGTCCTATTGAATAAAATTATCATTAAAGTTAAAACAAAAAGTTACAACAAAATTATTCAGGCCTCAATCATATCTTGTCAGAGGGTCAAAATATATCCGCTGTGCAAAAAAATCTGATAAAAAAGATGATAAAATACGCTATCAAATTTAAAAAATCAAAATAAACGAATAATTTTTGAAGTATAAAATTTTTGCATGCAAACATAAAAAAGTCACAAAACGTGAAGTGAACCGTCTGATTCCCGCCTTACCAGTATTACTTGACTTTTATTATTAGCCTAAATGCAAGAATTTAAAAGACTTTTCAGGCAAATAGGTACCATAATAATGATTATTCTGATTTGACAGCTTGTAGTAGGAACCACGATCATGCAAACTAAGGTAGTATCCAATAAGGCCACCATCTTGAACCGGCACGTAACAAAGAAATTTACAGACAGATGAAATGCCAAATGGTCAAGTTAAAACAGGACTTTGCTACACTCAGTCAATAATAATACTTGGATAACAATATATATAGCATTATATTACCTGTTGATTCAGCTCTGTGAACAGTAGATGGAATGACTGCTTCAGCATCGCAGTGAGATCTTTGTTAGGCGGGGGCTCAGTAGAGACCTCGGGGGCTGCAGCAGTGGAGCCCTGATTGGCAGATTGAGACGAGGGCGGCGGCGCCGGCGTGTGGACAGCGGCTGCAAGGGCCCCGCCACCGAGGAGTGCCAGCCTACGGACTAATACCTCTCCGGAAAGCTCGATGCCTGATTCGAGACGGGCGTCAACGGCGATAGAAGTCCTGGAGCAAAAACTTAAATATTCAAAATAAAAAATTATGTATGAATGTGAATGGAGCAAGAGGTGTGTGCCAAGACCGAGTTATTTAGCCATTTATACTATCTGCCTACCCCTTTGGAGAAACAGCGTGAGGGTTAGTTAATTTTAATTGACTTTAAAACAGAATTCTTATAATATTTTAACACATTTTCAGTTATAGCGAAACTCTCTCACAACATTTTTCTATGGACCAGAAAAATAAAACTTCCTAACAGGTTGAACGTTGGATGGTATTTTGAAAAAATCCTCACAAATTTCATAGAAAATTCTTTTAAAATAATTCAGGGTAACTATAACGAGCAAATAGCACCTAGGTCCTAGATAGATATTGGCGCAAGCGGTTCTAACCTTGTCCTTCATACAGTTTCTTTATAAATAAGAGTTAAAATCGCATTTAAAAAAAAACAAAGATTTTTTGAGCCCGCCGGTGGGTTCGCGACAGATGAGAGGTTAAATGAGGATTTTACTGTTACTTGAAAACTAATTGATTCATGTACATGAATTCATGTACTTGAAAACTACATGAATTCATAAAATTTACATATGTTTTAACAATCTAAGGCAACGTCGTTGTCCTTGGCTTTTCACACACTGTGGGACTGCAAGTAGTGAAGGAGCCTCGTTCACTAGGGAATCAGAGTGGGGGTCAGGATCCTCAGCAAAGAGGAATGGACTCAAGAAGAAGAACCATCAAGGGACTGCAATAACCATCAACTATATCTACTGTTGTACTCAAAAGAATTAAGGAAAAAAACATATTTACATATATCCTCCAGCAAGCCACACTCAGTCTTACTCATAATCACAAAATAAGATACAACCACGAGAGCAAGACCGGGGTAGGTGAAATTGTTACTCAACATGGTGGGTCAATCGCGCGCATCCGTGTTTTCTTACCCGGTCGCTGTACGGGAGATGTAGTAGCTGTCAGAATTTAAACCACCCGGTCAATAGGGTTAACTCAGTACCACAGCGTTGTAACTTTCGAAATGGCAAACTTTTATGAGAATCTTGACGTTTTGAATGGAGCATTGGCAAATTTGACCGTATTCGCGGCATTCGTGCACAAAAAAAGGTTCGATTCATTTGTGGCACTTACGGATGGAGATTTTAGGTCTAAATATAGATTTACAAAAGTTAACGTCAGACGTTTAATTGCCTTGGTACGATGATAAACGGGGTGGCAAAGTATCTACCGATCTCCAAGTTCTCTGTGCCATATGATAAAGGGGTAACGAGTGTTTATAATTGCATTCTTGTGAAACAAATCAGCGAAATCGAAAACCAAGCAGTCTTTATTATTATTTTTTTTTATAACACTCATTTCAACGTCACCCCGATTCTTGTTACGCCTACTAATTTTTGTTTCCTCTTCCGAATTACTGTTTATGATTATCCATTATTAGTTATTTTTGAAACGCGGAACACAAAACAATTCCGTTGAATAATATTTTGACGTATAAATAAACGTGAAGTTGGCAACACGCCACGAAATGCCAAATTGACCGCGTTTTTCAGCTTTGGAGCTGAGTGTTGCTACCGTAAAAAAATTATAACCCATAATCCAGCTGTCGAGCAATATTATGAAGATGAGTAAAGATTTTTACTCTGAGCGGTGTAGTGTACCCCCCTGTGTAGCTACCGCGACTCTACAGAGTCGTGGTAGGGTTTCATTATGAGTAAGGCTGACTATGTTAGACAGTTTCAGGGAGTTAAAAAAATAATGAATTTGTATAAACCGTAATTTTGAATAAATTTCAATCCTTACCCATTGCTCGTATTTATTGGAGGCTTGGGAACGATCTTCTTCTGTGACGTGGAGCGTATTTCACGTATTTCGTCAAGGAACTCTTCCATATCAGAATCATCTGATTCTATGAGCGATGGCAGCAGTTCTGCACTACCAGAGGCTGAAAATAAATACATTTGCATTAAAAATCATCAAAATACACACCATTAGAAAATTAGTTCCTGTCAACATAAAAAAAAAATAGTTGATTGGACGTACAGTCAAACCCTGTTAAGAAGTTTTCCAGGGGACCCAATCCCGGATCTAAGACTTTTTCAAACCGGGGCAGAAACTTGATAGTGGCGCCCCCTCTCGTGAAGTGAGTGATCGTCGCTTCACTTGACGTTCGACCGCTCGGGTTTATTCGGCTCAGCTCGTATAGCCCCTAGTTCTAGATGCGACGGGGTTTCCTCTGGCAGAGACATCACGTACATTATGCACGCATTCAAAATTGACTTAGAATAAGTTCATAAATCAACTTAGGATGTGTTCAAAAACTAACTGAACGTTTTAAAATTACATGAATAATCGATGAGCAACAAGCAGGAAAACATCTTAAGAAGGTTTTCAATTTTCTCATAACATGGAACTAAACTAAAATAATTAAGGCGATCCACTAGTACAGGAAAAAATCGAAATCGGAATTCACGCCCTTTTATAGGAGGAGTTTAAAAATACTTGAGAAAAAGCTTTTGGAAAGGTTGGAAAAGATATTTGAGATTTTTTTTTACATGTTGATTTCGTAAAGGCCTGTAAAAAACATTAATTCCTTTTTTATGCATTGTTTATTGTAATAAAACGGAATTTTTAAATTGATTTCACGAAAACAAGCAGCGCGGACCCTAACACGTTGTTTCTCCGCTCCATCCGGAGGAGTAATGACGGAAGAATGGATGGGGCGGCTGCCAGTCGTTCTTCGGTGGACGGTATAAGGTTCACTTTGATATAACAAATTCGTCGACTGCCGTATTGTCGCCGTGATGTCAAAAATACCAACGTGAAAATGCATATTATATTTTATTTTGTGAGGTTCGGGCGTAAATTTCAATTTTTTTTGCGATAATTATATAAGAAACTGAATTTGCCACATTATGCAATAAAACCATATCCGAAAAAGTGTTTATAAGCAGGAGAGTTTGCACTTAAAAATGTTTTTTATAGACCTAATACTTTATTTTTTTCTAAGCTTATTAAAAGACTTATTAAAAAAATGACCGATTTTTTAAGGGCCAAGGTATGTTCTACACGCAGTATTTAATTGAAGCATCTATAATACTTCTAAGCGGTCAAATTTTCAAAACAAAAACATACGATTTTGTATAATTTTGCATTATTTAGTATGGCTTCATCTTAACTGTGTACACATTAGTAGTTTATGTCAACATAGAAAACATTAGATATAGGTTTTTTTTTTTAAATTTGTAATTTGTATGGGAATTTTTTGGGGTTGAAAAAACAGGACTTCTTAACCTCCGTGTCGCCGTTCGTTCACCGGAGAGATCGGCACCAAATTTCAAAAAAAATAATTTTTCAAGCGATTTTGCTCCTTAGCTATAAGGAATTTGTATGAAGAACAAGGTCAGAATAGCTTGGCCCATTCTTGTTCTTGACGTAACAGAAGGCCGCGTAGCGCCTAGCCTTTCGGAAAAAAAGAGAAAAATAAAAAACCATTGTGTTGGCATCACTTCTCGAAGCATTTTTCAACTGTCATTTTGGCTCGAAGTTCAGTACAGTTCAGTTCCGCGGTAAAACTGCATAATCTCCCCGAAATACACAATAAAACGTAAGTAATGTTGTTATTATACATACAGTGAAACTCTCTTAAGAAGTTTTCCAAGGGACCGGGGAAAAAAAACTTCTTAAGTGGGAAAACTTCTTAAGTGGGATTCAATTTTAGCCATTTAATAACTCGAGTCTGGGGCATACGTCATTCCAATGTCTACCTACGTTAAATTGTTGTGAAAACAAGCTTACATGATGCACGGCAAATTTTGAAGTTTGATTGAAAAAAAAACCTAATTATAAAGGTGAGCGTCGACCAGTCCGCGCCGGCCGCAACGCACGCACGGCACGCAACGGATTGAACGGATTTGCCGATGGCATGCGTCCACTGTAAACGGATTTTAAATTTAGTTTGAGTACTTTTGTAGTAGACGACGGTCGTCTGTCATGGATATTGACGAAGATATTATCATTATCAGTTGCTTGTTGGCAGAAGAAGAAAAACGTAAAACTAAACGTAGAATGTGGGTTCATAAAATAAACTTGAAGCGACCAATGTTTGGGGAATATCATTCGTTATTTTATTTTTTATTTTTATTTATTTTATTTAGTAAAAGATTATACATTTATATACATTATTTAAGAAATTTTTTGACTGCCCAACTAGGAGGATTCCCGTTTTAGGACAGTCAAATTAGGATGCGTATTAACATACGGAACATGGTCTGTAAATAATAATAAAAAAAAAAAACAAAACAAAAATAAAAGATTAAAACAAAGTGACTGTTCTTTGTTTAGCAAAGTTTTTTTTAAAATAATTTTAATTACGTAGGTAGGTACTTAATTTATTTGTTCCTGATTTTCTTCATGATGAAGATTAATTTAATTTTTGTGGGTTTTCAATTTCAATTCAATTTTCTAAAACAAACAACCAAGCCTCCAAAGAGTACACAAACCCCAATAGCTCGGTTTGAAGCAAAGAATGGAAGGTTACCTCGAGAGTGTTTTCTCTTGGGGTAAGAATAACCTCGTCGAATTTAATGTTTCGAAGACTCAATCATATTTGATAACGTCTAAAAGGGATCGAAATGATAATCTAGTCTCCTTCAACGGAAGCATTCTTCCGAACAGGACCTCCATTGATATGCTGTGTCACTCTTGTGTAACTCTAAGTGACCAGCTCAGGTATGGGGGCTCCATCGAAACCAGAGTTAAGTTAGCCTCTCAGAAACTGGGCGTACTGTACAGGGCTGTAGATACTTTAATAGTACACAACTGCTAACCCTGCACAAGTCGCAAGTGCGCCCCACGGTTGAATTTGGCAGCCACCTCTGGCCTGGAGCTCCAAATTACCTAAAAAAAAACCTTGACTCTGTGCAGAAACGGGCGGTCCATTTGACAGATTCTCCCATCTTAACAGACGGATTGCAATCTTTAGAGCACACGCGTCAGGTGGTAATGATGTCCTTGTTCTACCGGTATTACAATGGAAGATGCTCCAAGGAACTAGCATCATTGATCCCCTCGGCACCGGTGCACAGTCGGGAAACACGCGACCAACATTTGTACATGGTTGACATTAGTCACATGAGAACGGGTCGTTTTAACGAGTCGTTCTTGAGTTCAACAGCTCGGCTGTGGAACGATTTACCGGCATCTGTGTTTCCTCCCTCCTACAACAAGGGTCTCTTCAAGACCCATGTTCACGCCTTCTTTTCCTCAAAAAGACCCTCCACACAGCATCCTCAAAGATGACATAGCCCCTGAGGAAAATAATTTCCCTCAGGGCCTCCTGTGTGGAGTTAATGTAAAAAAAAACCAAACAACACTTGCGGCAGTGAGCGATGCAAGCTGCGAACTAAAGTCAATTAATCCGTGTGACGTCACCGGCATTTTTTTGCTCAGTCAGCTAATCCGTGTGACGTCATCGGCACGCAACGCATTTTTTTGCTCGTCAGCTAATCCGTGTGACGTCATCGGCACGCAACGCATTTTTTGCTCAAAAATACCGGCGGGCGGGCCGGTATTTGCCGGTAGTGGACGCAGTGCTGTACTAATTCATATAAAGATATAGAAAAATCCGTTGCGTGCCGTGCGTGCGTTGCGTGCGTGCGGACAGGTCGACGCTCACCTTAATGCATCTTTTACCATCTCCTTGGGCATATTTAATCATGTTGTTATGAACATAAAAATAAAGCTAAATATATTTATTTGAAGGTTAAATTTTCCGTATTAATCGTGATCCAATAGATTTACCTAATCAAAAGTTTTTCGTGTTTTACAAATTCGATGGAATAAAAATTTTATACAATAATACAGTAGAATTCCGTTAATTCAAAATCCACGGGACATCAAAAATAAAATTTCGAATTAACAATTCCCATATAATTCGAAATTTTACCGGTAAGTCGAATTTTCGCAGCCGTATACCGCCGCGGACGGCCCTCTATTCGAAGTAAATTCACAAAAATACATTATTTTCCGAGTAAATTAAATTTTCGCGGCCGATTACCGTTGCGGCCATCCCTTTAAACTCAAAAAAATATGATATATTACCACGTAAATCGAAATTTCGCTGCCTATTTCCGATGCAACTGGCCCTTTAAAATCAGATAATCGAAGTAAATTCGTAAAAATACGATAAATTTCGCATAAATCGAAATTTCACGACCGAATCCCGTCGCGGCCGGCCCTCTAAATTCAGATAGGTACCTATTCGAAATAAATTCGTAAAAATACGATGTATTTCGCGTAAATCGAATTTTTGCAGCAGAATCCCGTTGCGGCCGGCCAATATTCAGATACCTATTTGGAAAAAATAATAAAAATTCGATATATTTCGCGTAAATCGAATTTTTGCTGCCGAATCCCGTCGCGGCCGACCATAATGCAGATACCTATTCCGAATAAGTTCATAAAAATACGATATATTTCTTGTAAATTGAATTTTCGCAGCTGAATTCGGCTGCGGCCAGTCATAATGCAGATACCTATTCGGAATAAATTCATAAAAATACAATATATTTCGCGTAAATTGAGTTTTCGCTGCCAAATCCCATCGCGGCCGGCCATAATGCAGATACCTATTCGAAATAAATTCATAAAAATATGTTATATTTCGCGTAAATTGAGTTTTCGTGGCCAAATCTCGTCGCGGCCGGCCCTTATTCAGATACCTATTTGGAAAAAAATCATAAAAATTCGATATATTTCGCGTAAATCGAATTTTTGCTGCCGAATCCCGTCGCGGCCGGCCATAATGCAAATACCTATTCCGAATAAATTCATGGAATTACGATATATTTCGCGTAAATTGAATTTTCGCGGCTGAATCCCGTTGCGGCCGGCTATAATGCAGATACCTATTCGGAATAAATTCATTAAAAAAATGATATATTTCGCGTAAATTGAGTTTTCGCGGACAAATCCCGTCGCGGCCGGCCAGTATTCAGATACCTTTTTGGAATAAATTCATAAAAATATGATATATTTCGCGTAAAATGAATTTTCGCGGCTGAATCCCATCGCGGCCGGCCCCAGTTCAGATGCCTATTCGGAATAAATTCATAAAAATACGATACATTTAGCATAAATCGAATTTTCGCGCCCGAATCCCGTCGCGGTCGGCTTTAATTAATTCATTCTAAGAAAATTCGTTAAAATTACCACAACCAATTCAGATTTTACAAAATAATAATGCGAATTAGGACGATGTTTACCGCGTTTACGCTCGATTTATCGACATTTTACGGCATTTTACCGTCACGGCTATCTGTCAGATTCTGATTTACGAAATTTGTTTTTTTTTTGTTGTTAAAATCGATGTTTTTCGAATTACTAATTTCGAATCTTGAAGACCCCTTGCATGTTCGTTACATAATTCCGTGTTGCATATTCGTTCGACATGTCACATTGCTATTGTACCTAGGGGTTACGGCTTATGGCCAGGCCGGCGGCGGCCGACAAAGGGTCTGTTTATGGTCTCAGGTACTAGAGATCGCGAGTAATCTGTAAAGCCAACGTCCTTCACTTTATGACTTGGAAAAAGGTTCATTTTAGATATGTATTTTGCAGCACAATATTTCGTTTGTGTTGACATTACCGCCGGATTTCTTAAAACCTCTTAAGCGGGAAGCAGTTTTAGCTCTAAAACTTCTTAAATGGGAAAAAATCGAGTTTTTTGCAGTTTTTTGTATGGAATTTTCAAGGGACTGAAAATCAAAACTTCTTAAGCGTGAAAACTTCTTAAGTGGGAACTTCTTAAGCGAGTTTTACTGTATTTTATTGTCCCTGGCATGTGTTTTGGTAAAAATAAGACAAGATTTGTCAAAATAGATCGATAAAATACCACTTCAAAGTGAAAGCATTTTTTTGTTTGAAGTTTTTTTCATTTTGTGTGGCAGTTTTGTGCGTAATATATCGTTTGTTTCGCAATCTTTAGTATTTCATTTTGTAGAAAAATCAATTGAGATAACATATCAAAGTGTTTGTTTTGTTCATATTTAGTTTAGAATTTACAAAAAATAAAATTCCACGACGGGACGTCTGACATGACAAAGCGTCATCTTTCTAGAAGGATATTTACGTAAACATTCGATAATATTATGAAGTTTCTATGTCATTATTTAGAGAAATCTATTAGGATTATGTATCAAAGTCTTTGTTTTGATAATTTTTACTAAAAATATTACAAATAAATGCATTCCCAACGGCATTCATCATAACCGTATTTGTATGTAAACGGGTGCTGCTCCCTGGTGGTAGAATGGGGTGACTTTGATTATTTGCGAGTGCTGCGAACTAGTGGGAGAAAGTATAACTTTCAAATTGCCAGTGGTGCCAGAACAGGGGTGTCGAAAATAATTTGGGTGGTAAAGGGTGGGCTAAAATTTTTTTTTTTGCTTATTATTTTATTATGGAAAAAAATTGTCAAGTTATAAAGAACTTTATTCAAAATTATAAAATATTTATACCAAGCGTATTGATGAATATATTATATGATGATGATAAACATGATTGTTTGTATTGTTATAGAATGGCAGAAGAGCATTTGACTTCCGACCTCGGTGCAGTAGAAGGAATAACGGTCCTCGCGACGGTATGTTGTGTATTAGTAGTAGTTCATCCTTTCGAAAATTGAAAGATATTAGTGTAACAATAAATATTTATAGTTTCAGATGCCGGGTCGGAAGCGACCCAGGGATGAAGGCGAGGCGGAGGTGACGAGGCGGGATGGGGACACGGAGGCCAATCCAACACCCTCAACATCCACGTATCGGGCTCCAATGACTCAAGTAATTATAATAACACTTGGCTAACTTCTACAGTGCAATTTTTGTTTTGTATTACCTCAAGGACGCTTTACATAGCTATATCTTTTCTATTCTGTCTATAGGTTTCCAACGACATCATGATGGTCTTCCACAACTTCGACGACGAGGAAGCTCTCGACGAGGATGCTCTCGACGAGGATGCTCCCTACGAAGATGCTCCCGTCGAGGATGAGAATGACGACGATGCTTCCGTCGCAAGTTGGGAAGACGTAGTCGTGGAGATGGGTCAACTCGAGGATGAGATGATTCAACTTGAGGATGATTTGGAGCCCTTTGAGGATGATTCGGATGAGGAGTTGGACTTCGTTCCCGAGGCGCAGAACTTCACCTGGTCCGAGGATTTCTCCACCTTCTCGGGTCAGCGTGAGCATTTTGCCGTGCTTCAGCCTGG
Organism: Limnephilus lunatus; assembly: GCA_917563855.2. NCBI lineage: Eukaryota > Metazoa > Arthropoda > Insecta > Trichoptera > Limnephilidae > Limnephilus > Limnephilus lunatus. The sequence goes on along the minus strand of OU830602.1, from coordinate 10,831,960 downwards.
CCCATCACCAGACGTCTTCCCGCCGACAGTCGCTCCATCTCCATATGAAGTCTTCTCCAAAATATGGGACTTGGAAACAATGTCCTATATCGCGAAGGAGACTAATAAGCGTGCGTGGAGCGAACTGGACGATAGGACGACTGAGGATGGATTAAATCTGTCCACCCATTCCAGGCTGAAGGACTGGCAAGATGTTACGGTCCCTGAACTGTATGTATTATTCGCAATTTTTATGTACATGTCCGTTTGTTACAGAGGTTGCTTATCATTATACTGGACGACAGATATATTAGAGATGGTTAAATTTAGAACTCTAATGTCTCGTAATAGGTTTGAAATGATAATGCGGTTCCTGCACTTCGCTGACAATAGCACAATGTCTAGAGTCGGTTACCAAAACAAGCTTGCAAAAGTTAAACCACTATTGGATATAATGAATGAAAAGTTTTCCAGTCTGTATACTCCCCATCAAGACATTAGCATAGACGAGTCCCTGTTGCTCTGGAAGGGTCGCCTAGGGTTCAAGCAGTGCATCCGAACTAAGGCGGCTCGGTTCGGCATCAAAACATACGAGCTGTGCGAATCGGCAACAGGGTATTTGTACCGCTTTATAATGTATGCGGGGATGAATACGGAATTCGAAGAGAAACATCTTGGGTTTTCGAGTAAAACTTCTAAAGTTGTACTCAAACTCATGGATGGGCTCTTTGATAAAGGGTACTGCCTCTACATGGACAATTTTTATAATAGCTTGCCATTGACTAGGTACATGAAACAAAGGAGTACCGATATTATCGGTACCCTCAATCGCCGCCGAAAGATGGTACCTGAAGTCATCCAAAAAATGAAGAAGAGTGAGCCGCGGCATACACTTGTTGGTAGACACTGTGGTGACATGTCAATCGTTGCTTGGAATGACATTAAACTTGTCACCATGGTGTCTACCTACCACAACGCCGATACTGCGGAGGGTCGAAGAGCGAACGAGAAATACCAAATGCCTCTATCTGTGCTTCAGTACAATCGCTTCATGGGGGGAGTGGATACCAAAGATTCGCTGTTATCCTCTTACCGCATGGAGCGAACGCGGGGTAGCAAATGGTTCATTAAGGTATTTCGTCGCCTGATCAATGTCAGCATCTTGAATAGCATGGTGATTTATAGGCAACTTCACCAAGAAGATCGACGGCCAATTCTTCACCGTGTTTTCAGGATGCGATTGGCAGCTGAGATTATAGAGCGTCACAGTCCCTCTTTGATACCTCCCAGACGGACGTCTTCCACCGTCGTTCACACTCTTCCTACGCATCAGAGACTAAATCTTTCACTCAAACATTTTATATGTGAAACCTCAAACACAGACCGTACGAATCGACGCATTCGCATAAGGTGCGTACTGTGCACAATCCGTAAAAAATCAAAGCTGGTTTCTACGTCTTGTGAAGTATGTAAAGTTCCACTTTGCATACCGTGTTATAAGGATTACCACACATTGAAACATTTAAAATAAATTTTTTTTAACTTTCAAATCGTTTTTTTTTTTTCCATTTAGATTCCCTTTTTTTATTTTTATACAAAACTTTAAAAATTGCCATGAAGAGGAAATTCATTATACCTAATAGTGGCAGTCCCAACTACAGTTCAGGGAGTGTGTCGCTATTTTTTGTTTTGTTGTTGTTTGTTTTTTGAATGTTGTTTGGATGTGGTTTGCGATTGTTATTTGTTACTAGTGTGTTTTTTATGTGTTTTTGTTATTTGTTGAATGGGTGTTGTCATTTGTTATTTGGATTTTGTTATTGGTGATTGTAATTTGGTACTGGTTTTTGTTATTTATGGTTTTTATTATTTGTTGCATGGGTGTTTTGTGCATCCATTTGAATAAAAATGTTTACTGAAACAAGTACATTGTGCATCTTTGCATTGGTTGAAGTTTCGTGTCCATTCATTGTACTTTTGTGGAGGACAGAAACAATGTCTAAAAATTTGTAAATTATAATAATAAATTTATGTATGTGTAAAATGATTTGTTTCATAGTCCAAAGCATTACCTCTCGACCAAAGTTGAAAAAAAGGGGTTTCATGTATTATAAAACTGAAATCAATATGATGAAAAAAAAACTTTTATTATTGAACCACACACTATCTGAATTTTTAAAAATGTTTTTCGTGTCTTTTCATTGTATGAACTTGAAATAAATATAATTTAAAAAAAAAGTATTAGCAAATTTTATTTTTATTCTCATGATTGTTTTGTACCACCCCTGCACCACTGTAAAAGCAGACGGCGGCCATTTTGGCGGCCATTTTGAATTACAACGATGTCTATAACATGGATGGATTCATTGTAACATGGATGGATTCATTGAGAACCTCTACATTCTTTTATTGTTTTTGATAAAAATTCATTGTGGAAAGAATAGATTTGAGGTATTATCAGGAAGGTCGTTTTGTCTACATTATTTTCATGTAATTTTTGTAATATTTCACAAAAGAAATGTCATAAATATTGAGTTCCTAAGAAATGTCAAATTTTTGACATCATAATGAATAATTATATTTTTAGAATTATTTGTTTGTGGGTTTCTAATACAAAAAAATATTATTAGTAACAACAATTGTATAAACTATCAAAATATGAAAGAATTGTTATCATAAACTAAAGAAATCAGACACAAAAAAATGCGAAAGTGCGCACTTGGTTTTCGAATTTTTCTTGAAAAGATGAAAATATTTTACATTTTCAAAGAAGTACCAATGTCATAATTTCTTTGAAAACACCCTTGGATTTTTTTTTGTCACGTAGGGTGTCTATTCAGGTTTGTGTAGAAATAAAAAAATCTGTTCATTTTCGCATAAATATATTTTTTTACGATTTGTTTCCGGAACGGGAAAATTTTTACATCATTTTTTTGCTAAAGTTAGCTATTCTGGGAAAACTTGTAATGATATTATCATGTAATATATATGAATAATAAGATACATTATCTGGCAAACAGAAAACAATCACAAAAAAAAACAATTCTTTTGTTTTTATACAATATTTGAGCATAACCCGGGGCACTAATTTCGCGCGGTTTTTTTCAACATCCGTGGCTTTTGAGGGGTTAAGCGGGAAATTCTTAAGCAGGTTTGACTGTACAAGACACTCTCTTTTAGATTTTTAAAGGGACCTAAAAAGCATTAAAACATCTTATGGGAGAACCTTATTTGTATGTCCAGCTCATTCATGTATGGTTCACACGATTGAATATCCATTTTAACCATAATAAATCTACAGGGCGAAAGAGTGTTAGAAGGTCTAAGCTTATGTGGCTGAATGGTGTGGAAGAAAACAGCTACTTATTGTTACAGCTAGCAGGAGTGAACGCGCTAAGACTCCAGATTTTTAGAACCGATAGCTGCAAGCAAGCCGTCAGGAGTGATATCGTCAAATAAATGAATAGCAAACCTGCACTGTCTTCTTTGTTGGATGGAGAGGTAGCCATCTCCGTGTCGACTGGCTCACTGCCGAGGTCATGGGCAAAGGATATGGGGATGTTCTGTGCGGTGTGCCACTGGATAGTGCCATCGGGGGCCTCTGTCTGTATGAGGGGCAGGATGGACGGCGGTAACACGGGGCCCCGCCAGCCTGTGCGGTCGTATTCTACCAGATCCTGGAATTGGAAAAAGTAGTGTTAAGCGACAAGGCCTAAAACGCAATCTTCATTTCAAGGTTGCAACTATTAATAAAATATTGCACCAAGTTGTATCGGGATCTGTGTAAATTGTTGAATTTTAGACAGAAACTCGTAAAAAACACTGTAAATTATGGTTTGTCTATTGATCTACTAACTGTCACGTAAATAATTATCAATTTGTGATATAATTATTTACCTGACCACTAACCTGGTAATTTGAACAGCCTGTATTGGACTGGCAACACTTTTTTCTCTGATTTTTGAACCGGGTCCTTTTCTATGGACTTTCTTAAAATTTCACCGTCAGGGAACCGGTGAATTTTTGACGAGGTCACTCAACAAGATGTTTTGAGTTTATTATTTAACTTTTTCGGGCTGGATTTTCGGTTAATAATGTGTGTGCCGCTTGTGAAATGGTGAATTTGAATTCTCCGCATGCGTAACCTTTTTGGGTTTTTGTTAAATTTGAACGCGCGGTGTGTGGCAGTGTGGCTCGGGGAATCGTGCTGAGATTCCGGATAAATCGCAAACCATCTGTTTTGGAGATGATAAATTCCACGCAAAACCTCTACGGGGATATGCTCCGGTTATAAAACTGTGACGCTAACGATTTATTTGTGGCCCACCGTCGGAGGAAACAGCCTCGCTAAAATCACCACGCTCTGGCACCAAGATGGCGTCCCTCGCGCTTGTAGGAAATAACCTGGCATTTGGCCTTTAGCGCCCTCATCCCGGTACGTGCTCGTCGGATCCATCTGGCCCGGACTCCTGGCCGTCTGGAGATTCTTCGCGAGATGTTTGCCCCCTTCATCCGGAGTCCTCCGTTGGCGATCGCAGGATTGCGTGCCGTCACCTTCTGTTCGCCGTTTTCCGTAATAGATTTAGAGAATAGAACCGTTTGCGTTGGTCCACAGGTATGAGGGTTTCTGTTATTAATTTTGTTTAACTTGATTGGTTGTAAAATACACATTTATGGAACCTTCCCAAACATTCTTGTTTTTTATTATTCGGAACAAAAAAGCAGAACCTTACATTTTCCCACATTACAGATCGCTAGGTCCCACATCAACCTGAGAGAGAGACATGGTGATCTTCATGCAAAAAAATAACCTTATATAACTTTGCAGGAAATTAAGCACTTAACATGTTTCTGTAATATTCGAATGTACGATTTTTTAATGAGCATGCATGAATCCAAAACTGAAACCCGGAAACCCCCTTTGCTCAAAGCATTTTTTTTAAAACTTATAATCGAGGTGTAAATATTGCACGGTTCATAAGATTGGATTAGTTATTACCACAGCGTAGGTATAATTAAAAGGTATTTTCAAAGAAATAATCACCTTGATACTCCTTTGAAAAATAAAATTTTTGAGAAACCGTTGAATGAAAACTAATTTTGATTTACACAGTTAAAATGTTTATGGACAGTCAGAGAGGCTATATTTATGAAATACAAAGAAGCAACTACAGCGTTATTAGTGTAAGCAATTCTGATTTTCTCCTCTATACAGTTTTCAAAGCATAAAGGTTAAAATTGCATAGCAAAAAAATTCCAACATGGATGGTATTAGAGCGCTCACCGGTGAGTGAACTATGATTACGGTCATAAAAATGTTACCAATCAATGCGAAAAATAAGCAATGAGTCATGATCGAGAATATTCTATTCAAATTGATAGTAGATTGGTTCACTACTTGGGTAACATTAACCAAAAGTCGTTGATTTGCTGGGCAAAAGTGATTTTGGTTTAAGGCATGGCAATTAATCAGTTTGGTGTAGTTTTTAGTTACCTGAAGAAGGGTGAGGATGGTGTGCTGGTGCCACGGGGCGGGGGAGCATGCGGCCCTCAGCAGGCCGAGGACCTCGTGTTCCCGCACAACGTTTGGCAGGCCTCCGCACACACCACTCAGCCGACCCACAACCTGCAATGGCAAATCATTATCTTACACAGACACGGTTAATCAAATTATATTACAGATGAATTATTAGGGAGTCTGCGGGAGTGGTTACAATGGTAAGCCTTTATGACAGTACGCAGAATATTCATAAAATATCATCAAAATTTCAACAAAAATGTACATACTTGACAGTACGCAGAATATTCATAAAATATTATCAAAATTTCAACAAAAATGTACATACATACTTGTATGCAACATTATCTTATTTTACTTTTAGAGTTGAGTGGTTTTAGATTTCCACCGTTACATTAAATTGGTTCTGAATGTGGACACTGCAAGGATATACAAAGCGTTGGCTCATAAAAGAGGAAGCACAAAACTATTCAATATACAGGACAAAAAACATAATACAGTGGAACCCTCTTAAGAAGTTCCCACTTAAAAAGTTTCGTGGCTTAAGAAGTTTGGTTTTTTCGGCCCCTCGGCCCAAAATTGGCCCAATTTTTCCCACTTATAAGGTTTTCCCGCTTAAGAAGTTGGTTTTTTCCGGTCCCTTGGAAAACTTCTTAAGAGGGTTTCACTGTACAGTGAAATTAAATCCAATGGACCGGAAAAAACTTCTTAAGCGGGAAAACCTTATGTGGGATACATTGGGCCATTCAGTCTTTAAGGGACCGAAAAAACCAAACTTCTTAAGAGGGTTCCACTGTAATACTAACTATGAGAATCTTAACCCCTAGGGGCCGAACCCTTGCATTTACAATGTTGAAGAATCATAGACCATCATGTAAGGAACGAAGCACTGATATTGCAGTGTCGACGTTGTTCCTTCATTTTGCCTTCAAATAATACTAGATTATTACTAACTACCTACCTCTCTACTAGATTATTTAAAGTCAAAAACAAAAACGTTACTTTATCAAGTTTTGTATAAGTAAAACATCTTTTCATTTATTGAAGTTTCTCGAAGGTCTACATGAGTTATATCATATCTTGCAGGTAGCAGCTCACTTGTATAAACTTTATTGAATTCAATAAAATGTTATTTGGCACTATGGCTCATATTTTGTTGGTGTTATGAATTAGGTCAAAAATATATTGTTCAAAAAGGTTTTTTTTTTACTGATAAAATTGAATATAATTTACCTTGCAAGCAAGAAGCAGCAGGTCTGTATTGCACGTGAAGTCCATGGACAGTATAAGTGAGATCAGTCCCCTGGACAGCTGCAGAGCCAGGGCCTGCGGCAGTATGGGCGGCAGGCGGGGCTCTGCCCCCGGTACTGGCTCCTCTCTCCCCCCGGGCCCCGCACCCGACCCACCTGAGCCCCCGGCGCGGCTGGAGCCCCCTGAGCCCCCGCTAGACACGCGCTTGTTCAGCACGGAGATGCGGTTCTGGATGAAGTCTTCAAAGCGCTGAAATGGGATAGAATAAAAAAAAATTAACAAGACACCATTTGCATCAAATCCAAGCAAACACTTCTCTGCAAAATAGAGTAGTGAAAACATGGAACAAACTTCCACAACATGTTATCAATGCTACAAACATAAATCAATTTAAAACTCAAATGCATTCTTATTTGGATTAATTTCTTGTTTAATTTAAATCAACTCAATTATTGTAAAACTTATATGTTCATTAAATAATAATAATAATAATAAATAATAAAAAAATAATAAAAAATAATAATAAAAAAATAATAAAAATAACAAACCAGGTCAAAACTCTACTTTATGGAAAGTGTGATCCTAATTCTCTTATGCTCCTTAATCTTTTCTGGACAAATAGGGGACTTTAGACATACACTTTGAAATATTAACATGATGTACAAAGGAAAGTATTCAATATCACATGTAGGTATATTAGAAGAAAAGAAGGGGGAAGAGAGGAACAGAGGGGCAATCAGAAAGATTGATGGGACGGTTGTGGAGACGAAAGATTGTACAAAAACTTGTATGAAATTTTGATCTCCAGACATGATATCCATCATTTTCATTGAAAACAGAAATAAAATTATTTGCAAATCACTATATTATGTAATTGGAAGATCAGATGTTCACTATCTGAAACATTCATCTCAACAATGACTTGAAAGTGGAGGAGGGCGCAAGTGCATAAGATTCATATAGAATGGCTTGATCGAAGAGTGCTCGGGAGGATTCAGGAATATAAAAGAGAGATAATAATATACCTTGACCCAATGTTGCTTGAGAGATGTTTTGAAAATATTTTCTTGAGTCTTGATGGCGTGGGACAGATCACTTGCAGCATGCTGCAGCGTCAGGCTAGCGGCTTGACTCGAAAGTGCAGATAGAGCCTGCCAAAAGACAAACATGGTTCGGTATTCATTTCAATCAAGTTCAATCCAGACAAAAAGCCACTGTACAAAGTGAGATTACAAGCCAAATGATGCAACCAAATTGGGACTCGACTCTCTTTTAACTCTTTTATTATTCCTTCATCCTTGATCGCTTGTTTGTTGGCATATCTGTACACGTTGAACACTGACGTATCTGACATTCATACTTTGGGATTATAGGGAGGATTTTTACACTCGGCACTCTGTGGAGGTATTAAGTTGAGGGAACTTGGTGTTCCAAAGGATAAGGACATCTCTAACCAAATTAATCACAATCATTCCTTACATTAAACCTTTTACTGCACTCTTGATTTACATTAAATACCGAACGCTGAACTGTTTTTGACAATCATAACTCATTTTTTTAAACTGCTATAACTCTCTTATTTCCTGACAGATTTATGAGTTGACTATCTTAAAATGTTCAATAATTCTCCTGAATTATGTTGAAACATATAAATACACGATAAGACGCAGAATACGAATATAATAATATAAACAGTGAGGTGTAAAAAATAAGCATGCTTCACCCTAGCACCGTTCATACACACTACAAAATTATTACACCATCTTCACCATCACCATCTTCAAAATGTTTTATGTAAATAAATAAGAATATTTTAACTGATTAACATAACACATCAGTAAGATAAAGGTACAAATTATTAATAAATTTTTAAATTCATATATTTATTTATACTGGGTTTATTTATTTATACTCACTTATATGAGAACAATCCAGTGTAATAAAAACTCTGTTAATATACATAATGGTACATAAAATTACAAAAATCTACTCAGTCAAAGGATGCACAATATCTACATAAAAATACAAAAATTATAAAATCATATAAAAGTTCACTCAAATGACAAATAAAACAAAAAGAGGCACAAAGATAAAATATTTTTTGCCAAAGCAGATCATTTTGTCTGAATCTGTATAAATTATCGACAAAAATGTCTACTTCAGCACATTCTATCTTATAGATAAAGATAACATATTTTTAAGCAATAGCAAAACATTTTTTCCATATAAATTATGGACAAAGTTGCATATTTCAGCAGGCTCTATCCTATTACATTTATAGGGTCTTTCATTAAGCGCTTCCTATCTTTAAATTTAAATACAAAAACAAAGTGTGTGTGAGATTGAAATTTTATTAAAAAAAATTGATTCATTTGAAAGGCCTATTGATGCCATTATGTATGGAAAATAACATCTTTCAAATGTCCGCCGCGGCTTCTCTAAGTGATGCGCATCCACAATGTCCAATTTTCCATGACTCTGGCTGAATTTGACCAATGGCAATTTCAGAGGGCTAAAATTGGCGATATTATTTTTAAATGTATTTCAGGTGAAACATAATATGACATCTTAAACAAAAGGAACTGGGAACATTTATTTAAATATTGCTAATGTAGTATCAAGATGACCATGAACATAAAATAAATATGTAAACAATAATATTACTTCAGTCAAATGCCTTCTAATTTTGAGTGTAATTAATCTTGGAAGTATTCAAGACGTAAGTTTGATCTAAGATGGTCATGTGGACAACTTTGAAAGATAACAGTTGTAACATTTTTTAACAGATACTATGTTTTCTTATTTGCAGTAATGTGGATTCTAAATAAACCAGTCCCAGCGAGAGCTTGTACGGATGTCATCAATGTTCGTACTCTTCTTCTCATGCATATTGTTTGAAAACGAAAGAGACAGAAGATACTAGAACGATGACGCCACATACGATCTCTCGCTGGGACTAGTATAGTGCATCCATTTTCTAGTTTACTTCTAATTAAAGGATTAGAATTGATTTGAATGGTTTACATATTCTGTGAATAAATCCCATCATTTTAAGTGATTTGATCGTTAATGTGTATATAAATATGGATTTAAAAATCCCTTTATAATTCCATTACGAATGAAGTTTGAAGTGTAAAATTTTTCAACACTTAAGTGCTTATCATTGACAGTACACCACTTATTGAGTATGTCAAGGTCATTTTGGCACAGTTCATGATCGGAAACAAAATTTTGGGAAAAATTTTAAGATGGGCGAAAAAAGCATTATCACAGTTTAATTTCGAAACAAGGTCATTTATGAATATTAGAAATAGCAGGGGGCCAAGATTTGATCCCTGTGGTACACCCAAAGTTACAACTATAGGGGTGATTTGTATCTATTAATAAATACTAGTTGTGTTCTGTTATATAAGGTCTTTCAATAAGGACGCTATGTAAATAAAACAAGTTGTGTATGTAATATACACCTAATTTTTTTATTTATTTAAAAGTTTATTTTGTGTTCCGTATCGATGCCTGGAATCCATTATGAGAGAGAGCTAGCTCTTTCGCCCTTTTTGTAACCGTTTCGCGCGTTTATTCGCAAAATTTTGCCCTTTTTTCCTACTTGCCACACTTTCTTTCTCTACTGGCAACACTAGTGACGCGCATTTAAGATCACGTGATGTTATTGTTTGTCATAGGACACTGTTTTTTCGCGCCGAATATTGCTTTGTGTTTCGCTGTGCTTGAAAATCAATTGTAAGTCAAAAATCAACATTTATTCCTTACCCTTTTCATTTTAAACATAAAAATAAACCGTGACGGACGTTTTACGTCAATTTTTTTTAGTGCTTTGTTTTGGTTTACGTGTTTATTTACGTTAAAATGAGTGACATCGAGAACAATGGCGCAACGACGTCGGCCGGGAACAACGAAGCGCAAGACTCCTGCAAACCCCGATTAACACGCGAAGACACTGACTCCGAGTCCTCCGAAGAGTCGTATTTCAATCGGGACCCGCGGGTAGACCGTCTAATGCAACAGATGTCAGCCCTGACGGAAGTTTTACAGGGAAATAGGGTAGAATTCTCCGCGGAGAAAGAAGACTCCGCGGGAGAAATGTGGCGGGCGGCAGAACCGGGTTTCTTAGAAATGCCTGCTAGCCTAGCAGCACAGAGGAACATTCTAGAATTCGGGAATCCGAGCACCATGGTGAAAGAATCACCGACTCCGAAGGCAGACGCAAAAAGAATCACAGTTATCTCGGCTCTTCAGAGTTTCGACTCTGAGGAATGGTCGCGTGTGCGTTACGCCGAAACGCAGAAAGTGTATACCGCCACGCCCGCCTTCGTAGAACTGGAGATTAATGAAGAATTGAGGAGGTTCGACAAGAACAACTCCTTCGCACCAGCCCTGGACCGTTTCCTGGGAGCCCTCTCCAATGCGATACTGTCCCAGTCAGAGTCGGTCAGAGGAAACATGCAGGAACTGGTGAACTGGGCATCCGAACCGGGCACCTGCTTAACCCTCGCGACTCTGTTTGACAAGGTCCAAGGGATGTTTGCAAAGGAGTCCGCATACAGTAGGACCACGGATGACGTCCTACAAATCGTATGTGGAAGGCGAACAGAATGCCTACAAAATAGGCGAAAGGCCCTACTGGAGGGAGTAAGGGATCCGTACACCAGAGACGGCCTTGCCAGGATTCCCCCGAGCTCCAGCCACCTCTTTAATAAAGAGGAACTGGCGGCCTATATCGTGGCAAACGGGGGACGGGACAGGATATTCGGTGGCGCATCCTTGTCATATACCCCCCATCAACCTCAACCCTCTACCTCACAAGTGACAAGACCAGTGAGAGAGGCTCCACCCTCTCGACCTAAGAAGCCCTTTCGACCCGCTCCTAGGCCAGAGAAAGATAGGACGTATAGGCAGCCCGCGAAAAAGCCAGAGCCCTCTCGCAAGGCGACCAGCGATCGGGGTAGGAGGCGATGGAGGTGACTGGAGGCGGGATCCATTCTGGGGAGGACGCCTAAAGGCGTATCAAGAGGTGTGGAAGGAGCTGGGAGCATCACCACTAATCCTGAAGATTCTGAAAGGAGCACGGATTCATTTTGTTACAACAGTGGTGGCTAGCAGCCATTGGAAGGACAAGCCCCATTCAATCTCTCCCTTTCCATCACTTCCTGACGACAGACGCAGCGGACACAGGATGGGGAGGACAATTAGACGACACCACAGTTGCGGGCCAAAGGACAGGGGAACAAGCCCTATGGCAATCAAACCAGAAGGAGGCATACGCCGTGTTAGAGGTCATCAAAGATCAAGTTCATGCCCTGGCAGGGACGAATGTTTTATTGCAGACAGACAACAAGACAGTAGTGGCTTATGTCAACAAGGAGGGGGGCACAAAATCGTTAGCTCTTCTGGAAACAACGCGGGAGCTACTGGATTTCGTAGACCAGATGGAGATATCTCTGACAGCCCAATAAATCCCAGGAAGATACCGTCTCTCTCGGGGCGCACCGCCTCCAGAGTGGCATCTACTAAGTCCGGCAACGAAGGAAATATTCAAAAAATGGGGTCGCCCTCAAATAGACCTGTTTGCTTCAGCCACTGCTCACGTGGTACCAACATACGTCTCCAAAGACTCAAGCTACTGCTTAGCCTGCTTTCCCAACGCGTTCAGTCAACCTTGGGACTACGATCTAGCTTGGGTATTCCCTCCGCCAAACCTCATTCCGAGAGTTCTCACCCACCTAAATCAGGGCACGTTCCTTCTAGTTGTCCCAAAATGGGAGAAGACCTTCTGGAGAAGCGACCTGAAGCAGCTAACAGACGACAGCCAGACAGCCTCCCATACGTCTGCGCAGCCTAGAGAGAGTCCTCATAGACACATCAACAGGACTACCCCCTCCCAGGATTCAGGATCTGGAACTAGAGGTCTGGAGAATTGCGGGTGGGAACAAGCTCTGACAATATGGAGCCGGGAAGAACGCCAACTCCTCAAGTCATCCTGGAGAGAGTCTACACTGAAGACCTACAAACCTGCATGGGATAGGTGGCGTAAATGGGGCACTCAAAACGGCGTGGACGTCAACAATCCCTCACCAACAATGGTCGCCAGGTATCTGGCCCACCTATTCGTTCAAGGAGGCCTAGCCCCAGGGACCATTCAGGTCCACAAGTCAGCCATTGTTACCTTCTGCGGTCCAGCTCAGAATGCTAGAAAAATCAGCTCTCATTTCTTGGTGAGACACGTTCTCAAGGCAACCTCAATGGCAAGGAGGACCAAGGAGAAAGCTCCGATCTGGGACCCCAGACAAGTGATAGACTGGCTGATCAAAAATTCCCCCGCAGACGACTCGCTGTTTGAAGCGTCACGGAGGGCAGCAATACTTCTCGTCCTGGCTTCAGGCAGGAGAGTTCATGATTTGACACTGCTCAGAATCACCCCAGAACATTTCATCGACAAGAGGAACACCATTACCCTGTGGCCAATTTTCGGGGCAAAAACCGATACAGCCAACCACAAACAATCAGGTTGGAAACTGACCGGTTCACAAAAAGATAATATCAACCTTCTTAAATGGTTGAGGAAAGTCGTTGCTCTCTCTACAGCCAGAAGAGGTCCACTACTAAAGAACCTTTTTGTGACCACATCAGGAGAGGCAAAACCGGCTACGCAAACAATAATAGGAGGATGGATTAAATCGGTCCTCAGAGAAGCTGGAGTCCACGCAACCCCGGGAAATGTACGCTCGGCTGTAGCCTCCTTAAACTGGTTGGAAGACTACTCCATAGAGGAGATTCTTGCTAGAGGGAATTGGAAGTCCGAGAACACCTTCCGGAAATTTTACAAAAAGGAGATAGCGCACTCCAGAAGCGAGTACCTCCAGCACTCAATGGCTCCATTCTTTACTCCGGTGTAAATAGCATCACTGTTAAGATTTCAGGTACTGAAATATTAATATTTGTGATTGTCACCCTAATGGTTGTGGCAACATTTTTTGTGTTGGCGATTGCCAGGGCGATTTCGTATTGCCACGGATTTTTCTTTCTTCTCTTGTTACCATCCGTCTTGGGCGGGTCGTTTTTGGCAAAACGTCTGCTGCCAGGTTTTCACTTCATGTGGGTTATAAAACCGCGGAGAGAGATAGCAATATTGGGCTCACCGTACATGAGCTACCCTGCGGGTCTTTTATTGTTTCAATAAAGACCGATATTCGAGAGCTGGAGTTATTATTGAAGAGTTACTCCAGCCACACTTCCTTTCGGAATCTGGTGTTACCGCGCCGGATTGCTCTGTCAGGAGAGCGGAAGTTGAGATCCTGAACATTGGTCATTCGAGCCGTATGATCATTATTTGGATTGATCCATTTGAGACGGAAGATCACTATTTGAAGTGGCCCAGTCAGGCCTCATCATCATCGGGAGTGGTCCAGTCGGCGTCCTCATCACCATCATTGGATTGATCAAGCGAGCCTCATCACGACGCTCGCATGCACAGCAAATCAGGTTGTAGCCTTCCTTTCATTGTCCTTTCAAATTCCATTTAAAAAGCTAAAAATCTGTGTAAATGCCACATTATTTCGTATTGATTATATCAAATTATATTCGGGTGTTCATAATCAGATGCTTTCAATTTAGCATAAATTTGTTGGTGATAATAATTTTTATTGTTGTATTCAGACTGCCGAATAACTTTGCTTCTGCCTACCTACAATTCTAGCCACGCGTTTGCAAGCTACGTCTTTGCATGCCATAGAATTGCGATTGGTTTCTCTATAATCCATAGTATCCATTATCCATAGATTTATTGTTTACGTCAAACTGCCGTGTTGTCGCGTGTTGTGTATTCAGTTTTTAAATCAAGTTATTGTGTCATTTCGTTTCTAAAAAATGGAACTCGACAGTTTGATTAAACGGCGTGGGGTTTTGAAAGGTTCATTAACGAGATTCGAAACCTATTTAAGCAACGAAAAAGATATTAGACCTGGCGTATTGTCATCCAGGTTAGATGCCATCAAACCTTCTCTGATAGAATTCTCCAAAATTCAGCTGGAGATTGATTTATTGAACAAATCAGAAGATAATGACGCGAGGGATAATTTTGAAGGTACATATTTTAATGTAATTGCATTAGGACAGGAAATGTTATCAAAATTTAAGAAGATTGAAAATGTCCCAAGTACTTCAGTAAATTTACCACAAATTTCTATACCCGTTTTTTCAGGTGACAACCATAAATGGTTGACTTTTAAAAATTCGTTCATTGCCTTAATTCATGATAACAGTAAATTAAATAATGTTCAGAAATTTCATTACCTTATTAGTTATGTGTCCGGAGACGCACTTGATTTGATTAGTTCTCTAGAAATAACCGGGGATAATTATAGTGCAGCCTGGACTATGCTTATTTCTAGATACGAAAATGTCCGACTTATAGCAAATAGACATTTGAATTTCTTATTTAATTTTACACCGTTAAAACGACAGAATCATCATGAATTACGAAATTTAATTGATCAAGCAAACATTAATTTGAGAGCTTTACATAATTTAAAGCTTCCAACAGAACATTGGGATACATTAATTATACATATGTTAACCTCAAAGTTAGATAATCACACACGTAGCCTTTGGGAATCAGTAGAGTGCGATAAAATTTATCCTACGTTCGAGCAGTTTAGCAATTTTATTTCACAAAGGTCTCAGATCCTGGAAACTATCCAAGGTGATGTTGGTGGAATGCAACAGAAAGTAGAACCGGTTGCAACAAAACCAAAGTTTTTTAATTTTAAGGAAAGGAATTCTACAAACAAGGTTACGTTAGCGTCAAGCAACGTTAAGTGTATGCTGTGCAATGACAGTCATTTCATATATTCTTGCAAAATATTTGTTAACAAAGAACCAGCGGCACGAAGAAAGTTCGTTTCAGAAAGCAATTTATGTTATAATTGCCTAAAACCGGGGCACCCTTCAAGGTTGTGCAGGTGGAAGGAAAAATGCAGTGTTTGTGATCGAAAACATCACACTCTGTTACATATCAATACTGATAATGTACAAGCGGGTACTTCAACTGGCAAGAGTCAGTCGGAGGCACCAGTAAATTTAGCATGTCATAGCGACATGAACGGGCGAGAAATTTTACTATCTACCGTAATAGTAAAAATAGAAGACGCGTATGGTGGAACACACAAAATACGCGCACTTTTGGATTCGGGTTCAATGTCTAATTTTATTACAAAGGATACTTGTAAAAGATTAAATTTGCATTGTACAAAGTTGAACATACCTGTTTCAGGTTTGCATAATAATTTAATTCATGTAAAGGAAACAGTTGACATTAAATTTAAATCATTATGTTCTCAATACCAGGATGAAATATCTTGTTTGGTATTGGATGAGATTTCTTGCAATCTTCCGCAGACCTTGATTAACCCAAAAATGTTGAACATTCCAGACGGTATCCAGTTAGCTGATCCGCAGTTTTACCAGCCAGCTTCTATTGATATGCTGATCGGAGCAGAGATGTTCTGGCAGGTGCTTCGTACGGATCAGATACAGTTAGGAAAGGATAAACCTACATTGCATCGAACGGAGCTAGGCTGGATAATATCAGGAGCTGTACAGAGGCGTCATAATACGAGGCCAGTTAAAGTTTGTCATATTTCATTAAATTCTTTGCAGAACCAAATAGAAAGGTTTTGGAAGGTTGAAGAAACCGAAAATAGTAAGCATCACTCTCTGGAAGATAGTGAATGTGAAAGGATTTTCGAAGGCACGCATAAACGCGATGCAAACGGTAGATTTGTAGTCAACTTACCGTTTAAATCTAACCTATCTCAATTAGGAGATTCATTTAGTATTGCTAAAGGTAGATTAGTGTCAATGGGAAGGAAATTCTTAAGACAACCTAGTTTAAAGGAACAATACTCGGAATTTATTGATGAGTATCTTGCGTTAGGTCACATGACTGAATGTGAACCTCCAAAACGCAATGAAACTACTTATTATTTACCACATCACGCTGTATTTAAAGAATCTAGCACAACTACTAAAATTCGTGTTGTTTTTGACGGGTCGGCTAAACCCGCTCGAGGGATTTCTTTGAATCGCGCTCTAATGATTGGGCCCACCATTCAAAATGATATATTTTGTCAATTGGTATTTTTCAGAAAACATCAATATGCAGTCACCGCAGATATTGCAAAGATGTACCGCCAAATTAATATTAACCCGGAACACAGAAATTACCAACGTATATTATGGAGAAGGGATGCGGAGGATTGTTCGAAACACTATACGCTAAACACGGTGACATATGGTTTGGCTCCTTCGCCTTATTTAGCAATACGTTGTCTGCATCAGCTAGGTAATGACGTTTCATTTACTCATCCATTAGCTAGTAAATCCCTTAAGGAAAATTTTTATGTAGATGATTTTCTTTCTGGTAGTGATTCCATTGATACTTGTCACTTGCTTAAATCACAAATCATTAATGCGCTTGCTACAGCAGGCATGGAGATTAGAAAATGGAGGTCTAATGCGCCCTCGATTAATGATTCTAAAGAAAATTTGGAATTATTGCCAAATGAATCCAATGAAGCTAAGATTCTCGGATTAATATGGGACACCAAACTTGATGAGTTTACCTATCAGGTAGAAAGCATAGACTCAAAGTTAGAAGTAACAAAACGTCAAGTTTTATCATTAATTTCAAAAGTGTTTGACCCTTTAGGACTGGTAGGCCCAGTAATCATTGTCGGTAAGATAATTATGCAGAGATTGTGGAAGCTAAAAACATCCTGGGATGACAAGCTACCCAATGACCTTTTATTGGCCTGGCAGACTTACACGCTGAGTCTCAGTAAAGCAAATCATATTCGGGTACCAAGGAAAATTTTCTGCTTTAATAAAAAATCTTTTAGCTTACACGGTTTTTGCGATGCATCTCAAGTAGCATATGGCGCTTGTCTGTATTTAAGATCTACCGATGAACACGGCATTCACCAATCACAGTTAATATGCGCTAAATCTCGTGTAGCCCCACTAAAAAAATTATCGTTACCAACGTCTGTGAGTAATGGAGGATTTGTATCTAGGCGGAGCAAGGTAAAGGCACTAAATCCTTTTATGCAGGATGGGTTGTTGTGTGTTGGAGGTCGACTATCACAATCAGATATTACCTCGGTCTCTCAAAAACATCCAATTTTGTTACCACAAAATCATAAGTTGACTGACTTAATAATAACCCATCTGCATTATGAGAATTTACATTTAGGATGTAATGCTCTGCTCGCATTACTGCGTTTACGTTTTTGGCCAATATTTGGTAAAAACGCAGTGAAGCGAGCACTGCATAAATGTATTGTATGTTTCCGAGTCCGTCCGCGCGAGTGTCGCCAGCTCATGGGTGACCTTCCTGCTGACCGATTTCGAATCCAAAGACTATTTTATGTAACCGGCATAGATTATGCAGGTCCAATGTTAATTAAGTCTGGTTTAACCAGAAATGCTAAGAGTGTAAAATCTTACATATGTTTATTTATTTGTTTTTCAACGAAGGCAATTCACCTAGAATTAGTGACTAATTTAACTTCAATGGCATTTATGAATGCATTGAAAAGATTTATAGCTAGGAGGGGTAAACCCTCACGATTCTTTAGTGATGATGGAACTTATTTTACCGGTAGTTATAGGGAACTTACTGAACTATTTGATTTTTTGAAGGCATCCGATAAAGAAATCCATAATTTTTTAGCCCAGCAGAATATTAGCTGGAGTTTCTTGCCTCCCCGCTCACCGCATCACGGGGGACTTTGGGAAAGTGCAGTTAAAATGACCAAGTTACATTTAAAAAAGGCAATGCGGTCAACTGTTTTGACATACGAAGGCATGAATACCATACTAATACAGATTGAAGCTTGTTTAAATTCCCGTCCTCTGACTCCATTAACATCAGATCCAAATGATTTAAACGCACTCACTCCCTCACATTTCCTTATTGGCGACAACCTGTTAGCATTGCCTGAGCTTGATATCCATCATCTGCCTACAAACAGGCTTAATATTTACCAAAAGATGTCTACCGTTGTTCAATCTTTTTGGCACAGATGGAGCCGGGAATACCTAGCAGAATTGCAGAACCGAGTCAAATGGCAAGAAGGACGTCAACGCAGTTTACAGCCTGGTGACATGGTCATCATCAAAGACAACCAGCTACCTCCGCAGTACTGGAGGATGGCGCGAGTGACGGAGATCCACCCTGGCCAAGACGGACGCGTCCGCGTCATCTCCTTGAGGACGGCCAGAGGTGTCACCAAAAGAGCCGTGACACAGCTCTGTCTACTTCCCATGGAGGATCCTTCCTCCAACCTGGATTAAGAACCAATTACAACGCTAAAGGTGATGTGATGTGTGAATCAAAGTGCTGTCAGGCTCACCAGTGCCAAGTGATAAACTATTGTCTCATAAGTGGGTGCAGCGCACCAGAAGGTTCTACGTTATTAGACTTTTATTTTTTTAATGACAAGTCTGACATAGGGTTATATACTTAGTTATAAGTTTTTGTTATTATTTTGATATCCATATATTGAATATTGTTTATTTTTGTATGTGAACTCGTTGGGTAAATTCTGAGTACCAATGTTGCAATCTCTTTCTACATTATTTTATGAAAAACGACTATTCCTTAATATCCGTTTTGGGGCGGGAATATGTTAAGATTTCAGGTACTGAAATATTAATATTTGTGATTGTCACCCTAATGGTTGTGGCAACATTTTTTGTGTTGGCGATTGCCAGGGCGATTTCGTATTGCCACGGATTTTTCTTTCTTCTCTTGTTACCATCCGTCTTGGGCAGGTCGTTTTTGGCAAAACGTCTGCTGCCAGGTTTTCACTTCATGTGGGTTATAAAACCGCGGAGAGAGATAGCAATATTGGGCTCACCGTACATGAGCTACCCTACGGGTCTTTTATTGTTTCAATAAAGACCGATATTCGAGAGCTGGAGTTATTATTGAAGAGTTACTCCAGCCACACTTCCTTTCGGAATCTGGTGTTACCGCGCCGGATTGCTCTGTCAGGAGAGCGGAAGTTGAGATCCTGAACAATCACATATAACGCTAAGCTTTCGGATCACCAGGTGAGAGCAGACACATCTCATAATGGATTCCAGGCATCGATACAGAACACAAAATAAAAGAATTTTACATTCCAATAAAATTTATATTTTGTTTCCATCGATGCCTGGAATCCAGGTAATCCCTACCTGGTGCATTACGAGTCATATGACAAACAATAACATCACGTGATCTTAAATGCGCGTCACTAGTGTTGCCAGTAGAGAAAGAAAGTGTGGCAAGTAGGAAAAAGGGCAAAATTTAGGGAATAAACGCGCGAAACGGTTACAAAAAGGGCGAAAGAGCTAGCTCTCTCTCATAATGGATTCCAGGCATCGATGGAAACAAAATATAAATTTTGTTGGAAGGTAAAATTCTTTTATTTTATGACAATAAGCGTGAAAAGTAACGTCGTTCATATGTCCGCCGCGGCTTTGCTTGGTGGCACATTTTCGGAAGATATAATTTTCAATTACTTTGTCGCATAAATCTGTCAGAATTAGCTGGATGGAGTTTGTTATGTTGACTTTGAGGGAGTAAATTGTTTGTGGTTTATTCGCATAGATCTGCGATTTAAGAAAGCCCCAAAGGAAAGGTGTTAAATCACACAATCTTGATGGCCAGTTCACGTCATGTCTTCAAATTGCTCGTACAGAATGTCCATCGTGGCATGTGCTGTGTGGCAGGTAGCGCTGTCCTGATGGAACCACATGTTATCGGAATTCATATTATCCAGTTTAGGCCACAAGAAGTGCTTACAATTCGTTACATATTTATGTAGTGTACGGCCACTAAAGTCGAACGCACACCGCTGGAGACACATTTTCTTCGCGCATGCATATGTACTATTTGGGAGGCGGATATGGGTACCACCACTTTAGGAATACCCCTGCCATAGTGTGGTTCCCCTGTGGTTCGCTACGTTTAGACCTCTCCAGCCGGTTTCTCTTGACCCATCGCCTTGCACCGCAGTGGGAGAGATGGATTCACATGTCCGTCACTCCTGGACACATTGACCCCCAGATTCTTACCCAACCCCCATACCTTTTTCCTTCCCAGAACATCCTCTCCTTCCTTTCCCTATAAAGACTCCACACAGTATCCCCAAAGATGACATAGGCCCTAAGGCAATTTTTTTTTCCTCAGGGCCTCCTGTGTGGAGCTTAAGTAAAAAAAAAAAAACATGTATACTAGAGATGCCACGAATAGTGATTTTGCTGAATACCGAATATTCGGCTAGGCTCTCGGCCGAAGCACCGAATATTCGGTGACACTTAGTACATTTCGCATGTAAAAAATAATTACATCTCGCAAATGAAATTATTTTTTACATGAAAACTGTTCGCCTAGATCAGACAGCAGACCCCTACAAGTGGTGGTCAGCAAATGCAAACAGTAAGTCTAGCAGAATTTGCTAAGATTTATTTATCATCTCCCGGTAGCAGTGTACATATATAGTGAGCGGCTGTTTTCGGAAGCAGGTATAATTTATGAGGAAAAGCGCAATCGTTTACTATCAACAAATGCTGAAAAAATTGTTTTCTTTCATCATAACTTACCACTGATAGATTTAAGGTATTAAATATGCTGATTTTTTTTAAATATTTTTTTTGTGATTAATATTATATTTATTATGCGTTTTTTTTATGATTCGGTATTCGGTATTAGGCCGAATATTGCGAACTATTCGGACCAATACCGAATAGTAAAAAAAGCAGCCGAATACCGAATAGTAGCCGAATATTCGTGGCATCTCGCATCTCTAATGTATCCGTAGCGGTGTACAACATAAAAGGTTGATAAAAACCGGTGATAGTGACTTATAAGTTGATTAAAAATTGTGTGTGGTGATATTCATCGCTGTGATACAACTATAATATTCCAGTGAAAAGTATGTATAAGCACTAAAGCAAAAAGCAATGACTTAAATTTTTTTTTTGAAAATATAAAAAATTAACAACGGATTTACCAATGTCACTATATTTTACGGTTTTAACATTAATGATAAAGCATACATATATATCTTGTCTTGTATCTCTCAATCGTGATAATGTGTTAGAACTTTAATATGTAGTCTGAAATGAATAGTAATAAAAGTTGACTTTGATACTTTTATTGTTATTGTTTGAGTTACTTACTTGCACTTGAAAAGCCTTGCGCACAGCCTCCAGCTCTTCGAGGCGGTGATGGAAGAGTCGCTTGTGCAACTTGCGGCGGTGGAGTCGGGCGGCAGGGCCCCCGGCGCGCCCCACACCGGCCAAGCCCCCGGCGCCTGGTCCGGAGGGGGCCCCCGAACCACTGCTGCCCGAGAGAAAGTCCCAGCGGGCCCAGGCATTCACGGCTATAATTGAATAAAGCAGTGAGTCCTGAATACTGAGTTTATATATGCGAGTTAAATCGCCTTGGTGTATGTACTAGATTTGCAAAAGTCACCCTATCGGAAGATGCCATATTTTTTGCAAATGGCAGCTAATGTCAATTCTGCTTTGACATTTGTGAAGTAAACAGATACAAAATACATGACAACAAAACATGAATCGCTATACTCCTAAAGAACGCGGATTTTTTTTGAAAAAATGCATTTTCGGGTCGCCTAATCTCTCATTTTGGTGATTTGCACTGGCCGGCAAGATCGCCAAATTTAACCGTTCCAGACTTCTTTTTGTGGGGTTTTTTGAAGTCACGAGTATATATCAACAAGCCTCAGACTCTTGAAGAGAATATCTGTCAGGAATCCGTCAAGAACCGGAATTTCTGGAAAGAGTGATGGAAAATGCCATGAATTGGGCCTGTGATCATCATTCTGACGGCGGCCGTACATGTCAAGGCTCAAGGCGAATCCCAGTTCATATTTATAGTAAGGTTTTTTTAACTTAATCATTCGTTAAATATTACTTAATTAACTATTTAATATATTTTATTTATAAATATTATTTATAAATTAAATAGTCATTTAATACCGACCGGTCAGTGGTTGAATGGGCATCACGTTTGGGTCCCACCCAGGCATTACGTGTTTGATTCCTCGGCTGGCTAAGTCCTCCATCACGACTTAAGCAACATTTTCGGCTTACTGTGGTGGTAGGAGATTTTCAAATATTGTCGGGTTATTCGTAACCCGGGAATGTTTGCCTTTCTTTTAAAAAAAAATATATATATTTCTTACCCTTTTCATATAATAAAGTAATTAAATGAATTATTTATTATTTTTAATTGATAAACTAAAGTTTAAGACAAGATTTTTACGCATAGCACAAAGGGTAACAATTATTATAAGCAATAATTATTAAAGAAAAAATACTGGCCGCCAACGGGTCTCGAGTCCCGTTGGCGGCCAGTATCTTTTCTCGGAAGATTTTTTCAATGTAGATGAGTGTTTCAGGCTAATAATTGTTGCTTATAATAATTGTTAAATGAATTATGATTATTGGTGGTTTTCTTCTGCACCGCATCGAATGTAGTAAAGACAACACTTTTTCTGTTGTTTTAGTTTAGATAAAAATATTAAATATTTTCAAACTCATTATGGTTCAAATATTGTTGTTGTATTTGACGGGTACTCGGACAATAGTAAAAATATTAGATCTATCGAACAACTAAGAAGAACAGCTCAAAATCTTTCAAAATCGTATGAAGTTTGTTTTGATGAAACAATGATATTGCCAATGAGAGATGAGAGAAGATTGAGAGATTCACAACTGTTAATATAGCTACAAAAGTAGCCAGAGATGATGCTGATGTTCTTATCGTCGAAACAGGTATTGTGGAATCAGAATATCAAAGGACTGCCGTCATCTAATAGAAGATATTGATTTGTTAATTATTTTAATTGGACGGACTAAATCACATTAATCGAAAATTTTCTTTGAAAAAATTGGAAAAGGCAACGTTAAAACACATGTAAACTCCACTAAAAGTTTTGACAAATATCCCTGTCGTAAAGAACATATTTTATTCTTACACACGTTTAGTGGCTGTGAAACGACTTCTGCTCTTTTTAGGAAAGGAACAAATCTGTCATCAAAACGTTAGAGAAACTACCCGATTTGGATCGACTGGCATTTTAACAAGAAAACTGTCCTGTACAAATATTATTCAAAAATGGAACACGCATTTTTTGGCAGTATAATATATCGACTGGTATTTCAACAAGAAAACTGTCCTGTACAAATATTATTCGAAAATGGAACACATATTTTTTTGGCAGTATAATATATTGACTGATATTTCAACAAGAAAACTGCGTGTGTTTATTAAAATTTTCAGCTTATTCCGTTTCATTTAGGGGTTATCCCCTTTTTTTAAGCTTAAGTGACTGGACTATAGAGGTTTTAACCTTTTAAATACCAGTAGGTAGAAGTGTAGCTGTGTACAGCAGGCCGTGAACTTTTATGTCGTGTCGTCTCTGTGTGTTCCATATATTAAATTAATAAAAAACGGGACATACGTATGATACAGAGGCTCAAAGAAGAGCGAGTAAACTCTCTATTTTTCTATGGCCGGCATGCTGGACACGACCAAGGATGCGAGAAATCTCGCTCTTGGCACAGAAGCGGTTAAGGGTTGAGAAGTTACCAAATAAAATAAAATTTTCACTAATAAGGTTTTCCACACAAGAAGTCTCTGTATGAAAGAATTTCAACATTCACTAATGGAAAAGGGTATACTAACATGCATCCTTGGGCTGGGCGGTGTCCAGCAGGGCAGCCAGGTAGACCAGCAGCCAGGCGAGCAGTGACAGGTCAGCCTGCTGCCAGACGGGCAGGGGCGGTGGGGCAGCGGGGGAGGAGGGGGGCGAGGGGGCGGGCAGCGGGGGAGGCAGCAGGCGTGACACCAGGCGCGACACGCACTCCACCACTCCACCGCGCCACAGGCTCTTGCGGCCCATGTACACCAACAGGATGAGCACCCTGGAATTTGTTTTACAATAGAAATACCTACTTACAATTTTATCATATTTCCCAAATATGTAATACATATACTTTAATAAAATAAAATACTTTTTTGTTTAAAACCACGAGATTTATTAATTTATGAACCGACCAGTTTCACTTTACTCAAGCATCTTCAGGGTACAAATTAATACTGTATAAATTAATAAGTACCCTGAAGATGCTTGAGTAAAGCGAAACCGATCGGTTCATAAATTAATAAATTTCGCGGTTTTAAACAAAAAAGTTTTTTTTTTTTTAAATATGTCAAACCACAAAGTGATTGCTTTCTACAATAACATATACTTTTTTTATTTTTTCACTGCAATGTACTTGTTTGGTTTTGAAATGATAATATGCATAGTTCCTACTGGGATATCATTTATCCAGTACCTACCCTCCCTAACCATATCACCTTGATGAAGAAAGCGTTTGAAAATAGAACATTACAAGACTGAATCGGAGTGCATTTGGATGTGAAAAACAGAAGATTTGGAACATTTGAAGCAATTGGTTGGTGTCATTCGTTTTATGTTATATTTTCGTTTTTGTGAACTAAAAGAAGATTTTTGCCCTTTATACCTCGAAGTACCGCGCGTGGACTAATATAACGTACATTTGTCATTGTGGTGTGTTCTGCTTTTCAGAGGTAAGTGATTAGTTATTCCTTGTAATCTTCCTATACACATTTTATCAACCAATTCCAACAAACACCTTGTCGTTTTCTTTCGTTTAATTTACAGTCCATTAGCAAATGTATCTGAAGCTGTAATTTGGAAACAGTTTCAGATACAACAGTACTTACTACAGCACATAATAATACATGTACCTACACTATTATTAAATACTCATAAATAATATACTGTTCACTCCTCTTCCAACTAGAAATGAGTTGTTAGCGAACGACTCGGCTCAGTGAACCGGATCTTCATTCGGATCCTTATTATCCGGTTCCCAAAGACCGATTTTTACGGATCGCGGATCTTTGCGAACGAGTGAGCTGGTTTAGCGATAGCTACGAAACATCGCACAAAGAGGACACTGATTAGTCTATCTCATTCTCTCGCAGGCTAAATCCTATAGATGTGTTTGTAACTTTTTAGTGTCACTCGTTTCCGTTTCATCGAGTTTCCAATCACAACAGTGCTAAAGACGTTTTCACTTCAATAAAATAATACTTTAACCTTTGGTGTGCTCTCGGCTCGAATTCTAGTCCCAATAAAAATCTTTGTAGTTTGAGACATCTCATTAAAGGAACTTCATATCAAAGGAATAAGTTAAAACATGGGAGATAGCATTGCTTATGGGAAA
Organism: Limnephilus lunatus; assembly: GCA_917563855.2. Taxonomy (NCBI): domain Eukaryota; kingdom Metazoa; phylum Arthropoda; class Insecta; order Trichoptera; family Limnephilidae; genus Limnephilus; species Limnephilus lunatus. The sequence continues at coordinate 10,805,862 of OU830602.1, read as the reverse complement.
TAAATTTGAGTAGTATACGGATCGTCTTTGCATCGCTATATAAAAATGTATACAGTTAGTTTACCTGTCTTGCGGGAATATCAATGTATTGTCAGGGCTGTACAAGTGGGCTGTGGTGTCGGCCAGGAAGGACCCCCACCAGGGCTGAGTGCAGCACAGGCGCGCCAGTACCGAGGCCAGAGCGGCCTGCAGGCGGGGGCCCGCATTGCCCCCCACCACCACCAGCCAGCGCACCATCAGGGCACAAGAGGACATGCTGACACTTACAAGCGGGCGCTGAAACATCGTATAACACGATTAGTACAAGTGAATAATGTAAATATCTGCATCAGGTCACAAACTAAACTAGAACTATGGTAAAATAAAACCTCGTCATGAGGAAACTCAGAATAGGCGTAAGGTTTCCGAGTCAATCCCGATGCTAACAGAAGTTAACCTAACCAAAAATCTCTGAAATTACTATACGTATATTTGGCATGTATTAGATTAAAAGTGAATTTATTGTACATCATCGCTGGGCGCGTAATACCTCCAAAGTTAAAAAAATAAATATTTTATGGGAGAGAAAATGCTAATTTACAGTCCCTGGCCAAATTATTAGACCCACTGCAAGATTTCATGTAAAATATTAATTACAGGGTGATATTGTACCGTTTTATTATTTTAGATTGATTTGTTTTATTTTTATTTTTATATTATCCAATCAATTACCGATTTATTTGACATAGATAAAACAGAATTAATTTAGAAAAGCATAAGTTTATTAAGTTTTAAAGAAAAGTGAAATTAATGTTAGTATAAGTCAATATTTAGTTGAGCCACCTTTAGCCGCTTTCAAAGCTTTAATTCTGCGCGGCATGCTATCAATGCAAGACTGTCTCCTGCATTTGAGGATGATGATTCCACACATAAATAATCTTTTCTAGGAGCGTTTTGTTGGTAATCACATCTTTAGCCACTTCTCTTTTCATCAGCTCCCTCATATTTTTAATCGGGTTCATATCAGGGCTATTACCCGGCCAATCCAACAGAGGGATACTTTTTTCTGCCAAAAAAGCTTTAACTAAGCTTAATATACCATAATTGCATAAAAACTCTTAAGAAACATAAAATTACAAAAAAAATACAGTGCGTCTAATAATTTGGCCAGGGACTGTAGATGCAGGAAAATGAAGGTGGACCATCAACAATATTTATTTATATTAATAATGAAAATTAGTGTACATAATAAATAAATAAAATCTAAGTATTCCTTCATTTTCCTACATAAAAATGAGTTTTTTCACTGTACTGTAAAATTTAATTTAAATTTAAAAAAATTCACTTGAGGTATTGTGCATCCAGCGATGACACATTGGTATTTTTTTGTATTCCTTCAAAACCTAACAACATAGTTTCATAATGATTTAATACGTGGGGTATCTCAGTGACCCCTCATAAATTTTGATCATTATCTTAGCATTTCAAAGGTTAAGTGAAATATGATGTTTTTAATGTTTTTTATTTTAACTTTATGAGTAAAATCTCAAATTAATTTAATTAAAAATGAAATATGATGCTTAGACTCTAAAGAATGAAGCAGAAAAAACTCTTGGACGGTTAACTCTGGCATTCCGAAATTTACACAAGTTTTCCTTTCTAAAATTACTAGGCTTCGAATAGGTATCTGAATTTAGAGGGTCGGCCGTGACGGGATTCGGCTGCGAAATTTCGATTTACGCGGAAATATATCGTATTTTTACGAATTTACTTTGATTATCTAAAAGGGGTAATCAGCGGCGAAAATTTGATTTACATGGAAATTATGCAGTATTTTCACGAATTTACTTAGAATACCTGAATCACATTTTTATGAGAGGAAGGGAACAAAGCCAAGGGGGGAAGCCGGGGAAGGTGGAGAAGGAGCACTGGAGGGGAATGGGAGGTGGAAGGGGAATGGGAGGTGGAAGGGGAATGGGGACAACAGGGAAAAGACACGCAGGGAGAAACAATTTGTTTATACAAGTGGCATCGCAAGGCATGACGGGAATCGCTAGTTTATAATAAATTTGGTTACATAATATGTGAGAGGTGTAATGTGAAATTGACAAATAGAGATTTAGAAACACAGATAGTGTTCAGATAAAACAGAAAAATGAGAAAATGAAAGATGACAAAATAATAGGTTAGGTTGGGTAAGCTGCTTCTTTTTATTTCTTCACTTTTCTGCAATTTTCTGTTTTGTCATGGAACCATGACAAAACAGAAAATCACCATGGAAAAGGGGGATTATATTGCTGCATTTCCAGCTCAAATGTGATTGTCATAACTTACTTTGGCAAGATTATTATCGCACTCAAAACAAATATAGAGAAGAATGTCTGTGATTTCTTCGGCTATAGTTCTAAGTTTGTCTGTGGAGGCCTGCTTCAGCAGAGCGGCGGGCGGGTGTTTCTGCAAGTCTTCAAATATTGTGTTTTCTATGTCATCGGAATTGCGTCGCGAAGAAGTCCTGAACCTTTCCATTATCCTTTCCACAGTGTTCATCTGCTGCTGGAGCTCTAGGCATTCCTGGGGGAAATAATTACAAGTGTTTAGGTATTATACTTATTATACAACAGAAAAAAAAAATACATACATAGTAAAAAAAAAACTGTAAAACTTTTCAAATACAGTACCCTCTCACTAATCCTCCACCTCAAAAACCGGGTAAGTGTCCAATAATTAGTGAAAGCGGCGGATTACAGTCTTTTTTTTTAAACAAACAAACATTGCTAATGATCTTTTGAATGGAAATTATACAAAAATTTAATAATTTTATCATCACACATTTGAGCAACTTTAATGTAGGTTTACATAAAGCAAATTTTGAATAAAATAAAATCGATATTGAGTTATAAAATATATGAGAATAATCAATCTTTCTCATGGGAACCGCCCCGTAGAGTTGCAAGGGTATGATCGCAGGACCATCTTTCAACTAAATTTGAGTTCTTGGCTGCTGGTTAATCGGCCTGCATAAGTTGGATTGATTATATTTCCCTGTAATTTTTTTAAGGCAAGCAGTTTTACCTGGTAGGCAGACAGCACACGAGGATCGGTGTCATTTTGTTGGTCTAAATAAGCTGTCATGTGAGCTGCATTTCCTCCAGACATATCCAAATACGGGTCCAATGAATCCGTCAGCTTTCCAACTGCCAATCTGTCAGAAAGAACAAGGCAATTCATTATGTTATTTGTTACAATTCACAATATTGTATTAACCTTGGCAATGCAATCTATCCCATCCATAACTTTGACATGTGTATCCCATGGTAGATGGTATATATTCCTTATGGCTCTATTTTGGATGGCTTGTATTTCAGATAGTTGTTTGGGAGGATTGTTTGTTTACCTGAATCTGCAAGTTAGATCCTGATGCAAGGCAGTGAGAGTGTTAATGTGGGGTTGTTCACAGTTAGAGACTGAGTCTGCTACTTCTCCGTAGAACCATCCTAGAGGTATCTTACACCTGGTGGTCGACATGTTGTACCGACCGATGGTAGTTATCTGAAACATTTACAAATAAATTTAATATTTTATTGATGATGAAGCAGCGTGTCTTGCTGAGTGCTAGAAATAATGACAGAATGTTTTATCAAACCTTCAAATATCGGCATAATGGCGGTGGTTGAATGTCTGTCATGATGAGGTTCTTGGCAGATATATCTGGTGCCATCACCAGCCTTGTGCTATCCTGGTCTTCACTGGTTAGCCATATATGGATGCTTAAGGTTACTAGTTCGGGACAAGCTGGAATAATCTGCAACCAGGTGAGAAAGGGTTAAAAACATGATATGAATTGTTGTATGTTTCTGACACTTATGTAGTCTAATTCAGCGGTCAGCATTGGTTTTGGTGGTGGGCATATGAATGTCAATTTTTTGGGGGCCACTGGATAGTCGACGTCACTCTCAAAACAATATAAGAGAAAATTATATGTTTTCAAATATTACGACCAACCTGTTGATAGCTATTATGTGGTAGTTGTTATTGTTTATGAATTCTTCCCAGTTGTGGGTTCGATCCTCTACCAACTAGTTTAGTTCTCCATAATTGAACAAGACACATTTTCTACTTATAATAATGAAGAGTGTGGAATTTCAACATCCTGAGATTATTTGTATGTATAGCACACACAGTTAGTACCGTGATAGTTGAATCCCACTCAGGCGTTACGGGATCTTAAAAACATACAGGGGGCCTAGTCACCATCTTTAAGTTTCACAAACGGCTTGATTAAGTTTATTACAAATGGCTAAAAATGATAGGTCGGTAGGTAACTATTGGGATAATGTTTAGTCACCAGATAATAATCACATAATAGTTACTGACTACCATTTTTAGCCATTTGTGATAAACTTAATCAATTGTTATGTATATAACATAGGTTAATTGTCGTTTTAAGTTAGAACTGGAGTCTATGAGGCGGCACGATAGCATTGTCTATTGTTTTTCATCCTGGCAACACCGGAGAGGAGCGGAAATGGGATGGTGGCACTTCCCCGGCGGGCCTTCCGCCCGCCGGAGGTCGAGTCGGGGATTCGAGATAATCGGGGAATATGAAGTGCATCGGTGCCAAATCATAGATTTGAGAAGTTCCCGTAAAGTTCGGGCGGTTATTATAGTGCCGTTACAAGTTTATTTGAGTTCCCGTTATGGTTTCGACCCCGCGAGTCGCGCTCCGGAAAAAAGTGTTGTGTATTTTGTTTAGGAATAGGAAATTTCAATCTGGACAGTAAACGCCCCTGCCTTTAGTCCCAGAAACACCGTGGGCTAGTATGATTTCCGGCCAATATAATGTTCTACCCGATCTCCGCCAGGAAATCTCCTGGTGTATCAATCCACCATACACGTGCGTGACTCATCATTTGCAATCAGCGCCAGCTTACTTCACCGTGGGACGTGGAGTAGCCTTATTTGCTCGCGCCAGAGTATTTGCTCATGCTGCAGAGGCCATCATTTGCAATCAGCGCCAGCTTACTTCACCGTGGGACGTGGAGTAGCCTTATTTGCTCGCGCCAGAGTATTTGCTCATGCTGCAGATGCCAGAGGGTTCCTGCCACCAATATAGTCAGCTCGCATCACCGTGGGACGTGGACCGCTGCACCAACCTTAGTCACCGGGAAGATCCCTCATCGTCTAAACGATCGCGTTAATAGTCAGATTACTTTAGCTTTAGTTTTCGGTTATGGTCTGTGGGGGTAAGTTCTATCCTATCTGTACTATTACATGCAATATTTTAAATAAACCTATACGGTTAGTCCATTTATAATTAACCTTATTTTATTTACAAAACCTGGTAATTCCTGCCTATGCCTGACATCTTAGAACATAATTCCCCGCTCTGGGAGGGGGAACTCTGCTCTACCGCTGTGCTGGTCGATTTGGCGGGTCTGAGGCTGAGGATTCCTCGGGATCAGATCCTGGCGCGTCCGGTACTAACCGGCAAAGTCATTTCGACCACTCACCATAATTAAATCCCTTTAATAAATATGCCGACTATTGGCTGTACAATTGACCCTAACACAATCACCAAGTTTCGCAAACGTGCCATTTGTGAAACTCAAAAGATAGTGACTAGGCCCCCCCAGTTGTGATTACTTCCCAAGAACCAGATACGAAGAAAAAAAAAATGATGTGACTGATAGTGCGCCAAGTGTGGTGGGACGGAATAATCGTCCATTAGCCCTGCGGGCCAGAAGGGAGCCTTTCGAGGGACAGATCTGGCCCGCAGGCCACCAATTGCCGATCGCTGGCCTAGTGTTTATGCTCGCTACAGTTGTTTGTATTACTTAGAGCGGATTTTAAGTCTTACCAAGTCTGTTAGTTTGACAGGATATCCAAAGTCAAGGACCACAAAATGTCTGGCTCCGGAATGCATCCGCTTTATGACAAGTATTTGTTGAGGAGGCTGCTGAACCAACTGCTGCCAGGGAATGGAACCTGTACCATTGCCATTGGTGCACTGAAACATTAAAGGTAAACATTTCAGAAATTCATTCTCAATCTATTTACAAAGAACTTGACTAGTATGTATGATAAATTCAGTGCAATTATTTACAGAATTGAAAACAATTTGCCTTTACTAAAAAATGTGACAAATGATAAAGTGTTGAATTATCTTTATGATTGTGCTAAATTAATTGACAAAAACATACTTAATAGTAGACAGAAAATAACTGTTAATTAATTATGTAAATATTCAACAGGATAAACCAAGTAATACATATGTTAGAAAGATTAGGAACAGGACATCACAATGTTAGTTACAATGACACAGAACAGGATATGTACATGAAAACAAAACAAGAACAAGATGCGTGAACGCAAAACAAAATATTATGTAAAATGATAATTTAATTTCCACAATTCAGGTTTTTTTTCAGCTTATTTGGAACAAATGAAAAGTAATAATAAAAAAGCACAAAGAAATAAAGATAATTTAAAAAAAAATGGATAAAACTAGAATAAAAAATTGTGATGTCCAAGTAAATGTATTTCCAAATAAGAATGTTTGGAACCTTTGAGCCATCTTTATAATGAAAGGGAGAGCCGTCCGCTCGTTGGGGAGGCTTGGCTTGGTCCGGCCAGGAGGACTCGCAGTCCATCAGGGGACATTCGGTATTGTCATTTTGGTTCATTTCTGAAGCTACGTTTTTCATTGCGTCCGTTTCGGCCGAAGCGCGTAGGTAATCAGTAAATTCTTTCGGTCCCATCAGGTCCCAAAACTAAAATTGTGAGAGGGTACAGAGGATTAGTAGGTGAAGAATTATACAATCAGTAATGTTAGTTGAGAATCTAATCCACGTAAAACATACTATGTACACACTGGAAAGTGCAAAGGGTTAAAAATAAGATGAATCTCAAACCCATATACAGATAAATCAGAATAAAGAGAATCTTGCTTGTGCAATGAATGGTGTAGATTGGTGCTTGCTACCATCGGCGTGCGATACCATAGGTGTGCACAGATACATTGAAAAGTGCGCTCTTTAAAATGATTTGCCTGTACATTCAAAAGCATTGTTACTATTTATTTTATTTATTTTTTTTATTTTTTATTTTTTTTTTTTTTTTTTTTATTTAATGTAAGTGGTTCAATTGTTGATGCGTTATTAGCTTCGTCCAGACTACAAGAAGTGTGTGACGCATAAGTAGACAAGTGCCAACAAGTTTCAAACAATAGTTGAACATTAACGGAAATGTCCGAAAATATTAATATAGTCTCAAATGTTTCATACACTTTATTTTGTTCCTTTTATGGCATAATTATTTATTTACTAGTTAGGAATGGCTTACGTGCACTGTGTGGACAGTCTGGACGAAACCATGGTTTTTTTTTTGTTTTTAAAGAAAAACAAAATATTCCCGGCTTACAAATAACCTGACAATATTACTACGCAAGTGTGGAAATGTTGAATGTGTTGTAACAGAGGACTTACGGCCATTGTTCCCAACTTTTCGATCGACCAATCTATCACTCACTAGCACTTGGCTTGGCGCCACTCTGTTGACACTTTTTATAACTTTGCTTTGCTGAGACCAGTTTAATGGACTAGTCCGGCTTCCTTAGATTGAGCGATGCTTGTGTGTTGGAATGAAAGTAGTTGTGCATTTGAGCTGTGTTGAGCCTTAGTTTCGGCTTAGCACTCGATTAGTAGGATTGGGAACAGCGGCCGTTAGAGTTACTCAAAACAGCACCTAGACGATAAAACCAACGGCACAATAAAACACAATCAATCTACAACAGAGTGCATATATATATTACAATAATACCTGCGAGTGATCGGCGGCAGGTGTGATGACTCCCTGGTGGGGGGCGGACTCGAGTTGCGTGCCGTCCGAGGCGGAGTGGCACGACACGCGCAGCGCCGTCACCTCGCCCAGCCCCGCCACCCCCCCACTGCCGCCTCCGCGCTCTCGCCACCACCAGCCGGCACTACTCTTGCCTGGGACAAAAAGATTATGTAAGATTGTCGCAAGCGCACAGAGCGCACAACTCCTTTTATGCCCGCACACAACGGGAGTTGTAACTCCCGGGAATCAGGCATTCCAAAGGTTAAAGTATTGTTAATTTGCATATTTATGCACTTAATTCTTTTTTTGTCATTTAGATACTATTAGCTTCACGCTAATAGGAATATTGTTGTTGACATATTTAAGGTATCGATCACTAAGTATAAACAGGTTTATACACACGAGTTTTTAACTCTCGTAAAGGTAAACATCTCTAGTTTATAATTTGAAATATATATTATCATGTTAATTTAAGTACCTTTATGAATGAAATAAATAATTTTTTTTAAATATCTGCAAGCAGAAAAACAAATCTAATTGAACAAACTGACTGGCTCTCCTTCAACTTATTTAACCCTTAGCAACACTCGCTATTTTCAGCCTACTCAAATTCACTTATGGGGGATCTAGGTCCCCCATGAATTTATGCTTCGTAAAAGTGGAAATAAGCACTTTTTTGGGATTTATTTATTTAAAATTGAAATCTGGGGAAACGCATGTGAAACATACATAATTGGTAATACAGGTAATACAAAACAAGGTAATCAAAAAGCTATTTATCTACAAGCCCAGAACATCCACAAAAAAATTATATATGGAAACAAAACTATTAACATTAAGAAAATTATATGAATACAATACATGTCTCCCTATATACAAAATAATCTCGTATACACAAACACAGAATTCATTAAAATGTCTCAAGTACATAAACACTTTACACGACAACATGATAACATACATTTAAACACCATCCACACTAACTATGGTAAACAATCCATTGGTTACGAGGGGGGCAACTTATATAATTGCCTCCCAAATGACATTAAAAACGAAAATAAGTTGGGTAAATTTAAAAAAAAATTATTAATATTTATTCTTGATAAACAAAATAATGAAATAGAATAGCGCTGTATTGAAATATTTAGTTTATCTTAATGCGTATAATTATTTCTAGTTAAATGAGTGAAAATGTAATTTTCTTTTAACTGGAATAAAAAATAAAAAATTAATGAAAGACATAACAAATCCAAGAAAACTAGTTTATTACATTTTTTAAACAAACTTTTGACATTTATAGGAATTTCAAGCGTAGTCAACTCAATTTTTGATCAAGCAGGACCTCTTAGGCCAGACAAATGCACGAAAATGTTATGTGCTCGAACTCGTGACCGTGATGGCGGTTTATTTCCCCATTTGTACCTGTTTTTGCCATAAAATGCATTAGACCTACTGTCACACAGATTTACATCATCTAGGCTATAATTTTTCGAGTCATCAATGCATAAAAATGTAATCAAGAAATTTTACTTACATAACTACACTTGTGGGGACCTAGGTCTCTGTACCTCGTACCTTATCAATCAAAAACCAAAAAACAAAAACCATTGCGACCTCTCGGACGATACTAAGAATACACGGAGCCTAAAGCGCGTAAGGTTTAAAATAAAAGAAATATTTGTGATAACCTGCTTGGTGGGGGACTCTATTCCCCCGCGAGTGGTGATATGGGTTAATTTGTATGACTGATACCTGAACAATTTGTATACTCACAGGGTGTTCACAGAAAACTGATTTCAAAATTCCTTGATAATTCCAGCTTTTCCAGAACAGTTTTAACATTTTTCCCAGATATATTTTATTTGAAATAGGGGCATTTCTTTAAGATATATTTTAGAAACTGTCAAAATGTATCTGGCTTTAACGTTTTATCTGCACCAGAAGATTCTTATAAATTTTACATAACGACCCTGGAATAACAAGGTTCCATCTATCGTGGTAACGTTATGCGATAATTGGATCTATAGTAAGCTACTTTAGAGTTCATTATCTCATGACGTTACCGCAACAGATGGAACCTTTTTATCCGAAGGGTCGACAATTCAAAATTTTAACCAAAGTTTAAAAAGTCCTCACAAAAATAATTCATAGGAAAAAAAAGTTAATTATTTAAGTTAATTCAAAATTTATTATCTACACAATCATTTTTTCCTTTTAATAAGTCCGGTACACCTCATACGTCATTACATATGTATGGCCGTGTAGGTAGCTTGGAAACAAGCTAATGGATCCAAATAGTTAATACAATATCTATAATTTTGTAAATCTAAATCTGACAGGACGGTGTTTTTTTAAACATGTTCAAACACAAGAATAAAATGTGAACTATGTACTTATTCTACCAGAAATGATGTTTTACAAATCGCATACTGACAAAAATTAAAAACATCCAGGCCATTGTGGTGTGGATATGTAAGTATGGGGAGAGAAATTATAGGATCTGTACCAGTATAGTTGTAGAGGTCCCTGAGATCAATTTCCTGGTTAGTGTTGGTGCTGCTGCCCCCCACTGCGTCTCCCGCCACGATGCTGGCATAGGTTAGGGGAATAGAGGAAGACTTGCCCAGTACGGGGGGCTCGATGTCGAATATTGTCGATTCCATTGGCAGGCCGTACAGTCCAAATCTGAAAGTTTTAATTGAAACAGAAATTCATTGTTAGTCAGGAATGTGGCACGATTAATGATGTGATTATTGAGTTATTATAGGTACTGCAGCACCAGAATTATATGGACGCATTCACAACAACTACCGGTGTGACAACATCATTTGTTAAAGTGTCAAAGTTCTTAGCAAATTTAAAAATATAAATCTGTACTTCCAAGTGATATATTGTGTCAAAACAATTACCTTAATAGTAATTCTGAGCACTGAACATTGAATTTGGTGAAATCAAGTGACACGACATTGTAGAAATTAAAATTGAAGAATTTAATTATCATCACAGATAATATTTATTGTTACCCACCATGAGTTTTACCTGCAACCATTGTAGCAAGACAGTGCAAACGGCTGACTGTATGAAGTGTATAAATTGCAAAAACCAAATGCATCTCAGCTGTGCCAAAATTACCTCCGCAGCTTTTAAGAAGATGTCTGAGGAGAACAAGGAGTCATGGATGTGCGCTAAATGTAAAACAGGAGAATCACCGCTCTCCAGCAATCTCAACTCTAATGACTCGACAATTCTTCTCAGCGAAATAAAGAAACTCTCCTCACAACTGCACTCAATGAATTCAAAACTGGTTTCTTTTGAACAAACAATCGTTCACAACAATAGCACAATTGAAGACTACACCAATTATTATAATGGTATTAGAAGAAAAACTAAAAAAAAAATGGACAAACTTGAAGCCGAAGTAATTGAATTAAAAAAGATTGTTACGTATTTGGACAAAACAAACAACGATAGAGAACAACAGTTGCTCATCAATAACATAGAAATCTTCGGTCTGACTGAAAAGCAAGACGAAAACCTAGTTTCCAGTCTAACTAAAATTGCGTCAAATGTCGGACTAACAATTAAGGAAGAGGACATTGAATTTATCACTAGAGCCAAACCACGCCGACATCCTCAAGAGGGAATAGCAGCAGCTCCCCGTGACGCCCACCCTCAGAACGTGGTGGCTAAATTCGTCAACAAAAGGAAGAAGGACGAATTGATAGTGGCTATTAAAAAGAAGAAGGGGGTTGACAATAATTGTTTAGGTGTTGCAGGAGGTAAAATTTATATCAATGACCACCTTATAAGAAAAAATAAATCTTTGTTGAGATCAGCCAAAGAATTCAAAAATGTTAATAATTATGAGTTTTTATGGGTGAGAAACTCGAAAATTTATTTAAGAAAAAATGTCACCTCTCCTGCTATACTTGGATCAGGTCAAACCCTTCTAAACAATTTAACATAATAATTTTTCTTAAATTTAAATTATATTTTATTTTAGATTTTCAACCTGTACCATTTTTCCACTCAACTTTACACACACATGACTCAACTTCTCAATCAATACATCACAAAAACATTCATTCATTTCTGCGCAGATTGACAAATATGCTCACCCCAGTGGACTTTGGGCTGCTGATTAATTATTATCATAGTAGTAGCCTCATTTTGACTAATGCTATATTTTTACTAATTATTATATTTATTTCAAATCGTAACAGGATAATAATTTTTTCATTTACACAATGCATGACACTACTTCGATCCAAAACCAAAGAATTCTATCAAAATGTCCTGATTAACAAATTAGATTTTTTATTTTTATTTTTTATTAGTGACTATTTAGTTACAGGTTTCATGACAATTACAAGATATGATGATATATATAAATATTTAATCCGTTTGTTCTTAGTCCTCCTCACTAGGTGGTCCTGTGCTGAGGCAGACTGGTAGATTACTTTGATTTTCAGTTATTTAGTTTCTATGATGTTTTTAATACATTCTCTAGTATGTCTGCATTAATTTCTTTCACCCATATTTTGATTTTTTCCTTAAACTTATTTATCTTTTCTATCCTTTTCAGACTTGGAGGAAGGATGTTGTAAAGTTTAGTTGCAAGATATATGTGGTTTCTTTGGCCAAAACTTGTCTTGAATTTTGGAACATCTCGTATGTCCTTTTTTGAGGCTCTTGTGTCATGTATCCGAGTTTCATTAGGAGATTTTCTGTTTTTAAAATGATGTATAAGAATATTCTTGGAATATATTTGTTTTAAATTAAGAACGTCAAAACACTTAAAAATATCTTTTGAGGGGGTTCTGATGGGTAATTTTAGTATGGTTTTTATAATGCTCTTCTAGCAATATCTAAGTGGTTAATATGATTGGCTGTAGCAGATCCCCATACTAGAATTCCGTACTCAAGACGGGAATGACATAAGGCATAAAATACTTTTTTATGTCTTTCCTAGGTAGTATGTTTCTTAGGTTTTTGAAGAAATATACAAGTCTCGTGAGCTTTTTAGTGATTCCATTTATGTGTATGTCCCATCTAAGGTTTTCGTCTATTTCCACTCCTAGATATTTAATACTTTTTGCCTTTGTTATAATAGGGCAAGAGCAATGTGACTTATTGTTTTGACAATCGTGCAATTTGAGAGTGTATTCTTTACCCGGTTGACCTCTTGAGTTTATTGAAAAGGCTAGATAATTAGTTTTAATTACATTGAGCGTAAGAGAGTTCATCCGAAGCCAATTTTGAAGTACAGTTAGTCCATGTTCAGCCTCTTTATAAGTGTACATCCAGTCCTTTCCGTGGAATAACATAACAGTATCATCGGCAAAACTAATTATGTTTCCAATGATGGGAAGTTTGGTTATTTCATTTATGTAGATGAGAAATAAGATTGGTCCCAAGACACTTCCTTGAGGGACGCCGTAGTTTATTGGAAGAGGATTGCTTTTTTGTTGGCCTATTTGTACTTGTTGTGTTCGTCCTGTCAAGTACGTCATCAGTAAATTTAGTGGAGTGCCAGATATGCCAATTTTTTTAAGTTTTGTGAGAAGAATTTTATGATCTATTGTGTCAAAGGCTTTTTTTAGGTCTATAAAAACAGCCAGACATTTTTTTCCATCGTCTAAACTTTTTATGGCTATTCTTGTAAAATGTTCAATGGCGTTCACGGTACTCAAACTTTCCCGAAATCCATATTGTGTCGGGGAAATTTTTTTATTAAATTCCAGAAAGTGAACAATTTGGCCTTTCAAAATTTTTTCTAGGATTTTTGAGAAAGTGCTTAGGATACTTATAGGGCGATAATTATTTATATCATTTTTGATTCCATTTTTATAAATTGGTAAAACTGTAGCATTTTTTAGACAAGAAGGAAAAATCCCCTTTGATATAGAGAGATTTATAAGGTATGTCAGGGGGAGGATCAACTCATCTTGAAGATGTTTTATAGTTTTGATTGAGATAGGATCATTTCCTGAAGAAGTGTTGTTATCTAGTGAAGCAATCACTTTTCTAAGTTCGTTGCTAGTTATTTGGTTTAGATTTAGTGTGTTATCTTGGATTAAGTCTTCATTATTTTCTATTTCCTTTTCATTAGTAATTGGTTTTGTGATTTTATTTGCCAATTGCGAGCCTATGTTAGTGAAAAATTTATTAATATATTCCAGAATTTTGTCAGGATACTCTGCAAAAGAAGTAGGAATCATGTCAATGTTTAATTCTCCAATCATTTTCTTGTTGTAGGAGGGTTCAGAGTTAGTGATTTCTTTGATAATCTTCCATATTTTTCTGGAGTCATTGTTACATTCTTCTATTTTCCTTTTATAGTAGTTTTCTTTGGCGTTGCGAATAACATTTTTACATATATTTCTGTATCTTTTATACACTCTTAATTTAAATATATCGTAAGGGTCTTTTTTAACTTTTAAATGTATAATATATAATATAATATAACTTAATCTTAATTAGCGAGACGTGGTTAGTTGACAGCATATCCGATGATGAGTTGTTTGATTGTCGGTACAACGTTTACAGAAATGACAGAGACACTATTCTAACGGGTAAAACTAAAGGGGGAGGCGTTGCTATAGGTATAAAAAAAGATTTTAAAGTTCGATCACGAAAACCGTGGACTTCAGGAGCTGGGGATATATGGATCTCACTGTTATTAAGACATTCGAAACATCGTATTTCTAACATTCATATTTGTTGCTCTTACTTACCGGGGGTTAGTCCTAAGTTATCTAATGCGCAGAGTTTCTCTATCATCAATAGTCATACAACTGCCATATCTGATCTAACTACTGAATATCCAAACGACATTTTTCTAATATTAGGCGATTACAATATGCCAAACGTGAGCTGGAACTCTACGTGTCAGCCACGTAGTACCGATCTCTGTGCTTCTACCCTCCTTAGTTGCCTTTCGTTCTCAAATTTAACACAGTATAATGCAATTTATAATTCTCACGGACGATTTTAGATCTCGTGTTTTGTAACACTACAGTCAACATCTCCGCTGCCGACTCTCCACTAGTAATCGAAGATGCACATCATAAATCTATTATAGTTGAACTTAATATTCCCCTCCCTGCTGTCGTTCTAAAACCCCAGATAATTAAATTGTTTAATAAAGTTAACTATGATGTAGTCAATGATGCTCTCAGAAATAGTGATTGGTCTTCTGTACTGAATGCGCAAGACATTGACACTGCGGTACACCATTTTTATAGAATCATTGATGCCATAATAGATGACATAGTTCCAAAAAAAGTAACCAGATCAACTAAATTTCCATCATGGTATTCGGCAGCTTTAACCTGTCATTTGCCACCATTTACCGACCCTTTTCTTCTTTTTTCCAAAATTTTGAATTTCGAAGCACCACTTTGAATTTTGAATTGAATGTTTTGTGAATTAATTTTAAGCTTTCATATATTTTATTGACCGAAACACATTCCTAGAACAATAAACTATGTACTAAAACTTCATTACTTGCGTTAATTTGATAAATTAATAGGTTTTACGATGTTTTCGTAAAGAATTCCGCATCAGATTTAATCGCGGCAAAATTTGACACTTCGACTCCACAGATAAAAATCATTTAAAAATATTCTGGTGCTGCCAGGTGAATGAAATAAGTTGCTATATCTTCTACGATATTTGGGCAAGCTATTCTGACCTTGTTCTTCATACAAATCCTGTACGCAGAAGGGTCAAAATCGCATTAAAAAAAAAAAAAAAATCGAACTTTTTTCTGCGCTCATGCGCACAGACACGACGCATCCGCGCGGCTTCGGCCAATTACCGGTTAATTAATATAACGAAAGAAAAATTAAAGTTTTTTCGTGCCTGGAAACGCTACAAGCATCCATTGGATTATCAATCTTTCGCATTACTCCGCAAGACAGAAGAAGATTTCTAGTCTTACTCATAAAGCCTATATTGCCCAATTGGAATCTGATATTCAAAATAATGTTAAAAAAATATGGTGTTATGTTAAGACGCAAAGAAAATCTCCCACTATACCTGAACACATGACATATCATTCCACAACGGCACACGACAGCAAAGAAGTTATAAACCTTTTTGCTGATTACTTCTCAACAGTCTTTACAAATGAAATTCCAACTCCTGATGCCAATAATATGGTAGATCCTCTTAACAACACATTAATATCTTCAATCAAAATAAATGAAAAAATCACCTTAAAATATCTCTCAAGCATAGATATTAACTAAGGACCAGGAATAGACAGGCTGCCCGGGATTTTTATATGCAACTGCAGTAAATACATCTGTGTTCCGGTTTGCGCCATCTATAAAAAATCACTGACAGAAGGATCGTTTCCTCTCAAATGGAAATCAGCCGTTATCACACCAATCTTTAACCACTCGGAACATTAGAGCGTCAAAAGACGCGAATATAATAATGGCGGTCAAGACATTAGAGCGTCTTTTGACGTCAACGCGCGGGATTTTACAAAAATTGATTTATTTCCATCACTAGTATACGGATTACCATGAAATAAAAAACGGAATATTGATAATGAACAACACTACGCGTCTGTATTCAAAAAGATCTATGGAACGTAGAGATTAATTATCTGAGCCCATTGGAACCTCCATCTTGTTTGATTGTCATTTGTTCAAGACATTGTTAGTTTTTTCTTAAAATATTTTTGTATGAAATGGTAAAAAAGTGAGGTGACAAAATTGTTTATTATACATTTATACGATAGAATAAGGGTTTTTTTTTACATAATCTGTGATTTTAGTACCGTTTTCACATAAAACATCACGTGGGTCATTTTTACAATTTTTTTATGTTTGCATTCTAAATTTTAATATTTACAAATGTCATTATTTATTTGTAACAATACAATTTGAAAGTTTATTTCATAACCTTTCCAAAACAGTTTTTAGAATGAGGCTACGTTTCCCAAAACGTGATTTATGAATCTTTTAGTAAAAATCGTAAATAACATAAATATTATCACATTTTGACAGTTTTCTAAGGGACACCTAATAAACAAAACGTCTATTTCTGAGAGGTTAAGACAGGTGATAAGCATGACGTTAAAAACTACCGTCCAATTTCCCAACTTCCTATTCTAAGTTCTTGAAAAAATTGTTTTTGATCAATTGTACTCTACTATTTCGACAATCATTACGCCGAATCAGCACAGATTTATGAAAGGTAGGTCTACAACATCCAACCTTGCCCTTTTCATTAACTTCTTGCATAGCAAGATGGACGAAAAGGAGCAAGTCGATACTATGTATACAGACTTCTCTAAAGCCTTTGACCGTGTAATTCACTCAATTCTTTTGAAAAAACTCATCCTCCTTGGTATACATGTCGACCTGTTTAGATGGATTAAGTCTTACATTAGTAATCACAATCAGGTAATATTAATCAACGGCGTCTTCTCAAAGTCTAATATCTGGCGTCCCGCAAGGTTCCCACCTTGGTCCGCTCTTGTTCAACATTTATATAAATGACATTGGATCATGCTTTCAAAATTCCGAATATTTGCTTTATGCTGATGACATGAAAATATTCAAAGTGATGCATTCTCTCTCTGACTGTGAAGTGTTACAAAGTGACCTAGATAGGCTTTGCAAGTATTGCAAAGTTAACTGTTTAGATATCAATATTTCCAAATGTCACACTATGACATTCACCAGAAATAAACATATAATTGAGTACTCTTATTCACTCCACAATGAACCTGTCATCTCTAAAAAGGAATGTAAAGATCTTGGCATTTACCTTGATAGCAAACTTATATTTAATATTAATAAGCATATCGACTCAATCGTTAACAGGTCATATAAAATGCTTGGTTTTGTTCTTGGTGTCAGTAAAGTATTCAGTAATCCGCGTACAAGTAGTAATGTTATATTTTGCATTAGTCAGAAGTACACTGGAATATGCCTCACCAATTTGGATGGAATATGCCTCACCAATTTGGAACCCGGAGTACAAACTGTATATTGATAGCATAGAAAACATTCAACACAAATTTATAAAATATCTTGCCTTCAAATTCAACAATAACTTTGGACGCACATTCTAAATAATAACATCGACTGTACCGAACTTCTTTCCCTAATTAATTTTAACATACCCATAAGACGTACATGCCATACAGAATTATTCCACACGCTTAATTATAAAACAAATGGAGCAACTAATTCGCCAATTAACCGTGCTCTTCATATGTTTTTTGAAGGAATTTTGTCCAAGGTTCACACGGACAGTTTACAAGAGATGGTTACGATCCCACCTCAAAAGTTAAAATTTTAAAAGTCATTACAGTAATTGGCTTCAGGCAAATATTGACTGGCCAAGCTGCATGCAAACCGATTTGCTCAATCAAGAACCAATAAGTGAACGTATTTGAGCTGAACCTGGACCATCAACGTCAACGATGACATCGACTTCAACGATGACAAAAAGATATCGAAAGTCGTTTGAAGATCTAAGTAACAAGCAGAAGAAGGTACGATCTGATGAACATAAAGCCGAAGACCCTATTGAATTAGCATATTCAGCTACAGCACTTTTTAAACAAGATGGTCGTGAGGATATTGCATCTGTTATTGAATATATGCTCAAAAATCTAGAATCAGTGGCAAACATTAAGGAAATGATTAAGAAACCAGTTGATTTACTATTATTTTCACCAGAGAAAGCGCTAGGTTTGCTACTTTCATTAAAACTATCGAAAAGGCAATACATCACTTTGAGGGAAACGACAATTCGAGAAGGTTTAAAGGATATATATCCATCTTACTATAAAGTACAAAAGGCTAAGCTGCAGTGCTACCCTCCGAAGACATTTGTGACTGAAACGGATTCATCAGCTAAGATTGCACGAGGACTTGACCATTAGAGGAGATTACGTTCAAAAGTGAATTCATTATTACCAAGTCATTTAAATTTAGTATAACTAACATTTAAATGAGTCATAGCACTAACGTAATTATATATCCATTAATAAAACCCTAACATTTAGTGTGGGGGGAAAAGATTCTGAACCCCACATAATAACTCACTGAATTAGTGTCTTTGGAAATCGGTTTAACCGGTAATAAGTTCAATTTAGATACTATTTACATTTAAAATCCTATAATCGTCTGAATATGGCCTAACCACAGTTTGAGAATGACCTTACAAGACGAAACAGCTGTAACTAAAATACATAATAAAACACTTGCAGAACTTGAAAATAATCTAATATTATTAAATTTAATTTTGATTAAATTTTTCAAAAATAAATGGAGTTCTACGAATTAAACACAAAAACAATAAATAAAAAAAACTAACTTTTGTGATTTCTTAAACTGTTTTGGCTTGCAGTGTAAATAAAATATTGTAAACTAGTCAAAGCATACTCATATGTAAAGCATTTAAGCATTAAAATGAATCATCAACATAAAAAAGTTTTTTTTTAACTTTGAGGATTTTTTTTAACAAAAAGCCAAAGTTGCACCACAATACGAAGTATGTCAAAAAAATACAAATAAATAGTAGTATATCTGTGTGAAAGGATAGAATGGCCAACCTTATGATTCCAGAGATAGCCTCATTTTTAATGTCAGTGCCATACATTTTTTTCTTTAAAAAACGATAACTCCTTCATTTGTACACGCAATTGCTTCATATGACATTTTATAGCATAGTAATGATCAGCAGAATCCATTTCTAGCCAAAAAACAGACCCTTGAAAATTCAAGTCTCTATTTCTATGAAAGGCGATTTTCAGCCCACTGTGTGGCGGCAGCATTTGCTCCTCCCCAGGCTATGATACCGTACTCGATTAGAGATTGACATAGTGCATAGTAAATTGTTTTGAGTTGGTTCAAGTTAAGAAAGTTACGAGTTTGTCTAAAGAAGTATATAGATTTTCTAAGTTTGTTTGGTGTAGTGATAATATCGACGGTCCCGTAGAATAAAGTCAGATCTGCAAAAAATCAAAAATCGTTTTTTTGGCTGATTTTAAATTTCTTTTCTTGCTTTTGTAGTCTGCGTTTTCAGATTTTTTTTATCTAAATTATTTCAGAAGTTATTGAAACAAACAAAGTCAGTTGTGACATACTGTCCGGAGAACATTGTCAGTAGTGCACAGCTGATTTTGTTCGCTGTCACAAGTCCGCCATTGGAAGTGCGCGCGCACAGTCGGATTGTCAGAATCTACTTAGTTCTTCGGAGAGTTCGAACGGTAGAGGCGTGCGTGAAGAATCAGTGCGTGCACATCAATATAAAAGTAAATTGTTGCTCTTTTGTTAGTAAGGCAGTATAAACTAACTATGCCTCGAAAATATAATAATCGTTTTAAATGTTTGCCTAGTAAAATGTGTCCAATTGAAGTGAATGAACAAAGTGCAGACAAAGATAAACGAGAACCAGGACATGGCTCTAACGTGTCAAGAAACATTAATTGTCGAATAAAGCAGTTAATGGACATTACAAATACCATTATTCATCCAGATCAGGATAATGAGAATGAAAATGAAGTTGTAAAAGGTAAGTTTTTATTGTTTTCCTACAGAACTGCTATGATTTTAAATTACTTTATCGGGCCTCCCAAAAACAATGTCAGATTGTCATAACCGATAACAATCACAGAAAATAAATCATTTGTCTTTAAAATGAGAGTTTTTAGTTTACATTAATTAAATCATTGTTAGGTGGTACTTAAATATGTATAAGTGATAAAAAAATATGTGTCGCCGTAAAAGCACATTTAACATTTTTTGTTGGAATCTGTCAAGTAGCAGTGTGCAGGAAACAAAAATCCGACTTTGTTCTTGGAACATTTAAAATTTTTCTCGTGTCAGATGTTCACATTCAACATTATTCTTGGGAAGTTTTTTCAATACTACTTTGTTCGACAAATAAAAACCTCTTAAACACCTGTAAAATATATTTTTAAAGATTTATCTGCTGTGTAAATATATATTATTTAATAATATTATGATATTTTCATATTTGTATTTCAATAAAAAAATGTAATTTAATAAGTATGTGAGATTAACATATTCCATGTTTTTAGATCCCTGTTCACGTCATGAAGATACTCGGAATCATAATATAAATAATACGGATATTACAAAAACGATGAATCCAGATTTGAATTCCTTTGATTCGTCTCAGTCACCATTGGTGCAGGAAGAAGGTCAATATTTTTTACTTTACTTACTTATTATTCAAATTATAAATGTACGTAGAATCAGATTTTCAGACACTTTTGAGAAACAGAGTTTATTTTTTTTTTTAAACCTTTTAGAGATTCCTGAATCACCTCTTCCTGATGGGGTTGCTAAAATGCAAGAGGAGTTTGGAGACATCATGGAGCATCTGTTGAAAGATTTGAATAGTCCACAATCCGAATCTCAGTCCGATCCAGAAAAAAAATCAGGTAGGTGTTTAAAAAGCGCATTAAAAAAAAGAGAAAAGATAAAATTTGCTGCTAGTATATTAAAAGAAAATTATATTTTGATTTTAGGCGTTTCTGAATCCGACCCTCCGCGGAGTGTTAATATTGGCCAAACAGCAGACCTGATGGCTGAAAATGTTTTTTCATCGCTGCTTGCTGAGTCAGGTAAATTAGTAAAACAATAATTGTATCTGAAACTATATAATTTTGAAAGTAAATTTTCTGAGACTTTTAATCGATGGAATTAAAAAATATTGTTGTTATTTCAGATATTCCCGGTTCGCCTTCTTCTGTTTCTGTGAACATAGAGTCCAACGGACAAAATGAACAGCCGCAATTGCTGGAATTCAACGAAACTCCTGTACCATCCCCTGTGAATGGCCACATATTATGCGATGACAACTTTTGTGGCGTACACAATGAGGATTATACTATTTTGCCCATAGATTATTCTCCAAACTGTTCTTCGAATGCATCATCTCCAGCTTCTAGCATTAATACGAGGATAAATACAAAACGCCGCCGAAATCAATCGGAATGGGCAGATATCAAACGGAAATGTCTTAAAAACCTGGGTAAGAAGTACGTCACCAAACGTGGAAAATGTACGGACGAAAAGGTACTTGGCCCAACTTGCTCATGTAAGCTGAAATGTTTCACACATTTTTCTACTGAAGAAAGATCAGATATTTTACAAAAATTTTGGAATCTGGGTGATAGACAGCTTCAATGGAGCTTTGTTGTTAAATATACAACAAAGGAGAAGAAACGTCGTGCACTCGTTATTGATGTAAAACTTAACCGTCAGTACACATACAAATATTTCCTGCCACAAAAGTCAACGTTATCGTTGGAATCTGATAAGAAAAACGTCTGTAAGATATTCTTTTTAAATACTCTTTCTGTCGGGGAAAGAATAGTGACAACGGCCTGGAAGAAGTATGACGGATCGATGGACGTTCAGAAAGACAATAGAGGGGCCCATAAAAATCATAAAAAAATAATTGTCGAGGATGTGGTGAAAAGTGTGTGTGACCACGTACAATCATTTGTGCCGGTCGAATCGCATTATATTAGAAAAGATTCGACAAAGTTATATTTAGATGGAAGTCTCAGCATTGCTCGGATGTTCAAATTGTATATTGAATGGTTTAACCCAGACATATATACCAAAAAGGCGACATCCGAACGACAATACAGAGACATTGTTAATCAAAAATTTAACTTAGGTTTCCACATCCCTAAAAAGGATCAATGCGACCAATGCTATGCATTTAAAAATATGTCTCAGCCGTCTGATGAGCAGACAGAAGCCATCACTTTGCATCGCGAGGAGAAACAGTTTGCCCGGGACCTAAAAAATAACGACAAAGCCAAAGCTATCGCTTCTGATGGGTCAATCATATGTGCGACTTTTGATTTTCAAAAGGTGTTAACTTGTCCTCATGGTAAGGCGAGTATTTTTTATTATAAACGAAAATTGTCCACCTACAATTTCACTGTTTACGATATGGCAGCGAGACACGGGATCTGCTATATGTGGCACGAAGGAATCGCAAAACGAGGAGCCAATGAAGTAAGTAGTTGTTTGCTTGATTTCATTAAAAAAAAAGTTTAAAGGGGGGCTAAAGAATTCAGATTCTGGTCTGATAACTGCCCTGGACAGAATCGAAATAGAGTGGTTTTTAGCCTGTATTTATATGCAGCTAAAGAATTCGGAATCACCATTACACACAGCTTTTTAGAAAAGGGCCACACTCAAAATGAGGGAGATAGTGTGCACGCAGTAATCGAAAAAGCAAGTGCTCCTAGGACGATTTATAGTCCAAATGAATGGAAGATTCTCGTGAGATGGGCAAAAATTGATGAAAATCCCTACGAAGTTCGAGATATGTCGCAAGATAACTTTTACGACTTTAAAATACTGTTAAAGAATAAAAATTGGACTAAAGATACCCAAAATAAAAAAATGACATGGAGCTGCGTCAAGCAAGTTCGTACCTCTGGAGATCATTCCAATCAGCTGGAGTATAAATATGACCTCAGAAAAGAGTTTCAGACTATCATCGCTCGTAATGCCACAAGACATTTTCATGCTATTGACATCGAACTTCATAAGGCGTATGATACCCCTTTGCCGATTCAAAAAGATAAATACAATGACTTTTTAAGTCTTTGCAATTCAGGAATTATTCCTGAACAATATCATGAATTTTATAAGACCATAACATACGGAAACATTTGTGTCAATGATGGTGACTCTGAATAATAATAATTTTATTATTTATTTAGGTCTAATAAAAATATTCTAATTCGAAAATTAGACTATTAATGTTTTAAGTTTATGTTATGATTAGGTACTACCCTATTATGTTTAAATTTTTGTTATATTTTCTTATTTCTTCTCTTTTAAATAATGTGATAGTCGTACTTATGTAACTGACTCATGTAACAGACTGGGATTGAATATTCCTCCCAGTTCTGCTAGATTAAAAAAAATAAAACTACGGATGTTTTAATTTTATGTTATGGTTAGGTACCATCCTATTATGTTTTAATTTTTGTTATATTTTCTTATTTCTTCTCCTTAAAAAAATAATGTGATAGTCGTACTTATGTAACTGACTCATGTAACAGACTGGGATTGAACATTCCTCCCAGTTCTGCTAGATTAAAAAAATAAAACTACGGATGTTTTAATTTTATGTTATGGTTAGGTACCACCCTGTTATGTTTTAATTTTTGTTATATTTTCTTATTTCTTCTCCTTTAAATAATGTGATAGTTGTACTTATGTAACTGACTCATGTTACAGACTGAGATTGAACAATCCTCCCAGTACCCAGTACTGCTAGATTAAAAGAAATAAAACTACGGATGTTTTAATTTTATGGTACGATTAGGTAACCTGTTATGTTTTTAATTTTTCTTATATTTTTCTCTTTAAATAATGTGGATATCTCATGTCATATCTGAGATTGAAATATCCTCCCAGTTCTGTTGGATTAAAAACAAATAAAAAATTGAATATATTATTTTCCCTGTTTTTATTTATTTAGTGTCAAATTCTTATATATAACTTTTATTATAAAGGGGTTCCTTTACGTAATTATTACAAAAAAAATAGATTTACTTTTTTTTGGTAATATTAGAAACAAAAAAAATATATACAATAAATTAGGTTGTAAATACGACAAAAACTTATGTTTGAATTCCAAAGAATAAAGTAGGATATACATATACGACACACATGTTTCATGCTATGTCCGTAGAACAATGTCAGATGTTTCTATACGACAACTCCTTGTCCGTAAAAAAAAGTCGGAAGTGATTTTTCTTAAAAACTACAACAATGTTGCAAAAAGCTGGTATACTGTATTTTTCCAAATAAATAAATAAGGGTTAATGCAAAATATCACATCAACTTTACATTTGTTTCTCTCAGAAAGAGTAAAAATGCAGAAAAAAAACTTTGAACAGCTCTCCTGCAAAACTACGATTTTGCACATCTGACATTGTTCTACGGGACCGTCGATATGTTCTTTCCACTTTAAATTACTGTCAAAAATAATACCCAAGTATTTGATTTTTGTAACACGTTCTAGATAGGGGCAATCACATGTATTAGCATTTGACAGGGGGCAAGCACATATATGAATATTATTTTCAGGGTTACTTAGGGACGGATTAATACTAAACTCAATGTATTTGGTTTTTGACACATTCATTGTTAGTGTATTATTAATTGGCAATTGATTGCTGAGGCAGTTATTTATTTTAATTTTTTGTCTACGGTTTGAACGGTAATTACGAATAATACTAAGTTCATTCCCATTTATTCCAATGTTTGATAGTTTTTGTATTAGTTTGGAATGTGAGATAGTATCAAATGCTTTGCATAGGTCTAGAAATATTGCCATGCATTTTGATCCCTTGTCTAAGTTTTCATTTAAAAAGTCGGTAACTGTCGCAATGGCATCGGAGGTGCCTTTATTTTTCCTGAAGACAAATTGGTTGTGGGATAATATATTATTTTTTTCAAGGTATTCAACCAATTGAACGTTGATTATTTTTTCAAAGACTTTGGATAGTGAATTTAGTAATGTTATTGGACGATAGTTAGTTATATCCACTTTAGAACCTCCTTTATGTATTTGAATTATGATTCCGTGTTTAAGTTTATCTGGGAATTGGCCTTTTGCGATACTTAAGTTAATGAGATTTGTAAGGGGAATGGTGATTTCTGGTAAAAGTTTTTTTAAGGCAATATTTGAAATGTCGTCCAAGCCAGTTGAAAATGAGTTTTTTTTTTTTTTTTATTTTTTTTTTATTTTATATATTCAATAATTTTATTATTAAATTAATAAAAACAGTTTATTTATAAACAAGTTATAAAAGTATATAAAAGTTTATTTATAAAAGTTTATTTATAAACAAGTTATAAACTAATAATAAATTTGCGTGTTTAGAATTTGCAGGACCTACATCTAATAAAATTGCTAAAATTCTCAAAAAATGTGGATTAGACATTGCCTCAATCTCATCTCTCAAAAATTCAAAAAGTAAAACACCCAAACTTAAAAATAGCGGCATTTACAAACTCCAGTGTGATGAATGTAACGCTGTTTATGTTGGACAAACTGGCCGGTCCTTTAATGTTAGATTCAAAGAACACATGCGATCATTTAAAAATAATAATAAATTACAATCACAATTTGCCAAACATCTCCTAGATGAGAATCACTCACTTAGCGATGATAATAAGCCAACTCCTTTACACATTCAAAATAAAGGACGTAAACTTAATCTTTTAGAGCAGCTGGAAATTAACAAACATAATAATAATCCTAAAGCTATTTTAATAAATGAACAAAAAAATATAATACACTCTCCGCTTTTAGATGTATTCAAAACCAATTTTTAAATAACTAACTATGCTGGAAAAGAAAACCATGAGTCAGCATTTGCGAATGACTCACAATTAGTTTGCTTAACGACTTTCTCACAAAGTGGGAAATAACAGTAATTGAGAAAATAATAACCATTAATAATTTCAGTCATTTTTAATCAGAAATTAGAAACGAGTCATAGTACAAACCTATCCAAAAATACTATAAATAGATTGTCTGTATGTGGCATGACCACAGTTTGATAATGCCCTCAGAAGGCGAAACAGCTGTCACGCGTAATAATAATTACCAGCAGAACTTGTTTATAAATAAACTGTTTTTATTAATTTAATAATAAAATTATTGAATATATAAAATAAATAAAAATTAAAATGGAGTTCTACAAATTAAACTTGATAACAATAAATAGAAAATGAGTTCTTTAATGAGTTTATGATCGTTCTAGTATCTTCATTCGAAATATTTTTTAGACAAAAATTCAAGTTAATGGGCCATTTTGTATTACAGCCTTGTGTGCTAGAATTGATAGAACTTTCACCGATGTTTGCGTGATTAACAATAATATTGGGATTACTAGAAAAACTAATTATTTTATTGTTTATAGTAAGTTGTTTCAAGTCATTTACAGGATTAGGTTGAGAATGAGTGGCTTTTTTAAGTGTTTTCCAAATTTTTTTAGGATCATTATTACAATTTTCTATTTTCTGTTTATAATATATCTCTTTGGCCTTTCTTATTATTTGGGTACATATGTTTCTATATCTTTTATAAAAATTTTGAAGTTGTATATCGAAAGGATTGTTAATAACTTTTTTGTGGAGCTTGTTACGTTTACGTATAGATTTAATAATAGTGTGGTTAATCCATGGCTTAATTGGTAAGAGGTTATTTGGAACATGCTTTATAGTAATATTAGTCTGTTGGTTAATGGTAGTTTGTAGGTAATTTATAAAGTATGTCCAGGCATCATCTGGATTTGTAATTTCATATAGTTCAGACCATGATTTACTCCTTAGCGAATGAAGAATTCCATCATAGTTAATTTTTTTTATATTTGTTGTGTTTTTTTTGTTTTTTGTCTTTCTGGTTGTATAACTGTATGGCAAGTATGGTGGTATAGTGATCAGTTAGTGTAGATTCATATACAATAGATGTTATTGGGTAGTTTGATTTGACCATGAGGTGGTCAATACATGAGATGGAATCCAGTATAGCACGTGTAGGAGTGTTTATGGTGCTTTGGAATCCATGGTATGAGAGAGTGTTTAGGTATTCTTGGCATTGCGGATGTTCGTTTGTGGGCAGAATATTTATGTTGAGGTCACCAGCAATAGTACAATTTTTAATATTACATAAATCAGTTAAACAGTTATTGATCGATTTTAAGAAAGGTAAAATATTGTAAGAGGATGGAGAACGGTATACTGCTAAGATACATGTGTCGTTGTGGAAATTTTCTACTGTAATGGAATAGAGGAGAAATAACCATGTATATTACACGCCAAACTTTAATGCCGGCCTGAAATTGTTATGATCTACTCTCACGCAGTTACTGACTTTTCAATGAACGTAAGCGAAAGAGAAAGATGCGTATAAACATATGTGTGACAGAAAAAAGTGGGCATGCACTTTTCTGACCTTAAACTCGCCTATCGCAACGATTTCTGTATCAACATTAGTCCGATATTTATTTATTTCCATGTACCCTGGCACAACATGTGCCGTTAACATAATTAAATAAACATGAGAATATTACAACACAAAGAATGCAACAGTATAAGTGTATAGTCAAAAATATTGGTAGGGTGGGGATGAGAACTGGTATGTTATATTCTGGTTACTTTGAACTTGCAGACAAATTTTGTTTAATGCATCTTTTATGTGAGGACAGACTACCTACCACTAGGCATTATCGATGCTAGAATAATCGTTACCTAAAATGTGCAAATGATGTATTATTAAATTTTGTTCTGCATTAGTGCCAGTATTGTTACAATAATAAAGTATTTTGAGTCGAGTTGGTCTACTAGGTAGCTATGATAATTTTATGGAAGTTATGTATTATCACGTTGGGGTCACCACTTATGGAAGTTATGTTTTACATGTGGTTTAAAGTGCAAGGTGTGTGGTAAAGCGAATAAGCAAGATGTCGGTACAATACTTACAAATTACAACAGACACATAGATTCAATTCCATATTTAAATATTAACAATAATAATTAATGAATGTGAAGGGCGAACAAACACGATATGCAAGTGAATCTTGACCAAGAGTTTAAAGCAGAGTGATCAGTGGTTTTCGGTGCAGCTCGAGGAGAGTTTTATGACTTGAATTGAATTCGACTGGTTGCTAGGTAACCAATCGGATAGCCAGACGAATGCAGATCGGTGTCCTTTGTTCGACCTCCACAATTTGTTAACGAAACTAATTAGGTACTATAAAAGTTTGGCATGTACTTTACATACATCTCTTGCATATTATCATTACACTTTCCTTATTGATCAACCTTTCTCTACTGAAAATATCAATATTTTAATAATATACCTGGATCTCAAGATGAGATGATACGGGTTGGCCAAGTCCCTCATGATGGCCGCAATGTCCCTCAGCAGCTGCACGCACACATTGGCGCACCGCATGTCCGTGTCAAGGTGTGCCGCGCGCATGGCGAGCTGCGTGAACCAGCGCAGGGAGCCAGCAGAGCGCACTGCCCCAATCAACGGCAGGCACAGGGTCACGCTCTCCATTATGGCCAATTCCAGCTGCGAGGATGTCTCTTCGTCCAGATTTTTGGCACCCCTGAAAAGCAGGCGGAGTAACAAAGATGAATGTTACGTCAGCTACTATTTTGGTAATGTTGTAGTTTTGTATTCTGAGAAGTGAATGCTTATTCAAACAATCTATTCTGAAATACAACAATGGCTCAGATTTGGCTCGGTGAATTATCTGGAACTGAATGATTCAAATGAAATTCAATTGATTGTCAAAGTGTTCAAATGGATTTAATCAACTCCATATTTTAGAACAAAATGTATAAAATACATTCATTACATATTTAATCATTTGAGTGCTGATTGTCATCCGGGTGACAATATTTCAAGCATATGCGGCCACATTCGGCACACCACTGGTTAAAGACATAATATGTTTCAATTAGTGATAATATAAGGAGTCATTATCGTGATTTATTTTTGGGGTATTGAGGTACATTCTTCTTTAGTCAACATTTTGGCTCAAGTTTTCTTCAAAGTCAACTTCAAAAATTAATTTAACTATGAAATCTTGATAATTTTTTTTTAATACCATTTTCTGATAGACGGTTAACATTGATAAAAAAAATTACTGGATTTCCTTATTGAAGAATTTAAAAAAATCTCTATACAAAATGCTCAAGCGACGTTTTTCCAGTCCAAATCACGTCACACACACACCCCGCCTCTTACCGCCCGGATTCCGCTGGTTTTGGCGGGCTTAATAAAATTTTAACTTGGAGAATTAATCTAATTATGAAAACGAATTTTAAAAAAGTTTGAATGTGACCATTGATAATTTTTTTTTTTTATTAAATGGACTCAACTTCCTTATTAGACTTGCTCTATGTGTTTTGAGTCTTCCCAGGACTTCAGGAATAAATCCAAAATAATGGTTGGTTTCAATTAAATTATCGGCAATTTGTTTTTGAATATTTATTTAGATGTATGCAAAATTTTGCCGATTTGTCAGGGTGGCCGAGTTTACACGCTGGAAAGTGATCTGACATCCTAGGAAGACCCAAAATGCATAGAGCATGCCTTACTACAGTGGCCATTGAAATTCAGAAAAATCCCATTAAGGGGCTAAGCTCAATAGTTCTTGATATTTGGTAATTGATGGCTGCACCAAAACTAAAGCAGAAAACCATATTAAATTATACTGTAATACTAGTTCATAGAGGATCGGAGCTGGCAACACCGGTATCACATCTACATACATAAACACACACTTCACCACCTTCGATTACACATCTGCCATGATGATGGATGCTGTAATGCTGTTCGAAACTTTTGCTAAAGAAGGAGATGGCATAATACCCCAAATATAAATCACAACAATACTTTTGACTGTGAAAACCTCAAATCATTACTAAAATGATATCTCGCAATTCAGAGATGGCTAGTTGGAGAAATATAATGTGCGAATTAGGTAATATACAAAGAAAAAGAAAAGTGACTCACTCGCTGCATATCAATATCAATTTGATGCATTTTTTGGCGATACTTCTTTTGGAGAGCAGAATGCAATTTTTGACTAAAGCCGACACATTTTGCTGCACAATCTTCACACATTCAAATTGCTGGTTTTCAGAGTCGGTCCGGGAGCTGAATGGATTCTTTGGTTTATCTCTATCAGAGGGAGAGCAATCCTCGTTCATATTTTGGAACTCTGCTTCGGTTGCAGTCTCCGGTTTGGCGTTCCTGAACCTGGCCAGGCGGATAGAGACCACCCAGATCAGCAGGTCGAGCGCATTGGACTGCGCCTCTTTATCTGAATTGGTTGACGCTATGCCTAGAAGATTCTCTAAAAAGCCATTAAATTCTAACATTGCAATACGTTGTACTCTTTCTAGAGGGAGATCCGTGTGTTTGTTACTTCGTACGGTTATTGAAATCTCATGTAACCAGTCACAGCCGATGTAGAATTCTACTTTTTTATTATTTGCAGGCATTGCGAAGCGTTCTACTGTTGATCCCGGAAGAGTGAAGAGCTGATCTGAACTCTCCGAAGTTTTACTTTTTTTAGATGATGAAATTTTCCCTGAGCTCATTTCTTTGGATGGATCGAACAAAGTCTTAATATGCAGGAGTAAAGTCCTTCCACGAGCTTTGAACAGGCGGGGACTAGTCAGGGTCAATGTTCCAGATTGCTGAGTAAGGTCGAGACCTTGAGCTAAGGAGAGTGGTCCGGCTAGAATCTCAGCATTATGAGCCCTCAGATATTCTGTGCTCCTAACAGGGTTTTCTACAGGTCCTTTGTGTTCAGAGTCTATTAAATTAAAGTTGATTTGGTCATCAACTCTCGAGAAGCATTTAGAAGATTCCTTTCTATGACCAATTCCATGTAAATGCTGTTTCAGGAGAGTGACCTGAATGTTGGGTGGGGTCGGACAGGGAGAATGCAGTGTGAAGCGTAGTTCTACGTGGGCTATAGATAGACTCCACGGCAGGGTTAACTCCAGAACGTGTTCATCCCACGTGGAGGCGGTGTTCTGCAATCTCCATGTTCTACTCAGGTTTTGGTTTTCCGAGCGAGGTCGTTGGGCAGGCAATAGCTCACACCAGCAGCTGGGAACAACGGCACTATAAGCAACTATATTGTCCCCTTTACCACCGACCCCGGCTAACTGAACTAAGTTTTCTAAGTCTTCCCCGTCAAATGACGACTTTTGGGCAATTAGATTAGATGGATTGAGAGGCGGCTGAGCAGGGTCTTCAGCGGTGCCTTGAGCTGCCTGCTGGTTGAGCCAATTCTCTGAAGTCGCCTCTTCTTCGTCCAATTCTTCTGTCGAGTCACCTTCACTGTCTCTTACTGCATAAAAGTACATAGCCCCTTTCTCGGTGCAAGCACACAGTTTCTCCAAACTGGAGCAGAAAGCCACAGAAATGAACTTAGATGAGTCTACTTTTGCTTCTGCGATGGATTCCAGGGTGGTAAGCTCCAGCAGCCTTAAGGCTCCATCCCGGCCTATTGTGGCGGCCAAGCCAATGCCAGGAACGTTTCCTTCGAGGTTTGGCAGTAAACACACTTCTAAAGGTGTTTCTTCCCAATATATTTCTTGAACACATTCTGGTAGTTCTTCTATCAACGTTACAGTGGAATCAAACTTTAAAGAGTACATAACTAAGAAGGAAGTCATTTTCTTAAAAGGTTCACTTTCTGGGTCAATTTCTTCTATTCCTAATTCCATTCCATCGTCAAAGCCATTAGCCACAAATGTGTTTTTGCCTGGATCATTGCTGGAGAGAACCACGAGTAAATGATCTCCGTCATTAGTGGGCACCACGTGCGTGATGGTGAGGTCACTGCGAGCCGAGAGTTGGCTGGGCAGGGCCACGCATTGCACGGCGCTGCAGGCCGCCGGGGGACTGTACTCCACCAGCAGCGCTTCACTCTCTGTGGACTCATTGGATGCACTCTTTGCGTTGCTACTTTTAGCCGTGGAAGGCTTACTGTATGGCACTTTCATCTTTATTCCACTATCTTTGTATTCATAAAGAATGTCCGAAATTCCTAAAAATGGTAAATGATTATGGTAATTCAGAGTTTCATTTTGTTTCACATTGTGGGCATCAATTTCGTCAGTAATTTTTTTGAAGTCCGCTTCGGAAGTTTCTTCATACGGGCTATACTGAGGAATGCTAATTTTCTTAGTGGATTCCAAAGTGTAGGTCTCAAAGTTGGATTCAATATCACCAGCGGGGTGAATTGCGATAGGGTGTTGCATGTTACTGGGGAGAACAGTTGAAAGGAATTCTATAGACTTTGGCATAATATTGCTCCCATTCATGGATTTTAAGGAATTCTTGGGAAGCATATCATTGACTTGCCCCACTAGGTCCTTGCTGGAAGAGCCAACTAAACTCTTGAAGTCTATCACTGTGACTTGGTCGTTGAGGCCGGTGACGAAGGCCACCTCGGGAGACAGTTCGGGCTCATCCTCCAGACACATGTACTTGGAGAGGTAGATGTCGTCGTAGATATTAGGGTCTCCACTCCGGCAGTTGGGGTTGGCTACGCCGGCACACTTCTTGCTTCCACCAGATTTACCACTAGTATTCTTCAAGCTAACACACCCATTACCGTTGGTAAGCGGGGAGACGGTTTGTGCGCACTTGCCCTGAAAGTCATACACTAGGAGGAAGGAACTACTCTTCAAACAACTATTGCTTTTGGCTTCGTTGTGATGGTTCATAGCTTTAACTACTTCACTGGAATGCACGAGAGCTTTGGTGGTGATGACATCCGAGTCACTGTTGACTTTGGCCCAGATGGAGCCCAAGTCGGGGCAGTTCATGTTGACTGCGCACACAATGGCGGGGCGCACGCGGCACTTGTTCTCTCTCTCCTTGCACTCCTTGCCTTCCGCCGCCTGCTGGCCGCTGCTGCTGCTGCTGCTGCTGCCCGTCGAGCTCTTGGAGCAGGGCTGATCCTTATTCTGACATCTTCCTACTATTGCTACAGATGACAACTGAAGCTCCATATCTGAAATTATTCATCAACGATTAGGTTAAAGATTCTACACTGAAAATATCGTTGTATCGAAATATTAAACAAGGAAAGCAGATTAATAAATACCTTCTTCCTTGTCGAAATCTTCATCCCAAGAAATTTTTACATTGGAATATGGTCCATAGCATTTACTTTTTAGTAAAGGTTCTTCTAAAGTAATTGTAAAGTCTTGTTGCTGTTTAAGTTTGCAGTCTATATTCCAAATGGATACTTTTCCATCTCTGGTGCCGGTCAGGAAGATATCTCCAGAATTGCCTCTTGAAACTATTGATATAGCCGGGTGGGATAACGCAGGACTTGTTGCATATGTGACCTAGATAAAACAAACATTAAACACTTTCATAATTCACTACAGTCCATATAGCATCTTCAAAGATGACATTATTTTATTTTATTTGAGTTAATGTAAAGGTGATGAAATATGCTTTCAAATTTTATATTTCGAAACATCAAAATTTGCAAACATGAATAAGTTTTGAAAATGCAAACAGGGAAAAAAATTCTAACTCAAATTCCTGAAAATGAAAAAAAAAAGCACACACATTTTATTAGACATATTAGTATTATAAACACAATCGTAACCTCACTATCTAGTCGTTTCATGTAAAAATAAGAAAAAGAAAAAATCAAGTATCAAATGTTTTTTTTCAAATTGCGGTTAACTTTTAGATTTGAATATAAAGAATGACGTTTTCTGTTTCTAAAATAGTTAGATCATATTTCTCACTGTGATACTAAGGGAGACAACAATTTCTAAGAGACCTATATGAGTTGTTCCAAAAAGCGAGGGGTTAAACAGATTCAAATTTAGCCACATTCGAACTGAAAAAAAATCTAATTTTTGTGTAATTAAAATTTTTGTATTGTATAGATTTTCTAAACAGAAAGAATTCCATTTTTTTTCTTTATTCTAAAATTAAAAATCCATTTACGATATTACAGAAAGCAGGTATATTACTAAAAAAGAGCAGAATGGAGAAGGTAGAATGAAAGCAGGTGTGTGGTACTAACCGAAAGCGGAACGTTGTGCGTGTACTCCCCCTTGACAAGGGGGCAGTTGGGCGAATGGCGTTCGTGCTCGCTCCACGGCTCGTCGGTGCGCTCCCAGCAGACGAGACACACGAAGCAAGTGAAGCACATGGCGCGGTCGTCTCCGCTGGAGGATGGCTGATGGTAGAAGCCCGCCTGCGCCATCTGTGACGGAAGCGCCCATCTACAACACAACATCAATTATTCAATTACTGGACTTTTTGATTTAACCGGTTTTTGGCAACTTTTCATTGAGTAAGTAGCCACTTCAGCTTTTAGAAGTATCATTACGGTGATGCACTACATCGCGTAAAATTCGGGATCAGGCCGCTAACAATAACACTTCTGATGTAGATGGCGATAAGGTTTAAATTCCCATTTAATACCATCCACCGGTTTTGATCTATCAACAAAAAAATATCGCTGAAAAGCATGTTTCATTATATTTTGCGAAGCTCAGGCATAAAAATTTTAATGTTTTACAATCATTTTCTGAACAATTAAATTTTACACATTATACAATAAAACCATAACCGAAAAAGAGTTCATAAGTAGGAGATTTTGAACTTTAAAGCAGTTTTTATAGGACGGATACTTTATTTTTTTCTGGACTTGTGTAAAAAGTAAGGTTAAAAATACACAAATTATTAAAATAAACTAGTTAAAGTTCACTTTTTCAATAATAAAATCGTAAAAGTACTTTTTGGCACCATTTTGAATTGAATAATAATAAAACACTTACGACGGCTGTTTCACAGAATTTTAACAATTCATCAAATTTCAATACAGTAGAACCCCGTTAATTCAAACCCTGATAATTTTTTTCATACAGAAATTTTTTTCATACAAAATTTTTTTTAATTCGAAATTTATTGAATAGGTATCTGCATTACGGCCGGCCGCGACGGGATTCGGCTGCAAAAATTCAATTTGCGCAAAATATATTGAATTTTGCCGATTTTTTTCCGAATAGGTATTAGAACAAGGGCCGGCCGCAATAGGATTCGGCCGCGAAAATTCAATTTACGCGAAATATATTGTATTTTTATGAATTTATTCTGAATAGGTATATGCATTATGGCCGGCCGCGACGAGATTCAGTTTTAAAATTTTGATTTACGCAAAATATACCAAATTTTTCTGATTTTTTTCCGAATATGTATCTGCATTATGGGCGGCTGCGACGGGATTTGGCCGCGAAAATTCGATTCATGCGAAACATATCGCATTTTCATGAATTTATTCCGAATCGGTATCTGCATTATGTCCGGCCGCGACGGGATTTGGATGCGAAAATTCAATTTACGCGAAATACATCGTATTTTCATGAATTTATTCTAAATAGGTGTCTGCATTATGGCTGGCCGCGACGGGATTCGGCCGCGAAAATTCGATTTACGCGGTAATATATCACATTTTTTTAGTTTAAAGGGATGTCCGTAATGGTAATCAGCTGCGAAAATATTGTATTTTTGTGAATTTATACTTCGAATAGAGGGCCGTCCGCGGCAGTACACGGCTACATAAACTCGATTGACCCAGGGAATAAGTTGTATTATTACGAATTTATTCCGAAGAACCGAATTTACCCAAATTTGAATTTGCCGCCAAGAAATTAAATTTTTGGCGACTTTTTTTTTTTTTGTGAAATTTTGAATTACGTCGGAATTTGTTAATTCGAAATTTTATTTTTGATGCCCCGTGGATTTCGAATGAAAGGGGTTCTACTTACTGTATTAAAATTCAAGTTTTGTGAAAGTTAAATTGCGTCAGTATTGCCGCAAAAGAGCGATAGTATGATGCACTATTGAAATATATAGGAGCGTATTCGAAGACAGCATTACTGACGGTAACGCTGTCTTTGAATACTCTCCCACACGTTTCCATAGTGCATCGTACTGTCGCGGCTCAGAAATCCACCTCAAGCATGACAATTATGGGGAAACCTTATATGGGTGTATTACTGAATACATAGTCTGATACAATACAGATAGCGCAGGTCCTGCCTTGTCTGCCGATATCCCACTCACTTGTAATCCATATGCGGCCATCGCTTGAAGGTCTCTCTGCGTGCCGCCTCAGAGAACATGAGCCCGCGGTCATTGGCGTCCTGCTTGGAACCACCCTGGGTGTCGGGCATCAGGTCTGAGATCCTCTGGTTGAGGGCCGAGGCTATGGCCAGTGCCGGCACGTGTCGGTTGTGCCTCTTCAGCTCTGAGACTATGTTGCTCGCCACCAGCTTCAGGGACAGGTGTGGCAGCTCCAGGCATATGGTGCTCCACTGTAAATTATTAAAATTAATATCAGTTTATAATTTTTTGTGGAAAAGAGTCAATACGTCTAACCACTGATTTAAAAATTACATGATTTTTTTTAAAATCGGTAACATTGGGTTAGGTTCAATTTGGGAGGCGGGTATGGGTACCGCCGCTCCAGAAAACCATTTATTGGATAACCAACACCTCTGCCATATGTCACCCCAAGTCAGCGCCAGATCTGCCATACATTCAAAAACGTGCAAAAAACCTGGCGCCAACTCCGAAAGGGCGCCGTGAGAAAATAAATATTGTATTAAAATTTAGTTATAATATTCCTTGAATCGTTTAAAAATTACCCATAGTACGAAATAATTATTACGCTCTAGCAACACTTTCCAAAGAAACAGAATGCGCACGCGTCAGGTTGGTATCAACGGCTTACGAATTTATAGTCAGTTTCATTACAGAATTTTTTTACAAATTCCATATATTTAGTTTAACGTAAGATCTATTTTTCCATATATCTTTTACGACGAATGGGTGCAATCCAAATTCAATAACCAATCACAGCGTGGTATTTTTATTCTGGAGAATCAAACAAACCGACTTGCGCCTTTCAAAATGCTGACAATTTTAGTTAGTTAGTTATTTTGTACGATTTAAGTCTCTAGGAGAAGGTAGTTAAAGACCATTCTCTTATGAAATCTTCAGTAAATTCCATTAACAAAAGCATCGCACGGTTTACAGGATTTGCAGGTTGCAACGTGTTGACACTGTTGACAGTTTCATCATTGATTTGACATATTATTTGAAGTTCGTTAAATGTATAATTAATATCTATTAGATTTGTTGGATTTGTTATTTTACGGTGTCAGTGTACATAAGCGTCTTTCGTAAGTCGTTGATACCATACGTCAGTGTTTAGTGTTTGTATGGTGTTTGTTCGCTCAACACAGGGGAAATGCAAGGTACAAATATGAGGTTATATTCTTATTAGATTTTAGAGCTAGTCAGAAGCTGTAGATGCTATTCTTGTGTTGTACGTTGCCATGGAAACGTATTTGTATTTGCTTTTTCTATTAATATTCGCGTTGGGTAATATATATACATAAACGCAGTAAATCTCAAGAATGTCTAATGGACCTAGTTCAGCGAAACCACCCGCATTGTCTCGTAACCTATATTTTAAATCATGGTACGGGCACAAACAAACAATTTGTTGTATTATTTTAAAGCATAACTTGCAAAAAGAGTTTTTCCTAAAATAATTAAAATATCACCATAATTTTATGTTTACCCAATAGATTCAGAGAGTATAAGGCTCCTGGCGATTCTCTCTTTTAAAAAAAACGAGTGTGAGAGCTACCGCCAGGTCACTTGGAAAAGTTACACCCTTTATATGTCTTGATTTTATTTGATAAATTAGTGAAAAAAAAAAAATTTAATAAAAAAATAAAAAAATTGGGGTGAACGAATTTTCAATCAAAATAAAAATGTGGGGGGGGGGCGCCATCGGTACCTACTGCACAGGGCGCCAGATTTCATAGATCCGGCCCTGCCCCAAGTGGTTTGCTACGTTTGGTGACTTAGCAGGGGTGCCCGGGTTCATGAGGTGAGGTTTGTCCGAGTCTCTGGATCTGCTACCAGGTGCATGGCAGGCCTGATGGAGAGAGAATGGTTGAGGGATTCCCTTTGAATTCTCCAGCCGTACTCTCTCGGAGCATCGCAGTGGGATGGATAAATTCATACGTCTGTCACTCCTGGACACACTGACCCCCAGGTTCCTACCCACCCCTAATACCCTTTTTCTTCCCAGAACTTCCTTTCCAAAAAAGACCCTCTACACAATTCCCAAAGATTACATAGACTCTGAAGGGAATTATTTTCCTCAGGGCCTCCTGTGTGCAGCTAATGTAAAAAAATAGGTTATGGGCTATTTTCCAATTTAATGAATTTTCAAAGGGGTGTTGAAATGCCACTTTGTTTAGTTGTTGTTGTGGAACCTGATTTTACAGCATTAAATTGTAAATGATGTGGTTTTTATTGTATTAAATTGTGAATAGAGTTTGCATGATGTTGAAGTTGAAGTAGATAACAAATCATTGTAAAAATAGAGAAATTATGTACATGAATAATATGGATTCCACAATGACAAAGACTTCAACATGGTTTTATGTTTCTAAGTTAAACTTAATCAACCGAAAAGAGGAAAATTTACTTGTTTGACGCAACAACGGTCTGAAAAGGTGGGCTCTGCCACTATAAAATATGAAAAAAAATTCTGTCTGGAATGCCTAAATCAACATTACTATTTTCAGCTCACGTCATTTCCTCAATTCAACTATCAAAAAATAGGAGAAGACCCAATATTAGTCGTTACATTTTTAATTAATTAATTAACATGGGTAGGAGAAAGCTAGAAGGGCGAGGAGAGAGTCTGGTCATTTACATAGTTCTAATCACTTAACACAGCTAAAGCCTATTCAAGCAACAATTCAATTATTAATAGCAGTCAATACAAACAATAAAGCCATAATAATCTACCAAATTACGAATTAGAAATAAGTAACACATTATAGAAATTTGATTG
Source organism: Limnephilus lunatus (assembly GCA_917563855.2). NCBI lineage: Eukaryota > Metazoa > Arthropoda > Insecta > Trichoptera > Limnephilidae > Limnephilus > Limnephilus lunatus. Next base: position 10,766,528 of record OU830602.1, on the reverse strand, counting down.
ACAATGTTAAAAAAATAAAATGTTTTTACTGGACACAGGTTTGGTGGATAAATGGCATTACAAACCCGTGTTGATTTCGAGGCATGGTTGCCTCGTATTGAACACGGAAAAGGAAATACGCTGGAGGTAGTATCAATATTTCATTTTGCCCTTCTTACAAAACAATTGTGATAAATTATTATTTATTTCAGTCTCTAAGGGACCAAAAGACAAAATTTCTAAGTTGGATCTTTATAGGGGTTTTTTTATAATAAAGAAATGAAGAACTTACTTTCTGAGCTTTTATTCCCTTCTTTGGCTGTTCGTTAGCTTGCTCGATAGCTTCTCCTAATGCCTTCACTACCTCGCCGGAACATTCTACTGACATCAATTCGATACTTTGAAGGCATTGGTACAGAAGAACAGCCTAAAAAAATAAACAAATATTGTTATAAATGAATCAGTTTATAACCGCAGCAGGAAGATACTCGTATTGTATCCAAAACTGCCTACGAATTACAGCTTCAGGTGCACTTGTAATGGACTGTAAATACTAAAAATGAAAGGGGACGAAATGGCATTTGGTGGAATTGGGCGATGAAAAACAAGGTATGCAAGGAAAAGGTATAACCAATCCATCAAAGGACAGAACCACAATATACTTCCACCGCGATACCTCAAGGTAATTATCGCCACAACAAATACAAAACGATATTATTAACTTACAAGATGGTAAAATTTCTTCTTTTTAGGTACTTAAAAACAATATTGTGTGTACCACAAAACAGCAACAGCTTGCTTCTAAGGTATTTCAAATCTTCTTCTGTTTTTAGAACAAAAGCACTTGAATTTTCACTATTTTTCTTGCCGTTGTTCCAAATTTCAAATACCTTTCGGTGGTCTATCGCTTGTTGATTAGTTTAACCCTAGAAAGATAATTTACGTCTGAGAGACGTAAGCGAAACACAAGAATTGCTGTATTTTTTTTAGAGATCCACTCTCGAGAATGCTATGCAGTAAGGCTAAAGTAAAGCAGACGCATAACAAGGTTGGTCAATTCCTTTGAATAGAGAACTCCAGTGCAATTTTTTTTTTTTTTTTTTAAATGAATAATAACTTAAATAACTGCATATTTTATTTTTAGAGTTAGTTTTAATAGTTAACCTCTTGGGAAAATTAGACCAATATATTGGTCAAACAACTATTTGACACAGTAAATTTGACACATTTAGTGGTCAGCTCATATGGTCTCATAAAAATCGTTTTATCTCCCTTACTCTAATGACGAGATATATTATATAAGTGTTGGAAAGAGAAAACACTACACTACGATTTGAGTTCCATAGATATCTGCAAAAAAGATAAAATTATTCGGATTTATGACGTCAAACTTCCACCAGAATGTAAGGTGAAACTTTATAATGTTTGCCTTCAAAATTTTAATATTTCAAATATAATATGCTTACTTCTAATAATACAATTTGAAAGCGTATTTAATCGCCTTTCAATAACAGTTTTTAGTTTTTGGATACGTTCAGAAATATTCAAATTATTTTGATTTTCGAATGTGGAAATACTCAAGAATTCAACGGCCATATACAACTAATTTTTTATGAGCGGTATCAAACATTAATCATCAATCTAGAGGGGTTAAAATAATTGTCAAAGTTTTAATTTTTCAAGATCCCCAAAAACCACCGTATCTATGGTGGGTCGTTTGACGTCATCAATCACGTCATCTACCATAAGATCGCGCAATCAGCTGTTCGACTCGCCGCCATTTTGAAATTTGGAGTTCGAAGGAATCTCCCTAGAAGTAGCATTACAATTTTTTTTGTACAGTAATTTTTGAATATTTTCAATAATAGAGATAAACTAATAAGAGATACCTTTATTTTTTAAACTGAATTATTTAGGCCCAAATAATGTTTCAATAAACACAACAACTAAATCTCTATAAACAGTATGTAAATAAACAAATAAGATGAAATGTTGTTAATAAGATGGCTTGGTCATACCTACATTCCTGTACAATGACTTTACAGTGATCAGTGACGTCACCACTAAACATTTAAGTATGTAATACGAACTTGACGGCGTGTTTGAACGACAATATTAAAAATGCACATTTTAATATATTTTTTAAAACTGTACGTTTAATTTATTTATTGTTATTAAGTTTATTTTGTAGAACTCCATTTTAATTTTATAAATTCAATAATATTATTTTATGTAAAAAACAGTTTATTATAAACGAGTTCTGCTTCGATAAATACATCGTCTGTAGGTGGTAACAACCACAGTTTGATAATGCCTTTAGAGGGCGAAACAGCTGTAACACATAATAATAATTGCGAAGCAGAACTCGTTTATAATAAACTGTTTTTATACATAAAATGTACGTTTAATATTATTAAATAAAACTTATATATTCTGAATCAGCATTTATTGGTGTATATTAACATAGTTCCTTATTGTGTATGACAAGACCCAACATCTTTGTGGCTGATTTACAGATCTTTTCAATGTGAACATGAAATGTTATGCGAGGGTCATACACAATTTCTAAGTTCTTACAAGTCACCACGTGTTTCAGAATAGAACTTTCAAAATAATTTTCAGAACATTGAAAATAAAATTCGAAATTTGAAAAAACTGTACAAATTTCAAAGTTCATTTTCAAGTTCTGTGAATGATCTTTTTTTTATCATTGTGGGCCAATTGTTTCACAGGATTGAAATATAAAAAGAACTTGAAAAGAACTCTTACAGAACTTGAAAATAAACTTCGAAATCTGATGAATTCTTCAAATTCTGTTAATTCTTAACAGAATTTAACCACTTCGATCTATTGCGAATATGCACTTTTTACATCTTAAATGAAATGACAGATTTACGAAAACTTTGTGTTATTTCCGCTTCACAATTAAAGCTCTATAAATGAAACATTTCTGAATGTAGCCGTATACTAAAAACTTTTTTCGAAAGGTTACGAAATAAGCTTTCAAATTGTTATATTACAAATAAATATTAACATTTGTAAATATTAAAATTTAGAATGCAAGCACAAAAAAAATATTAAAATGACTCACGTGGTGTTTTTACGTGAAAAAGGTTCTAAATCATGGATTATGTAAAAAAACAATACTTATTCTATCGTATGAATGTATAATAAACAATTTAGTCACCTCACATTTTTATCATTTCATACAAGAATATTTAATAAAAAAATAACAATGTCTAACGGCGGGAGGCGATTTGTGGGTCTACCATTTATCTCACAAAATAGGTCTTTTTTTGGTATTTCTATGGACAACTTGAATAGTGATGGACGGCTTGATTTACTATGGAGATTCTACTTTTTGTTTTAGGAATGTCACTAGAACAATAACAAAGTTATAACGATTTCTGTAGAAACATACGCGTTGACGTGAAAACACGCTTATTGTACTTGACTGCTATTGTCATATTAACGTGTATATCTGCTTACTTTGCTGAGTGGTTAATGTTTAAAATTGGAGTGTTTATTTTTTTTATTTATTTTTTTTTTTTTTTAAATAAAGACAAACATTCCCGGGTTACGAATAACCCAACAATGTTTGAAAATCTCCTACTACCACCACAGAAAGCCGAAAATGTTGCTGGTGTTGTGATGGAGGACTTAGCCAGCCGAGGAATTGAACATGCGACGCCCGGGTGGGACCCAAGCGCTATGCCCACTCAACCACTGACCGTTTATCTTAACAGTAGTAAAATAAAATTAGTTAAGCATAGAAAATCTGTCCTATTTAACTATTGTGGTACAGAATGTTGTCTCCAGTTAGTCTCTTTTCAGATAGCATACTTTATTAATCCCTTATTTAAATTAAGTAGATTCAGTTAGGCTAGGTTAGGTTATGTTCTTACAGGGATGTAGGGAAATGGGAAAGAGGAAGCCAAAATGAACTAAGAATCGGCATTCAAAACGTCACTGATCGACAATTTAACGGTCATCGAAAAAGCGCCCCAATCTTGATAAATTGATCATTAAAATGTACCAAATCAAAGAATATTAAAACATAAATGAATAAAATAGACTTACCTCTGAGAGAAACAGTTCAACCTTTACTATCTGGTCCGGGTTAGATGGTTTAAGCGGTTGTTGCAATACCGTGTGAAGGAGGAGTACTCCATTGTAGTCAGAGCGTACTCCCAATCCATTGCCGTCCCAAAACACTATTCGATCGGAACCGGGCAAGTATTGTATTCCAATCGGGCCATTTCCTTCACCTGGAATCCATACAAAATTTGTGTTAGAAATCATTTGGAAAAAGCTCCTTATTAGTAAAGAAAAATGAATATATATTTTAAAAAGAAATTGTACTACAATTAGTAGTTCCGCTAAAACTCAAAAACGAGTCCCGGTACGATCAAGGGAGTTATATGGTGTGGTAGCCCTCTATCCCCCAACCATGAAGAAGGTTCCCGTTTTTACCTGAAGGGCGTGCTTTTCAAGATATAAGGGCTGGAAGTTTCGCCCTCTAGAAATTTCTAGAACAGTCCAGAATATTTGAAAGCATTCCGCAACATTCCAGAACATCCAGGAACATTCAGGAACATTCTGGAATGTTGTGGAATATTTGGGAATATTCTGGAAAATTCGGGAATATCCCAGAACATCCCTGAACATCCCAGATCATTGTGGAACATTCCAGAACACTCTCTCGAATGTTGTGGAATGTTTTGGAATATTGTGGACCATTCAAAGCCTTTTTTGTATGGGTGGGGCTACTCATTGGTATAGGGTAGGTGTATATAAAGCAAGATTCGTTGTGGGTTTGAACGTCAGTTCAATTTCATATCAACTCCCTGAGCGAAGCCGGGTACCCCAGCTAGAAAGCAATAAAAAAAAAAATTCCATGTGTTTCGGTCTACTTACCGACCCTTTGGAATTACAAGATTCCATCTTTTGTGGTAACGTCATGCAATAATGAACTCTACAGTAGCTTACTATAGATCCCATTATTGCATGACGTTACCGCGATAGATGGAACCTTGTTATTCCAAAGGGTTGTTATGTCTTTACATTTATAAGGTAAAGTTTTAATAACCATTCCTCTGAATGTAACTAGCTATTCTGGAGAAACTACATGTGTAGATTATATACTATTTTTATAAACATATAAACACATTACCTGGTAAGACAGTACAATTTACAAAAACATAATTTTGCAAAAAAACACGCGATTAGTTTGAAATAATTTTACAATTTACTTAGCACATTTTTACGTAGGTAATGTATAGCCCAACATTTCAATATTGTAGGTGATGATTCAAAAGAACGATAGGTCAAAAGTCATTTATCCAATTAGGTTGGTAAAATATTTTCAAGATATATCACTATTTTGTAAACTTTCTGGATGACTGGACAGGCTTAATACAAATATTTTATGGCAAAAACCTATTGATTTACCTTAATTAGTATAGAACGCAACTATTTACATTTGGGGTGATAGAAAATACTGCAACGAAATACTAATAAAATGTTATAGAATATGAAAAGAAATTATTGTAAATGGCCGTCACCCAAAGATATATAAGATATATACACATAGATAAGACATTTAGCGAATAAATTGGTTCAACCAATAAATTGGTAGGTTGCAACCTCCATTTCATATTAGTAGTTCTACAACCGTCGAGCGTGGCTGGCTTGTGACGTATCAAAGTAGGATGGAAAAGGATGAAACCATGGGCTTGAGTAAAAAGAAAGGACGTCTGACGGCCGAGCCTTTCGACGGCTTCAGTTAGAATTCTTAGAATTCCTTTCCGACTGCACTATTCAAACAAACAACACGTGGTTTAACGGCATAACGGCATTTCACAGGGATATTAAAACCGCGGCCTGCATTCTCGTGCGGGCCCCTCCATTTCTCTATTTCACGCATTTAGTGAGTCAAAAACAGTGATGTGATATCTAGGGAGAAAAATATTTTTAGGGAAAAGGGAAATCAGCACAAAATCTAGGGAAATTTTTAACTCTGGCAAAGAAAAAATTACATATGACAATATTACTGGTATTGCTAGTCGTATTTCCCCCCCCCCCCCCCCCCCCCGACGCGGGTTTTTTGATTTTGCCAAGGTAGTACCCCCGAAATCTAGGGAAATTTCACCTCGAAATTTAGGAAAATAATTTTTTTGGGCATCACATCCATGGTCAAAAGTCAAAAACCATTGTATCCGGTGGACGTGTGACATACCAAAATGCATCTGTATTGTGTTCTACGTTACTGCAAAAACAATGCCAAAAACAGTGGCAAAATCAACGGAATAACTTTTCACAGGTGAGTAGGCTTTTATTTTAAGTTTTTGGTAAAATTGTTGTTTTTTGCATAAATTTATAAAACATTGGTAATTTTTAATAATATTTTGAAACATCAAGTACTGTCGCATCTAAACACATCCGAATTGCCAACGTCTTTAAGAAAAAATTTGGGAAGGGATCAAATAATGGGCTTGGCTAAGAGAAACGGCGGTCTGAATACCGAGCCTTTCGACGCGGTGCACCGCGATGTCTCCAGTTAGTACTGAACAAACCAATCCGTTAAATTAGTGTTGGCACATTGATATTTAACCTTGCTCTAAGTTTTTGTTTCGTAAATTATAATGTATTCGGGCAACGTCGTCTATTTGTTTTGATATTGGATTACATTACTTTACTTCAGTTTTGTGTGTATGAGATATGCAAAACTAGGAAAACCACCGCTCTTTTTTATATTAAGGAATTTAATATAACTGAAGTAGAATCTTTGTTGTACCTTCAGAATACACCTAAATATAAAGTATGCGGCCCTCTACTTGAAAAGTCTGTAACCCCTGCTTTGCAATCGGTTTCGTGGCCTTCGGACCACATGTTTTAGTTCGGTAGAAGACGGAAATTGCCGAATTACCCCTCCCGTAAACCTCCGCCAACCTGATACGAACACGAATTTCGAAAATATTTGTAAGGCGCAGCGCCTCTATGTGAATATCTCTTTGCCGTCACCCCAAATGACGAAATGAAAGTTTCATTTTACATAATGCAGTATTTTCCATCGCCCTGAATGCAATTAGTTGTCTTTTATAGTAATTGAGTTTTTTATTAAAAAAAATCATATTTTAAGCGTGTCCAGTCATCCCAAAAGTTAAGAATCGAATGAAGGTAGATCTGAGACGTATAATTATAATATGGTGTGACTATTTTTATCAAACAAAGGAAATATTGTAGATAAGTTTTCTTTGATTTTGTACATGACATTTAGAAAACAACAGAATATATTGTGGTTACAGGGCTAAATAACCAAGCAGAAAAAAATATCATTTAATTTTTTTTTTTTCAAAATGATAAATTTTGTTATCTTTTAACAACATTTCTTCGCATCTGTTTAACCAAATGAATAATGAAATTTAATGCCTTTGCATGTGACAAAAATTAAATAAAATAAGTACCTAATATTTTTTTAATTGCACAATATTATTGTATTTGCACAATATTGTTGTACTTTTTACAAATGTATTGATAGCTTTTTTTAATAATTCTTTGCACTAAGATTTGTGTAATAATGTAATTTAATTTCGATTATCTGATTACTACTACGAGTGCTCAAAAAATGAGATAAAAATTGTTTTAAAAATTATTATTACTTACTTTGGAAAAATGTACCCACTCGAAGACAGTTTTCGGTTAAAGTAAGTAAACAGAGAAATAAATCATTTCGTTCATTGATTATTCTAACATAATGATTACGAATAGGGTAATTTGAATTACAAAGTTTCATATCCTGTATTTCATCCAGATATACGCAATTATTATTATTTTAGGTATCGAAAAGATCTGTCTGTCTACGAATTGGGGCACGGGTTAGCTGAGAAAAAAGCGAGAAATTGATTGTAACAACTGTTAAAAATGAAATTTTGTACAAAACTACGTTGCAAACTTTTCACGACACGGATTATAGAATAAATGGGGAACACAAAACAAAAACATTATGAAAGAGCATGTACTAAATCATTAGAAAGGGGACATTTTTGGGATGTTTAAATAATAAGATTCCAAGCAGCTTGAATATTGATGAACAGGGTGTAAGGAAAAAGGGTAATATTTAAGGTTGTCGCGATTTATAACCTTGAATCCCACCTGATAAAGAACTTGACTGAAGAATGACTCCAGAGTTGACGTCCAATACATGCACTTCTCCAGATTCGGTAGATAACAATATAACATTTAAATTTGGATGGTAAATAATACTGGAAGTACTGGTATCGATGTTCAAATAGCCGTCTTCTCGCAGCAACCAGGAATCATCAGCCATTATGCTTATAAATACATTTGACGGCCGCGAGAAATCGCCATTTGTTTCACGCAAAGACAAACAGCGAGAAATAAAGAGGTGCGACTATTCATAGACATTTTTGGAATTAGTTAATTTAAATATAGTCATGCTATGGTACCTACGTGCAAAATATATGGTTGTAATATTTTCGAGCGTTGTTTGCACAAAATAATAATTTTGCATTCGTTTTGAAATAATTCTGGTGGAAAAAGGATGAAAAAGTCTTCCTATAAAAATTACAGTGGGGTTTTTCCATCCCAATACTTGACACATTATGCGGCCCTACAATAACGTGCCCCGGTGCTAACATGGTATTCCGCGCCGCTTGATAATTTAGTATAGATGCAAATTTAATACCCCTTTAAAAAATTCCAACAGATATTTTGTGAACTCATTTTTTTATTTTTGTTTTAGTCCAATTATTTTTTCATCGTTTTATTTCAATCGCCGAGAGTATGCTGCTTACCGGCGCGCGGCAAGATTCGTAGACAAAAGAAGTTCGCTCATCGAGGGGGTAGATCAGTGATTGGTTAGAAAGTCGTGACGTAGCTTTAAGTCCATTCTCCACCGGGAGATTTGAATTTATGTATTGTAAAACAAGTGGTGTCAAGTGTCAACGACTCTGGATGCATTAACAAATGATTTATTTGTAATCCTTTGGTAATATTGTTTATTAAAACTAATATTCGAAATAAAAGGTAAAAATCCCAGGAATATTTGCAGTGCTTCCTCTACATTGATGATGTAGAATCGAGATTATTAGCACCTCGCAAATTGATACTGTAGACATTATTTAAAAAAAAAAAAACAATTGAAAGCCTCATTTAGCAAATTATTATGATAAGGATAAGATTTGCCAAAGGGATAATGACGCTAGTTCCTCGGAGCATCTTTCATTGAAATACCGGTAGAAGGACAGCATTCACACTCAGTGGCGTAGCTAGCATGAGTGGCACCCGGTGCGGATAACGTAGTATCACCCCATGATTGAATTTGGCGTCACCCCAAGAATAAATAATCCTCAAACTAGATTTTGGATAATATAATATTGAAGAAAATAATTTAGATATTATGATTGGCGACGCCAGTAGTGCGGTGGTAGGGGGGGGTGACGGGGGGAGGGGGGGAAGGTGGGGGGTCCGTGGGCCAAAAGAGTTTGGGAACCACTGCTTTAGAGCAATTAAATATTTTTGCTCAAATGGGCCAACATCAACCCAACAAAAAAGGCATTTATTATTGCAACATTATTTTTATATTATGGTATTATTTTTTTTAAGTACCTACTTACCACAAAAAAATATTCAAGTGAAGTGCTACCATCAAGACACTGCCCAAAAAAAACTTATTGTAGATCTAGATTTTACTAAGGGCCTACCAGTGGTTGTAACATAAATAAAACAAAGCGGTTGGTTGGAACATGAATAAACCAAACCACTCCCAATTGGAATAACCAATTGCTTTGTAATATAAAAAAAAGATTACTACGTCTTGGAAAATTTTAGTTTTTGTGACAATAAAAATATTGTCTATCGTCTCTTGTCGAATCGATATAATATTGTATTCAAATTTATTACTTCCTTTTTTGTAAAAATTATTTATTTAAATATCCATTAAATTTTTTTTAATTATTTATGATGGAAAAGGAATTATTAAGTAAAATCATAACTAAAGAGAAGAGTATTTCACAAACTTTTTCGAATACTAAAAGTGACCCAAATAAAGAAAATATTTTCGATCAGGATAAAATGAAGAAAGGGAAACAAACTTACAGTCAGTTATTTTCAAGCAGTAAGCGAGACGAAGATATAATTAAAGTAACCAAGCATGACAAAAATTATGTTGAAATCATCAATGCATCAGTCAAAAGGGTTCCTTTACAAGACATCAATAATATTCCATCACAAAATTCTCATCCCAATGCAGATATCAGATATGAAACGTTAAAAACTGACAAGAAACATTTGCATAAAGAAAAACAAAAGGCTCATCATAGCGTTGAACCAGCTGAGATATTATCAAATGAAAATTCTACATCGCACGGTGAGGAATGTTCCGGGCTTGTTCCAATAAGTAAGGATTCTTTGCCACTCTCGTACAAACGATTGAATATAGAGCCATGTATCAAACAACACGTGTCCAGAGATTCTTTACCACTCTCGCTTAAACGATTCAAAAATGCCGAGTTTCCTCCAGAAGAGTTATCCTTCAAAGATCCCAAGGAAACTTTTTCACTCTCACATAAGCAATTGCATACTGTCAAGTCTTCGGAAGGTGAAGTCAATACAATTCCAGAAAACAAATTTGTAACTTGGGAAAGAAAATTTGAACCTTTATTAATAGACGATTCATTCAGCTTTTCTAACGTCGAAGACGATAGCCTGTTCTTTGATGAGAGTTATAACTTTTCTGACGAAGGTCAGAGGCCCAAGCATAAAGAAGAATCCAAACAAAAATCAACAAAGGAATTGGATTGCATGGTTTTTGAAATACCAAAGTGTGAAGAACTTGGAAGCACTCCTGCAAACGCACACGGTCTCCCAGAGTTTCAAGCGATTAAGTTAATACGAAAGAATTTTCTATCTCAACCTTTTGATGAAGATAACACTTATTCAGCATTGCCAGAAACTTCTAACGCCATAGTTAAGATTAATAATCTTCATTACAACACTCTGATCACAAATTTCAAAAATAAACAATTTGGAACACAAAATACCCTATTCATCAATAGAAATGTGCCGTCTCCACTTATATATATTGATAAGCAACCAAAAGCTCAATCATTTACAACATCATTTTACAAAGTACCAGGTGCTGTCTATTTGGATAACCAGGAAAATTTTGGTATTTATTAGTTATTTTTGATATGTTAACAGTGATATATAAATATTTATTGACTTACAATTAATTTTTATTTACTGTTCCACGACAACTCCACAAAGTTTAGTTTCAAAACCCCTTTGAAGAGTCACTAAAAGTTGTGATTTTTTTTTAAATAGCCCAAAACCTAACCTAATGAAAATATTTACCCTTTTTTTCACCACTTTTAATGACTTTTCAAAGGAGGTGTTGAAGTTGTATGTTGTTGAGTTATCCGGTCACCATTATTTACAGCCGATTACGTGCATTTACACATTAAAGTGTCGTACAGACTCAGCTATAAAAGTGCCAGCGTTATTTGGCTTCGCCTATTTCGGCATATCCCTCACCGTACGTTCCCAGTGGGAATATATGGCAAGTGATATGATGAAATAGGCCAAGCCAAATAACACCGGTGCTTTTATAGCTAAGTGTGACGGCCCCCTTAAGCTGGCGAAACCACAGCTCTCGTGTCCATTATATTCCCAGTATAACTACATATTGGATAATCATCATAAAATTTTACTTTTATCTATTCATCAATTAAATGGCAATATAAAGTTGCAGTCTCGTCAGTTAAAATGTGAAAATGCATAATATAATCTAATATCTAATTATTATAATAACAAATGTTATAGAGAAAACTTATTACGTAATAAACAATTTATTTATGCTTTTAGTTTATCACCAAGTATTGTATTCATCAACTTATTTGAAGAGTATAGTTAAATATCTTTTGCTAAAAGAGACAAAACACCAGCTTTCGTGCGATTTCTTGAAGAAGTCTCTAATAACTGACTTAAACCGTTCAATAGTTGTAAATTGGTTGATAAAACTGCAGGTGAGTGTTTTTTTTTACTTAGAATAAAGAAGAACCCTTGAAATGCCTTCCATGTAGATTTGCGTTGAAACCAATGTCGCCAATGACTTAGTACCTTTTGGTTCTCGTCCAGATAGCACACTCTCTGTCGCTCTTACACTTACTTGACATTGTATATCGCCATTCCGTTTGATCGAAATGAAAATGAAACGAAATGAAACCCTGAGTATGATGATGAAAACTAAGTTCTGTATTTGAAATTTAAGCAAAGAATAGTCTGAATTTTGGACAACTAGACACACCCCATCGCATTTATTGTGTTATTTTTTTTCTATGGATTTTTACTATATATTATGTTTTTAAAATTAAAAAATACATGTATTCACTGTGTGTTGGAAACAATATGATTTGTTGGAAAAGAGCAAAATGGGATTGGTAAGTTTTTCAATTCTGCAGATTATTCCTTGTTGATTTTTTTTTAATGGAATTTATTTATTTACTCCCTTTTTTGATGTTTTTATTTCTCAATTATGGGGGTTATTTTCGAATGCTGATACAAACATCTAAATAACTTAAGAATCTATAAAACTGCACACAAGCCGAATTTTTCATTCTTCAATTATTCGGATCAAGAGCCGCATAATTTTTTTTATTTCCTTTTAGACATACATGAGAGTGCAACATGTTTTAGTGTACACCGCTGTAAAGATGATGGATCACATGATAGATTCAATGGAGATAGAACTAAATAAACTGCAACTAGTGGCCCTCGCTTCCTTCTGGTTATCCATTAAATATCACTCTGTAGATCAAAAGGAGGTAATTATAACAAGAGTAATATACATGCATACTTCTAATTAAAAATCTAACCTAACCTATTCAAAACGATTCCAGTTAATATTAAAATTATGTAGGTACATACCGACCTAACAAGATTGTAGATAAAGTTCGTCAACACAACCTAGAAATTTAATAAATAAAAAAATTCATTACTATGGCAAGACCGGTTGTAGACCAAATTATTTTAGGTTAAAATAAAAAATAAAATTATGTTTACTCTGCCATCTATATTTTACATGTTTATCATTCATGAAAAAGATAACAATAATAATCTAACGAAAATATAAAAAAGAGAACAAGACACAGAAAAATAGAAAAAAAAACGAGTGTGCTTTAGACCAGCGTTTCCTAATCTTTTTCAGCCACTGACCCCTAGGAAATAAGGCACAATTTTCAAGGACCCTTAATAAAAAACAAAAATAGCGATAAATTTATTTTAGTACTACAAATACAAAAAAATATGTTTCTACACAATGACGTTATATTCTTTGTTTCTACACCAACATTTACATTAATTGCCGATTAACTAAAGTGAAGGTTGGTGTTGCTTTTTTGATACCAAATTATTGATATTCATATGTTACTACTAAGTTGAAATCTCTAATCGGATTCCACTTGTAACTTGTAATCTGTTTCTGTATTTGTTTTTAGTATATACAAGAGCAGAAAATGCCTTTTCATGGAGGTATGTGGTTGAGAAAAGCAGTAAATGTTTCAGTGCTTCTTCTGATATTTTCTTATAATCCTTCTTTTCATTCACCTAAAAACTTGATAAATTACGTTTCAAAACTGAATCACAGGATCAATGCACAGGATATTTCTATTAATTGGTTTTCCTCCAGTAATATCAATTTTTATTTTATTTTTTTATATGAATACCGCATAAGAATCCCAACTGCTCCCGTCTGAAGCCAGTGCATCACTTTTTTTTTTTAAATTCCTGTTTAGGCAAATATTCTAAGACATTCTGTATTTTTTTTTAAATCGTATTTTTGAAACCCTGACCTTTGTTTGTTTAGGCAAATATTCTAAGACATTCTGTATTTTTTTTTTAATCGTATTTTTGAAACCCTGGCCTTTGTTTGTAAATTTCAATCCGAAAAATCAGACCATCTTTTATAAACCGGAAAGACGGGACTTAATTTTATGGGTGCGAAAAAACGATAAATACATAGCCAAAAATCATTTAAAAAAAAAAAGTTTTCCACACGAATAGCAATAAATTGTACGGGGTTCTCTTCGTAGCATCTGTAAAAACACCGCCATCTTTATCAAAAAATCAAACCAAAGGATAAGTTCGCATAGAACAAACAATAAATCTAGTGAACGTTAAACGCAAATTCGAAATCAAAGTGTTGCCACATAAAAAAAAATTAATCATTTTGGAATTTTACAAAATTAAGGGAACATAATCGGCAACGGGACATTTTCATGTAGTGACGTCACAAGCTCAAATAATGGATTTATTTATTTAAAAATAAAAATAACTGTACATTTCTAAAAAAATTTACTAACATTTTCGTAATCTTAGTAAAATAATCTATCCACACGATTTTTTCCAAGTCGTTATGAAATCCATGCAAGTGGCCTATTGGGGTATGTTGTGAGGCTGAAGGTAGTGGGGAGGGGAAAGAGATAGGGAAGAGGAAAATGGGGAAGTACGTGGCTATTCAGATCTGGTCACCAAACACGGCTATGCCATTTCAAGCAACGTTTCAATTCTGAATGGTGGTCTTACACTTCCACTCTGGAACGTGCCGCAAATATACTATATATTATTTTTAAATGAAGAAATTGTGAAATAACACAAATTAATCAAATTAAATTTATTTGCCACGCCGGGATTCGATCCCGCGACCTTCGGTGTGCGAGCCAAGCGCCTTACCGCTGGACTATGCCGACCGTCAATAACATTTGTTTAAAAAAACAATAACTTTGTAAACATTGTTTTATTTTAAATTATAATGTCACATCCCAAAGTAACTGCTTCATATGAACAAATAACATTTGTATTGAAAGGGTCTAATATCCATTTTTATTTTTTTCTACTGGGTACTGGAAAATAATCCAGAAACGAAAATCTTAAAGCGCGGAGGTGTTTAATAATTTCGTCTTGTACTTGTGTTGGCATGCTCAAAGTTATTTAACAGTTCAAATACTGCTTCACTCGTAGTGTGCGAAGGCAGAGGCATACAGAATAAAAAATCCTCACTTATGCTGTCGTTGCGTTCTAGTGTAGCGACTGCGGACCCCTTGTACACGGGCGTAGCCAGGTTTTAGTTTCGGGGGGGGGGGGGGTTCAAGAAAATAAAACTACTGAAAGTGCTTGCAATAACTTTTATATTATACTAGTGAGTTCCCGGCCATATGCCAATAATAAAGAAATTGTTTCTCCCTGCGTGCTTTTTCTTTTCCCATTTGTCCCGTTCCCCTTCTATCTCTCTTTCCCCTCCCATGTCCCTTTCCTCTCACGCGTTCCCCCTCCACCTTCCCCGCCTTCCCTCTCCACTCTCCCGCAAACCACCCTGCCGCGATCCCCTCCCCTCTCCCATGTTCATTATGTTTAGTCCGGGTGTATTCAGATTTACAAACAGCTCGCGTGCCACCTATTGCAATTTTTATTAAATTTTTATTTTTTCATGTTACAAACATTCATTTTTGAATATTATAAGAACAATCAATCAAATTTGGTACCCATTTAAAATAATACATAGGTACCTACCTATTTAAAATAATATAGTTTTCAATTTGATTCAAAGTATTCAATTTTGATTAGACCATATTCGATTAATTGATTTAGAAAGTTTATTAGAATATTGAATTTGGATTGAACAATCGATTTTTGAAAAATATAATTTTCAAATTGTGACATTTTTCTAAGAGTTTTTGTAATGATTAAAAAAACTTTTCAGATGTATTGTCATATGGTTGTAATAGTCCAGAAACCTTCGCGAGGGTGGAAAAAAGGTATTTTGAGAGTTTCAAACATTTCGTATGCTTAATATAGCAACGCACAGCGGACATACATACATACAAACATTTTTAGATTGTTATATAGGTATATAGATGAAAATGAAATATGTAAAAAAAAGAAGGTTCATTTGATTACATATATGCACTACAGAATTAATCTTCTGTTTTTCTTTTTAAATATTTCCACTACTTCATTCGCATCAATTTCTATCCCATAGTGAATATTCATGAGAGTCAAGCCGTTCAGTCTGTTTTCATTCGATATGTTCCGCAAGTAGTTTTTAAGTCTATAGGCTTGAAAAAGTCCTTTCTGGTGTAGCAGTGGAAACAGGTATGGTAGCCAATATTTGTAACAAGTTGTAAATATTTGGATATAATTTTTGATCGCACTTATCTAAGCATTCCAGATAATGCCAATACTACGGTGTTTCGTAAACCTCTAAATTAATTATTGAATTGTGTGCTCTAGAAATGGGATGAATAAATTTATTTTGTAATACGTGCATATATCCGATGCACGAGTGTTGAGCGATTCAGTTGCCTTCCAACGATACGTGGCATTTCAGTATACCACCATTTTCTTCGAGCATCACCTTTGCTTCTTCATACAGATGAAGGTACTCTCTGTTAACTTTATTTCTCAAAAGTTGCAAAGCATTAATAAAATCATCCACGTGGCTGAATGCTGTTATGAGGTCGGTGTTAACTGCTTGCAGTTGTTTTGATAGCGACAATGTATAGCTCATGACTTTTTGAAGAATCACATATCAAAATTTGAAGATCGAAGTGTGTTAAGCATTTGGACAGCTTGCTACGATGTTTCTTTATTGTGGCTAGATTGGAGTTCTTCCATTCACAATCGCTGGATAAAAATCTGATTACTATTTACTTACTCTTATATTTATAAGGCAAGTGTTTAGTATTTACTCCTGTGTTAACTTGAAATCAATTCACACAAATGACAAAATAACTTCGTTCACTGCAAATTGAAATCGGCTTTACTAGTAATCGGTGATGACTGGCAGCAGACAACGTGACGAGCAAGTGAGCGGGGTGCGAGTGGGATAGTGTGGGGATACATAACAATACCGTACCGATACAGCACGAAAATATACGAAGGTTACCAAATGCTATCAGATAATCAGTAATAAAATAAGTTATGCCGCTCGCCTATCCTTATTTTAATATTATTGATGATGATATGTTAACTTTTCAGGGGGGTTTGAACCCCCCCCCCCCCCCCCCCCCCCTCGCTGCGCCCATGCCCCCGTACGTATATTCGCAGACCACAGGTTGAGAAACACTGCTTTAGACCACACAACTGAAGTAAAACTTCACTAACTTATAAAAGAAGAGAGAAAGAAAATGTGCACGCGCACTGCTCTCTCTTGCTCCTACAGTGTGATACAGACAATAGGCCTGCACTGTGTCTTAGATATATTATTAATAAGTTAAAAAATAAAATTTTACCAGATAATATGTTGAATAATGTTAGAATCAACAGTACAGTTCATTGTTATCCTACGAGAAACTGCAACGATTTTAGGCTTCCTAAAACAAATTTATCGGGAACACAAAATAATATTTATCATAAAGGTTTTAAAATGTTCAATGAAATCCCTGTAAATGTTAAGGAGGCTAAAAGTCTTGCAGTTTTTCGTGGATTATGTCTTAATGTTGTAAAGTCCAAATTTTAGTCAGTAGGTTGTAAATAATATTGTAGTACTAGTCATAGAAAAGAAAACATTAGATATATAAGATATCAAATTTTATATCTAAATAAAATACACAATAAAAATAAATATATACGAAACGTAACTGGCTATGAGAGAAAGAGAGAAAGAAAATGTGTGCTCGCACTTCACTCTCTTACCCCTACAGTAATATACGAAACGTAACTCTCTCTCTTTCTATCTTCACTAACTTATATCTCCCTCTCAACTTCCGTTCGCCCGATCACACTTTTCGTAACGCTCTCGTCACGCATTCACCAGCTTACTCCCCAAGTGAAGCGTGCGTAAAGAAGTTTTACTTCAAAAGATAATTGTCGCAACTTTTTCTATTTTTCTGGGTCTTGTTCTCTTTCATAGATTATTATCTTTCGTTTAGATTATTATTGTTATCTTCTTCTTCAATGATATAAGTCCAAAACATGCTTTTATCTCGGTAAGTGTTAAAATAATGTGAAGTAGAATCATCTCCTTTCCAGAAGTAACACTAATTTCCGAACCCCATTTGATGTTGATTTGAAAAATATTCACTTGGAGTTTTTCCATTCAACCCTCTCGGTGTTGCCATTTAAAAATATTAAAGAAATCGCCCTCCTTTTTGTATACCTACTATTAAATTTTTTAACAGTCTATAGGTACCTACTGGTATTCATAGTGTAATGATTCAAAAAGATAACATTATTTTATTTTTTTTATATTGAAGTATGTATAATAGCCACAGATAAGAGAATTCTAATATCTTTGATAATAGCTTTCTCAGCATTACAATAATAAAACAAACTTTTTTTACAGGTGAAGTGGATGGTAAAACAAACCGGTGGTGCATATACCACAGATGAACTCATAGACATGGAACAAAAAGTTTTCCAAGCAAACAAATTAGACGTATACGCTGTAGATCCAAGCACATTGATACATTACTATGTTCTGAAATTGGAGCTTCCAAATGCGAGTGTAAGAAAAATATTCTCTTCATATATTTCTTATACATAAATGTCATGAATTTGAACTTTCGTTGTCGAATAAATCAAGTTCGAAGTTGAGTTTTACTGGTTAAATTTAAGATACTTGGTCGCCGTGGAATTTTTTAATTGAAAGCGGAGACGGTTTACGTACAGTTCCCGTCCGCACTTAGTCCCTTTGTCCTATCTCCTATTTTACCTAATTCCTTTAACCCGGTCCCTTTTTTAACGTTCATCAGGATTGTCATTGAATATGTGGCTGTCTTCTGTCTTCACAATGTGTATTCCCAATGTGTCTTCCCAGATGCCTGAGCCTTGTTCCCATCAGAGCGGGACATTGACACCATAGATGAATTAGAGTCTCTTCATCCTTTTCTGCATCTATTGGTGTTTTTCACTCCCAACAACTTCATGTGTGTTCTGAGATGGCAATGACAAATTAGTAGTCCTACCAGTTCCCTGCTATGGGGTTAATATCAGCTGTTTAAATTGTCACATTTTCCTGCTGCACCATGAGTTTTCAGAAAGCGTGTACATATATTATATTAGTGAAAGTTTGTCTGATTTATAGATAATAGCACAGTGCGCTCACTACTTGTTAGATTGCGCACTACTCAGCAGCCGATTTGTCCGCATATTGCCGTCTGTGATGGCTTCTGCCGCTGTCTATACATCCTTACACTTAATGAAACAGTATACCGATAAACTATGGATGAACCTAAGCTTTTATTGCGGGTAAGAAACACTTTTATAAAAATAAGTAGATTTATATAAATTGATAAATGCTTTGTTGCAAACTTATCAACTTACTATCTAATTTATGTTTGTTATATTTTAGGTATTATCCACCGGATGAACTGAGAACAATTAAAAAATATCTTATTGAGGTGTTAAAGGAAGTAAATAATCCTTCTTTCCCTTGTAGGGAACCTTATTACAAATACTGCAGCAGCCGTTACTGCGGAGTTTCAAACATAATTTTGGATGTACTTTTTGATCTTGATTTGTGAATGATACAAGATAAAAAAGCTTTTTGATTTTCGCGCTCAATTTAACCTTAAAAGTACTATTATTATATATCTTTAAAAGCCTGTATTAAAAAAATATATTATGTAAAGCAAAATGAAATTTCATAGTAGTAATATTATTTTCGGAAGATTTATAATTTTTGCTGGAAAACAATAATAAATCTGTCAATGAAAATAGTGGCATATCAGAATCTAAAGTTTTTTTTTAAATATTTTTTAAATGTCTATAAATTAGTGAGGAAAATGTACAATTTTTTTTTTCTACACCAATTTTTTATGTTTTCTTATTTGAATTTTTATTCCATTATGTATTTTTTCATGTCTCTGATAATAAGTGATCACTAAAAGAATAAAAAATTATGAGATTGGTTTTATTTTTATTTACTCAACACTTTTTGGCAAATATAAACCCTGAAAAATTTTTTTAGTTCTCAAACTTTTGAAGTAAAACTTCTTTACGCTCGCTTGACACTTGGGGGGTTAAAATTATGAATACGTTACGAAAAATATGAAACGTTACGAAAAATGATGATATGAAATGCTAATTAATGAGTTTTTATGAGTTGTTATGAGTTGCTATGTGCTATGAGTTGCTATGAGTTGTTATGAGTTGTTATGAGTTGAGTTGAGTTGAGTTGATAGGGATGTTGAGGGGATGGGGATATTTTTATTCCTGTTATTGTTATATTGTTAATGGACGGCCTAAGTTAGTGAAGTTTTACTTCAGTTGTGTGATCTAAAGCACACTCGTTTTTTTTTGATACAACGATTTTATTTCAATTTGTATGTTCAACGGGGGTTGATATCCCTAACATTTGATGAGGTTTAAAAAAGACAGTAAAGGCCTCTTCAAGCAGTATTTCGATTCTGAATGTGTTCTTCTGCCGGTACGATACTGAGAGTGCCTATCACTCTTTAAATAATTATAATCAAACATCAATAATGCTTTAAAACCATTACAATTAAAATAAAACGAGAGTTTTAAGAATTAGAAAAAATGATTATAATTGATTTTATTAATAAAATGCATTAAAAACTAATGGGTAGTTATACAGATATAAAGAAAAAGTGTATTATTTTGATGATTTTAAAAATAAATTTGCAATTAACAAGCACAGAATAAAAAATTATCTGCGTAACATTAAAAATAGTTTGTTTTTGTAAAATAACATTTGTTTAGTTTTGCATATTTGGTAATATATAATTAAACATAGAATTGTGCTGTAAAATTCAACGCAGGTGAATATCTGGCTTGCTCTTGGATTGACTGAGATCATTTTGAGAAGGCAAATTATAACCGTAATGTTGCCACAGTTCTATAGCTTTGTTAGCTATCACTTCTTCCGTTTCTTCGGGGATCTAAAACAAATAAGTATGTACAAAAAAATTACTATAAAAATACAAAAATATCCATAAAATTCTAAACCTAATATTTAGTATTACAAATATTGTAATCTCTTGTTGTGCCGATCTAAATTTGCAAAACTATGTTTTTGTGAATTGTACCGCCTTACCAGATAATATGTTTATATAAATGTATAAAAATAGTATATAATCTACCATATCATATATATATATATATATCGCTCACATTATAACACCGTGGAATTCAAAATACGAACATTTTTTTTTAAATTTCTATTTAAACTACCCATGTGCCGTGGTTAGAATCTTCTTCTTCTTTTATACAAAGTTTGGTAATAAAATAATTGGTATTTATCTGTTATTAGAAGTAAACGTTCATACAAAAGTTTTATTAAGCAGTAAAAATAAAATTATTATAATTTTATAATGCTCTTATTATTATTTAAAGAAAGTTGAATAGAATATTGCATATTTCTTGCACAAGAACAATGCGCTCTTATTATTTCTTAGCGTTTTTTTTTATCTTACATCTGTTATGTCATTTAAAATATCTAATAATATTTATGATATAAATAACTGATCCCTAAAAACCAGTTAACCCTTTTTTCAAAGCTGTGCTATTTTTTTTATTTTATTTTTATTTTATTTTTTACTTAGGAAACAAACAGTCATACAAAATGATAATATAACAAAGAACATTCATGTGTTGTAGACCAATTAAGTTCCATTAAGTTAAAATTTTGATATAGTATTTTTACCTATTCAACTTGTATGACAAAAAAATAAACATAATAAGGAAAAACATAAAAAAGAAAAACATAAAACGTAATAAAGAAAAAAAGTAAAGTTATTAACAAACATAGTTATACTATTTACTACGGATAATAAATAATATTATAAATTTTCACAAAAAAGAAAAAAAAAGTATTTTAAGTTATAATATATTAAGCTGCATTTTATATGATTTCAAATCATGGTTGAAAATGTCTACATCTCGTAAGGCATTGTAAGTTTCACAGATATGTATTATTACAGAGTTTTGCGCGTATTTTGATTTACTGTGTGGTATTCTAAATAAGTCGTTTGATCTGGTATTTTGTTTGGGGCAACGAAATGCAATATTTTCTAACAGATATGATGAATCAACAAGGCAGTTCATGATTTTGTATAAGAATAATGCATCAAAGATTTTTCTGCGTTTATATAAGGCGATAGGGTCAAATTGATGATCACTAAAGCGATACGATAGGTGTTTTATAAATTGTTTCTGGATATTTTCAATGCGATGAATATATGTTTGATATTGAGGATTCCAAATTACTGAGGCGAACTCGAGTTGTGACCGTACATATGACATATATAACAGAATTAGGGTGTGTGCTATAGTAAAAGGTTTTGTAATGCGAATAATGAAACCCAATTGCTTATAAGCTTTTTCTAGAATATTTTCAATATGATCCCTAAATAACATTTTAGAGTCTAGTATTACTCCAAGATCTCTTATTGTTTCTACTCGTTGTAGAGGGACATGGTTTAGTTTGTAAATATAATTAATTGGATTTTTTTCCGTGTAAAAGTAATAACATTACATTTGTCTATATTTAGATATAATTGATTGTTTTCGCAATATTCCTCAATTCTGCTAACGTCTTCTTGCAATTGGTTGCAGTCATCTATGGAGCTAATACATTTATATAATTTCATGTCATCGGCGTAAAATAGGAAACAAGAATGATTTATGACACGGTTCATATTGTTTATATATAAAATAAACAATAGAGGCCCTAGATGGGAGCCTTGCGGTACCCCTGAGGGAATAGTTATAATTTGTGACATGTAACCTTTTAAAGCAACAGCTTGACTTCTATTTTTAACATATGAAGAGAACCATCTCAGAAGATCTCCACATATACCAATCTTCGAGAGCTTGTATAACAGTATGTCGTGATTTATTCTGTTATTTAATATACTAAACATTCCTTCTGAAAACTTGTGTAAAATGAGATACATGGTGTTATAATATTATAAGTGACGATATGTAGTTTGCCCAGAATAGCTAGTTATATTCAGGGAAATGATTTTTTAAATGTATCCTTAAGTATCCGCTGGCATTTTAGAGGTTAATAAGCTGCTGCATGGGGATTTTTTAATAATGTTTTTGATTCAGGAAGAATATCTAATGTAGGTATTCAGAATCTTTTAAATCATACTATCATAGGAAGAAAATTATATTATCTATCTATTTACTTATATAAAGGTGAGTGTCTGTGTGTTTGTGGCGGGAGGCATGGATTTGATTTTTATGCCTAAAGTTTTATTTCGATATTGTTGAAATTTGACCTTCAAAACAAGAGGAAGGCCACTGATCACATCTAATTTGAAAAGGCAATTCCGGGGACTTCAGCCATTAAACAATATTGAAGTTTACTTACATCCTGGAGACATTTTATGATTTGTTCACAGTTTTTACATTTGAGTAGATTTCTTCTTAGTGTGACTATTAATGTTACTGCTACATACACTAGAATATTAGAAGATCCTCCACACACTTTATCCCATATCCTAGAATAGAAAAAAAAAATTACATTAAGTGGTTTTCAAAAAATTTTATAAAGATAAAAAATAAAAAATTCTAAATGGCGCTAATCGTCGACTTGATGGATATCAATTGTAAAGAAGTTTGAAACAACCCAACCACAGTAAAGTGTATTTTCCCTACAATAAATAGTAATACTTTTTTTTTTTTTTTCCTAATTAATAAGAGATAACTTTGTATTAACCACTTTTTTAATAAACAATATAGACATGTTTCAATAACAACGTTATCTTCTTCAGGATATGTTAATATTAACATATCCTGAAGAAGATAACATTAACCACTTTTTTTAATAAACAATATCGACATGTTTCAATAAAAACGTTATCTTCTTAAATAATAAATAATGCCACAAAGTTATTTTGCAAAGATTGAAGAAGTAATAAATACATTTGTTGAAACCAAACGAGGACTTACTTGACCAAAGCAGATTCATCGAGGACGCCAGCAAAGCAACTGCTAAACCATTTATCCAGGGGAATGGAATCTAATGAATGCTTCTCATTTAAGTATCTGAAAGGATAGAAAGTGTCTATTTAATCAATATATAATATAAAAGAAAGTGTACAATGTGCGTGCCGCTAAAACTCTGAAACGAGTCCCAGTATGATCAAGGGAGTTATAGGGTGTGGTAGCCCTCTACCCCTCATCCATGAAGAAGGTTCCCGTTTTTACCTGAAGGTTGTGCTTTTCAAGATATAAGGGCTGGAAGTTTCGCCTTCTTAATTTTCTAGAACAGTTCAGAACATTCGAGAGCATTCAAGAGCATTCAAGAGCATTTCCAGAACATTCCAGACAATTCTAGATTATTTTGGAATGTTCGGGAACATTCCAGATCATTGTGGAATACTCCAGAATACTCTCGAATGTTGTGGAATGTTCTGGAACATTGTGGATCATTCAAAGCCTTTTTTGTATGGGTGGGGCTACCCATTGGTAGGGGTATATAAAGCAAGATCTTCCTGAGCAAAGCCGGCTATCCCAGCTAGTATTATGATATAAGGCACTTCGTCCACAGAGAAATGCAAGTATCCGATATTTGACGATTCAAGTATCCTGGCGACTACCGCCATTCATCTGTGCGGAGGTTTATACAAAAGCCACGTTGCTGATATTTTGTAAGCTTGTCGGCGACGCCAGTCTCCGGGACCAGCCGGTCGAAGTCGTTATCACTTATGCAATCGAGACTTTACATGGCGGAGCATTAATAAATATTATATTAATAGATAGTCTAGCAAAAAGGATAGTCACTTCTGTCAAGACCTTTTGTAACAATGCATGTGCTTTAGGTCAATTTTAGGAACAAAATGGTCAACAAAAAAATTGTAGCTACAGCAGCTGTGGGAGGTTATGAAAGATAATTTTGACGTTTCGAGAGGTAGTGATGATGAGGGTCTCATGATTTCAGCAGCGAAATGGACGGACTGTTTGTGAAAAATTGTTTGCGATATGAATACATATATCAATATCAGATATTTGCGTATTCCTGTGGAAGGTGGGCCTAAGTCCTCTTGAATACAAATATCATCCGTAATTCTAGATGGAAGGAAACAAAATATTTTCCCAATAAAACTTTAAGAACATCAACACTTTCAAATCATCAATAAAAAGAATATTAGTCACCTGAAAAAACAACCGAAAACAGAACAATAAAATACAACAATTAATATGACTTCGAAACAATATAAATTGGAACAAAACACTACCATCTAGTAAATGGTATTAGTCGATAAAAGATGGAATTTTGGTAATCAGAACTAAATAAAACAAATCAAACAATACATCGACCCTTTGGAATAACAAGGTTCCATCTATCGCGGTAGCGTGATGCAATAATGGGATCTATAGTAAGCTATTTTAGAGATCATTATCGCATGATGTTACCGCAACAGATAAAACCTTGTTATTCCAAAGGGTTGACATGTATTATATTAACCTGTAAAGGTCCTGGTCTTCTTTTTCTAGTAAATTCTTAGTGGATTCAATAAGCCTTGGGATATCCTTCCCAAACTGTTGAACTAAATTGTAGAATCCCTTGGCTAACCAATATACATCTATATCATCATCATACATCTGCAAAAGTGTCTCAGATATGGGGACTATACCACTTTCCATCTGAAAAGAAAAAAAATCAATAAACCTTTTTAATGTTTTGTCTTGATTAACCTTCCTTGGTTCTTCGGATCATTATGACCCGAAAATGAAATTAAACTCATCATAAAAGTCGTAATTATTAATATAATTTATGACGACTTCGAGACAATTAATTATCCATTCACTTATTTATTACCAGTATTGTAAGATTATGGATAAGTCTCTTATGTTAATAAAGTAAAGTTTTTCCTAAAATGATTATGGACTATAATGCAACAAAGGATGCTGTTGATTTTCTAGACAAAATATTTTTGGCACATAATTGCGAAATAATGACAAGAAGGTGGCCTTTAGACATATTTTTTAATATATTTGATATTTCGTAATTCAATGCTTACATATTATACTGTGATACTAATACAGCTGGAAACAGAAGAGAACATAATAGGCCACTTGAATCACATTATTTAAATTTTTTTTCCGGTTTAGGCAAATATTCTAAGACATCCTGTATTTTTTTTTTTTATCGTATTTTTGAAACCCTGGCGATTTTTTGAAAATTTTAATCCGAAAAATCAGAACATTTTTTATAAACCGGAAAGAAGGGACATAATTTTATGGGTGCGAAAAAACGATAATTACATAGCCGAAAATCATTTTTAAAAAATAACGTTTTCCACACGAATAGCAATAAATTGTACGGGGTTCTCTTCGTAACATCTGTAAAAACACCGCCATCTTTATCAAAAAATCAAACCAAAGAATAAGTTCGCATAGAACAAACAATAAATCTAGTGAATGTTACGTAAATTCAAAAATTCGCCGGAAATCAAAGTGTTGCCATATAAAAAAAAATTAATCATTTTGGAATTTTACAAAATTAAGGGAACATAATCGGTGACGGGACATTTTCATGTAGTGACGTCACAAGCTCAAATAATGGATTTATTTATTTAAAAATAAAAATAACTATACATTTCTAAAAAAATTTACTAACATTTTCGTAATCTTAGTAAAATAATCTATCCACACGATTTTTTCCAAGTCGTTATGAAATCCGTGCAAGTGGCCTTTTAAGTATAATGGGTATATTTAACTAGCTGACCTGAAGAACTTCGTACCGCCTCAGAATCAATAACTGTTGAATTAAATTCAGTTTTTTTAATAAGTAAAAAATTACACAATAGTGCAATTATCGATGCGCAACTGTCCGTGTTTTGTTATAGTATCATAGATGGCGTTGTGTACGGATTTATATTTTTTGTTATTTTCTTACTTTTCCATTTACTTACGGGAATTTGGGAGGCGAGTACGCCAAAAATGCCAAAATCGGTAAAAAATATTTTAGGTTATTGTACTTCGACTATTCTACATGAATCCACTGAAAAGCAGCATTCCCAAAAAATGTTGCTTGGAGGGTTTTATCAAAACACAATAAATGCTTAGCTCTCACTACAATCAAATTAAATGTTTAGCAACAAATATTTCAGAACAGACTAAAATGATTCTATACAAACCTGCACATTAAAATCGTAGTGCAGTCGCCTCATTTCCAGAAAGAACATGGCCATAAATAGCTGTGGTTTGGGAGTATTATCATCCACTATTCTCATTACTTTAAGTGCATGAAAGAGGTCATTAAACTGCGCCTGTCTCTGAGAGGTCACAAATACATGGGAATCTGTGTACACCGGGAGAACACCTGTAATTTTAATGACTTATATTAGTATAAGAAAATGCTTGAAGTGGCTAGGACATCACTGTCGGAAGCAGGGCCGGATTAAACATGTCGGGGCCCCTAGGCAATGCACGTCTAGGGGGCCCTTTACCATAGGGGCCCCTAGCCGATGCAGGACCCCTAGGCAGTGGCCTACACTGCCTAATAGATAATACAGCCCTGCCAGGGCCGTATGCACGTTTGCACGTTTCGAGGCCTCTTTATCGTAGGGGCCCCTAGCTGATGTGTGGCCCCTAGGCAGTTGCCCACACTACTTTATGGATAATACGGCCCTGGTCGGAAGTTTAAACATACATATGAACCTATACATACAGTCCTGTGTTTGTGTTATTTGATATATAAATATCCAACAATTATCATTTTTTATAGCCAAATATTCAAACAGATGCCCGCACCTATACATTACCATTCAACAGCAAATGAGAAACCGGATGTAATAACAATTTATGATAAAAATTGTAATTTTGAGTAAAACGCTTTAAAAGTTTTTGAAATGCGTAGTGTTAACTTGTAACTTGTAATTATTGTTCAAACTTTTGCATGTAGCTCTGTCTATTTAAAACCTGTAGAAGTAATATTTGCACATCAGATAAAGAAGGGAACAAAAATGTATTGTGCATGTTTACGTTTTTTATTTTTATTTTTTTATTATTTATTAGGAGAAAATACAGATACAGATGTCAATTAACAAGAATATACAAAACAATAACTAGAGAACTCACCTGCATCCAAACTATTTCTCACGAATTAACATTAACAGCAGATAAAAACATAATATACAAATATGAACATAATATATATATATATGGAAAAGACGTATGTATATACATAAGAATATTATTTTACAAATAGAGACATGAAAAAAAATGCGCAATATCCTTATAAAAGTTTACAAATTATTTTCGGAAAAATTTTGATGGTAAGTCCAAAAACATATATATAGAGAAAAAATAATGTTATACAGAAATTTAAAAAAGAAAAGTAGTTAAAATTATAAACCAAGTAATGTCTAAGTTATTGTACTTTGTAGGAAAACAGCCTTCAATTTTCTACTAAAAGTACTTCGGAAATAAGTCGGAATCCTTGAGGTTTTGATTTCGATTCGCACATTCTTCTGATTGGATCCCTGACACCAGCATTTGTACGCGTCCGGCTAATGTGCAATAAGTCGTTAAGCCTTGTTACTCTGGGTGGTATTTTGAAGTTTATTAGTTTCAGTAGGTCAGGACAGTCAATAACGTTGTTGCAGATTTTATAGAGTCATGAGGTCAAGGTATGTTTGCCGGTTAGATAGAGTAGAGACGTTATAATTCGAGAGCATATTTATATACACCCGTTTAGGTGCGCTCATTCTGAAATTGAGGCATTGCAAAAATTTCTTTGAATACTTTCAATATTGCCTTTATAGATACTGTAAAGTGGAGTCCATATGGAGGAGCAGTATTCAAGTTGAGAACGGACCAGCGTGTAGTAAAGAAGAAGATAGGTTTCAGGTTTTCGAAATTCGCGGCTGTTTCTGATGACAAATCCTAGCATGCAGTAAGCTTTATTCACAATATTCTCAATGTGCGCATCGAAATGGAGTTTGGAATCAAAAAGTATGTCTAGATCTCTTATACAGTAAACGCGCTCGAGTAAATAGTTACCAATACAATAATTGTGTATGATAGCATTGTGAGTTGTTATTGCATCCAACTCCTCCATTGATCTAGATGACACAAATTAATGATAATTTTAAAAAAATACAAGAAGCCTTAATTTATTATCCCATGATATTATTGGGTGGGTAAGAAGAATTTTTAAATATTTCGTTATATTCCTCACCTAATTGAACTTTCCATAGCAAATTCCTGTATGTAGCTGGGATGGTAAATCTCAATCCGAACTGTTTCAATTTCACTTTGTCCCATGGTTTTTCTTTTAGTAATATTTCTAGAGACTTCTTTTCCTCGACGCTTCGGCAGCCGACTTTTTCATAGTAAGAAGATCTGAAGTTTCTTTCATCGTTTGCCATTTTGTAAATAATATGGTTTAATGGTTAACTTATCTAAAAATGAAGAGAAAATTATTATTTTTGTACAAATAACTTTGTTTGAAACTGGAAACCATAAATATACCAAACCACCGATCTGGAAACAAATAACAAATGTCACATTGACAGCTAAAATATGGTGCTGCCATATGCAGGTGACTATTCAATATTTTTGGCGTGTGTAAACACTTCTCTCCCTCCTCCCCATCATCATGTTTTTTAATAAAAATAGGCAATTCCCATAAAAAGAGTGCTTTGTGTTTTTCAAATTTCCACTCCAAAAACAAGCCAGTATAAATTAGAGGTGATTAAGTTTGTAATTTATGTTTGTAAGTGTACCTAATCTTGATGAAATATACCTTTACAAATTTAGCAGTAATAACAAGAACCTACCTTCATAGAATAATATTAATACTCTAAAATTCGCTATTCACTCACAATACATGATAAGATTGAGATTTTTTTTATATGAGAGGTAAAATTAATTTTGTTTCTCACGATTGTGATTACATACATTTTTACATACGTCTTACCGTTTATTTCGTTCATACGCACATATTCTGTATGAAAAACGTTTGAATCAAGATTGGAAACATAATAGTGTTTCTAAGTTGCTACATTTTATCTTGAGTTTGCGAGACAATAGCAGATCTAGAAGTATTGTTTCGTTATTGCTGGCAGGTCGTTGGATCTAGAATAGTTATTCATCTGGAGGGATCGGTATTCTCATGAACATAACATCTTTCTGTTAAAAATAATATTTAATATTCCATTGTATGTTTCGAATTCGGACGCGAACACCCAACCGATTTGTCATGAATTCTATCGCTAAAACCGCCCGGCACCCGGTAAATGTACATTGAAATTACCAGCATGTTATTTACAAAGCCAACAAGTCTACCAGCTCACTAATTAGTAATTTTTATCTGTAAGCAAAATATAAATATTTATTTTTAATCCACAAGATAAATATTTAGAAAATAAATATCTACAATAATTATAAATGTTTTTTCAAGAAGGATTTTTATCACAATATATTGATGGTTAATTCCATGCATAAATAACACCAAACCATTGCATATTCCCTACGTAATTACTTTTGGAACCGACTCTCGATGGCGGGAAGGTTGATCAGGATAGTTAGCAAATTTATGGGTGAGGAACAGCTTCCTACGATTTTTTGTTCACCTTTTAAGGGCGTAGTTCAAAAGTGTTGCAAAAGATATAAACGAACCGGTTCCTCGAAAAAAAAAACGGGCGATCCATGACAGCAAAGTCACCGGGACGAAGAAGCAGCAAACGGCGACAGGAAAATCGACCATCTCTATATTTATTACTTTTTTTTTTACTCTGGTATCATTTTGCTTGACAACTATTTATTGCCGCCGTTTGGGTTCTAGTTCATGGTATTTTATTAATCAAGGTTTTGATTGATTATTCGCTTCTGCGTTTTGCAAAAATTATCGCCAGGCCGTTTAAATATACTAATTAAGTTTATTTTAATGCGCAAAATGGGCGTAAGTATACAAATTCATCCCAAGTTTTGTGCTAAAATCACATGTTTATTCTTTTGAATGTTTGGACGATTTTCAACAAAGCCGGCTTCATAAATAAAAACATGAAGTTTATATAACCTACAAATAATGTTTTATTTTCTTTAGCCGAAGATTCCCTCGAATAAAGGAAAGGAAAAGAGGTTGGCGCGAAAGAATGAACGCCAAAAGGTAGCCCAATCTATGGCTGCTGTAGCAAAGGCGAATGCCCTGCTGGATCCTCTGGAACCATTTCCCGCATTTCGGAAGTTTGATCGCGATGGACTCACAGCGGAATTAACGTGTAAAAAAGTTGGCCAACTCGACAGTGAAACATTAGAATGGGTCTTCGAGTTAACTGAAAGAAACATGAGAAAAACGTAAGTGTGCATTTATCCATTGTAATATTGTCTTATAATACTACAAGGTTGTCCTCCAGAGCCCATTCATTGTCTATTTGTCCATTTGTTAAACGTCAGAACGCATTCTGAACATGAAGATTCAGGCCTCGGAGATCTCATAAATTTGTGCATTATTTATTTATTGATTATTATTATCAACACTTGAGATGCTATGAAGCATGGAGTCACATTTATTTAAACATTATTCACAGCAAAGTCATGATATTGCTGCCTGGGATGAGGTGGCAACAATGTAAAAAGTAAATTATCCCTTAGGAGACGAGCGGATTTTGTATGAATTGGCTGCCTGAAACGGCAGGATTTTCGTAAATTACGTTTTACGCTCGCTCCAGATATGAAATATTATTTAGCTGTACCTGAAGGTTTCACAATATTTTTTTTTATTAAGGTATTCTTAAATGTTGTAAGATTAGTTTTGTATACTCAATATTTTATTTTTACTTGGTTAATATGTGTTAGATGTAATGTAAATTTAAAAAATTACCTTCAAATGACAGAATCCCCGAATGGAACACTCACAGATTGTTTATTTATTAACATGTCGTAAAAAATCTTTTTTTCACATGAAGAATGTACTTTTGGCAATAAAGTTATTAAATTTTATGGTGAGTTTTATATACACAGTAATTATGATAATTGTTTTAGTACAAGACAGAAAAATATTCGGTCGACGCGCACACACTAACGCAAGTACACTTGTCTGCATTAGAAAGGGTGACCACAAGATTGTTCGGCGCGACGGACACTTTTAATAATTAAAACTTTTCTACAGTGTGATATATACGAAGGAAAATGTCTGGCAGTTAGCCTCAGTGGATAGTCGCCAACTCGATTTACCTTTTTTGCTGACGCAGGAACATGGTGTTTTGAAATAAGTTGCCTAATTACTTCCAAATTAAAATCAGTTAAGCTCACTTCTTTTTTGTTTGTAACTTGTACATTGCGTGGGCATTTATTAAAATTACGTCAATTGTCCGAAAAGCAATTTTTTGTACCACTTGATAGTTTTGCGAACACTTTGCACGAATGTAATTAAAATATTTGATCTATCAACACCTCCCATATTCTTATTGTAATTAATTACACAATTGGGTAACTATTGGATCTTTGGTTTTCCAGCTGTTTTTGCCTGTTTCTTTCATTGATGCATTGTGCGATGTAGTCGGCGTATGTACTTCCCTCTTGTCGTGCCATTTGATTGCAAGTAGGCACCCAGATGTTTTGCATTCTGCATCTCCTTTTTTCACGTTTCCAAATGGCGGCATATTTTTTCGGGTCTTTTTGACAGTACCGCAGGCATTCGTTTTTTTGCTGTGCAAATAGGTAAATAGAAAGGGACTCGTATACCAGATGTCCGTATAAACTGTATGACCTTTCTGTAAATAATCCGCTAGTAAAGAAACAACCACTTTCCCAGAAGTCAGTAGTTGCCCGGATATGTTTTCTACCATATTTGGTATTTCTATGTTAGATTTAGCACCGCAATAAATAACAAATTGTAAAACGAACCCAGTTTTACAGTCACAAATCACAAAAAGTTTTATGCCGAATTTGTGCCTTTTCGCCGGAAGATACTGCTTTATGCACAATCTGCCTTTGAATAAAACCAAAGACTCGTCAATGTACAAATTCTCATAAGGGTAAAAATATTTTTTTAATTGACTGCATACCAAATCCACAAAATCTCTAACCTTATGTGTAGTGTCACCTTTCTGTTGTTTTTCGCTGTCTGAAAAATGGAGCAAGCCTAGGATAGATAAATATCGATCTCTTGGCAATGTTTCTCCAAATATCGGTGATGAAATTAACCTGTCTACCGACCAATATTGATGAATTTTGCCTTTTTTACTTCGCGTCATAAGCATTGTCAAGGCAATGAACACGTACATTTCATCAACAGTAACATTTTTCCATTTGTGCAATTTAGAATTTGGAGCAAATGTTTTTTGAGATTTTACGGTATCAAAATATCGGTTTGTTTCGATTACAACACTGCTCACGAAGATTCCTCCAAACTCTCCAAATTTTCAGGTATATAATCTTCATCATCACTCATCGAAAAATCTGAATCGCAATCCAGAACAAAGTTTTCAATGGTTACTTCATTCATTTTTACGGATTAAAAAGCTAATCTAAGTATGTATTTTCAACAGACAGTCAAATATGCAAAACAATAAAATAATATTGAATTCACAAATATTACGCACAATATAATAATAAATTCGAACAAAACACTTCATAAAAGTAAATATTTGCACAAAAACACTCCAAGAGTAATAAAAAACGGACACCCTAATATAACAATAAACAGTATACAGCTGAGCGACCAGCAACTCGACACTCACACGGCGAAGTGACAACTAAGACTGTATGTGTGCGCTGAAAGAAATGAATCATGTGAGAAGAGATACAACTTACTAAAAGTTCTGTTAAAAAAAAAACTAAACATAAAAAGGAGAATCTGTTATAAGGATGTGGTAGAAAATAAACAACTTTACCCAACAGATTTTTTACTTCGACGTTTTACTGATAAATTTACTAAATATTTGGCGATGAACATGACAAATGCTCAAAACTACACTTGTAGTGTGCCGTTCTGTGGGAGAATTTTTCTTCCACTACAATTGTAGTTGGCCGTCTCCTTGAGGTTATTATAATTATGACTCGCATGGCAGATGTAAAGATTAGGTTGATTTTCAAAGAAAAGAAGGTATTATGGTGCGTTTCCACGCTTGTGGAGACTCGGCAAGCCTCCACAAGCTCCAAGCGTCCACAAATCTCGCTTGGCATTTGGAAGTCGTTTACACGCTTGTGAATGCGTCAGTGCGCAACCTACACCCAAGTATGGCGGACGCCGAACTTGTGTCGGCTATTGCGTTTGGTTTAACATACTTTTATTTGTAATGCAAGCAAAGTATAAAAAACAATATAATATTGTCTTTTATTATAAAAAAAAAGTTATTCTAACAAAAATCATATGTTTTTTATTGTAATAAATCATCAATAACATATTATTTATTTGTATAGACTTTTTAGGTAAATCCAATAAATTAAATTAGTGCATTCAAATTATGTACTTATATATTTTAATAAGTCAGGCATGCCTCATACGTCATACATATGTCTCTTAATGTTAATTATCGATATACCGCATGTAGCAAAAACGGCGTGCATTCGCCGTCAGTTCGGAAATTACACTGAGCGTTTGCCGAAGCTTGCCGCTGGATCCGACCCTGACTGGATCGGCGGCAAGCTCTTGCAAGCCAAGATAAACGACCTGTTTCCACGTCGGCGTTTGTGGAGGCTTGGCAAGCGTGGAAACGCACCATTAGAAATACAAAATAAATATATATTAAATCAAAAAGGACACCCTAAAACTAAGGCTGTCTGGCTTGGGCTTGCTTAGGTTTAAATAGTTCATTTTGATACCTTTTGAAATCTTGTAATATTTTTGTGAAACGAATCTCACATTGTGAGATGGGCAGGACTCCAGAGAAATGGCTCCCAGCCAAAAGAACCCTCCAGAAACAGCAAAGGCAGATGATTCTCGATACCAATCATCCCTCCCGGATGACTTCCAGTCAGCTCTCAAGATGGCGAGTATGACATGCCAAATTTACAATCACGATCGTAGCGGTCTTCAAAAAAAGGATCCGTCGTATTGGGGTCGAGGGGACCGCCCTGAGCCCTCAGCTGTGATACCAAGAATCACCAGCTCTTTTTTCAAATCTGCTGATTTGAATTTTGTCCAGGATCAGCAACTGTTGCATTCAAAAATATTGCAGGGCTCGCAATATTACCAATGCCCAAATGTCAATAGGCAAGCACCAGAGGTGCCACACACCGAAACCATATATAAAGTGTGTATAAGAGGGTGCACACACCTTGTTACAAATACTTTTATGTAACATTTTTACTAGACTTAAATACCAAAATACAAAAGGTGGTAAACTTTTAGGAATGCTGGCAAAAATTTTGTTGATAAATGACTTTGGATTCACCTTATTTACTATAAAGGACAAATATTTGCACTCAGGGGAATTTAAAAACACTGCATTTAATTACAATTACATTACAATTTTATGTAAAATGAAACATTGCCTTTGCATGAGACTACCGCCATATTGACATTTTGGTAGGTCAGTATTCCTGATATTTGGTACTGTATAAAATAGGTTTTTATATTTAATATGAATATCAGGAATACCAACACACCAAAATATCATAGTACGGATTGAAATTATTGTAAAACATCAATATGGAGGTCTTCCCTCGAGGAAAATTTTCATTTCACGTAATTGTGATTAATGCAGTATTTTTCTGAATTTATTGAATTCTCTAAAGACGCAAACAATCTTCGAGCGGAAAGCAATTGTATTATTTATGATAATTAATAATTATAAGTAATTTGCGTGTAATTACGAATGAAATGTTATTACTTGGCTTTTAATAGTGTTTGCCGTGTAATGGAAACATTTTCTCATCACACACGAGGGCATTTTTATTTATTTATTTGGAATTTCACGCCCGGCTGGGCTTTTACATGCATTTTTTTTAAAAAACAAGAACATCTAAATCTAAATGTGCATAACAAAATAAAAAAAAAAAACAAAATCATAAACAAAACAAAATCAAAATCATAACCAAATCTAAAACAATAGAGTAAAAAACAAATTGAAATAAAAACAAAATACTCCACCATGCAAGATGGAAAAACTGTAGACTGGGAAAAGTGCAATACAGTTGGAATTATTAAATTTGTGGTTCTTCTTTCTGATATAAATTCTACTATGACTTTTTTATATTTAGTGAATGATGTGTTAAATATGTCAACAACATCTTTATAGTCATTACCCAAATTTTGTATACGGCGAACGGGGGTATACAATTGTGATTCTGTGTTGGAGTTGTCACAATAGAAAGTAGATAGTGCCTCGATGTTGAATTGCGAGGTACATGGAAAGAAATCAAGTATAATAGTTCAGGGCTGTCAATTATTGAATTTATGATTTTATGTAAGCATGTTAGGTCATATACTATTCTACGTTCGGATAATTTTAATAAATTAAGTTGACATAGTAGATAATCATAGTTAAGACATTCCCTTGTAATACCCATTCTTAAATTAATATATCTTAGGAATTTATTTTGAATTCTTTCTATCGTGAGTGAATGACTAGCATAACTAGGTGCCCATACTGTCGAGTTGTACTTGATTTGACTCCTAACCAATGACATGTACAATTTTTTAATGGTTTGAATATTTTTTAATTGGCTGCAAATTCTTATTACAAAACCCAACATTTTCAAAGCTTTATTTGATGTAATTTCAATATGATTTATAAATTTCAGTTTTTGATCAAAGTTTACACCTAAATCATTCACCTCGGTTACAGTTGTTAGTACTACATCATTAATGGAGTATTAATAAATTATTGGATTTTTTATTCTATGAAATCTCATAATAAGACATTTACTTAAATTTAGTTGTAGATGGTTCTCTTGGCACCAAACAAAAAGTTTAAACAAGTTATTAGACAATGTTTGACAGTCATTAATATTTCTTATAACTTTATATATTTTCATATCGTCTGCAAACATTAAGACTTGGACATCGTTGAAAATAGAAAGAACATCATTCACAAATATCAAAAATAAAATTGGTCCCAAACGTGACCCTTGTGGAACGCCGCTGGTAGCGATAAATATATATGAAGTAAAGCCGTCAATTTTAACGGCTAATTTCCTGTTACTTAAATAACTTTTAAGCCACTCGTATAAATACCCCACTATTCCTAATTTGTGAAGTTTTTTTAACAAGAGCTCATGATTAACTCTGTCGAATGCTTTGCTGAAATCGGTATAGACTGAATCAACTTGTAACTTCTTAGAAATGGATTCGGATATATAGTTTTGATAAATTAAAAGATTAGACAAGGTAGATTTTCCTGAAGTGAAACCATGTTGGTTAGGTAAAATTAATGGCTTGATACAGTGAATGATTGTATTTAAAATAAGTTTCTCAAACAATTTTGGGATGGTTGATAACAGGCAGATCGGTCTATAATTGCTCTCCTCATTTTTGTGCTTTTGGCGCTTTTTTAATGCAATTTACATACCAGTAGGACACAACCTTAGCTGATGCGTGGCAATTGAGTACTAAAAACACGAAATTAAAGACAAATACAATTACCTTGGTATTGCCTTACCACTTTTGAGATTTCTACCAAGCGTCTATAGATTATGTATATAACGTCATTGTTTTGTATTCTATTTCTAAGTAATTGAAAAATTTCAAATTACATTTACTATTAGAATTTTACAAAATGATTTCTTGTCAATTCCATGTGCTAAGATTGAATCCTTTTCAATAAAAGACTCCAGAATGGTTTCTGTATCGCCACACAAGAATTAATAACATAGTCTGTTTGTTTGCATTGATGTTTGCATTTTTTGGGCTGACAGTACATTATTATTTCTGTAAACAATGCCATGCATTCCAACGACTTTACAATACCTAAATCCAGAATTGCTAAAATTTTAAAGTAAGAAACGCGTAATGTTTTCAGTAAATTCTTAATTCAAACGTTGTTCATGTAAATAAGCGGTAGGACCGGGCAGCCTTTTGGTATTCAAAAGTTCTGTCGAATACCGTTTCAAGGCCAACTAGAGTAGGAGGTCTGGGCGATTAAGGTATCAAGTTTTTAGAGCAACGACAGTTTGTCATGTAGACCAGTGGTCCCCAACTATTTTAACACCGCGGACCGGTCAACGTTTGATAATTTTACCGCGGCCCGCTGAGGGGGGGACATTGATTGTTTACAGGTGACGTCTCTCAGCTCCCGGTTAACCTTAAAATATAGTAAATACCCACAGGATTCAAATTTTGGCTAAACCTTCATTATACATTTACGAGTTTATTAAAATAATTATAAACATAATAATAAGATCTCGCTGATCGCAATAGAAGTATTTTGTTGAAAAACGGGAATAAATTCACCAAAACAATCAAATAATGCATGTTAGTACTATGTCACACATTCTCAATGAAGCGATTCCGCTTGCATTTGGGCAAAAGGAATATAATAGCGCTGACTTACGTTGTTGCGTCTCACTCGAGGGCCTATGTCATCTTTGGTCTTAAGTAAGGAGAGGAAAAAGCTGTGAAGGGTGGGTAGGTAGGTATCTAGAGGTTGGTTTGTCCAGGAGTGAATTATGAATCCTTTCTACTGTGGTGCAAGGTTTTGGGTCGAGAGAGTCCGGCTGGAGAGGTCAAAGGGTCTCCCTCAAATGGTCTCTCCCGATCCGTCCCGCCACCCAGGTGGGCAGACACAGACACATCCGGCAGATGGGCAGACACACCACTAAGACCTGGACAAACCGTACCCCATGAACCCTCCATACTAAATACTCCAACATATTTTTTAATTTATATTTAAAAAATCCTTACTTGTGTACTTGCAAACATAAAATACACTTAAAAAAATCATAAATAGTTCTTAACTAGGTTTTGAGTTACTAACTTAACAGATAAGGTACATGAGCCAGGTGATGATGTACTGAGTATTAAATACATATTATTTCTTTAGACTCTGAAAATGAAGGATACTTATAGGTCTAGTCAAATATAGTCACTGTTCTCGCCCTATCATTCCTTCAAGTCTGAACAAAATAGTAGTTCCTGAAGAAAAGTTTTATTTTATTATTTTGTCTATTGCGTACTTAATTCTATTCCAACTTCCAAAATACCATTAATCCACATCGTTATTAATGATGTCATCTGATTTAATGCTCCGATTTCGATTCACGTCAATGGAGTTTGCGTGAAGAGGGAAATTGATTGATTTTGGTCTCCCTAAAAAGAAATTTCGACATACTGTACCCATGTATGCTACGTGCCAATATTCACACTTGTCCTACACACATTTAAATCGTAGTGTTGCGATACTTAATGAATTTTACTTTTCATCTCCCATTTTAACAACAAAACAAGCAATAAATATCATGTAATATGATAGATGAAGCCTTTTAACCACTGTCATCTTTTTGTCATACGTCCCACGCTGATCTGGACAGTGCAGATCGGCTTTGCATTTAGAGCCTTGGATTGCATTTCTAAAGCTTTTATTTTAATAGAAAATCTATGAATTGGAAGTTGTCCAGATGCCTTCATACATTGCCTATTTGCGTACGTAGACC
Source organism: Limnephilus lunatus (assembly GCA_917563855.2). Classification (NCBI taxonomy): domain Eukaryota; kingdom Metazoa; phylum Arthropoda; class Insecta; order Trichoptera; family Limnephilidae; genus Limnephilus; species Limnephilus lunatus. The sequence continues at coordinate 10,727,012 of OU830602.1, read as the reverse complement.
CAGTCTGTCCTGTGTGTTGTAGTGTGTTCTGATGAATGCTTAAGCTCAGTGTGCATGCACATTCGTGCTTTGTGAATAAGCTTGATTGAATGTGTTTGTGGTCGCACAAATCAATTTCCGATTGGAAATGAAGAATCCAGCATTTGCTTATTAAATAATTTATATATAAATAAAAGAAGTGATTTGATAGTCAACAAACAGGGGCCTTAACAATGAGAATGTCGGTCAAAAACTACCGATGAAATAATCTTACCCTGTGGTAGGTACTACACTAATTTGCAGTATTAGTGTAAAATATGTGCATTCGTGAACACATTCGGTACAGGTTTTCCTTACACGAATGCTCAGAACAAAGTCTACAAGCATTGTTTCATAAGAAGTAATAACATATGTTCAACGTGGTGAGTCCTTAGCAAGTCCAAGTGTGTTGATTGTTTGTTTTGTGTTGCGCAGGTACGAGAACAGTGCGTGGGGCTGGCACAGTGAGAACAAGAGAGAGGAGATGTTCGAGGACACGGCGTGGTACTTAATAGCGAAAGATCCCTCGGGCAAGAATCTAGGATTCTCCCACTTTCGCTTCGACATGGATTATGGAGAGGAGGTTCTCTATTGGTGAGTCTATTTTTCCTAATACTGTAGTGATTCGGTTCAAACATTTCATTCGGGCTGTTATTTTATTTTATTACTACCACCTTGGGGCTTTCGGGCGTGTCTTTCTATTTCTACTGCGATTATGAATCCATTGCCTCAATAGTCAATAAAATACTTCTTTTCATAAATACTTATTAAATATTCAACGCTGCCATTGAATATATTATTTTGCACAAAATTGTTATTATTTATTGGAGTAACTACACCCGATGTCATGTTTGTGCATAGTCAAATTTTGTATACATTTCTCTAAAATTTCTACTCCCATTTGGGACGTCCTGTTTCACATATTTGTTCAATCCTGTTTATTATTTTTTCTAAATTTTCTTGTAATAGGTGAGAACCTCCGTTTTGCGCTACTCCATTTGGACATGTTTGTGCAACTCCATTTAAACATATTTGTGTAACCCCATTTGGACACGTGGGTGTAACTCCATTTGAGTTTATTTTTGTAACCCCATTAGGAACAGTTTTACTTACTCCATTTGTATATGCCGGTTTAACTCCATTTTGATACGGTTTGCTATAGTATCCATTTGTTTTGGAATAGCCATTAGTACCATTTGTACCATTAGATTTAATGCTACCATTTTGGTAAACATTATTATTATTTAAACCATTTTGATGAATTTCTTTTGACTCGTCCGTGACTTTTTCGTCAGTTGGGAACATACTAATGATTTTCTTAAGAAGGAATTTACAAATTAAGACAACAATTATTGCGCTAACTAATACGAAGGCGATGATGTCCAAAAGCAGATATTGGTACCAGGTCAGGTCGAGTGCTGCTGATCTCAGGTGGCGAGCACCTTTATACTTGATTACATACTCCAACCAGTAGATGGCAGTGTCCATGGGATGCTGTGGTCTATCAGTGAACAGCTGTGACAATAACTCCATTTTCTCCATGTAACTAAAAATAAGATAAATCGTATTAGTATGTACGTATGTTTGTTTACCCTCAATAACTTGCAAACACATTTGATAATTTTTTAATGAATATATTATAATGTTTTATCAGTTAGCAAAATACAAAACATTTGAACAATTAATTAGCTATCTGCGTTTCTACTTTATGAACCGTTACATTTGGCCTAGTATAACGAAATCATCTGACCGTATCTTTTTAAAAATGAAATACAGTCGTCATTAACACTCATCTTCTAAAGGCGTTTCATACGCTTCCATTAAATGAGAGTTTTGTGCGATATCTAAGTTGTTTTTTGCATCACATACTCTACAATCTAAGTAATCTTAGAAAAATTGTCCGGTAATCATTCTGCATTAATGAAAATTTATGTCGTTACTATTTTTTAAGTTATTAAAAATATCTTCTATCAAATTCCGACAAAATTACTATCCTACTCCCCCCTCAGATCCCCACCACTTTTTAAAAACTTTCCTTGCCGCAAAAAAGTAATAAAAGGTGATTTTAATGGAAACTGCGTAAATATATATTTGAGTCGCACTCGCTTTTTGTACTATCTCTTTTAACATTGATTGCATTACTTAATGATTGACTAATGGGCGATGTCCGCTTAAAACTTAGGTTTTAACATTAGGCAGATAGTAACTAAAATCTGAGAGTTAAAGAATATTTAGAAACACGATCGCTGTGCTATTTTATGAGGAACCCTTTTGAATGCGTAAAGGTTAAGTACTGTTTACTCAATGTAAAAACTGAAAGTAAAGTACCTTCTCCATGATTGCTTTTGCAGAGGAAATAAGTGTTCAGGAAGTTGGAAATTTTCCTAACAAAAGACAAGTAGAACCTACCTGCTATCGTTGATGAGTTTCTCAAGGCCAGTCTGGAAGGTATCCTGATTGACGTCGTGGTAGTTGATGACCTCTGCTACTCCTCGCCTCTTCAGCTCGGCCAGGTTGAGGGCCTGGTCTGCGAACAGAGGCACCCCGAGGATAGGCACTCCGCAGGTGATGGCCTCCTGGCTGCCCAGCAAACCTCCGTGACTAATGAAAATCTTGGTGTTGGGGTGACCTGATAATTAAATTAACCATTAATCTAAGTCTATGATACTATACACTATAACCACTGGAGTGTTTTTGGCCATGTTTTGGCTAATTTGCAAATACCCTCGAGCGTCTGCCGGCCAAAATATGGCCAATTTCAAGAGATATTTTAAAACATTTATTGGAATTATTACAAAGGTTCCCACGCATTGTAACATTCGATTAATCCTAAAAATAACTTAGTAGTTTCACTTTTTAACAAGAGATGTCTCACATCTCTTTTGAATTATGTGTTATTGACATTCCGAGAATTGAAATTTCTGATATCTTTTTTCTTAAAAATCGCTGTTCATGTGTTTACACATTAAAAAATGCACATTCAAATTTAAATTTAAAACTATTTACAACTATTGCTTAGACAACAAACAAAAGTCATAATATTTAATATTCTCCAAACAGGTACTACATAAGACAATTTTTAAGTAAATAATATGTAGAATTCATGGGTTTATAAATTTAATGACTTTTTATAATTTTTTTTTTTTAATCCTAAAAATATGGGATGAACGGTAAAATATAGGTTTATTCGATGGCTCTCTAAAACTATAAGCAGTTTATACATCTCCATATTAATATTCGGAGGTCTGATTTTTATCATGCTATAAGCAGTTTATGTCTCTTTATTAAAATTCGGAAATCTGATTTTTTGAAAAAGGATGGGAAATTTCCGAACCGAATGCAAAAAAAATTTCGAGTGTTCAAATGTGAAATTGACTATTTATCTGATCGCTGAAGTTTAAACATAATCAATGTTTTAGTGAATTGTTTATTTTCTAGATGCTCTTATTTTTCTTGTTTGTTCTGAAATAGATTATGCACTATCATCAAATACAAAACCCCAAGGTTATTTTGGTGACACCCGTTGTACTTTGTACATTTTATTATTACACACTTTTCATTGACAATACTTTTCATTCACAACCACTTTCAGAGGTTACGAGACATAGTCATACTAGATTTTACGTCGACAATCTTTACTTCTTCCATCCATTTTATCTTTACATAATTTTTGTTGGTACCATCTCGTTCTCCATCTGCTCCAAGTGACTAAACATCCTTTACCTCTGTTAGGACCCATACAGTTTTGGTCGATAGCCCGGTGGGTAAGAGTTATTTTATTTAGTAAGTATAGTTAAATTCCTAATAGGTTGTCTCCCAACAGATTAAGTGCTTTGGTTAATGCTTTTGTAATTTCTAGTTTGAAATACTGCAATAGTTTGTGCGCAAAGTCCAGTTTAACTCAACTGTTTGACATTTCATCTGTCTGTATTCGATTCTACGTTCCGTTTCTAGTTTCGAAAATCTGCTGCATCCATTTTTATATTCAAGGACCCTTACTTTGACTAGGTGACTAACTTTGGCTGAGCTTTTCAATATTATGGTACCTACCTGCATGAAAGTTTGAAAATAGAATTGTCATTTAGACTATCTAAAAAGATGTTTCTTTGGACAAAATTGTATAATTCCTTATTTGAAATTAAAAAAAAAAGTGTTAGTTATGTATTTAAGTATCTACTTACAAATCTTCTGATTTCAGAGGAGATTTTGGTTTGATTATACATATAAGGGAAAATTATAAACATACTTTTTTTAGACGCACGTCTACGTTCACAGGACTCTTAGTGTAAAATTATAAATTAATTAACATCAAAATAATGCTGTCATAATATCACAAAAAAAAGTTCAGTTTAAAATTTGTTTCAATAGGCAGTGTCTATATATTTGAGAGGTCGCCGTCTGAATTTTAAAATTATTCTTCTCCAGCCGGTTCCTCGGTGGTGAGAATCGTGAGCCCTAATCCAATTTATTATATTAATTTATTTGAAATGATTAGACTTACATAAAATCTCCAACTGAGGCATCCACAGTCCCGTCTTAATGTTGGGGGGCAGCTTAGGCAGGAGGGCCGCATCCACCTTCCACAGGACCCTTTGTTTCTGGCTGCCCAGCACGGAGATGACCTGCTGGAGCTTTTCCCAGGGGATAGACTCTATTTTGAGCATGGAGCCGAAGCTAAAGTAGATCACTCCTTCGTCAGACTCGTCCAGGAATGTTTGGATATCCTGAAAAAAAAATTTGCATTAATTCTTAGTATACATTCTGCCACTTTCTGGGTAATCCAACCAGCAGAGCGATTCTATATCTATTGTGGGATCGAGATAGATATTGAACAAGATCTCCTATCAAATCTGTGTGATTTTCTATGGCTGTCAATTGCTTTTTCTATGGATATCAGGCCAGCTTCGCCGATTTTAAATAGTTTAAACACGAAAATATACATGATTATTTTTCCACTTATTGTGTGTTTAAAGTTGTATACCATGGATTTGACATTTCCGAAATTTTGTTTCAATTCAAGTACGCATGAATTACCTAGTTTGTCAAAATAACCTAAAAATCGAAGATAATAAAATAACCTAAAATGAAGCGCGGTTTGAGAAGCCACTAACGAACGCTATAGAGCAAGAGCCCGTGATGTTCAGACCTTTGTTATTTTGTAAAACCTGAAAGTTTCTCTGTGTATGTCCCTAATACAGGTAAAGACGATACCCGACTATGAAGTTTGGATCACGGTGGCCTTGAAAGATAGCAGGTTGTAAAGGTATATAAAATTGCACCACAATTTCAAGAGCATTTTGCTTGCAATTTTACAAGGGTAGTCTGCTAGCGTCGAAATTTCGCACTATTTCACTCCCACCCGCTTGCATGTATATATCGCGCTCGCACCTACGGAAGACTTTTAATTTGTCTGACAAGGTGAAGGAACCATCTAAACTGTCTGATTACTGAGAAAACATATGTTGATAGTTACTCAAGTATCATATATAAAATTCAGGTTTTATACTTTAACGTAAGTACAATTATAATTAATTAATATAATATCTTTCAAAGCCACCGTGATCCAAATTTCATAGTCGGTGGTCGTCTTTAAGGGTCGACCGAGATCTCGGTCTCGGTCTCGGCATTCTCGGCTACAAATTCTACCGAGACAGTAACCGAGACCGTTGTAAGTAGGTACGGTATAGGATAATGGGATTCAAATCTACCGCGCGAGTCCAAATTCATCACTTGGTGTCACGACAGCTCTCTCACGCACTGCGTGAGAGAGCTGTCGATTGTGATTGGTACGTATTTTATATTATATTACATAAAATCTCAATTATTTTATTTTTATTTTTAACATTGCGAGTAAAATCTTAAATTATTGTTTAATTAAATATTTAATATTAGGTATATTATATAAAATCTCAAATTATTGTTTAATTAAATATTTATTATTAGATGTATTATATAAAATCTCAAATTATTATATAATTAAACATTATAACATTCTTAAAAATATAGTATATTATGCAAAAAATAGCGCTATTTCATTTTTTTGCTCAATTTATCTATTCTCGGCCGAGAACGAAAAACCTGTCTCGGTCGACCCTTAGTCGTCTTTACCTGTATTAGAGACTTACACAGAGAAACTTTCAGGTTTTATAAAATAACGATAGTCTGATCGTCACGGGCTCTTGGACTACTAGCGAACTACTGATAAATCACGCCCTTTGTTCGCATGGCAAGAGACGCGCGTCTGCTTACGGTCCAGCTGTAACTAGCAAGGTAATGTGTTGTCTCTTACCGTTGGTAGTTTCCCCGGCTTCTGTATGTGCAGTCCCCCGACCTCGACGATCTGCGGCACCCAGGGGCGCACCTGATTGATGCTGAAATGGCTGTTTAACAGAATCATGCTGAAGTTCCGGGCCATGCTAGAGATGCTGGGCAGCGGACCCAGCACGTCCTCCACTAGTCGCTGCGCGGGCCAATTGGCCAGCACCTCGTACGAGGCCTTGATCACCACGGTCATGATGGAGTTGTACAGCCTCTCGTAGAAGTTCATCCACTGCGTCAGGGGATAGAAGTACAGGGGCACGTAGGCGGGGTTATCCGGATTCGCCACCATGTCGTTCACCCAGGGCAGGTTCACGCTCGAGACGACCCCTATCGAAGGAATGCCCAGTTTGTGGGACACGGCGAGGAAGCACTCCGATCCGAAGATCTCGGTGACGAAAAGATCGAATCTGTTTTCCGACTCAAGCAGCTCTAAGACCTCCGGGTGGTTGAGACCGATCTCGCAAGATTGGAGGCAATCGCTGATCATGTCCAGATGATTCCCGATCGGAGACATCGACAGCGGAACGTCTATAGAGATGTTGTTGGTCAGGGCGGGAACCGTCCCGTCCAAGCTTATATCCACGAAATTCTGCATCGGCTTTTTCTGTAAAAATAAAAACAAAACGTTTTATGTAAGGCAATGCAATTCGTGAAAGTTGTCAAGACTTATCATGCACTCCTTGATAATGTTGGAATTACCTTTTAGATTTTTGTTTTAGAAACATACTGTGTTTAAAAATTGCAATATGTTAAGCTTCAAACCCAAAAAATATTAAAAAAAGCTCATCCCAAACATTTGAAAGAAAAACGTTAAAAAATTTCATAAAATTCAAAATAAAAAAAAAGTTCTTTTATTTAAGGAATTTGCAAAAAAATTGCCACCTTTTATCTCCTTCGTACAATTAAAAATTATAATAATTTTTCCCCGAAAATAAGCAAAAAAATTGACATTTTGGATTCACTTTTTGCACAATTTATCAAATTTGCATTATTTGCACATGAATAGGAATTTCTTATGTTAAAAAACATTATTTTCATAGAAGTTTTATTGAACTCAATCAATACAAAAATGATGTGTCAGAAATAACGCTTTTTCCGTCGCTTTTTCTCGATAACAAAACTAAATTCACAACATGACACTCTTAAGAGCGTATAACCAGCCAGCCGCCGAAAATCCACATTTCGTCGAAAGAGGTTCTTACGATCGTACAGGGCGGTTCCAATGAGAAAGATTAGTTACTCTCCGTACCAGCTTTTTAAAATTATAACTCAATATCGATTTTATTTTCTTCCTAATTTTCTTTAATTTATACCTACATCCAAAAATGCTGATAGGCGTGACGATAAAATTATTAAAATTATGTACTTTATGTAATTATTTTTTGATCATAAGTATTTATCATTTTTCGATAATGTCTCAGCAAAATAAGAATGTAAAAAAATTTGAAACTATATTAGTCTGTAAGTGCGCAAATAGATACACAAACCGACCAATTTTCGTCAAGAAACACATGTATTTACTTTTATATTTTTTTATGATTTTATTTAAACTAAAATTAAAATTCTGTTACATACGTTTACCAGATAATGTATTGATTTATTTTACTGCATGATTATATGATTTGAAATGGGTGTTGTATAATAAATGTAGTTTTTTGAAAATTTAACAAATCCGCCAACGACCTATGGTATAACTTCATTATACTAAAAATTATCATTTTTTCTGAATATTTAAAACATACGTTTACTAGATAAAAGAACAATATTTCGAAATCAATTTATATTTTTTTGTGGAAAAGAGTCAATACGTCTAAACACTGATTTAAAAATGACATTTCTGGTGTTCTCTGGTTATACGCTCTTAATAGATTAAAACTGACGAAAAATAACACAAATAATATTCAATATATTGAATTACACGAATATAATAGTGAATTCGTCATTACAATAGAAATTATGAACAAAAACGGTTGGAAAGTGTTTTTTTTTATAAGTAAGGCTGTAAGTCAGCACGCCGAAGTCACATGCTACTCAAATCAAAAAGCCATTAAAATTATCGAAAACATTCTTGGCACAAGATGGATAAAATGTAATTACATTTTAACGGTGCATTATTAAAATACTGGTTTTGTGAAGTTTCGATGTTAAAATAAATTGTTACTTTGGGTTTTCGGGAGATAAATTGAATATCTTTAGGTTATCGTATAATGAGGTTATTGTTCGTTTGATAAGCAATTAATCAAGAAAAACGCCGCGGGCGTCAAATTAAAAGTCGATTTAGCGCTAGACAAAAAACAACAACATTGTCAGCGCCACTCTGTCTAGCAAGCACCGCGATATCTACAATACTAACACAGCGCACCACTGTTATTGAACTTATTCATTCGTTGTTATAACAAACACTATATTTTGTAAACCTAATTATTTCTAACACCTAAACAGTCGACCTCGCGTTCAAAAAAGATTTTTTAAATTTTTTTATAGTAAATCAAAATCAAAATTTCCTCTAAAATCAAAAGATTTGTAAGTACATACTTTAATACCTACCTACTTAACTGTAAACCGTGTAATATTTAACAGATTTTTCCGATTTCAAATAAGGGGCCATCCATAAATTACATCACACGAATTTCATGATTTTTTTGACCCCCTGTCACTTTCACACATCGTCACATTTGCGAGACCCCCCTCCCCCTAGCGTGACGTCACATATTTTGCAATTTTACATCTAAAAATAAGTTTTTCGTTTACATTTGAGTTTTGGATTTTAATAATTTAGATTTTTACATGTGACGTCATAGAGCTGATGACCCCCCCCCACCATACCCCTTGTCAAACAATTTCATACTTCTCCCCCCCCCCCCCCCCCCCCTTAAGGTGTGACGTAATTTATGGATGGCCCCTAAGGAATTATACAATTTGTCCAAAGAAACGTCACTATCTCAATTGCTGAAATCTTTCATCATCCATATAGGTAATGATATATTGAAAAGTATATGTATATCTAAGCGAATAAGAAAGTCCAAATAAACACGACGATTTCAAATTTGAATCTTTAATTAACCATAAAAATGACCTCCATCTTGAACCGGAAACGGAATAAATAAACAAATTTGCAGAGAGACGAAATCCAAAACTGTCTAGTTAAAACAGAGATTTGCTTACGCTCAGTCAATTTCGTATCATATTTTGTTGTTTTGGTAACATTATTCACGTGTTTTATAAAATAACATTATTGATCGTTGTAATGTTCTATTACCAATTAAATTAAAAAATAGTTTATATTATAGTCTCGTACACTCACACCTAAATTACCTGATTGAAATCTGGGGAAATGCGTATGAAACATACATCAATGAATTACAGGTTATTCAAAATAAGCTAATCAAAAAACTATTTCACTATGAATCCAAAACATCCACAAAAAAATTATATTTGGAAACAAAACTGCTAACATTAAGAAAACTATACGAGTACAATATATGTCTCCTTATATACAAAATAAATAATAAACTCATACATACAAATACAGAATTCATAAAAACGTCCCAAGTACACAAACATTTTACACGACAACACGATAACATACTTTTAAACACCATTCATACTAACTACGGTAAGCAATCAATTAGTCACGAGGGGGCCAACTTATATAATTGCCTTCCAGATGATATCAAAAACGAAAAAAGTATGTGCAAATTCAAAAAAAAATTATTCATGTTTATTCACAAAAAACAAAGTAGTGAAAGTGAATAATATCATATGGTAATATAATGTTATGTAAATGTTAGTACTGCAATCTAATGTAATTTAAGGTTATTAAATGTAAAAACTATGTATAAATTCAATATTCTAGTTAAGTAAGTGAAAATGTTATTTTCTTTTTTACTGGAATAAAAACTTATAACAAAAAAAAAATGTGTTGTATAATAGGATTATGGTGTAATGTGAATTTATTATTTAATCTAGCGATAATTCTGTATCAATCTGTTGTTGATTATCTCTAAAACGTTAAAAAAATCACTGAAATGATCTCTAGTAGTTACCGAACACGGATTACTTCTGTCATCGTTGATGCTAACACGTTCAATATAGTACGTAACAAAAAAGATTAGTACCAAGATTTTTCAATGACATTTGGAACATAATAATATATTGTTGTCGACAAGAATATATTACGAAAAATATTTAAAAAATATATGTTTTATCTGATTCACAATAGTAGTCGTGTACCAAACCAACTAATTTTTATGGAGATTTCCGTATAATATAATATGTTTGTTCTTTCATCTCGAATAATTTCTACTTAATTTCCACATCGCTTTAGTCTCTCACTAATTAAGGCGAGGGATGCTATTAGTTAGTTTTTTCACCACGGACGCTCAGGCTTTAAGATGTGACCCCTGGAATTGATGTCACGGCTGTGAAGACCGATAAAAGGTCATGTTTAAGCTCTAGAGCTAAGGCTAGCCCTTCAGAAATTTGGCGTATTTTTCAGATGGTCAAAATATTTCCGCTTTACAATAGAATGCAAATAAATGGCATATTTCTGAACATATCTGAAAACTAAAAAGAGTTTATGAAAGGTGATGACAGACGCTTTCAAATTTTATAATTCGAAATAAACATACCTATATTTTTTGAAATACAAAAAATTTTGCATGCAAACATAAAAAAAGCTTTTAAAAATGGTTCACCTTACGTTTTTTCTAACTAAAAGTACTTTCTAGCACATACATATTTTATGGTGACCCGACAATTCGTCCGGCGACAATTCATCCGGCGACAGTTTATCCGGCGACAGTTTATCCGGCGACAGTTCATCTTGCCGACAGTTCATCCGGCCGACAATTCATCCGGCGACAATTCATCCGGCCTGATCATTTAGAAGATTTTTTCTTCAAGTAAATATGCAAAGAGGATATACGGCCGTACAACCAAAATCGATATACTTATATCTGAAGGCATCTTGAGTGGAAATCCGCTGTAAAAATATTTTTACTAACAATAATTTCGACTCCGAAGAAGCATGCGTGAATAACAAAATACTACATACTTATACGTGCAGTCGGCTTAGCAAAAAACCGTAAAGATTCATACTTGCATATAATATAACTTTTTTTATCTGAAATTAACACCATCTTTTTAGAATGAATTGACTAATTTGTTAGGTTACATTACAGCGGATTTCCACTCAAGATGCCTTTAGATATAAGTATATCGATTTTGGTTGTACGGCCTTATATCCTCTTTGCATACTTACTTGAAGAAAAAATCTTCTAAATGATCAGGCCGGATGAATTGTCGCGGGATGAATTGTCGGCCGGATGAACTGTCGGCAGGATGAACTGTCGGCAGGATTAACTGTCGGCAGGATGAACTGTCGGCAGGATGAACTGTCGGCCGGATGAACTGTCGCCGGATGAACTGTCGCCGGATGAATTGTCGCAGGATGAACTGTCATGGAACCATATTTTATTCGACAAATGTATTATAAACGTAATTGTTACCTCATTTTTTCCTCGTTCCAAGTGAAAATGATTAATAAAAAATTCCCAAAGTTCATTTTGTTTTTTCAAATTGCGGTTCAATATTTTGGTTTCATAAAGGTGTAAATTTTAATTATTTGATAGTTATTTTTTATATTTGAATGTGTTTTGCCTCTTTATCTCTGTTTCGAATATATTTCTCACTATGATAGTAAGGGATTTACAACGATTTATATGAGACCTGTGTGAGCTGGGACAAATTTGGTCTCCTGTGATAACGGACTTAGAGAGCAAGAAGTTGCTCACCGCCCTACTTCAAGTGAACCTCTGGCAGGACTGATCCAAGAGACGCTTCGTATACCATCAGTTTCAAAGTTAAGCTAACCCGGAGGCGGAAAATACTCGTTGAAACTCTTTTAGTACAACAAAGGGCGAGGGAACAATTAACAGGTGTAACTTGTTTCTTAGTGAACCCATAAAAGTTATTGTTTAAATTAATAAATACGTCTCATACTTGCAAAGTAACCAAAATAAAGACCTAATAGTGATCACCGTTAAAATGATGCATTCATTTAGTAATCACGTAACAGTTGTAAATAAAAACAAAGAAGATAGCAAAATGCCTCCATACTCCATACCTACTTGATAACACAAGAAATACAGATAGTAAACAATGTCAACTAACCGGAATAACGATATTTAATATAAATATAATGCATCAATCACGAGTACTTTGTCCATCGGTAATATCATAATTCGTAACAAGATTGGAGAGGCGATACCATTTTATCTTAATGATGATTTGATTTTCACGAATTTCCGATATGTTTCGAACAACATCGACATTTAGGCAAATTGGGACAGAATGACAGAATAAAAAATAGATAGTTGCTTATCGTTTGCCGGCTTTGCCTCGGTCTATTCGGAAAAAAATATCCTGGAAATAAATCGGATACGTATTACATTTATTACCAAAAAGATACGTATAATAATATACTAGTATTTCTGTGACACCTCCCGTAAAAAAATGTTTCTAATTTTCTTTTATTTAATAAACGAAACCAAATTTTCCTCTGAAATCATACGATTTGAAATTAGGTGCTTAACCCTAGTCTTTGAAATATTTTTACCTACATGTTCCAACGACACGGTGAAATTTCATGAAATTTCTTATTTTTGAAGTCGTTATAAAAAGAAATACTATTTTAGTAACTGGATTAAATTATCTTTGAAATGTTTGTATTTGAAATAAACGTTGACTAAATAATAAAATTTTAATATCAAACATGAAAATGCTAACAAAAAAACTTATAGAAAGATTTTGTCTCGAAAGAAAACTGTCACTTCACTTTTTATGTCGTTTATACAATAAAAAATATAAATATATTTTTAAACTTTCAACTGCCAATGAAAAAATCCTGCCAATTTGTAATACCCGTTTTCACATTTTTTTTATTGCATCCATGGAATCAAATATAAATATTTGAGACAAACCGAAAGGAATAATTGCTTCTCTTTCCATCGACGAACAAATCACATATCTCCGTATTATTTGGAAGGCGGGAATGGGTACCGCTGCCCCGGGAACCTTTATTGGGTAACCAACACCTCTGCCATAGCTCACCCTTAAGTGGTTCGCTACGTTTGGTGATTTAGCAGGGGTGCCCGGGTTCATAGGGTGAAGTTTGTTCAGGTCTTGGAGGCGGATGACCGGGACACTTTGAACCCCAGATTCCTACCCACCCTTTAAACCCTTTTCCTTCCCAGAACTCTTCTCTCCTTCATTTCCTTAAAAAAACACACACAGCATCCCCAAAGATGACATAGACCCTGAGGGAAATTATTTTCCTCAGGGTCTCCTGTGTGGAGATCATGCAAAAAAAAATATTTAAAAAAAAAAGATTAAAATACTTTTAATGATTAATTTTAATAAATGGACACCCCGGTCGGATCTGTTCTTCAGCTTCAGAGGTTCTAATGGAATGTGGTGTTTGTGGCTAGTAATGTCCTTTCGAGGATTTAGGGGTTAAATAACTACCCACTTAATTATAATCCATATGTTCTATGTTACATAAAAAAATCAAATAAACATCACTATCTCAATGAAAATTCTTTTTCAAACTTTCTTCTAGCAGATAGATATTTCTTCTAGCAGATAGATAGATATAATATTGAAAAATCCCAATAAGAAAGTCCAAATAAACGTGAGATTTCACATTTGAAACGGAAACGGAACGTACAAACAAATTTGCAGAGTGACGAAATGCAAAATGGTCGATTTAAAAATAGGGCTTTTTGCTACTCGTAGGTTCAGTCAATAATACTATATTATGGGTTATCGAAAATTTAAATTATAATTGTTTAACTTCAGAGAAATCTGTTATGAACCTTTCGCTGCTTTTTTGTAGTTATGACTGGATAATTACGGTTGTTTTTATATTGTGACTCGGCGGATACTTTACCATCCTCTTGAAAGCTAATCATGGGATAACGTATATTTAGAATTACGATGTATTTATTTATAAAGTCTGAGTTTGCTATTCGCTACTTGAACCTATGAATAGTGGCTATATACTATATATGGGATAAGTTAGCCGAGGTTTCTACCTATTGCGAGCAGGGGCGTGCACTCCATATAGACACATAAGCACTGCCTACCCTAGCGTATTTGTAAAACGTAAGCATGTAAATAATATTATAATTTATTAAATTATTGCTAAAAATAAATACACACTTTCAAAAATAAGCGCGACAAAGCTGAGCAACCAAAACTATGCGACCGCCACATCAAACGGCATACTACAAATAATGTGACATATACTGTAACTAAAAACTACATGCGCCCTCCGACTACCTCACTAAAATGCGAGCTAAGCAGGAATTATTTCTGCTTAGAGCTAACTTCATACAAGATATAATATCAATGTTTACGAAATGCACGTAGCATAGAGTAGAACTGTCGTTTGAATTTGCTTCTATGGGGTTTTTTTGTTAGTATCAGGCAGTGCTTTCTGGAACAAATTAGCAAATGGCAATCAGTGGCGACAGTGACATCTGTTATTATCTGAAGAATGAAAGTGAGACAACGCCAATTGCTTTTATAAAGGCCACCTCGGATATCCATTGATTGGCTTGCGATAATACGCATACATGAAGCGATTATTTATTATTATTATTATTTGTATATTTAAAGTGGCTTAGATAATACAAACCTACATCATCTACAGCCAGCAGCAAGTACACTTACCGAAAACTTGTACGAAGGGAGCCATCGGTGGCAAGTTTCTTTTTTATTTATTTGAATCAATTTGGCGGTTTTCCTACTGCCTACTGTGATGAATCGCAGTGGATACGAAAATATAGTAGCTTCCACCTTACGAATGAATAAATAATAATTCAGAATTATAACGAAATCAACACACTAGCGACATCTAGCTGATTAAGTTTGATTGGGCCATGGAGACTGCAGAGATCTATAATTATTAAATTAATGTCAAGTTTTGATAAATAGAACACAGAGGGATCCAATTATAAACACTTAAGATTGATCTACCAATCAGAGAAGGGGGAGGTTACCTTTTTTCAAGACAAAGAGATGGACTTTGGACTAGACCATTAGTCTGAGATTTATGGGGTAAAAATCATCATCAACCCGAGAGATCAATACGCTTTAAGATAAACACAATCCCACGTTCGGTGCATTTGGTACAATGACCCTAATTTTAAAGGTAAATATTGAGTGCAACAGAGGAATCGACAACCGCAGTTAACGAACAAATAAATCCATATTATGTTGAAAAAATGATGCAATAAAATAGCAAGGAAATATAATGAACGGAAGATTAAAGAAAAGACCTGGAAAACGTGGGAAAAGCTACTGTAGGGATACTCAATTGCATAACGAGAACGTGAAGAACAAAAGGAGGCCAGATTCAGAGGAAAACGTACGTTTGATATTTAAAAGAAAGAAAAACGATGGAAATTAGGAATGTCACTTTTAAATGAAGCAATACGGTCAGGGAAAACGATTTGAAAAGAAAATCTAATAAAAAAAACGGACATTTAAACGGAAGTATTTATTGAACAATATAAGATTTCGACTTAATTTTGCGTTTTCAGACGAGTTTAAATAGATATCGTTATATATTTGAAATAGGATGGTTATTCTAGTTATATTACGTTAGATTAATTCAAAGGAAGGGATCGTTTTACGTCATTTGCTATGAGAAAATACTATAGACGATAGAACAAATTGCTGAGGCAATTGATGTAAAAAAAGGTTGTCGAGCTCACACACGATTTTGTTGTTTAAACAATAATATTTCCGACATGGTTTTGGGTGATTATGATAGTCTTTATTGCTTTTGGGGCAATAAAAGTTAACATGGAACTTATGCAATATTTGGATAAGATAAAAGAGATTAAATTTAACGAGTTAATATTAATTTATTATTTACGACCAAGTACGTAGAAATCGAAAACATCAACATATGTCAGCGATGATACTTTATGGGGTTTTGGGATGAAACGAGACACAATTTCATACGTTTTTATACAAAGCAATTAACCGGACACATATCCCAGAGTCAAATTGGAATTTTCTTCTATGAAAATTATGAAAAAAAAGCAGATTGAATATTTATGACTAGAAGGTGAAGTTTCTAAGAGAAGATAAGCAATGGAAATTATGCAAATGATGGTAAAGAATGAAGTAAAGACAGTTTAAAGACGATTCCGTAAGGAAAACTCATGAAAATTCAGAAGTATTGATGAAAACAGTAAATTTGGCTTGGAATATAACTAATCATATAGTTATGGACAATGACATAAGAATGAAGCAGAGAAATCATAAAAATAACGTCGTATATAAAATATAATTGAAGAAAATAAGAAAATTCAAGTCTACGACATAAGTAGAGACAATACAGCTTAAAATTGAATTGATTCATATAGGAAACATGAAAATGTGGGGAGATTTAGGGAAATGAAAATTGGAAAATGTGGGGAGATTTAGGGAAATGAAAATTGGAAAATGCGTAATGAAGATTTCGACATGAGTTTGTTCGTGTTCTGGTAACGATAAACCAAATTGAGAATTACATACAGTTTATTGAAGACGTACCTATTATATATTGAGAGAAAAAAGGACACGAAAATCATGATATTTTAGTTAAATTTGTAAGACCTGAAGACAAAGGAACGACGGGGCAAAATTTGACATAATGGTAGGTTCGACACTGGAACAATTTACGTAAGAGACGGAAGATTTCTAAAATCAAAGGGGCCGGACTTAACACGTTGATACGAATATAACAGAATTGATATATGAAATCTCGAGTTGTTAGAGTTTGAATTAGAAAATCAATGAACGCGTAATTAAGATGTTCTAATCCTGGAGGTACATATAAAACCTAGGACTTAGAAGAATCGGGATGAGTTTTCGGTGTGAGTTGTCGGGAAGGAGTCGTCGGGGACCAATCGTCGGGTTAAAACGTGGAAGTTACGTGACGTAGCGTCTAAAACGGTTATTAGTTGAAAATTTCTTAAGTGTTGTAAAATTTTGAGACTTAGAAAAATTCGGAGTGGGAATTCTGGGACTTATAAAAATTACGGTCGTGATTAAATCTGTGGAGTGTTGAAAATTAAATAAAGTGTTTTATATAGTTTTACAATAAATTCAACTTGTCATTAAAATAAAAAGTTTATATAGTGTAGCGAATTTAAAAAGAAACAACAGTGTTTAAAGAATTTTATAACAGCAGTGAATAATAATATATTTATTTATAAATTCAACTTGTCATTAAAATAAAAAGTTTATATAGTGTAGCGAATTTAAAGAAAATCAACAGTGTTTAAAGAATTTTATAACAGCAGTGAATAATAATATATTTATTTATAAATTCAACTTGTCATTAAAATAAAAGGTTTATATAGTGTAGCGAATTTAAAGAAAATCAACAGTGTTTAAAGAATTTTATAACAGCAGTGAATAATAATATATTTATTTATAAATTCAACTTGTCATTAAAATAAAAGGTTTATATAGTGTAGCGAATTTAAAAAGAAACAACAGTGTTTAAAGAATTTTATAACAGCATTGAATAATAATATATCTATTTATAAATTCAACTTATCATTAAAATAAAAAAGGGGTCCTTCGACAACTGGCAAGGTTGATTAAAACGTCGCGCATGTTGTGAGAATTACCCTGGTAATTAATTAATAGAATCTAGAATCAGTTTTTATACTTAAAAAATTCAGTGGTAAAAATAGAGTCTACAATCAGTTTATACTTTGATAAAACAGGGAGTGAAGTGCCCGGATAGGGTTAATCGTGCAATTTAACGGAGTGTATGATCTTATAATAAATCTAAAATCAGTGTTTGCAATAATTTCCGATTCAATAAAATCTAATAATTAATTAATTAATTACAAATTCAATGCGGGAGGAGTTTAATATAGTGTGTTTGAATTGCTTTAAATTTGTACTATGAAGGTTAAAATAGAGTTATTTAGTCCGAGGTTATATAAAGAAAATTACAGTCTAATAAGTTTCATTAAATAAAAAAATTTACGTTTAGGTCGAAAGTTGGAAATTTTATTACGAGATATTAATTATCGTTAGGTGACAACGCAATAATAATAATTGATCCGAAATCTGGAAAATACTTAACATAATTAGATAGGATCGTTCTTCCTCAATAATAACGGCAGATATTAAAGGAAAACGTGAGGATTTTTACATCAGAGATCTATTCAAAGGAGAAAGGAAGGAGATGAGTAGTTACACAGGTAGTATGGATGCTCTAATAAGTTTCTCGCCGATGATAGTAACCCGGTGGAGCTGAAATTAAGACATTAGAGCTTGGTGAGTCCTTACAATATTTAAGCTTTTACAGGTTCCTGTGGATATCCTGACACTGATGGACGTAACGCCAAGAAAGGGTAAATAAATAACTAACCAATTTATTAGCATTCGCATGTCACACCTCCCATACGGAATGAAATGTTGCTAAACAAATACTTAACACATAATTAGATAGAAACGCATCACTAAACCAATTTTGGTATCTTAGCGTATTTGTAAGATAAATACCTATTGTTTCTTTTCACTAGCACGATTAGGGTATGGTTATATGACCTTCGATAGTGTACAAAAATTTCGATTTGAGTTCAAGGCCATCCATTGACCCAGTCACCTAAATTCATTAACGAATAAACAAAACAAAACTTAACGTCAGGGACAAGTTTATCAATTATAGCTTGAGATGAAATCTGCGGTCAATATGTGAAGGCGACATTGACGTTAAATTCACTCAATTCTAAACGACTTGATTTTACTAGAGCGATCGCCAATAGGTAGCATTGATTCAGCATGCAAAAATTTCGCAAAGTAAAGTACTGCGACTAGCTTCAAACTCTAAGAGAGCACATCACAATTATTCAGGAGGTCATTGATTCAATGTCGACTTGATTTATCTCATTTTTAAATCTTTCTTATAGGAAGTAGGTATCCAAGAACCCATAAATACCCATTATCCTAAATACCTAACACACGAGGAGCTAGTGACCTCATTTAAACAACACTGGTGTTCAAATACTCATACAGTCCTGAATCCTAACTTGTCTTCGAACGTAAACTTCAAGGCTTCTGTATGTAGGTATGAGCCATCTGGAAATGTAAGTGTCAACCTTTCTCGAACGGACGGCTTTGATCTTGTGGCGGTATTGTCGAGGTGGGCATGCGGGGAAGAGGAAGGACGTATGCGGACAGTACGCTGACGCGGCATTAAAGCCACAGGTT
This sequence comes from Limnephilus lunatus, assembly GCA_917563855.2. Classification (NCBI taxonomy): domain Eukaryota; kingdom Metazoa; phylum Arthropoda; class Insecta; order Trichoptera; family Limnephilidae; genus Limnephilus; species Limnephilus lunatus. The sequence goes on along the minus strand of OU830602.1, from coordinate 10,707,380 downwards.
ATTTGCATACCGTGAGTCTTGTCGAACCTGAAAGCAAACATAAGGTTCACGAGGTGAGTTTTATGTCAGCTAGTCAGAGGTGGAATGTAACGCTGGGTCGGTTACGTGGGAGGAAGGATCTGCCCGTCACAAGCTTACGCCACATTTAACGGATAGAGGCATGATAAGGGAAGACATGAAATACCCCTTCTAGACTCAGTAGAGTTAATTTCAATCCGGCGGAGATGGAAGTCGGAGTGAGGCAGAAAAACGGCATGAAGACTTGGTATTCCCCCATCTGGCGTGAAGAGTCCCTTTCGTAACAAGAGACGCTCGTCGAAGAGAGTAAAACTCGGACTTAAGGATAAGCTTAGCAAACGTACTTGGGAGAATCCGGTTTGGAATTGTTGTTCATCGGTTTTCACTTGGTTAGCGGAGGTGCCGACTTTTTAAGCAAACATATTATCCCCTCCCCATATCCCTCCATTCCTGCTCTTTCAACAATTTTGCGAATACTAACCAATAGCACTAACTATGACTACAAACACATTATGTTAGGAGAAGTTGCAGACAAGGACTTCAATTGAGAAAACTGGACCTTCGAGTTCGATCATCCTAAGGTAAGGTTTGCTTTCTTGAAATGTTTAATTTATTAACTGTTGTTTATGTTATCGATGTATCAGCGGTGATAGGAAGAATTAAATAAACACACTAAATTCCTATGGAAATCAAATAGACACAAGGTTTAGGGCGGGGGTAGTTTATCAAACTCGGTTAAATATTCTAAAATAATAATAAATAAATTGATCGGAAAATTCTCACCCTTTCTCTAAAAGAATCTATGGGTTACCACACGTAATACATTATCTTCTCTACATATGTGTGCATATTAAGTATGCAAACAGATGTAAAATCTAAAACAAAAAAATTACACAACGCAGATTATAGAAATAATGTGAACAAAAATCTTAAATCTTGATTACTGTGAGAAAATCGCAGGGATTTAAGAAGATAGGGTAGGTTTAGCTAGATTATAAGGTATAGGGGTTTAGAAATCACGAGCCTAAGGTAGAAATAAACCGAAAGGAGGGTTGAGTCAGGCCATCATACCTAGTGGTGTGATCAGTAGGACATAAGGGTAGAATTATGAGCGTGGCTACGAGACAGGAGCTACGAGATTTAAATTACGAGGTAGAAGCTTAGAAAAGTAAATCAGCTAGGTAGGGTTCATCACAATTGGAGTCAAAAGCCAGTAGTGGCACCTCATTACACTACCCCGATCAAAAACTCTGTGCACGCCACTGATTGCGAGTATTTATTCATTTATTTATTAATACACGTTATCCCGTGGATAAGCTATCAAGTAGAGGGTGGTGAAATACCCCCTCAATAATATAACTAACAGAAAACTTCAAAGTTTTAATTTGACTTTAGTACAGTTTAGTTTCAATCATATTGGAAGTTTAGTGAATTCTAAATTCCCGCTTCAGAAACTCTCGGAAGGGGGACGGACAGCCCTTTTCATACAAGATTTCATTCTGGATATGAAGCCAAAATACTTAACTAAACGGAAAAAATATTTTTGAAGTGAAAACTTCTTTAGCACCGTTAACTTGATCAAACGAAAAAGCGACACTAAAAAGAGATAAACAAATTACATCTGTAGGATTTAGCCTTCCAAAGAATGAGATAGAATAATCGGTCTCTTCTCCCCGCTGTTGTCTACTTGTTTTCCGAAGGTTTCTCTTCTACCGCGTGTGAACTGCATACTCGACTAAATATCCAGTACGGATGTGCACTACTTTATTTTTTTGTGTTTTAAGTTATAAAATATAGAAAATTAAAATATGGCAACTTTGGCAATTATTTGTGAGTTAACAATAATTATTTGAAATTATAATTTTTCTTTTTTTACCATAGAAATATAAAATAAAAATTATAAAAAACATGCTGATGGACGTAATTGCAACTTACAAATGACCGATTAGTGTTCAACAGTAATTTGTCGTATATAAATTAAAATTTCTACCCAAAGACAAGCTTTTTTATGATTTTTAATTTTTAACATATCATATATATGTATTAGCATACATTTACTATATCATATATCCGTACTGGATATTTGCTTGATTTAATAAGAAATAATTTTTCAATTTGGTTTGACCTCAAATCCAAAATTATGTTTTGATGAAAAAAGCCACGCAGCCGTTTCTCATAAGTACCGAAAAACTTATTGAGGGCATCTGACTGGGATTTTTTTTTGTAATGCGTAGTTGTCATTAACAGGTGACCTTTTCATTGATAAGGTACCACTTCTGTTCATACTTATTATTTATAACAGAAAGCATTAGTACATTACAATTAACAATTTTCAAAAGCAATTTTTGACTTCCCAACTTCGAAGAGTTTCCCGTTTTCGGTCATACTTTAGACTTGTTTCTAAGAAATGTTTTTCTAAAAGTTTTACGATGCAAATTTTAAATCAATCGGAAAGCATGGCTCGTTACACAGCCGCCACACATTTGGTGTTGTTTTATTTTCTGATAATAATATAAAATTGAAATCATTATCGTATCGCGGTACGGGTCAAGAACCAGCGTTGGTATGGTAACTAACTGTGTAATGAGGAAATTATCTCCATAAATTATTGATATTACCAGAATTTAAAAAAATGTGTGCTAAAATTGATTTTATTACTTAAATATTTAAATGTTTTTTCGAGGTGTGATATTTGTTATCAATCATGCTTTGCATTTAATTGAATAAAAAATTAAAGATTTTGAAAAATTCGACTTCAGTTACTCAAGTGTTTTAAAAAAAAAAAAATTATTTGTATCTATGTATATAATATATTGTTTTATGTTTCAATTTAACCAAGAATAAATTTTGACAAAAAAAGGTTTTAATGGCATCTCTGCATTTTTACAGAATAATGTATAAAGTAACCATTTTTTTCAAATCTAACAGTTTTCAATCTAAAATTATATGTTAGCACAATAAATTTCCATGAAAAATCTTTCGGTAATAATTGCTAACATATTTTATCTATAACATCCAGAAGCAAATGCTTTTAATGGAAGATAAGTAATATTATAATATGTTCCATTTTTTAATATCAATAATAAATACCTTTAACTTTAACCATTATTTGCATGTAGTTTTAGCACTTACTTCAGTTTTACAATCTATCTCGCAAGTCAGAACTGATGTAAGAGAAAAATTCTGCCCAAAAATAACTACAATTTTTTACAAGAAAACAATTTTTTTAGAATTTATTATATTAATAATAAATTCTTCATTCCTCCCTCTCCTCAAAAAGACCCTTCACACAGCATCTCACATGACATAGACCCTAAGGGAAATTATTTTCCTCAGGACCTCCTGTTAGGAGTTAATGTTAAAAAAAAAATACGCACGTTAAAAATAAAATTAATGATCTTTGAGTTAAAATTAGATGTGTAACGCACAATAAAAAATACATTCCGCCATAATTTTCCTTTTTTTTCTTCTAAAATATTTAACTACAGTTTTACAATTTGTATGTATCTCATACATACCTAAGTCCGAACTGGAGAAATGTAGGAGAAGAATTCTGCATGGTAGATCATTGCATTACAAAAATAATCATAAGTATTGTGATCAACAATTTCGAAGAATAATTTGCTACATATATTAAAAAAAATAAATACCCACGTTAAAAATAAAACCGATAAATAATCTGTAGGTATTTATTTGTTGGTTTTAAAAAAGTGCATTTTGGATATCTCATATCATTATTTTTTATACATTGAGTGAGTGAGGTAAGACATGTAAGTTTAGAACTGATTTACGTTAAAGAAAAAAATTGCATACGCATGAACACGTGAAACCAATAAGGTACATAATTATAACCACAATTTATTAATTCTTTTCAACAAACAAAAAAAAACAATTTCTTTGGATTTATTACACTAAAAAAAAAATTAATGTTTTTAGAGAAAAGAAAAAAAATGTATATTTGGTTGGGTTTAATTTGAGTATTAGAGAATTTTAGTATTACCATCGGGAAATGGTTGACAACGGTAACATGATGTCCCCTCCTGGCCATTTCCCGCATGAGGCTTCCGTACATGACATAGTGGCTATGCGTGTTGGTCGGGAAAATGCCCAGGATACGTGCCGCTTGCGCCGACTCGCCCGCCATCAACATAACGCCCACCAAAAGGACCAGCACTTTTATCATATTCACTGATTGTTTTACAACTTCCCCTAACACGGGTTCTCACTGATTCTAGCTAGACTCCAAGCTGAATGTTAAAATTATTATCACTTATTTATTGTTCGATTAGTAAGTTCTAGTTTTGTGAAATGAGTTCATGTTCACATTTTTTGTTATTTTTGATTTTGAGGGTTAAATCGGTAAAGCTGTAATGCAATGTTGCGCGAATAATGGAATTAAGTGAATATATTGGAGTATCTAGTCTGAAGAAGTTGGTTGTCTCTTTGGTTGGCAGAATTAGCTGGACCAAGTAGAATGGCCAGGGTCTTCGGTAGCTGCCAGAGAACTGGTGCTGTCTGCTGCTGGACTTCCACTCTCCTCTGTGACCGGATTGAAACTGTCATCAGAAAAGTCCAATCTTACTTCTTATCAACACACGACGGCGAAATACTCCACACCATTAGCGCCCGTCTCATTATTAGCCCCGAGTGATGTAAGTGGATCCGCGTTCTAATCATTGTTACGCTTCTTCATTTATAAAGAGAGCCTGACCATTTTGAATGTGTAATTAATACACCGATTTCATTCAAATTACTCTTATCAAACAAATGCACGTACTTACCTACATTATTTGCCTGATTATGACGCCTTTTCAAATGTGTGTATTATATTAATCATTTGAGCATACTTGCATATGTTTACGTGCTGCATTTTTTCATGTATTTTGTGCCTGTGTCAGGCCACGCGGTAAGCGCGCTATACTTTCGTTGCTTGGCCTATTTCAGTATATTACTTACTCTCCATACATTCCCGTGTTAATGGAGTGAGGTTGACCAGATCTTGGCGGCGGATGCGCCTGCCCACTAACTGGGTGGCAGACCGAATCGGGAGAGACTCGATGAGGGAGACCTTTTGACCTTTCCAGCAGGACTCTCTCGGAACATCGTTTTGCACCGTAGTGGGAGGGATAGATACATACGTCCTACGTACGCCTACGTAATTTATGTATGTCTTATAAATTCGATCATTTGAAATTCGCTGGACGGACGAATTTCTTTTAAGTAACAAACTCACAAATAAATTATTAAGAAATTTACTGCCAATCAGAAGTCAAGAAATTAAAAGAGCCGCCGAAATTGTGTATTTTGACATAAAATTCTATTTTTTCCGTAAGTCCCCTACAGCAAATTTTAACCGAATTGGGCTCTAAAATTTCAAGACTACCTGTGTATATACTAAGTACCTATATCATTTTAAAATCATGTTTTTTGTCCATATGCAGTCGGCTCAAATTTAATAAAATAGCCGATTCCTTGAAAAAAAAAATCGGCTGATCAAGTGGCAGCTCAGATATTCAATTTACTCACATAAATGCAGTGATTATCCCACAAATTTTTAAACGAAAAACACATGACTTTGTGTGATTTTGCATAAAAAGCTCGCTGAGTTAAAGCTGCATATAAAATCTCCCTCCGTCCCCCCTTCTTCCGCGAACCTACCTCCCGCGATCCCATCCATACTTCACTGGGACAAAAAAAAACGTGATAAGAATATCATCGTACGTGAGGTTGTCTTTTTTCTTTTCGATTTTTATATTTGACTTTGGAAAATGTTTTGGTTAGACATTTATCTTTTTGGTTTTGTTATTTGAAGTTTGGGTAATTTTAGATCCTTTTAATTTATTTTTTGATCCTGGAAAACTAGCGTAGGGAGTGTGGCGAACCCATCGCTCAGGGAGTGGAAACAAACCTGCAATAGCCATCCCAAGCCAAGGTGTGAGCTACCGTGCTCAGGCTGAATGTCCTGGGAAACAGTGTCATGAACGGTGCCTCCGAGAAACAAGGTCGCATCTCGGAGTATTTAGACCTTACTCCAGCACTCGGGGCTCTGTTGGAGTTGACCTTCTATCTCCCTGGTGACTCGTGGGACAAAAATTGGACCATTCGAAAACTAGAGTCCTTTTGAGAACCTATGTACATAGGAGTGTTGAGGCCACCTCCGTGGACTTTCTTCCTGGGGCCTGTAGGAGGAACCAAGAGGAGAAGCTGAGGCCACCTCCATGAACTCTTCCCTTGTTGGGCCTTCAGGGAACCAAGGGGAAGGGCACTCTTCCAGCGTGGGGCCTTCGAGGAACCAAGGAGGAGTGAAGTGGAGAGATGATGTCCTCTTCCCATGTGGGGCCTTCAGGGAACCATGTAGAAGTGAAGAGGAGAAATAAGACCATCTCTTGTGGGGCCTTTGTGGAACCAAGGAGGGGTGAAGAGGAGAGATGAAGTCCTATTCCCTTTTGGGGCCTTTGTGGAACCAAGGAGGAACGAAGACGAGAGATGAAGTCCTCTTCCCTCCCGGGGCCCTCGGAGAACCAAAGTAGGGTGGACTCTCCGTCGTGCAGCCTTCGGGGAACCAAGGACGAGTGAAGAGGGGAAATGAGACCTGGGACGACACATTGTCGAACCAGAAGATATAGCTTCATTTCCAATAACAACTCTGGTGAACTTTATTAAAGGGACTGGGTTGTTGTTAAAGGATTGAGGTAAATTGGGAGATAGCACAATGGGCCTATGGCCTAAGTGCTCACGACAACTAACAGTAAACCGTCTCCGCCAGGAATAAAAATTAAAAAAAGAATCGTGAATGACACGGATGTGTCGAAACCGGTCGCAGAAAATTTAAAATTGAAGTTACAAATGTACATTGGAAATTAAAACTCCTCAAAACAAAATTAAAAAAAAGATCCTGGAAAACATAATTTTCTCGAAAAAAAATCCTCTCGAAAGAAAATTAGAAAAAAAATGGTATATTTTTTCCGGAAAATTTATAGGAAAAATGGTCGGGAAATTTTTATAAATACATATTTCATAATACTTAAATTTTTGATTTCCTTTTTTTTTTGGAAAAAATTATCGTAAAATGGTTTGAAAAATTGTATAAAAGTTTTTGAAACCATTATTCCATTTTTTGTAAATTTTCTTTTTAACATTTTGATCGGGAATGTTTGAAAAATTCAACGGTTCTTTTTGAAAATAACAGGGCGCCACTTCCGTTTACAACAATTTTAAACTGTACGTATAGTCATTAAGACAATAATATGGTTTTTTAGTTTGTTTGTTTTTGAATATTTATTTAGATGTAGGCAAATTTTTTTTCATACATCTAGTAAGAAAATATATACAAATACAATTTAAATATAAAGTTACATTTTTACAAATACATATTAAAAGGAAAAAAAAAAAGTTTTTTTTTTTTACATTAACTCAGGAGGCCCTGAGGAAAATAATTTCCCTCAGGGCCTATGTCATCTTTGAGGATGCTGTGTGGAGGGTCTTTTTGAGGAAAGGAAGGAGTTAACATGGGTCTTGAAGAGACTCATGTTGTAGGAGGGAGGAAACACAGAGGCCGGTAAGTCGTTCCACAGCCGAGCTGTTGAACTCAAGAACGAATCGTAAAAACGACCCGTTCTCATGTGACTAATATCAACCGTGTACAAATGTTGGGCGCGTGTTTGGCGTGTTTCCCGACTATGCACCGGTGCCGAGGGGATCAATGACGCTAGTTCCTCGGTGCATCTTCCATTGTAATACCAGTAGAACAAGGACAGCATTCCCACCTGACGCCTATGCTCTAAAGATTGCAATCCGTCTGTTATAAAAATACATTTTGAGGAAACAGATAACTATGTGACAATAATATTGGTAAGATTGTTATAAATTAAAAAATATTATTCACATATAATGCACACATCCTACGAAAAGTGCTAAGGCCTGAGGCTTCCTTTACGGCATTCGGCAGGCTGTTAAAAAGTTTTTGTCCTATATAAAACGCGCTATTTTGTGTGCACGAAAGTTTAGTTTTGGGAAGCCTAAAGTCTCCGCGTCTTCTCGTAGGATAGTTGTGAACATTTTCGTGAAACATAATGTTAGTGCTAGTTTTTTTTTTTTAACTTTAATTAAACCCAAAATAGAACCTATTTTAGGATCATAGATTCATATTTTGGATTAAACAAGAGAAACAAATTCAAAAGTGCCTAATAAATGTGTCCCTATTTTATGTATATTTACCGAATTGTTTCATCTTGAATTAGATTTTTTATTTTACATAACTTCTGTTATCGACACCACTCTCGAAAAAAATTGGGCCAATGAATCAATCTACTCGTACTTATCTTAGTTATGGTAAACTTACCTTTAATGATAATTGATTAGGTATTAGTTGTTACATGTTATCATATTTAATTAATTGAAATAATTGTAAATGTAAATGTAAATTATAATGCCTTCAGAGGATAGGTCATTTCCCCTGCAGCCAATGTACTTGCAAAGAAAATGCTTATATATTTGCAGACCGTTTCACGCATTTGCCGTTGCTTCGTCCCATTTACCTTAATGCTTGGTTTCCCATAATTTCCAGTGACTCAGTATCGAAAAAAAACGGTTCCGTGACAATTCAACGGTGGAATTTCAACACCCCTTTGAAAAGTCATAAATTACTGAAAAAAATAGCCCCATAACATAACATATGAATACATTGCCTACACTAACTATAACAAACTGCCTGAAAATTTGAGACAGGTATATATATGCCTCCAACAAATCTCGAAATGATATATTGAAAACCTATTTTTTCAAATGTTATTGCGCGGTTTATACCTTTCTTAAATCTCGTCATGTATTTGTATGTAAACATCTTGTATTAGGTCTGTATATTTTTGAGCCCGTACCTTATATTGTATTTTCCTGATTTTGTTTTTTTATGCATTTCTTAGTCCATCTCATTAGTCCATCATGGAGGAAACTTTATTTTAACTTTTTGAAACCAAAAGTACATAAATCAAATGAGTCGGTTATACAAATTCATAAAATCTTATAAGACATGTTTCTGTGAAATATTTGTAAAGTGATTCTTACTATGTTTGTGTCTGTATTGTATGTTGCTCTGTGAAATGTTTTGTAAATTTTTTATTCATACATTGTGTCTACATATTAAGTTGAGTTGGGTTTAACATCTCAAAAGTACCAATTGGCGATCCCTTAATGAGCTTTGATAACTCATGGGAGTGCAACTTCGTTGTATGTTTTATTTATTTAATAATAATAATAACCTAACCTAACCTTTAACCATTTTTTTTCTCATTTTTTTTCAAAGGGAAAAAGAAGTTTGGGTAGAAATTTTTGATTTATACAATGCCAAAACCGCATGAAAATCCATTGCATAGTTTAAAAGATCTAAGCCTACATACATTTTGAGCGACTTCATTTTATACTATGTAAAGATTTGCCTAATGAAATATGCGTGTGTTTTTATTTTTTTTCGTTATCGGTAATTTTAGTTAGAAAAATACGTAAGATGGGACATTTTTAATACTTTTATTTAAGTTGTTCCATATTGTCCCCACCTTTTTCTCATTTTTTCCATTGTTACCGTTGTCTATGTTTATTATTTGTCAATGTCTGTTATTTTTCCACTGACACCATGTTCTATGTCTAATTATTTAAAAATTAGTATTATTAAAACCCTGAAGAAGTTAGCGTTGCTTACGAAACATGTCGGTTTTTATAAACAATAATAAGTAATTGATTAATTTGGACTTTTTTTATTTTGCGTGGCAAAATTTTATATTTCAAAAATTATACAGGATGTAACAGCAAAGCTAAGACCTCTCTGCAAATTGGGTGGTGTAGTTGAAATTGCCAATCTGCTGTCCTGTCTGCAGAAGTAACTAGAAATCGGATCGTGAGGAGAGACCTTAAAACATATCCGGTATCTGTTATGGTCGTTATACGCGACACCTTTTTTCAGCCCGATTCCAATTGGAGACAAAAGTCAACATTTTTCGCTTTACGCGATCGCTGTTTTCATCTCTATTTTCATATCTACGATTTCAGTAGGCATCATAACAAACAGTATGGTTCGTGTGTTCAGTGATGACAATTGAAATCCTAGATATGAAAACAGAGGTGAAAATAGCGATCGCAAAAAATGTTGACTTTTGTCTCTAATTGGAATCGGGCTGAAAAAAGGTGTCGTGTATAACGGCCATAACAGATACCGGCTATTTCGGTGTTGTTGACATGTTTCGACACGCGAAGCAGTTTAGTTCGCTTCACGCATTCCGTTCATTTGGTTGACATTTTTCTATCAACAACCCTTTTGAACTAAACTTTAAAACAAAGTGTGTTTGTGAATTATTTTGTTTTATTTTCATATTTTAAAGTGATTAATTATTGTGTATTACAATGGAATATTCCAACCAATTCCAATGGAATTTGTGACATGTGTTTTTGTGATATGCAAAGTGTTTTTGGATTATCTTTCCTCGGAACATTGCCTCATAATGTAAGTAGGTACACACCTTTGCTAATAATCTTACTCACAAGGCTTGTTCGAATTGGTCCAGTACAAGTTAAGTAGCGTGTATTACTTGAATTGCCGATAATCGTTCGTATTACTTTCAAGTAGGGTACATTTTTGCCCGCCGCCCGTTTTAATATGACTTGCAAACAAAGTAAATACGCTAATCAACCATTTTGTAATGCTTAGAAGAAGTGAAATTTTAGAACAGGTGGAAGAATAAATTTGTAAGATGAAAATAAATAAACTATGGACACGAAAAGACATTTAGCAACTTATAAATCATTTAAGAGTAGCATCTTCAAACTGTCATTTCGACATGAGTTAACCCTAAAGAAGCCGAAATTTTTTTTTTAATAATTTTTTTTTAAAATTATAAATTTAAAAATGCTTAAACTGAAAGTCTTTATGTTTATTTGGGTTCTCTACGTGATGTAGGTTCACCAGTTTTCCGCTTGTACTACGAGTTTCCGGATACCGTGTATATTTCTTATTTTTGAAGATGTCGTAAAAGCATATACCTTTATAGAAACTTAATAGAATTGCCTTTTAGATTTTTGTATCTGACATAAACGATTGTCAGATAAGTTTTTAGATTTTCACGGCCAAAAGCATTTTCGTTGTTTGTTTTTGGGGTGTTATGCCGTGTTGCGCTACCTCCTACTATAGCCGACGTTTCGGACAGCGTTGCAGTGTCCATCATCAGGGCAGATCCGGTAGATCCGACGATGTGTAACGCTGTCCGAAACGTCGGCTATAGTAGGAGGTAGCGCAACACGGCATAACACCCCAAAAACAAACAACGAAAAATAAACGATTGTGTTTGAAAATTGCAGTATTTTTAGTTTCAAAATGAAAAAATGAAAAATAAAAAACAGCTGACTGTAAACATATTCTATTAAATGGTCGAAAAATTTAGGAAAATTCAAAATTTAAAAAATACAGTCCTCTTTATGAATTTGGAATAAAACTGTCACTTTTTATCTCGTTCATTCAATTGAAAAGGATAAAAAAATATTATAATAATTCCGAAAAAATAACTGAAAAAATCCGACATCTTGGACTCGGTTTTACGCAATTAATGCGTTGATTTCTCGAATTTGTATTTATTTACACATGCATAAGGCTTTTACATTATTTAATAATATTACTTTCATGGAAGTTTTATTAAATTCACGCGGAAAAGTCATAATTTTTTTTTTCAGAAGTTACCTTTGATTATGTAATGTTAGTAACCTAAAAACCTATCGTTAACGAAACTAAATCACCAACAAAACATTATTTAAAGGACTAAAACTGAAAAAAAGTAAAGGCAGCATGCTGAATTGGTACTTATGCTGAATTACACTAATATCACAGTGAATTAATCATTTAAACGAAAATTATCTTCAAAAACATAAAATTCGTCAACGTTATTCATTGTTTTGCGAAGAATTTGATTTCGCCATTTGCAATAAATGAGCCAATCAACGCCTAATAATAAACAAGATTGCCGCGCGCCTGCGCAAATCTATGTGAGATTCAAGAAAACCAACATAAAAATCATAAAATACGTGTATCGTTATTTTAGTAGAGGACGTCACAAAATTTATCATAGATATGGGTGTTTTCGAGGGATCTCCAAAAATTAAAACTTTGAAAATTATTTTAACTATTAAAACTAACTCTAAAAAAAAATATGCAGTAATTTAAGTTAGAAGGTCATTATTCATAAAAAAAATTTAAAAAAATGGACTGGACTTCTCTATTATTCATTTTCATACGGAGTGTAACACGACTTCCACCAGTGACATTTTTAACCAGTGATTCTACATGCGTGCCCCGATATTGCGTACCCCCAATTTGGCTTCGCGTACCCCAGGGGTACGCATAACTCAGGTTGTAAACCGCTACTCTGTATCATAAAAATAAAAACAATTTGGCAGCCGCATTTAAAAAAAGACGCGTGTTGTTCCTCTTATGGCCGTTTCAAACTATGTCAACTGTAATAATATTATAGAGTTCAACATCTTCAAAATACTTATTCAGTAATATGATTTCTATGTTTACTATTATTAACGATGATACGGTTTGAACTGAAAGCTTGTGCAACATTTTTATAGTATAACGTCAACAGATTTTGAAGTACAAGGTGAGGATATTGATTTCCAATATTTTTTCGCGATTCCGAGGTGATTCGTTCCGCTCTTATCACTAACGAATGATGTAACCTATGCTGCAATTTATACATTGTGCATACATATGTTCTGAACACCGAACGTAAATTCACTAGAAATGTGATAAATTCCGACATGATAGAAAAACAATGTCTCTAATTTAAGTAAAACTTTTCGCTCCCTCTCTTCTCCCCAGAGAAGCCAATGTCGTTCAACAAACAATTTCGATACTTATACTTTTTATGAACAGTAGACCACCTAGTGTCCAAAAAATATGTGTATATCTTTCTTTTATTTAATTAATCAAAAACTAAATTTCCTCAAATCATAAGATTTGTAAGTTAAGTACAATTTGTCCAAAGAAACTATCGTTAATACGATAAAAAAGATGAGACATTTTTTATGTTGAAAATTACGTCATAAGTTAGAAATTTAAAGCTTTTACGGGCATCCCTGTTAAATCACCAAACATAGCGATTTTTTTTATTTATTTCGAGAAATTGGTTTTTACAATACAAATTTTTATAAGAATATTATTTGTAGTAATGTCACCCCATACAGGCAGAGGCCTTTATCACTATAAATGACAATTATTTTTTAAAACTTCCGTCAAGCGTGTAGGTACCATAATATTGAAAAAATGCGAATAAGAATTCCACATAAAAACAATGATTTCACATTTGAAAAATAATCTTTACTGAATCATTAAAACGGTCACCATCTTGAAACGGAACGTTTAAACAAATTTCCAGACATGCAAAATTGTAGAATTACATCATCACTTTACTCTCAGTAAATTAATAATTATACAAATAGTAAGCAAAAGTAAAAAGTAAATAATAGTGCATACGTAAAAAAAATAAAATTAAAAAAAAAAACAGAATAAGCGTAAAAAAATATGAAACACAAGAATGAATGCAAACAGCAGTTTCTGGAGGATATTTGACCCTCTCTCGCCTCTAGAGGGCCATCAGGGGGGGTACTCCATCCAGGCATTCATGGCAGTGGTGATTGTATTCTGCGATTGGTGTAGCCTGCTTCATAAGCTTCCCATGTTCCCATGCGTTGGCGGAAGGCGTCCTCCGTCCATCTCCAAGAACATTTCCGTAGCACTGTAGTATCTTGATAGGTGGAATAGCTAGCGATAAGCATTTTTGTAGGCGACTTTTAGCATATGCCATTGGGATGCAGTATAATCAAACCACAAATTTAGCGTGTGCAGCGATGTGCAGTGTATTCTTTTTTCGTTTGGACTGTAAAAGTGGAAATGAGAGAATTAGAAACAGATGGATCGGTTTTACCCGAAGTGTAGGAAAATTGAGTCTATTTCGCCCCGACAGCTGACACGCCCACAGCATACTTCTATTCGGTGGCTCTGAAGCCTCCGTAGGCACCCAGAGGCAATTTGTGTGAGGAATGTTTGGATTTAATAGGTTTAAATTCTCAAACAGAAAAGGTAAACGAGATTTGCTGATATTTAATACCTAGGTATATAAGTAAGTTTTGTTGTTTATACTTTGCTTTATATTATGGTTTAAGAAGATAATATTTAATATCTTGATAGTGTGGGGGTAGATACATATGTTTATAATTTTACTTGCATTTGGAAAATACATACTACTTCCTTGTTGGGGAAGAACGACTGTTGTTTGTAAAATAATGTATTCAATCTTGGACATATTAAAATAGTAAACATTCTTCCTTCCAGGAATGTATTACAATATTTAATTCATATTTTTTATTAACTGATTTTATAAATTATATTATGCTTTTACGAGCTCTCTGTTATTATTTTTTTATTTTTTGGAAGACTAGCTGAAGGCCCTATCTTTTCCCGGGCTTTTCAATATCAGATTTAGACAGTATATTAATGTCTTCTTATTTTGAAGGTCAGGATTGCAAAATTGAATCGAGAAGTATCAATTCTGCCTTAAAGGGTGGAAAAGAGAAGGGAAATCCAAGGGAAGGTTTTACGGTCATTTGGTAGAGCTTTGAGACAAATATTTGCACCACTGCGTAAATTGTAAAGTATTTCCTGAGGTCTGGTCACTGAATTTTTCACAAATAAATCGCAGTGAGGATCTTTGAATGTGGGGTAGGGCCCGACCTTCGAGGACAAACTTATCTGTTTTGCTTTGCGGTGACATTTTGCTCTAGCGAACCACCGCGCCGCCCCGGGACAACCAGAGGGTAGCAGACATAAATTGCGATTTATTCAACCCGCTACCCACCTTGTACCCTTCCATCACCGGTTTGTGCTGATTTGCAAGCATTGACTTCCATGCCAATGTTTTTTACTGCTTTGATCAGCCTTACTGTTTTCGAACGGACTGGTTCGAAGCATTGACTCTGCACCACTACTTCGTTCAAGTGCTCTGTTCATTAGCCAACCTTCTATTCTGCTTTCAATTTCAACTCTCACCCCCTATTCATTGGATTCTTTTGGGAGTGCATTGGAATTGGATAACGTTTTGCTTGTAATTTATATCCTTCCTCCTCACCATTCTATATTACGTATAACATAATATTTATTAATTTGTCAATTACTAAATAGATCTGGATATGGAATGCATCCTTGTGGGACTCCATTCCCAAATTCAAACTCTGTTGCCATGTTGACTCTTGTATCGTCTGCTTTGGAACACACGTATTTATTTCAGCACATGCCGTAAACGCTTTCATTAAGCCACTGAATGCCAAAATTCTAACACTTTGAAGAAGTGATGCAATAAATGCAAGGTAGGTTTATATGGTTCCATGACAACTCAGAATCATGCAATTTCAACACCCCTTTGGAAAATCATTGAAAGTTAAAAATAACCCATAACCTAACCTAACGTAACCTATTCAACCAATATATTATTTAAATATATTTTTTTCATCATTTTTAATGAATTTTCAAAGGAGGTGTTAGAGTTGTCCCGTTATATAAATCTATGAATGCAGGGAACATATTTGGTAAAATTTTGCGAGAATTTTTTTTTGTAAATGAAAAAAAAAAAAATAAAGAAGACGTGATTTCTCGATATATCTTAGCAGATCAGTGGGTGGACACACCTACCTTTTGACAGTCGAAAATCGCCCGATTCGTCACAACCTCAAGTTCTGGATGATGCAATAGCGTAACATTTTGCATAAGCCAAAAGTGAGGTTCACTCGCTGATATTTACGGGTCACGTCCAACTTTTTAGCTTCGATAAAAATGGAAGATAGTTCACGCATTTTAAAAAACAGATGTAATACAGAGGTCCTTGAACGAAATATTGCGCCATCACAGGTTAATATATATAAGTAAGTGTACTGAATTTTTATTTATTTGTTGAAAAAGTGTATTTGAACAAATAAAATGCAGGATATTGTTGACTATTTTTCCAAATAATCTTCATCCCGTTCAATGCGTATGAGCCGTGGCACAAGTTTTTTTATACCCTCGAAGAATTTTCCCGCCAGCTCCTTTCCCCACTTCTGAACCACTTTCTGCACCTGCTCGTCGCACACTGGGGCAAGAGTGATGAAAAACGCCCTTTATTCACAGGGACGTTTTTTAGAGAAAATTTGAATGTGGAAAGGAAGGTTACAACAAAAAAAATTAATTATATATAATATATGTAAACTTTATTATGTACATATTATATGTATACGATTTAAATAAATATATAACAAAAAAAATCAGTTCTCTTTATCTGACTTGTTTGAGTCAAAATCACTATCATCACCACCATCAATACTATCATCATCACGATCATCATCATAATCGTAATCGTCACTATCATCATCCTGAGTACTTTTTTGGCATCTTCCTTTTGCTCGTTATCAGAGGATCTGATGACAACAACAACAAATTGAAAACTTCAACATTGGATTTTTCACGACTGCATTTTCGTGAATGATGCTCCCTAGAATTTTTGAAATCATTATTTCGTGCTTCTTGTGCCTCTTCTGTCAATTGACCTATTGGCAATAATGCGCTTTTTAATATTTCTGGCCCGTGGATTAAAAAATTATGAATTGTGGGCGGCATGACGTACCACGGATACTTTTGTACAAAATACCTGGCCGAGTCTAGTGCATACTTTCGGAATTTCTCCAGATCGATTTCATTTCCACATGATATAACAATCAATATGGTATGCATTTTCTTAATCAATTTAAAATCCAAGTTTGTTATTTCTGCAGATACTGCGGCATTTTTTTTAAATCGCCGCGCGGTTTTACCATCATTGGTGTTAACAAATCCTGGTTTTGGCTTGTCCACGATCAAACCTAGTCTTTGTTTAAACTGCGCCTGAAATTGCCTGTTGGTTTCTGCAACCTTTTCTTTATCCGAGCCTCGAGCCTGCCATTTTTTTAAAGGTAGTTTGTATGCCAGATGAACGAGACATTAAAAAAAACGTATCCATCCGTGCAAGACCGAAATACCAAATTTCAAATACCAATTTCGTTTTAGTGTAAGATTACGAAAAGAAATTGATGAATCCAGCCATGATTTATCCTTCTCGAAATATGTTTTCTGGGATTATCGATGCATCCTGTCCTCAATTCCATTTCCTGTTGCAGCGAATTTAGCTGATCTGGAATTTTTACCTGTCCAGAGTTCTTCATTATCGTGAATAGTTGTCGTCTTGTCATGTGTAAAGTATCGGAAGTCGCACCTGTGTGAAAAAAGGAAAATTAATATATTTCTCCGCTCGGTTCACGCAGTGCTGTATTTGTCATGAAGCATCAAAAATCGCTGATTCGCGTTGTGCTTTATCTGTCACCAACTGACACCACTTCATGTCTCTCAGAAAACGCGTTCTATCTTTTTTCTATTATGACCAGACATGTGGTAAAAACCGTTTTAGGAAGGGAGAACATGAGGTTTTATCTTTGAGTTTAAACACTTTACCACTATATATCTTACGTTCAAAAATTGGAAATTGAATGTCGGTAACGATTGTATTGTATAATAAAATCCCCCCAGAATTAAATATTAAAACATGTAAAATGGCATGCATCGGTACAATAATAACTAAATGGTTGATAGACTTAGGTAGGATTGAGTCTGAAAAACTATTAAATAATGTCATTTAAAACTTAAAATTACATATGGTTAACTATTAATGGCACAATCAGTAAAAACTTAGTAAAGTGTATTTAAACTTAGGATATGTATATTTAATCTACAAAAAAAAAAAAACAATATTTTGTTTTTTTCTTTCTTTTTACAGAAGACATTTTTGGCATTTTTCACCAGCATTTGGTTCCTTAGAACAGGCAATCTGCCTAGCTAGGAATTAATAACGTACAAGACATAATAACACTTGTACACATTTTAAATCTACAGTTATTTGAAATATTATTATTATTATGTAATTTTGCTGTATAAATGTAACTAATGTAATAAAAAAAAAAAAGATTATTTTGAAATAAATCTCTTTTCTGACAGGTTTTGTAACGAACATGATATTAAATTGTCTGATCCCGAGTTATTAAAAAAACCGTTCGTCTAATTTTAGCTACCGATCACATTAAAATAATTAATTATTTTAAAAAGTGTACATATGTGCAAGATTTTAAAAGTGATTCGTAAATTACAATAGTTACTGGTCCTAAAAGTGTTTGAATGAAAGCCCGGAGGTGCCCGGAGCTCAACTAATCTCTAAAAGAATATGATTTTTTATTTTATCACGACTATATTTTTGTATATATTTGATATACAAGTTTACCTGTCAAAATAATTAATTATGTTAAAAATAAAATGTGAAAAAATAAGATAAATACCTGAAAATGATGGTTCCATAATCAGTTTTGGGATTCGTAATAGGTATCTTCCGAAACAAATACTTAAACTTGAGGTTTACGCTGGCACTTGTAAACGACGTATTTTCGGCACGAGTGTTCGCTCTCTACGGAGCGGTGTCACAGGTAGAAGGGTGGGGTGAAGGGTTTCTTCCTGCTATATAATAATGCTAAAACTATCGAGGTACCTCGAAACAAATGAAGTGACATCGTTTAATTGAATTTTATTTTTTTGTTTATTGTATCAACTTGTAGTATTTGGCCCCAGTGTGCGTCGGTTGAAAATTTAATTTCATCCATATATGCCTTAAGGGAGTTGAAAAGATGATAATCTGAAGGCGCCAAGTCAGGGAAATGCGGGGGTGGTTCAAAAAATCCCAACCAAATGAGTCCAAGAGTGCCTTGATGGCTAAGACTGTGCGAGGACGGACCTTGACGTGCAACAAGCAGACTCCTCTCATCAGCATTACCTTCCTTTTATTTTGAATGCTCCTTTTGAGTTTTTTTAGGGTATCACAATATCGTTGATCCCCCCTAAGGCACAAATTCGACCAAAATGATGCCTTTTCGGTCCCAAAACACTGAGGCCATGATTTTTTTGCCCGAAATTGTGGTTTTGAATTTTTTGGCAGATGGGGAATTGGTGACGACTGTTTGTTTTCTCAGGCGTGTAATGAGTCACCAACTAATCCCCAGTTACAATAGAGCTCAGAAATCCTCACCTTTTTTTCTTGTAGGTGGTTACTCCTTCCGTGAGTAAAAAGTGGATCACAGCACTTGGCGGGATTTTTTGTCGACATCTTTCAGGCAAATGGATCGTCACCGAAAAAAACATGTTGTAATGTGGGTAATCTGGTTTTCAGTTTTTTCGTCTGTACACCGTGAAAACCACAAGTTTTAAAAATTAATTTGTTTTCTTCAAACGTCAGCATATGTATTTCGTTCATTTGGTTCCCAAAATTTTACCCTTATATTTATTTATATTTCGAAATTTTCCTTATTTCGCGCTATTTTCCTTTTAACAACAAATTTCCATTTTGTAAAACATGGAACATTGAATATTTAAACAAACTCTTGACAGTTCATTTTATACATGTACAACTCATTGATTTGATATGTTTAAACTGTTTTGGAAAATCACAAATTTTCAGAAATCTCTAGTTTACAAATTACACTGCCTGAAATCCCAACACCGTTTAAAATGTTCAATAAACCTTATATCATCGCCAACGTGTTGTTTTTAAACCTTATATAATATATTTCCTACAACAAGTTGATACCTACGTTACATTGATTATTTGCATGCATTATTTAAAATACAAATTATGGAAATATGTAATAATATTAATAATTAGAATATATATTTTTTAATTCCACTTTATTATATTTTTTTAACCAACCGTTTTGGTTCGACCTGAACCTTCACAGGGTGAATAAAATGTATTAAATAAAATATATTAAATAAAATACATTACATAAAATACAGAGTTTTCATATAAATACTCTATTAATATTTTTGAATATGAAGATCTTTCAGTATGTGGATTCTGCGCATTATCTGAAAGAATCCTGAAAATCTTCATACAAAATTTGAAACTTAAGTAGTTTTTGTAAATATTTTACAGTTAATAACTAAAGAAATACGGACAGATACTGCCCGACAGGAAATAAAAATACCAACATCCGAAGTCATGACACATTTTAAAACTGCTTGTACAAATATGATCGACGCTTTATTGTTTCTTTCAACTAAAAAAACGTCTCAACACAGAGTTCATTGACTTGTGTATTATTAAAAGATGATAAAAAACCACTATAGATTTCGGGCTAGAGAGAGGTAGGTAGGTACGCAGAGTTTATGTTTTTATTTCTATATAATATCGCAATGGTATTTTTATTATTATAACATAATTCTCACATATTTGTTTAAAATTTTAACCAGTGTTTAGAGGACGATTACACGACATTAGATTGGAGAAGGGTTCTGATCATGCCGTTATTATGTATAACGGCATGATATATTAGGTAAAGGGTCTTTTATTAAATTGAGCTATTAATTTTACTCTAAGTGAATCCGTGAACTATTTGATAGAATACTTGATTAAAAGGGTAAGAATCGAAACAAAGGATAAAATATGAAATGTGCAAGGTTCTTTTATGAGCGGAAGGGGGTGCGTGAATCAGATTCTCTTATTACGTATGCTCACCAAGAACTGAGACTACGGAAAGTGTTGTCCATGTTTTGGGTGAATACAAATCTCAATTATGAGGGAAGGAAGCGTTGTGTATATTAGGGTGAACAGGTGCAAGAATTGCAAGAGGCGAATTGGATCCCCGAGGCGTATGTTCTGGTAAAACCTTTTTAAAAATAAAGAGATCCGGAAAATCTTGCAAGGCTATGATGTAAGCGTGATGGATTTAAGGGTGATCGGACAACTCAGAATGAAGTCAACTCAGAACCTCCATCGAAAAGTCATTAAAAGTGAAAAAAAAAAGATTAAATAGGTTTCGTTAGGTTAGCGTAGGTTCTCAACGTGGGCGATAACGCCCCCTTGGGGGCGTTTCAGACCCTCAGGGGGCGGTAGAAGACCAAGAGAAAATTGGGGGGCGTTTCAGACTTTCAGGGGGCGGTAAGAGACCCAGAGACCCTATCCCATTACGCCCTCTCCGTTGTGCAAATGTAACCCCATTATGGTATCCCATTACGCCCCCTTCGTCGTGGTATCCCGTTACGCCCCCTCTGTTGTGGCGAATGTAACCCTGTCGTAGTATCCCATTATGCCCCCGTCGGTGGTCAATTGCTGTTTCGGATTAAGGAGGGGGCGCTAGAAAAAAAATATTCTCAAAGTGGGCGGTGGGCGAAAAAATGTTGAGAATTATGGGGTTAGGGTATGATTTTAATGACTTTTCTAAGATGTGTTAGTTGACTTGATTCTGAGTTGGCATGAAATCAAGATTAAGAAAGGGACGCTTAGGTGGTTTGGGCATGCAGGGTGGAAAAATGAAAAAAAGTTGTTAAGAGATTATCCTTTAAACAAGGCCCATAACCTAACCTGACCAAAACTATTAAACCGAGTTTTAAAAATATATATTTTTCATTACTTTTTTAAAAAGTGATGAAGTGCCTTGTACTGTCACCGGTAAAATCATATATGAATAATTTCTATCACAGAAATCAGTATGAAATATGTACGAATAATTTTATCATAGTAAAATCATGTGTGAACATTTAGTTCAACGCCTATTGGGCTTTTGCAAACATAGATCCTTTTTTTATACAGAAATGTGAAAAATGGAGATCCGGAAATATCTTGTAAGGCTGATACAAACACGTATTGGATAAGATATCGAAAGGGACCCTTAGATGGTTTCAACACGCAGAGCGGATGATTGTAAGCAGCTGGTAACACTGGTTTATAATCCTTAATTTTTATTACTTAACGTGGGAACTTTTCAATACTTTAATAATACTCTATTTTAATTACGTAGTTAATATATTTTTAGATTTGTATGTTTCACTTGACACGTAACAAATGATAGCGATAAACTTTTCTTATTTTTTACATGCCTCCTTGAAGTGTTCATTGTTAGATATGGATAGAACCATTGTGTGTGGATATATAGAATTATAATTATTGGTGTTATCACTTGTTGAATTTTTAGGTCGTTGAACTAAGACGGATTCTGCCATGTGCTACGAACAATGTACCGATATAGTATACATTCCTACAGTGTTATTTAGAATAATGTATTTAGCACACCAAATGCCCACAGATATTACTTATTTTTAAATATAATGTATCATTCCAAGTTATATAATTATAAATTAAACTAAACGGCCACTAAGTAATAAGTATTTTAACCCCTCAGGCCTCGGGCATATTCTCTCAGAAGGTCAGAATATTAAATATAATAAATGCAATTAAATCCAAATAAATGTGAATACTTATTAACGTAGGTAATCAAAAACTAAGAACTGTTTTTGAAAGGTGATTCTTTCAAAGTTTATTATTAGAAATAAACATATTTTTTAAAATGTAGGTATATTTTTTTAATAAAATCTGGATTTTTTTTAACCAAAGTTTCCGAATTATTAGACAATTTTTATAAACGTTATCGCCACCTCACTTTTTGTCGTTTCATGTAAAATTTATTATTAAAAAATTGACGAAGTGTTTTCCTCTTTCTAACACCGTTTAGAATTTAAGAACATATTCACCATAATAAATATATAATAAAGAAATTCGAAGATTTGTATGAGACCTATTTGAGTTGTTCCCAAAAGCGAACAAATTAGCCTGAGGGGTTTAGAGGCGTCGAGACGTTGAACTTTCGTTAATTGATGTTTAATTATTCTGTAATGCTTTACTAACCTCAAATTTATGTATCGGAATTCTTCTGCTATGCCTTAAGCCGCCTCTACCCGAATTTCTACCTATTTCTTACATATCTCCCTTAAACACGTTAAGTTTTAAAACTCTTAAAAATATATATGTTATTCTTGAAGATAATATCTAGACATTCCCCGCGCCGAAACGCAAATTATATAAAATTCCCTCGATAAAAAAAAATCGCAAAGTATGCTTCAAAAATTATTATAAACACGTTTGTGACATTTATTTTACAAGTTAAATTTATGAAAAAACTCACAGTGTTTCTTTAAATGCTGTTTAAGACAACCCCTCTATTTACTCTATTTTAAATGAGTCGTGTTTTATTAAACATTTTCACAATTTTCGCATCGATTTTGTCGCTTTAAATATTGGCACGCTCCTCTCACATTCGTAATTTCATATCTCTCAATCTTCTTATTTTTGAGCCCGGTTGCGGCGCCTTAACTTAGATAGATTAAATTTAAAGAAAAAATACCTGTACATTTTCGTTATTTGTTTTGTTGGGTGCTATCTAAGAGTATGGATTTTAGTTCCATGGGTGCTATGCCGTGTTGCGCTACCTCCTTTTTTATCCAACGTTTTTATATAAACCAATACTTTTGGCCGTAAAAATCTAAAAATATACCTGTAAATTTATTTAAATTAGCTACAGATTTTGATGATAGGAAATTACTATTCTGTTTTTTGGTGGATTGGCTTTAAAATATGGAATTGCGTACCTATTTATGATATTCGTGATCACAGTGTTACAGTTTGTCAAATAAGAGTAGAAAACATAGGAGGGCGCCACTGTTGTTCAAATGGCAATACTAAAAATATAACCATGGTGGTAACCTAGAGCTGTGTAACCTACATTTTTATAAAAAAATGAAAAGGCATAAAAGTGAAAAAAATATTTTTTCATTGTAATACAAATACCCACCGATCTCAAAATTAGAATTGCATATATAGGAGGGCGTCACTGCTGTTCAAATGGCAATACTAAAAATGGTCATGATCATGGTGGTAATCTAAAGCTGAATAACCTACATTTGTATTAAAAATTAAAAAGTCATAAAAGAAAGAAAAAAAATTTCATTGCAATATACCATTATTATACGTTTGCAATTTTGTGTTAACATAATGAAGAATAACGATATTGTAATAAAATATAAAGCACACTTTAGAAATTGCTCACATTTATTTAATATTAGCTTAAGTACCTAGCGTTGCCCGGGCTTTAGATCATGCCTTTAATTTTAGATCTGAATATTTTTAACTCATTCAGATCTGAAAATAGTGTAACTAAACTCACCAATAATGATTCTTCCTTTGTACATACTGTTAAATTAAATGAAATCCAATAATTTTTTTTGTGTACAGTGTTCTCTATTTTCAGTGTCATTGCAGTTTAAAATAATATTTGACAGGTAAATTGATGTTGCCAGCCTACAAATTTTGTAGTTACAATTTTTATATTTTCCACTCTCATTTGACGGACTATAGGTACTATTACATCTACATTACAGAGTGCATCATCTCAATTTTTGTTGCGGTGTTGATATAACAAGTTTAAAAAATATCATATCCATCACAACTCAAGCAACATTTTCGGCTTATTGTGGTGGTAGTAGGAGATTTTCAAATATTGTCGGGTTATTCGTAACCTTTCTTATATAAAAAAAAATTATATGTATTTTATTCCAAAAAGAATTTTATGGAATCCCTTAAATGGCAGTCTTCCGGGATACTACGAGCAGTTTGAAAAAAAAACCTAACAAAAATGTCACCGGAGACCAAAATTTTTATTATATTTTTTACTCCAAATAAAGTCAGGATTCACCGGTTAAAGAAAGTCCCTTAACACCCTGTATCTTTACATAGTATAAAATTAAGTCACTCCCGCTGTCTGTGCGCTTAGATATTTTAAACTACGCAACGGATTTTCATGTGGTTTTCACCAATAGAGTGATTCACGAGGAAGGTTTTTAGGCATATAATTTTTCAAGGTTTTGTGTAAATTGGTTGAAATATATAATATATCTGGCCAAGCGGCAGCGGACAGCGGGCTGGCAAACGGGCGGTGTGGATTTGATTTAACAGATGGCGAAGGTTGGGTAATGGCGTGGCGTTTCGTTAAAAACAAAAACGTGTGGCCGGGTCTGCTAGTATTATATAAAGAAGAGTTTTCCCGCGGTATATTGTGGGTTTTTTTGTTGAACAAAACTACAGTTGTTGGTTGCAAGGTTGATGAAATTTTGCACACTAACCTTCAAAACAAGAGGAAAGTTTCTGTCTTTCGAGAGATTTCTAAAAACTATCCTCACCCCCTTTCCCCCTTTCCATCCCTTACAGCAGAATTTTAAAACTTGACGATGAAAATAAGAGGAAAATTACTTTGCTGTCGTCAACCTTCGTGTTGGCTGAAAAACTTGGCGCAAAGTCCGGGCAACGCCGGGGATGTTAGGTAGTATGTTATATAACTCGGTTAATTCTTATTTAAGTAAAGGTTAATTATATATATTTAGGAAAATGTACGGTGTAATAAAATCCATACGATTTTTCCGAAATCACATATCTATGTAATAAATTGGTTATGTTAAGCTACCAACAAATATACATTATCATTTTCTTAACCTTTACAAGGTTACTACGTTTGTTTATACATATTGTACTATCGTACATGTACCTATTGTATTATCGACACGACCGATAATGAATTTCGGGTTCGAAGACATTTTTAAGCTCATTTATCATTCAATTCCATATATGTTTATTTAAATAACGTGATAATGAATTCTGATACATTTTAACAAGGTCCGAATATGCACACCACAACGAAGCAATCTACCGCACGAATTTATAAAAAGAATCATTCCCCGTCAAGAATTCCCGGCGTTACCCGAGCTGCGTGTTTACAAAACTTATACCGCTCATTCGCGGCAAACAACTCGATCACAATGCTTGTTTGGCGCTCCATCCCTAACTCTGCGGAGAAGCGGCCTGATTGTATGAGTACGTTGCCATTGTTTGTTTGTGACCCTCTGCAAATGGTATGGGCTTTGTAGATGAACATAAAATAAATATCAAAGTAAATGCACAAACCACTACTACTTTCGTCACCGTTAATTAAGGGCCTTTTAATCAGCCAGCGGCCGAGAATCCAAATTTCGTCGAAAAAGTTCTTACGATCGTACAGGGCGGTTCCAACGAGAACTCCGTACCAGTTTTTTAAATTATAATTCAATGTAGATTTTATTTCATTCAAAATTTGCTTTAATTTATACCTACATTAAAAATGCTGAGAGGCGTGATGATAAAACTATTAAAACTGTTTACTTTTTGTAGTTATTTTTTGATCATACGTATTTATAATTTTTTAATAATGGCAAAATAAGAATGTAAAAAAAATATCCTAAATATTATATTAGTTTGTAAGACCGTAAATAAATAGATAAACTGAAGAATTTTCGTCACAAAACACGTGCGCGGATATATTTTTTAATGATTTTATTTCAAAAAAGAGTCATTACGGCTGTAGTTACATTAAAAAATGACATATTTCCGGTTTTGTCTTGTTATTCCCTCTTAAATGGTATAGGATTTGTAACAAACCGTACTTCTGCAGCGTTTGTTAACGATTTTGCACAACAAAACTTTTTTTTACATTAGCTCCACACAGGAAAATGATGACGACACAGTAAGACTATCTGAAACGCCAGCTCATGGATCAGTTGGAAGTGCAACTTGGCTTCGATTTTCATAGCTCCTGTTATAAACGTTTTCTTACGACATTTTGTCAGATGTTTTTGGATTTCCCTGCCCTTTGTCTGCAATATGATGTAATTGCTGAATTGACAGCAACGGATGTGTGTGGTGATATTTCATAATTTTTCCCGATGCTGTGTTCAAAACTAGAATTTACTAGAAAAATGCGCCACTATTCGGCCGAGGAAAAAATATTTTATCTATAATAGTTCTAAGATAGGCTACAAAGTCGGTTTGTATTGCACTGTTCTGATCGAACTTAAGTTGTTTTATTTATCGTCCTCTTTAAATTTTATTGCCAAACTGACAAGAATGACAGTCAGTTAAATTATTGAATCAACATTGTAAAAATATAATTTCGGTTGTGTAGGTACGAAACATTCAAACAACGGTGTTACATTTTTTAATTCATCCAAGCATTCAAAAATACATAATACTTTTTATTTTCAGTACATAAAAGTAATTGATTATGTAGCCATTCTCACGATAGTTGGTGGTGTTATGGTCAGCATAATTTTATTGCCTTACAAGCAATTCGCCGTGTTTCGATTCTCAGCCGTGCCATTTTTTTTTTTGCGTACACCCAAGATAAATATTTATGAAAAAATAACCGCACTTTCGTCAGGACATGTCACACTCATTTTATTGTACACACAGTTTTTTCATAGAAATTCAAATGTAACATTTTGAACAAATAGCCATTCAGCCCCTTTCAATTGTTTTTTTAACAGTTGAAAGTTCACCGTCAAACGTCGATTGTTTTGATTGATTTTTTTGTTGACAAATACAATATTGCATCGGTGATTCAATCCAATATTGTATTTGTTAACTTTTTTAAAAAGATTTGAGTTTTTTTATTGACAAACAATGAATTATTCTAAATATTTTAAAGCATAACTTGTAAAAAGCGTTTTTCCGTAAAATAATTATACGCACGCCATCTATAAAAGAGCAGAATATGAATTATTTTGACAATCACCTTCACGGACCTTTCAAATGTCAAAAAAAACAAAATGATCCAAAAAACGCTGAATGGTCATTTCAAAACAACGTTGCTTTTGAATTTTTACGAAGCAATTGGCCCTAAATAATAGTGTTTAATTTTATTAACTTTCCATATATAATATTATAGTTGCTAATTTCCATAATAACATAATAACGTAATTTTTATTATTTTGTAAATTGACTTTCTTTTTAAAGCTTAATAAAATACGAAGG
Organism: Limnephilus lunatus; assembly: GCA_917563855.2. Lineage (NCBI taxonomy): Eukaryota > Metazoa > Arthropoda > Insecta > Trichoptera > Limnephilidae > Limnephilus > Limnephilus lunatus. The sequence continues at coordinate 10,679,559 of OU830602.1, read as the reverse complement.
ATTTTCAAGGTTATTTAAACAAAGTTATCATATTTCTTACTAGCATTGTGAGTTATGACGTATTATTATCGAAAAATTCTGTGAACTGTGACATTTTCAATTCATCAGAATTCACCTCGAATACCATGTTGTTTTCTCTATTGCATCTTTGTTTATGTTTTGGTTCCTATCTTTTTTTCTTTACACTACAAACTTGTCGATGTTTATTTACTATGTTGACGCCATGGAATAACAAGGTTTCAACTGACAATTTGCGCTGATTCGAATTATTGGTTGAATAATGTTCCAACTGCAGTATTATTTATTTTTTTCATTGACACCAACATTTACTAGTGCATATACCTATCCAGCGGCCGAGACTTCAAATTTCGCCGAAAGATGGTCATGCGATCGTACCCTTGCGACTATATATACAGGGCGGTTCCGATGAGAGAGATTGATTATTTTCCGTACCAGCTTGACTAATAGTTCAATATCGATTTTATTTAATTAACGATTTGCTTTAATAAATACCTACATTCAAGTTAGCAATAAAAATGTCCAAACGTGGTCCTCCAGGCCAAACAGTCAATGGAGGTAGGTACTAAAGACGTCGCGAGAGAGCATCAGGAAAAATCGTCGAAAAAAGTCGAATCCTTGACGCAAAGGGGACTTGGTTCTTTCACCACGACAACGCACCTGATCACACCGCGTTATCTGTGAAGCAGTATTTAAGCAAGCATGGAATGACTCCGATTGTTCACCCGCCCTATTCACCCGACCTGTGACTCCTTTCTGCTCCCTAGGATGAAAAGGGACTTACGGGGAAATGTTTTCATAATGTTGAAGAAGTGAAACAAAAATGGCTGGAGGCCATAAAGGAAATTCCAATCTGTGAGTTTCAAAATGATTTTGAACGGTGGAAAAAAAAGGTTGGACATACACTCTAATGGTGAACACTTTGAAGGCGATCAAATTTTGGTGTAAAAATATTGAAAAATAAAAAAAGTTACCAAGAATTCACGTTACTTTTAGCTCCCCCCCCCCCCCTCATATATTTATGACCAAATTTAATTTGAGTTTTCACGAGAAAAAATCTGACGGCTGTCAAATCTTTGAAGCTCGTTTTCTCAGAATAGGGTCAGCGTCATATGGAACCTTGTTATTCCAAGGGGTTTAATATTTATTTTACTCGATGACGAAATATTTTATTTACAATGTTGTGACAGTGAACTAAGAACCCTATAAATAATAGCAAAGGTCCGTTCACGATAGTGCGATAGTTTTATCAATGAATTTACGGAAGTAATAATAAATTATTATTGTCGTAACAGTTCTTTCTCCTTAAAACTAGTAAATCACGTCTCGTTTTGTCGGCATCTTCAGATAACTACTTTAGATACGACGTGGTCAGAGTTCACCATATTTATATTTATTGTATTTAGAAAAATGCCATTTTCTACAACGCTATTTGACAATCACTTTATTTCTCCCACGAAACGGTTGAATTACATTTTATTTAATACGGAATACAAAATAATTATAATAATTATAGTGGTAAAAACAAAGTAAGGGGTCGTCCATTAATCACGTGAGGCTCCAAAGGAGGGGGGGGGGTCGGAAAAAAAACACGAAACATCACGATGGGGGGGGGGGGGGGGGTAAAACGAGATATCACGTGTATTTATTTTTCATGAAACGTCCTAAACTTTGTTCTAAAAAAATACACGTGATTTGGGGGGGGGGGGGTTAGCCTAAAACCTCACCACATATCACCAGGGGGGAGGGGGTCAAAAAGTTGCTAAAAATCATCACGTGTGATAATGGACGACTCTAGTTTATTAATTTGAACAAAATAATTACGTAAAATTTTAACGTTGCTCGGACTTTGGGCAGATAGTAACTTTCCTATTATTTTGAAAGTAAGTGTGTAAAATTTCATCAACCAGTATCAACATTTGGGTAGAGGAAGGGAAAAGGGGATGGGGGGGGGGGGGGGTTCGAAATCCTTCAAGACATTGTGACCGTCCTCTGGTTTTGAGAGTCAAGTGTGCAAAATTTCATCAAACTCGGAATAAAATTGTAGATTTATATGAATATATATTAATTACCTGGATATTATGATGGCCAATGTTTGGGAGGGCATTACAGCAGGGCAGAACTGATGATGGAAACTGTAATGATGTCCGAAACATTCTCTAAAGAAGGAAGAAATGCAACGCGACACAATAACCCAAAAATTATTCACTTTATATATTTTTTACATTAGCTCCACACAGGAGACCCTGAGAAAAATAATACCCCTCATGGTCTATGCCATTTTTTGGGATGCTGTGTGGAGGGTATTTTGAGGGAAAGTAAGGAGTAAGTAATGTAAGTTCTGGGAAGGAAAAGGTATGAGGGATGGGTAGGAATCTGGGGGTCAGTGTTGTCAGGACGTATGAATCCATCCCTCCCACTGCGGTGCAAGACAATGTTTCGAGAGAGTCCTGTTGGAGAGATCAGAATGTTTCCCTCAACCAGTTTCTCCCGATCCGGCCTGCCACGGGCACATGCATTCACCGCCAATACCCGGACAACCTCACCCCACGAACCCGGGCACCCCTGCTAAGTCACCAACGTAGCGAATCACTTGGGGTGACCTATGGCAGAAGTGTTGGTTATCCAATAAATGGTCCATACCCGTACTTCTTGCCGTGTAAATCTCAAAAATTAATTACCAACGTATTAAATTTTGTCTTATTTGTTTAAACCAGTATTATTTTATTTTCAGTGACACATTTATTATTTCCATAACATTTTTGTTATTAATTAAATATAGGTCACTGGAAATAATAGGCGTTAAAAATACAAGCTCTATTATACGATAATGTTCAATGTTTTATCATTTTACTAAGGAATGAATTATCAGGAAAAAAACTGGCTTCGTCACCTTTTTCACACAAAACTTAACTTTGGTTAAAGCTTTATTTAAAAAAAAAAAGACATAGCAAATATCTAGTACGGATATGTGCTACATTATATATTTGTGTTTTAAATTATAAAATACTAGCTGGGTTACCCGGCTTCGCTCAGGACAACATTCGAAAGTGTTCTGGAATGTTCCATAATGATGTTCCTGATTCCCTTTTCCCGAACATTCCACGACATAAACCGCCACTTGTTCTAGAAGGTTCTAGAGCTCTCTGGAACCTTCTAGAACTTTCCGGAACACTGTTCTAGAAATTTCAAGAGGGCGAAACTTCCAGCCCCCTGTATCTTCAAAAGCCCGCCCTGTAGGTAAAAACGGGAACCGTCATCCTGGAGGGGGATAGAGGTCTGCCACATCATATAACTCCCTCGATCGTACCGGGAATCGTACTCATAATAATGAAATAATAAACTTAATTTCGAACGAATTCGTTTGAAATTGTTCAGTTTTTATTTCGCTAATGCGTAAAAAATACAAACTTTTCTCTTCTTATTTTTGTGATTTTCTTCGTGGTTATTATATGGCTTATCGCTGGTGTACCTACCTAAAAGTTAAAAAATCCCAACCGATGAAGTTATTGGCAATATTTCAGTTTATTTACATTTCTCTATGATTATCGAAACTCAATCGCATACAAATGCATCGGCATGTTTTTCTAATCCACCTGTTTGTATTACGTAATCTCTTATTTTACCTAGCGTCATAAAAATAAAAGTTTTATTTGTTGTATTCAACACAGAAATTTGAAATGCTGTGGAGGACAAAATGTTAATCGTTCAAGTGAACGATTTTTTTTGTAAATTTCTTTAAAAACAGTATATAATTTATTCTTTATTTTTCAGAAAAATAATCCTCCAAAGTTGCACGTCGTAAAAGAGGCACTTATTTTCCTAGAAATATTTCAACGACGCAGATCGAAAGAGATAAAAAAAACGGAGAAAAATGTCGTATTTAACTCATTTTTGGATGTATTGTCCTTTCGAATCGGTCCGTATAACGCAGGGGTGGGGAACCTTTTTAGCGTCGCGGGCCATTTGGATGTTCACACTTTAACCCGCGGGCCGCACCCCGATTTCCGTCTCTGGGGGGAGGGCACATTCCGAAACAAAAAACTGGTTTTACTGAAAATAATAAAAAAAATGTTACATAACTGCCTACACCCTTTAATTATAGCTACACTCGAACATGCAAATGGTTTCCCTACTATTCTGGCTGCACATATTCTGCAACCATAATTTTATAACTGCACAACGCAGGAATGGTTTCCTTCAAAATGCATCACCAGTTGACAACACAATTGGAACTTTTCGTTGCATTCTGAACCCAGAACTAGTTTTAATTTAGATTGAATTTGCATGTGAGGAATTAAAACTACACTCAGAACATGCAATTGCTTTCCTCCAATACTAGCAGCACAAATGCAACTACAAATTTATATATGCACTTCAAACACGAGATGGGTTTCCTACGGAACGCGTTACAAAGATGAAACCGCACCTGTTTTTTTTTCGTTGCATTCTGAACACAGAAATGGTTTTAATTATAAAGTGAGTTTGTACGTGGGGAATTAAAACTACACTCAGTACATTAAAATGGTTTTTCTCCAATACTGGCAGCACGAAAGCAACTAGAATTTTATAAATGCACTTAAAAAACGAGAACGGTTTTCTACAAAATGCGTAAGCAGATGAAACCACACTTGGAATTTTTTTCATTGCATTTTTAACACAAAAAAAGTTTTACCGTTAGAACGAATTGGATTGTGAGTCCCCAGCTTTAATTAATACTACACCTCTCTCTCTCTGGTTTCAATCCTGGGATTGGTTTGCAGCAATTTCCTTTAATTTTCTTTTCCATTCTTCCCTGTCTTGTGCGGCTCTTTTGAATTCTGCAAAATAATACTACACCTAGAACACCAACATGGTTTTCCATCGATTTTTTGTAGTCGGAACGCAAGAACGGTTTCCTTCGAAAAGCATTAGCAGATGAATCCGTAACAGGAATTTGCATTAAGAACACAAGATTGGATTTAGCTTAAGAATGAATCTGCGTGGGAGTCCACTAATCAAGTCTATTTTCTTAATGGCAAGAATCAGTCTTTCGAATATGTCCTCGCCCGTGGTAGTACCATTCATGGTTCATGGAAAGCAGTTCCTCTCGCGTATCAAAGTCTGTCATTATTTTGCTAATAAAAATGGCTAGTTGAGCAGTATTCGTTATCTGTTGTCTCGTCACAAGCCAAAGAGAAAAATTGAAAATCTCTTACTGAATCCTTCACGGGTTTTCTACGTATTTTGCTAAATCAGATATTCTATCGGAGACGGTTCTTCGAGACAAACAAATATTTTTTAAATATTGTACTTTGTTCGGAGCTAATAACTCCGCAACAGCCACCATGCATTCTTTCACAAATTCTCCTTCTACGTGAGGCTTCAGTTTCCTTGCGATCAGCTCGCTCACTATGTAACTACTCTGAATAACAATTATACCTTGACCACAGCGGGGCTTAGTGAAAACGGCTCGTTGGGATTCCAACGTGAGCTGAAGAGCATTGATTTTATCCGTTTCTGTCCTTCCAATTTACTAAGCTTGGAGTGTTTCGAATTAGGATGACGCTCCAAGTTGACTTTTTTCATAACTGCTAAAGAATCGCCACAAACCAGACATACAGGTTTGCCTTTAACTTCAACAAAAAAAAACATTTTTCCATTTCTCCTGATAAGAGCGACTCTCAGGATAGGATTTATAGGATTTTAATGATTTACTATCCACTTTACTTCCACAACGATGACTAGAAAATTATGTTTACTACAGACTGCATAAGATTCCCCTCCGAATAGAGTTGCCATCAATCCTGAAAAATCTGGACTCTCCCGTACAAGAAAGTTAAAAGAATCGATGGAATTTTACTATCGTTCGACGATAATAAATAAAAATAAAAGGCGATGTTATATCACGTTTTTATTTGTATCTAAACTACTTTCTAGAATCGATTTTGTAATAACGTCTTAAAAATGAGTCTGAAACACCGTGAAAAAATCATCCCGTTCTGTGTAATTTTTTGTAATTCTTTAAGCAGGCCGCACCATAAGTGCCCGCGGGCCGCAGGTTTCCCACCCCTGGTGTAAAGAGTCAGAATAATAAAAGAGAATGTATGAGACGATGTATGAATGTGAGGCAAGGAGTGTGTGCCAAGATAGAATTGTTTGACGGTCCGTCCTCTCTGCCTACCTCTGCGGTGAAACGGCGAGATGGTTAGTTACGAGGAGTTAAATTTTCTGATCGATATGTATCATGAATCTGTAAGGATGAAGGAATGGAATGTTTGCCTTTACTCATCTACAAGATATAATTTAACGTTTTTATTATCTTTCCACCTTTGCACTAGATTTTTATGACATTGCGCCATTTTGTAAAAAAACACCCAATGATTGATGACTTTGCCCTAGAAAAAAATCTATGACTATGGAAAGATTTCACGGAATTACAATAAATTTGTTGTTTATTTTCAATAATGAGATTTGAGTTTTTAAGTCTCGCGGAATCTTGATCATGTGCCATCAACGTGACGTCTCATCAATGTGAACATATTGGGCGAACGCTCACTTCCATAGCCGTGATTGTTATTTTATCGGTCAAAACGTCACACTGAACTTGCGTGCTAGTTACATTTTGAGGGAAAATGCTGCGATTCTGTATTCTGACTGACAGACCACACAAGTCGAGCAAGTTGCCGATAAGAGCGCGCGGGCAGATAAAATACCTGATAGATCGGGACAATTCTCCCTCGAAGCTGTAACTGACCGGAATTAAAGATCTCTTCACAAACATCATCTTATAAATACATATATGCGTACCGCTTACATCACTTCATTGCAATCTCTCCTCATCATAAATGGAGGTTACGACGGAACTCTGTCATGGAGATCCAAAACCGTGTTTGTTTAAAATTGGTAATTATTTGGAATATGTACGTGCTTACAAATAAGTGAGCCGCTCATCAATCACCACAAAATAATATTAGCTCATGCCAACATGCCCTTATGGCCTGAATAATGAGGTAGTATGGCTACAACTGATGTTGTGCTGTCACTAATAGCTTCGCTGTAATTAATAACTTTTTGAAGTGAAAACTTCTTTAGCACCTTTGTGATTTGAAACTCGATGAAACGAAAACATCTAGATGATTTAACCTGTAGTATAATAGGTCTCCTCTTTGAGGTGTTCGTATCCTCCCCACTCTTGTCTTCTTTACTATCTCACTTCTACCGCGTTTGAATTGTACACCCTGATTTTTTCTATTAAATAAGTAATTTACCTTCATAGGTATTTATTTTTATACCTATGAAGGTAAATAAGCTTATTTATTTTTATTATTCTCCCAGTTAGTTTATATTTCAATTTTACGTATAAAAACTAATATGTACATGGTTTTATTTAATTTTTAATAGTATTATGTTTTTACAGATTAAACATTTTGTAGATCTTCATTTATTTTATATATTGCGTATTTTTGCTCTTCATACGAAACATAGATTAACGTATCGTCTGCGAATGGTCTAATTTTGTAAATTTTTATCGTTTAAATTATATAATTTATGTTAATTATTAATAAAATTGGGCCTAACACTGGCCCTTGCGTAACACCTAGTTTGTTTTCTATTGGTTCTGATACTGAGCTTTCAACTGTTTTCGTCCTTATGGGGAGGTTAAATCAAGCAGATCTCTGAACGATATGAATTTGCCTGTCTTTGATATTGAGTGTACGCAGACCTCGAAGTTTTGACGGTCCGATTTGAAATTTATAAATCGGATGACTCCTGCAGATATTGTTAGTTGGTCGTCACCCACCAAGATCAAATTCATCTTCTGATCCCGCGCGGTCGGCTGTCAGCGGCTCCCGCACGGAGAATGGAGACACGTCACCAGCGACTTTATCTGGCACTACACGTAATAAGTGCATTGATAAGGCTATCGCTTTTTATGCATATTTAAAAGCTATTACTTTTATTTTAATTTGAACAGCATTATTTCGATAAAAGTTTATTAATGTTTTAATTAAATTTAATATTACGTATATACTTTTAAGCTTCTGTTGTATTATGTAACTCTCATTTCTATTTCTATTTAAAGATTGCTCACTTGATTAGATTGGTCATGGGTATAATAAAAGGTAGAAACTATGCAGTAGATTACGTGGGAAAGTAGAATTAGATATAAGATAGTACACATAGATAGATTTATGTAACAAATTGAAATGTTTAGTTTATTTCTTCTATCGATAACCAGAAGTTAGTTTAGGTTAGGTTTGACGATCGCTCATTTGACTAGATTGGTCATGGGTATAATAAAAACGTGAAACTATGCAGACAAGAGATCCTGGGTTCGAGTCCCAGTTGCGGCCGTTACCTTTTGAAGTGAAAACTTCTTTAGCACCGTTGTTATTTGAAACGTCATGAAACGGAAAAAGGCGACACTAAAAACAGACAAACACATACATCTACTTATGGAATCAGCCTGCGAGAGAATGAGATAGACTATCGGCCTCCACTTTGTGCAGTGCTTCGTAGAATATAATGTTAAATAATTTTTAAACTTGGTAACAATATTATAATAAATAAACCCTACAATTATGCTACTCCTGATACTCTGCATTCGTCTCATTCTCTCGAAGTTTTTTTCGGAAGGTTTCTCTTCTACCGCTTGTGAACTGCAAATATATATTTTTTTAATCTGTGTCTTGTTCTTTTTCCTATTTTCGTTTAGATTTATTAGTATTAACTTCTTTTTCAGTGAAAAAAAAATATGTTGGCTAATTCAGCCGAGCGATTCTCTATTTTTTGTGAGATCGAGATAAATCTCGGGCGACATCTCCCGTCAGGTTTGTGTGATTTTCTTTGGCTGTTATTTGCTTTTTCTATGGGCCGATGTCAGAATTTCACCTGTTAGCTGCCACGTATTTTAGTTTAGGTCGTTTTAAACACGAATTCATGCAAGTATGCATGATTATTTATTCATTTAGAAAATCACACAAATCTGACAAGAGATCTCGCCCGATATCCGTCTCGACCGGCCCATAGAAAACGCAAATAACAGCCAAAGAAAATCACACAAATCTGACAGGAGATCTCGCCCGAGATCTATCTCGATCTCACAAAACATCAATCGCTCGGCAGGTCTCGGGATGAAACAACCCGATCTTAGAATTAATAAATTTTACCCACAATAATACAATAACAACAATAAAATACTTAGCGTGTTTTTATGCCCAGCGTTCATTTAAGGTCTAGACAAGTCGTTTACCTCTTTATCCTTAGTAAGTTATCAGTGGAATGCATAACATAATTAATACATTGTTTGTTTATAGTCTATCCATTGTAGGTTACTATATTGTCGCGTGTACAATGTGACGCGTCATTGAACGCGTTATTATCGCGTTATACATTAGGACTAGGTACTTTGTTCATTTCGTGTTCTACATTAAAATCGTGGAGAAATTATCGGAACGGTCTAAATTCTAAATAGTTGTTATCTAAACCAGGGGTCGGCAACCTTCTGGCAGTAAAGGGCCACAAGTTGGCAAAATAAACTAAAGGCGGGCCGCACTTGTGATTTACTTGTGAAGCACTTCTTTATTAACCCTAGAATCCCAATATACCTACGTATAATTGGTTATATCCCATAGAAAGAATAAAACTGCTATTAAAAATTGTTAAAACATACGGAATTTAATTCGTACACGTAATACTTGGACTAATTGGATAATGCAATGAAAAAATAATGGGATGTCACATCCTATTTCTGCCAGTTTCGTTTTAATTCTACCTACCAACCCTTATTTTGTCCCCTCATGTTCCTACCTCCGTCAGTTGTTACACTTACCAATTTTTCCCATGGTAATTGCATTAATACTAGCGCTTGTTCTAAGTTACAAAACAAATCTTCCCTGTAGTTATTCCCTTCAAACTACATAACTGTAAAAGCTCTTCAAAGACATTAAAGTTCTTATCGATTCCGCAAACAAATATTAAAAGCTGGGCAGTATCTGAAAAGTCATTACTTTCATCGGTAGCTAAAGAGAACCATTCAATTGTTGTGCTTTTTCCCGGAGTTGAATAGTTGATAACTTATTTACAAAACATTCACGGGCCGCAAGTAAAACATTCACGGGCCGCAAGTAAGACGTCCGCGGGCCGCATGGGCCCGCGGGCCGCGCGTTGCCGACCGCTGATCTAAACCATTCGTGGCTATCTACTCTTCTTACTCTCTCCCTCTAGATTCTTCGTACGTAAAATGAATACGACTGAAAAACATCAATGCGTTCCGTATTCCATAAATGAATGGTTTTTCAAACCCATTTCGACGTCTCCATTTTGCACTTTGCCAAAAAACATCACTACCTGCAAATTGACCGTTGCTTGGAGATCCGATTTCAAAATTATTTCGATTTTAGGAATTTTTGTTTAACACAACAATTTTGTATTCACTATTTTAATGCTAGCCGTGTTTCGCTTGTACGGAATCAATATCTGAGCTTCATTTGTGCTTTTTTAACATTAGCTCCGTACAGGAGACCATGCGGAAAATAATTCTCCTTAGGGCCTGTCATCTTTGGGGATGATGTGTGAAAGGTCTTTTAGGAAATGAAGTTTTGGGAAGGAAAAGGGTTTGAGAGGTGGGTAGGAATCTGTTGGTCAGTGTGTCCAGGAGTGACGGACTTATGAATTCATGCCTGCGATGCAAGGCGATGTTCTGAGAGTCCTGCTGAAGAGGTCAAAAGGTCTCTCTCAACTAATCTCCCGATCCGGTCTGCCACGCAGTTGATGGACAGTCGCAAGCACCGCCAAGACCCGGAAAATTTAAACAATTATTTGTGGTGTAAAACAAATTAATATCTTCTTCATACGTATATCTGGCAACGTTTTAAATTGTCTTGAAAAAAAGCTTATGGGTCCGAGTGGTTAACTGTGTTTTATTTTATTTGTAACGTTACCACCAAATTTATCTTCGCTTCTTCCTTTTTTGAAATGTATTTCTTGATTTCTTTTCATTACGTTACGACATTAATTATTCATGAAATTTATTATGAACCCGGAAAGAGGGAACTTGTCAATATTTTGACGATTCTTCTTGAGATTCTTGAGTTTACTACTATTATTGCTTAGTGTGATTCTTACAATCTACCTTAAATCTACTAGTATTTTAAATGTATTAATTGGTGTAGTTGTTATGGTTTCTAGCAGCGCGTTGTAATATGTATTTCAACCCTTTGTAGAATATTTTTTTTTTTGGGTATTGACTTTGTCCTTTTTGGGTAGTCTGATTTCATCGCACGTCCCAGTGTTCTCATTTATCATAATCATTAAATTAAAAAAAAACGTGCTTTAGACCACACAACTGAAGTAAAACTTCTGCTCCATCTGTATGATAGGAAGAGAGAAAGAAAATGTGCGCGCGCACCTCTCTCTTCACTAACTTATATCTCCCTTTCAACTACCGTTCGCCTCGATTTTCGTAACGCTCTCTTCACGCATTCCCCAGCTTACCCCCCAAGTCAAGCGTGCGTAAAGAAGTTTTACTTCATTAATTTGTTTACACATTCTTTTATATAATTTCTTCAATAAAACGAAGCCGTTGTTTATGAGCTGTTACGCATTATTATAATATTATTCAATAAAGATTAGCACCGCCGCAGTCCCAGCAGCATGAGCAGCAGCAGCAATGTGGCTCGAATTCTCTCGAATCCGTCTTGTTCTTGTTACACAACTCACAAGTCGCGTGGGGAGTGATTAGTGGAGAGTTATTATCTGGTCAAGATGGGTCACGCCACGGAGCGACCCGGTGACCCGATGCTCTCTACTTTAGCTGGAGTAGATTGCGACAACTGCCTTCTCAGTCTCACTAGACTGAATATTCCATGTCGCCTATTGCGCGTCGGATGAAGCTCTACGAGCTACGAGCTAAGAGCTACGAGCTGAGAGCTACGAGCTGGCCAGGTGGTATTTTCCACGCTTTATTTGTGTGATTTCCTAGATCGAGGTAGGTATAACAATTGCTTTTCGTAAGGTACGTTTTGGTGTTTTTCGTCACTCGTAATTTCTATAAGGGCGGTGAGCTGATTTCTTCTGTGATCGAACAACTCAACAACGCACAACTTCGCCACTCCCTTCAAAAGTCATTAAAAGTAATGAAATGAAAAATAACTTGGTAAATAGGTTATGTTAGGTTGCGGGCTTGTTTTCATCACTTTTAATGGCTTTTCAAAGGGTGTTGAAATGCCTCTTCGTTGAGTTAGGGAATTCTAAGTAAAGGGGTTCGGAATCGTAAGTTTTATAGAGGCGGTGAACCATTGTTTATTTGGGTGTGTTTGTAATCCCGCGGGATTTCAGCAATATTTGATCCCGTGGTTTAGCGGGATTTGCGGGTTTTCCACGTGTGGGATTGAAAGAATGACAAAATTTACACCAAAAACGTGCTGTTTTGATTTGCACGCGCTTGCCATTTGCGAATCACGCGATACACAAGCGCCGGAATGCCCAGAATTCAATACCTATCAACGAAGTTTTTACGAACGTATTTTTTTTATCAGTCTTCTTAAAATACGTAAATATTACATTACGCTTTCAATATCTTTTTTAAATATTATTAGTACTAAATATGAATGATACGAAAAGTCCTCTTAAATGACTTACTACGTTCGTCTCGTTTTTTAATATTTTAATCAGATTGAGGTTGTTTAGAAATTATAGGAGCTAGTGACATTGATTTTTATATCTGAAATGCACTTGAATCGATTCGAAATAATTTTAATCAAAATCGTCAATTCACATTAAATTTTATTATTTTTTTAAATTTTAATCGATTGTTCTGGATTGTATTTTCAATAAATAGTTTATTTTAAAATCGGTATGTTAAAATACAAGGTTTAAATTAATACTTACTTAACTGTTAATTTTTAGGGTAGAATTTTTTCGAAATAATATTTTTATTATTTTTATAATCTATTATTACGAAATGGTATATATAAAGCGATAGCAAAGCGTCGAATATACACAAAGGTCAAGTCTGGCGCCTATTTATTTATTTATTTGTCGTTGCACTCACAAAATATTTCATGTGAGGTTTTTGGCCTAAATGAGTTATTTACACCATTCGATTCGATTTTTTTTTCTCCATCATGGGCAATATTTCCCATATCAATATTTTATTCGGTTTCCTAAATAATTTGATATAAATAAGTCCCATTTTTCAAATTCAATTTTTCATGATTTTAGAGGCGACTTTGGCAATTACTTGTGAGTTAACATAATTATTTAAAAAAATCTCCGTTTACTACAGAAAGACGATGAAATATTAAATTATAAAATAAAAATTATAAATAATGTTTTTTTTTGCGAATAAATTCAAATTAATACGTCCTATTTCTGTTTTTGTACGTAAATTAAAAACTTCTACCCTAATAAAAATATTTTTTTATAATATATATATTTAAAAAAAAATCATTCTTCAACATATCAACTCGGTATGTAGAGCAAGAATATTTTTTTAATAATTATAATTAGCTCACAAAAAATGCCCAAAATCATGCGAAATTGAATTTGCAATGACCAATATTTCATAATTTAAAACAAAAATAGCACATATCCGTACTAGGTATTTGCTCTGCCTTTTCTAAAGTGGAAGATACTCTCAGTATCGCTCTGGTGTAAGACCACCATTCAGAATTGAAACATAGCTTGAAATGGCTTAAGCCGTGTTTAGTGACCGATAATAGCTGAATAGCCAGGTACTTCCTCACCTTCCTCTTCCCCATCTCCTTCCCCTCCCCACTACCTTCAGCTTCACAAAATATCCCAATAGGGGATGCCATAGATGCCTCCAGGCGTTTGGGAGTAGTTGGGACTCTGGCTCTTGTGAAGCATTCACATAAAAAAATACTTGCCTACCCTACTTGATCGAAATACATTTTCTATAGTACTTATGTACAATACAGTTTCAAAAATACTTTTTACTTCTTACAATCCTTGATTTGAATAAATTATGTGGATAGCAAAGCATGGTAACTATTTACACAGTAGTTAGATTTTTTTTGTTTTTTTCCTGTTTATTATTCAAATGAAACATTTATCTTCTATGAAAGTAATAAAATTTAACTGAGCTTAGCAAAGTACTGTTTAACTCAATCATTTTGCATTTCGTCGGTCTGTAAATTTGTTTGTGTTTAGTTCTGGTTTGAATCTTGCAATCGTACCTAAAGATAGCAGCAAATAAAAATATGCATTAAGAAAATGCTATCTAGATAGAAATTAGTTCAGGTTTGAATCTTGAAATCATACATAAAGATAGCAGCCAATAAAAACATGCATTAAAAAGTCAATATAATGTCGACAGTTCTTAGTTGAAGTACGATACAGTTAAATATGACCGAATCGGATAGGTACATCTTAGCTCAGTTGGTAGAGATCCGCCCCGGAAAGACGTAGGGCGTAGGTCCTGAGTTCGAGTCCTAGATGTAACTATATTTTATCTCATTTTTCTGTTTTCAGATTTTTGATTGAGTTTCGTTAATAGTGTCTTCATTTCACAAAAAAATACATGTTGAAATAAAGATGTTTAACTCCTCATTATGTTTTGCATTTATTTTAAATTTTTGCATTGCTATCAATCATGAAAAAAAAAGTCATTTTGTGATCTTTCTCATATCAGCCCATATCGAGCTTTGGCCTCCTGCAACATTCGCCTTCAACTCCTCCTGTCCTCAGCGGCTGACTTCCAGTTTGTTACCTGGAGAAGCTGTGCTGCATCCCCTCTTACCTCGTCTTCCTACGTCTGGGTCTTCCCTCTTTTCTCCTTCCACCTGGGTGTCCAGTCATAATTCTTTTTGGGACGCGTGTGTCCTGCATTTATGTACCTACATGCTCAGCCCATCTCAACCTGAGTAGTCTCATATGGGCTGTGATGCTAGGGGCCTGATATATATCATTCAGTTCTTTGTTGTGCCGGATGCACCACTGTTCCCCCTCTTTCACGGGTTCACATATTCTTCTCTTTTGTGATCTTTAAGGTGACTTGTATTGATTTTTGTACAGAAAACTAATTTTTAAAAATTGTTTCAGCTATGAACTGCAGCTGGAAACCAAGACCCACCGGCGAGGCCTGGGCAGCTTCCTCCTGCACACCCTGGAGCTGATCGGCTTCACCAACCAGATGAGGAAGGTCATTCTCACCGTCCTGCACAACAACAAGTCTGCCGTCTCCTTCTTCAGAGCGCTGAGGTTTGTATTTGTACTAACTTTAACATGAAAGACACTTAAGAGAAAACGGATTTCAATTTGGGAGGCGGGTATGGGTATCACCGTCCCAGGAACCATTTATTGAATAACCAACACCTCTGCCATAGGTCACTCCAAATGGTTCGCTACGTTCACTCTCGGAACATTGCCTTGCACCCCAGTGGGTGGGATGGATTCATACATCTGTCACTCCTGGACACACTGACCCCCAGATTCCTACCCGTCCCTAATAATACCCCTTCCCTTCCCAGAACTTCTTCTCCTTCCTTTCCTAAAAAGACACCCCATACAACATCCCCAAAGATGACATAGGAAAATAATTCCCCTCAGGGCCTCTGTGGAGCTAATATAAAACAAAAAACTGAGTGCAGTGGACGTATTTCAGCATTGGTCCGTTCATATAGTTGTTTCTTTCATACACACATATTCTTTGAATGGCTATCCTTTTCATAAGCATTTTTGTTGGATTAGTATGAATTTCAGTTCTTTGACAAAAAAGGTCAGTTACAAAATAGAAGAAAAATGATGGAAAAAAAACAAACCTAACCTAACTTAAACTAGTCTAATCTGTTTTTTTTTTTTATCATGTTCCGTTTTATCCAAATATATTTTTTTTCATAGCGAATGTGATTCGTCTTTTTTTAATGTGGTGCATTCTCCATCTTAAAACAATATCTATTTTGAAAGGAAGCTCCGTTCTTTTTTCAACTCAAGGGTACGAAAAATTATCTCTGAATTTGAACGTCAGTTACATCCAAAAATTATGTTTTGTGATTTTTACGACCTAAAGTATTAACGTGATTATTTTTTTTTTTTTTTTATGCCATGCTGCACTTTCTGAAGAAGTGACACAGCTTAATAATGAGCCCTTGCCCGGAATAATGTTGTATCCAACAAAACTATCAACGCTTAGTTATTGATGGAATAATGTTGGGCACATTAATATGCATCTTTTAAGGTAGGGATTGTGGTTAATGAAACATTTTTAGGCCTGTGGCAGCATTTTAAAGTTTGGTTTGTGGAAGAATGTTGTATAACGCCATTTATCGAAATCAGCATGGTTTAATTCATGGGAATAAATGGAGAAAACTAATGTCTTATGGCTTCAACTAGAAAGACTTCAAAGCCAAGAAGTTGAAGAATGCGGGAAAGTAGAATTTGTCCAGCAATAATATTATTAAGCCTACTTTTTAACTGTTGAAACAGTTTTGTGGAAAAATATTGTATGTTGATCTCATGACAATATCTCAAACATCAATGGTTTCGTTTATTCGTGTAGTTTTTTTTTTTGCTTTTTAATCTCTAATACTTCAAAGACATATATATTAGAGGAGCATGTTGCTTTCTGTAAGGTACGAAGAGTAAAAAAAAACGTTTTGTGGAATAATGTTGTGTGTGAAAATTTTATATACAATGTTATTCCACAAATTCAGCATAAATTCTAGTAATAAACTCTAATTTATTTGCCTACCTAGACGACTTTGCATTTAAAACTCTTAAGAATTGTATGTTTTGTGTATTTTTAAAATGTATTAAATGTTATGAAACATAACTGGTTTCGTTTTTTAAATTTTTCTCCGAACCAGAATATTGTTGGATACAACATTCTTCGGGGCAAAGGCTCAAATAATAACCCAAAAATGAATTACAATATCTTGTATCCAGGTTTAATTGGTTTATGTCATTGATTAATATTTTATAATGATAAACTGGTAACTTTTTAGATACACTGAGGATGAAACTAATCCTGACGAGGAAGAGGACATCCCTTACGAGATTCTCAGCAAACCCAACCCCAAGATGAACCGGCCCGCCCCCGTGGCCAACCAAGGCCCGTCTCGCCCCGCTGCCGTGCACTCTCTCACCCCGCACGCACATCAGTGCTGCCAGGGGGGGCACCACCACTGACCCTCACCCAACTAACCCCGTTGAACACTATTGGCCCCACTGATTTCATTTGGCCTCACTGACTCCACAAATCTCCCCGACTTTATTGGCTTCTCTGACCCCGATGTCTTTTCTGAATACATTGGTATTGGTGACTTCTCTGACTTCATTGGCTTCTCCAACATCAATGTCTTTTCTGAATGCATTGGTATTGGTTACTTCTCTGATTTCATTGACTTCTCTCGCCTTTTTTTGGATGGCCTTTCTGAATACATTGGCATTGATGAATTCTCTGACTTCATTGGCATCTCTGATCCCAATGGCCTTTTTGAATTCACAGGCTTCTCTGACTTCATCGGCTTCTCTGACTTTATTGGCTTCGCTCGTCTGATCCCAATGGCCTTTCTGAATATACTGGCTTTGTTGACTTTATAGAGTTCTCTGACTTCGTTAACTTCTCTGACCCCAATGGCCTTTCTGAATACATTAACTTTGTTGACTTCATCAACTTCTCTGACTTCATTGGCTTCTCTGATTCCAATGGCCTTTCTGAATGCATTGGCATCTCTGACATTAATCGACTTCTCTGACTTTATCGAATTCTCCGACTCTTTTGGCTTCTCTGACGTCATTGGCTTCTCTGACTCCATTAGCTTCCCTAACTTCATTGCCCAACTCACCCCAGGCCATCTTTGGATTCGTGGAGGAAACATAATTTCTTTTTTTCCCTAATTTTACGTTTAAAGTAATCAAAAGAAATTGCACTCATAAGTCGAATATTGTTCAAAGCAAGCATCAAGCTGCTTCTCCCGCATTTGATAACAGTTACTCTCACCATTGTATCAGTCCAATTGATTGTTTCTATCTTTGGTGGGATGTTATTTTTTTTTACAGTTTTTTTAAGCACTTTGTCTGGAAACTCGTAGTCTACGCGGGAAATTGGTGAATCTACATCACATAGAGACCCAAGAAAACTTTTTTTTTCTGCAACAATTTATCAGTCTAAACTTTTGAAGTCAGGTCTACGGTTCGACCCTCTTTAAAAGATATTAAATAGCTGAAATTAACCCCATAGCAACCTTTTTTTTTTAATTTCCAACTTCGGACTCGATTTACTCCGAAACAAAAGCTCAAATCAAAAAATGTTATACCACAAAATCGATTCCAAATATGATGTACATTCACCGGTTTTCTGCCTGTACTAGGAGTTTCCAGACATCGTGTATAATGTATACATAGAATAAATTTTTATATTTTTTGAAGTTCATTAGTTTTTTTTTGTTGACAGTATTCTTTGTGTGGATCTTACTGTAAAGTGTCATTTTGTATTAATAACATTATTTTGTGAACCGAATCCTTTCGGAACCTTCTACCGAATACCCTAGAATAATAAAATAATACACCCAACTCCAGTAAAATATTGGCAGTATTTACCCAACTCTGGCCGCTAGAGGCGCTAGTGTAGCCTGTTGACATTCCTGCCAGACAATGGTGGCAAATAATTGAATTTAAACATTACTTGGTGGCAGTGTTTTGCGCTTTCTAATTTATTATTTTGATCAATATTGATTATGTTAAAATATGTATGTACATATGTGGTAAACTGCGGAACTGGCGCCGCTAGGAGGCTCAAGTGTAGCATACTGCCATAAGAATGCACGGGAAATGTCTGAAGTTGGAGGTATTGTCTCTATTCTATGGTATTTGTTTCTACTTCTGTTCAAGTTTAATTTAATATTTGAGAAAATTATTAATAACTACTAGCTGGGGTACCCGGCTTCGCTCAGGGAGTTGATATGAGGTTGAACTGACGTTCAAACCCACGACGGATCTTGGTTTATATACCCCTTCCAATGGGTAGCCCCATGCAAAAAAGGTTTCGAATGGTCCACAAAACATTCTACAACATTTGAGAATGTTCTGGAATGTTCCAGAATGATCTGGGATGTTCCCGAACATTCCAGACAACATTCTGGAATGTTCTCGACTATTCTAGAAATTTCTATCTTCAAAAGCACGCCCTTCAGGTAAAAACGGGAACCTTTTTCATGGATAAGGGATAGAGGTCTACCACACCATATAACTCCCTTGATCGTACTGGGACTCGTTTCTGAGTTTTAGCGGTACGCACATTGCAGAACACTTTCTTATGTATTGATTATCCCTGCATTGGTTCTATTTTCAACAATTTGCATGAAATTTGTATGTAATACTTTACGGCACAATGTGGTGACTGTTTGGTGATCTTGTGTTCCTTTGTCCAACTTTGTGTTCTTTTTGTAACTTTTATGTTTAATTGTGGCTTTTGTGAATTTATTGTGCATTACAATAAAAAATATTTTGATAATTTTAGCTAATAACTGGGCATTATTAATATCACAACATTTTTTATTTGTATGAACACAAAGATATTAATTAGTATGTGGAAAATCAAGAAGAGAATTGAATGTATGTATATCAATAAAATAAGTTTGATACAAATAATGTTGTATTTCAATGTTGTACGAAATTGTAATACATTACCTAAAATATACATTATAATTACTAGTTGATTATATTACTTCTTTTATAAGATTTATTCTTCTGTTTTTGGATTTATTGAGCTTGCACAATTCGACTAACGGCCGCTGTTCCCAATCCTACTAATCAACTGCTAAGCCGAAACTAAGGCTCTACACTGCTCAAATCACAACTACGCTCTTTCCAACACAGAAGCATCGCTCAATCTAAGGAAGCCGGACACGTGGATTAAGTTCGACTGAGCAAAGCAAAGTTATAAAAAGTGTCAACAGAGTGGCACCAACGCCACGAGGTACCGACGCAACACGGCGGCAAAGGTCAAACTGTCACTTTATTTTTAATATATTTTATACATTTAAAATATAAAATGCAAGTTTATGGATAACAATATTTAAAAGAAATTATGTGTGTTAACCCATTTACGCCTGCTGTGCCAATACAATATTTAACTCTTTAATATTAATTTAACATTGAAAGTTTTTACTTTGATGCCATTTTGGGTAGGGCCTAAGTGGGCGGGGTCACTTAAGATAATCAATGATAAAATATTTAGGAACAACGAGAATCGAGCGTTACCTTTAAAATACATACAAATTGCTCAGTTGATGGTAGACTCAGATTGGTCGATAGAAAAGTTGGGAACAACGACCGTACCTGTCAAAAGTAATGTGATTAAAAATCTTTGTAACTTTCTTCCATATACATATTTATTTTAGACTAGACTGAAGGGTGATTCTGTATCTTTTGCGATAGACTAATTTAAACACAATAAGTGATCACAACACATCGACAACAATACGTGATATATTTTTACAGTTTTCTTAAACGTGGTATTCCGTATCGTGCTAACGAGCTAAATACTTAATATGTCGTTG
This sequence comes from Limnephilus lunatus, assembly GCA_917563855.2. Classification (NCBI taxonomy): domain Eukaryota; kingdom Metazoa; phylum Arthropoda; class Insecta; order Trichoptera; family Limnephilidae; genus Limnephilus; species Limnephilus lunatus. Next base: position 10,659,034 of record OU830602.1, on the reverse strand, counting down.
GGTTAAGACACCTATTCTTAAAAGTAGTTACACAAAGCCAGAGCGTTTGCCGTGTAATCCTCATTAAGCGATGTTAATCTCAGAAAAATTTGCGAATCAAACGACATCTCTTACAAACGTGGCACGACAAACATAGAGTCATTTATGAACCCCTATTAGTCTTGTATGTAAGTAGTTTTATAACTGAATACTAATTTTTGTTTTTAAGTAGGTAATTAATCCACACCAATTGACATCAACGCGCGACAAGCCATGGAAATCACAGAAATTTGACAGCCGATGATTATGCACAACGGATGCCTTCCAACATCCAACGTATTTTTTCTTTTGTCTTGTAATGCTAACTTGTAAAACAAAAAATATAGAATCGCTCTTCTGGTTTCATTCCTCCGATCTAAAATAAAAACTTGGGAATAAAATATATGTTTTAAAATCATTATACTTATTGATATAGAATGAAATAAAACTGCAATTTTTTTAAAGTTGTCTGTAGGTACTTAGTAGTAAAGTTGGTTTCTCGACACGTGAATAATAACTTATCAAAAATATTGTTAATTAACAGCGACGGACTAAAAATAAAACTGGAAGGTTTTTTCTGGTGGAAATTGTGATTGTAGACAAAGCAATTTGCAACGCCTGAAGAATTAATACATAATACTTAAAATTATTATTCATATTTTCGTAGAAAGAAATCACTTTGTGATTTGACATAACTTTATGAAAAAAAACAATAATTTTGTATTGCATCACAAATTATATGTTTATGAAAAAACACCGAATAACATTTGTGGTGTAAAACAAGTACAGTACAATCTCACTAATCCGGCGCTTCAATAGACCGATACGTCCAATAATCCGGCACCTATGCGCTCCATTGCCGCGTCGTTGTCTAGCAGTCTCTCAAAACTTATCTCATGTGCACGTGCGTACGTATTTACCTGTTGTTTTGAAGTGAGTGTGTAATTAAAAATTTCAAGTAAACGGAAACACAAGACATTTAGATTTGAAAGATAAAATGGGCATTTTAAAGAAGTTAGGTAGTGGAGAAAACATGTGCAAATTGGCAAAAAAAATAATGGTGTTGGGCACGCTACTACGCCTTGAGAAAAAAAAAGCAAAAGATATTCTCTAAAATCCAGTAATCCGAACATTCTAATAATCCGCCACCCTCTGGTTTTTAATAGTGAGATTGTGGTGTAATTGCATTTCATTTATTTTGTGTGATGTGTGAAAGAAAGTCATTAATTTAATTGTTTTTGTGTGTTTTCTTTTTTTTACACATTTCTCTGACATGTGTACAAGTTTGGGTCAAATCATATCACTGCAAATTACGTATGAATTATTTTACTAAAAATATTTACATTTCATATTTTTTTAAGTTGCCTTAGTGAAAAGCATTAATTTCAATTAAAAAAGTGATGTAAATTTTTATCTTTTTACTAAGGCCTGTTGGAAGACTGCCATTCCCACCAGTAGTATATTTTTTCCATTTTAAATCTTTTTTTTCCATTCTGTGAGGTGATAAAACTGGAAGTACGTTTGAGAAAAATATTTTTTTATGGCTTAAAATCGCAACCTTTTAAGACATTTAATTTTTTGAAGAAGAATATGTAGGTAATACTTGAAGGGTACAGGAGATTTTGTCACCTGAATGTGCAAATAAAATTTCATTCTACCCCTTTGGCCTCAGCCATTTTTCGATAAAAATGAATTTATTTCACACAAACTTGGTATGTGGCGAGCCCACATACCAATAAGTCAAGTATGCGACAGACTAAAGTCTGCGCCTACAGATCAGTGCTGTAGTTTAAGGTGATACTTGAAAGAATTCACAACATGCTCTTTTTATAGATGGCGCTAGTTCCAATAAAATCCAATACTGTATTTTTAAGCCTTTCTTGAAAGATTTGAGTTTGTTTATGGATAAAACTATTTACAGTGACAAAGTTTTCCAAGAGACCCGAAAAAATAAACTTCTCAAGCAGGAAAACCTTATGTGTGGGAAAAATTAGGCCAAGTTTTAGGCCGATGGACTGAAAAAACCAAACTTCTTAAGAGGGTTTCACTGTAAATATTCATATTCATACTGCATATGTTGATTGTCCAGTTGATAGTTAGACCATAGATTTTCAACCATTTTTGCCCACTTTGAGAGTATTTTTCCTTCTAGCGCTCCCCCCGCTCTTACCATCTGTCGTCGTGAATCTGAAACAGCTATTTTCGCGATTTTATTTACCACAACGGGGGGGCGTAATGGGATGGGTTTCTCTGGGTCTCCTACCACCCCCCTGAAAGTCTGAAACGTCCCCTAATTTTCTCTGGGTATTCTACGGCCCCCCTGAGTCTAAAACGCCTACTGGGGGGGCGTTATCGCCCACATTGAGAATGTATAAGTTAGACATCTCCAAAAAATCGAAATTTGAGTTCAATATGCAATGTGAAAAAGTGTACCCTCTATCTGTTACAATATAGATTATTCATAAACACCACCAAATCAATTATAATATAGAAAAGCTTGTAGTGAATTTATTGAACCTAAAATATTATTTACATTGCGTGCGCTGCGAAAACTATTGATGATAGAATAAAATAATTTACTACAATTTTGCAGAACACATCATTATTTACAAAAAGTGTCGCGACAGCATATGTCTAACTATTATAGTTATGCCACAAAAAGAGCGTTTTCAAGCGGCGTCATATTAATTAAATTTTAAAAATAAAAGAACACTTATTGCGGCATAACTATAATAGACATGCTGTCGCGACACTTTTTGTAAATGATGATGTGTTCTGCAAAGTCGTAGTACATTATTTTATTCTATCAATAGTTTTCGCAGCGCACGCGATGTAAATAATATTTTAGGTAATTTTTTTACACCTTGGGTTACATTATTGGAGTTTTAGTAAAGAGACCTAATTTTTTGGAAATATAATATGGCCTATGTCACACGGGGATAGTGTAGCTTCCTAACAGTGGAAGAATTTTTCAAATCGGTTCACTAGTTTCGGAGCCTATTCAATGCAAACAAACAAACAATCAAATCTTTCCTCTTTATATATAGGCAGACCGCTTTTATCACTTAGGGCAGGTCTAGTAATATTCATATGTCTATGGTCGAGTCACACGTTGACAGGCGCTTGCTTGTTTTATATTCTGTCGCAGAGCCGGAGGCCCTTAGGCCGCACGTTCGTGTACAACGCTTTGGTTTATTCATTGTGTAAAGAAATTTAATAAGTGAATTTTTTAAGAAGTTTAATTAAGCGATTTTCTTTGTATCATTATAATAGGTTTATATTATTTGGTTGTTCATTGTAATTCTATTCAGTAATAAAAAATAAAATAAAAAACTTAAAACTGTCAGATTAAGAAAACCCCTCCACATAATTGTTAGATTATAGGTCAGCACAACAAGGACATCAAACTGAACCGTCTGTATAAAAATCTGACGAGCTCGAGTATGTGAAGGTCACGATTTTTTTTTACATTTTCAAAAATCTGCCACGAGTTTAGGTTACCTCCAAATCGTCAGATTAGTGAAATGTAAACTTTTCTGCATGTAATTAATTCACATTACCTTAATCTGACACGCTCGAATAAATGCTTTTTTTTTCAATTTTTTACCTCTTCATACGGCCACCCCCACCACTCAACTCGTCAGATTAATATCTCTCCGTTACCAGAAACACGTAGAGCGTATACGCTATTAATATCTGACGCGCTCGAGTAAGTCATTGTGACGATTTTTTTTTACATTTTTGAAAGTTAAAATACTCGCTCCCCCCACCTTTTTTTCTTTTTAGCATCTAATCTTTGCAATCCAATAGGTCCCCACAACGCTCGAGTAACTACCCATTTAGCGTTAATCCCTCCCCTACTATAATGAACCGGACCGTTATGCTTCCCGGTGTTATTTTATAGCATATTTAATATGTAAAACACTGACACTTGTATTGACTTGTGGTGAACATTTAAATATTGCTTTCCTTGTCATCTCAAAACTTAGTATTTGCAGATGTCTGACTAATCAACTGGACGATTAGTGTATGGGCGCAAATAATTAATTCACCCTAATATTTTATATTACAACTTACAAAAAGATTTTTTCTTTAAATAATTTGAACTTTTGCCTGCCATCTGTGAAAGAGTAGATTTTGAATTCTTTTGAGTATCGCCTTAAGAAATTAATACTTAGCTTTGTATTAAGCAGGTGCGCTAGTAGGCCGGTGCTCTTAGGCTAAGGGGGTAAAGGAATATTTGGGGTAATGCTCTCTTTCTGTGTATTATATTATATAATTCAAGCAATTTAATTAAAAATAATCTTGTGATACAGTGGAATATAAGTTTTCAATTTAAATTCATACAATATTATAGAAAGGTTAATAAAGAAACTGGATTAAACATTCATCTTTTATTTTCCCATTTATTTGTTCATTGTTAAACTTTCTTTTAATCATGTCACACGGGTATTTCAGGATATACCATTGCTTCTTCAATCCATCTGTTTACTAATCCATACCTAAAAGTCAGCGTCATTCTCTTTTCAGATCAACCTTAACTAATAATATATTATTGAGAATCAGTGGCGGTTCGTGGTCTTTTTAACTTTTTCAGAAATCCAAGAGAAGATTGAACTAATCAAAATTTACTTTCACAGGAATTAAATTGTTTAATGTTTTTTACAGCGATGCACGTTGCTAATTATTATTGTTTTTACAACAAGAATAATAAGGTAGAATATATAAGTGGATGCGGAGGCCTTTTTATTTTTATTTTCCAACCCTTTTTCATGAGTATTAGCATTATTTTTTATGTACACAACACTGCATTCAGCGATTGTGTAAAAAAATTATGACAGAATATTAGCGACAACGTGGGTGGGTGGGTGGTTTGGTATATTTACGGCCAAAACAATACTGAAGTAAGTTCAACACAAAATTACATAACTAGCGACGTTTGCTGAAAATAATCTAAAAAAGAGGAATATAAACACTAGAAATATTTTGATTCTCACGCCTTCAAAATTTAAAATCGACCCTCTTTTTTGTACGAGGCAATTAAGCGTCAAAGTGTTTTTTTAAATTTATTTTGTGCATAATTTTATAAGATTGAAAAAAAGTTAGATCATACAAAACGTCAAAAATAGTCTAAGCCATAAAGGGGTATTTTTAAAAAATTGTTTCTCGTATTACTTCATAGTTACTTAAGTCATGAAAAACATTGTTTTAGTAGTTAACGCTTATATTTTTTGTAACGTAAATAATAATTTTATTGTAATTCCAATCCATTCAAAAGGTAGTAAAAGCTTCAATTTATCCCTAGCATATTTTTTGATGTTCATAATGTAAACCGATTCGTAGTAAAGATTAATCTAAATGGGAGTTCATGTATAGTTTCATCGTATAGTTGCATCCTGTGCAAAGGCAACTTGTCACTCTCCGATGGACTTGATTGGTAATACTCGTGAAAGATCGGAGATCACGTGATATCCATGACACAGGATCGTGGCGCACTAAGCAGGAATGAATTTGGCAAATAAATGGGTGGTTTCGTTCAAATCACCGTCAGAGGGGATCTGTATGGGCCAGGATGTTTTTGTAAGGAGAATTTTGCGCGCAACCACATCACGCACCAAATGGACATAGATACCGATTTCGACGCGGTGCGCGGTGGCGGGAGTTTAAATATGGATTTTAATGGAGCCCTATTTATAATGTGATTATAAACTTGTTTTATAATGATTCCAAACTTGTTTTATAATAATATATATTATTATAAAAAGAGTTTGTTTTATTTTATCATCTTTTAATGGGGGTTCACTGCACAAACGCACTTTAGAGAAAACCGCCCCTGTTGAGAATAGCTGGGGTACCCGGATTTGTTCAGGGAGTTAATATGAAATTGAACTGATGTTGGAACCCACAAGGGATCTTGCTTTATATACACACCTACTAATAAGTAGCCCCACCCATACAAAAAAGGCTTTGAACGGTCCACAATGTTCCGAACATTCCACAACATTCGAGAGTGTTCTGGAATGTTCCACAATGATCTGGGATATTGTTCCATAATGTTCCCGAACGTTCCAAACTATTCCCGAACGTTCCAAACTATTCCCGAATGTTGTGGAATGTTCTCGAACACCCAAATGTTCTAGACTGTAATTTCTAGAGGGCGAAACTTCCAGCCCTTATATCTTTAAAAGCACACCCTAAACACCACAGGGATAAAGGGCTACCACACCATATAACTCCCTTGATCTTACCAGAACTCGTTTCTGAGTTTTAGCAGTACGCTTTCTTTTATAATATACATAGGTATATTGATTAATAATTTATTTATTACGCCCCTCAATTTCAATGAGCCACTCTCAGAACAGTTATTGAGGTTGTTGGTTCAAATCCCGGTTTGCGCAGCAAATTTTATTTGATTAATTTTTGTCATTTCCCAATTTATTTTCTTAAAATAATATACAGCAAATTTGCAGCATGTTCCAGAGTTGTAGATACTTTAATTATCTCCCTGGTGCAAGACCACCATTCAGAAACGAAACGTTGCTTGAAATGACTTTTGCTATGTTTGGTGACCATGTCTGAACAGCCAGGTACTTCCTCACTCCATATTTTTCCATCTACACTGCCTTAGAAATAATCTAATTATTCTTTTTTAGATAATTGCTTTTAAAAGTGACTATTATAGAGAGAATAAGTCTTAATACATGATAAATTGTAAGGATTAGTAATAAAGTAGCTATGGTTAGGAACAAGGCGACGTCAAGGAGGTAGTATTGGTACCAGCTCAGATTATGTGCCGCAGATCGGAGGTGTTTCGCTCCACCAAACTTAATGACATATTCTATCCAATAGATGGCGCTGTCTAGTGGGTGTTGGGGCCGCTCTTTGAACAGCTCAGATAAATGCTTGGCATTTTTTCGGAACCTGAAAAATCAAAAAAATATTTATTTATTTCTTCGTATTCTCTTTAAAACGATATATATATATATATTTTTTTTTAATTGTACGACAGACAGGTAAGTCCAATTATGGTACAATTTTCTTACAACTAACAATACATAATTTTGTTAAAACATGTTATAGTTATGTTAAACACATCTATATCCGCTGGTAGAGCATTAAGCAATGCCATACCTCTTGTCATGCTATGTTGAGCCATGACATCTGTCCGCCCCTGCGGTATGTAGAATAGGGCGTGGCTATGAGTTTGACAGTATTTGTCAGGAACGAATAAGCCACAGCATGACAGGAGATATGGACAATCGATGAAGTTTTTTATTAACTTTAATTCAAATACCATGAGACCGGCATTACGCCTGGTCTCCAGGCTTTGATAATTTGTCTCCTTTAGCAGTTCCGCGTGATACATGAATTTCGGATATATTCCGTGTGATCGCATGTAAACATACCTTAGGAATTTTTTTTGAATTTGTTCAATCATATTTATGTATTTAACTTGATAAGGTATCCAGACAGTACTAGCGTACTCCAGCTTGCTTCTGACCACTCCGTTGAACATGGCGGTCATTGCTTCTATATTTTTGAATTATTTGCAAGTTCTAATTACAAAACCAAGAATTTTGCAGCAAGCCGAAGTAAGCTGCACTATATGATTTGAAAATGTCAGCCTGGGATCAAAGATCACCCCAAGATCCTTGATGGTATTTACGCGTGTTAGTACTTCTCCATTCATTCTATACTGGTAGAATAACGGATTTTGTGAACGACTATAAGTCATAACGATGCATTTTTTTGTATTAAAATTAAGTTTGTTATTTAACGACCATTTCATGATTGAATCTATGTCAGCCTGCAGTTTGGAATAATCGACATCTGTTTCGATTTCCATCATCAGTTTCATGTCATCCGCGAATAGGAGACATGTGCTATGACGTATGCAGTCCTGAATGTCATCTATCAGAATAAAAAATAACATGGGACCAAGATTCGATCCTTGAGGAATTTCTGACAGAGCTACAAACTTATGAGAGTCGTATCCATTTACATACTGGCTTCTATCTTTTAAATATGACGCAAAAAATATCAGTAGGGGTTGATTAAAACCTATTTTGTGCATTTTTCTTAACAGAACATCGTGATCTACTCGGTCAAATGCCTTTGCGAAATCCGTGTAGATGCCTACAGTCCAGGCCTTTTGCTACCCGTCGAGAGAAAGAAAGTAAGTTGGTTACCGTTGATTTCCTCGGTAAGAAGCCATGTTGATTTTCTCTTAAGAAAGGCGCGATTTGCGGACTGAGTTTATCACAGATAATCATTTCAAAAATTTTTGGAATTGTTGACAGTACTGCAATTGGTCTATAATTTCTGACATCAGTCTTTTCATCAGCTTTATGTATAGGCGTGACCCTCGTTTGTTTCCAACACTGTGGAAACGTGGATGACATGATGCAGAGATTAAATATGTAAGCAAGGGACACAGAGATATTTGGAGAGATTTTTTTAATTATTGAAGGAGGAATACTGTCCGGACCAGTAGCCTTGTCAGGTCGGATATTCCGGATACAGGCTTCTATTTCCTGGATGCTGGTCAATCCGAGTGAGATATCTCCAACATTCCAGGGTGATGTTGTTGGGAAATCGGTTTCAAGTTTCGGGGTTACTTTACTATAAACGGAATGAAAATAGTCAGCAAATTTATTAGCAATTGTGTCAGGGTTAGTATAAGTTACGCCTTCCTCAGTCAAACATGTTGGTGAGGTTGGGTTAACTTTTTGTGACCTAATATAGTCCAGAAAGACTTTACGTCATCTTTGATCCGATTCTGAACATTTTCCATATATTGTTTTTTAGCAAAATTAATTTCATATTTTAGCTCGGATCTACTCGCTGAAAATATTTGATAATCGGATTGCTTTTTGTGCAATAGATATCTTTTCCGGAGCGTTTCCTTTCTTTTCAATTTATCTATAATACTCTTATTGAACCATATTATATTATACACCAACACAGGGTGTAACAGGACATACCCGAGGGATTTTAACCAGAGATTCCTAGGCATATTTGGAGTAAAAATGTTGTTGTCATTTTAGTGTCTGATGATATTTTTTTTCTATTAAAAACAAAAAATATGTTTTTCAATTACACTGCGCTACTTTTTCCATCGCTATGCGAGACCAGTACCGGATTATCCTTTAGGCAGTGTAGGCAACTGCCTAGGGGCCCCGCATCGGCTGGGGGCCCCGCGCCCTGAGAAAAAATTACTTGCTTCAATGGCTTGACTCTCAATTAGTAAGCAACTGGGTGCTGGAGTTTTGATGGGCTTAGAAAAGATCTAGCTCGGTAGGAAAACACTGGTTAAAATATTATAGAGTGGGTAATTAATTTTTCAGACACAGGGTAATAGTTCAGAGATCTCAAGGAAAATCTATAGGAAAATGGTGATGGCATACCTTCATAATGTAGTCAAAAACAGATTAATTATGAATAAAACTATGTGAGCCTGTAGACGCCTCCTATCTGAACTGCCCAGGCTTCACCTTCGTAGGCAAGTTCAGATCTAAAGGAAGTGTCTGTCTCTAAAGCCGAGCTGACGTCAACTGTGTGCGACTGTTGAATCTGGAAAACTCCAGATTAGACGCAATGTGGGTGCGCGTCAATCTTGCCAGTACGGTAAGATTCTATGCGTGTTTATACCCCTCACCGAACCGGACACGTCTGAGCTAGACCTATTTTTTCAGTGAGACCCAAACGGTTGCACTGGACATTTCCTGGAGGACTTGTTTGACAAGCCCCCAAAGACTCATAAACTCCAATGGCTCGGAGGGTTTTGAAGCAAAGAATGGACAGTTACCTCGAGAGTGTTTTCTCGTGGGGTAAAAATAATCTCGTTGATTTTAATGTTTCAAAGACCAAATCATGTTTGATTACGTCTAAAAGGGATTGAATGAAAATCTAGTCACCTTCAATGGATGCAATCTTCCGAACAGGGCCTACATTGATATGCTTGGTGAAACTCTAAGTGACCAGCTCAGATATGGGGGCTCCATCGAAGCCACAGTTAAATTAGCCTCTCAAAAACTGGGCGTACTGTACAGGGCCCGCAGATAATTTTAGTATACAACTGTTAACCCTGTACAAATCACAAGTGTGCCCCACGGTTGAATTTGGCAGCCACCTCTGGTCTGGAGCAATAAAATACCTTAAAAAACCCTGGACTCTGTGCAGAAACAGACGGTCCATTTGATAAATTCTCCTAACTTAACAAACGGATTGCAATCTTTAGAGCACAGGCGGGCATCGGGCGGGAATGCTATAATTTATTTATGTACCGGTATTTCAATGGAAGATATTCCGATGGACTAGTGTCATTGATCCCTTCGGCATCGGTGCATAGTCGGGAAACACACTAAACGCGTACACAAAATATGTACACGGTTGACATTTGTCACATGATAATGGGTCGCTTCTTCGACTCGTTCTTGTGTTCAACAGCTCGGCTGTGAAACGATTTGCCGGTCTTTGTGTTTCCTCCTTCCTACAACATGCGTCTCTTCAAGACCAATGTTCATTCCTTCCACTCCTCAAAAAGACCCTTCACACATTGTCACAGGCCCTGCGGGAAATTATTTTCAACAGGGCCTTCTGTGTGGAATTAATATATATTAAAAAAAAACGTTGTGATAAAAAAAAAATTTGGAAGTTAGAAAAGGGTAAAGGGGCCCCGAAAAGTGCATTGCCTAGGGGCCCCGATATGGTTAATCCGGCCCTGTGCAGGACATATCCTATCGTCACGTGTTTGAGCGACACGTGCGGTAATAATGCTGTTGGAACAAGACGCAACACTTATTAAGTGTCCGCTAGATTATAAACGCGCTTACTCTGTCTGTCTGTTGCAGCGTGTGGTGGAAAAATATTTTTAATGTTTTTAAAAGAAAAAAATGTCATCGAACAGTAAAATGACTTAAACATTTTTTACTCCTAATATGCTCTGGAATCGCTGGTTAAAATCCCTCGGGTACGTCCTGTTACACCCTGTATATTTGTTACAAATTTTGGGTACAATAAACCGTAGGGGACGGCACAGACTTTCAATAAATATAATGAGTTATTGTTAAAGCCAATAGATAGGATAGAGGTAATAATCCCAAGATAAAATTAATATTATAACGTCTTCACTGTAATAGCAGTACTTCGTACCGTGCGTAGGTGTGATTCTTCAACACTGCTATTGCAGGGCTTCGGCTCCCAGGGTTTAAAGTTTAAAAAGGTCATGAGAGGCAGTTTTACTATTTTGTGACATGCTTTAAAAGATGCTTGCTGAACTGTCGGTGAGTGATATTGAAAATGTCAATGTTCAATGAGGAATCGTTGAATTGATTAGTATAGTCACTCTGTTGATTGGCGTGTTCTGATAGGCAGAAGTCCTCGCATTTTTCAAAAGCATAAAGGTCAAAATCCCATCAAATAATTATATTATAATTACATCTCAAATAATTATTATACAAAGATCATATTAGAATGATCGCTTCATTCTCCGCAGACCCATCGGCAATCGACTGGTTTAATCAAAAAAAGTTATACCACAAAATGAATTTCAAATGTGATGTAGATTCACCAGTTCTCTGTTTGTGCTACAGTTACCGAACATTGAATATTTAGGTTAAATAATTCTGAGATCTCACTTGGAATCAGTGAGTAGAGTGTTAATCGCTTTGGCAAAAGATTCTTTATTGATATCTTCGTAGAGCAGCTCGAGAGCCATTCCTTTGTCCCGGAGTTCTGCGATGTTCATGCTCTGGTCGGCGAACATGGGTATCCCGAGCAACGGTACTCCGCAGTTGACAGCTTCCTGGATGCCCAGCAGGCCCCCGTGGCCGATGAATAACTTGGTGGACGGGTGACCTGGAAACGAATCCAACTTATATTTCCAATGGTACGATGGTAATTGTCTGTTATTTTAAATAGTAAAATTGTCACTTCTTCATTTTGTATTAATTTTGAATGCTAATAAGGTTGTTATTTGTGTTTTTATTATAAACTGATCATGTTTTAAAGTGCCTGCTCTCAACACAGAATTTCCTAGTGAGACAGGCATCACATCACTAATTATGGTAGTCTATTGTAATAAAGATAAATTAATAATAACTTCAAGCGAGTTTCAGTGACCTTCCTCTTGTTTTGAAGGTCAAGTGTGAAAAATTTCATCAACCTCGGAATAAAATTGAAGGTTGACACACCCACTTGGCGACCGCCATGCGGCTGTCTGCCCACCCGCCACAGGGCATGGACACTCGTTTCTCGACTCCTTTATAAATAGATAGACAGATACGGTTTTCCTTGTAAAAGTTCTCGAAATAATCATACATTTTTCTGCATCGACGGCCCCCGGGTCATTAGAGCTCCTGTGCCAATAAACACCATACCAAATAACAGGAAGCTTTAAAAAAAATGTATTATGTTAGTTTAGCTAACATGATTGTATTCGATCAATCATGATGTTGGCTATGCTCGAATATTTGACAAAATAAAGCCAAAACATTGCAGAAAAGGAATGATAAAAGTAATAAAATATTCTTACAAAGAACGGAGAGTTGCGGAACCCAGTTGCTAAGCATCACATTGGATGGCATGTTGAGTTTTGGCATAGCCGTATCATTGACCTTCCACAGGACCTTCTCCTTCAGTGATCCCAGGACTTCAATAATGTCCTGGAGTTTCTCCACTGGAATGGACTCCGTGGGGACCAGGGACCCCAGACTGAATAGGATGAACCCGTGTTCGGATTCATTGATGTACTCTTCCAAATCCTTTAAAGTGTTAAAAGAATGCATTATGGGGCCGACAGAATTGGATATAAAAGATCATTTGGCTTGGCGTTTTTCGGCATAACGCTCACCGTACATTCCCAATGGGAATATACGGTGAATATTATAATAGGCAAGCGATATTGCAAAATTTCATCAACCTCGGCATAAAATTTTAGATTTGCATACAAATCAAATCCACACCGCCCGCATGCCAGCCAGCTCGTCTACCACATACAGACATTCTCCTTTATATATCATATATTTCAACCAATTTACACAAAACCTTGACAAATTATACACCTAAACTCTCCTCATGAATCACTTTATCTATTAGTGAAAACCGCATTAAAATCTGTTCAGTAGTTTTTGAGTTTATCGCGAACAGACAGACGCGGCGGAGGACTTTAATTTATAACATGTAGAGATTGAAAAATGTTTTGTTTTTCTCGCACTGTCTTTATTATGCTAGATCCACACCGAAGCCAACCTTCCAACTCTGAACTTAGTTCGGAGTTGGAAGGTTGGCCGATTGTGTGGTGATTGTGGCCAACCCTCCAACCCCGAATTTCGAACTCAAAAATGGCAAGTAGCTGCGCTGTACCTTATCAGCTGCCTACAATTATTACGTACGTATAATTTTATACTAATACATATACAAGACATGTTTTTAAACAATTGTTATAATAGCACTCTCCGTAATAATATCGTCATTTTAATGATTTGATCGCCTGCCGTTCGCAGACTGATGTGTACTGTGGACAGCTGCGGCAGGCTGGTTTGTGTGAATTGGCCGTCGGGATCGCCTCGAAGGCGATCCCGGGCCAACTCGAACTCCAACCTTCCAACTCGAACTTTCAACGCACGAACACCCCTCCACACGATAGTCCAAACTTTTGAAGTTGGAACGTTGGCCGCAGTGTGGGCTTACCATTAGAGTTTCCAAATTTATATGGAAACTTGGGGGTTAGTGATATTTTACATAGCAGTTGTTATAAAATGTTGGATCCTTCTAGATATTTCTCGTAACTTAATGAAACATCTTCTCACTTTAAAAGTCAATACTACATATTAATAGAAATATAAGCAAGCAATAATGCCAATAATCAGTACCTACTTAACGAAACAATTGAAAATTAAAAAGGCAATAGTTTGTTGTTAATGCAGGAAGTGTGCATACCTTTGGTAAAGGTGGAATGATTTTGGGAATGTGCAGCCCCCCAACTTCCACCAACTGCGGCACTACAGGTCTGACTTGGTTCACGCTGTGATGACTATTTGCTAATATCAGGCTATAGTTCCTCGCCATCTCCTTCAGGGGGGGCAGAGGACCCAGAGCTCTCTCGGCCAGCTCCTGGGCGGCCGTGTATGAGCGGACCTCATAGAAGCAACTGACAAACAGAGTGGCCACAGTGTTGACTAGCCTCTCAAAGAACTTCATGTTCTGAGTGTAGGGCAGGAAGTAGAGAGGAATTAAGGAAGGATTGTCCGGGTTGGCCACCATGTCGCTCACCCAAGGAAGGCTCACGCTGGAGATCATCCCAATAGTCGGAATACCCAGTTTATATCCCAGAGGCAAGAAACATTCCGAAGCGAAGATTTCCGTTACAAATACGTCGTAATCACCCGATTGCAAGATCTCATTTACGACAGGATGTTTGAAAATGAGTTCACAGGACATTTTGTTGAATTCAACGAAATCTTCAAGATCTTCCAAGAAGGTCATGGCTAGGATTTCTTCAACGGTCATGTATTGACTGTCCACTATACCCAGCAAACTTATATCAGTCAGGTTTTCTATTTTGTTTTTCTGAAATAAGAGAAACAAACATTGTGTTGTCATAAAAGGACTTTTGCAAAGAAGGTTTTTAAATTTGGGAGGCAGAAATGAGTACCGCCGACCCGGGAACCATTTGTTGGGTGATCAATACCTCTACCATAGGTCTCTCCAACAAGGATCCAAGAAGGCGGATCCAGGGGGGGGGTCATGGGAGTCATGACCCCCTCCCTGGGCTGGGTCCAGGACCTAGGTGGACCAAATACCTACTTTTTGCTTGTATCTATTATTATCAAAATTTTGACTTGAACACGACTATGTGACCCCCCCCCTGGCGCCAAAGCTGGATCCGCCCTTGCACTCCAAGTGTTTCATTATGTTTGGTGACTTAATGAGGGGGTGGGGTGAGGTGAGGTTTTTCTAGGTCTTTTCGATGGATGCGTCTGCCCACCTGTTGCGTGGCGAGCTGGATCGGTAGAGATCTTTTGAACTTTTGACCTCTCCAGCCAGACTCTTGACCCATCGCCTTGCACCTCAGGTGGGGGATGGATACTATATATTTTTCCTTTCCAGAACTTGTTCTCCTTCCCTTTCTTAAAAATACGCTCCACACAGCATCCCCAAACAAAACATAGGCCCTAAGGGAAATTATTTTAAGCTTACTTCGGCATATCATTCGCCCACTTCACCATACATTCCAATGGGAATGTATAATGAACAATATGCTGAACAGATATTGTCATCTCAGAATAGATATCATCTAGTGAGGCGGGTAACTTACTTTCTTTTAAAAATTATTCTATCTCAATTATAGCTTGGATTGCCGGTAATTAAATTTGTATTATAAGAAATAGGCCAATCCGCGAGAGTATAGCGCAATGTCAGCAACATGATGACAATGTGAGAAGTGCCAATAATTTGTAGTGCTCAGCGCGCCTGGGAAAATTACATTCAGCAATCTGTAATGTACCTGTGGGAAATGACTGGCTACCGTGACGTGGTGTCCCCTTTGCACTAGCTCCTTCATGACGGCTCCATACATGGCGTAGTGACTGGGCGTGTAGGTACCAAACACTCCCAGGATCCTGGCCGCATTGCATCTCTCCAGAGACATGAGGGCCAACACAAGATTACATAATACTCCAAAGGTGTCAGTTTTCTAAAAAAAAATATTTATTTATTTGAAGTTAGTACAAAAAATGTATCATAATTGAAATTATATTCATAAGACGTGTTAAAATACATAATATAATATTTTTTCTTCTTATTCTACACTCCATAAGTTGAGCTCCGTAGCTTGTGGTTGTGGAAGGAGTATTTACAAATAAAATAGAAAATAATGCTAAAAATGGTGATTCTTTATCTTTTGCGTAAGCGTAACAGCTGTTAAATCGGCCATATACGACACATTTTTATAGTTTTCTTAAATGTGGTATTCCGTGTCTGGTAACTCTGTTGTTACCCTAACCCGTAATCCTGACTCTTAAAAGTTGTTACCCTAACCTCAGAGATGATGGCGCATTTGCTGTGTAACCTTTGTTAAGAGATGTCAGTCGTGGAAAAATTTGCGAATCGAATGTCATCACGTACAGGGGAGGCATGCCGCTTTTCTGACCTTAAGCTTGACTATTGCGACGATTTCTTTAACAACGTCATCATCATCATCAAAATCATCACCACTCTTGGCTCTACAACCCCTGGTGGGTCTTGGCCTCCTCAAGAGTCTTCCTTCACTCATCTCGGTTTTGTGCCAGATCTATACAGCTTAGAAGCTCCAAGCTAGAAATATCTTTGAGGACGTTGTCGCTCCATCTTAATCTTGGTCTTCCCAGGCTCCTTCGCCCTATTGGTCTTGAGTTCAGCAAGGACTTTGGTGCTTGATGCTCGGTAAATAAATTTTGTGACGTTTAAATCCTTAAACAGAGTATATAGCTCATTGTTGTAACGTCTGCGCCAAAATCCATTTTCTAAAACCGATCCGAAGATATGCCTCAAAATTTTCCTCAAACGACCGTCATAAAAACGACCAAATGTCACATGAGAGCAGGTCAAATGTCGCATGAGAACGGATTAGGCACGGGATTGACATGTTCCCCGACTGTGGATCGGTACTGAAGGAATCAATGACGCCAGTTCCTCGGAGCGTCTTCCATTGAAATGCCTCTAAGACGTGGACAGCATTCCCACCCGACGCCTATGCTCTAAAGCAGGGGTGGGGAACCTGCACCCCGCGAGGCTTTTTGGTGCGGCCCGCGAGCACTTTTGGTTCGGCCTGCTAAACGCACCACAAAAAATTACAATCAGAAAGCGAGAACTGTTTTCTTTCACTGTTTTTCAGATACTTTTTCAGTTCTTATTACAAAACCCAGAGAAAGTTTAACATTGCTGACAGGTATTTGCTTTTGTATGCACCTATGTCACTATATATCAGTTTAGACACAAACAAATATGTGATTCAACATACTTTTTAAAGTTTTTTTTTTATTTCGTATTGTTGTTAGGTATACGATAATGAAATTAATATTGAAAAAATATCTCAGTGTTGATGACAAAAGGATAATGACAGAAAGGATAATAAAAAATAAGCTTTCTTTATGTATTGCCACATTTCTGCCTAGTCTCAGGGCCGGATTAACCATGTCGGGGCCCCTAGGCAATGCACGTCTCGGGGCCCCTTTACCAATGGTGGACTAACGGGGGGGGGGGGGGTGGAGGGGCGGCCTGCCCCGGGCCTCTGGTCCTCGGGGGCTATCAAACGCTTCCATGTCCCCTTTATCAAATACTTAACAAGGCTTTAATGCCATTAATCAGCGGCCGAGAATTTAAATTTCGTCGAACGATGATCTTGCGATCGTACCCTTGCAACTGTACAGGATGATTCCAATGAGAAAGATTAATTATTCTCCATACCAGCATTTTAACATAATAGCTCAGTATCGATATTATTTCATTCACAATTTGCTTTGATGCATACCTAAATTCAAAAATGCTCAAACTCGTGATGATAAAGCTATTCAAATTATGTACTTTTTCTAATTATTTTTTGATCATATGTATTTATAATTTTTCAATTATGTCTAAGCAAAATAAAAATGTATTTTTTTAATATATGCGCGGATCCTTTTTTAATGATTTTATTTAAACAAAAATTAAAATTCTGAAACATATCTTGCCCAGATAATTTATTGATTTATTTTACTCCATGATTATATAATTTGAAATGTGTTTTGTATAATACAAAATTTTGTTTGAAAATTTAACAAATCTGCAAACGCCCTACGGTAAAACCTTAATGTACTAAAAATAAACATATTTTCTCAAAATTTACTACATAGCTTTACTAGATAAAATAACAGTCTTTCGAAATCAATTTATAATTTTGTGGTGAAAAAGAGTCAATACGTCTAAAATTTGATATAAAAACGACATATTTCCGGTTTTGTCTGGTGATTCCCACTTAAGGAGGACTCTGTAAAAAAATTTTTTTGTAATTTTATTTTTTAATTTCATTTTCTGAAAGATGCATTTGTTAAAAATGCTCTCACCAAATGTTTTAAAGATATTCGAAAAATTGAACATCCGATTTGCAAGTTTTAAACTGTTTGAAAATCTAGTGAATCTATTTCACCACGTAGGTGAATTTTGTTTAAAAATAAGGAAAAATGGCGGAGCAATGAATTTTAATTTCGATTTTTATGGGAAATTTTCATTGTTCATAAAAAAAATAGAAGGGGCCCTTTATAAAAAAATCTCTAAATGGTGCCATACTGACTGGATTTACTAACAGTTTAAGTAGGTATTAGTGCATGCAAATCGGATGTACAGTTTTTCTAATATGTTGTCAACCGTGTTGAAAAAAGCAGTTTCGAGAAAAACGCGTTCAAAGTTTTGATGAACGTTAATTCATCATACAAACTGTTTAAAATGGTTTCATATAAAATGCTGTAGGTATCTCCGTCAATTTTACGAATTTCCTTAAAACATTTGGTGAGAGCATTATTAACAAATGCATCTTCATAAAATTAATTTAAAAAATGCCATTTTTTTACAGTGGCCTGATGCCTTAAGGCTCAGTTCCCGGCCCCAAAAAGAAGAAGATGGAGAGATATGAAATAACGAATGTTAGAAGAGCGCGCTAATATTTACAGCGATAAAATTGATGCAAAAATCATGAAAATCTTTAATAAAACACGACTCGTTAAAAATAGAACAAAAATCTCGCGATAATTGTCTTTAATTTTATTTAAAGAAACGCTGTGAATTTTTTCATACATATAACTTGTAAAATAACCAAAATAAACGTGTTTATAATCATTTTTGGAGCATACTTTGCGATTTTTTTCTATCGAGGGAATTTTATATAATTTGCGTTTCGGCGCGATAAATGTCTAGATATTATCTTCAAGAATAACATATATTTTTTTAAGAGCTTAAAAACTTCAAATGTTTAAGTGAGGTTTGCAAGAAATCGGTTGAAATTCGGAGAACCGCTACTAAATAATGCAAAATCATACAAAATCGTATGTTTTAGTTTTGAAAATTCGACCACTTAGAAGTATTATAGATGCTTCAATTAAATACTGCGTGTAGAACATACTTTAGCCCTTAAAAATGTCGGTCATTTTTTTTAATAAGTCTTTTAATAAGCTTAGAAAAAAATAAAGTATTAGGTCTATAAAAAACATTTTTAACTGAAAACTCTCCTACTTATAAACACTTTTTCGGATATGGTTTTATTGCGTAATGTGGCAAATTCAGTTTCTTATATAATTATCCCGAAAAAAAATGATATTTACGCCCGAACCTCACAAAATAAAATATAATATGCATTTTCGCGTTGGTATTTTTGACATCACGGCGACAATACGGCAGTCGACGAATTTGTTATATCAAAGTGAACCTTATACCGTCCACCGAAGAACGACTGGCAGCCGCCCCCCTGTCTTCCGTCATTACTCCTCCGAACGGAGCGGAGATCAGTCGTGTTATGCTCCGCGCCGCTTATTTTCGTGAAATCAATTTAAAAATTCCGTTTTATTGCAATAAACAATGCATTAAAAAGGAATTAATGTTTTTTACAGGCCTTTACGAAATCAACATGTAAAAAAAAATCTCAAATATCTTTTCCAACCTTTCAAAAAGCTTTTTCTCAAGTATTTTTAAACTCCTCCCATAAAAGGGCGTGAATTCCGATTTCGATTTTTTTCTGTACTAGTGGATCGCCTTAAAGCCTTGTTTAGGATTTGATCAAAGGAAGGCGTTTGTAGGCCCCCCAGAGTCAGAGGCCCGTGTGAACTGAAGAAAAAGCTTGTAAAATTACATCAACTTCTTAAACTAGGGGGGGGGGGTCATTCAGCTTTTCCGCCTCGGGCCTCTGACGGGCTTAATCCGCCACTGCACTTTACCTTTTTCTAACTTCCAAACTTTTTTTTCTACCACAACGTAATTTTATTCATAATTAATCTGTTTTTTTACTACATTTCGAAGGTATGCCTTCACCCCCATTCAATAAAAAAATGAAACGAATACAATAGTACAATGAGCGGTCTTATTACTAAAGTGATCTCTTCCAGAGAACCTTGGTATGAAGAGAAACAAAGAATTTTAGCAAGCAGATAGGTAGTGCACACTAAAGCTTGTACAACACTTTTTTTTTAATCATTAGAAATAAAAGCAAAAAAAAAAAAAACAAAACCATTGCCAAAATAAACCACACACTGCACCTATAATTATATCCCCATTGAAAGTAAAGTAAAATACAACTATGTTTAAACATTTGTTTTAATTATTGACTTTTTATTTATTATTTGTGCGAGATGTGAACAGTTATTGGGTTATAACCTAATTATTATAATTTGTTGTTTTCTTTAATGCATGTAATGTTGTTAACCTATAAATGTTCGTAATAAAAAAATAAAATATTTAAAACATCTTGAAAGCTGACTTTTTACAAAATGGGTGCCGGAGTTGCTCACTTATTGTGAGTCGAACTATTGACGCAAGTTATTTTTTCTTGGGGCGCGGGGCCCCTAGCCGATGCGGGGCCCCTAGGCAGTTGCCTACTCTGCCTTAGGGATAACCCGGTACTGGTCCCATTGGTCAGAGGCCCGTATGAACTGAAGAAAAAGCTTGTAAAATTACATCAACTTCTTAAACTAGGGGGGGGAGGGGGTAATTCAGCTTTTCCGCCCCGGGCCTCTGACGGGCTTAGTCCACCACTGCACTTTACCCTTTTCTAACTTCCAAATATTTTTTTCTACCACAACGTAATTTTATTCATAATTAATCTGTTTTTTTACTACATTTAGAAGATATGCCTTCACCCCCATTTAATAAAAAAAATGAAACGAATACAATAGTACAATGAGCGGTCTTATCACTAAAGTGATCTCTTCCAGACAACCTTGGTATGAAGAGAAACAAAGAATTTTAGCAAGCAGATAGGTAGTGCACACTAAAGCTTGAACAACATTTATATTTTAAAAATTAGAAATAAAAACAAAAAAAAAAACAAAACAAATGCCAATATAAACCACACACGGCACCTATAATCATATCCCCATTGAAACGAAGGAAAGTAAAGTAAAATAAATACAACCTTGTTTAAATATTTATTTTAATTATTGACTTTTTTTATTATTTGTGCGTGATGTGAACAGTTATTGGGTTATAACCTAATTATTATTATTTGTTTTTTTTTTGTTTAATGCATGTAATGTTATTAACCTATCGTAATAAAAAATTGGAATATTTAAAACATATTGAAAGCTGACTTTTTCCAAAATGGGTGCCGGAGTTGCTCACTTATTGTGAGTCGAACCATTGACGCAAGTTATTTTTTCTTGGGGCACGGGGCCCCTAGCCAATGCGGGGCCCCTAGGCAGTTGCCTACTCTGCCTTAGGGATAATCCGGTACTGACTATGGCATCCCCAATTGGGTACGTTGTGAGGCTGAAGATAGTGGTGAGGCGAAGGAGATGGGTAAGTACCTAACTGGCTATTCAGATCTGGTCACCAAATACAGCTAAATCCATTCCAAGCAACGTTTCAATTTTGAATGGTGGTCTTACACCATGGCGATACTGAGAGTATCTTTCACTCTGGAACATGCCGAAAATATACTTCATATTATTTTTTAATTAACAATTTTTGAAATAACACAAATTAGTTAAATAACATTTATTTGCGAACGCCGGGATTCCATCCCGCTACCTTTAGATTGCGAGTCAAGGGCCTTACCTCTAGACCACAGATGCCGTCATGGTTGGCGCCGTGATGGTTCATAGATTATAAAAAATACCTATTTAACTTTTATTACTGATATACGTATGTTAATAAGATAAATTGATAGAAGTGTTTGTGAACAACTATGTGAAATTCACTTCTAGAGAAATTAACCAAACATTTTCAAAGAAAATAAGAAAGACGCTATCTAGGTTGCGAACCAATTCTTAGAATGATTGTTTCCAATAAAAAGGGTAGTTGCCCGTAATATGGAAAAATAATTAGTTGAAGATAATATTGTTCATTCAAAAATTTTAAATATGAGATTGACAAACATGAAGGTTTGATAGAAGGTGGCAATAGTGAAATTGGTTAACGCGCATGTCAGTGGCGGAAGCCCGTCAGAGTCCCGGGGCGACAACGCTGAATGAGATGTATGATAATGATTGTATGTGTCCTTTGGGAGGGTGCAGACATATATTCACCGTATGTCTCATTTTTGGCTGTTGGTATTTAGTGTGTAAGAAAGAAAAAAAACAAAACCATCAGCGCATAGACATTTGACATTTTTTAATTTTTGCAATTCACTTACACAATTTTTTTTTTTTTTAATTTTTTTAAAAGAAAGACAAACATTCCGTGGTTACGAATGACCCAACAATGTTTGAAAATCTCCTACTACCACCACAGAAAGCCGAAAATGTTGCTTGTGTTGTGATGGAGGACTTAGCCAGCCGGGGAATCGAACACGCGACGCCCGGGTGGTACCCAAGCGCTATGCCCACTCAACCACTGACCGGTTAATATTATCCTTGTAACTATATTCCATACTTTCAAAGTTATCGTCACGGCTAGTAGTATTGTAATGGTCTACGGAGACGTCACCGAGCGGTGTGTGAGAGAGAGATGCAAGAAAATGATAACTTTTTTTCTTTGGAGGCAACAGACCTCTGTGTATTGTGTATCTCATCTTTTGAAAGAGCTTCAGCATTATAGCAATAAGGAAAGTATGTTTATTGCCTTTTTTACGGTACCGTAAAGCGTTCAGGGCCATTAACCAGCCAGCGGCCGACAATTCATATTTCGTCGAAAGATGTTCTTACGATCGTACAGGACGGTTCCATTGAGAAAGATTAATTATTCTCCGTACCAGCTTTTCAAAATAATAACTCAATACCGATTTTATTTCATTCAAAATTTGCTTTAATTTATGCCTACATTGAAAAATGTTGAAAGGCGTGATGACAAAACTATTCAAATTATGTACTTTTTGTAATTATTTTTTGATCAAAATTATTTATATTCAATAATGTCTAAGCAAAATAAGAATGTTAAAAAAATCTTTAATATATTAGTTTTTAAGACCGTAAATAAATAGACAAACTGAAGTATTTTCGTCACAAAACACGTGTGCGGATCATTTTTATGATTTTATTTAAAATAAAGTTAAAATTCTGAACAAAAACTTTCCCAGATAATTTATTGATTTATTTTACTGCATGATTGTAAGATTTGAAATGTGTATTGTATAATACAAAATTTTGTTTGAAAATTTAACAAATCTACCAACGACCTACGGTAAAACCTTATTGTACTAAAAATAAACATATTAAAAAAAATTAAAACATAGCTTTACTAGATAAAAGAACAGTCTTTCGAAATCAAATTATAGTTTTTTGTGGAAAAGAGTCAATACGTCTAAAATTTGTTTTAAAAATGACATATTTCCGGTTTTGTCTGGTTATTCCCTCTTCAATAATTAAATAATTGATATTAGAGTAGGTAGGTATATCGTATATCCGACTGCGTTCAAAATAGAATATAAATTTCGCAGTTATTATCACGTCAAATATAATGACTACCGTTAATAGTTTTTTTTTTGAATCAGGTATAATTTATCTAGGACCTAAGATAATTGAATAAATCTCTATGTAGGCACACACCACACACCTATAACCTATAACAGTGGAAGTAAATATCAATAATGATACCTATGTATGGAAATGAAATTGATTTATTTGCATATTTAAATCATTTTTCCAATCACATTTGAACAGTTGTGCTTGACAGTAAATAAATGTTTTTTTATGATACACGTTCTTAACCCCTCAGGAGGCCTCGGGCCTATTTTATCGGAAGGTCAAAATATTTCCGCTAATCCAAATACATAAATGGAATATTTATAAACGCATCCGAAAACTGAAAACTGTTTTTGAAAGGTGATGAAATACCTACTCGTCAAACTTTATAAGTAATTCTAAATAAACACATTATAATATTTGAAATATAAAAATTTTGAATGCAAACATAAAAAAGTTTTAAAAATGGCGCACCTTACGTTTTTCTAACTAAAATTGCAGATAATGAAAAAAAAAAATTTGTAGGCAAATGTATTTTAAACGTTATCGTCAACCCAGTTTTTTGTCGTTTCATATAAAAATAATTTATAAAAAATTCCCAATGTTTCATATATTTCTTTTTCAAATTGCGGTCGGAAACTTGAGATTCGTAAAGGTGTACATTTTAATTTTTTTGCGCTTTAACTTTTAGATTTCAATATACCTACCTAGAGCTTGGTGTTTTCTCTTTCTGACACAGTTAATATCATGTTTCTAACCATGATAGTACGGAAGACACAACGATTTCTATGAGCGAATATTATCAAGCAGCACTTTTTTTTTTTTACAATAGCTCCACACAGGAGGCCCTGAGGAAAATATTTTCTGATGCGATCTAAAAATAGATACTATTATTTGCAATGTGTCTTAAAATGTCAAGACGACAGAAACCCACTGGATCTTGGACCACTATAATCGGTGAAATCAAGGTGACCTGGAAAACCTGGGTGGGACCCAAATCCAATGCCAACTCAGCCACTGACCGGTCGATTTGCGAGGCGATTTCGGAAATGAATGAGCAACAAGTGCGATCTAAAAATATTATTATTTGCAATGTGCCTAAGTATCACGATGACAGAAACCGACATGATCTTGGACGACCAGGGACCAGGCGGCTTTCACCACTAAAATCGGTAAAATCGACAAATAAATAAATAAAAATATTTCAAAATTTTACAGAAATGGAAAATTATCAAATAGCAAACTTAGACCAATAAAAATCGAACCACAGAATTCAATACAATCGAGAAATATTCTAAGCAAACGGACCAATGTTAGAATTTACCCCAACTCACAGTGGCGGAAATTTGAGCGCTGCGACTGTGTGCTTTTGTAATTACTGTGGCCTATAGCGATTCATTATAATGCTGCAACAACTATTCTAAAATATTTGATGATGAATTTAATCTCTATGTCGAACTCTGAAATGATCTACTCCTACCTATAGACAATCATCATCCTCCCCTATACATTAAATAAAATATTATATAAATTTACCATTTAGCACATATCGACTGGTCTTTTTTGTCAAACGAAAGTTAGAAAAGTCTCTTGATAAAATGTATTTATTTTTTTCTAACATCATTGAAACACGTGTGCATTTTTATACGCGAAAAAATACATACCCAGTTTGGTTTTCATTTGAATTAAAAAAACGATCTACAGCAAAAAAAAAATCTTCACAAAAATTTTAATTGTTTTCAAACGGCTGAAAATTGTAATCATTTCGCAAATGCTAGAAAAATACGTAAAAAAATTCTAAACATTGCTATAAAATTTCCTTGAATCAAATTGAAAGCAGCAATTTAGAGACGAAAAACCTTTGGAATTTTATTAAAAAACTGAACAACAAAACCCACTCAAACTACTATTTGAATTGCTTGTTCTTGATAAAAAAATATACCCTAATACAGTAAGTATTATTAATATATAAAACAAAGTCGGGTTAGTTACACTATTTATAACTCGAGAACGGCCAGGCCGATTTTGATGATCTTTGATTTGTTGGATTTGTCTCCGCCCCGGAAAGGATAATAACTATTAAAACATCACAAAAATTAACGAAACATATAGTTATTAAGGAAATTCTTTTCCCCATACATTTTATATGGAACGAATTCTCATATTTCAAAGAGCTGCGGGCATTTTGTGATAAGTACCTATAATATTGAACTGTGCGTGAATTCCAAAAATTCAAAAACGTCAAATGTCAATGCGCTAATTGTTTTGCATTTGTTATTATTTTTTATTTTTTTATTATTTATTTGGCTTTCACCCATTAAGAATGATCTTGGCCATTTCTTAAAGTATTTACATTTTCAGGTTTTTTAAAAGTACAATATCAGTTTTTTTAAATTAGTTACATTTTCAGATCAGTTTTTTTTACATGTTAGCATGTTTTTTTTACATATTATATTAGCAAACATAGAAAATGGGCTAAGACAAATATTCGTATGATTATACAAGTTATACAAATATTCATATGATTATAGAAAGTTGATATTAATAGTAATTACAAAATTCTAGATTAAGAAGATGTACAGGTTCCCAAAAATAGGAACCTGTACAATTGTACATAATAACACTACAAGAATAATTGCATACGTAAGGAAGAGAAAGAAATGTGATTGATGCTTAAATGTTAAGTCCATTTTTAAAAATTAATTTTGCTAACAAATATCGAATTTAAGGAGAGTTGAGACTAAGAAGGCAGGGTACACTGGTAGGGGATTCAATTTTAAGTTTTATTAATTCGTGTATGAAGTATGGAAATTGGTCATTGATAGGACACTCAAAAAAATTATGGTCTAAAGTATCCTCTGAACCATAATCACAATAAGGCGAATTGACTATGTGGAATCTGGAGAAATGGCTAAGACAACAATTATGACCTAGACGCGTTCGAGTTATGGAAGAGATGTATTTTTAAAGCATGAAAGTGTTTTTGTGAAACCAGGGCTTGACAGGAAAAGAAGGTTGAATTAGTGAGTAATGGTGACCTTTTATCAGAGAGGACGATTTCCATTCAGAGGATCATTGGCGTTGTAACTTATTTTTAACTTTATTTAAATACGGAAATAGTCTCTAAACGGAATAGGTATACTACTTAATGGACAATGGATTCCTTAGCAATAGAATCAGACTTTTCATTTCCAACAATACCAAAGTGTCCTGGGATCCAGGTCAAGACCACTGACACTTGAGCCAGCAAGATACAATAAGCAGGTAAGAGAGTCGCTACTGGAATTGAGAGGGGATGTGCTTATTTTTTGTAGTGAGCTAAGTGAGTCTGAAAGGATGATGGCATTTCTAATGTTGAGAGATTTGACGAGTCGTAAAGTTTCTATGATAGCTTTGCATTCAGCAGAGAAAATGGAACACTCTTTGGGAAGTCTGTGTGGGAAACACAATTTCCTGTGAGGTGCATAGATACTGGCCCTGCAATAAGAGTCCGGACTGAGTTTGGAACCATCTGTGAAAAAAAAATTATAATTTGGCCAGTTATTTACAATAATTTTGTTGAATTCTGCATTATTGGATTCAGCTGAGTTTTTTTATATTTTTTTTTATACTATAAATTGGTGCACCTTTGGATAGAAAGTAAGACTTTCATAGGGATACGAGTATAAGGGGAGAAATTCATTGCGATAGGAGTTTGTGGATACATTCAGGAAAGTTGAAAGAGGAAAGAGTTGTTGTTATTAAACATATAATGTTGCCCCTCTTTCTTTAACACTCAATGTCAACAGTTGAAAATGGGACAAACGGAGAACATATGTCTACACCCCTCCAATGGAAAAATACAATAATTATAAAAAATCTCTGTCACACTTATAAAGGAAATGAAACGCAATTCCCGTAAGTAAGTCGAAAAGTAAGAAAATCAAATAAATTATAAATCTGTATACAACGCCGTCTCTGATACTGACAAAAACAAAACACGGACAGTTATGCATCGATAATTGCTTAATTCTGTGATTTTTAACTTAATAAAAAAACTCAATTTGAATTTAAGCTGATAAGTTAACACAACAGTTATTGATTCTGAGGCGGTACGAAGTTCTCCGGGTCAGCTAGTTATACATAAAAACCAACATGAATTTGATCACAAACGAATTATTGTGACGAACTCTCCATTTCCTCGCTGACATAGGTACTTAGTAAGGGTCGACCGAGACAGGTTTTTCGTTCCCGGCCGAGACCGAGACCGAGACCGAGAATAAATTAAAATCTCGGCCGAGACCGAGAGCCGAGACCGAGAATAGATAAAATGAACAAAAAAATGAAATAGCGCTATTTTTGCATAATATACTATATTTTTAAGAATGTAATAATGTTTAATTATATAACAATTTGAGATTTTATATAGTATATCTAATATTAAATATTTAATTAAACAATAATTTGAGATTTTATATAATATATCTAATATTGAATATTTAATTAAACAATAATTTGAGATTGTTGATTAGTTGATTTGTATGTTCATTTCTGTTTTTGGCAGTTTATTATGAACAAAGTTCTAAGAAAAATAGAAACAAACATACAAATCTGCTGATTTGTATGTTTGTTTCTATTTTTCCAGTACACATCAATTCGCTGAATCGATGTGTTCTGAGTTCTTATGAATGTGGCCAGTGAATCTAAAAAATCTTCGTACACTTACCAGCTTTCCAACATACATATAAAATAATACGTAATGATCTTAATATTCACTTAACAAGTTTATGTAGTTATTCTGGCTAGTAAAGTGATTATAATTAATCACAACAACATATAAAAGAACTTACTTTTTTCTACTACGAACACGAACAAAATTCAAACAAACTTCCTTTACAATTAATTGTTTGTTTACAATTTACAAAAGTAGCGAAATGAATGGCACAGCTCTCTCACGCAGTGCGTGAGAGAGCTGTCGTGACACAAAGTGACGAATTTGGACGCGCGCGGTATATTTGAATCTCATTATCCTAATACCGTACCTACTTTCAACGGTCTCGGTTTCTGTCTCGGTTCTCGGCGATTTTTCGCCGAGAACCGAGACAGAGTTCTCGGTAGAAATTGTAGCCGAGAATGCCGAGACCGAGACCGAGACCGAGATCTCGGTCGACCCTTAATACTTAGTTTAGCAAACAAATGATATTAACATTTTTAATGTAACAATTTCTGTATTTTTTCTATGTTAACGTATTATTTGTGATAATTTCTATTTATCATTGTTATCATTATATTTTCTTCAAATGTATTAACCCGTTGAATGGCAGGAGACCATAATATTTTCAGCTCACAGCAGACATATTATATTATATAATATATTTCTCTTATAAATCGCTGTAACTCCCTTACTACCAAAGTGAGAAATATGTTTTGGCAAAACATAACGTATTATAGTCAAATCTAAAAATTAAACACCAAAAAAGTAAAATGTACACTTTTGTAAAACCAAAGTTTTAAATGGCAATTTGAAAAAAAAAAATTGAGAATTTTTTATTAATTATTTTCAAATGAAAAGACAAAAAGTGAGGTGACAATAATAATAATTGGATAATTTGTAGAGCGCCGTTTTTGTGAAAAATCACGTCAAGGGCGCTTCAATAACGTTTGTTTAATAAAATATGTTGTTTGTGTTTTTTATTTTTTTCATTATCAGTATTTTTAGCTGGAAAAAATGTGAAGTGAGTCATTTTCCAAACTTTTTTATGTTTGCTTGAAAAATTTTTATATTTAATAAATTAAATGTTTATCTTTCATTATAAAATTTGAAATTGTATTTTATCACCTTTCAAAAACAGTTTTTAGTTTTGGGATATGTTTAGAAATAATTAATTTATTTGCATTTTGTTGTAAAAACGGAAATATTTTGACCATCTGAAAAATACGCCAAATTTCTGAAGGGTTAACTGTAATGTAAGAAAGGTTTTTTTACTAACCCATTGTTTATTTTATTACCAACCCTTAAGTAAAAAAAATGTTACCTTTATGTAAAAATAAAATATGTGCCAAATATTTTTCAAATTGAGCTCGGAAATTTTTAATTATTTAAAAAGGTGTACATTTTAATTCTTTGGTGGTTAACTTTTAGATTTTAACATACCTATGTGTTTTCTCTAAGGGTCGACCGAGATCTCGGTCTCGGTCTCGGTCTCGGCATTCTCGGCTACAATTTCTACCGAGAACTCTGTCTCGGTTCTCGGCGAAAAATCGCCGAGAACCGAGACAGAAACCGAGACCGTTGAAAGTAGGTACGGTATTAGGATAATGAGATTCAAATATACCGCGCGCGTCCAAATTCGTCACTTTGTGTCACGACAGCTCTCTCACGCACTGCGTGAGAGAGCTGTGCCATTCATTTCGCTACTTTTGTAAATTGTAAACAAACAATTAATTGTAAAGGAAGTTTGTTTGAATTTTGTTCGTGTTCGTAGTAGAAAAAAGTAAGTTCTTTTATATGTTGTTGTGATTAATTATAATCACTTTACTAGCCAGAATAACTACATAAACTTGTTAAGTGAATATTAAGATCATTACGTATTATTTTATATGTATGTTGGAAAGCTGGTAAGTGTACGAAGATTTTTTAGATTCACTGGCCACATTCATAAGAACTCAGAACACATCGATTCAGCGAATTGATGTGTACTGGAAAAATAGAAACAAACATACAAATCAGCAGATTTGTATGTTTGTTTCTATTTTTCTTAGAACTTTGTTCATAATAAACTGCCAAAAACAGAAATGAACATACAAATCAACTAATCAACAATCTCAAATTATTGTTTAATTAAATATTCAATATTAGATATATTATATAAAATCTCAAATTATTGTTTAATTAAATATTTAATATTAGATATACTATATAAAATCTCAAATTGTTATATAATTAAACATTATTACATTCTTAAAAATATAGTATATTATGCAAAAATAGCGCTATTTCATTTTTTTGTTCATTTTATCTATTCTCGGTCTCGGCTCTCGGTCTCGGCCGAGATTTTAATTTATTCTCGGTCTCGGTCTCGGTCTCGGCCGGGAACGAAAAACCTGTCTCGGTCGACCCTTAGTTTTCTCTTTTTAATACCGGTCAGATCATATTTCTCACTATGTAAGTGAGGGTAAGGGGACACAACGAGAGACCTATCAGAGTTATTCCTAAAAGCGAACAAATTCGCCTGAAGTGTTAAATAAAAACTTCCATTTGAACATTAAGTGGTCCTTTTGAGAGTATTTATTACTTTTAATATTTTTTCAATGGCAGGTATACAAGGTTCCTACCTAATGATTCCAAAATTCAACTCCAATGCACTTATTATCTGTAATAAATAACCTATATTATATAAAATTAACTCCGTAATTCAAATTCTTTCAGATCTGAATTAAAACTGGATTGAAAATGAAAGATGTGCGTAGTAACTTCACTCACATAAATATTCATCAATTTGAAGACATTCACAATAAGAGATT
Organism: Limnephilus lunatus; assembly: GCA_917563855.2. NCBI lineage: Eukaryota > Metazoa > Arthropoda > Insecta > Trichoptera > Limnephilidae > Limnephilus > Limnephilus lunatus. The sequence goes on along the minus strand of OU830602.1, from coordinate 10,627,892 downwards.
TTATTATATATTTTTGACTATTTGCCAAAAGAGCGGCGACGCGCGGCGTCGTTCGTCTAGCAGTTTAGCCGACGCGACGCGTCGCGATGCTCCACATTTTCTAGCAAGTTACCAAAGCAAAAATATTACGCATTTTGTCCATCAAGTAACCCACCGTAAATTTTTTATCTAAGAATACAATCTGGTGACTTACCATGTTTAGGAAAGTTTTATGGAAGCCGAAATGTTAACACGATTGTTATGCACTGATTTAGTTATTGTTTCAAGAGAATGATCTGAACAGCGACCGTTTTATTCTCATACCAACTATTATACTAATGTAGTGTGACTCGCTCACAGGAGGAAGATCCAATATGACAACGTACGAACTCGACGAACTGTTCTCAATTTCGACCTATTAATGAATTAATTTGTAATTTTCACTTGACTAAGAAGATTAAACTATTTTTTATTATTACACATTACACATCAGGTTCTATTATTTTATTATGATATACTCGTAGAGTCCAAATGTATACAAATGCATCGAGTTGATTGCATCACACTGATTTATAGGTATTAGATCATTTAAGACCTATCTGCTATGTCACAGATAAGATAAGTCAATATTTTATAAATTGTCGGAATTACACTGAAATGAATAACAGAAATAAGTGTGTTGTTCAATTTAATATTATTTCAGGTAATAATAAATATTATTGGAACTAAACTAAAATGAAAAACAGAAATAAGTGTGTTGTTCAATTTTATTTATTTCAGGTAAAATTGGTTAGCTGAAATAATATAAAATTGAACAATATACTTATTTCTGTTATTCATTTCAGTTTAATTCCAATAATATTTAAAGATGTTTGATCAATTTTACCTGAAATAATATAAAATTGAACAACACACTTATTTTTGTTATTAATTTCAGTTTAATTACAATAATATAAGATGCGGCAAATCAAACAGTGCAGTTTTGAAAGGCTGTTAAAAAAAAACGGCATCACTTAGAGAAATGGGGTTGATTTTATTTTGTTCGGTGCATCATGCAGTTTTATGCATCAAGTTCTGAAGATGATATCAGCAAGATGATGGGCCCCTAGCAGCGATACATCGATGAAGACGATTTCTGAAGTTTTCGACTGCATTTTCGCACATCTCGATGGGCATAGTGGCGGTATCTTCCCGAATTCAATCCTTGAGCTCTTCCAAGGTGTGAGGCCGATGTTTGAAAAATTTTTCCTTCAGAAGAAGTCGCGAATGAATTAAATCAGGTGAGCGCGCGGGCCACCCCTCAGAGAGGCGAGGCGCGCAGGGAACACCTGTCGCAGTTTCGTCATTGAAACTCGAGCAGTATAGGCCGTAGCACCAGTGTCTGTTGAAACCATGTCTTCCAGATCTATTTCCTCCGTTAGTTCTTCCAATTGAGGATCAAAAAAAATTTATAACATGAAAACATAACGTTGAGCGTTGACAGTCATGGTTCGTCCTTTTTCTCGAAAAAATACGGCCCAATCACCCCAAATTTTGAAATCGCACACCACACATTCAACATTTCTTGTGCATGTAAATGAGCAGATTTTGCATAAGGCAGGTGGCCTGCTGCATGAAAGTAGGGAAGCATATCGAATATGGTTGTTACTCCCTAGAGTATGTACCTACTACTAACCTGCAAAAATTCAGCTATCCCTTAATTTGTTCCAGTTAGGGCCTGTTTTTTGTCTAGATTGACTGGGCTAGTTGCTTAATAAAATAGTGTGTTCCTAGAAGCGACTTTGTTGTAAACGCGTCAAATTCGGGATTAACAGAATATGCCCCTTATAAGAATACTATGAGTTCTCTGAAACATCAGGCTGTGGGCACTGGTTTATATCTTTGCTGGGGAAGGGTTAATAGTTTTTAATTAAACAAAGCAGAGTTCAAATATGAGTAGTTATGTGTAGTGTATTGTAAAACGGTCTAGAATTAAGAGGGAATGCGGGCGGCGTTTTTCCATACAAAGGTATTCCCCGTTTCTCTCTGGATTTTGACTCTAGAGCAATTTTTTTTTCTTCATAATATAGATATCGACTACTAGCGTGTCGGTAAGTTTTGTTTTTTTTTTTGATAATTTACTTCTTATAGAAGTTAGGACCTTCCAAAAATGAATAAAATTGCCTGGTTTAAACGCCGTCAAAAGGCGTTCAGTATACAAACTAAGCAATGTATTTTTTTTAAAAAGCAAAGAGTACCGACATTGAATGTTTTCTTCTAATACAGTTAGTGAAAAAAATTGAAAATCGGTCCATTTTTGGAGAAGAAAAATGAGGAATACAAAACATCGATTTTGAAGATTTTATTTAGGTATTTTCGGCGCGATGTGCAGTTGTCCCTTTCGCTTAGTTACCCTGCGGGGGCCGGGGTACGCGGGTTTTGACAAATACATACAAAGCGAAGTAGTGATGTAACGAACTTTATCGGTAGACTGTGTTGTCTTTCCCCGAGTAATCGATATTTTTTATTCGTTTTTTTTTCTGTTTAGTGACTTATCTCGGTATACCAATACTGGCCCAGCTTTCATAATAAAATTGTGCCAAATCAATTTTGTTTGTGTCAAGTACTATAATAAATTATCAATTTGGGAGGCGTTATAGGTATCATTGCCCCGGGAACCATTTATTGGATAACAAACACCCCCGCCACTAGGTCACCCCAAGTGGTCCGCTGTGTTTGGTGACTAAGCATGGGTTCCCAGGTACACGGGTGAGGTTAGCATGGGTTTCGGTGGCGGATGATTTTGTCCACTTACTGCGTGGCGGGCCGGATTGGGAGAAACTGGAAGAGGGAGACCTTTTGATCTCTACAGCCGGACTCTCTCCACCATCACCTTGCAACGCAATGGGAGGGAGGATTGGATTCATGAACACATGACTCCTGAACACATTGACCCCAGATTCTTACCCAACCCTCATACATTTTCCCTTCCTAGAATTCCTCTCCTTCTTTTCCCTAAAAATACCCTCCACACGGCTTCACCAATGATGTCCAACAACTTCTCCAACAAAGTCCATGAGCGAATATTTTTCCTCGGGGCCTCCTATGTAAGGTTTATCTTTAAAAAAAAATCGGTTACAAAATTTCGGTTGAGAGTCGCTTATATTTTCTTCAGTGATTAATTGAAATTATTTTGCTTGTAAACGCTTCATTGTACAAATTTTAACAATTTGAAAATGAAATTAAAACAATTTATGATTTAGATCTTTTCTCGCCGGTAAATTTCTTGGTATGCGACCGTTAATTATTTCTGGTAAAAGGCATTGATGGTAAAAGTTTTCTAACAGTGGTAACGCGACTTAATAAGGCCAGTGCAATTAGCGATCCGTGATCGGAATTATTCCGGTAGTCCCAATTTTTTATGTGTTTTATACACTCATCTTGTGATGTAAAATCCGAGTTTTTCGACCTTGAGCTTTCGCCGCCATTTTGAAAAAAAAGCCAAAATCGAGCCTAGTTTTTCTCAAATATCTGGTTTATAATAAAATTTTTGGCTAAAGTAGCATTATAGAACATAAAATTACCTACAATTTTTATTTAAAAAAAATTTATAATAAAACAAATAAAAAACTTTATTCCACTTAATTTTATTTGACCGTAACCGGTTTCAGCTCGTCAGAGCCATCTTCAGACTGGTACAAATAATTCTTAGCCTACGGTTTATATACATAACATATGGGGGAGGGGGAGAGGGGTAGTCTACAAGGATTTGTATGTATAAACACATAATAGAATAGTGCAAAGAAGGAAAAAGCGAGATGAAAAATGCAAGACGAAAATACAAAACCTAAAATAGTGTTAGAACTAGCTAAAAACAAGGCGTGTAAATATTGTTTTATACAATACTAGCTGGTACCCGGCATGCGTTGTAATACCATTCAAAGAAATAAATTGATTCTCCCTGCATCCACCTTCCCCGCCTTCCCCCTCCCTCGTCTCTTCCCTCTCCTCCAACCCAACCTCCCCCGTTCCCCCCCTGTCTTTCCTCCCTGCCCCTAAAATATATGAAATAATAATAATAATAATTGGACAATTTGTAGAGCGCCGTTTTTATGAAAAATCACCTCAAGGGCGCTTTGTCTTTGGAGCTTGGAGCGGAACGAACTCTAGTTCTAAAAACGCCCACTAGTTCTGATGTGTGGAGCGCTGACGTCGGAATCTGAATTTAAATTTGCTGGTTATGCGCTCTTAACACAAAATTCCCGCAGCTCTTTCAAAATATGAGAATTCGTTCCATACAGAATGTACGGGGAAAAGAATTTTCTTAATAACTATTCTTTTCGTTAATTTTTGTGATGTTTTAATAGTTATTATGTTATCCGGGGCGGAGACAAATCCAAAAAATAAAGGATCATCAAAATCGGCCCAACCGTTCTCGAGTTATAAATAGTGTAACTAACCCGACTTTGTTTTATATATTAGATTTTGTATTGTTTCCCTAAATTAATTAATTGAAAATAAAATAAAATAATTGTTTCGAGAAATAGTTTTGTTTTTTGTTTATCAAAACTTTACCATACCATTCAAGTGTTTCAACTTGTTAGAGATGGGGAAAAGTAATAAAATATTTTAATTTAATTTAAGTACTTTTTTCAAACAGTAATTTTTTCACAAAATTGTACTGGAAAAGAGACGCGCACCAAAAACCGAACCAAGTCGAGCATTTTACCTGTTTTTATAAACTTTTACACATTTTTACCACTGCATAGAATGAATGTATTTAAAAAGAAATGTTATGCTTACTGTAAAAATATTTAAATGTATCAAATGAAATGTTACATTGTGCTTATTAGTTTATATTCATGTAGTATAAACTAACTCAATAAATAATAAAAAAAAAAATAAAAAAATATCTCGATATTTATTAGAGATTGAAGAATTTTTTTTTAATATTTCTATTTTTGAAACTGATAATTCGTGGTGGAAGTCCATTATAATAGATTATAATAAAACAAATAAAAAACTTTATTCCACTTAATTTTATTTGACCGTAACCGGTTTCAGCTCGTCAGAGCCATCTTCAGACTGGTACAAATAATTCTTAGCCTACGGTTTATATACATAACATATGGGGGAGGGGGAGAGGGGTAGTCTACAAGGATTTTAATGAATTATTTTTGTAACTAAGTCGTTTTAGACTGTCGAATTTCTAAGTATTTTGGTAATTACGTTGGTCAAACAGGGAGATCATTCAAAACCCGAATTAAAGAACACTTTACAAACTGGGTGAATGACAAAGGAGAATTGTCGAATGTAGCATCACATTTATTAGAAAATAAACACTCGTTTGATAAAGACAGAGATGTTAAAGTTCTCCATACTTGCAATAAAGGTCATAAACTAGATAGACTAGAATCTTTAGAAATTACTCGCTTAACTAAAAAAATAGACCCTAACTTTGTAATGAATAAACAATTAGAATCATTTGCTAAGTCTCCGCTTTTGTATCCATTGTAATTTTCATAATAATTTCGAAATTTAAAATATGTATTTAGTTTAAACCATTCCTAATCTAATGTAAACATGCATCCCTTCAAAAAGTAACTTTGCAATTAATAAGCTATTAGAATCATTTACTGGAACACCAGGTTTTTATCCGGTATAATTTTCATAATAATTTTGAAATTAAAATATGTATTTAGGTTTGACCATTCCCACTCCAATGTAAACATGCATCCCTTCAAAAAGCAATTAAAAAATCCAATTAATCATAGATATGTATAATAACGATTTGACAATAAAATTAGTCCATTAATAATTCAAATTACTTGTAAGGTTTTTCCCTAATCAATAGATATTGAAGTGAGCTACAAACCCAAAGTAATTAGCCCACTTGAATTACCAAAATACTTAGAAATTCGACAGTCTAAAACGACTTAGTAACAAAAATAATTCATTAAAATCCTTGTAGACTACCCCTCTCCCCCTCCCCCATATGTTATGTATATAAACCGTAGGCTAAGAATTATTTGTACCAGTCTGAAGATGGCTCTGACGAGCTGAAACCGGTTACGGTCAAATAAAATTAAGTGGAATAAAGTTTTTTATTTGTTTTATTATAAATTTTTTTTAAATAAAAATTGTAGGTAATTTTATGTTCTATAATGCTACTTTAGCCAAAAATTTTATTGTAAACCAGATATTTGAGAAAAACTAGGCTCGATTTTGGCTTTTTTTTCAAAATGGCGGCGAAAGCTCAAGGTCGAAAAACTCGGATTTTACATCACAAGATGAGTGTATAAAACACATAAAAAATTGGGACTACCGGAATAATTCCGATCACGGATCGCTAATTGCACTGGCCTTATTAAGTCGCGTTACCACTGTTAGAAAACTTTTACCATCAATGCCTTTTACCAGAAATAATTAACGGTCGCATACCAAGAAATTTACCGGCGAGAAAAGATCTAAATCATAAATTGTTTTAATTTCATTTTCAAATTGTTAAAATTTGTACAATGAAGCGTTTACAAGCAAAATAATTTCAATTAATCACTGAAGAAAATATAAGCGACTCTCAACCGAAATTTTGTAACCGATTTTTTTTTAAAGATAAACCTTACATTGGAGGCCCCGAGGAAAAATATTCGCTCATGGACTTTGTTGGAGAAGTTGTTGGACATCATTGGTGAAGCCGTGTGGAGGGTATTTTTAGGGAAAAGAAGGAGAGGAATTCTAGGAAGGGAAAATGTATGAGGGTTGGGTAAGAATCTGGGGTCAATGTGTTCAGGAATCATGTGTTCATGAATCCAATTCTCCCTCCCATTGCGTTGCAAGGTGATGGTGGAGAGAGTCCGGCTGTAGAGATCAGAAGGTCTCCCTCTTCCAGTTTCTCCCAATCCGGCCCGCCACGCAGTAAGTGGACAAAATCATCCGCCACCGAAACCCATGCTAACCTCACCCGTGTACCTGGGAACCCATGCTTAGTCACCAAACACAGCGGACCACTTGGGGTGACCTAGTGGCGGGGGTGTTTGTTATCCAATAAATGGTTCCCGGGACAATGATACCTATAACGCCTCCCAAATTGATAATTTATTATAGTACTTGACACAAACAAAATTGATTTGGCACAATTTTATTATGAAAGCTGGGCCAGTATTGGTATACCGAGATAAGTCACTAAACAGAAAAAAAAACGAATAAAAAATATCGATTACTCGGGGAAAGACAACACTAGTCTACCGATAAAGTTCGTTACATCACTACTTCGCTTTGTATGTATTTGTCAAAACCCGCGTCCCCCGGCCCCCGAAGGGGAACTAAGCGAAAGGGACAACTGCACATCGCGCCGAAAATACCTAAATAAAATCTTCAAAATCGATGTTTTGTATTCCTCATTTTTCTTCTCCAAAAATGGACCGATTTTCAATTTTTTTCACTAACTGTATTAGAAGAAAACATTCAATGTCGGTACTCTTTGCTTTTTAAAAAAAATACATTGCTTAGTTTGTATACTGAACGCCTTTTGACGGCGTTTAAACCAGGCAATTTTATTCATTTTTGGAAGGTCCTAACTTCTATAAGAAGTAAATTATCAAAAAAAAAAACAAAACTTACCGACACGCTAGTAGTCGATATCTATATTATGAAGAAAAAAAAATTGCTCTAGAGTCAAAATCCAGAGAGAAACGGGGAATACCTTTGTATGGAAAAACGCCGCCCGCATTCCCTCTTAATTCTAGACCGTTTTACAATACACTACACATAACTACTCATATTTGAACTCTGCTTTGTTTAATTAAAAACTATTAACCCTTCCCCAGCAAAGATATAAACCAGTGCCCACAGCCTGATGTTTCAGAGAACTCATAGTATTCTTATAAGGGGCATATTCTGTTAATCCCGAATTTGACGCGTTTACAACAAAGTCGCTTCTAGGAACACACTATTTTATTAAGCAACTAGCCCAGTCAATCTAGACAAAAAACAGGCCCTAACTGGAACAAATTAAGGGATAGCTGAATTTTTGCAGGTTAGTAGTAGGTACATACTCTAGGGAGTAACAACCATATTCGATATGCTTCCCTACTTTCATGCAGCAGGCCACCTGCCTTATGCAAAATCTGCTCATTTACATGCACAAGAAATGTTGAATTTGAAATCTAAACTCACAGAAAGAGAGTAAGATTTATTCACTAAAAAGGGTTTTTTTGCAGTACGAAGAAAGGATATGTTTTGCTCAGAAGTTTGGAATGATATGTGCATTGAGCAATCCTTGATGAGGTCATTAAAAGCAGTAGGAGGACTTACACATAGGTGTGGGATTTTTGACAACACTCTCAGTAAATGGGTATTAGGAACTTCATCATTCCTTTCAATCAGTGAAGCATTTCATAATTTCTTGGGTTTAAGCTACAAGACAAGTGAGCAGCATGTTGAGCTTAGGGAGAGCCGCCAGCTACGGGACAACAAAAAATATTTTGACATTTGTAAACTGGTTAAACCAAAACAATCCTTTTGCTCAAAAGTCTGGTGAATTAATTTGCATTTCTTCGCGATTAGTATCAGACTCAACTTTAACGTGTGACGATGCCTACGAGATAGGTTTCAAAGCTATGAAGAAAATGACAGGGCAAGTTTTTCTGAACTAAAGCTACACAGATCGGATATGGTTGTTACTATGAACACGGATATGGTTGTTTATTGTTGGAACAGACACAGCTTTATTTGTATAGCTAGTAGGATTAGCCCCTCCAACGGAAAACAAGCTGATTTTTTGTAAACCAATAGCCACTTCTACTAAACACCGTTACTGTGTATTCTATTCAGTTTCTTGTACATATGGATGGTAATCAAAGGAAACTCATATTATTTGCTCATGCTGTCACAGGATGTGACACAACCTCTGCTTTGTTTGGTATCGGAAAAATGAAGGCTGTAAGTCTAAAGCTTTGTCTATTGCGCGTGCAAACGCCAGACTTTTGACAGTCCAACGCAACAATCAAGGTCATAAATGTTTAACAATTTTTGCCAACACTCAAGGCCATAACTTTACACCAACATCGTTTGGGGTGAAGTTCGCGCGGTCCACACAATTTGACAAGTGGTCTGAGGTACGGACGTGTCCACGGCACGCTTACACTCGACGTTTATATCAATATTAAAATGCATTCTGACGACAAAAGAGATGCATCATGGAGAAAACACAGATATTTTAATAGATATTTATTTATCAGGAAAGATTTCCGACAAATACGCAAGACCTAAAGTTACTATTTATTAAGAATTTAGAGTGAATACGTTTTGTTGCTACGTAAATAATTACGTAGAATCAAAAATAGAATATCGATTTACAATGGTCAATTTCTCCCGTGTCTCTGAAACCGATTAATAAATTAATAGACTTTATTTACAGGTGAGTTCACGAAAGAAATAATCATCCATTACGACAGTGTGTTTATTTACAACTTAAAATCATAATTATTAGGTCCGCGTACCAAAAAATTAGACGTTTATCGTTTGCATAAATGTTAAAATGCGTTCGATGTAGAAAAGATGCTACCTGCATCAGGAAGAAAACACAGATCAGGGTTTATCAGGAAAGATTTCCGACTAATATCGATTATTGCACCAATGACATTATATAATAACGTCATTTTATTGCACGACCTAATTTAGAACTATAGAATCTGAATTCTATTATCTATCTAAAATCTAATTCTACTCTAAAGTACGTAAATATTTACGTCAACAACAGAATAATTATAAATATTTGATATTATATTATCAAATATTTCTATTATTATATTATATTTAGGTATAATAATATTTTAAACTCGTGATTATGTTCGCTCATACATAGCACATAACCACAAAAATCCGTTCCGATTTTTCTACATACACGGACCGCACCGCGCGACTTCTGTCAAAAAAATTAATTCTCTCCCCCCCCCGCTGGACCCCGCCTGCCTTCCCGCTTCACCCGGGATGAGATGTTTAAGTTTTGTTTTCCGCCGAACACGGGAAGCACAAACACTGCGGCCTTGAGTGTTGGCAAAAATTGTGACCTTGATTGTTGTATGGGACTGTCAAGCAAAATTCTGGCGTTTTCCGCAATGGACCCCGCATAATAACTACACCGATAGATTTGAAAGATTCGGCTAAGCATTTCATTCAGCCCCACATGGAAAAGTACCTGCTCTTCCAAAATGGTGAACGCTTTCTTTTAAGTTTGTACGGATTGGCAAAATACAAGAATCTTGATGAGGCTAGATATTTTAAATTTAAAGGCCAAGATGTCTCTTAAATCTAAATTTGATTTGGCAAGACTTCCACCAACAAAGAACGCAGCCCGCCAGCATCTCCTAAGGTCTTACCTCCAAATTCAAACATGGCTAGGAAATTAAATATCTTCTAATGAATGGGGATGGCAAAGAAGAGAATATAAGTTGTTAACACCTATTCCAATGACATGTCCCGCAGCTCCAAATGAACTTCTCATTCTGATTTCTTGTAACCGTAAAACCTCGTGCAAAAAGTCGAGCAGCTGTCGGAGGTCAGGACTAAAGTGTTCGGATATGTGTGGCCACTGCAATGGACTCTCTTGCAGTAGCACATCTAAAAATACTGATGAAATATTTGAAGAAGACGACTGTGATGCCCAGTGAATAATAATATTCTGTAGTCCCCTAAAACCTACGAAAAGTTGTATAATTTTTGTAATGTAGTTCTTTACATTCTTTTGTTGCAAATACTATTTAGTGTTAAAAGTGTTTAATATCATAAATCAATTAAAAATTACTCAGTGTTTTAATTTAAAACTATAAATAGTGCTACCTAAACACAAATCGGTCACCTGCACCACTGCGGGCCCGGCTAGACTGCCAAGCCTCATAGCCTGCACTCCGTGCCGTCCTGCGATTGGGTCTGAAATTGACCAGTAAGGTAAACAATGTTATATATATAAATATATCATTTTAAAGCCTATGAAATTTGGCAAACAGCTGTTTCCTCAGACAAAAAAAATATTCACCCTTAAATTAAAATTTTACGAAAAAAAATTTTTTTTTGGCGACAATGTCATTATTATTTGCCAAACCGTAGTAGATAACAAATAAATATCCATTCTTTTTTCTAAACAGCTTTCTTAAAAGTATAACGGTGTAATTTTTTTAAAGATGTGTTTAGTTTAGGAGATATGATGAATTTTGTAGGAGGAGTGGGGAATTTTTTGGAAAATACTCTCTGTAAAAAGTACTATCCACCTGCAAAGAATCAGCTTTCCCTTAATTTGTTCCAGTTCAATGCGTTCATTGACTGGGCTTAACTATAATGTTACCTTTTATTAGAACTTCCCAGCAATTTGACACCCTACACTTTTTATAGAATATAATACACAGAGTAAGTAGCATTACAGCTCTTTTCATGTAACAATCTGACACTTAACCCTGATTTACATACAATTTGACGCCCAACGATAATCTATTGGGCTATCCCCACGTTGGGCGCCAATTGTTAAGGTTTTTACTAGGCGCCGCGCCGTTTAGCACAGGGTCGACCCTCCTTATAACTAGAGATGGCAAAATTTAGCATTAATTTTCAGATTTTTTAGCATTAACAATTGGAAATTTAGCGTTTTATAGCATTTTGAGGCATAATTTAGCGTTTTGTAGCAAAATAGAAAAAAACGTATTTCCTGAATGTTTTTAGCGCATATTTTAAGTATTTTTGGTAAAATATATGTTTAACCGTCATTTGCAAGTATTTCCATGTGAAAGATTATAAATAATTAATTTTAATATTAAATTAATAAGGAAGGAAACTCTAAGTACGGGCCGAACACAAACACAACTAATGCAGATTGCGATTAACATCAATAGGCGTAATTTATTTCGCACAATTTGTGTAATGTCAAAAAGCAATTTTAGCCTACAGTACAAAAATATTAAATATTTACACATAAAATAGTAACAAAATTATAAAAAATCGTAAGAAAGGCTTCCAAAAATGAAATAAAGTAGGCATAATACTTTTCCCTGCAGATTCACATGAAACTACCTTCCTTATGCATTTTTCTCAATTCTTCTTTAGTTGTACTGGACTAAATATTACTGTATCAGCTTCTCCAATTTGTATGGTTCTTTGACTTCTGAAATACGCTATAAGGGTTTTCCCTACATCGCGCGTTGAAAAACGTGCGATGTAGGGAAAACCCGAGCTTACGCACACAGTCGGGGGAGCGCGAGCTGAAGTTAGAGATGATTTTTAATCACTTATTTCCGCTGACAAATATCGATTTTTTTAAATTCTCACATATTATTTTAATACCCGGTAGCGTATTCCCAAACCCTAACGCGTTTCAGTCGCTCTACCGACTGAAATGCGTTAGGGTTTGGAATGCATAAATCACCTTCCAAACACTACCGCGTTTCAGTCGCTCTACCGACTGAAACGCGTTAGGGATTGGAATGCATAAATCACCTTCCAAACACTACCGCGTTTCAGTCGCCTTCGCGCTCTGTTGCTCTCTGTTTCTGTGAGGGTGACGAATGTAATTATAGAAAGGTAAGCAGAGAGGATGGACCGCGTTTTTTTACTTACAAAATCTATTTTCTACATTGAAAATATTTATTTTTCAAGTCAATAAAACCCGCGTTTTTTTTAATTTAAAAAATATATATTGTCACATTTACTTACAAGCCTATACCTACTGGTTCAGTTACCCAACCCAACATACCAAAATACCATCAGATAGTTTCAACGCAGGGGTAGGCAGAGAGGATGGACCGCCAAACAACTCGGTCTCATTGCTTGGTTCAATCACATTCATACATACAAGATTAGGTACCTATAATCTATTTTATTGATATTGGAAGATACATTATTACTCCAACATGGCTTCTTATGTTTAGCAATATTTCCCATTATGTAGGTACGTGAGATTTATGAAATAAATAATTCAAAATAATTATAGACTGGGTTTAATAAAGATTACTAAATTAGACATAATAAGGATTCCTATATAACTGAAACGCGGTAGGGATTGTTATGAATAAATCACCTTACAAATCCTATACTGATTCAGTCGCCTACGCGCTACGTTGCTCTATCGGTTTCTGTGAGGGTAACGACCGTAATTATAAGAGAAGTTTTGGATAATAATAATTAAATGTGTACAATATTTGCATTATATTCCCAAATATAATTCCCATCTGTTCTAATCTTTATCATTATGTGTAAATAATATGTACCTACATATTATCATTATTTAAGCTTTATTATGCAAGCTTTATGTTTTTATATATATAGTAGTAAAAAATTATACATTATTTAAGAAATGTGTTGACTGCCCAACTAGGAGGATTCTTGTTTTAGGACAGTCAAATTAGGATGAGTATTAACATATTTGGAACATAGTCTGTAAATAATATAAAAATATAAAAAAATATATAAAAAAATATATAAAAAAATATAATAATTATTTTGAATTATTTATTTCATAAATCTCACGTACCTACATAATGGGAAATATTGCTAAACATAAGAAGCCATGTTGGAGTAATAATGTATCTTCCAATATCAATAAAATAGATTATAGGTACCTAATCTTGTATGTATGAATGTGATTGAACCAAGCAATGAGACCGAGTTGTTTGGCGGTCCATCCTCTCTGCCTACCCCTGCGTTGAAACTATCTGATGGTATTTTGGTATGTTGGGTTGGGTAACTGAACCAGTAGGTATAGGCTTGTAAGTAAATGTGACTATATATATTTTTTAAATTAAAAAAAACGCGGGTTTTATTGACTTGAAAAATAAATATTTTCAATGTAGAAAATAGATTTTGTAAGTAAAAAAAAACGCGGTCCATCCTCTCTGCTTACCTTTCTATAATTACATTCGTCACCCTCACAGAAACAGAGAGCATCAGAGCGCGAAGGCGACTGAAACGCGGTAGTGTTTGGAAGGTGATTTATGCATTCCAATCCCTAACGCGTTTCAGTCGGTAGAGCGACTAAAACGCGGTAGTGTTTGGAAGGTGATTTATGCATTCCAAACCCTAACGCATTTCAGTCGGTAGAGCGACTGAAACGCGTTAGGGTTTGGGAATACGCTACCCGGTATTTTCGGGAAATTCACGCCTATTTCGCTAAATAGAATAATTTCGCTGAAATACGGCCTTTTCGCTATTTTTTCGCGTTTTTCATAACCCTTATTTTATGTATTTGAAGGTTTAGACTCGTTGTTGTCCAGTAGAACATGTTTTCTCTAATAGATGTGCTGCCAATTTTGGTATATATTTTGTTCTAAAATTAATAGATTACTTTGTTTTACCACGTTTATTGTTAATAAAAACCAGACTTGTTTCGTGAGCAATGCTCACTTCCTCAGGGTTTGATTAAAACTAATTACCACAAATGACAGACTTAAAGTTGTGAATGGAAGGGTGGGAGTGGGAAGGGTGAAGGGAGGTAATAGGATATAATTTACAAAGGAAACAAGTTTAATAACGGGTGTAGCGCACCGTTTTTACGCTTGCCACTACACCATCTCTTTCCCCATACAGCGCCATCCTGCTCACCCAAACCTAGGCGAACCAGGCTGCGCAGACGCCTTCTGCGCATTTCCTACCCTCGAGTCGCCCCATAAACCACGCCCGCCACAAGGAATGGCCTATATAAAGAGCTGCGCGCCCTAATTCAACCAGTTCGTCTGCAGCTCGCCCTTGGCTAGTACACTATCTTAGTTGCGCCTCCTCCGTTGGCACGACCCTCTAAGGAGTATTCTACTTCCATAAGCAAAGCACCAACCAGACCCCGACTGCTGCCTTAGTTGCGCTTCGTCCTATGGTACGACCCTCTAAGCAGAACACAGTCGCCGCCGCCCGTTACCATAACGGCACGAGTCAGTTTTGTTGTTCCCAAATACTAATCAGCAAGGTTTCCTCCGATCCCTTGCTCAGTTATTTATTATTGTGATTTGATACATTGGGACTATTTTTACTATATGTGATCTGTGAACTTACCTTCAATAAATAACATTTTACCAACAATTGTGTTACACGGGTCATTTAAATTTTTTATGTTTTATTATTTATATTTCCAATTTGTCCAAATGAAAACCATTCGAATTACTATTTTTTTAATGTTTTTATTTATTTATTTATTCAACGCCTAGAGGGCTTTTATATGCTTGGTAGTACAATTAATTCATGACAGATGATTTTTAAACAGATAAAGAAATAATCCAAAATACCATTAAAAGTGATGTAAACAAAGTTATTTGTCTTTTTATTAAAATAAATAATCCAAATAAAATTAGATAAAAATGCATACAAGTCACAAAAATACAAACCAAATACTACGATGAGTTACTACATTGCAGCGTAAATATGAATTTAAATAAATTAATTGACCCATTATTAAACTTACTCCCCATATAAATTATATCATATTACTGATATTACCTCCCTCCCTCTTCCTAACTTTCCATTGACACCTTTAAGTCTGTCTATTGTTGTAATTGTTTTAAGTTAACCCCGAGGAAGTTAGCATTGCTCACGAAAAGATATTGTTTTTTATAAACAATAAACGTGGTTAAAAGTAAGAAATCTATTAGTTTTGAATTAAAATGGCCCACAAAATAGGTTTGCAGTGTTTGAAGAAGATATTTTTGTTTTTATTAACGAATTAAACACAAAAACAAAAAAATAATAACCCAAATTCGGATAACATTATATTCAAAATACAAAAAATCTTAATTATATAACTTTTCAAATCCTATCTTGCACGAATTTTAGAAATATCTTCGTTATTTTTGTTCTCATTAAGAAACAGTACGACATTGTTGGGTAGCGAATCCGGCTCGTCTTTGTTAGTTTCTTTGTGTGGTTCAGTACAGAAAACTGTGTCCTTGCTTTCCCTGAAACAATTAATAAAATTATAATTTTAAATAATACTTACAGTAGAAAAGTCTCTTAAAACGATTTACATGTAATTTAATATAAAAAATGCCTTATCATGAAACACAATCTCGATAAATCTTCCATTGTGAAAATGATTATACAGTCGAAGTGGACCATTGGAGTGATGAATTCCATAATTTAGGACCATCAGACGTAATGTGGTCTGGTGCTAAAGCTGTTACATCTTTAAAGATACTTCGACACTGTTTTACATCATTTAAGATACATAAAAAAATTGCAGTGCAAACATGATAACACGCTATAAATGAATATTATAAAATGTGCGTGACAGAAGTACTACTAATGAGCGCTTTTATTATTACCGTGACGATCCACGATTACGGTACCGTGACGGCACAAAAAAGGCAATAAACATTTCCTTATCACAATAATGGGGTCTCTACACGGTGCTGCCGCAGTACGAACTGCCGCAGAACTGACCACAATAATGGGGTCTCCACACGGTGCTGCCGCAGTACGAACTGCCGCAGAACTGACTACAGTTCTGCGGCAGTAAGTACTGCGGAAGTACCATGTGGAGACCCCTTAAGGCTGCAGCTCTTTTAAAAGATGAGACACATGAGATGAGACAATGTACGTAGGTCAGTTTCATCCAAAGGAAAAAAGTAATAATTTTCTTGCATCCACTTTTATTTTAATAGTCAAACACAATTAACGCGACATAATAATAAATCTCAGAAAGTTGCGAGGCTAAATCTGACAGCTGTACACGCCAGGACACTTTGGCAGCGTTGCCAGAAGGTTACTTTTGTAGCCTTTTAGGTGATTTTTAACTCCGAAAGGTTTCTTTCAGGTTACACTACTCAAAAGATTACTTTTAGGTGATTTTCGGAATTCGTAGAATTAATTCCACACGGAATTAGAACCAACGTCAAACGGAACGCTCTTTTGTTTTTTTTCATGTTGGCTCGGCATACAAAACTATAGACTATACACGAAACGGAAACGGCTTATTTTTATCGCCAAGTGGGTAATATTGGTTGTTACAATTTATTATTATGTTATTAAAAAAACAAACTTCTTAAAAATGAAATTGAACAGCCTTTTATTTCATATTGTGGACCCTGGACCCTTGTAAGACTTTGTATAAAAAAAGGACAATTACAAGTTCATGCGTTTCATAAACGGACAATTGCTCCTTTTAGTATCAAAAGCGAACATAAGCATTTTTAAACTTAAAAATAAAACAGCTAAGAGTATTAAATTATAGAATGTTATGTATTATGGCTTGTGATTCTTTACGCGCAAGTATTATGAAGGTAGAAAGAATATCAGATTTTTCAAACCGGTATATTCGAAACAAAAAAACTCGCTCTACTGAAAAACAATCCAAATGGCTTATGTCCCACTTTGATACTGAGCTCCTCATGTATTCCACAATTTTTTACCATACCTCTGGAAAAAATATGAAAGGTTATTTTTCACACAAAAGGGTTACTTTTTTTATATATTTTAGGTGACTTTTTACAAGACACGGCTGGCAACACTGCTTTGGACGGAAATTATTTTGCGGTAGTAATTGGAACTGCACGAACTGCAGCTCGTCTGTCCGGTGTCACCAGCGTTCACATTGCCTGTAGAATAAATATATTAAACAGTACCTTGCCCTTGCCATAATGTTTTATTGGGTATTTGTTAAGACTGGCAATAGGACACGTTATGATCATTTCTTTACGAAAGGGTTAGTAGTCTACAATAGGATTATAAAAATAATTTATCAGTGTGGGTATCAGATAAGTTTCGGTTAACTGTCAATATACAAAAATTTTGAATAATCTCGTTAGTTATGCAAAATTCCTGGCGTACTCAATGAAAGGATTGAACTAAAGAAGCTCTTAGAATTGAAAGAAGTCGTATATGCGATTCATAGACTAAAATAATACGTCTAAGATGCAATTAATTTATTCCGTTCGATCTTTGAGAAACGTAAGAAATATGACTGCGAATGCATATTTAAGTTAGTACCTACTTCAATTCAACAGTAATTTATTTAAGTAATTTATTTATTTTACGTAATTGATTGGTGTTTGATGTTTCGAAATGTGAATTGGTTGTCAGATCCGCCAGTGTTGACAGCATATATCTTATTCTTATTTACTCCCTTTCAATATCGATTCGGCTGTCAACAGTGAAACCCAGATCCGATGTTGAAAAGTTATCGATTTCTCTGTGCTTGACCTCAAGGGCATTTTAAATTTTCAGGTTCATGCAACGATGATATTTAGTTTATGGTATCTACGGAAAATAACTAAAAAAAAATACCTGACTGCTGATGAAAGCAGAAAGTTTGTCAACTGCCTGGTCGGATGTTCAACGATGAGATAAATGATGAATGATGCCGAAAACGCGTAAAACAGGTCTCCAGTCATCAAACCAAACTGAAAAACAGACACAAAATTTGTAATTTGATTTTAAGATTCGTGCCTCAGACTACCAGCAGTGCAATGGACTCAATGGTGCCAGAAATTTCTTCTTCAAAAAGTCTCAAGAATCGGTTCAGTTTTTGAGGAGAAAAAGTGGGAGTATACAAAACCTAGGTTTGGACGATGTCATTTCAGGTAGGTACAATCAGCACTTTCGCTCAATATTTTAGTAAGGGGGGGGGGGGGGGGTAACAGCGACAGTGACTTCAAAAGTTTTATAATATACCTAATAATCAAATTTCTCGACGCCCACGCTTCCTTTTGTTTTACATTAGCCCCATATAGGAAGCCCTGAGGAAAATAATTCCCTTGAAGGAGAGAAAGTTCTAAGATGGAAAAGGGTATTCGGAGTGGGTATGGATCTGGGGATCAGTGTTTCCAGGAGTGATGGGCGAATGAATCCATCCCTCCCACTGCGGTGCAAGGCGATGTTCCGAGAGAGTAGGTACGGCTGGAAGAGTCAAAGGGACTCCCTCAACCATTCTCTCCTGATCCGGCCTGCCATGCAGCTGGCCACCCGGACAAACCTCACCCCATGAACCGGGCACCCCTGCTAAGTGACCAAACGTAGCGAAACACTTGGAGTGACCTACGGCAGAGGTGTTAGTTAACCAATAAATGGTTCCCGGGCGGCGGTACCCATACCCGCCTCCTAAATTGAATTGTGAAGTCAAAAGATTTTTGCCCTATTTTTAAAGTCACATTTTATTACATAATATGTATTTTCACAATAGTCGCTCACGGCTATTAGATAATAATTATAATATTTTTGAAATATTAACGAACTATTTATGTCATTTGTATTTAAAAAATATGTCATTTCACACAATCTTCAATTTGGGAGGCGGGAATGGGTACCGCCGCCCGGGAACCCTTATTGGATAACCAACACCTCTGCCATAGGTCACCCCAAGTGTTTCGCTACGTTTGGTGATTTAGCAGGGGTGCCCGGGTTCATGGGATGAGGTTTGTTTAGGTCTTGGAGGTGGATGACCAGGACGCACTGAACCCCAGATTCCTACCCACCCCTTTTCCTTCCCAGAATTCTCCTCTCCTCCCTTAAAAATACCCTCCACACAGCATCCCCAAATATTACATATGCCCTGAGGGAAATTATTTTCTTCAGGGCCTCCTGTGTGGAGCTCGAGTAAAAATTTTTTTTCAGTAAACTTCTTATTTATGAACGCTTTATACGACGCCTTAGCCCCTCAGGCCTCGGGTCTATTTTGTCTGAAGGTCAAAATATTTCTGCTTCGCAATAAAATCCAAATAAATGGAACATTTATGAACGCATCCGAAAACTAAAAACTGTTTTTGAAATGTGATAAAATACGGTATGTATGGTTAAACGCAAATGTATTAAGTATTGCTATGCGTGGCAAAACCTGTCCCGAAAGCTAGCTCAGTCAGTCGGTAGGATCCTCTCATCATCATCAGGGTGTGCTGTTGCGGCTAAAAAGGGTTAGAATTAGGGTGTCTCCCGCCAGGCCCACACAGGTGGACTTGCTCAAATGAAAGAGTGGTTCAGAGTAAAACAGAGCATTGTATTGTAAAAATAGGTACAGTGTACATGAATCACGTAAAATGGTACATAGCCCTATCTATGGATCTGCCTAAACAATCTCTCTGAGCCCGAGGTTTCTCATCGCGCAAGTTAAATGTACGAGGGACACATTAAAAAGGTTCAAGGGGTTGACTCACGGCATCGTGGTGGTGGGCGGCAGTTCCCTTTCCAGGCAGTCCAGGAATCCAGTTGAGATCCTCGCGGTTTCCGTGGGGAGGTCAGAATGCACGCCGAATGTTAAGTTAACTTGGCAATGGTACCCGAAAGGCATAGCGGCACGGGTGGCCGTGGCAATTACTCATGCCCGATCGTTAAATGGTGTCACGCGTAATTTACATGCTTGCTAACGCAGGTAAACCGGGCGAGTTGGCAACGTCGAGCGCTGTCCTGGGATGTGTGCTCTCACCGCGAGGGAGGGGACGCGACTGGCGAGTCGCTGGCAACCGGACCGCGGCATGCTGTCTGTTGTCTGTTGCTACTTGTCTCCGCTTGCCTGGCGCGTTCAGGCGCGCGAAAACAGTTGTTATTTGAAAAATGCTTCTTCCGATGATCTACTTTATTGTGTTACATAACAGTATGTAAGATATAATACCTATCGTCAACTCACTTTTTTGTCCTTTCATGTAAAAATAATTATTAAGAGGACATTACCAGAGAAACCAGAAATATGTCATTTTTAAATCAGTGTTTAGACTTATTGACTCGTTTCCACAAAAAATTATAAATTGATTTTGAAAGATTGTTCTTTTATCTAGTAAAGTTATGGATTAAATTTTGAGAAAAAATGTTTATTTTAAGTAGGTATAATAAGGTTATACCATAGGTCGTTGGCAGATTTGTTATATTTTCAAAAAAGTACATGTATTATACAACACCAATTTCAAATCATGTAATCATGCAGTAAAATAAATCAATACATTATCTGGTAAACTTAGGGGTCAGAATTTTAATTTAAGTTTAAATAAAATGATTAAAAAATATATACGTACATGTGTTTCTTGACGAAAATTGGTCCGTTTGTTTATTTATTTGCGCACTTACAAACTAATATATTTCAGATTTTTTTACATACTTATTTTGCTAAGACATTATTGACAAATCATAAATAATTTTAATGGAAAAATAATTTTAGGGTGTATTTAATATTAATTAATTTACAGCTTCGCGTTTCACAATTTTTCTTATCAACGACAACACGAATCGAGAGCGCTCATTCAGACCGCAACTGCGGCCACCGGCGGTTGTCTTCGCGGCGTTCTACATCGTAACATTTTCAAACGAATAACGAAGCAAAATAAATACGATTTCATGTTTGTAAAATTTATAGGGTTGCCCCAACGCAAAATTTCATGTTCATTGAATATTTTTATGGTAAATTTTTTATAATGTGAATACCGCACAAGAGTCCCAACTGCTCCAAAATATTTATTTTCAAGTAAAACTTCTTTACGCACGCTCGACACTTGGGGGGTAAGCTGGTAAATGTGTTACGAAAAGTGGTGATTGTTACGAAAAATTTCCTGCGAACGGTAATCGATGCGAACGGTGATCGATTGCTAGGTGGGTCGTGCCTTTACGCACGCTTGTTATTCGTGTTATTGTTTTATTGTTAATAGACTATTTTTGCGTAAATAAATAGATAAATTAAATTATTTAAAAATATATACGTACATGTGTTTCTTGACGAAAATTGGTCCGTTTGTTTATTTATTTGCACACTTACAAACTAATATATTTCAGATTTTATTACATACTTATTTTACTAAGACATTATTGACAAATCATAAATAATTTTGATGGAAAAATAATAAACACGAGAATCGGGTATGGGTACCACCGCCCCGGGAACCAATTATTAGATAACCAACACGTCTGCCATAGGTCATCCCAAGTGGTTCGTAACATTTGGTGACTAGCAGGGGTGCCTAGGTTCAAGGGGGTGAGGTTTGTTTAGGTCTTGGCGACGGATGCGTCTGCCCACCAGCTGCATGGCAGGTCGGATCTGGAAAAGTTAAGGGAGTCCCTTTGACTTCTCCAGCTTTACTCTCTCGGAACATCGCCTTGCACCGCAGTGGGAGGGATGGATATATACATCCGCACTCCTGGACACGCTGACCCCCAGATTTCTACCCACCCCTAATACCCCTTTCCTTCTCCGAATTTCCTCTTCTTCCTTTCTCTAAAACGACCCTCCACACAGCATTCCCAAAGAAGAGGTAAGCAGTGTGTCCATGTAGTTTGTGGATGTACCTTCCAAATTACTGATACTACCTATTGACGGCCGGCGTGGTCAAGGGGTAAGGCTCTTGACTCGCAATCCGAAGGTCGTGGGATCGAATCCCGGCATAGGCAAATAAATTTTATTTGACTAATTTGGGTTATTTCACAATTATTTAATTTAAAAATAATATATTTGCGTCACGTTTTAGAGTAAAAGATACTTTCAGTATCGCCCTGGTGTAAGACCATCATTCAGAATTGAAACGTTGTTTAGTGACCAGATCTGAATAGCCAGGTAATTCCTCGCCTTCCTCTTCCCCCACCACCTTCAGCCTCGCAATATACCCCATAGTCACGTCATATTCTCACTGGCTCCAGTAGGAGCATTTGGGTCTCTTGTGCGGTATTCAGATAAATATAAAATAAAAAATTGTGCATACGAATAAATATTTCAAAATGAGACATTTTTTACAATCCAACTGAATATTACCCTTTTTTTATAAATATACCGCACAAGAGTCCCAACTGCTCCCGTCTGGAGCCAGTGGGACTATGGCATCCCCAATTGGGGTATGTTGTAAGACTGAAGGTAGTGGGGAGGGTAAAAATATAGGGAAGAGGAAGGTGGGGAAGTACCTGGCTATTCAGATCTGGTCACCAAACACGGCTAAAGACATTTCAAGCAACGTTTCAAATCTTAATGGTGGTCTTACACCAGGGCGATGCTGAGATATCTTTCGCTCTAATGGCCGTAAAATAAAATTAAAAAACAAAAAACCAAAATATTAAAAAGAATTTAACACATTGTTTATTCATGTAGGTATCTAATTAATACCTACTGTGTTTACGCATTTTACTTGTATCTATTTATGTTTATGCACTTCGATACACAAATTACAAATAACTACTACTAATTAAAATTCTGGAAGCGAGAATATAAGCACACCGTAGCCCTGTAGCCGCCCTAGCTCCGCGCGATACACAAAACCCGGTTTACAGTGGAACGTAATCTAATTCCAAAAACGTCCGCTAACAAGCTCTGATATGAGAGCGCTGGCGCAGGAATCAGAATAATGATTAGCTGGTAAGATACTCTAGTATGTAATTCCCAAAGTTTCATAAACATTTTTCAAATTGCTGTCGGAATCAGATCATATTTTTAACCATGATAGTAAACAACGATTTCCATGAGACCTATATGAGTTGTTCCGAAAAGCGAACAAATTAATCTGAGGGGTTAAAAGTCGTGGAAAAAGGAGCGTGATGTACGCTCTCCAGAGGTAATAAAAACCAAGTCGCCGTATGGATTTGGTAGGCGGGTATGGGTATCGCCTCCTCATTACAAATGGTTTGCTTCGTTTGGTTACTTAGCAGGGGTGCCCGGGTTCACGGGGTGGGCAGGATCGAGAGAGATTGGTTGAGGGAGGTCTTTTATCCTCTCCAGCCGGAATCTCTCGACCAGATTGCTACCCACCCCTCATACTCGTTTCCTTCCCAGAATTTTTTTCTCCTTACTTAATAAAACCCTCCACACAGCATCCCCAAAGATGTCATACCCTCCTGTGTTGAGCTAATGAAAAAAATAAATAATAAAGTGGTTTTAAGGGATAAGATGTAATTGAAAATAATATGATGAAAGTGTACTAACGATGCTCGCTATGTCCAGGAACTTGGCAGTCCTGGCGATGCCCATGTCCCGGTATTGAACGGCCATGTGCGTCAGGTAGGCCCCGTACACCAGGCGGCCCAGCGGGGTCCAGGCCGACCAGCCCAGGATGGTGCTCACGGGGGCTGTGCACCATAGCAAACATACCCTTCAATGCTAAGTATAAACACATGGGTATTTCCGCGAACCGAACCACGAATTGCGAGTAAACCATCGGACTTCGTTCCTTTCCCATAATTCGTGGCTCGCCTCGCGTTCATGTTCGTGCATGTATACGCAGCATTATGGTGCAAACATAGTAAGTACAACAATTTACTTAATTTTGCAACATTTTTCCTGATTTGAATTTTTTAAAATTTCTGGATATTCATAGACCCTCCACACAGCATCACCAAAGATGACATAGGCCCTGAGGGGAATTATTTTCCTAAGTCCTCCTGTGTGGAATTGTTTAAAAAAATAATTTAAAAAAAGAAATTCCTGAAGTTTTGTAATATTTTTATATAAAGAAAAAAGTGTCTTTCGAAATAAAATAAAAAATTAAACATACAATAAACTACACAAACTGAGCCTTAGGCGGGTGTTATCATTTTAAAATGACTGCTCTTTTCGAAACTAAAAGCAAGAATTCTCATCTCATTGTTTATTTTGTTGTCAATCGACTAAGATTTATTTTAGCAAACTGCGAACATTTTTTAAGCTGCAAAAGCCCATGAAAAGAAAGTGTGTTTTGAATAAATACACATTTTTCGTGGCTAATAGACATTTCTGTAAAAAAAAATATATTTTTTTACTCTTTGATAAACGAATTTCATTCTGCATTGGCTTTCAGTCTTACAATTAGTTGTGTTAACTAAAACAAAAAGGAAATTCCTACAAGCTTCAAGAGAGAGTTTTTTTTTGTATATGAATAAGACTTACGAACTTCCCCAAGGGCGCAGCACAATATGATAAGGGAGATAGCTGTCGCCCACACCGGCCTGTGGAGGGAGGCGTAGAAGGCGGCCTCCAGGGCATCGTAGTTCTTGTGGGGATGATAAAAGACCAAGCGGGTGGACATTATGCCCATCAATATCGATAAGGCTATTGCACATCCTGTCATCGAGGTTTTCTGGAAGATTGACGAAAATATTCACATTAATGTTCATAATCAAAATCATATTTTTTCTGTGTAAATCACAAATTATGCCAATTCAAGCAATATTTACAGCCAAAAAAAGTTCATAGGTTTCACTTAATCGCGGCATGTCAATTTTTACTAACATTCACTTCCACGTCATAAATTCTCCTTACACTCCTCTCTTAATTTACTACACGTAAGTATATTTTGGACAAAGACACTTTAAACACATAGGCAAACTACACAACACACTACCAGCAAAAATTATTAGACAAACTGAATCAATGACCAAATTCAAACAAGATATAAAGAAATGGATTTTAAGTATTGGACGTCACACTACTGCAAACATCTGTAAAATAAAGTACAAATAGACAGAAATATCAATTTACATACCTCCTTACCCATATACAACAAATTAAAATAATAAAACCCTATACAATCTAACTTCATAAAAAGATTTGACAGGATTTACTACTTTACTTCATATCTTCCATAGACATACAATTTGTATGTCCATGATATCTTCCTTCATTTAATAAAAGATAACTCTCTTTATTGGATTTACCCACACTTTCAATCATCTTTATGTTTTAATTGTGTTCAAATTAATACGTATTTAACCTTAAATATTCTTTGATATTCTTAAGTACTCTTGTATATATGATATTCAATTTTGTACCTCTACGCCTGTCTCAACACAGGTATACCCTAGTGAGACAGGCATCAAATAATACCTTATATAGATCAATAAATAAATAATAAATAAAATTGATTCACTTGATTGTACCATGTCTTCCTTGGGCGCCCCCGACTTTTTACCTTTCGCTACTGTGTAGCATATTGTTACTATTAAAAAAAGCTACATTACATCGACTTTAATTCGATTCCATGTATCATCTGCCATTAGCGTTAAGTCTTCATCGGTCACCTCAGGCTTTTTCTATCATTCACTGCTCCCTTTCAACTACTTTAATTAGACTGGTATATAAAAACGTAAGTACGAGGAAATTAACTTAGATTTACCTAAAAACAATATACTTCAGTGAAAGTATTCATTGACTGATTAATAATTGTGATGAAGGACATACCAATGAGAGAACCTTGGTTCCGGGTCGTAAATACTTGGCGAGAATGTATCCGCTGATCAACCCGACTAGGTAGGAGCTGGCCCTCATGTGACTCTTAGTGTAGGACATCTGGAACATCCGGCTTGCGCGGGGATTTCTGAGGAAACTAGTAAGAGAAAATATTAAATAATTAACACCACTGAGGGAGCGGATCGGCAGAGACGGGGGACGATTGAATGAAAGGCGTCAGTCGATGTATTGAGTCAGTCTTTATTACTGCTACGTAGCGATGGTAAGTTGGTGTGGAGTAACAGTGTAGACAGGAGCGATGATGATGAGGCTCGTAGGTGGTGAATGATGAAGGCCGATGACGCAGTGGTGTATCAGACCACGGGTCTGCATGTCGCCAGCATGTTGTTCCGCACCGTGGTGGTGGAGAAGACCTTGACGTCCAGGATGGATGCTCGACGCAGTGAGTCGCGGAGATGAGCTGCGGTGAACCTTGTGAGGAGGATTGGAGTTGCTGCACACGTGACAAGAAGGCCCGCCGCGGGACTTGACCATATAAGCTGCGAGATGTTGCGTCCTCGAAGGTTGATATGCACCGGCACAGGTCCGACATGTCGCCGCGGACCTGGCGGGTTACCGCACTGGAACGTTATGATGCACTGTCTATGTGTTGGTGAACTGTTACTGAACTAGAGACTGGAACTGACTGACTGACTAGCGTTGTGTCGCTGGGCTTATATAGCCGACCGTGTGAGTAACTTCCCGTAGCGCCAAGTAATATTGTTGCGTGAAGGCTCTCAAACCTTCCGCGGCCGTAACTATGCAACTCGAGGCCTTTCGATGTGCTTCCCAATATTGCGCGGCGAGAAACACAACAATTGTAAGTGGTCTGGTAAGTTCTTCCAGTGGCGGCGCAATGATTTTGGCTAAAGAGGCGACCGTTCTGGTCGCCACACCACAATATATATTTATTATTATTTATTTAGTGTATACTACATTCATACGTAAACTAAAATTCACAAGGTAACAATTCATTTTATAAAATTATATTTTTACAATATGCATAAATGCATCAAATCACTTTTTGAATTCTTCAGACTTTCAGGCATTTCATGATACGTCTTTAGTCATTTAGTCAGTCACAGAAGGCAGTTCTGTCACTCTTATTTTCTCATATGCGGCAATTTAACTCTTTATACTTCTGGTTTTATAATTATGTATATATTTAAGAACAATTTCATCAAAAAGTGTTTTTGAATTTGGTTTTTCATAACTTTATGCACAAAAATTAACATATTGAAATTAACTAGTCTCTTTTTTATTGGATTCCAATTTAGCTCCTCTCTCATTTGATGAATCCTTGCCTACTATGTATGTATATAAGACAATTTGTCTATTTGTTGTAATTTTTATTAATAATGTGACATACAAATATCATGAGTTGCTTTGCTGACAAAGTACATCTCATATCTCATAGCCCGGTTCTTCAAAACTTCTAGCTTGTTCAAGTTTCCTTCTAGGCTAAATATAACATCGTAGAGCAAATGAGGAGATTAGATTAACTAGCACATCGTAGGAGTCCCACCTGTGGACCCGTGGGACGATCTGTCAACTAAGTCATACATCAATCAACAAGCCACATTTTCCCTATAACGATTAAAAGAGAAGGATCACAAATAATAATATCAGGTTGTAATTAATATAAGCCTTAATTTTGGCTCAACATTCTTCAAATGCAAAAATACGACCTTCCCAACGCAACTCTTTGCCTAACAGGCTAATCGATCCTAGAGATCGGAGACCCAGATTTGATCGATCGAAAAGTTGGTAAAAACGGCCGTTACTGTCGTAGCTGTTAGCATGGTTTTTAAAGCCCAATCAGGTCTCGGCCATATTCTGTCAGAAGGTCAGAAAAATTTCTGCTTTGCAATAAAATCCAAATAAATGGAATATTTCTGAATTTACATTTACAATTTACATTAAAAGACAAAAAAGTGAGGTAATAATAACGTTTGTCTGTAATTTGTAATTAATTTGTCTAATAAAATATTTGTGTTTTTATTTTTTTCGTTATCAGTAATTTTAATTAGAGAAAACCTAGGGGGAGCCATTTTTGAAATATTTCAAAATTTTTATTTAAAAAAAAGATATGGTTATTTTTAATCATAACATTTCAAAGCAAATCACCTTTCGAAAACAGTTTTTAGTTTCAAGATGAGTTAAAAAATATTCAAAAAATCGATTTTCAAAAAAAAAATAATGATTTTTTTGGCGACAACAACATTAATAATGTTTTTTTTAATATTAGCACTCTAGCTCACCCAAAAGTCACGAGCCGCCACTGATTAACACTATTACCATAAATCGTTATTCATGTTTGACAATATGTATTAACACCAAGTAAACTCACTCCTCATTAAAAAGAAGGGTGGCAGGCAGTTCCAGGTAGTAGGTGACGAAGAAGGGGATCAGGATGGATGCCAGGAGCAGCAGGGCAAGATTAGTGAGGCCGAGCAGGGGGCTGGGGCGGCTCCTCAACAACCAGATCACTCCCAGGGACACAAGAAAGAAGTGAAAGTCACAGGGCATGTACCAGGACTGAACGATACACTGGAAGAAAAATTGTACAAAAAAATCAAAGCTTTCGTCCATGTACAAGTCAATCATTTAAAGAATCCTTGCTTTTGTAGCGGTGTACCTACCTATATTAAAAAGGCAATCGTTGATAAAATGAAACAGGACAACTCCAGGTGAAATGTGGAGCTCAGCGGAAGAGTGGTCCAACCCATACAAATTCTTAATCAGCAAATGGTTCCCGTGCAGCCGTACGGCGTACACATAAATGTATCCCAAATTGCAAATAGTATGAGGATGATGAAGAAAGATATTTACCAAGCCATAAAAACTATAATAACCTCCTTTTTAAATCACGCTGTATCATCAACGAATCAGAACAAATAAATAAAATTAAACAATTTTTCAAAAACAAACTTAAAGTAAAAAGTTAATATTTTATTCAAAACATATTATAACATATAGGTAGTAAGAATCGTGGCTCCCTTATCAAGCACAATAGCCCCTATTTTCTGATAAGGTATACATGACCAATGATGACCTCAAATATAATATTTTGTAAAACATATATATTATTACATAACCTACTGGCGAAATAGATGTTTTATAATACATATAACTCATATTATTTATATTTATTTATTTATTTATTTATACTGGGTTTTACAGATGTTTACATTTACATGAGAACAATCCACTTATAAAACTCAGTTATTATACAATTATAAAAATCTACAATTACGTACAATTAAATACAAATAAATACAATTAGAAAAACAAAAACATCACAAATTAAAATACAGAATTATATACAAGGTCACTCAAGTAACACATTACAATGAGTGGTAAAAGACATATGAAATACGCAAGCATGCATAGAGGGACAATTCACACAATATAATTAGTTAGTACTTTTTAACAGCGCTAGAACTTTTTTTTTAAAACTGTACAAATTATCAATGAAAATATCCACATCAGCGCACTCTATCTTGTTATACAGTCGACACATCTGGGTCAGAGGGCTGAAGTAGGCGATATTATTTTTAAATATATTAATATGAAAAATGTTATGGCGTCTTAAACAATGGGAATTGGGGACATTAATTTTAATACTGTTAAGACATAATTTAGTATCAAGATGGCCGTGAATAATTTTATGTAAACATATTAGATCAGTCAATTGCCTTCTAGTTTTAAGTGTATCAATCTTGAAGTAATCACGACGTACATCGTATGATCTGAGATGGTCGTGTAGTCCACATTTGAAGGATAACATTCTTAGTAATTTTTTTTGAACTGATTCTACAATGTTTTCATATTTGCAGTAATGTGGATTCCAAATAGTGCTTCCATATTCAAGTTTACTTCTAATTAAGGCATTGTAAAGTGTTAGAATTGATTGAGGATCTTTGAAAGGTTTACATATTCTGTGAATAAATCCCATCATTTTTAATGATTTGCACTTAATATTGTTAATATGTACATCAAATATGAATTTAGAATCAAGAGTGATTCCTAGATCCCTTATTGAAGAAACTTTTTTGAGAATAATATTATTGATAACATAAGAAAAATCTTTTATAATTCTATTTCTAGTAAAGTTTAAAATGTAACATTTTTCAACATTTAAGTGCATATCATTGACAGTACACCAGTTATTGAGTGTGTCGAGGTCATTTTGAAGCAGCTGATGATCGGAAACAAACTTAATTTTACGAAAAATTTTAAGATCATCGGCGAAAAAAGCATAATCACAGTTTAATTTCGAGCCAAGGTCATTTATGAATATAAGAAAAAGCAGGGGGCCAAGATTTGAACCCTGTGGTACACCAGAAGTTACAATTATAGGGGATGATTTGTATCCATTAATAAGAACTAATTGAGTTCTGTTATACAAATATGATTTCACCCAGCGTAATAGGTCTCCATGTATTCCAATTTGTTCAAGTTTTTTTAGTAAGATGGAGTGGTTAACTCTATCAAAAGCTTTTTGGAAATCAGTATAAATTGTATCTACTTGTAATCTTTCATTAAAAGAATTACAAACATAATTACAAAATTCCAAAAGATTTGAGTTGATTGATCTTTGAGGAACAAACCCATGTTGCCTAGTGCAGAGAAGGGGTTTGAAATGTGAAAAAATATTTTTATATATCAGAGATTCAAAAACTTTAGCAAAACAGGATAGTATACTGATTGGCCTATAATTTTTTATTAAAGATGGGTCTCCCGATTTTAATACTGGGACCACGTGTGCTTTTTTCCACAGATCGGGAAAAGTTCCCGTGGTAAGGGATGCATTAAAAATTATAAAAAGCGGTAAACATAAAGAGTCTGCACAGCAACTAACAAAGAAAGGAGGAATTTTATCAGGTCCTGGGCCCTTACTGGGATCTATTTTACTCAAAAAACATTTTATTTCATCTGCACTAATATGTATTTTACCCAAATTGCTTTGATTGTGTTCAGTTATGTTTGGCATTGAATCATTAGTAGATGATTCCGACTTGGTATAAACAGATGAAAAATATTTAGAGAATATGTTTGCTATGTTTTCACCGTCATTCGCGGAAATATCGTCAAGATGCATTACTTTAGGAATACAGTTATTTTTTCGTAATGATTTTGAGTACGACCAGAATAACTTTATGTTACCTTGCAGACCACTTTCGACAGAGTTGATATATGATTTATAACATTCGCTTTGTATTTTTTTTGTAAATTTCCTTAAATAAGAGAATTCCCTATAATCTGACTCATAACCATGTTTTTTTACCTTAAGTCTAACTTTGTTTTTTTTCTTAAGAAGAGCAATCAATTGCTGATTAAACCAGAAAGGATATTGATTTTTTGTTTGAGTACCATATTTTTTAAAGTATTTGTCAATAATTTCCCACAATTTTTCATATAATAAGATTACCATGCTATTCACATTTTTATTTTTAAAGAGAGTTATCCAATTAACAGACAATAGATCCTGTCGACATTCATCAAAGTTTCCCTTCCTGAAGTTATATTTTGAATCGCTTCTATTCATTTCTAAGAATTGATCTTTATTTTGTTTCACTATAATTTCAAATGAAGGGTGATATTGATCCAATTTGGTTAAGCCTGGTGCTATATGTATATCAATGTTAACTTTATCTGAAAAAACAAGATCCAATAAATTTTCATTTCTATTTAGTACACAATTGAATTGATACAAATTGCAAATTGATGAGAGATTGACAAGACTATGTGCTTTCATGCTTTTATAATTAGAAGGGGAAAGTACATTATTTTTGAATGAATTGTCAGGTATCCATTTAATTTCGGGCAAATTAAAATCACCAACAAAAATAAACTGCGAATTGGAAGTTGAAAACTTTAAATACAGATCCTGTAATTTTTCAATATGTTTACAATAATTATCAACGGTTACACTAGGAGGAATATAGAGGATGCATATAAAGATGAGCGAGTTGGAACGAGACTTAATTACAAGCCACAAATCTTCATTGTCACTCTCCCACTCCGTTTTTCTTGACACAAGAAGTTTTTTAGAAACGGCGGCTAGAACTCCGCCACCTTCTTTAGACACAGATTTGGTTGACTCACGATCTCTTCTAAATATTACATATCTATCATCAAACAATTCTTCACTAAATACTGTTGAGTTCAGCCATGTTTCGGAAAAACAAATAATGTCATAATTATTGATTAAAATATTATTGCGCACACTTACGGTCTTTGTTCGAATACCCCTCACATTTTGATATAATATATTTAATGCATCAACAGCAAGTACCTCGCCATCTATTTCGGTATGGTTAGATGCCATAGTCAATGGTGGAGAGGTCCTTCAATAGTGCTGCTTTGTAGGCCGGGCAGTCCTTATCTCCGGTGGGGTGGGCACGTGAAGCTGCAGGCTTTCCAAAACGTGCGCATGTGGCGCAACTGGGTGCTGCAGCAGCAGCGGGGCAGGCCTCACGCGCGTGTCCTTCTACACCGCAGTGGGAGCATCTCTTTGTATCTTTGCAATACTTGTGCGAATGTCCGACCATTTGGCAATTCAGACACACTGTAAGTCCAACAAAGTCACGCACACCGCAAACGGTCCAGTCCACAAATACACGTCCTTGTTCCACCAATGCATGACGAATGTTAGCAGGCACCGAGTACACTCTGTGGCAAGACGGTCCGGTTCGAGCTCCAGCCATATGACTTAGTTTGCACTTGGATGCACACTCTTTGAAGTCATTAGAATCAGAGATTCCGGAGAGGGCCTTCTCTAAAAAGTTCTCGTCCGTAAGTTCACGGGGCACATTAAAGAATATCATTCTAGGCTGCCTCTTAATTGGAAGACGGGCACTCAGCAAGTCGGAGCTGCATATAACAGGATCATTTAAAAGCCTTTCTTGTTCCTGGCTGCTGGCAGTGTGGATAATGACTCCTTTGTTTTTGATATTTTTTACTCCCGTTATCCTTATTCCTAACTGCGATGGCTTAACAATGTCCTTAATTATTTTTTTTGTGCCATCGCTATCATCAACCCCCGGTAGTTTTGGAAAAAAACATACAGATGGTCTTGGTTTCCCTATTTTGATGCTGGTACGAGTGAGTGGCGGGGGCACTGGGAGTTTTTTCTTTGTGACTTCAGCGAAAGAAAGGCTAGCCTCTGTCGCATCAGCCACTCGGCGCATTACTGGACCCAGATCTGACTCAAGCTGTTGTATTTTATCCAGCAGCTGCTTTGCATAGTTTTCCGCCATTTTCTTCTCAGCTTGCAAGACCTTGATGTTAGCTAGAGCCGAATTTAGGTCTCCTCTAAGTTCTTCCTTCTCTAGCAAAAGTTGTGCAACGGAGCCGAGAACATTTGTCACGTTTCTTGATACTTTGAGCTGCTGCTCTTTGGAGACTTTGGATGGTTTTTCAGCCAAAGCGTCCTGTAGGGCTTTTAGGGCAATTTGGGTACCGGATAATGTCTGGTGTCCTGATACATGACTAAGGTCAGGGTTGGTTTCGGCTTCAATCTCCTCAGCGTCTGAGTCCGATTCTTCAGATTGGGAGGTGTAAGGGGAAGCAATAATAGGGCTTTTAACAGAGTTCTTTTTTTTCCCCATAATTATTACACATATGTAACTTCAGTTCAATGTTAAAAAAGTATTTTTCTTCAAAATACAATTAGTTTCGATTTGTGATGAAAGTATTCAAAGTTCACAACACTTAACAACCAATTGGAGCCCGGAACAATGAGCTCATAATCAAACGCAGCCAATGAACGCACTTGCTGCCGTAAACATCACTGTGGTACTTTTGTATGAGAAACAATTATTATGGATGATAAGTTTATTACTATAAAAATATGCTTAAAATCGAAGAATTCACAAGAATAACACTTCCACAGGTTGAACATTCGTTGTTTTTTACGATAAATAGTTTTTTTCTTCCGGCGGATTTGTTTGAACTTGTATTTTCTTAGTATAAATAACAGCTTGACAGAACACGACAAGTGCGAACAGTAGGTAGGTAAATTTTAATTGAAATAATAAAATATAAAATTTTAATTTATATTTTATTATTTATATAATAATAAAATTTATATAATAATAAAATTTTAATATTACAATAATAAAAGTAAAAAAACGTGATAGATACAAGAACAGGCAAAACTAGAGACGTTAACACGGTCTTTGTCCAAAACAGACGGGATTTCATAAGACTTAATGAATAATAAGAAGAAGAAAGTGCATCCAAGTAGGTATTCATAGATGATAATTGATTCATACCATCTGTTCCATGTTGAAGTAGTTGTTGAGCATAAGCAAGTTGAGCCACCAGTTCTGCCTGCAAGCAACCATCTCTGGACCCACCACCGCAGGCCAAAGTGGCCCGGACCCTAGCAGCGGAAGCACGTGGCTGAAGAAGACTATCATGACCGCAAAAGCTGGAATCAGTCTGCACAAAGCCTTATTAATATTTCAGTCTAGGCGAAATCAATGGACTTATTTTGAATTAGTCGAAGAGTATTTAAGAGTCGAAAAGTATCTTATTCTTATTACCTACAAATTGATAGAAAACTGAAACACATCCGACTCTGAACATGGGACCATAAACTTTTTTAAATATTTATTTTTCATAGATATTACTGACAAACCCTGGCGGATTTATATTATAATGATTTAAAAACAATTTAAACCGTTCATCCACATTTCTATTTACGTTACCGGTTAGATCTTCAGACTGGTAAAATAAAATTCTTCTTTAAACTTTGGTATACATATATAAACCTATAATTTTTGGGGCATCGAGGGTTGTAAACATCTGTACTGAGTTTAAAATATTTTAAATTTATTAATATTATAGCTTTTAGCTTAGTTTCTGTTCTTAAAATTATTAAAGATGCGTTACGTTGTTTTTATCCAGATGATTTCGTAATGCGTTTAAATACTGAAAAGTTCCATGTTTTGTTGTTATTTCTTGTTTCACAACTAAACCTATAATTGTATGGTTATTACCACATTATAGGTACTGGTATACATTACACTTGTATACAGACAGGTCTTAAGATGGCCGTGACAGGCTGATCAGTCATATTATATTTTTTAAATTGTTTTGATTAATCGTGGCCAAATTTTATTAAACATTTTTGTAGTCTTCTGTATGCCTTCGCGCATAACCGACTCCGACTATTTACACCGAACGTAATAAATTTTCTTTAATTATTTTAGGCAGTTGTATTATATAAATGTATCTATAATAGACGTGGTTTAATTTTGATTTCGTCATCTTTGTATTGTTCAAAAATATATATTATCTTCACCTGAGGTACCTATGTAGTATCAATAAGGGCATGTTTAGCGGAGTTTTGGTATTGACTTGCATAAGTCTATAGCCCAGAACTAATCCACTCATTGCCAGGAAAGTGTCCACCGCCAGGTCTCCGAATGAAATGAAAACACTCGCAAATTTCGAATGCATCTGAAAAAAATAGGAATAACCCATTTATGGATTTTGGTACAGAGCATTCCATGCAATAAAATATTTGGGAGAATTTGGAATTTTGATATGTATAATATTGGCGCAAACCTATTTAGATATGAGAGTGAGATGCAGAATTTAAGCAGTAAAATTAAGAGAATTAAATTAAGAGTAACTGTGGCACTCTAAAAACTGATCTAAGGTGTCGATTTTTACAAAATCATAAAAGTGCCGATATCTCGGAAACTAAGGACATTTTGTAAGTCATATTATGATATGTGAGGTAGGAGTAGGCCCAAGGGCGGATTTAGGGGGGGGGCACGGGGGCACGTGCCCCCCCCAGGATGGTATTTTTGTGTACTGTGGAGATTCCATCACAGTACATACTTAAATCAAATTATCAGAGTTGTTAAAATAACAGAAAGAACATGAGTCAAACTTTTGTCTATTTCTGGCTGGAATTGCGAATAATTTTGTTCGTTGCATCCCATTCATGCACTTGCAAATAAAAGATGATAATTAGCGTTTGCGAGAGCGGTACGGTCGGGGGAAAGCGCAGTCGGAAGTGCCCCCCCCCCCATTAAAGTTGACAAACTCAAATTTCGACTTCATAAAAAAATGGTCCGTCCTGGGGGGGGGGGGGGGGGGGGAGTTGTGCTCTTAAGGGTTACCCCCCCATCCCGGTGGGTGGCACCCGGGGCGGGCCGCCCCTTGTGCCCCCCCCAGAAAAAAATCCTGGATCCGCCCTTGAGTAGGCCTATCAGCCCTAAAAGGAATAATGTTTACTATTAGGTCACTAAAAGGCATAAACATTCAGGTCACCACAATTGAGGTACCATAATATCTTTGTAAAACTTAAAATGGACATTTTAATAGAGGCGTCTCTTTATACCAACCACTTCCAGATAATTCCTGTTTATAACAGGCCCAGAGAAGGTCCCACCAAAGCGATGCCCGAAGATGACGATTAGAATGGAGATGACTCTCATCCCATTCAGAATCCTCAACTCTGCCGTCTTCTCTGTCTGCCCTAACTTCTGCACGCTGGTGATAAGGGAGTAAGTGGTCACCGCATGAGGAACTTCACAGTCTGTAGTTAAACATTTAAAGATTAATAACAGATATGCTTCTTCAGTTAGCTTTCATTTCAGAAAACATCTGGAAACTCTATCTTTAAGATAAGGTACACGCTGTGACTACAAGTTGCACAAGTAGAACGATGATGTGTGAATATATGCTTTGTAGGTGTAGAGTGTAGACTATAGATTCACAAAGTGGCCAATGTGGATGCCCAGGTGTCGATTGCTGGGGGTCCATGAAAGTGTGAAAAAAAATTGGGGGTTCACGATATTTAAATGGGGGTACACGTGGAGTGGACTTCATTTGATGATATAAATACACTTAATACAGATTGTGGGTGCATAATATTTTAATAGACATTGAAATAATTACTTATTTGATCATTGAGGCATGAGGTATGTAAATCACTGTGCATCATTGAGGTATGTAAATGAGTTGCTCGCAAAGTCTGTTTAGAATATTGAGGCCGCGCAATGAGACCATTGTACCAACAGTTCGGTGGCTTCAGAAAGATATTATGTACCTAATAATAATAATAATATGTACAAGCTGTTTATTCCACATTATAGACTACTGCAAGAAAGTTTTTTGATCGTTTTCCATCTTCATATCCATTGGAAAGGGGTTTTAGCGCTGTAGCCAACAAACCTAAAGAAAAAAAATCGGTTGAATATCATTATGGAGATTTGAGGCTGTACCTCACTAATTTGAAGCCAAATATTGAACAATTGCGATCGAAGCATCAGACTTATTCCTACCATTAACAGCATTATTTGTTTGAATTTATGTAAGAATATGACTGGGTTCTGATTTGTTTGGTCCCAAATCTAAATATTCATCTGCATTTTGTGTCTTTAGGTTACCGAAATGTAGTCGACGAATGCCCGATCCATTCATTCGCTGGCGGATTTGGTCCACATGTCGATGACTGGCTCAGAAGCATTCAGTGGGGATAAATATCAACACCGCAAGGAAAGATAACTGCGAAGTTTATATTAGGAAGGTTTAATAAATTGCTACATAATATTAAATGTTTCTTACCTTTATTATTATTCAGTCGTCGGATATACCAATGGTACCAAGTCGCCACAATCACGGCTGCTATATTTAATCCCATCACGATGCTGAAATTTCAAATATTATTCTTAGTACGAGTACATTTTGATGGAATTTTCAAACTGCAAATAAAAGCAAAGTTAGATTTGGTAGTTAGTTCTATTGGGGGAAAACATAGCTTGGGAAAGTTTTGAAGTTTCTTGCTAGAGGTGGTTGATATTGATTTTAATCGTGGCCAAAATGAAAGATTCTACATGGTTATTTATAATTTTGAAAATAAATAATGATTACTTACAAAAAGCCAATGGCTCCATAAGTAATTTCGACAGGTTCGTCAGGCGTATGGCAACCCCACGGCATCAAGAGCGCTTGGACTTCATGCCTAACATCAGTTGATTCATTGGTAGAGCCAGCGGCTGTCAGTGGCCGCTTGCGGGAGTCGGCTATCCTCACCGATTCGTTGTGGAAGTGTTCCTGCAGCATGCCCGTCAGCTCCGGAGGCTGGCAACTGGCTGGGGTGCAGATGCCCCAGAAGGCGATGTTACGACTTACTAGGGCGGAGTTATGGGGTCTCTGAAAGAATTGAAAATATTAATTTATTGCCACCATTGTTTCGTTTTTTGAGAAGCCTAATGACCTCCATGGCAAAGAGATTAGTTCCTTGGCTGTGGGCCCAAAGATCAAAAGATCGAAATACAACGCGGATAAATGAAATTTTATTATATTTATAGCTATGGTTATTTCGCGTTTAGAAGTTAAATACGATATTATAGGTCATATTTTATTTAAAATGTAGAGATCACCGACAAAAAAAACAGAAAATTTACATTTGGGCGTTGCATATATCACGATGTCGCTGGCCATACATTATCAAATAGACATGTTACACGATACAGATAATATGTTATACGTATGGGCGAGGCCTATAGTTGATGTGCCGTGATCTGCTTGCAGAGCTATCAGAGCAGAATTAGGGAGCTGCTGCAGTCACCCGGCTGTCCGCTGCAAATCGGGAAAAATATTTATTCTGTGCTCCTCTCACTCGCTCCCCCCTCCCCTTCTCTAGCACATGCTAGAGCAGGGTTTCCCTACCAGTGGTCCGCGAGAGTCGGCTATCCGAAGATGATCCGCGATGGCCCTCCAGTCAAAAAGACAATATTTAGTTTATCGTTATTGTACCTTGTGGTCAGTGGCCATTATGGTATTCCGTTTCGCCCCACCCCATCCTACCCGTTCCACCCCATATTCCATTCCGCCCCCTCCGGTTGTGGTAAATATTCTGCCAAAACCCGTCCCAACCTATCCCCATTACGCCCCTCCCGTTGTACTATCCGCCCCGGGTGCTACCCAAGCTAGCCTAAGCCACTGCTTGTGGTCCCTGTCGAAAAAATAAACTTAGGTACAAGTGGTCCGGGTCAGAAAAGGGTTGGGAACCACTGTGCTAGAGGGTAGAGGAAGATTATAGCTTCCTTGTGACACTACAACATAATATAAACTGTATAAGCCAAGCCCAAAAAAATATTTGATCTTATAGCGTCGTCTGACACAAGAATCAGTGATAATTGAAGATGGATATTATTGATATTAAAATATCAACTCCAATCTTCCATTTAATTTTGAAATTTTCCCATTTAAATAAAATTAATATATAAATTTACTTTCCTTCTCTCCATAATTTCAATTGATGGCCCAGAACACCCTTGAAAGATGAAAGACAGAAACACTTAATATGTCACTTACATACAATGCAATGGCCAAAGAATATGAATTCACACTGTAGCATAGCGGTGAAATCATACGTGTGAAATCACAAATATGTCAATTTACATATATTATTATTTTCTATAAAAGTTCATAAATCGCCAGCAGCGTATTTTCGAACGGCCGCGCCTACTTACAGGCAATCTTTTTTTAGCACTATTCTACAATACCCCAAAATCATGTCTCACATAAAACCCCTGCCACACACAACATAAAAAATAAAAGATCATCGCACGCCCAATATTGCTCTCCATACAATCCCATCAGACGTGTCACACCTAAGCAGTTTATGCGCAGATCAACCATAGACAATACAGATCTTACGCCGTAACCGCTCCTGAGGCGATATGCGAAAAGTTATGCAACTCCCTCTCCGCCGAAAATAGGGGAGGGGGTCATTTTAATTACGGAGCTGCAGGAGCTGCCTAAACGGGCGGATGACAGCTGTCAAGTTGATAGATTCAGTACAAAGAAATGGCATTTCGTGGCAGCTCTGTTATTCAACTGACCCGCTCTCCTACCATAGGAAAAAATATTTGATAGCGTCATGTAACGGTACAACACATAAGCGTTCGCGGTTCAACAGATATCTGCTCGCGTTTTTATAGCTTTGTGTGTCACCTACATAAAGCTTGTTGTAGGCGCTATCCAGCGGCGTAACATCTGTCGAGTACTGCGTCAGGGGCACCGGCTTGAAGTACGTCATGACCATGCAGTACTGCCTGGGAACCCCCTGGCTTCCGTCGGGGGGCCGCACCTCCCCCAGGCACTCGTCCCAGTTGCCCAAGTGGTACTGGCTACCCTCAAACACACCGGTTGGGGCCTTGGAGCTGGCGTCCCACACTGTAAAACAATTTATTTTGCAGGCACTGAAGGAATAAACCATTAATTTTGAAGGCGGGTATGGGTACCGCCGCCCCGGGAACCATTTATTGGATAACCAACACCTCTGCCATGGGTCACCCCAAGTGGTTCGCTACGTTTGGTGACTTGGCAGGGGTGCCCGGGTTTATGGGGTGAGGTTTGTCCAGGTCTTGGCCACCGATGCGTCTGCCCAACTGACATGTGACGGGCAGGATCAAGAGAGAATGGTTCATGGAGGTTTTTTATCCTCTCCAGGTGGAATCTCTCGACCCATGCATAACCTTGCACCGCGGTTGCAGGGATGGATTCGTATGTCCGTCACTATTGGACACACTAACCCCCAGATTCCTACCCACTCCTCATACCTATTCCTTCCCAGAACTTCCTCTCCCTTCCTTTCCTTCAAAACCCTCCACCCCTCCACACAGCATCCCCTAAGATTACATAGGCCCTGAGGGAAATTATTTTATCTGTGTGGAGCTAATGTAAAAAAAATATAAATATATTAAAAATACTAATTTCGGTTGTGATTCCTGTCTGTAACTCCGATTCAATGAACTGTAGAACTTTTTGTTAATAATAATTATTAAGATAGTGCACGAAGTCTTGTAAAATTTGAGATCAGACCGTTAACAACAATACTCCTTACGTACATGGCGATAAGGTTTAAATTCCCGTTTAACACCAGCTAGCTACCTGTTGTGATTTATTTACGAAAAAAAAATCGCCAAAAAACGTGTTTAATTTTATTTTGGGAAGCCCAGGCACAAATGTTTAAATGTTTTACAATCATTTTATAAAGAATTTAATTTTTCACATTACATAATAAATCCATAACTAAATAGGGATTGGTAAGTATGAAATTTTGAACTTTAAAGCAGTTTTTATAAGCCAGATACCTTTTTTTTCTAGGCTTTTGGCGAGACTAATCAAAAAAATATTCGATTATTTCAAAGGAAAATACATATGTGTTCTACTCGCAGTAATTAATTAAAGCATCTAAACTATTTCTAAGCGATCTAATTTTCAAACCATAATCGCATGATTTTGCATTGCTAAGTAATGCACCACCTTAATAGAAAAAAATCTATTTTCAAAACCGTCACTGATTTTTCTAGAATGGGGTCGTCTCCCACAATGCAATTTCGTGTTTTTTTTATAAATGCATCATAATCTTAATATATAAAACAAAGTCGGGTAAGTTACACCATTTATAACTCGAGAACAACTGGACCGATTTCTATGATCTTTGATTTTTTGGTTTTGTCTTCACCCCGAATAGTGGAATAACTATTAAAACTTCAGAAAAAATCACGAGAAAAAAAGTTATTAAGAAAATTCATTTTTTCATACTTTTTGTGGAACGAATTTTCATCTTTGGAAAGAGCTGCATCAATATTGTGAAAAATATAATATTAAATAGTGAGTGAATTCCAAAAATTCAAAAACGTCAATGTCAATGCGCTGTTTGTTTTGCTTTTGTTGTAAATCATATAATGCTGCCCCTCTTTCTTACACACTAAAATCAATAATCGAAAATGAGACAAACGGCGAACGTATGTCTGCACCCCTCCAAAGAAATCTAGTCTCCTTCAACGGAAGCATTCTTCCGAACAGGACCTCAATTGATATGCTTGGTGTTACTCTAAGTGACCAGCTCAGGTATGGGGGCTCCATCGAAACCAGAGTTAAATTAGCTTCTCAGAAACTGGGCGTACTGTACAGGGCCCGCAGATACTTTAATAGTACACAACTGCTAACCCTGTACAAATTGCAAGTGCGCCCCACGGTTGAATTTGGCAGCCACCCCTGGTCTGGAGCTCCAAAATACCTTTAAAAAACCCTTGACTGTGCAGAAACGGGCGGTCCGTTTGATAGATTCTCCCATCTTAACAGACGGATTGCAATCTTTAGAGCACAGGCGTCAGGTGGGAATGCTGTCCTTGTTCTACCGGTATTACAATGGAAAATGCTCCGAGGAACTAGCGTCGTTGATCCCCTCGGCACCGGTGCATAGTCGGGAAACACGCCAAACACGCGCCCAACATTTGTACACGGTTGACATTAGTCACATGAGAACGGGTCGTTTTTACGACTCGTTCTTGAGTTCAACAGCTCGGATGTGGACCGATTTACCAGCCTCTGTGTTTCCTCCCTCATACAACATGGGTCTCTTCAAGACCCATGTTCACTCC
Source organism: Limnephilus lunatus (assembly GCA_917563855.2). Classification (NCBI taxonomy): domain Eukaryota; kingdom Metazoa; phylum Arthropoda; class Insecta; order Trichoptera; family Limnephilidae; genus Limnephilus; species Limnephilus lunatus. The sequence continues at coordinate 10,585,385 of OU830602.1, read as the reverse complement.
TTCCTTTCCTCAAAAAGACCCTCCATACAGCATCCTCAAAGATGACATAGGCCCTGAGGGAAATTATTTTCCTCAGGGCCTCCTGTGTGGAGCTAATGTAAAAAAAAAAAAAGGAAAAATACAATAATATTATAATAAACCTCTGAAATGAAACGCATTTTTTTCGTAGGCTCCACACAGGAGGACCTGAGGAAAATAATTTCTCTCAGGACCTATGTCATCTTAGGGGATGCTGTGTGGAGGGTCTTTTTAAGGAAGGAGGGGATAGGAAGGAAAAAGTTATGAGGGATGGGTAGGAATCTGGGGGTCAGCGTGTCCGGGAGTGACGGACGTATGAATCCATCCCTCCAACTGCGGTGCAAGGCAATGGGTCGAGAGACTCCGGCTAGAAAGGTAGAAAGGCCTCCCTTAACCAGTCTTTCTCGATCCGGTCCGCCATGCAGTAGGTGGGCAGACGCATCCACCGCCAAGGCCCGGACAAACGTGACCCCATGAACCGGGTACCCCTGCTAAATCACCAAATATGGTGAACCACTTGGGGTGACCTATGGCAGAGGTGTTGGTTATCCAATAAATGGTTCCCGGGGTGGCGGCACCCGTACCCGCCTCCCAAATTCTCGTAAGTAAGTGGAAACGTAAGAAAATCACAAACAAATATAAATCCGTACACAACGCCATCTCTGATACTGACAAAAACAAAACACGGACAATTGCGCATCGATAATTGCTTCATTTTGTAATTTTTAACCTAATAAAAAAACTGAATTTAATTCAACAGTTTGTTTTTTGATTCTGAGGCGGTACGAAGTTCGTCGGGTCAGCTAGTATATGAATAAATTGTTAGATCATTCTGAGGATAGAACTTTTGAATTTTTATAAAATACCTATACCGAATAAGTGATCGTAAAATTCAGGTCAAAATAAATGGAAAATTGAGTAAAGCGGGAACATTGTCTACTGGTGTGCCGAAGGGCTCTATCCTAGGTCCAACACTATATATAATATGTGTCTCTCTTATGAATAAAGTATTTTCTTTTATCAAACACTACGTATACGCGGATGACACAGCACTTGTCATCTCACATAGGGATTTGAAATGGGATATCCATATTGTTAAGATTTGTAAGCGCCTTCGAACGATTGTAGGCAAACTGTATAAACTTAAATATTGTGTGCCCATCAAAACCATCAAACTAATCCTTGTCCCTGGCTGAATCTAATGTGAGATATGGTATAACTTCTTGGGGGCACTCATGTAAGACAAACATCCAACATGTACAGTCAATTCAAAACGCCATGGTCAAATTACTCGTCAGCAAAGCAGTTTATGACCAGCGTCAAAATATCACAAGAATGTATAAATCCATAAATGTTTTACCTATTAGAGCTCTTTTTGGCATAAAATCTGTATGCAACATATCCTAGATAGCCGGTGGATCACGTGCACAATACTAGGCTTACACAAAATGAAGGTATGATAGTACCTAGATTTTCTAATAAACATGGCCAGCGAACTTTTGAATACATTGTACCACTTATATTCAATATGCGGCCATATGATTTGAAAAAATGTTGCTGGACACCTAAATTTGCACTATTGTTAAAAACATGGCTTTTGGAATCAGATTTTCTGTATTAACTAACTCCTCGTGCATTTTTAATTTTTTTAGACGTTATCTTCATATTTTTTTTAATACTTATTTATGTTTCTATTAGGTATGTACTCGTATTTTATTAAATTGCAATATTTTTTTTCTTCTATTGTAAGACATTTTATACTGTACTATGTTTTTGTCCACATTATTTTCCTGCCGACAAGCTACTTGCAGTAGCTTTGCAGGTGTAATGTAAACAAGAAAAAAACCTATTTTCTGGAATAAAAAAAATGATTGGTTTGTTTATGCTCGCGCCCAACGGCACAACACGTATACTCGCGTACGCGAGATTTCATCTCGTCTGTATTATTTGAATTATATACTTTTTAAGCATTATTGGTATTTATTAAAGAGAAGGGGGTGTAATTGATTTTTTTTTTTAAATTTAATGTTTAAACTTTGGTTTTATTTGGAAGAAACAGACTTTTAATCGCGAATGTTTTACTTCAAGCTACGTCACGCGTTAGAAATTTCGAAAACGGCCTGACGAGTTTTTTTTTCAAAAAGGACCCTTATGAGCTAACCTTGTTCAACGCATTTTCCACGAACCTTGATTGGTCACCAAGTCAAAACAGAACCCCGCTTTTGATTTCCAGTAATGATGATGATGATGAACGATGACGAATTCAAAAACTTCGTCATATTTCGTTTATTAAAATATTATTGAAGTGGAAACTTCTTTAGCACCGTTGTGATTTGAAACACAATGAAACGGAAACGACACTAAAAAGAGACAAACACACACATCTATAGGATTTAGTCCGCGAGTAAATAAGATTAGTATGAAACCTTACCTTGCACACTCACTCTGCAAATTTGCAAATCTCCTATTGATTGAGATTGTGTGTATTGTGTTATTGTGAAGGTTTGAAACTGCACTAGATTTTGTATTGGATTTTGTTGTGGTTTGAACTTTGAATCAGTAAAGTTTTTAAAACATTGTTGAAGTTGACAATGACATTGCAATAAATTTGAAGTGTCGCAGGTACAACCGTATTACATAATTCATTATTTTACTGCATTCTTGCGGTTTTTGTAATAGCCTACATTATTTTTTTCGTTGAAATTAGTAATAATAAAATGCATAAAAATTATTTCTCTATAACACATTGCTATGGTACATTTTTACACACTCATATAAGAGGAAAATAATTTTTCTCAGTGCCTTCGTCATTGTGTGGATACTGGGAAGAGAGTCTTTTTGAGGAGAGGAAGGAGTGAATGTGGGTCTCGCTCTAGAAGAGATCCGTGTTGAAAGAGGGAGGAAGAACAGAGGCTGGTAAATCGTTCCACAGCCGAGCTGTTGAATTCAAGAACGAGTTGTTCTCATATCACAAATTTTAACCGTGTACAAATGTTGAGCAAGCGTTTGGCGTATTTTTCAACTACGCACCAGTCCCGAACCGATCAATATCGCTAATTCCTCGAAGCATCCATTAAAATACTGATAAAGATATCAGACCAGAGGTGGCTGCCAAATTCAACAGTGGGGCGCACTTGTGATTTATGCAGGGTTAGCAGTTGTGAACTATTAAAATATCTACGGGCGTTGCACATAGTTCTGTATTATTTCATGCTATGTTCATCAATCATTATATCTAACCCATCACCCCTTCACTGATTAACTCCTGCTTCGCAGGGACATTTGGGGGTTTAGCTTCGTTCAACATAAAAGTATCTTCGTTTAAATAAAAATTAAAAATAATAATAATTAGAGTCCTGGTGAGAGCTCTGAAGGAGTAACCGTACGTTACTTATACCAGGGCGGGAAAGCGGTTGGATTACCTCAAGCCTCAAGTACGCCCAGTTTCTCGGAGGCTTACTTGAGTGTGGCTTGCAGCCGAGCTGTTGAGGTCGGGAAGGAGTCATAGAAACGTTCCCACGTAACAAATGACAATCATGTATAAATGTTAGGAGCGCGTTTGGCAAGTTTCTCGACCATGCATCGGTGCCGAAGAGATCAATGACGCTAGTCCCTCCGAGGATTTTCTATCGAAATACAAGTATAACAAGCTCGGGATTCCCACCTGACGTTTGTTGAGAGGTAAAAACCAGATGCTTCTGGAAATATGTCATTTTTAAATTAAAACTATTAAATTAAAAAGTAAAGCAAATAAAGTACACCAAAAAATATAAAATGATTTCAAAAGATTATTATTTTATCTAGCTAAAGTTTTAAATTTAAATTTTGAAAAAATATTTTTATTTTTATTATATTAAGGCTATACAGTTGGGAGATTTGTTAAATTTTCAAACAAAATGTTGTATTATACAACACACATTTCAAATTATACAATCATCGTACATTAAAATAAATCAATGAAAATTATATTGGAATGATACTTTGCAGAATTTTATTTTAGGTCAAATAAAATCATTCAAAAAAATCCGTGTATCTGTTCGCGACGAAAATACTTCAGTGTGTTACCAATATGCAATATATATTAAAGCCATAGACATAATATTTTGTACGTCCGTGATTAAAGCAAATTTATAATGAAATAGAATCGATATTGGGTTATTAGTGGAAAATGCTGGTAGGTAAGGAGAATAATCAATCTTAGGAACCGCCCTGTACAGTTGCAAGGGTACGATCGCAAGATCATCTTTCGACGAAATTTAAATTCTCGGCCGCTGGTTAATGGGCCTTAAAGTAGGAGAACCTATCAAACGGACCGCCCGTTTCTGCACAGAGTCAGGGTTTTTTTTACCTTGGGGCTCCAGAGCAGAGGTGGCTGCCAAATTCAACAGTGAGACTGGGATCCCCATTTGGGGAACCTTGAGAGGATGAAGGTAGTGAGGAGAGAAATAGGAAGGTCTACGTATCTACATACACAGTATATACACGGCTAACACCGTAGACATGTATATTAATAACCTATTGTCTATATGAATATTACTAATTTATTATGTATTTATTGAAAAAAATAAGAAATACATGAAAACATAAACTGCACATCTCACTAGGGCATGCCTGTATCGAGATATGCAGTTTTACAATAAAGTAATTAAAAAAAAAGAAACATACATATACCTAAACTTAAAAGAAATATAATAATAAACCTACAAAAGAAGCACTGAGTACAGTTATTTAAACATTACTAATTAATAATGATTACAGCTGGGCAGTATGCTCATTGTTGACAAAAATAACATTATACTGTAAACTAAATATTAAAATATGTAAATACAAGGTACCTGTTGTGGCTTACCAGATGCAATAATAGGGTGATCATACCACAGTAGCATTAAATTATTAACAAAAAATAAATAATAATAAACAATTATGTAATAAATTTATATAGTTTATGAAATAAATATAATATATTAAGTAAATATGTAGATATAAATAAATTAAACAAATAATATAATATTATATAATTATGAGTAAACAATAATAAACAATTTAATAATAATAAGTAAATAAACATAAGTAAATAAAGTACATAATAATTATGAGTAAATACTAATAAACAATTTTAATATTGTATAGTAAGTAAATTATGATACGAAAGAAGTAGATAAGTAAATACTTATAACAATAAGCAAATTAAAAAGTACATAACAATAAACAATAAATATGAATATCATAATCTATTTGTATGTCCATGGTTAAAACCATTACATTCCATTCACCAGGGCGATACACACGACACACGAGGATCTTCCGCTCTGAACATGCCGCAAATATACTTTACATTATTTTTAATATATCTATTTATTGTGAAAAACGCAAAAAAACTTAAGTCGTTAGAATTTTAAACTTAAATTGTTACACACTACTTTATAAATATCCTACTATACCATATACATATATATACTTTGTACTTAAGTTAAGAAAGCTAAATATTATATTTCTTTTAACTTAATAATACTAATAAAAATAAAAAAATGGTGATTCTAAATTGAAGTTTTGATTTTAATATTTGTACAAGGTAAGTTATGTTAGTGTTGTTGATTATTTGTTACATTATAAATCCTAATGTGTATTTCATATGGCGCGCGGGTTTGTTTTTTGAAGTAAAACTTCTTTACGCACGCTCAACACTTTGGGGTAAAACATTGACGGTATACTTGGTCGAAGGGGTAAAATGATGAATACGTTGTGAAACGTTACGAAAAAATATGAAACGTTATGAAAAAATGTGACACGCTTTTTTTTATATGAATACCGCACAAGAGTCCCAACTGTTCCCGTCTGAAGCCAGAGAGACTATGGCATCCCCAATTGGGGTATGTTGTGAGGCTAAAGGTAGTGGGATAGGAAGGAGATAGGGAAGAGGAAGGTGGGGAAGTACCTGGCTATTCAGATCTGGTCACCAAACACGGCTAATGCCATTTCAAGCGACGTTTCAATTCTGAATGGTGGGCTTACACCAGAGCGATACTGAGAGTATCTTCCACTCTGGAACGTGCCGCTAATCAATATGAAACGTTATCAATTTAAAACGCTAATCAATGATATGAGTTGAGTTGAGTTGAGAGCTGAGAGCTGGGAGCTGAGAGCTGAGAGCTGAGAGCTGAGAGCTGAGAGCTGAGAGCTGAGAGCTGAGAGCTGAGAGCTGAGAGCTGAGAGCTGAGAGCTGAGAGCTGAGAGCTGAAAGCTGAGAGCTGAGAGCTGAGAGTTGAGTTGAGTTGATGGGATGTTGAGGCGATGGGGATATTTTTATTCCTGTAATTGTTATATTGTTAATGGATGGCATAAGTTAGTGAAGTTTTACTTCAGTCGTGTGGTCTAAAGCACACTCGTTTTTTTTTTCATAAAAACTGTATGTAATGTGTTTTTTTAGATTTTAACTTTAGTTGTCAAACCTTACTAAGATTAGGGGGCATCCATTAATTACGTGAGCACAAACGGGAGGGGGTCCAGCAAAATCTCACGTTACTTGAAAAAAATATACGAATTGGCCCAAATTTATCTCACCGAGGGGGAGGGGGGGTCTAGATTGGAAGAAAAACTGCTCACGTAATTAATGGATGCCCCTTACGCGCATCAATCGTTCAGAATACCATCACAGAAGATGAAGGAAAAAGGCAGGTTTTTCAAAAAAAATTCCAGAGCTTATGAAAAAAAATATAAGTGCGCAGTTCACACGCGGTAGAAGTGAAACCTTCAAAAAACTAAAGTAGGCAAGATTGGGGAGACTACGAAGCACCGCACAAAGAGGAGACCGATTATTCTATTTCATTCTCTCGTAGGCTAAATCCTATAGAATTATAGATGTATGTGTTTGTCTTTTTAGTGACGCTTTGGGGGCATCCATTAATTACGTGAGCAGTTTTTCTTCCAATCTAGACCCGCCTCCCCCTCGGTGAGATACATTTGGGCCAATTCGTATATTTTTTTCAAGTAACGTCAGATTTTGCTGGACCGCCGCCCCCCTTCCCCGTTTATGCTCACGTAATTAACGGATGCCCCTTTTTCGTTTCAAATCACAACGGAGCTAAAGAAGTTTTCGCTTCAAAAGATAATGGGACATCTCACAGACTTTATAAAGTATTTTTTACGATATGAGCATAATACGGTGAAATACAGTTCAAAAAATCTGAAATATACATATTTTCACGATTGCACGTACCTATGCCTTAAATTTTACAAAAAATATGTACTTACTTTCGTAGGCCCAAAGGGTCATGTTCCGTAGGTTGATGTACACTTTCTGAATGTCCCTCTCACATGCCGATTTGGGAACACCCTGTGGCTCGGGCAGTTCCCACGATGTGTCCAAAATATTCCCATACTTATACTTGTCTCCGGAACAGACTGTTACCAAAGTCAATATCAGCGATAATAGAATATGTATATTCACCATTGCAATAAACAAAAAATTTCTTCAGCTTATTTTGTAAAATATTGCCGAAATGAAATGGCTTTACTTAAATTGAAATCTGATATCACAATAACTTTGTTAAATAATATAATTATGCTACGGTGTCACAAAATAAATGAATGGAAGTTTGTGGTACTTTTCTTGTTTTTATAGGTTTTTTGTCATGAAAAAAGTTTGTTTTCTACGTTAATTTTATGTTGCGGCGAACCGCAAAATTCTAAATAGAAAATAAAATATTATACGAAAGCGTGCATGTATATTGTTAAACTCACTTTATTCTTTATAACTAGGGATTAGCCCGTCTTAAGACATAGTCAGAACGAAAGGGTTACGTTTCGATTAAAATCTTAAAATAAATTTATATGAGTAAAAAGACCCCCAAAGAACAAACAACAAAGGGCCAATCTGTTATTTTTTTATAATAAATGAGACAAGTTTAGTGCCAGATACAAAATGTAATGCGTTGTCTCGGAGAGGGATGGACTTCCTGGAAAATATTTTTCGGGTTTCTTTTTAAGTTGTAAGTGATACACATTGAAGACACAGGACACAGACAAAATAATGCAGATTTTTCATAGGTCCCCAACGACGCGACGGAGGGGCCCCGGCTAAGAGTCAAAATGATACACAATGACACAGGACTAATAAAGGAAAAAAATTTAACATTTTTATCTAAGCGAAAAATGTTGCTAATGCAATGATGGATGACTTAGCCAGCAGTGGTTTGAACTCGCAACGTCTGGGTTGGAATCCGACGCATTTTTCCACTCGGTTACCATCCGATTAAGCTGTGTAGTTAAGTTTCGGTTTCAACAATTCTAAAATTTCCGTTTAAGAATTTTCCTGTAAATATTGTTGGAATACTGACTCTCCGAAAAATAAGCATTTACTGGTTTGCTAGAAAGCTAGAATTTTTTTCGCGTGCGGCGCTTTTTCCTTGTGTTTGTAAATATAATAAATCATATTCCACTCCCTTCACCCACACCCACACTACTCGCCTACCCCAATTGCGTATATGGGGCATCCATTAATTACGTGAGCACAAACGGGGGGGGGGGGGTCCAGCAAAATCTCATGTTACTTGAAAAAAATATACGAATTGCCCTAAATTTATCTCACCGAGGGGGAGGGGGGGTCTAGATTGGAAGAAAAACTGCTCACGTACCTAATTAATGGATGCCCCCATATCAATCATCTCCAGATCAGCACTAGTAGTAACAGCAACAGTGGCACTACTGTCTTTGACAAACTGAAACTCTTCAATAAAACGTTTTTTATAAAAAATCTTTTGTATACTGTCTTTACAAAACGTTACCATGAAAAAAATAATTAAGTATCTAGATACTCTTTATTTTCGATTTTTGACAGGTTTCCCATTACGACAGGTTCAGCGCTCTAAAGTGAACGAGATATTTTGTAATTTATTGCTTAGCTGGGTTACCCGGCTTCGCACAGGACAATATTCGAGAGTGTTTTTAAAACGTTTCACAATGATGTTCCCGAGTTCCTATTCCCGAGCATTCCACGACATACTCCGCCACTCCTTCCAGAACTTTCTAGAGCTCTATCGAACCCTTTAGAATTTTCCAGAAGACTGTTCTAGAAATTTCAAGAGGGGGAAACTTCCAGCTCTTAAATCTTCAAAATCACGCCCTTTAGGTAAAAATGGGAACCGTCATCCTGGATTATTAGCAAGATTTTTTTTTTCATTAACTCCGCACAGGAGGCCCTGAGGAAAATAATTTCCCACAGGGCCTATGTCATCTTTGAGGATGCTGTGTGGAGGGTCTTTTTGAGGAAAGGAAGGAGTGAACATGGGTCTTGAAGAGACTTGGTTGTAGGAGGGAGGAAACACAGAGGCCGGTAAGACATACATGAGACGATGTATGAATGTGAACGAGGCAAGGAGCGTGTGCCAAGACCGAGTTGTTTGGCGGTCCGTCCTCTCTGCCTACCCCTGCGGGGAAACGGCGTGATTTATTTATTTACGGACAAATAGTCCATTAACAATATAATATTATAACACGAAAAAAAAAGAGATATTACAATGAAAGGAGAGTACATACATATGAAGAGCATTGACAAAATACATATAATATAAAAGAACATATAGAAGATAGTATAATATAAATACATATACCTAATATAAAAGTACGTAAGTAGCTTGGAGGTGGATTTAAAAAGACTAAAAAATAACATTGCTTATCGACTGCCGAAAGTCATTTAGACTTACACCAAAAAATGTAGTGCTTTGATTTGCGTTGACAAGTCTCGACATTCTGGATAAAGGAGAATGATATCCATAATTAGTAGAATGTTGATTGAGGAACAGCAATTCATTATTTCTGAGTCTACGGAAAGGGATGTTGAACTGGATAAGTTGTAACAAAGCAGGTGTGTCAGTAATACTGTTGATAATTTTGAAAATGCATATTAGATCAGAGTCCTTTCTACGTTTTTCTAAAGAAGAAATGTTTAAAGTTTGTTCAATTTCATCATACGAGTACTCGCCTCTTTCAAGTCCTAACCTCCAAGCAATTCCTCGTAGGAAGCGATGTTGTACAGATTCGATGTGACAAATGAGGACAGCATAGAAAGGAGACCAAATGACACTAGCATATTCAGGGGGAGGGCGAACCAGCGAACAGTAAAGAGTTTTGAGTGTATTTATATGTCAGAGGTAATTCAAGATTTTTTTACGATGTTATTAATGTGATCACGGAAAGAAAGTTTGCTGGCAAGAGTGACCCCAAGGTCCTTGATAGATGTGACAGTAGAGACACAAACATTATTTAGTTTATAATCAAACTGAATAAGTTTTTTGGTTCTATAAAAAGACAAAATTTTGCATTTATCAACGTTAAGTTCCATGCAGTTAATTTTGCACCAATCATTAAATGAATCAATATCAAGTTAAATCAATTAAACAATCAAGATGGGATTTAATTATCTTAAGAATCCCAAAGTAAGAATCGTATTGTCGTCGGCAAAAAGCCAAAAACGTGTGTGTGAAAAAACTTTTATGATATCGTTAATAAAAAGATTAAAAAGAAGCGGGGCCAAATGGGCTCCTTGCGTAACGACGGACGTTACATCAGGATTCAAAGTTATTTATTTTAATCCTTTATTTTCTTTTTATCAATTAAGAGTGAATGAGTGATAAAAATGAGTCTCTAATGCCTATAGCATAATGATGGTTAGTTAATTAAGATTAAGATATAAGACGTCGCGCGTCGTACCTATCACTTTATATTTTTTTCATTGAATAAATAAATTTCGTAAAAGTATTATGAACGGGCGAAGTTGGATAGTATCCAGTGCCGTAGCGTGCGTAAGTGGGGCCCTGTATCAAAATTAGTTGGGCGGGCCCAAATGAAGGGTAAAGATTTCTCACAAAAGAAACAAAAATGCTTGCATTAAATTAAAATAAATATTTATTGATTATAAGTTATCACTTCCTCCTAGAAAAATTAAATATACACTTTTCTTGCCTTTCTTTCGGCAAATTGATTTACTAAAACATCTATAGCTAAAGACGATTTCAATTTTTCTAAAATTTCTGCCTCTATAGACAATAGTGACAAGTCTGAGAGCCGTTCCTGTCCCATCGAAGTCCTTAGTTAATTTTTTATCAGTTTTAATTTTGAAAAACTTCTTTCAGCTGTTGCGGTTGTAACTGGAAACTGGAAGGGTTAAGAATAGAAAGCATGCTGTTATTACCTCCGGAAAACTAGATGCAATGAATTTTATCAGCAATAATTCCACGAGTTCCTTAATGGAATGAATTTTTTGAATTTCAGGGTTTAAGCATGTTTTCAGAGCAATTAATTGTTCATAAAGATTAACTGAGATGTCTTTACAGTATTTAGCCGACAGTTTTCCGGAAGCGTTTTTTTGTCACTTCGTTTGAAGAATATAGAAGTTTCTCGGGTTGTAATACTTCGAACATATAACTCAGGTCACAAAGGCTCTGAAATCTTTTTTTAGTTTGAGAAATTAATATATCTAAACAGTAATTTTTGACCTTGAAATATGATTCCGGGTTTGAAATTCTCTCATCTTGTGATAACTTATCAAAAAAAACGCTTCGTTATTTTTAAAAACAGTTATTACCCCCCACTCTTTTGCTAAATCTCTGGACTCATTTAGCAAACCATTGCATGAATTTTGATTTCTTATTTCGCTCAGTCTATTCAAAAGCTTATTTAATAAAATACTAGCTTTCGCTTAAACGAGGAATCCCGCAATAACCGATGTAGGATGTTGCCAACTTTTGAGCGCAAGCTTAACCCGGGAAAAAAAGAGAAGTTTTTTTTTTTTCTTTTGTCATTTCTGAATTGAAAACTATAGGCACGTATTTCAGTTTTTCATATTATATGTTTTTTTTCCCGGGAAGCACGAGATTAAGTGACAGTGGATAACATTATACTAATTTTTTCTTACACACGTTAGGGGCCCCTTTAGCCCGGGGGCCCCGTATCATTGATACGGCTGATACGGCGGTAGCTACGCCCCTGGTAGTATCTAAGTAGTAACTACTATTAGTAAATAGTAGATAAAACTCTTTTCTCCAAAATATTTCGATTATGCCGTCCCCACCACTAGTATCGACGTATTCCAGATTGGTATATTTATGACGTATTCCATCTTCGATTTCACACTTCGGAGCGACCGAGACCCGCGCCACTTAAAGACGAGCGTACATCTGCCCGCGCCGGCCGCAACGCACGTACGGCACGCAACGGATTTTTCTATATCTTTATATATAAATATTATGAATTAGTACAGCACTGCGTCGACTACCGGCAAATACCGGTGGTCCGGCTCGGGCAACGGATTTTTCTATATAAAGATATAGAAAAATCCGTTGCGTGCCGTGCGTGCGTTGCGGCCGGCGCGGGCAGATGGACGCTGATCTTTAAGTGGCGCGGGACTAGGTCGCTCCGAAGTGTGCGTATTCAATATTTCAAACATTTAAACCGACACTCTTTTGGACTTTTTATGTATACTAAAAACAGCCATACGTACTGTTCCAATAAAGGCTATTATTTCATGAAATTGTTTTTTGTTACTTTTGTAGCGATTTTTTGACAGTTCCGTTCATCTATTGTTGCCGTATGGCGTATGAGTATATTTATGGGCGTATGTGTGATCCACGAAAATCCGCCGAACGGAGGTGGTTGTGTAATTAAACTTAAAAATAAAGATGAACAAAATACTGGAAAAGGTTTTATAGAAATAATTCGAAAATGGCAGAAAAGCGAAACATGTTTAACGATGCAATCGCGGCTTTAGAGCATAATACACGAGGAGCGCAGGTAATAACTCCATTCAAAATTTATTCTTATCAATTCAAGATTGTTTTCGAAATTCTTTTGCATGTTTGTTATGATTACTCCATCTGTAAATCTCCTAAAATAACTTGATAATTATTTGTAAACATTTGAAGCAATGAAATGCGTTGTCATGTTTAAATTACATCAGTGTCAATGAAAACAAATAGGATAGAAAATGCATAATACTATAGTTATTTGTGTACATATTGAAACTTGTACTTGTAACCTTGTCATTTTTTTTTTGTTTTCAGATAGGAATTTACACAATAGCTGGGATTGGCCTAGCAATTGCTATACACAAAGTTCGTCCTGTAAGTACCATCTGAACAATTATGATTATTTATTTTATCCGATGATATCTGAATATTGCACCTCCGACTCTTAGCCCCGTAAATAAATTAACATTTTCACACGAATTATCATACTTTAACAAGTCCATTTTTATTATTTATTAATATGAAAATGGCATGCATAGCTCCGTAAACAATTGCTCCATATGCCCTTGTGTTAGCCTCCATATTTCACCTTATTCCTTTAGTAGCCCAGTCCCTTTGATAAAGGTTTCCGGGTCTATCATTTCCTGTTTGGCAATGCCTCCTGATTCACAGCATAGCTCCCTCCTTCCCACCAAGGCTGGACATCGGCACCATAGTGAATCAGTATTCATTCATCCTCTTCACAATTCCTACAGCTACTAATGTTTTCCACTCCTAACAGCGGTAAAACTATACTATTCCGCCTCATTATTAATATTGAGAAAATGCTTCAATTTAACTTAATTACTACAAGAAACAACTACATATTTATGACAGGGCAGATAGAAAAGCATGCATTTAATTTCACATTTGGTAAAAACTTTTAGAAGCGCAATTCGTTTTAATTGACACCATATTTAATTTTGGTACGTTGGTAGCATTGTCCACTGTCATTCTGATAAAATGTATCTGAATACAACATGGTGTCAACTGGAAATGGCAAATTATGTGTATACCACGGACGTACAAAATATATGGACATGCCCTTACGTGTTAAAAAACGTGTTATTTCCCCCTCCCATTGGAACCATTTTTCGGAACCGGCTGGGCGTGTCCGGACCAATGTCGTGCTCTCGTCGTACATTTTACGCGCGGACGCTGTATGTCTATGAAACACATACTTAGACAATGAAGAAGACTTGGCGAATCACAAGTCTCTTTCCTCTCTTCGCCCCGCCATAGTTGGTTTTTACCCCTCATCTGTAAGTTCTCGTCTAGTTATTTGTATGTCTATGGTGTATACTAATTTTAATAAAATTAAAACCTAAATGCATTATTTTGCAACTCTCCCCCCAACGTTAATAGTTGTTTCTTATTGTAATTAAGTTTAAATGAAATTTTATTTCAATAAGACAATATTTTTATGGCCTCCATGGTCGAGGGGTAAGACTCTCGACTCCCGGCTTGCGCAAATAAATTTTATTTGATTAATTTGTGTTAAATATACAGGATGTAACAGGACATACCCCAAGGATTTTAATCAGCGATCCCTGAGCCCTGCATAAAAAATGTATATGTCATTTGTTTATTTATTATTGTTTATTGCGGTATTTTAAATAGGTACATAGTTATCTATGTCCTAATACAATCCTTTGACGGCCGGCGTAGTGCAGCGGTAAGGCGCTTGACTAGCACACCGAAGGTCGCGGGATCGAATACCGGTGTGGCAAATAAATGTATATGTCATTTGTTTATTTATTATTGTTTATTGCGGTATTTTAAATAGGTACATAGTTATCTATGTCCTAATACAATCCTTTGACGGCCGGCGTAGTGCAGCGGTAAGGCGCTTGACTAGCACACCGAAGGTCGCGGGATCGAATACCGGTGTGGCAAATAAATTTTATTTGATTAATTTATTTCACATTGTTATTTCACAATTTATTCATTTAAAATAATATATAGTATATTTGCTGCACGTTCCAGAGTGAAAGATACTCTCAGTATCGCCCTGGTGTAAGACCACCATTCAGAATTGAAACATTGCTTAAAAATGGCATTAGCCGTGTTTGGTGACCAGATCTGAATAGCCAGGTACTTCCCCACCTTCCTCTTCCCTATCTCCTTCCCCTTCCTAATATCCTCAGCCTCACAACATACCCCGATTGGGGATGCCATAGTCTCACTGGCTTCAGACGGAGCAGTTGGGACTCTTGTGCGGTATCCATATAAAAAAAAAATCCTTTCACAATATACCATACACTTAAAATAACCCATCTATACCAAATCAATCACACATCTTCGCAATTTAATTTTAAATGACTTTATGCTCTCTTCCAATTTTATTTCTTCTGGTAATTCTCCAAATATCTTCAATGCTCCATACATTAATGACTTTTGACTATGTGTTTTTTTCCTGAAGGGGAGTCTTAGTTCATTTCTTTTCCTCGTCTCTTGTGTACATATGTTTGATTTGTAGTTAATCAATTTTTCTTAGGAATTCAATAGACGTATGGCCATTGATTATTTTGTAGATTAACAATATAGTATTGAAGTAAATAATTTGTTTAAATGACAAGATATTCAACTCCAACATTTTCTTGACTGAAGTGTACCTATTTTTCTTCAGTATAGTTCTCATAGCTCTGTTTTGTAGAATTGTCATTTGTTTCATTAATCCGTCGTTGGCTTAGAATAGAATGCTGCTACACATTTGCTGTCCGATGACATATTTTTTCTATTAAAAACAATAAAAGTATTTTTCCATCGCACGCTGCAACTGACTAGTTAAAAGAGTAGCGTGCTTATAGCCTAGCGGACACTTGATAAGCATTGCGTCTCGTTCTAACAGCATATTACCACACGAAACAGCGCGTATAGCTCAAACATATCTTATAGAGATGGGAACAGTAGCGCGGTGTAATTGAAAAACATATTTTTTGTTTTTAATACAAAAAATATATCATTGGACAACTACATTTTTACTCCAATATGCTCAGGAATTGCTGGTTAAAATCCCTCGGTACATCCTGTTACACCCTGCATATGTAGTATATTTGCGGTATGTTTCAGAGTGGAAGATGTAAGACCACCATTCAAAATTGAAACGTTACTTGAAATGGCATTAGCCGTGTTTGTTGACCAGATCTAAATAGCCAGGTACCTCCCCACCTTCCTCTTCCCCGTCTCCTTCCCGTTCACACTACCTTTGGCATCACAACATACCCCAATTAGGGATGCCAAAGTCTCACTGGCTCCAGACGGGAGCAGCTGAGACTCTTGTGAGTTCGTCACATTAAAAAAAAGTTTAATTTATTGCCTTTTTTCCAAGCTCTAAGTTCTGAATAATACAAGATATAATAAACAATGACAGACAGAGAGTAGCCTCCATTTTTTCACTTAATCCATATTATCTTCTCTGTTATCTAATATGTAAGAACCGTACGTGGGACATAAAAACAGACAATTTATCTCTTTGACATTTTCAATTGGAACTGCTTCAAAAATATTTTTGGAAGCGTGTCACAGTATAATTCCGTCTGGTTCAATCAAGTTATCTAGTTAACCTAACTTTTAACTGTTTCTTAAATGGACAGGTTACTTTCTGAAAAATATTTCTGGCCTTCATGAATAGATTTTTTTATAAATGGTTATTGATAGGATAGGAAAATGTTGGGATTTGATGAATACAAAAAAAAAAAATACAAATTTGAACTATGCACTCTACTCTGAGTTTCTTAAGCTGACAGTAAACCTTTTACTAAGATCGGCAATTAATGACGGCCTTCGTGGTCGAGGGATAAAGCTCTTGACTCGCAATCCGAAGGTCGAGGGATCGAATTCCGTCGCGGGCAGATAAATTTGTGTTATTTCACAATTATTCATTAAAAAATGTATAGTTTATTTGTGGCACGTTCCAGAGTGGAAGATACCCTCAGTATCGCCCTGGTGTAAGACCACCATTCAGAATAGAATGTTGCTTGAAATGGCTTTAGCCGTATTTGGTGACCAGATCTGAATAGCCAGGTACTTCCCTTCCTCTTCCCTATCTACTTCCCCTCCTTATTACCTTCAGCCTCACTACATACCCCAGTTGGGAATGCTATAGTCTCACTGGCTCCAAAATAGAGCAGCTGGAACTCTGATGAGGTATTCACATTAACAAAAAAAAAATTAATAGTGGAAATTTTGATCAAATTAATACATCTTTTAAAATTATTTTTTCTGCTTTTTTTTAGATCAGTAAATTCTCCCGCATAGCCGACATCCCCGAGCACTTCATCAAGACAAAGGAGGTCCTGCGGGGGCGCGTGGTAGGCTGTCAGCCCTCGGCCGAGGGCCCCCGACTGCTGGTCGATCACTGCCCCCTTGTCAAGGTGCCCTTCTGGCATGCCGGCAAACCCCCGCTACCCGTCCAGGTAAACCGTAAAATCATAACCTACAAATTCCACAATCTGTTGGATTTATTTTCTTTCCCAATATATTTTATCTTCTGTGGCACTGGTTTCAAATCTATTCTTTTAAATTGAAACTACTTTGATTGTGAACTTAACCTTGGCGTGCCAAAATGCAAAACAAAAATTGGGCTGGCATTGAAGGGTGATTCTGTGACTCCATGCATTTTATCAACTTTTTGCCATTTTTACATTTCTTTAAACATTTTATTGGAAATTATTCTTATGGCTTACACATCTACAGTCTTACTAATAAAAGAACACTTCCCAACCAACATTGAATAACGACTGTACAAGCTTGATTTTGAATTCTTACTAATAAAAACACTATTTTAACTGTGCTGGAAAAGAGTTAGCAATGTCGCATTATGGCAGACTGATGAGATTTCCGTCATGAAAAATAGTGTTATTTCAGACCTATTATTTATTAATTGACTGTTAATAATAATGATAATTGGATAATTTGTAGAGCGCCATTTTTGTGAAAAATCACTTCAAGGGTGTGTTAAATTAGTAAGAATTCCATGAAAGTAATGTTTTTTTATAACGTATGTGTATATAACATGCCTTATGCGTGGTCTATCATTACATAGTATAAAATGAAGTCACTCAAAATGTTTGTGCGCTTAGATCTTTTAAACTACACAACAGATTTTCATGCGGTTTTCACCAATATATAGAGTGATTCAAGAGGAAGGTTTGTATGTATAATACATGCTTATTATAGTAGAGAAAAGCAGAGAAATTCAAATATTCAATTCAGGCAGGGGGCAGCTGGTGGTGTGGATTTTATAAAGGTTGGGTATTGGCATTGTGTTTTGTTAACCACAGCAATGTGTGACCGGGTCTGCTAGTGTAAATATAAATCCAAGAAATCACATTTAAGTTGCGCAAATAATGAATCACAAATGTTAGTTTTTTTTTTCTCTGGGAATTATTATTATTATAATTTATTATTTAGATAAAAATTGAAGTGACAGTTTTCTTGCAGATTCCCTAAATAAATTGTATAGGTTATACAATGATATGTTTATTTGTTGATTTGTTTATGTTGTAGGTTTGGGGAGTGAAGCTGGTGGGAGGTAACGGAGTGAGCTGGCTGCAATGTGTGGCCGTGGGTCAGAAGGTGGAAATAACCCCCCTGTCTCGGGCATCTGATGCCCTCATCGCTGATGTCACCCTCCAGTTGCCTGTCATACCAATAAAGGTATATATTTAATTTTGTTACAATTGGCTGATACTGAGCTATTGAACACACTCATTTTTTACATGGACTTTTTCTGTCTGACTGAAAACTCTAGATGAAAAAAATCCTGGTTATTTTTGTCATGAAAACATGAGATCCGGACTGATATAAGGAAAATTGGTGCTCTGAATCAAACAAACAATGAAAATGCATTTAATTTAGAGTACCTCCTCCAAAAGTATCTATGTATATTATGGCTCACGGCCATGAATATGCTACAGCAGGATTTCATAGCATTACTAAAATGGTCTCACGACTCTGGTTTAGTTATAAATGCACAAAAAACAAAACTAATGATCTCACTTAGGCCCGATATTATTTTGCTTATTCATTAATGATATAGTTAATATTTTTAGTAATGTTAAAGTTCTGTTATTTGCTGATGATCTGAAGATATATAGAACAATCAAAAACGATGATGATCGCGCCATTCTGCAGTTGAACCTGAACAAACTATTTATGTGGTGTTCTGTCAATGATTTACATCTAAACATTGGTAAATGTCAGATTATTAGTTTTTACAAAGGTAAAAATCCTCTTAAGTTTTCCTATGATATGAATGGTGTTAATCTTCTTCGTGTATCACAGATTCGTGATCTTGGTATCATATTCCATGAGAGTCTACAGTTCAATGTTCACATCGATGAAATAACAAGTGATGCAATGAGAATTCTTGGTTTTATTTTGAGAATGGGTGCAAATTTTAAAAATGTATCAACATTAAAAAATCTGTATTGCTCGTTAGTACGAAGCAAATTAGAGTACAATTCCACCATTTGGTCACCATTTTACAAAATCCATTCTCAATTATTGGAAAAGGTACAAAACAAATTCCTTCGGTATATTAATTTTAAAATGAAAATTCCAATTGAACTTGTACTAGACGTTTTGTACACAAATTGCAAAAATAGGGAGCTGGACACAACTTGGCACGCCAATGTCCTTAACTTCTGGATTTAATGATTCTAAGTTAAATTAGCAAAAACTGACTCTATAACTGTTGTAAAAACACTTAAAAGACTTGCAGACTTTTGGAGACTTTTGGAGACTGTTGGGGTCAGGATAATGGGATACTGGGAGAAAGGTAGAACAGAATTTAAACTGATTAAAAAACACTTTTAAAGTAGGTTAGAACTTGGAGACTTCAGTTTCTTGGAGACTTGTGACTTCTTGGCTGGTAGTTTTTGAACTGATTTCCTACCGGTTTGCCGTTTGTTTTATAGGGCAAATCCGGGTTGGACTTTTGGAACACAGAACCTCCCTGTTTCTGAAGGGTGCTTGCGTTTACGTATTTTTCCCAATCGCTATGATTTTCGAGCAGATGTGTTAAAAATCTGTGTGATAACCTTTGCCAAGACAGTCCTGTTCCAATAAACCGAAGTCTCACATAATTTTTATTGTTTCAACAAGAAAAGGTACAAGTTTACAAATGTGATACAAGATACAATATCTAGAAGTAAATATTTTCTTAAAGTGCAATAATCACTGGTAGACGACAGTTTTTGAGGTGTTATTGTAGTATATACCTATTTTTAGGTGATGATATATATTTCTTGATTCAAATTATTCCCGATTTCCCGAAATTTAGCTCCGAGTTTTTCGCAATGTAAATTGGCTGTCGTAAATATTTACGATTCAAACATTTCCTTTGTTCAGCATTGACCAATGGCGCCGCGTCTGGTAGCAGGGTGGGGATAACGTAAATACTCAATCATTTCCTTGATTTTGATCATTGCTGTCTGGGGTCCCTGGTGGAAGTATTACGTGGTTATTCAGATGTGTTTTCGAGTCCAATGATGCTGCAGCATGTATTTATTATCAATTGCGTTTATGTTTTCAATTGATAAGTTAATTGTAGAATGTAATAGCATTGTAGACATCATTCCAAATGCACAGTGTTTCGTTGGCCAATGAGAGCACTCCCTTTGTTTCGTAGGTTATTGGAAGGGGTAACGCGCAGCGGCATGGTATTATGTGGAAGCGTAAATTCCATTCTTGAATTCTCAGGGTTGTCATACGCTTTCGTCGACACGTTCGATACACTCCCCCCAGTGCAGTCTCGACTGTGCTCAGCTACTTCGTCGGGCGTGTCCTTTTCCGATGTCTGAGTTCTGAATCGGGTGTCTTCGCAACTGGTACAGTTTCGTTAGTTGTTGGTGTGGCAGGCAGGATGACGGCGATTTTGACTGCCGGCCTTACGTATATCCCAGTACTGGTTTGGATCCGAGCAGTTCTGACTTGTCCATCAGCTGCAGGTGTTGCTTCGAGGATACGGCCACGTGGCCAACTGTTTCGAGGCAGTGCTGGGTCCATGATGATCACTAGGTCATCCTTCTTAATTAGTGTAGTTGGATGGTGCCATTTTTGTCGGGCAGCCATGGTAGGTAGGTATTCGCGCAGCCATCGCCTCCAGAAGGTGTCTGCAAGTTGTTGTCCGATGCGCCACTGGCGGCGTAGGCATACTTCCTCTTCTTTTTTGTCGTAGAAGGATAATTGGGGGCGCTTCCCGGCCGATCCCAGCAAAAAGTGGTTGGGTGTTAGAGGTTCTTCATCACGCGGGTCGACTGAAATATGGGTGAGTGGTCGGTTATTTACCACAAACTCGGCTTCTGCAAGTGCTGTGCGTAGAGTTTCTTCTTTTGGTGCTCTTTCTTTGAGTGTTGCGCTTAGGGCTTTCTTTACTGATCGTACTAGTCTCTCCCAAGCTCCCCCCATGTGGGGACTCAGCGGTGGTATAAAGTGCCACTCGATGCCCTGGGTAGCTATTGCGTCAATCATTCTGGCGTCTTGACTTATTGACAGCAGGGCGTCCCTCATCTCGGTGTCAGCTCCGTGAAAATTAGTTCCGTTATCCGAGTACATGGCTGTGGGTTGTCCTCTGCGGGCGGTCATTCTTTGAAGGGCCATGATGGCCGAGTCGGCAGTCAGTGAAGCGGCTAGTTCTAGGTGAATGGCGCGCGTTGAGAGGCAGGTGAAGATGGCTCCGTATCGTTTTTCTCGATGCCTACCGACCGTGATAGCCATAGGGCCGAAATAGTCAAGCCCGCAGTGTGTGAATGGACGGACGTGATGCATCAGGCGGGGTGGTGGTAATGCGCCCATCAGAGATGGAGTCGGTTTGCTGCGTCGTATGAAGCAAGTGGGGCAGACGTGCGTTATTTTCCTGATTGTTGTGCGTATTCGTATTATGAAGAAATGATTGCGTATTTCTGCAATTGTTTTCTCAGTACTAGGATGATCCGCCTTTTTGTGGTAGTGACTGATTAGGAGCCGAGTGTAGGGTTCGTCGCCGTCCAGTATTATGGGGGTTCGGGCCACACTCTTTGTTCTTTCCAAGGCTCGTAGTCGGGTCCCCATTCGTAGAAGGTCGTCTGGTCCAAAGAAGGGGTTCAGCGAGTTGAGGCGACTGCCAGTAGGTAGTTTTTGACCTTGTCGGATGGTGTGTAGATCAGTTGTGAAAGCGTTTTCCTGGGACCTTTTGATCCATTTTTGTTCTGCTGCTTTTATCTCCTCGGCTAGTAGTGGGCCTTCTACTGGTTTGTTGGGCCCCATCTTGCATCGTCTGATAAAACGGAGGATCCAAGCTGTGGAGCGGATTAGCCGGTGCCATGAGGAGAACCGCTCTACTGATGGGAGTGCTTCGCCCTTGGTGGACACAAGGCCAACGTAGTGAGGTTTGACTTCTAGTGTTAGGTCGTCAGGCCTGTGGGCGGGTGCCCGTTCTTTCGGCCATGCACCCTCCGGGGAAGTGAGAAAGGCTGGGCCGGTAAACCACCTTCCTTCTGGTGTTAGGTCTGGCACCTCTAAGTCTCGTGTTCCTATATCAGCTGGATTGAGTTTTGTGGGTACCCATTTCCAGTCGGGTATGTTGGTTAGTTCGTCTATTTCGCCCAATCGGTTTGCCACAAAGGTTGAGTAGGCGCGTGGGTCGGTGCGTAACCAGCATAGTACAGTTGTGGAGTCTGTCCAGAAGCAGGTGCGGGATATCAGGGCTTTGCTTTCCTTTTGGATCGTCTGGGCTAGTCTCGCTGCTATGAGGGCGGCTTGAAGCTCGAGGCGTGGAATGGAGAGAGGCTTCAGTGGTGCTACCTTGCATTTACTTGCAAGGAATGCTACTCGTAAGGATCCATTTATTTCTTCGGTGAAGTAGGCCACGGCACAGCAAGCTTGCTCCGATGCGTCGCAGAAGAGGTGTAGAGTTACGTTGTTCTGTTTGTTTGAGAGGCAACGTCTCGGGATTGAGATGCTGTTTGTGTGCAGCAGACTCAGCCAGTCTGTCCATCTCTGGGCGTGTTCGGGGGTAATGGGTTCATCCCAGCCGACGCTTGAGCGCCACACTGCTTGCAGTAGCATCTTAGATCTGATGGTAAGGCAGGCAACGAAGCCGACTGGGTCAAAGATCTTCATTACTATGGATAATAGTTGCCGCTTGGTAGGTTGTGTGGCCGTGTCGGGGGAGATCGCCTCGCGAAATGAGTACAGGAAGCGGTCTGTGGTGGGGTCCCAGATCAAACCAAGCACTCGTTCTGTCTCTGGACCTCCACTGCTGATCTGTATCGCGGAGCTGGCACGGTCTTCTATGGGTACGCCAGCTAGGGCCACCGGGCTATTAGACGCCCAATTTGTCAAGTGGAACCCTCCTTTCGCGAGGAGGGCACTTACACTTTGGGCGAGTGTAGCAGCTTCATTGGGTGTGTCTGTTGCATCTAGGTAGTCGTCCATGTAGAACTTGGTGCGTACGGCTTTTGCGGCGGCCGGGTACTCGTGCTCGTATGTTTCGGCCACTTTATTTCGGACGAATTGGGCACTGCTTGGGGAGCAGGTGGCTCCGAACATCATTGATGACATTTGATAGGTGTCTGGTTCATGATAGGGTGATGTCCTCCACAGGAAAAGCTGGGACGGCTGGTCTTCTCGCCTTATTTTTATTTGCAGGAACATTTCTTTGATGTCTGCAGCAATGGCGATGTTTCCTTCCCGGAAGCGTATTATATTCCCCAGGAGGGAGGACAGCAGGTCAGGACCAGTAAGCAGCTGATCATTGAGGGAGGTTCCTCGGCATCAGCAGTGAGGCAGGTACCATTTGCGAGGTGTGGTGGTGGAAGCTTCATGGCCTGATAGCTTCTTGGCATAGCCTTTGTTGAGAAGTTGACTTATTTTGTCATTGTAGGCCACTGCTAGATTTTTGTCTTTTGCTAGCTTTTTCTCCAGAGACAGAAGTCGCTTCAGCGCACACTGCCGATTGTCAGGTAGCGAGGCTTCTGGATTGCGCCATAGTAGACCAGTTTCCCACTTCCCTGTAGGAAGAGGACGGGTAGTTGCATTCATAAGTGCAATGGCCTGTTGTTCGCTTGCATTGACTCTGGTGGCTGATGTTACTCCGAGCGAGTCGATGGCGAAGTTGGTTTTTACTAGCTCCCTCAATTGTATGTCTGCGGCCGTTTCTGATTGTAGTGCCAAAGTGGTAGTCGTGTTATTATCTCTGGGGTTGACTCCCCCATGAGCGATCCATCCTAGTGCGGTGCGTGATGCTATTCGCGCAGTATCATTGCATTCACGAACTTCCCTTGACACAATTAGGTGAGCGTTGTCTTGGCCTATTAGCAGCTTCGGGACGACAGACCTTCCTTGGATCGGCAGGTTGAGGTTGCTTATTGTGCTGGCAGAGATGTGGTATGTATTACTGTTGCCCGCACCTCGTATTCTTAGTCTCACTCGTTGGGAGAGATTGTCAGAGGTGCACATTCCTTTGGCACCGTGGATTCGCAGTCCGTGAACTGGGCCGTTTGCTCCGACTTGTATTGCGGTGTCAGTGTCAACAAGTGTTACTGTGGATCCTTCGTCCAGGAGAGCAAACACTGACACTTCTTCTTTGTTGGGAGCGCTTAATATTACTGGCGCAATTTTTAACAGTACTCTCTGTCCGGAGTCCTGGCGTCGTCACAAGTTGACATTTTCCACGGTGCTTTTTCGTACGAACTCTTATGTAGCAGGGGGTGGTGTGGGGATCGGCAATCCCCTACTTTGCACCATTGGTTTATTTTGCAGCTTCGTGAGTGGTGTTTTTCTAAGCACTTGCGGCATAACCTTCCCATGCGTACAGTTTCCCATCGAAGTTCAACATCTTTGGCTGCGAATTCTTTGCATTCGCGGGTTTTATGATCGCCGCCACATTGGGCGCAGCTTTCGTCGGCTGTTTTTCTTTTTCGGCTTGGTCCAGGGTAAGTATGTGCCTCATTCATTTTGCGTTTCATCGGGGCGATCTTTTCTTTTGGGCCGTCCCCGATTTCTTCTTGATGTCCGGCATGTATTTGCTCATGGCTCGGTAGAAGTCGCATGCGATCACTATCTTCTTCCTCCTGGTACCCGGCATGTATTTGTTCACGGCGTGGTCGAGATCGTATGTGGTCCACCATCCCGCTGTTTGGAATTGCGTTTGATACCTCTTTCAGAAAGGCAGCGAGCTGGGTTATGGTGGCCGGGGCATGTTGTTTGCGGATCTCGATTAGCCATGCCAGCCGCAGGGAACTCGGCATTTTGTCAGTGACGTCGTTCAGTAATGCAGGATTGGTGAGATAACCTTCGGTTTTCAAGATCCGGAGGGATGCCACCAGGTTTTGCACCGTCCCGGAGAAATCTGCCAGGTCCTCGAGTGATACCTCGGTCGTGAGGTAAGGTAGCTTTTTAACCTTGTCTAGCATAAATTTTGCTATGGAGTTAGCGCTGCCGTATCGCTGCTCGAGGACGCTGATGATCTCTGGGACTTGCGCAGGATCCATTAGTAGGGGACCCACGGTATCTCGTGCCTTGCCTTTGAGAGCACGCTGCAGCCGGATGAGATTTTCGCTCGGAGTCAATTGGCAGGTGGCGGTGGATTGAGCGTACTGTGCCTTCCAGGTAGGCCACTCGAGGGGGTCTCCGGAGAAGGTAGGCAAATCTTTTGCTGTGGATTGCCTGGCGATTAGGGCTGCCATTCTTGAGTCATCTTCTAATGTGCGAGGGCTATCTTGCGTTCTGGAGGAACGGAGCGCCTCTGCCATCACAGAGGCGATCTGGGCCAGTGGATCGTTGCCGTGCTGCAACCATTCTCGGGTGTGCCGTGCTGTCTCGTTGGCTGTATGCGGTGGTGTAAACAATGGGGAATCCTGGCCGGAGGAGGCTGGCTGTTGCTGGTACCCCGTTGCATTGTAAAGTGGGCGCTCGGGTCCGAGATGGCTGTATTCGGCCGTAGGGATGTTCTTTGCAGGGCCCGTCAGTAGTGTGTAGCCTTGGGTGGCGGCATATCCAGTTGGATCGGTTACTGTAAATTCATTGGTAGGCTGACCGACTGGTGTGTGCATTTGAGTAGTTGCATATCTCGTTGCAAACTCTCCGGCTGGCCTTTTTACTTGAGTGGCATATCTCGTTGCGAACTCATTAGTAGAAGGGCCGGTCGGTGCGTGCACTTGAGTTGTTGCATATCTCGTTGCAAACTCTCCGGCTGGCTTGTTTACTTGAGTGGCATATCTCGTTGCGAACTCATTAGCAGAAGGGCCGGTTGGTGCGGGCACTTGAGTTGTTGCATATCTAGTTGCAAACTCTCCGGTTGACGGGCCGTCTGACGTGTGTACTTGAGTGGCATATCTCGTTGCGAACTCATTAGCAGAAGGGCCGGTTGGTGCGGGCACTTGAGTTGTTGCATATCTAGTTGCAAATTCTCCGGTTGACGGGCCGTCTGCCTTGTGTACTTGAGTGGCATATCTCGTTGCGAACTCGTTAGTAAACGGGCCGGTTGGTGCCTGGACTTGAATTACTGCCTGACCGAGGTTGGCTCGCAGGGTCGGGCTGGTTGGTGCTGGCTTCTGGGCAGGTTGGCTGACTGCTTGGCGTGTCGCAGCGTTCAGGGCTGCGAGCAGATTGGCTGTCTGCTTGGCGTGACGTCTGTCCCGAATGCGCATCTCTCGGCGCAGTAATCGCAGGGAGTCTTCAGTTGATTCAGAAGTTGTTTCGCTGCTTTTACTGTTGGATTCGTGGAGGCTCTCGGAGACAGATTCTGGAGCAGGTCGGTCAAGCGTGATGAGATCAGAGTTCCTGGCTGGGCTCGCACTAGATAGATCGTGGACCTGGCGGGGTCCTCTAGATGGCGTCTCATCGGTGTCTACGGTGTGTGGGCCCGGGGTCCGTCGGGGCGCCACTGGCATATTTCGGCTTGTCCCCGGGGCGTCAGGTTTAGATTTAGACAGCGATGTATCAGAAGATGTCGGGGTCTTACGGCCACTGCGAAGAGACGGCATTTCCACTGGGTAAGACTGAAGGCGTGTTATGTGTAAATCCGGCTCGAAGGACCAAATGTACTAGACGTTTTGTACACAAATTGCAAAAATAGGGAGCTGGACACAACTTGGCACGCCAATGTCCTTAACTTCTGGATTTAATGATTCTAAGTTAAATTAGCAAAAACTGACTCTATAACTGTTGTAAAAACACTTAAAAGACTTGCAGACTTTTGGAGACTTTTGGAGACTGTTGGGGTCAGGATAATGGGATACTGGGAGAAAGGTAGAACAGAATTTAAACTGATTAAAAAACACTTTTAAAGTAGGTTAGAACTTGGAGACTTCAGTTTCTTGGAGACTTGTGACTTCTTGGCTGGTAGTTTTTGAACTGATTTCCTACCGGTTTGCCGTTTGTTTTATAGGGCAAATCCGGGTTGGACTTTTGGAACACAGAACCTCCCTGTTTCTGAAGGGTGCTTGCGTTTACGTATTTTTCCCAATCGCTATGATTTTCGAGCAGATGTGTTAAAAATCTGTGTGATAACCTTTGCCAAGACAGTCCTGTTCCAATAAACCGAAGTCTCACATAATTTTTATTGTTTCAACAAGAAAAGGTACAAGTTTACAAATGTGATACAAGATACAATATCTAGAAGTAAATATTTTCTTAAAGTGCAATAATCACTGGTAGACGACAGTTTTTGAGGTGTTATTGTAGTATATACCTATTTTTAGGTGATGATATATATTTCTTGATTCAAATTATTCCCGATTTCCCGAAATTTAGCTCCGAGTTTTTCGCAATGTAAATTGGCTGTCGTAAATATTTACGATTCAAACATTTCCTTTGTTCAGCATTGACCAATGGCGCCGCGTCTGGTAGCAGGGTGGGGATAACGTAAATACTCAATCATTTCCTTGATTTTGATCATTGCTGTCTGGGGTCCCTGGTGGAAGTATTACGTGGTTATTCAGATGTGTTTTCGAGTCCAATGATGCTGCAGCATGTATTTATTATCAATTGCGTTTATGTTTTCAATTGATAAGTTAATTGTAGAATGTAATAGCATTGTAGACATCATTCCAAATGCACAGTGTTTCGTTGGCCAATGAGAGCACTCCCTTTGTTTCGTAGGTTATTGGAAGGGGTAACGCGCAGCGGCATGGTATTATGTGGAAGCGTAAATTCCATTCTTGAATTCTCAGGGTTGTCATACGCTTTCGTCGACACGTTCGATACAGAACTTATAAATTATAATAACTTACGCGCTGAAACCAGACTCCTTAAATTATCAGATAGAAGAGTGTTAATTGATTTGTTATTTTTATTCAAAATTATCAAATCTTTAGTTGACTGCCCTAATTTATTAGAATTAATCTGTATTAATGTACCTGCTAGATTAACTCGCAATAAAGATATTTTCAATTTTAACAATACCCTCAATGCTAACTATTCTATTAATTCACCAATCCCTAGAATGCATAGCCTTGCAAATAAACATTGTGAATCTATAGATATATTTGGTGTTGACAGTTTTGCAATTTTCAAGAAACAACTCATCTCTATTTTATCTGTTAATAATTAACTTTTCTTATTTTTGTTCTTTTCATAATATATCCTCTCATTTAAAATCTTACCAGTAATTTATAACCTTATTTTATTTTGCTGTTCTATTTAGTTCTGTTTTATCATCATACATTATTATACACATATAATTGTTTGTTTATACCTACTAACTAGCTTTTACACATTGCACTTTATTGTATTTTCTGGTCTTATTACTGCTTTTTTCTTATTACCAGAGCCCTTCACAATATGGCATTTATTTTTGCGAAATAAGGCACTAAAAATATGGCAAAATGGCACTTATTTTAGCCCAAATATAGCACTAATTCGACTCGATATGGCACTTATTTTTCAACCCTCCCCGACCACCCCAGCTATTCTGAGAGGATAATAATACAACATACAAGTTACTTATACTTAAATTATTATTTTTTATTTATAAGATATTATTTACAAAGCTTTATATAAATGATGGTTTTAATTTAAAATTTTACATTTTATTTGTTAAATAACAACATCAGGTGTGCTGCAACGTTTTCCATGGAAAATCTCAGCCGTCGATCACTCAGAAGGTATTTCATTTTTGAAAAAGTCCTCTCCACATCGGCTGATGTTGCTGGGGCGTATTTCATAGCGAGGACATCAGCAGGTTTCCAGCCTTCCTTCAGAGTGGCTTCCTCACCAGACAGAAGGGAAACAATATTGTTGACTTCCTCCCACCCACAATTCCTATAGAGGACGGCCTTGATTTTCTCCTGGATCTTCTTCCCGGTGGCTCCTGGATAAACGGTGTCCGTAATACTTTTCATTTTATTGACACTTGCACTCAGCTGCACGCTTTCAGACTGAAAAGATTCAATTGTGCCTGGAATATCCTTGAAATTGGACTCAACAAAAAGAAGCTGAGGGAAGAGGATAGGATTTTCCATCAGTGCTTTGGCGGTTTTTACCGAAGCAGAATCGTCATCCAGCTCTTTGACTACTTGCTTAAAGCCTTCAAAATGCTTGACATAATATGAAGCAGCTGACAGCCAAGTGCCCCACCGAGTGGTCACAGGCTCTGGAGGCAGAGGAATGCCTGGCAAGTGCTCCCTGAAGACTGCGACCCTCCTTGGTGCCTTCAGGAATATTTTTTTCCCCACTGAGATTAGTTTGTTGACTTGAGGATGTTCTTCTCGCACAGCTTCAGCCACTCGATGGAGACCATGTGCCAGACACGTTTCGTGGATGAGCTTTGGATAGATGTCTTTCAGCGTCTTCCCTGCACTCAGCATATAAGATACGCTGTCTGTCACCAGGAGTAGCAGGCGTCCTGACGTTTTCCTGTGCTGCCAATAGCATACATTAAAAATAGCATATAAGTATAAAATTATGCACTTACTCAGTGCTTCTTGAACAGGTTGGGCGATAGTTGAACTGTTGGTTTTTTCCAACTGAGTCACGTGGATCAGGCGACCCTTATGGGCTTTGTCAGCATGCAGTTTCCCCACAACGACGTTTGCAATGTATCGACCAAGTGGGTCAGTTGCTTCGTCAATGCTCAGCCAGATCCTGGAGTCGCCAATGTCTTTTCGTATCTCTTCCAATTTCTAAGATACTGAAGACTCTGACTTGCACCTCATTTTAAAATGAGCAAAACTAAACTTAAAGTTTTAACATGTTTTCCATTCGATTTTTTTTTTTAAAAAAGGAGTTTGGTGAAAAAAAAGGCAAAACATGGCATTTCCCAAAAAATCGGCAGGATATGGCATTTTACCGAAAAATCGGCAAAATATGGCATTTTTGTATGGCGCCATGGCAATATGGCATTTGAAGGGCTCTGCTTATTACTCATAGTATTTAATTTCTTTTATGATGTTTAATTTTTTATGTTTTTAATTTCTGTTGTAAAAGCCCACTAGGGCGTAAATAAATAAATAAATAAGATCGCCTCATGCCAGATATACAATAGCACCTTCAATAGTATGCCATAACTTTGATTGTATACATAATAACTGTATACAGCCCTGCGCCTGTGGAATTATTGACCTACTAAAAGAATATGTCTACTTAGGGGTGACGGTGGATTGTAATATGAAATGGGATATCCATATTGTTAATCTATGTAAGCGCCTTCGAACGATTGTAGGCAAACTGTATAAACTTAAATATTATGTGCCTATCAAAACCATGAAACTAATCTATTTGTCCCTGGCTGAATCTAATGTGAGATATGGTATAACTTCTTGGGGGCACTCATGTAAGACAAACATCCAACATGTACAGTCAATTCAAAACGCCATGGTCAAATTACTCGTCAGCAAAGCAGTTTATGACCAGCGACAAAATATCACAATAATGTATAAATCCATAAATGTTTTACCTAGCTCTTTTTTGGCATAAAATTTGTATGCAACATATCCTAGAAAGCCCATACAAAACAATGGTGGATCACGTGCACAATACTAGGCTTACACAAAATGAAGGTATGATAGTACCTAGATTTTCTAATAAACATGGCCAGCGAACTTTTGAATACATTGTACCACTTATATTCAATATGCTGCCATATGATTTGAAAAAATGTTGCTCGACACCTAAATTTGCACTATTGTAAAAAACATGGCTATTGGAATCAGATTTTCTGTATTAACTGACTCCTCGTGCATTTTTAATTTTTTTTAGACGTTGTCTTAATATTTTTTATACTTATTTATGTTTCTATTATGTACTCATATTTTATTAAATTGCGATATTTTTTTCTTCTATTGTAAGACATTTTATACTGTACTATGTTTTTGTCCACACTATTTTCCTGCCGACAAGCTACTTGCAGTAGCTTTGCAGGTGTAATGTAAACAAGAAAAAAAAACTATTTTCTGTAATAAAAAAAAATTTATAATTTAAGCATAAAATCTGTGTATTTGTCTCAGTAAAACTCTCAAACGGTAAGTTCTTACAGCATTAAATTTTAACGGCTTAGTGAGTCTTGAATTTCTAGATTATCGCAGCTCTTTTTGAAATATCGATCAAACTGCAAAAAAAAAATATGAATACGAGACACCATAATTTTCGAGTGTTTAAAAATAAATAAAAAGTGTCTTGAAATCTCGGGCAAAGACAAGCAAATATTTGTCATCATTACCTATTTGAATGTATTATTTCCAGATTGACACAAAGAAGAAACAAAAAAAGACACTGCAAATTGAAGAGTTACGAGTTGGCGAACGTCTGGTGGAGCTGGGCCTCGGAGTCGTCTCGACCGAGGTGGCTCGCGTCCCGGCCAAGGGGGACTCGAGGTGGTTCCTGGTGCCCTGGATCCTGCAGCGAAGATCCGATGCCGAGCTGCTGCAGCGAGCGCAGAGCCGAGCCATGGCGCACCGAGCCGGACTCTGGCAAGACTCTGTGCCCCGCTCTCGGGTGACTGCGCTTCTCAATTACATCAAGTCGTTAATACCTACCGGCGGAGGGAAGAAGCTGACTGTCTTATAATTCATTAAAAAGAATGTAAGATGTTGATGTAATTACCTTTTGGACAAGCTAAAAAACCAAAATTGGTACTCTAATCCCTTATGGTTATGTTATTAACAGATTGTGCATTGTAAATTATGGGGAAATAGAATCAAGCAACTTAAGTCGATTTAGATGTCCAGAGGGTTAAATAAGATTTTTTAATATGAATGTATGTATAGTACTCTCTCGGTAATACACCGCTCGATTATCTAGCAACTATCCGACAAAAAAATGTAAGTTTTACGAAAAATCGATAGTTTGTTCGTTTTTGCAAAATACCTGTTTTCATTTTCAGAATTTTATACTTGCACACTATAATCCACGGCTTGTCCTGTTTTTGGGTTGGCGGATTATCGAGAAAGTGTTGTATTATAAATTAACATTTTTTCATTCAAATGAAGTAGCGAATCCAAAACTCATTCGGGGATGGATAATATTATGTTCATTTTGGTAAAAAATTATACTTTGTAATCACTTCCCGAGAGCTTGTCATTATTAATGTTCATGAAATAAAAACTGTAAGAATGAATGCATTAAAACAATAAACTGTTTAATAATAATATATGATCTCAGTGCATTTTGTGTGGGCTGATTTCCCATTCTGCGATCATTGCAACATTAGATTTTTTTGCTAAAAAAAACTATTAATAATATGTTTATGAATGCGAAGATTTTTTTTACTAGCTTCAATCCACAGGGATGTGCACAATTTATTAGCACAAGAAAGATGTTCTGAAAACCATAATATTTTTTGTTTGCATTGTAATTTATTGTACAAAATATGTAGATTTTTTGCTATTGTCAAATGTCATTACAGAACATTGAGTTACATATATACAAATAGAGTCAGCGATTCTTGCTAAACTTTGTAAAAATTGTTCCCGCCAGACAACTGTCGATGTGGTGTGAATCCTTCCGACCGCTCAACGAACGAAAAGAGCCATTTTACACAAATATTGTTTATGGTAAAGCCCTATTTACCGAAAAAGAGTATACCATCGCCTTTTCTATCTTTTCCAGAACAATTTGTACAGTATCTTAGCGTACGTGTTGGCATTTTGCTGTTATTAAGCCTGTGAAGTCTCTAAGATGCCAATTAACCCTAAGTTGTTGCTAATTTTTCGAAAACTCTTATATATACAGCCTTCTGAGAGCATTATCAAACTGTCTGTATATTACCTCAATGTTTCAGAATTATTTTTACGGTCATGTTACGATGAATTTGCAGTAGCAACATTTTTAAACACCAATATGCAAGCTTCTTCCAGATGATTTTTCACTAAGCAGCCCTTTATAAACGATGCGATTAAAAATATTATTTTATTTAAGCACCGAACTTTTAATGAATGACCATTCTGCACATTTCAACAGCAAAAGGACTATTCGACGCAACCAACAACGACCCTAATTAGGAAAAATTATCAAAATATTTTTTTATTTTTGAAGTAGGCTTTTATTGGTCGTGTCAACAAACCTTTTTGCTATTGATTATTTTTTATTATACCAACGATATTATTATTGATGCCATCTTTAATGAATTCTGATTAAATACAAGTACAAATTCTTGCGATTCTTCTTATCATGATATCATTTTATATCAATTATTATAATCATGACAGATTTCGAATTCGCTAATTGAAATTCACGCCATAACAACAAAATTTGATTTAAATAAGATGTTTAACTCTTAAATTAAAGAATAATTTTGCTACATGCCAATGTTACAACTTTTGGCTTTTATTGATTTTCCTTTTGTTTGTGTCTCAAATATTATTTTTTATTGCATTAGGGATTTCATATAAATTGAATATAGCGCAACATAAAATATTCATAGTTTAAATAATATTCATTGTTATTAAATCTAATGAATTTCGAGTGAATCATTTTCTTCTGTATTTATGACAATAATCTAATAATCTAACAATAATCATATCAGAATTTATAATTATTACTATTATTAACAGTCTTTTGACATTAACAGATTCTATAAAATGTGTGAATAATAATAATTGTCACTTAAAATTTAAATTTGTCAAAAAAATATTGTTAACACATAACCTAACTTAATTTTGAATGAAAGAAAATGGTGGCGGTGTGAGATGTCTTTTTGTATGGCCTTAAAATTGTGATAAAATGTGGCAATGCATTTGTGAATTAATTTATAGATTAACCTGTCTTCAGTAGAATATAGGAAAGCCTTTTTCACGGATTTTATTTACTTAATTGTATTAGATCTTATATTGTTGTTACAATCTGAAAATGATTATTTAATAAATAAAATTTAGCTCTACATATTTTTTTCTCCGTTTAGGCAGCAAACGTTATCTTATTAGGTAATGTTTTCTGACTGATAAATGGTGAATTGTTTTATTTTCGTTCAGTTAAAACGACTCCCAAGGAAAACATGGCACGATCAAATACTTGAGTAGGTCACGCCAATAGTTAGAATAATAGAAGAGTATTTATGATGTAAGTGAAGCAGGGAGTGTGTACCGAGTCAGAGTTGTGTGGTGGGCTTTCCTCTCTGCCTACCCGTCCTCGGAACACAGGAAATAAAAAATATTAAATAATGGGGTATTTTCACAAACTTTGAATACCGTTAAAAATGTGTGGAAAATTTAAAGATCATTATGACATATAAAAAACGCCACTGTCTGGAGAGACGACTCTCACCAGCGTTGCCCAGCATTACATCAATGCCGTCAAATTTACAGATAACAAACGCGCCCTTGAGGTGATTTTCCACGAAAACGGCACTATATAAATTAGCCAATTATTATTATGTCTTTTTGGCGGCAAATTAAGAATGGCACATTTTAATGTACGATTTATGGCGCCTGTCTCAACACAGGTATACCCTAGCGAGACAGTAATTGAATAATATAATGTAAACATCCCGTATATAGATCAATAAATAAAAAATCATTATGGAAAGTTTGAACATAATACAGAGAAATAATACAGTGAAAATACCCAAATAGCTTATTAACCTTTAGGATAGTATGGATGCACCGTTGTTGTCCGAAAAAAATCTGCTCAAAGGAGTATGGACACACATGGTGCGTCGGTGCTATTCATAATATTAATTTTTAATATTAATATTATTTTTTGTTATTAATATCTGATTAATTCGGTTATTTTAGTATTACAAAGGTATTTTTTTTAAAGTTAATTTTTTTATAATACATACTATAAATTTAAGTTAAAATTGTTTTTGGAAAAATATCTCTCACTCTCTTGAACACTTTTTTTCTCTCAGAAACTCACTCTCTTAGAGGTTAAATTTTCTTAGCCTTAAAGTTTTTTTTTTGACCAAGAAGAGCCAATAAGAGATGAGAACATCCAAGAAGAAGCGCCAAGAAGAGACAATAATAAAAAAGACGAGACACGAAGTAGCAAGAAGAGCTGAGAAGAGACGGGAAGATTCAAGAAACGGCGAGAAGATCCAAGAAGGGGTAAGTAGAGACAAGAGCCAAGAAGAGATGAGAAGATCCAACAGGAAGCAAGAAGGGACAAGAAAATCAAAGTGGGGCAAGAAGAGTCAGAACTGTACTAGAAATAAACAAAAAGATCTAGAAATAGATAAGAGATAAGAAAATCCACGAAGACACAAGAAGAGCCAAGAAGGGGCAAGAACTGCCAGAAATAGACAGGAATATCCAAGAAGAGCCGAGAAGAGGCAAGAAAAAGGAAAAAAATAACATTCAATCCATTCCTTTGTTCCTGCCCATCCTAAATTCCAATATTGACTTATTAGGTTGCCATGTATACCGGTCGATTAAACTCCAACCTCCTTCCCATCCTTAGACATGTGTTCTAAGTCCTAAGATATCGGTGCACCCTGGTGTACCAGTCTCACCGGGACAGGAGTGCTCCTGGCTGGGGTGGTACAATCGTATCGAATTAGACAATCAACCCTAAAAACTTAAAGTTGTAGTGTCTTAATTCGGGGAAAAACCATATAAAAAATTATCACCATTTTGTAGCTCTTACTGAACCTAAACATCGAACCTGACCATGACGAGTGATTTTGATAGCCAAGATTGTACCTCCGATAACTTTTTAATATTATCTTGTTTAATTATGACGTAATAACAACAATTTAAAAATAGATTATCGATTAAAAGATTGTTGGGCAAGATGGAGTGTGATGGAGTAAGCTAGTTTTAATGCTAGGGCTGAAACAATTGCTTAAAAATTATTTTTCTTCTATTTACCATGACTAGTAACTGGAAAACTTATGAAAAGACATCCTTAAAATATTCTGGGATCAAAACCAAAATTTCCCCTGAAATCACAAGATTTGTAAGTAGGTACTTAAGTAAATAACCTACCTACTTAACCGTTTGCGACCGGCAAAGAATTTCCAAATTTTGATGAGCCCCATCAGTAAAGCTCTTAATTATGATCCCGTTGTGATCGGTGACTTACTGGTTGAAACATGTGCGCGTGAAGGTACCCTACACAAGCAGCTCCCGCATGTTCTATCAACAATAGTTTTGTTCCCAAAAACAGATTTAAATTTCTGTCAAGATTTTTTTAAAGACAAACTCATGCTCATATGAAGACAGTCGCAAAGGGTTAATTATAAACCATATATTTTATGTAACATTTTTTAAAATTCAAACAAGAAATTTTGACATACCATTTATATACCATAATATATTGAAAAAAATGCTAATAAGAAAGTCCAAATAAACGATTTCCAATTTAAAAAAAGAATGTGAACCATAGTCAAAGTTAGCCATCTATTTTGCATTCCTACATACGTCATCGACGGTCGTCCTCTTCCTTCTCATACTTCTTATTTGAAAACGAAAAAAGATACTAGAACGATGATGTCATGTTCAACGAACTGTACTAGTATAGTCAAAGTAAAGTTTGAATAACAAAATAGATGCAGAAGATTTTCGAAATTTCGGAAACAGCAGAATTTCAGAAAAAGAATGCAAAAATAAATTTACAGACAGACGAAATGCAAAACTGTTGAGTTAAAACAGGACTTCGCTAAGCTCAGTGAAAAATGTAATTTTACCTGCCCCCCCCCCCTGCTGCTCAGATTGAAGAATGAACCGATCCGAAGCATTTAAAAGTTACATTTTCATAAAAAATGTGTTTTTTTTTAAAATACATTTAATTTGAATGGCTAGTGATTTCTGCCACAAAAAAATACCCAACCATGTTTTTTTTTTAATATCTATTACACATATTATTACCTTCTATCTTCACATTCAATCTAACTAATTTTCTGTAAAGTACATTGATTATATTGCACTATCAGTAGGTATCTATCATTGCACCTACATTTAGGAATAAAATAATAATGTAATCTAATGATATGTTTGCAGAACATTAGCACCGCCTCTAATTTATGTTATGAGAGATGTTAGATAAATACTAATCTTATCACCTGTTTTCATAGCTTCTTATCGGTTGCTTTTATTACAACAGGAAGACCAGGCATTACGTTAAAACAATCACATTAAAGTGTAATATGACTATATGACACTACAATCGAGTAAAGAGAATCCCTAAATAAATGTGAATTGGGGTGAGGGGAATTGAACAATAGCTAAGGGACGGTGGGTAAAAACACTAGGTGATTACGCATTAGTAAAAATGTGCATCCAAAAGTACAGGGCACAGTATTATGGTAAGAATATTTACTGTGTAAATGATAATGCGGATTCTTTGGCAAAACAAGGAGCGTCCAACCCTATTGTTACCCTCATAAACCATATTCCCCTATCTGATATTTTTTACTACGGAACATTGCTAGTCAATCCAAGGGAGCCCACTACGCCTCAATACAAAGGACTATTCCATCAAAACCGTGGTTTCAAAAATTCCCCCATTTTTCCAAAAAAGGAATTTCCTCACTTATTCGAATGAGAATCGGACATTGTTCCGTTCCTTCTCACCTTTTTAAAATGCACATCCTTGACTCCCCAGATTGTACATTCTGTGGTCTAGATGTGGGCACTTTAGATCACATATTTTTTGGTTGTTCCTCTCTAAATAAATATCCTCTCTTCTATCAAGCGTTATCTAAAATTGCCTCCCCTCCATTCAACATTTCATCTCTTTTAAGTCTGAACTCGACTCCAATCTTCCATATAATTTTAAAATTTGTACATTTAAATAAAATTAATATATAAATTCTCCTTTCCTTCCTCTGTAATTTTAAATGATGGCCTAGAACACCCTTGAAGGGTGAAAGCCAGAAATAAGTGTAAAAAAAAAAAAAAGATCCCCTGGTAAAAAAGGCGTGAGTATTTCTTTTTGCAATATTATATTTTATACAAAATTTTTATCAATATTTATCATTTTAAAAAAATATGGAAAAAAGTAAAACCTTAACCTCACAGTAGTGTTTGATAAGTTTATAAAAATATAATATTTTGTTTAACGAGCCATCGGTCGAGTTATTTCTTGTAATGTGGTCAACCACTTGGGGCAGTCCAACGCCTTCAAGTTAAGGACATCCATTTTTTTTTAAAACACCTATAATATTAAATAATTTTGCTACATTACTATATTTCAGGAAGGTAAACAACAACCGTCCAACATCGTTTGATGTTGGACAGTTTATAAGCAAGAAAATAAAAGTTTCGGCATTCAAAGACCCCAGCTGTCAGCTGGTGTAACTACTTAGTCTGACCTATTCACAATTGCTCTTTATTTTGATTCCTTGATGGATGGAGCAACATCAGTTTTCATATGAAATGTTTAAACAACACTTAAATTGACTATGTGGCTTACATGGCATCAATCAAGATTTAATTTATTAGACATCATTATTTGGTACTCACTTATCATCTTCATTTTTATTGTAGAAATCTACAGTTGTGTTGTTGAAATGAATGCTTAGTAAATTACTTGATACCAGTTACCAACAGAATAATAAATTTATGGTCACAGTAATAAATGTCATGTGACCATTATTTGTTTTCATTTTTTAGTAAGACCGGTAAGACCTTGTCTCTTGTCATTTATGTTATAAGTGTGGCTGGTTGCACATGCACAAAGTGTCAAATACATATATCCAAAATGGTAAGCTACCTATATTAAATTTTATAAATCTAAATAATACGCATGACCTAAAAGCAGAAATTTAATGATTAACTTGTTTTGATTGTAGATTATTTTATAGGCACTTGAATTTTTTTCATAACTGAAATTAAACTTTTATTAACATGTTTCAGTTATTTTTTACAGTTGAAATAGTTTTTTTAAGTAGTGATTTTGTTATAATTGAACTTTTTTTATTTTATTTCAGTTTGCTAATTTTGCTTTCCGTGGGCTTATGCCACCAGTGTTGACCCCTTTCAATGCCGACTTTTCCCTCAATCTCAGTGTGATCCCTAAATATGTGGATTTCCTCTATAAACAAGGAATTAAAGGCATCCTCGGTAAGTTATTGCATACCACTTTTCGCAAATTTTCCATACTCCGCTTAATTCTAAATACGCCTGAAATAACGATAATGTTTGGATCATTTCTGTGGCGGCGTTTTTGTGAGAAAATCACCTCAACAAGAGCGCTTTAATAATTTGTTCATATTAAAAAAATAAGTGGAGAATGGAAATTTTACCTTATTTTTATTCACCAATCACGTATAAATGGTTCCACGACAACTCAGAATCAACTCAACTCAACACCTCTTTGAAAAGTCATTAAAAAGCTATTAAAAAAAAAAATAGCCCATAACCTAACCTAACGTAACCTATTTAACCAAATTTTTTTTCATCACTTTTAATGACTTTTCAAAGGAGGTTTTTAAATTGAATTCATTTTGAGTTGTCCGGTCACCAGTAAAATGGAGACGGTTTACATATAGTTTCCATGAGCACTTAGGCCATTGTTCTATCTCCTATTTTACCTCAATCCTTTAACAGTAGCCCAGCCCTTTTATAAAGTTCACCAGGATTGCCATTGGAAATGAAGCTATATCTTCTGGTTCCACAATGTGTCTTTCAAGGTCTCATTTCTCCTCTTTACTCCTCCTTGGTTCCCTAAAGGCCTCACAAGGGAAGAGTTCATAGAGATGGCCTCATTTCTCCTCTTCACTCCTACATGGTCACCAGTTAGTTTTAATAGTTATTAAAATAATTTTCAGTTTTTATTTTTCGGGTCTTCCGAAACCGCATCAATCTCTGTACTGCTGTATACAAAACCAGAATGAAATGTGTACCTACACTGTGGACCGGTTCCGAGACCCATGACGTCAGAATAGACAGATTCAGTTGTACCAATTAAACAGGCTGTTTTAATGTGACGACATTTTATGCATTTTTAAATGACGATTTATAAATTCTGTGTATAACAATATTAACATAATATATGTAACTTGATCTATACGCATATAATTATTTTTAAGAAAAAATATTTTTCACTGGAGCTCGTTATTGTGTCAAGTCCCTACTCTTCGCTTTCATTGATTCTATACATTTGAGTAGTTTTAGTTTTCATTCTAACACAATATTATGTGTGGTGAACGAATGCATGAGGAACCTATAAAAGGTTGTGATTGTTGTCCATTCGTCCTCTTTACTTTAAAGACTTCCTAAGAAGAACCATACTGTACATATCTCGGAATAAACATCAATAGTCTACCTACGACTTATTATTGCATACACTCTGTACTGAGATCATCATATTCAGAGGAATCTGGATCCATCAAAGGGAGTCCAGAAATACATGGGATAACCGGCCACGGTCATCACATTATGTATTCAGCAATAATGAATTGATTTAATATTTAATAGTCAACGGGACAAGCGGTGAAGGGATGTGCATGAGCGTAATCGAACGCAAGCAGGTCACAGAGGCTTGGATCAAGGAGGCCCACACTCTAGGGATCCACGTTATGGTGCAGGTTGGAGGAGCACCCATGGCTGATGTCAAAGATCTGGTAAGTTTCACTGAATACTTCTTTAGACTATGAAATCAAACCAACGCTAAGTAAGGGGTTCTTTTCTCTCCTTACAAAGTTCTCTGATTTGAGCCAATGACTGCATTTCAACCTCTTGCATGTTTTGATCTCTAATGTGATATTACTGAACCTTTGCCCATTTCATTTTAAATTTTGCCTTTCATTTGGCAATGTGAAATTTAGAAGTCATAAAAAATATTAAAATACAGTTGTGCGAATTCCATGCGAAATCAAATAATCTGCAAAATATAAATCCCGAATTATGCACAGTCTACTGTGTAAATCAGGGGTCACCACATGGCGGACCGCCGACATATGTTGTGCGGACCTTGTGTTAACAATACAAAATATTTTACACATGTAATTTGAGTACGTAATTTGATAATTTTTCTAGGGCTTTGTCTGTGCTGCCGTCTTTATGATAAAAAAATGTAACTTCCATTGCTTTTTTATCAGATATTTTTAAACAT
Organism: Limnephilus lunatus; assembly: GCA_917563855.2. Classification (NCBI taxonomy): domain Eukaryota; kingdom Metazoa; phylum Arthropoda; class Insecta; order Trichoptera; family Limnephilidae; genus Limnephilus; species Limnephilus lunatus. Next base: position 10,544,169 of record OU830602.1, on the reverse strand, counting down.
ATATCTGAACCTTAAGCTTCAAGGCAAAGGAAAGTCTGTACGGGAGCTCCTGATAAAAGTAAAAAGCTTTTTGCGAAAACTTGATCTTTTCAAAATTGATCTTGATAATGAACTATCTAACTAACATTTCCCTAATTTAAAAAAATCAGCGGTGACACCGAGCTTGATGTCGGCCAATACAAGACGTTTATTAAGGATCTTAAATCTGAATTTGAAAACAGATTTTAAGAAAATTGAGAATGTCGTCGACATCCTCAGTACATTTACTCTCTGCATCCTGGTGATGACTGGAGCAATGACTCTGCAAATGTTTTCGGGAGTAATAAAGCGGCTCTCCAGATGGAAATGATCGATTTCTAAGAAAATACAGTTTTAACAACAAAAACAGGACAAGAGTTTTAGATAAAATTTGTTTGTGCTAATAAATGCACAGAATTTAAAAAAAATTAATATGTGAAGCAGCATTTTCCAAGATGAACTTCATTAAAAATAAATTAGTTATTAAATTTATAGACTTACCCATGAACATATCCAAGATTTAATGACAATTGCCTTTTACATGAATACCTCACAAGAGTCCCAACTGCTCCCGTCTGAAGCAAGTGAGACTATGGCATCCCCAATTGGGGTATGTTGTGAGGCTGAGGGTAGTGGGGAGAGGAAGGAGATAGGGGAGAGGAAGGTGGGGAAGTACCTGGCTATTCAGATCTGATCACCAAACACGGCTAATGCCGTTTCAAGCAACGTTTCAATTCTGAATGGTGGTCTTACACCAGGGCGATACAGAGAGTATCTTCCACTCTGGAACGTGCCGCAAATATACTATTTATTATTTTAAATGAACAAATTGTGAAATAACACAAATTAATCAAATAAAATTTATTTGCCACGCCGGGATTCGATCCCGCGACCTTCGGTGCGCGAGTCAAGCGTCTTACCGCTGCGCTACGCCGGCCGTCTAATTGCCTGCACAAACTTTAGTCCAAACTTCGGACGGATAGTCCAAAGCAAAAAATGGCATTTTTCTCATTAATATTGTAAAAAACCCTTGGTACTTCTTTTTATTCATAACATTTGTTTATTATTTAATAAAATAATGTTCCGGAACCCATTAGTTTTATTTGTTCATTGATATTGTATCTACTCATATTTAAGTAGTACAGTTTACCATTTCAATTATTGAGCCAGGGGGGGTGGGGGTAGGGGGTAGGCTTTTTCCCTTCCAGACCGAGACGGTCATGTTTAAAAAAAAAGGACTCCTAATGAAAGTAATTGGTGACCCCTGGTGTAGATATTTAGATAGGTCTAATATCTATAATGATATATCAATGATTAAGTGGTTATTTTTTTAATGTGTAAATATTATGTTTTATCAACCATTCAAAAGCAAATGTCATTTCAGAAGGTTAAAGATTTGATTACAAATTTGTGTAAATTAAATTATCTTTGTTTTAGTTTCAGTTTGCTACCTTCATTCTCAATTGTTGTCTCTTGATGACATTGTCGGTATTTGAATAAATATTTGTTTAAATGAAAAGATAAAGTAATAGAATGTGAAAAGAAAAATGTAATAATAGCACATTATTTAATAATATATGCAAACAATCTTATTATTTATAGCCAAGTATATGTATTTACACTGCAATCTATCTTGTAATTTTAATGATTTGTTTGATAACGGAAACTAAATAATGGGGAAACATTCCATACAATTTTGAGGATATAATCTAAACTGACTAACAATAATATAAACAATAATAATATAAAAAAATAATACTATAAACTAACCAAAAGCAAACGGTCCTGATCAGGAACAGTGGCAGTGAAGGAATTAACTTGCATCTTTTGTTTTCATCAAGTCCTTCACTGCCTAATCATCTAGTCTGCAATTTTACCTGCTATTTTACTGTTCTAAAGTCTAGCATTCACAGTCAGCATGTGCGGGCGAGCATGACATCACAGGAACATTTCTGTATGCATATCTACTGAACAGATCCATCCACAAATACAGAAATGCTCCTGTGACATTGTGCTCAGCCGGTCATGCTGCTTAGGTTTTTGTGTGATGTAGTATGTTCTTTGTAGAAATAGTTTTAGCTGTCGTAAGAAACATTGATAAATAAAGATGATTCTTAATTTCAGGCCAAACATGCTGAAGACTTTGGCGCTGATTCAATCCTAGTTTTGCCCGAGTTATTTTTCAAGCCAGCCAATGTAGCCGACCTCGTGTTTTACCTGGAGATCATTGGAAAAAAGGCACCAAACACACCTCTCCTGTACTACCACAACCCTGGCTTCTCCAGTGTTCACAGTGAGTAACAATGCAATATGTATATAAACATTGGAATGATTTTAACCCCTCAGGCTACGTTCGATTTTAGGAACAGCTCATATAGGTCTCATAGAAATCATTATGTCTCCCTTACTGTTATGGTGAGAAATATATGATGTAAACGGTGTTAAAAAGAGAAAACACCATGATTTATATTCAAATCTAGAAGTTAACCACAGAAGAATTAAAATGAACTATATGAAATCAAAAGTTCCGACTGCAATTTGAGAAACATTATGAAAATTTTATTATTTATTTTTTTATAATTAATAAAAAATTGAAAACAAAAAAGTAAGGTGACGGTAACATATATAAAATGTTTGCCTTATAAAGTATGTGCGTATTTGTTTTTCATTATCAACAATTTTAGTTAGAAATAACGTAAGGTGAGGAGTTTTTGAATCTTTTTTGTTTGCATTTAAAATGTTAACATTTAAAAAAAATTATATTTATTTTGAATAATAAAATTTGAAAGTGTATTTTATCACCTTTCAAAAACAAATATATTAAGAAATATTTAATTTATTTGGAATTTATTGCAAAGCTGATATACTCCGACCTTCTGACAGAATTCCCCAGAGGGAATAAAAGCATGTCTACATAGTAAACACATTAAAATGATATATGCATATCCTATTACAATTATTTCCTTAGCTCTTTTTTAACTGAATTCCAGTTAATATGCCAGCGCTGGTGACAGAAGCGTCCAAGACTATTAAAACCTTCCGAGGAATTAAGTATACATCCTGTGATCTGAAGGAGGGCGCTGAAGTACTGAAGGCCTGTGGAGAGCATAACACCGTTTTCTTGGGAGCTGATCAGGTATGGAAATTATGGTTCCATAACAAACAAAACATTGAACGAAAAAAAACTAACCTACCCTTTTATTTTACCATGTTCTGTTTTAAGCGGTTACCGAAAACAATTAGGGGAAGATTGGCACCATTCGTACACTTTTTAGACTTTGATTTTTCAAAAATTGATAATTAAAGATAGACTGCTCAATCAGTTATTATAACATTCTACTTATTAAAAAAGTTTGAAGTCAATAACTTTTAAAATAAATGAATGGATTGAATTTAAGCAAAAGCTGACAAATGTCCGAATCTACATGGGTAGGGGAACATTCATTGTGACTCTTCTTCAGTAGAAAATACTTGGTAACTTTTGTATTTAGACTGATATGTACTGCGGCTCGTGACATCATCATCATTTTATTTTCTTTACCCGACTCTCCAAAGTTGAAGCCTTAATATTATTTTTATCCGCTGCCTTTCTGTAATTTTCCTTACAAAACATATTTTATTGCCGCAGAAGTATTTTCTTCTTTGTGCACCTAGTCTCTTTCTTCTTATAATTCCAGACCATTTTTGCAAATTTTCTGAAATAAAAATAAATTCGTTAATACGAATGTGCCCCTGGAGAAAGCGTACGAATGTGCCCATTACAGATTTTTACCGACACATCAGTCATGCAGAAAAATCCATAAAATAGATACGCTATTATTATCTTGATTGTAGTCACTTACCATTGAGCAATAATCCTATAGAATTTGATACCTCACTAAAGCACGAAACATCCAACATCGACAAAATATTTACTTTACAACACATTACGCCCTCTAGTGTCGCTCGCAGCAGTGGCACTGGTGGCTAACTTGATGGGCAACTGACAGTCGCCCGCGCCTACCCATACACGCAAAGCCGTATTAAATACGCTGTTTTAACAGGCCGTAATAGTGACTGTATGAAGCTTCCCCGTGTATGAATGGTGCCAATCTTCCCCTATGTATTTTAAATTTCGTCCTTTTTGTTTTTTAATTGATTGAGAGTAGCGAAGTCCTGTTTCAATTCTGTCTGTAAATTTGTGCATTCCGTTTTACACAAATATATTGAAATATAACAGATGTGCTATCCGCAGTTTTTACTGGGTGAGCTGTGCTTCCTGGTGTCGCTGATATTGTTAACCAATTGACAAATAAATTAAATTAACGAATAATTAACAAATAAACTAAATTAACGAATTCTTTCCGTTTCAAACTATATTGTTGACCAATACACATCTTCAAAAAATCAACTAAATGAACAAATTCTTTCCGTATGCAAACTATTCCCATTAGGTAGTAGTAGTCCGCCGACAGTCAGGCGGATATCATAGCATATCTCTTTTGTATTTCAATATCTTTGTAGACAATCTGCTGCAACCACATTATTATTCAAGTATACCTTACTTTGATTCGATGGTCAACTCTGACTAGGTGGCTCACTTTAACTAAGGTTCAGTAAAGATTCTTTTTTCAAATGTAAAATCATTTATTTGGACTTTCTGATTTGCCTTTTTTCAATGTACATTTATCGGAAGTTTGAAAAAAGAATTGTCATTGAGAGATAACACCACCATATTTATTTTACTAAAGATGGCGGTGGACATAGTGATGTTTCTTTGGATAAATTGTAAAATTCCTTATTTGAATTTTTAAAAATGATGCATAAAATAACATGGTTTATAATTCAGTAGGTAGGTATTGAAGTACCTACTAGAAAATCTTACGATTTCAGAAGAAATTTTGTTTTTGATTTATTAAATAAGAGAAAATTAGAAACATACTTTTTTGGGAGCGAGGTCTACTGTTCACCGAACCACTAGTATTACGATGGATTCACTTATAAGAAATACACCATATAAAAGTCTGAACATGAATAAGATTTTTTTTTTCAAAAGTTCTGCCGCTGAGAAACTGTTATAATCTCTCTTTCTGTTACATGCATCATTTATGTGAAAGAGCGAGAGTTACAGTCAAGCTATCAGCGGTAATCCTGTTTCATAATTTGAAACCATGTTCTGAGTCAGATCGGGGGAACATTGCTTCAACAAGGTACCTCTAGGAGTCCCTATCTTGAGCTACTTCATTTATATCTGTCAAATATATCATATCTAATGCTGAATGTAGATTGGTTGCTATTAAGGTTTTTTGGCGATTGTTATCATTCCATAGATATTATCTTCATAAATTAGCAAAATATGGTAAGTGCCTCCGTACATGACGCTACTAACAAGCTACTCGATCCTCGTGCGCATATCATACACGGAGCTACGCGGTGGGTGTCGGTTTCCAATCAGTATTACGATACCGATGGTGCTGATCGCATGCGACGCGTTGCATCATTTGTATCTGATACTTTTTCGATTAACGTTTGACAGAAATGGCGTCGAAACATGATAGTAATGTTGGATTTGTTTTGGAAGTGGAAAAAATGCATGTTTATAGTATAACTATACTTTACCAGAATACGTAAGAAAGGATTTAGTGGAGAAGGCATGGATTGATGTTGGAAAAAAGTCATAAGACATCACGTGAAAAATGATCAAGTTCAGTATATTTCGGGTAGCGCCGTGTACGGAAACCAGCATTAAAGAGCGGTTTATCAGCAGGGTACTTGTGGTTGCATCACAATTACGTAGATTGTAAGTATCTCCATGAACGGAGGGCCTTATCTTTACACTACATGACAAACCTGAAAATTTGTGGATTATTGAAAAATTATCAATAGAGAATTCCAACATTGTGAAGCATATCTTCATTGTTTATTAACCCCTCAGGCCTCTGGCATATTCTGTCAGAAGGTCAGAATATTTCCACTTTGCAATAAAATCCAAATAAATGAAATATTTCTGAATTTAACGGAAAACTAAAAACTGTTTTTAAAAGGTGATAAAATACGGTTTCAAATTGTATTATTAGAAATAAACCATATGATTTTTGATATAAACAAATTTTAAATGCAAACGTAAAAAGTTTTAAAAATGGCTCACATTCCGTTTTTTTCCAACTAAAATTACTGATAATTAAAAAAAAAACATATACCATTTTATTAGATAAATGTATTATAATCGTCATTATCACCTCACTTTTTTTGTCATCTCACGTAAAAATAATTAATAAAAAATTCATAAAGTAGGTATAATAATTATTATTTTTTTGAATCATTGTTTCACAGAGGTGCACATCTTCTGTGGTTAACTTTTAGAATTGAACATAAAGCTTGATGTTTTTTCTTTCTAACACTGTTTGGATCGTATTTCTCACCATGATAGTAAGGGAGACCAAACGATTTCAATGAGACCTACATGAGCTGTTCCCAAAAGTGAAAAAAATTACCTGAGGGGTTAAATCAATTTACTATGCATAATGTAATGTACCTAGTTTCCCATAACCAACTTTCTTAATTTAATTACTTAAATAACAAGATGGCCATTCAAAATTATATATATACTTTTTTAAACAAACACGCAATTTCCTTAACCTAATACTTTTAAAAACAGTGTATTACTCACTGTGCCAATCACACATCGAATATGGAATTTCAGCTTGGGGTAATATTTATTCTAGTGCCCTTGACACCATTATTAAATCACAAAAACTAATCATAAAAATAATTCTTAAACTTCCTCTTACTACCAGCACTGATACGATCTTCAATACTTTAAACGTTATGGACATTAAACAGCTCTACGCAAGATCCATCTTAGTTAATTTACACAAAAACAACAAAACCCTGTAGAAAGCAACACAAACGATACACAATACCCGAGCCAAAAACAAAGAACTTCTCCAAACTTATTTTTCTAAAACCACCTTTGGACAAAGACGCTTTAAATACATATAGCTTGTGAACTACACAATACACTACCAGCTAAGATAAGACAAACTGAATCAATGACCAAATTCAAACAAGATATAAAGAAATGGATTATAAGTATTGGACGTCAAACCAGTGGCGTAGCGAGGGGGGGCGGACCGCCCCGGGTGCCACCCGACGGGGGGGTGACACTCGGTCGGGTGGCACCCCCCAATCACAATTCTCTAGCCAACCCAACCCTCCCCCCCCCTGGACAGACCGTGAGTCGAAATTAGTGTTTGTCAACTTTAATGGGGGGGGGGGGTAACCGCCCTTTCCGCCCCGGGTGCCACCCATGCTAGCTACGCCACTGCGTCACACTACTGCAAACATCTGTAAAATAAATTACAAATAGACAGAAAAAACAATTTACATACGTCCTTACCCGCATAAAACAAATTAAAATAATAAAATCCTGTATAATCTTACTCCATAATCCATAAATAGATTTGACAGGATTTACTACTTTTTTTTAAAAATTTTTCTTTATTCATTACATACAAAAAAAGGGTTACATCATTAGTGGATTTTTCGACCACCATGCTAGGCTAATGCCCGTTTACTTCATATCTTCCTACATTTATAAGATAACTGTTTTAATTGTATTCAAATTAATATGTATTTAACCTTAAATATTCTTATATATGATATTCATTTATGTACCTCTATGCCTGTCTCGACTCAGGTATATCCTAGTGAGACAGGCATCAAAAAACCTAATGTAAACATAGTATATATAGTTAAATAAATAAAAAAAATACTTGAAAATTAATTTTTCACAATTTGATCAAAAGCTGAAACGGGCTGACAATCAGCTTATAATGCGAACTGTTCAAATGTCAAAAATCATTGTTTTGAAGGTCAAAAAAAAATGTGATAGGAGTTTGAAACACCCCAACTATGTTTATGCTTAGAATACATTTTTAAGTTTGTTTTAGTTGCTGGTGGCGGCGGGCGCCCAGGGTTTCGACTCCAGCATCGGCACCACCTTCAACATGCTGCCGTCCATCGCCCACGATATCCTGCTCAACATCCACCGTGACAACGACATGAAACAGGCTAACGTGCTGCAGGCTGAGCTCAACGAGATCATTGAAATCATCACCAGAAACGGTAATCCTCCTTTTAAATTATATCAACTTAAGGTAATGAATTTCGGCAAATCCTCATTTTTTGTCAGTCAAAATGATATTTCAAAGCTAATGATGGAATTTTTTTTATGTGATTACCCCAACTGCTCTCAACCACACGGAGCCAGTGAGACTATGTCATTCCCAATTGGGATATGTTGTGAGGCTGAAGTTAGTGGGGAAGGAAATGGGGGAGAAAAAGGTGGGGAAGTACCTGGCTATTCAGATCTGGTCACTAAATATGGCCAAAAGTCATTTCAAGTAAAGCTTTAATTCTGAATGTTAGTTTTACACCAGGACAAGTTACGAAAAAGCACTTATCAAAATTAATGGAAGAAATTAAATTAGGCAGCAAAAACCTACAAATGGTGAGCTTAGGTATCAGAACTTTTGACGTATCCATTTAATTTCCAAAAAAAATAAGACAAGTTACTAAATTGTCCGTTTCATCATACATATTTGTAAAAAAAAAAAATGTGTGCAGTTCAAATGCGGTAGAAGTGAAACCTTCAGAAAACTAAAGTAGACAAGAGTGGGGAGGCTACGAAGCACCGCACGAAGAGGAGACCGATTATTCTATCTCATTCTCTCGCAGGCTAGATGTATGTGTTTGTCTCTATTTAGTGTCACTTTTTCATTTCATAGAGTTTCAAATCACAACCATACTACACTTCAAAAACAATAATTTAAAGTAAATCAAAATTTAAAATAAAACAATAACTTTGTAAACACCACTTTTATTTTCTATACTTTATGCCGACCGGGTTTCGCTACAACTGTAGCTTCTTCAGGGCAGTACAATCTCTACTAAAATTAATTTACATGTGCGTTATAGCTAATACATGATTTAACCAAATGGGCGGTGAGGTGGTCCACCTCATAATAATAATATACCGAGTAATAATAATCAACCTTATCAATGGCGTAGAATCTTGTACATAAATAATTTCTCTCAAAACAGCGTTGAAAACCTCCCATCAGATATCAAACCAGCATTTTACACTAATAATAGTATAGGTAAGCTTTTAATGAACGGTAAGGACAAAGATAGTAATCTATCTCACTCGGGAATTTATTCACTCCAATGCAGCGATTGTCCCTTTTTTTACATTGGCAAAACAGCACGCAATATAAACACCCGTGTCAAAGAACATCTTAGATGTTTACACAGCTCTGGATTTTCGGAATTTGCAAACCACTTGATCGAAAAAGATCATAAATTTGATAAAAAGACAGGCGCCACACTAATTCATAAAAACAACATCGGTATTAGGCTAGACAATTTAGAAGCACTTGAACTAAGGAAAGCCATAAACACTAACAGTAAGGTAGTTAATAACCAACTAAATTTAAATAAAAGTCCCATACTAAGATTGTTCCCTATTGACAAAGAACACGCCCGTTCCCTTCCCAATTCTCCATCTACACCTATACCGACTTACTCCGTTACTTGAGGAGTCCAGCCCATTTGGTTAAATTATGTATTATCTATAACGCACATATAAATTAATTTTAGTAGAGATTGTACTGCCCTGAAGAGCTACGGTTGTAGCGAAACCCGGTCGGCATAAAGTATAAAAAATAAAAGTGGTGTTTACAAAGTTATTGTTTTATTTTAAATTATAATGTCACATCACAAAGTAACTGCTTCATATGAACAAACATAAATCAAAATTAATAATGCTATTATTAAGTTCTGGCCTTGAACGCCGAAACAGCTGTTACCATAATAAAAACTAAAAGAATTGTAGAATTTAATTCTTAAAAAAAGGTAGTAGAACCAGAGGGAGGTCTGAGAGGCCCCAGGCTAATGGCCGTGACACACATTGTCTTGTCTACTTTAGTCTTCTGAATTCTACCGCGTGTTAACTGCATACTTGTAATTTTTTTCCAATAACAACATCTGAAAGCGTGTTTCATCACCATTCAAAAACGGTTTTTAGTTTTTGGATACATTCCATTTATTTTTATTTTATTGCAGAAATTTTCTGACCTGACAGAATATGCCAGAGATGCCAGGTTCGAGGAGTTAAGGGTTTTAGGGCTTATGATGTTCATACGACATTTGACGACCTCCGTAGTCCAGTGGCTAAGACTCTTGACTCACAATCCGGAGGACGCGGGTTCGAACCCGGCGTGCGCAAATAAATTTTATTTGATTAATATGTGTTATTTCACAATTAATTCATTTAAAATAATATATAGTATATTTGCGGCACGTTCCAGAGTGGAAGATACTATCAGTATCGCCCTGGTGCAAGACCACCATTCAGAATTGAAACGTTGCTTGAAAATGGCTTTAGCCGTGTTTGGTGACCAGATCTGAATAGCCAGGTACTTCCCAACCTTCCTCTTCCCCACCTCCTTCCCCTCCCCACTACCTTCAGCCTCACAACATACCCCAATTGGGGATGCCATAGTCTCACTGGCTCCAGACGGGAGCAGTTGAGATTCTTGTGCGGTATTCACTGTAAAAAAAAAATAAAATAAAATATTTTATAAAAAAAATTTTAACCTATATTATAAAAAAACTGTACTTAGTGTGTATACCCACCCGTGATAAAACATAATTTTTTTTTCTGTCAAACACATACATAATGTCAATGATAAAGATATCCTATCACTTTTCCAGGTCATTGGGTGTCCACAATGAAAGTGGCCATGGAACTGATAACCGGGATAGCCGTGGGACCACCGAGGCCGCCCCTGAGGCCGCTGACAGAAGACCAGAAGAAGGAGATGGCAGTTGAATTCAACAGCAAAAAGATATTCAACCATTTCCAAAAGACTATTCCATAATTTGCTGGAATCAAATATTTACTGATTTCTTTGATACTTGAACATATACATACGCTGTTACATAAAATTATTATTTATAATACATACACTACACCATATTATTACTTGTTTATAAATTAGACAGTATCCATCAATAAATGTATCAATTGGATAACCAACACCCCTGCCAAAGATCAATGCAAGTGGTTCGCTATGTTTGGTGACTTAGCAGAGGTGCTCAGGTTCATGAGGTAAGGTTTGCCCACCTACTGCGTGACGGGAAGGATCAGGAGACTGGTCGAGGAAGACCTTTTGAACTCTCCAGCCGGACTCTCTCGACCCATCGCCTCGCACCGCAGTGGGAGGGATGGATTCATACATCCGTCACTCTGTAACTAATGTACGACCCCCAGATTCCTACCCACCCCTCATACTTTTTACCTCACCAGAACTTCCTCTCCTTCTTTTTTCCTAAAAAGACCCTTCACACTGCATCTTCAAAGATGATGTGTAGACACTGAGGGAATATTTTGTCCTCAGGGCCTCATGTGTGGAGCCAACGGAAAAAAAAAGTTTCATTTATATCAACACATAACACCAATAGCTGTTGTAAATACAATAAATGTGAATAGGATGTAGAAACACGGATTCATCTATGGTGCCAATGTTCTGCCTTGATGGGAAGAAGGCTCAGATAGACACAGGAGCCTGCTACAGAAATAGGAGACATGGTCAAAGGCCCGATGACGAATCTGGGGAACTTTGCTAAAGGAACTGTGGTCCAGCCATTAGGTGCTGAAAAGGGGTGTTTTAAAACAAATTCTGGTGTAGTTCTGATTTTTTCCTCATTTATGTTTTTGGGGTGTTGATTACGATTCCGAGTTTTGCCAATCAAAAAAAATTTGTAATTTGTCATGTTTTTTTAGCCAAAAAAACATGAAAAAAAAAGTTTTTTTCCAGTTTTTTTATTATTATAACTCAAAAACTATCTACTTTGGAAAAATATATTCCTAACTAAATAATTTTATAATATTCGTTTTATTTAGATTTTCGTTGTTACAAGATTTTTCACTACACGTAACGTTTAGACGCAATTGCCATTTAATGCTTAACGAATGTTTGGCTTATCTGTTTAGTCTAGTCAATTTAGCACAAAAAATCACAATTCCTTGCAAAAGGTCGAGTAGTTTTGAATTTTTGATATATCGTTTGGGTTGCCACAGTTATGTTAAAACCAAGTTTTCGTCCTCGGCAAACCTCCATGCCTGGCGTTACCCAGCAAAAACAGCCAATTTTAGGCATTTGCTTTGGTTTTTGTTGTACATTTCAAAAAATATATGTATGTCTATCGAAAAAATCAATCGATCCTTTTTGAAATTAAGAGTAAATTTGCTGCAATTTGAGCACAATATGAGCTATATAGGTATGACAATTCCTGATATATAACTTTTTAAAATATATTTGAGCACAATATGAGCTATATAGGTGTGATGATTCCTGAGATAAAACTTTTTTAAATATAGCTCATCTTGTGTTCAAATTGTAGCAAATTTACTCCTTTCAAATATGATTGAGTGATTTTTTTTCGACACACATGTATTTTTTTTAAAAGAATGGTAAAAATTCACGAGGAAGGTTTAGGTATATAATTTGTCAAGGTTTTGTGTATATTGGTTGAAATATATAATATATAAATTAGAATGTCTGTAATGAGCAGACTGGCATGCAGGCGGTGTGGATTTGATTGGTATGCAAATCTACAGTTTTATGCCGAAGTTGAAGGTCACTGTCTACATTTGATTTCAAAAACTCTGTGTAAAGTCTGGGCATCGCCGGAGACTTCAGCTGGTACATAATTTAAAAAAAAACGGTAAAAAACATTGTTTTTTTTTAAGAAAAATTTGTAATCAGCACCCCAAAACACATAAATTGGAACTACACAACAATTTGTTTCAACAAATTACCTAATGACTGGACTACTGGGCTACGCAAAACAATAAGGTGAAATGTGGGAGATAGCACGAAGAGCCTTCGGCCTGAGCGCCTACAGGAGTCTCCATGGCAACCATAAAAACAATTTAATAACAAAATTTTGGTGGTCACGTAATAAAAGCAAAATTTTCATAAAAAAACATTAAAATTTTATTTAAATTAATTACTTTACATCATGTAAAATTAAAAATATACCTTTAATAAATATATATAATATACATGTAAGTGTCATCATAATACCTTTGAAACACACATGCAGTCAGTTACCAGATTTTATTTTATTTTATAAAAAGTCATTTTCTAAATTGTGCCGTTCAAAGTTATCCTGTATTTTAGGAGTGGTTAAAAATTATGAAATAATATCTCAAAAGCGTTTACATGTATTTATATTATTGTTATGTTTGACACAGTTTGTAAAAATATACAAACTGATTGTTAGAAGCGACCAAGGCAAATTCCGATTCATCCAAACATTTATCCATAGAATGAGTGTGCAATGATAATGAACGCCAGAGGATGTATTGCACTGTTCACTTAATAAAACCAAGGCCTCAAGGCGGCCACCATTGTGGGGTGAGAAAGTAAATAAGCTGGACACTGGCAGCCATCTTGGAGTCATACAACTTGACTAAACTTGACAATGGGTTAAAAAATATGTAACACATGAAAAATTGAACATTAAATTACAAATATTATAAAAAGGCGGCCGCCACATCTTGGGGTTAAAATTTTTGTTACATCTTCAAGAGTTCATTTCCCACAATCCAATGAATAGTGGTTGAAGTATATTGCCAAAAGTATTCCGTGATGGACTTATAAGTACAAAACAATGTTTTTATTCTAATTATTACAATTATTCTGATATAAAGTTTTTGAAAATAATAACAAAAGATAGAACAAAAATAACATAACCAGAAAATAGTGCACTCTCAGTGTCTTACACTGTGGTTATAATAGTTTGATACTTGGGAAGCATGCATACAAGACTCTTGTTTGCCTGTCAGTTTGTTATTTCTTGTCTCATAACTTACAATGATATTATCATGACAGTTTAAGACAATTGGTGTTATCTGAAAGCAGGCAAGAAAGCGTCTTGTGTTAGAGACGCATTCATTAATTTGTGAATATTAGAGACCCCGGAGCGATAAAACACAAGTGTTTTAAGAAATTTCTCAATTTTTTTTTCAAATTTTGAATATTGTTAAAACAATTCAAATTCTTTGATCTCAGTAATATGTATGAATCTCTAAAAACTATTAAATATTGCACAAAAATACATAGTTAAATAAAATAATATAATACGTCAGTAGAGTAGAAATTTCTTGAATATGTATAATAATAATTGACAATAGGTATGTTATATTATATAAAGGTTTACATTCCTAAATTGCCGCACAAATTAATTACAGTACAATAAAAATTTACGATACAAGCCAAATATTTTAAATATTCGATATAACCCCGTTAGAAATTTGCAGCAATATTATGTATAGCTTAAAAAAAGTAGTTAGAAATATACATATTATTTTATACCGCCCTTTGCATTATGAATAACTATTAAATGAATACAAGTTCTCATCCCATTTATAGTAAATTATAATAATAATAAACATTTAACTAATACCGACAATATCAAGTTCACAGGCCAACAAACAAAACTGAACTGAAATATTAAGAAATTTATTATGTAATGCTAATATTTTACACAGAAGCACGGGTCATACATGAATATTAACTATGTATTATTTACTGACATATTATGGCGAAAACTTCTGCCACTTAATCGTTAAGAGTAAGTTATGGAAAATCAATGTTAGTTTCAAACACCGACGAACTTCAGTTTTGTTAGTGTCCTTATGAATTATGTATAAATTATTCTACATAATTTTTAAACATGATCAATTACAGACATAATCACAGGGTTTCCGGGGTAAAATGTTAAAAATCCTCCCCAAAACATCCATTGCACCGATTGGTTCACTTTAATTTGCATAAATATACATGAATTTCACACAATTGGAGCTTGACAAAGTGATTGAAACAAAACTGGAAAAAACTGAGTCTGAAATAATCTGCGTTCATTGAAAAGTGTTTGCGGCGGACATTAATACAATATTTCACTTTGTAACTTTGAACCGAATGAAAAACAAGTAAGCACAACAATCAGTATTATGTAAATAGCATTCATCTTCATAGTAGTATTTCTGGTAACTTCTCGGCACACGAGTAATGGAATGACAATCACATTGAAATTTCAATCTATTGTTTCCAGTTTGTATTTTTAAAATTATTTACTGTCAATTATTTTTAGGAGAGCTAAGGCCATTTACAGAGAACAGGCAAAATCTGAATTTATCTATGTCGTAATGAAAGATTTACAATTATATGAATGAAACAGAAATTGAAAGCAGACTTTTGGTTTACATTTAAATCGTTAAGATTCTCTCTTGAGAGATGATTATCATTATTGAGGTGATTGTTACATTTTAACGCATGCATAATGTACTTACAAGTCTTTATTTTTTCGGATAGATAAACTAACGTACACACAGTAGTTACAATATTATTATAAGGACAGATAGTGCCATCCCACCATGAAGAGTACAGTAGCATTACCCTGAATACAATATTATATCAAAATGTTAATTAACTTGTCGTTGTGATGACAAAGCGTTGTGACAACGGGTGACTAATTTACACAGAATTATTTTTATGATTGCATTGGAATTGAAAATGATTTAGTAATTTCAGTAGAATATAATCCGGCACTTCAGTAATCTGGCACTTCCTAAGTCGGAGTCAGTTTTTTTAAACAAATGTTAGAAAATAATATGTTCAAAGAGATTGTTTTTGTAAGCAATAGAAAACTTCACATTTTGCTACTACCAGTAAAATTTAACTGGCCGGCAATCCCAGTGATCTGGCATTTGCAATAAACCGGCAAATCTTATAATCTGGAAATTCCAATCAATAAGCACCATCAGGACTGATTATTACCAAGTGCCGGATTAATGAGATTTTACAATAAATTTAATAGTTACATCAAAATGTAAATTTACACACAAGCGTACAAAAGGCTAACCCGAGATGAACTGTAACAATGACCGTTATGCGTAATAATATAATATGAACCGAATATCAAAAGTTAGTGTAATCAAGTTGTAAGAGTCACCCATTGTTTGCATCTTACCGACATTGGTGGTGATCAAGCGGCAGGCGGGTGTGATGGGTATGACGGGTGGAGTGTGTGGTGATGCGGGGTGCGGTGTCAGAGCAGAGAGCAGCGGGAGAGCCAGGTGGGGGACCTGCGCTGAGGCTCCAGACGCAGCTGCTGCCCGCCCCCGGGACCCCCTTTGCCACCCGATGGATTACTGGCCTCCTAAAAACAAAATGGAAAGTTAGGTAATGTGTTGCCCTTCGTGGCATAATGGTTCAGACCAGTGCAGAAACATTTTGTCCATTTTAAGGAAAAGGATATGAGGGGTAATCTGTGGGTCAGTGTGTCAAGGAATGACAGATATATGGATCCATCCCTCCCACTGCCGTGTAAGGAGTTGGATTGAGAGAGTCCGGCTGGAGAGGTCAAAGGTCTTACTCAACCATTCTCTCCCGATTCGGCCCAGACACACCACCGCCAAGACCTGGAGATAATCCGAAACCGGGCACCCCTGCTAAGTCACCAAATATAGTTCGTAGGTCACTTAGGGCGACCTATGACAGAGGTGTTGGTTATCCAATAAATGGTTCCCAGGGCGGCGGTCCCATCAAATTGAAATCGATTTGACAACCTCATAGCGCGCGTTTGACTTTGCATTGGGAGATAAGATTAACCTTACAATAAAGACGTTACAGCTGTCGTAGGAAAGATGTTGGTTCAACTCTCATGGAAGTCAACTTTTAATATCATCTCAGTGAGCATTCAGAATCACCATTCAGGATCCAAGCGTTGCTTAACAATGCTTGATGGTCAGATATAATTAGTCAAGTACTTCAGATTTCTAAAGGCTCCCGACGTTTGGATCTCTCAGATATAAAATAAATTTTATCTGGTTGGCCAATCAGATAAGATTTAAGATAACGATTTGTTTCGCTAAAAATATCAAGAAGATATAAAATTACAGAAATTATTCTTCATTACGTGTGTAATTATAAATTACATTGAGACATGCATGCATGGACAATATATATTTAAAAAATAAATGATTTCCCAAAGTAACAGCAGTGAAAAGGTTTTAAAATAAAATGGAGGGTTTATGATATTCATTTGAAGAATATTTATGTATGTTCTCCAACCTTCGATATGAAGCATGCTAGAGAAATCATGCAAAATGACTTAAATTTTGACAAAAAATAGGTTCACAATAAATTAATGAAGCCAAACTGAATTTGGTAAATATGCATGGAGTCCACCTCACGGATAATATGGAACGTTTGTGTTGTCGAAGTTTGATGCACGGATAATACGGAATATTCCTTTTTCAACTAATAAACAATCAAATATGACATTTGTCGGAAGTACCAATCTTATAAAATAAATTCTCGTCAAAATAAAAACAAAAAAGTAGCTACTTCGAATTTATGGGTTGAGATTCAAACTACGAAAGCTGCATGTCATCATAATTTAGATAGACATCCCAGGTTTTGAATGGTTTGTTTGGCAAAGCAGGGTTTGTCTAGCGGGTATGTGTAACATTACTTTCCATGTTCTGCTGTTATAAATATGGGTACAAACTTGACAATAATGCATTCACTTCACGTGAATAAATTATTGTTTTATATGGCAATAATATTTTTTCTATGATTGGCAGCATTGATTGATTATCTATGAAATGTTAAATAAAAACAATAAATATAAAAATGGCGTTACGGCTTAAGTGAATTAATTTAAACAAAATTAAAATGTTAAATGCATATTTTTTGCATGTTTTTTTGTCTCCCCCAATATAAATACCCACTTTTCGTAATAATAAAGCTAAATCTAACTGTTTGCATAAAAAATATTCCGTATTAACGAGTAAGCAATGAGGGGTGTAAGTAAACAATGCATAAATAATCTGAATTTAAATAATCAACATGCATTAAAAATCACAAAAATAACGAAGAAAGAAACACGTTTATCTCACCAACATCGAAACACAAAATTAAATATAACTTTAGGACTTATATAAACAAATTTATTATAGGTTATGATGGATGAAAATTTTAGGTGCAATACCGTCTGACAAGTTATGAAACTATCAATAAACATATTTTAGCAATGCCATCTGGTGTAGCTGACGAGAACTATCAAGCTCTAAAAACAAAAAAATTAGTACATAAAGAAAACTTTACAAGGGTTATTATCGTAGTTCTCGTTTGCACCAGAAAGATCGCAAATATTTAATGGTTTCGATTGTCGGTTTATAGTATTTGCTATGAGACCTAATGCTTTGAATGCAATCACTGGACAGCCAAATAAAAAAATAAAAAATGGATGCATTTCCAAAGCATAAATATACAAACAAATTTTACCTTCTGTAGAGCAGAAATTGTGTGCGGGAGAAGAGAAAAAGAAAAGTTTTATTAATTTCAATATAAAATAAAATAGATTAGTTACAAACATAGGAGATGTTATTCATAAATTCATTACATAGATAATTATATTAATTACATTGTTAACCCTAGAACCGTACCGTGGGGTAAAATTATTTTTTTTTTTAAATTTGCGATTTGTTTTACAGCTGATCTTTTCGCGCTGCCGCGTATTTGCACGGGGTGGAGGGTCACATCGAAGTATCATTCGGGTGGGAGTCCTGTTAGTATGTGGTCGTGGCAAGGGGTGCGTGGGGTGCTCCAGTACCCCTTGGTACAGTTAAGAGAATTATATTTAGTACTATGATTTTAACAGGAAAAAAGTATATTAGGTAAAAAAGCAGTCTTCTGATGCTCCAGCCCCTTCAGAATCAAAATCTGTAAGATGTTTATTTTGTCCCAGGTCAAAAAACCGTAAATCGCGCACTCGATGTGAAAAATGAAAAAGAATCATACGTTTAGAGCATAAAAAAAAGATTTGCCAAAACTGTTAAGATAAGTTCCTTTTATTTAGTCCTAATTGTATTATGTGAGACTGAAATAAGTGCCGTAAAAGTCTATGTAAGTTGATTTTTAATAAATGTTTATTCTTATGTAAAAAAAGATGTTTTATTTACAGGGGTACTCCAATACCCCTGGGTACTGTTACTTAAAGTCTATTATGGGTACGGTTCAAGGGTTAAAGAGGCATTCAATGTTTCTACATTTTGAAATAATTTCAGCTTTTTTGTTGCAATGATTCAAAGTAAATCAACTAAGTAAAAATTATTAATCCTTGCAGTTGTTATGTGTTATTTAATCACAATCAGAGATTAAAATCTCTTATCATCCAGTCAGATTTACTTACTAGCCCATTTTATGTATATGCATAAATACAGGCACAGACCACAATTTACTGATAGTAGAAAGTTCAATAACTATAATAAACTTCTTACTAATTATAAGTATTAACCAATTAGTGATTAAATAGTGATTAGAACTAACATTTTATCTCCTGACCGTAGTAGCAACAGTATAAAATGGCATTAGGTACCTAGCACTTTGACACTTTGATAAAAAAAAAAACTTTTTAAAACCAATTGGAACTAAGCTGCTTCATTATTTCTTCAGCAGTAAGGAAAATACCGCAAAAACCGTTAGACCTTCCATAAGTTTTCCATGACACATTCTCATTATTATGACACACAATATTTAAGTCCCTATTTCAATAATGGGTATTAAATTTATCACCAGCAGAATGCACCATTTACTTTATATTATTCAACAGGATATAAATTACAAGATAAAACAACTAATCATCATGAAATACTTTCATGAAACTCTACAAATTCATATTTTTAATTACTTTTACCATAGATAAAAAAAAAGGTGAATAATAACGGCGACACTGGAATAACAGTTTTGTTTTACGGAAGTAGTTACTTACCAATTTCTTCTCAACTTTAGCTTTAATATCCCTCGCCAGAGTGAAGAAGGCATCTTCAACATTGACAGAGGACTTGGCTGAAGTTTCCACAAATTTAATTCCATACTCCACTGCTAACTGCTCCCCACGTTCTCTTGATACCTGGAAAAGAAATAATTTTTTTCTTAAAAATGTACTTTTTTAAAAGTTTATATTAATATAACCCCATTAATTCAAAATTCATGGTACCTTATAAACCAATTATCGAATTAAGAAATCCCCATATAATTCAAACTTTTATAAAATATAAAACACTAAAATTCATCAAGTTTAATGGCCGACCCGTCAAATTCAGATACTACAAGTAAATACGACATATTTCTGAGTAAACTGAAATTTTGCAGCAGATTAACATCGCAGCCGGCCATCTAAATTAAGATATTCAAAAGTAAATTTGTAAAAATACGACATGTTTCCGTGTAAATCAAATTTAACTGCTAATAAGTCATTTATTTGTTTTCTCTATCTGTATTATTAGGGCACTTCCTCTGTTATTCTGTGTTCAATGGTTCTGAGAAAGTGGCTGTTAAACATTACATTTTTGATTTATACGATTTAAAAGTCAAATAAATTTATACGTAACAAAGGTATTTCAATTATGTAAGAGACAAAATGTTTTATGTACTTTAATCAATTTATTAATATGCTTGGATTTCAATAAACGTAAAATAAAAGAAAAAATAACGCCATTTTTTCGTAAATCAACATTGATTTACGATTTCTTCGTTGAGTTTCCATAAAATCGGTTTATTAAGTGTCAGTTTCACTGCTGAGTTTATCAGGATCAGTTTCATTAGTGATTGGACAAAACTGCAATAAATTTTTCAGCCAAGCATCTCTATTCGGCTTCACAGAAAAAATTCAAATATTCCAAGCGCCATCCGCACAAACCATCAGGGGGCATCCATTAATAACGTGAGCACAAATGAGGGGGGGGTCCAGCAAAATCTCACATTACTTGAAAAAAATATACGAATTGGCCCAAATTTATCTCACCGAGGGGGAGGGGGGGTCTAGTTGGAAGAAAAACTGCTCACGTAATTAATGGATGCCCCCTCAGTTATAAATTGACTTGCCCGTTATAGTGAAAAGGAGCAGTTGTCACTCTTAGCCTTGTACTGCCATCTGTCGATTTTTGGCGTGAATATACAGTAAAATCCAGATATAACGACCCTCCAGGGGCCGGCGATACTTTGTCGTATTAACCGGACGATGCACAAAACGGACAGAAAATTTAAGCTTGTTTTTATACGAGACACGCCGAACTCCTTCGCGAGGGTTACATTTGATTCACCGGCTTCTAAAAAGTGTAATATAGCACTTTCTTCTTCAATTGAAAAACACTTTGCTTCACAGAATTCATTGTGTCGAGCTTTTAACCTAGTCACGACAGATGATAAACACTGACTGTGATTTACGCGTGCTAATAAGGATAGGTGTTAGCGCGTGGGGAATAGCCGGGCGCGGTGAGTAGACGAGACGGCGAGGTATTGGTGCATAGGTTTTGTAAACAAAACACTGCGCGTCATTCTAACCGGACGAATCATCATTAAAATAGATTGCTTTAAGCTTAAGCAGTTAGTCGCTTAAAACCTCGCTCTCGCCGATAGGCCATATATGGCCGCGGTAGGAATTTTAAAAAAAAACTTTTTTGGATGCGATTTTGACCCTAATGCATAAATTGAATGAAGAACAAGGTCTGAATGGTTTGGGCCATTCTCGTTCTTGACGTAACAAAAAGCCGCATAGCGCCTAGCCTCTCGGAATAAATTACAAAAATTATCTTGGCGACCTTGGCGTCACTTCAACTGTCATTTTGTATGTGTAAACCAGTGTAAACTTTGAAAATGTAAATATTTTACATTTTCAAAGACGTACCAATGTCATAACTTGTTCGAAAACACCCTTGGATTGTTTTTTTTCACATAGGGTGTCTATTCAGATTTGTGTAGAAATAAAAAAATCAGTTCATTTTCGTATAAATATATTTTTTTACGATTTGTTTCCGGAGTGGGAAAAAGCTAATTTCGCGCGGTTTTTTCCAAATATGCCCGGCTTTAGCCAGGTTAAAACGGAGTAGTACTAAACGGATATGTTTTACTAGTACCTAACTATGAAACCTAACTTGAGTTTACATTGTCGTCGCTAAAAACGGTAAGCCGTTGTAAGCGAAGTTGTTATATCCAAATTTTACTTCAGATGGATATATGGCGTGTAATACAAATGAATTTGCACAAAAATAGCATTATTTCAATAATACTATTGTACTGAACTATTTCCACATAAGTGCTCAATTGGCGTTTCTTCATTCTCTTATTTCCTACAGCCTAGTGTTTGCTTTTCATTCCTACATGTATCTCCTGTGTGTGTTAAAAGTGACTTATCAATTCTCCAACACACTCCCTCAGTGAGTTTCTTTTCACGTTGGAGCAGTTATTTGGCTGGTTTGGGGATGAGATACAGAGAAAAGGGATCCAAATTGAACTAACCAAGTTGTGCTTTCTCACCGAGGGTAGGCAGAAAGAATAAAACGCTAGAAATCATCTATTAGAGTGCGTAATCTTACCTGTCTCTTATCATTGAGATCACATTTGTTCCCGAGGAGCATTTTTTCTACATCGGCGCTGGCATTCTCCTCAATATTCCTGATCCAGTTTTTGATGTTTTCAAAACTTTTTTCATTTGTCACATCGTACACGAGCATGATGCCCATGGCACCTCGGTAGTACGCCGTCGTTATCGTACGGAACCTCTCCTGGCCCGCTGTGTCCCTGGAAAAGTACGCAGAGAGATGTTAACATGACAAAAAAACAATTACATTCATCATTATCTTAAATTTAAATTAGAACATCTGTGTGCTAAAACAGAATAACTCTCCAACTGTTAACTTAATGGCACTGGGGCAACAAGAAATTCAAACATTTCTACGCCATGGAGCATTTAAATATCCATTTAATTGTCATACACATATAATACGTCCAAGAAGAGGAAAAAATAGGCAAAGACTGGTAGTAAAACTAATATAATATCTATTTCTATAAAGAAGAGTGTCTGTGGTGGGCAAGCATGCGGGCGGATATCATAGATTTGATTATAGAGAAATTGATGAAATTTTGCACACTTGACCTTCAAAGCAAGAGTCACTGTCTAGATGAGATATCGAAAAACCACCCCCATCTTACGGCTTAAAGTAGAATTTAGATTTCTGTTGATAAAATTTTGGACACTGGCGTTCAAAATGAGACAAAAATTATTACTGTCTACATCTGATTCCGTAAAACTCTGCGTAAAGTCTGGGCAACGTTGGGAGCTTCAGATAAGTCATCGATAAAATAAACCACAATACAGCTATAGTTATAGCCTTGTAAAATGTTGGGGGTGTTGTTGTGTAAGACATCCCAAATACCCTTTGATGGTGACAATAGTCCCAATATTTGTAGAAATAAAATATGATCTTTCCAATATATGGAAATGGCTCTAACCATACGGAAAAGCGATCTGTTCTGATCAGACTATCTATCCATCTCGAAAAGCAGAAATATGATACTCAGAGATGGATTTGCATTGAGGAAATGATCCTGGAAAGGGATTTTTTTTCTGTGTAGGTAATCCAAAAATATTACTTCAAACTTCCATCAATATGACACTTATCTGTACCAGGTAATTTAAATATCATTATAAAGCAATAAAGATAAATGTTATTATCTCAATTTAAAAAGTTCTGGATATTGGCCAAAATTCTTACATATTGATGTAGGTATGGCAGCAAACAAAATTATGCTTTGTCATACCAGAAGTCTAAAATGTACAAATTAAAAATAATCCCATAAGTACTCACCATATTTGTAATTTAATTTTTTTTCCGTCAAGGTCTATAGTTCGAATTTTAAAATCTATGCCTGAAATAAACCAAAGACGTAATTACAATTAAAAATGATAATCTTGTAGTACATGATATAAGCTTCAACAAAGAAACACAAAATTAAATACATTTTTATTTTATTAAAAACATTCTAAATAAATTGCTCAAATTTGGCCATGGTTTGGGTGAATCAGTCCTCATTAATTCCAATTAAAATCAATTATTAAAAACATGTAGACGTTTCATGTTGAGGAATGTATACATACAATGATCTGTCATCTCAAAACATTATTTTCATGTTTAGTTATTTTCTTGGCAAAAACAATTGAATGAATATCATCACTAGAAAATGTCAAATGGTTTAAAAGGAAAGCAGGGATTTGTAATGATTTCGTCAAACGTAAATTAACCTTTACCAAGATGCATTTAAGAATGTACTTCCAAAATGACTCACCGATAGTCGATATAAACGTGGTATTGAAAGCATCTTCTGAAAATCTAAATAATATGCACGTTTTACCGACTCCTGAATCTCCAATTAACAATAGTTTAAACAAGTAATCATAAGTTTTTGCCATTTTTCTTAAAAATTGATTGACCGGATGTTAGACTCGATTCTTTTGGCATATTTTGAGAAATCGCCGTAATCAAAACAGTGTTACCAGTCGCATCGCCATATGTTCTTAGAGTAGGTACTATTTATGCGATAAATCAATAGATAAGTACGTGAATTCAACTTTCTTGATTAATATCTCATGTTTACGACAAAAATGATATTATATTATGTGTTGAATTTAATAATAGATACTATAATAATTTTATTAGTTAATTGTCCAAAGAAGCGAAGCTGGCACTCGAGAATGATGTGTTGAGATAAATATATATGATATACGGCAGTAATGCATGGAACTGGCAGGGGAAGGAGGAAAGGGATCGTCCATTAATCACGTGATGTTTTTTAGAAACTTTTTGACCCCCTCCCCCCCCCCCTGGTGATATGCGGTGAGGTTTTAGGCTAACTCCCCCCCCCCCCACCCAAATCACGTATATTTTTTTAGTACAAAGTATAGGACGTTCACCTTTAGAAATCGTGGGTTCAATGAAAAATAAATACACGTGATATCTCATTTTACCTCCCCCCCCCCCCCTCCTCGTGATGTTTCGTGATATTTTTCGACCCCCCCCCCCCCCCCCCCCCTTTTCGAGCCTCACGTGATTAATGGACGACCCCAAAGCAGACTGAATATTGTGAAAATAAGATCCCTAAGAAGAATGTTTGTACGGAATGTTTTGATCTGTTTAAAACTGTTTTGGAAGGAGGCTGTTTTATCCAAAGATGGAACTTGTGATCAACGACAAACTGCTCACGTACACAAGGATGCGGAAGTCCGTAAGAAGGCAGTTTGATATCAAGCTCTCGGTGCCAAACTCGGTCAAAGGCCTTAGAAATGTCCAGTGCAACCGTTTCGGTCTCACCGAAAAGTACCTCGAGAAAAACAAAATGAATAACGACCGTCAATAGGGATTTCAGCTGACCCGCTCATGCGGTGATCTTCTCGCGTATGTATTGCATGTTTGAGGGGGCGGAACACACAACATATGTAAACGGTTGACATTTATCACTTGAGAACAGGTCGTTTTTACTACTCGTTCTTGAGTTCAGCAGCTCGGCTGTGGAACGATTTGCTGGTCTCTGTGTTTCCTTCCTCCTACAACACGTGTCTCTTCAAGACCGGATCGATTAAAATGTATGAAGAATGGTAAGACTGATGGTTTCGAAAATATTTCTGCCGAATACTTTAAAGGCGATAGCCGTATAATTCTCGTTTCAAACTTTTTAACCAGTGTTTAGAGGAGGGTTACATGCCATTAGATTTGAGAAGGGTTCTATCCATGTCGTTATACAAAGGTAAAGGGTCACGTATGAAATGTGGGAGCCATAATGCAATTAGCCTGCTAAGTTCAGTAGGCAAGATATATAGTAGAATACTGATTGAAAGGGTAAGGATGGAAACAAAGGATAAAATTTAGGATGGGCAAGGTGCTTTATGAGTGAAAGGGGGTGCATGGACCCGATTTTCTCATTGCGTATACGCAGTAAATCTGAGAAGTTTCTGATAAAATAAACAAAAACTTTTATGTGCCTTTGTAGATCTAAAAAAATATATGACAGTGTTGACAGGAAAAAAACTATGGACAACGAATACGGAGTGAACATAAATATCATAAAGGCAATTGTGTTTCTGTATGAGGAAAGCGTTACGTTCCTCGTATTAGGGTGAACGGTGGTTTTACGGGGTTGTTTGACACCAGAAAAGGTGCTAAGCAAGGTCACCGTGGTTATTATAGTATATTATACTTATTATTACCTATTCCATATATTATATGGATAATTGTATTATTGTAAGCATGAATTGAAAGAGGTAGAATTCGGCGCGAAATTGAGTAATCTGAAAATTAGCAGTTTGTTGTGTTGATGATTTCTAATAGTATGGGAGATTCATAGTCTCTCGGTCTCCCTCAATCAGTCTCTCCCAATCCGACCCGCCACGCATTAGGAGGGCAAACGCACCCCCGCCAAGACCTAAGCAAACCTCACCCCGTGAACCCGTATCCCTGCTAACGGACCAAACGTAGTGAATCACTTGGGTGACCTATGGCACGAGTGTTGGCTATCCAATAAATGGTTCCCGGGGAGACAGCACTCACACCATCTCCCAATTTGTATTAACGAAGAAAGGAATATAAGGAGAATATTTATTTATTTAATTATAATGTATTACAAAAACATGGTAAGTAACACATTATTCCCAATGAGTTGAGAAGAAAACTCATTACGGGAAGGACAGATAGATTATAAGTACATTTTACACAGATATTACACGTTTAAAAATACAATATATTGTAAAGGAAAAAATCCTTGATGCGAATATTAGTGTTGCCATCTTGACGGATTCCCCGCCATATATGGCGGTATGTATGGCGGATTGGAGTACCCTCGACTAGACGTGGGCAAAATTGAATGATTGAATTAAATGAATAAATTCAATCTTGTGACACACTCAATCTTATTCTCATTTTAAAAAGGAATTAAATCTTTATTTCTTACCCTTGGCCTTGCATCCTACGATTTTTAAACAGCACCATATTTCTTTTAATTTCTATTAATTTATTTTACAGTTAAATAATTCATGTTATTTTGAGGTAAGAAAATAATAATGTACTCTGTAAATATTGGATATTCGTTGCGCGGATAGGTACACCTACTACAGGCGGCGCGCGCCGCGAAATTGCCCATCACGTGTAGTATCCCGCGTAGTAAATCTATACAAAAAAACCCGTAAGCCAGATAGTTCCCGTCCCCAGCCCAAGCGACAAAACCGCCAACCAACTGAACCGACAAGCGATCGAGTCATCCAAAAGTCACAGTCGTCCCGCCAGTCCCACTGTTCGTCATAGTCATAAATTAACTAATACCGTCATAGTCCTAAAAGTCTGTTCAATTCTCAACCCCAATCTCTGTTTCACTTATTCAATGAATCAAAACATTTGTGACGTCGTCGTACCAAATCACAAATCCCACGGATCGAGTTCAATTCTAATCTGTTGACGATATCGAGTCATTATTAGGTCCGCGGAATGCAAGTTATTCAACTCACAGCAAGACAAAAGATACTTATTAGTCAGAAGTTCCTAATTCATTCCTTGATGCCCGCAGAGAATCGGTTCGTCGTTAGTTCCCGCGAGGCCAAGCCGTCATCTTTGGGCGAAGCTTGCACGGGACCCTGAACTTGCTAAAAGCGAAAGTTAATCCTATATTTTTCCCTCACACGTGCGTAAATTATGCAATGCGTTTAGAAACAATGATGTTTTTTTATACTATTCTTTATATGGTATCTGTCTACCTAGCCGTAAAAAAAATTAACCAAACACCAGTCGCTGTCGGACCGTGATACGTCATGATGATCGAGTGGTTTATTCCTTTATTTTTGTAATAAATTGTATGACGCATGTCGCTCAGACTTTTGATTAGTTTTTATTCGGCGCATCGGTTTAACTTCACCATTGAGGTAAGTGCATTTAAAAATATATATTTGAGTGAAACTTATTCAAGGTGACCGGATCGGATGTATGAAAGCGCGATAATACTATGTTTTTTATGTGAATACAGCAACTCCCAACTGCTCCCGTCTGAAGCTAATGAGACTATGGCATTCCCAATTGGGATATTTTGTGAGGCTGAAGGTAGTGGGAAGTTTAGATCACGTGAAGTAGACCAATTTTAAGTTTAATAAATAAAATAAAATTAGTGAAACTTAAGGGTGAACCACAAAAACTGTTCCATTTTAAGATTTAATTGATAGCCTAATATAAATACATTTTATTTGTCAAAATTTGTTTTTTTTTTGCAAAATAAATACACATTAAAATAAATATTTCATTAACTTCGTTTTTAGTACCTTCAATTTTTCAGAACGACATAATTCACCCTAAGAAGAGTGCTTTGCGCAGTGAAAACTTCTTTAGCACCGTTGTGATTTGAAACTCGATGAAACGAAAAATAACGACAATAAAAAGAGGCAAACACATGCATCTAAAGGATGTAGTCCGCGGGAGAATGAGATAGTATTATCGGTCTCCTCTTTGTGCGGTTTTTCGTAGCCTTTAGGCCTCCTCTTTGTGCGGTGCTTCGTAGCCTCTCATGTATACTTTAGTTTTCTTAAGTTAAAACCACGTATTAGAAAATATATCTATGTATGCATATACATAAGGTTTTTTTTTTTTTTTGAACTAATTGAATTAAAGGAATCAATTCAAAAGGCCGGGGAAATCAGACTGAATCGATTCACTCCTGGGAATGAATCTGCCCATGTCTACCCTCGACAAGTGAATTTTGTGTCTAAATGGGATTTACATGATGACAAATTTCCTGATGAAATCGAATAAAAGAACAAAGTACATAATTTTAACGGCGAAAATAGTCTAGCCACCCAGGGAATTTATGGTGAAAATTTTATCTCTGAAATTTTCTAGCCTCCCCCCCTCCCCCTTTCCCTAGAGGTTTTAGCGGAAATGTAGTTTCCATGATGGCAACACTAGTGAATTGTGCGGTAACCGCGTCTGGTGTACGTACCTAATCGCAGGCCGTGTTATGGGAAATTCTGTAGCCTTTGCGAGTTTATGTGTTAAGGATATGTGACTGAAGGTTTATTTTACCTGGCAACCTGTAGGCTCTTACGGCTTTATGTGAGACCTGCTTTTCGTCCATGAAATTATGCTGTCAAAAAGCGACCGTGTTTGCTTATATCTCACAAAAAACCCATAAACTTGTGAAAATCCGGCTGTAATGTTCTAGAATTACTGTGAGTGCCGCTATTTGTAGATTTTCTTCAATGTTTACGTGAAAATATGCCTTTGTTTTCCATTGTTATCATCTTACACTTTGCACCTAATCTAGCACGTCCACCATCTATCAAAAAGGTGATATTTGTTGACATGTGATTTTTTTTATTCATATTATTTAGGATATATTTTGTTGTTTCAGGCCAATTGCAAAATTGTCATGGTGTACTTTGACGTCAATATTTCCGTACAAAATTGTTTGTGGTGCTTTGCTAATTGATCAATAAACCTATATTGAAAGTAACAATGGCCAGATATTTTGAACATACGACGATATTTAACTTCAGTTGGGATCAAGTTGCTTGCGGCTATTGGAAGAGATATCCTAACCCTCAAAGGTATGTTGGTTTTCACTAATTTCCTTCATCCACTTCATAATAAATACAACTTAATTTTCGTGACATCCGTATCTCATTTCATCAATATACCAAAGCCTGAGTTCAAGGATGAGTAATATGAAATTGTAAATAAATAGGAACTTGGAAATTGTGAGACTTAGACGGTCTCCACACGGTGCTGCCGCAGCACCAACTGCTGCAGAACTTTAGTTGACTGTAGTCAAAAGCGCCAGCCGTATTGTTATTATAATAACAATACGGCTGGCGCTTTTGACTACAGACTATACGATTTTTAGTCAGTTCTTCGGCAGTTGTTACTGCGGCAGCACCGTGTGGAGACCCCTTAAATCTAAATAATGAAATATGCATTTGTGTAAAATTTCCGAATATATTTTTTGAAAACTTGTTATTTATGGAACACTCTATTATTAAAAAATGGGTCACTCTTTAAATATTTCACCTCACTCAAATTTTCAATTTTTCTCATTAACGACCGGTATAGCATTTTGACCAAGTATATGTTATTAAGATATCTCCAATATCCTTTGGTAAAAACCCGCTACTCAGTTTTGCAATGACTTTACCTATATTTAATGATAAGGGGTCTAAATGAATATGTTCTAATACTGTGATCCCTACTTTTTAAAAAGTTCTAATTAGAACTGTCAAAAGCAGCTAATGGCCGCTGTAACACCCAAGGTTTAATATAAGTGATGGTCTCTCACTGGCAATGCTGTTAAGTATCTCCCTGTGCAGATATAAACATGCAAACAATTATTAATTGCCAACAAGGAGACTGGATCCAGAACTAAAAGCCACCTCTTCCAACCTCCTGCTTTTGTTTTTCTTCATCTCCCTCAGTCCATCTACATATCATTCCCTAATATTGGGGTTGCCTTGGCTGCACAGGTTCTGGACAGCTGAAAAAATGAAAATGGGTCAAGTTCTAGTGGTACTAACATTACATTATATAATAATGATACTGATTTGGGTCAGTTAACTAGATAGAAAAGTTACCATTATCCACTTATTAATTAATTATTATTAATATTGGGGTTGCCTTGGCTGCACAGGTTCTGGACAGCTGATAAAATGAAAATGGGTCAAGTTCTAGTGGTACTAACATTACATTATATAATAATGATACTGATTTGGGTCAGTTAACTAGATAGAAAAGTTACCATTATCCACTTATTAATTAATTATTATTAATATTGGGGTTGCCTTGGCTGCACAGGTTCTGGACAGCTGATAAAATGAAAATGGGTCAAGTTCTAGTGGTACTAACATTACATTATATAATAATGATACTGATTTGGGTCAGTTAACTAGATAGAAAAGTTACCATTATCCACTTATTAATTAATTATTATTAATATTGGGGTTGCCTTGGCTGCACAGGTTCTGGACAGCTGATAAAATGAAAATGGGTCAAGTTCTAGTGGTACTAACATTACATTATATAATAATGATACTGATTTGGGTCAGTTAACTAGATAGAAAAGTTACCATTATCCACTTATTAATTAATTATTATTAATATTGGGGTTGCCTTGGCTGCACAGGTTCTGGACAGCTGATAAAATGAAAATGGGTCAAGTTCTAGTGGTACTAACATTACATTATATAATAATGATACTGATTTGGGTCAGTTAACTAGATAGAAAAGTTACCATTATCCACTTATTAATTAATTATTATTAATATTATAACTAGCGCAGACCTATGAAAAATCACGGGTTAGTCTTAATTCACAGTTCTTGAGAAATCCCTTCCAATTTTGAAAATAATAAAATATTATCTTATAAGTAGGTACTTTATCGCTTGTCTGAATTCTTCACACAACTCATTCCAATTTTGAAAATTACACTCATTAAAAGCAAATTTGTGAACCAGATTTCACGCGGGACTAACTAACACGCGCACAGATAACCAAAATTAGTATGTTTGATAATAATTATTGTGATCTGGATTGCCTATTTTTATATTGACAGTTCCGAAGAACAATGTCGGATGAGCGATTTTGTAGTTTTGCAGTAGAGCTGTTTAAAGTTTCGTTTCTGCATTTTTACTTTTTTTGAGATCAAGAATTATAATGTTGTTTTGATATTTTGCATTTTATTAAAAACTCTGAGAGTACACACCTTTAAATCACCAAAAGGAAATTAAAGAAAAAAGCCAACAAAACGATTTTCAATTACAACGGGCACCGTTAGCTTTGGTGATATGATATTTATGATTTTGATTGTTATGTTTGATCACATAAGTGACATTATGAATGAAAATTATTTTTACTCGGTGTTGCCGATTGGTGACATAATGAATATATTAATTTAATTGATCACGTTTCCTTGGTGTTGCCAGTCAGCACGTCCTGTCTGAAGATGTCGTCTGCCGAGAGCTGAAAGAAGGAAAACTCCATACAAAGCGACTGCTCACGAAAACCAACAGGGTACCTAAATGGGGAGAAAGGTAGGTACCATTCTTTTTTTAAATGATTAAATTTTTGAAAGAGTGATTATATCATTTTAGGTTGGTTCTTAGAAATTGTAATATATTTTATTTATTCAATTCTTGGGGAGTGCCAATGTAAAACTTTCCTAATAACTTGGTGATTATGTTTTTGTTGATTCTACCATCTTACCAGATAAAGTGTTTATATATTGATAAAAATAGCATTTAATCTGCCTTAAGTAGTTTCCCCAGAATAGCTCAGAAAAACGATTTTTTGATTGTGCCTTATAGATGCGGCGACATTAAGCGATTAATATACAGACCCATATGGCGGATTATCAGGGCATATCTTGAAATGTACTTAATTTTTTAAGTGCTCAATACCCCACGGACATTAAAACTGATAAATGAAGTTAAAATGATAAATTATTCCTACCTTTTTATTGACAACACATTTTCCTTATATGAGACCGCTCCTGCATGTAAAATATAATAATATTTTTTGTATAATAAATATTGTTTAACGCACCCACCATTCATTGTCTAACATTCAGCATTTATATATTTTTTTATTTGGGAGAAAACACAGACAAAGGCAGTAATTAACTCTCCTGCTGGGGCCGGAGGTAGTACCCAAAATTACTATCCTTCAATGCATTAATTGCACAGAAATTTACTTAAAATTTAAAACAACAACTCCAACAGACCACAAATCAAATAGTGAAAAATGCAAACACAGAATAAAAATGCTTAACTCAAGAAAAAATTAATTATAATTTAAAATGACCGATTTTATAATAAAACAAATTGACAAAAAATACAAAATAAATCAAGAAATATGTCAAAATATTACCAAAGTTAATAAGTGGTGCGTTACAAACAGTTCCCCCTTTTTATTATTACATATGAACTTTCGAAACATCGCAAAAAACCTCGATAAATTTTTGATAAATATTAATGTTGGGATACTTGACGTTCCAAAAAATGCTACGATTTTTTGTTAATTTTAGGTTACAGCACTTGAAAGCAAAATGTTGCGATGCACTGGAAGCGTTGATATTTCAAGTGTTGAAAGACGAGGATCACATTGGTCTTGTATTGTTATTATATATACATCTTTGTGCCCAGATGGAGACATAACATCAATAGTGGGTAGTAAAAAAGTCACGAATTGGGTATTTATTTACTAGTGGAGCTGTTTGTCAAATTAATTTATTTATGTTAATTTAATTTATCTAATTGTTTATTTTCAGTCGGTTTTTATTGCTTGTATTCAGTTTAAAATCGGTACGTATAGTGTATTTCAGAAGTTAGTCCTTTTCGTATACAGATTCATTCATTTACAAATGAATGAATAGTAATACGAAAGAAGAAAGAAGAGCCAAGACGTGATAAGAAAAACTACGAAGAGCCAAGTAGAACCGTGAAGAGATGAGAAGATCTAAAACGACCCAAGAACAGACCAGAAAAAGCCAAGAAGAAAGGAGAGACCAGAAGATGCAAGAAGAGGCAAGAAGAGACTAGAATATACAAGAAAAGCCAAAAAGATGATAATATCCCAGAAGAAACAAGAAGAAACGAGAAAATCCAATAAGAGGCAAGAAGATACCAATCAGAGCCCAGAAGAGATGAGAAGAATCAAGGGGAGCCAAGAAGATGCGAGCATTGGATGTGCTCGAAGAAGCAAAAATAGCAACTAAGACACAATAAAAACCTAGAAAAAACCAGAAGAAGAGACAAGAAGGGGGAAAAAACATGAAGAGCCAAGAAGTGACAAGAAAAGCCACTATGAGCCACGAATAACCATGAAGAGAAGATCCACGACGAGCCAAGTGAAGACGAGAAAAAGCAAGAAGAGACAAGAAGATTAAATAAGAGGCAAGATGAGACAAGACGAGCCAAGGAGAGGCAAGAGGATCCAAGAATATACAGGAAGTGCCAAGAAGAGACAATAGAGTCGAGAAGATCCAAGAAGAGGCGAAAGGAGCCATGAAGTGACAATAAGAACCCAGAAGAGAAGAAGGAAGAACAGCCAAGAGGATTCAACAAAAACCCTGCTATGGCAAGCGTATGGCGGAAAACATAAATTACGGGAAGCCGGAAACGAGAAGCCGGAAACGATAAGCTAGAAGCAGCAGGAGGCAACAACCAAAAAATACATATATACGCGGGAAGCGGGAAGTGGGAAGATGAAAACAGAAAGCAATAAGTTGGAAGCGAGAAGAAACCGGAAGCAAAATAAGCGAAAGGCGAGAAACGATATATATATGTATATATAGCTCAATCATTTCCTTTATTCCTGCCCATCCTATATTCCAATATTGGCTCCAGGTTGCCATGTGTACTGGTCGATTAAACTCCAACCTCCTTCCTATCCTCAGAGCAAGTGTTCCAGTCCTAACAAACAGTGCCCCCTGGTGTACCGGTCTCACCGGGACAGGAGTGCTCCCGGCTGAGGTGGTACAATCGTATCGTATCGTAATATTAATGATCTGTGTTTATCGCCCGCCTGCATAGTGTTAACAGAAACGCACTGTAATAACGATCAACACGTTAATGCGCTACCCAACTACAAAGGCATCGCAACAACAACACCAATTAACAAAAATAGTGGTACAATTATATTTGTTTATGACGAGTGTGAAATTACCAACATTGAAGAGATTTATATATAACATGAAAATGGTCTAAAAATAGATA
Source organism: Limnephilus lunatus (assembly GCA_917563855.2). Taxonomy (NCBI): domain Eukaryota; kingdom Metazoa; phylum Arthropoda; class Insecta; order Trichoptera; family Limnephilidae; genus Limnephilus; species Limnephilus lunatus. The sequence goes on along the minus strand of OU830602.1, from coordinate 10,509,465 downwards.
TAAAATTAAAAAAATAAATTATACAGAATTATAACAGTGTACAGAACACACAAATCAAATATAACTAACTTACTACGAATATCTAAGCAAATTATTGAGAATATTACTTTTGTGTGTGGTGATTTCAATATAAACATTTCTACAAACCATAACTCAATAGAAAAAAATAATTTCATTAACATGATGACGCACCTCAATTTTAAATCTTGTATTAATAGTAATACTCGAGAAATTAAAAACCAAACGTCATCATGTATAGATCATATCTGGTGTAATATAAATTTAAATGAAATAAAAAAATCTACGTTTTGGAAAACCAATATAACTGACTACTACACGTGTCTTATACTACATGAGACAAATGAAAAACTAAACACGAGAGCCAAATTAAATCTTCCATATTCACAAGTAGACCACAAATTATTAAAAAAATCATTAATAACTGAAAAATGGGAAGAAGTTTTAAAAAATAAATGCGCCAAAGTTGAAAAATGGGAAGAAGTTTTAAAAAATAAATGCGCCAAAATGGGAAGAAGTTTTAAAAAATAAATGTGCCTTAAGGCCTCGTCAAACAGAACGCGTTATTAGCGCGGCGTTAGGCGTGAATAACGCTGCGTTGTGTTGTGCTGAACATGTCTAGACCAGTCAAACAGAGCGAACGAATTAGCATCGCGCGATACTCTAACGCGGCGTTAGAACGTCGCGTTGTATTTTTTTACAAAATTTAGTTTAACGCCATGCGTTATTGCTTGGCTGTGGAAAAATGAATATTGAAAAGTTAATTGAATGTGTCCGAAAACATCCTTGTTTGTATGAAATGAGGAACAGTGCGTACAAAAATGTTCCTGTAAAGGCAAGATTATTATTATTTTTTTTTTTCCACTCTTGAACATACACATTACAGATTATTTCATATGTTTACATAGATAATAAGTTTAGTAATAAGAAGAGATTGTGGTAGGACATTGGAATTGAAATAAATCAATCGGGTCTACGCTCTGCGTTGCTCTGGCTAACGCCGAAGCCATTCAAACAGAAAGTAAGCGACGTGACGTTAATAACGTCGTCGCGTTAATCAAGCGTTCTGTTTGACGAGGCCTTTACTGTTTGCAAACACTTTAACTAAACACGTTTTAGAAGCAACAAAATCAACACAGATCGTCTCTAATTCAAAAACAAGGAAAATTAAACCCTGGATTACTCTAGGATTAATAAAAGCCATTAGAAAAAAAAAAATTAACTTTATAAAATAACACAAAGGCCACTAGTTAACAATAAAATTGTACTATATTATAAAAAGTATAAAAATATATTAACTGCTCTAATTAGAAAAACGACTATTACTCAAAAATTATAACAGAAGCTAAAGACAATAATCAAAAATATGGTCAACAATAAATGAAATCTAATCTAACACACTATATAAAGAGGAAAGATTTGTTTGTTTGCATTGAATAGGCTCCGAAACTACTGAACCGATTCGAAAAATTCTTTCATTCTTGGGAAGCTACACTATCCCCGGGTGACATAGGCTATATTATATTTTCAAAAAAATTAGGGATCCTTACTAAAACTCCAAAAGTGTAACCCAAGGTGTTAAAAAATTAAATAAAATATTCTTTACATCGCATGCGCTGCGAAAACTATTGATGATAGAATAAAATAATGTGCTACGACTTTGTAGAACACATCATTATTTACAAAAAAGGTCGCGACAGCATGTGTCTAACTATTATAGTTATGCAACAATAAGTGTTCTTTTATTTTAAAAATTTAATTAAAATGTCGCCGCTTGAAAAGGCTCTTTATTTGTATCTTGGTTTTAATCCTTAACAAAATAAATTACTTCATATACAAGAAAGCTTCAATACCTTTATTTAACTTTTTGAATTATTCAATTCGGATATTTCATTCGAAAGATATCACGAGTTTAAAAATGTTAGTATTAGAAAAAATTTGCGTGGCGCGGTGACCCAGCTCGGCTACGGACTGGGCGGGAATGGAGTCAAGAAATGATGTAACATATATAACACCGATCCAAAAAGTCAACCGAATTTTTGGTGATATCATAAGTCCCCTTCGATTTGTTTATGGTCCCCGGCTACGGTACGGTACAGTACAGCTATGGTACCCGGCTAGGACTGAATATTTGGAACGCGGAAGGATGGTTGGCGGGACGGGGGAGCGGGAGAGCGGTGGCGGGGAAGGTGGAAGTGGAACGCTGGAGGGGAACGCACGGGAAAGGACATGCAAGGAGAAACATTTTATTTCTTTAAATATGGCATTGCAACCCATGCCGGGAAACAGCTAGTAATAAATAAAAATAAAAAATATAAGCACATATTAGAAATATCAGATGGGAAAAATATATAACGTACAAAATGACACAAAAAAATATTGTAATATTTTTAATAACTATTTTAATAACGTTGGAAAAAACCTAGCAAAATCCATAAATACGACCGATATATCAAATCTACAACAAATAACACAATGTCAAATAAATAAATTTCACCCAGTCACAGAAGCCGATATTGACAGAACTATTTCGGAACTAAAAGGAGGTTCTGCCCCCGGCTTCGATAATATAGATGCTAAGACTATTTCCAAATATGGAGACATTGTCTCCTACGCTGACGATACAGTCCTACTACTAAAAGCAAACACCTGGTCTGAATTAAATAAAATGGCAAATACAGATATCAATGCACTAAAATTATTGTTTGATAAAAACCTGTTCACTTTAAATTCTAAAAAAACCTATTATTTACCATTTTTCATTAAAAAACGAGAAACACCCAAAGAAATAAACACAATAATCCACTCTGTGACAAATACAGAAAACCACAAATGCAATATATTATGTACAAACATAGAAAGCAAGACCGATATTAAGTACCTGGACATAACAATAGACCAGCGTTTAAAATGGTCCCCACACATAAATATTCTGAACAACAGAATAAGGTAACTAACATATATATTTAGATGTTTAAGAGATATTTTAAACGAAAAATTACTTAGAACCACATACAATACGGCATTATAGGATGGGGCGGTACATATCCAAATCAAACACAAACAATTTACATATCACAAAAACAATTTAAAAAAACCCTACTCATATTCGTCAGAACTTTTATTCAAACAATTTAAGGTCAGAAAATTAAGTGCATTATACTTTAATCATTCAACATTATAAATTTATAAAGTTAATATTCAAAATAAAGTTGCACCCTTTAAAAATAACAGAAATCTTAGACAAACATCAATACTTCCTACTCCAAAATGTAAAAAAAACAATAGGACAAATCATAAATATCTCAGAGTTAAATTTTTCAATTCGCTACCTGAAAAAATCAGAAACACGAACAGTAATATAAAAAAAATTAAAACTCAGCTTAAAAATTATACCGAAAATTTGAACTGAATAAAAAAAAAAATATTAAACCAATATAATAACACCCCCCATACACACAAGCCCCACTTATTTATGGGGATAGATCAAATATGTATACATATTATGTAATTAATTATCGTATAAAATTTACTGTAATTTATGTATCTTTTACTGAATTTAAAAAAAAAAATCTATTAAATACATGAAATATATTTTTAATCAGGGGAGGGGAGAGAGAAGGCGGGGAAGATCCTCACAAAATAAATAGAAAAATGCCTGGGGTCGTCGGCCGACCCACACGTTTACGGACATTCGTTTTTATCTTGGCCTGTCTAGAGCTAATGATGGTGGTGATTTTTTAAAAATGTAATGTACACCTTAGATACTCTTGTACTGAACTGTGTGGAGCTAATGTAAAAAAAAAAACAAAAGTAGCCACTCCGCCACAGACACTCTTCTTTATATATATGTATACAGATAGATAGATAGCTTATATTACCTGAAGGCACACTCAAGCCTGTTTACTAAAACAATGCTCTCCTGACTTGTTATTTCCAATATACAAAATATATTACAGTCGCAATTTTGCCACACATTACATATTTATTCGTGACAAAACTATACATATATCATGTATTTATATTGTGGATGTACGGCCGCAAACAAATAACTTATCGTAATATTTTATTATAGCATAACTTGCAAAAAGCATTTTTTTCCTAAAATTATTAAATTAGCACTGAACAAGCAAAATATGAATAATTTTAAGTTTACCGTTAATCATTAATAAGGCAAAAGTTTTAATGTTAATTACAATCTAGGTATTTTATTTTCTTTCAGATTTTTCCACGCTAAATCAGTAAAGATTGTGGAAGAAAGCATTGTTGATCCACAGAATAAGGTTCTCATCACCTACACAAGAAACTTGGGTTATGCCAAAGTTATGGTAAGAGTTGCATTTTTATTGTTCTTTTGTGTTTATCTTTTTTGCAGCAGAAATCACATTGAAAACTTGTCAGTCACAAATCCTTCAAAAAGATTCTTTTAGTGCTCTGTAAATATTGCCGTTAAGATTTAGTGATATCACATAGACACGGCTGCGTAGGTCATGCTGAAAACGTTTTTTGGCAAACACTTTTACAAATTGTATTCCAGAAATAAAAATAATCCCTTAAAGGCAATGCAACTACTCGAAGAATATATATTTAGGTTTACATTATACACAGTTCAATGACTATCTCTTGGCATAAGTTCAAGAATAAACACAAAAAACATTCAATTTCCTCTTTTGTAAATTTATTTTATTTGATTTTTTCGCACCAATTTTCTCTAGTATTAGAGATGCCACGAATATTCGGCCTATTCGGCAACTTTTTTTACTATTCGGTATTTGGCCGAATATTCCGAACTATCCGGCCGGACACCGAATACCAAATCATGAAAAAAAAAGCCAAACAACTACTCACAAATTTTTTTATTTTAATAAAAAATCAACATATTTAATACTTAAAATCCATCAGTGTTAAGTTATGATGAATGAAAACTTTTTTTTCAGCATTTGTTGAGATAGCAAACGATTGCACTTTTCATCATAAATTATCCCTGCTTCCGAAAAAAACCGCTCACTACACTGCTACACTGCTCCCGGGAGATGATAAATAAATCTTAGAAAATTCTGCTAGGCTTGTATACTGTTTTGCGTTTGCTGACCACCACTTGTAAGGGTCTGTTATCCGATCTAGGTGAACAGTTTTCATATTTTTTAAGTCATACACACTACAAGTTTCAATGTATTTTTTAAGATAGACACAATTTGATGTAACAATCAACAAATAATGCGTGTTGTGGCACGACCTACTCGCAAATGAAACAAATATGCCCACGGCGTGGTTACCGCACGCACTTCAATGATGCAGGTCGGAACCTGTCACCCGCGAAATGTACTAAGTGTCACCGAATATTCATCGCTTCGGCCGAGAGTCTAGCCGAATATTCGGTATTCGACAAAATCACTATTCATGGCATCTCTACAATATACACCCAAATTGTTTTAATATACTTCTCTTTGTCCCGGTGTTTCTATTATACCTTTTCTCTCTTTTACCTTTACAACGCTAGCTGTTGCAACGCAATCTATCCTATCACACGGAAAGTTTTGACACAATGTATATGTTTAAGTGAAACACTACGGATGCATATACATCTTACTGCTAGATAAATTAGGTTAAATTTATGATGTAAAACCATAGACATTCAAAATTAATAGATCAGTCAATCAGGGAATGGGGAACAAACCAAGTTGTGCAGAGCGAGGGAGGTGATGCGACCGTTCCTCTTTCTGTGATTTGGCAATAAATGAATCTTACATATAGTATATCACCATTTTGTCCTAGAAAATAAAATCTGACGAAATACGAATCACTACGTGGGCTTACTGCGGAAAAGCACTAAGTCAAAAATACTAGTTTCGAGATAATTGAATTTGAAAGTTTGAGCAACGTTAACTTTTAAAAAATATATTGAAGTCATTATAGTGACGAATAGAGTATAATACCTAGATTGTTTTATTGTCTACTTACGCCTGTACTTATTATTTAAAAATAACAGAAATTTTTTTTTTTTTTTTTAAATAGAAGAGTATTGCATGACTTAATGCTTTTTCCCTGAAACAATATTGCAAGCACCGAAGTAAAAATAGTTGGGTGGTGTAACATATTTATTTTAATCATACATATTTTTTACAAAATAGATGTTTTTATGTAATATGATTTTCATCCGCTACATTAATTAATATAATTATCATTTTGCTGTCGTCGACACAAGAACTTTGAAGCTCAAATGGTATAATTTTTTTTATCACATTAAACCGTCAAATACTTTTTCTTGGAATGTGATATTGATATCATTTTGTTGTATAATTTTGAAATCACACAATTCTGATCAATGACTTCTTGTCACCTACCCCTACGTGTATTACGGACTTCAATAATGAGAAATGACTATTATTATCTACTTTTGTAATATTTTTGCTGCTCTTGACAACATTTTTGTCAATAATAATTTAATTTAGTCAGCGAGAATAAACACAACTGCGCCCTTGAGGTGATTTTTCACAAAAACGGTGGTCTACAAATTATCCAATTATTATTTTTATTATTAACTGTCAGGTTTTAAATACCGCAGATCAACAAAAAATCTTTGAACGAAATTGCATTAAGTCTGACTTAATGCTAAGTCAGATTTTGAATACCGCAGATCAACAAAAAATCTTTCATCGAAATTGCATTAAGTCTGACATGTTCACACGGTACGGTATCAATATAGTCAAGGAATATGCACGAGGTCCCTTAGTGCTCATTCGCTGAAAAGATTTATGCATAATTGACTTAGTTCAGATAATAACTCGAAAAGTATTATAGGTAGGACAAAGTGCATCTTCGTAGACTAAAGATTGGCCACCGAATAACATAACTGCATCATTAAGTCAAATCAGCAAAATTTTGACTTAGTGCTTTTTCGCAGAATACCCTCGACTAGTCCTTTTTACAATGGCACACAAATTACTGCGTAAAAAACTTAACTGCAAATCCCAAATCGAGTAAACAAAATTACAGGCTTGTTTCCAAAATTTTATATTTTTTTACATTATTTGGTTAGGCACTTTTACAGATGTGTTATAATTTACCCCACCTCACTCAATTTTAGCATTACTACGCCAGGCGGTTAATTTTTTTTTTTACATGAATATCGCACAAGAGTCCCAACTGCTCCTGTCTGAAGCCAGTGAGACTATGGCATCCCCAATTGGGGTATGTTGTGAGGCTGAGGGTAGTGGGGAGGGGAAGGAGATAGGAAAGAGGAAGGTGGTGAAGTACCTGGCTATTCAGATCTGGTCACCAAACACGGCTAATGCCATTTCAAGCAACGTTTCAATTCTGAATGGTGGTCTTATACACCAGGGTGATACAGGGAGTATCTTCCACTCTGAAACGTGCCACAAATATACTATATATAATTTTAAATGAATAACTTGTGAAATAACTCAAATTATTCAAATAAAATTTATTTGCCACGCCGGGATTCGATCCCGTGACTTTCGGTGTGCGAGTCAAGTGCCTTACCGCTGCGCTACTCCGGCCGTCATTTAAAAACGAACATCCAGATCCTGCGCAGAAAAGTTCCACAATGGACAGCGCTGCAGATCTTTGTCTTACTTTAGTGAACTTTATTTTTCTGCACATGGTCTGGTTATTTCAATGTGCACCTTCGGTGGTCAACGTATAACTGATGTCGTAGTTTATTTCAAGCATTCTCGAAGACTTCTGGGCCAAAAACATTATCACAAGGTTTGCCTCCAGCTCGTCAAAATGATACCCAGATTTCATGTTAGGGCAAGTCCATTAATATTAGGTTGTCTATGTGTAAAGGGGTTTAATGTGATGTTTTAAATAAAATAAATTAATTTAAATGTAATGTTTACAGAGTGTGGTGGAGCGGGTGGTGTACCGAGAGGCGGCGGGAGGCAAGTGCGAGGCACTGCGCTCCGCCTGGGTGGACTCCCAGGTGCTCGGCTTCTCTCGGGCCATCAGGGCTTTCGGCATCGACAGATTCCGCAAAAACTGCAATCAGATGGTGAGGAAACAAATTATATACTTAAGGTTAAACGTCACGTACGTTATAATCTACGCATTCACAGATGGCGCCAATCAAATTATTTTAGATTTTAAATGCTTTTTGCACGTTACGCTTTAAAATATTAAGGTAAATTAATTGTTCGCGATCGTACATATTTAAATAGAATATAAATAAATAGTTTTGTCCATAAACAAACCCAAATCTTTCAAGAAAGGCTGACAAATACAAAATTGAATTTTTCAGCCTTTCTTGAAAGATTTGGGTTTGTTTATGGACAAAACTATTTATTTATATTCTAATTAAATATGTACGATCGCTAACATTAAATTTACCTTAATATTTTAAAGTGTAACGTGCAAAAAACATTAAAAACCTAAAATAATTTTATTGGCGCCATCTGTGAATGCGAAGATTATAACGTATGTGATATTTAACCTTAACCTGACACTAACTTTATTATTATTCACCCCTAAATGCCTAAAATTTCCAGGAGAATATTGCTTAACCCTTCAGGCTAAATTGTTTGCTTTTGGAGGAATTGTTGTGTCTCCCTTGCTGTCATGGTGAGAAATATGATCTTATCGGTGTTAGAAAGAGAAAATACCACACTTTGTTTATTTAGAAGTTAACCACAGAAGAATTAAAATGTACTCCTCTATGAAACCAAAGCTTCCAACCGCGATTTGGAAAAAAATTATGAAACTGATTTTTTAATTATTTATTTATATATGAAACAAAAAAAAAAATGAGGTGACAGTAACGTTTTTATTACATTAAAATGTGAGGGGCAGACTCCGGATCAGTAGAGACGGGAGATAAATGAAAGGCGAGAAGTCGTAGTAGTGAGTCGTGTCATTTATTTGGCCATGTAGCGAAGGTCGGTGAAGCGGTAACAGGATGTAAACAGAAGTGCCGTAGATGAAGACGTTGCTGGTGCAAGGTGGTGATGTTGTGGTGAAGATCAGAATTGCTGCGGCGGTGAAGAACATGAACCTTCAGGGCCCCAGCTGTTGCTCGGCACGGTGAGTAGCGGAGAATGACCTGATCTCCCAGGCCTTCACTCGACGCGGTGAATAGCGGAGTTGAACGGCGATGGTTCGGTGAGTAGGACCTTCTGCAGGTAATCCTTATGAGGCGAAGGGGATGATCTCAGCGGCTGCGAGTCGCGGCAGATCTCGATAACCTGAGACGAGGAGCTGCTTCCTGGACAGAAGGTACTGCGAACCTTGCAGTCACAGGAGTAGAGCGGTGGTTGTAGGTAGCTGCTAGGTACGGCGGACCTGGAGAGCTGATGTGAATCCTCAAGCTGCCCTGGGAGCGTGAAGATTCACCGGGCACTCGTATGTATGCTGTTACATGAGTGTCATGAGTGGTTTTTCACTGAGGCTGGCCTGTTTGTTACCGAAACTGTTTTTCCCTGACAACCAACAAGTGAAAGTGTTTGATATTTTTCGAATTGAATTTCAAATTATGTTGTGTCACTAACCGCGGTTTTTTTTTTTCGTCATCAGTGGTTTTAGTAAGTGAGCCATTTTTAAAACTTTTTTATGTTTGCATTCAAAACTTTAATTTCAAAAATTATGTAATTATTTCTTATAATAAAATTTAAAAGTGTATTTATATAATATGCAACAAAAACAACCCAAAGTATGCATGCAAATATGCAATAAAAATAGCTAAAATATGCACGAAAATCCAAAAAAAGGGCCAAAATGTGCAACATGAAATAATACAGGAAGTTGTATTTTTTAATATTTTATTTTATTTTTGTAAGCTCAATAACTTATCAAGGATAACAATAGTATTTTCGAAAATATCAATTACAAAATGTATTTAACAATGAAATTTACAATTTACCTTTAAAAACGTATATGACTAAGTACTCTTCTAAATGTTCTGTAGACAAATTGTGTCTACGATCGCTTAATATATTTTTGTTAGCGGAAAAGAAGTATTCTACGTCTACTGATGTGACTGGACAGAATTTAAATTTGGGTGCGATTTTTGAACTTATTGTGCTGGACAAAAAGCTATCAATTTGGCACAAGGGTTCAAACCCTGGGTTATTGTTCAGTAAGTTTTCAAACTTTTCTTTGAGTTTACTCGGGAATAGCTTTGGCAACGAGGAATGCATAAGGTGAATTTTCTTCATAACCTGAATAGATTCATTCAACACCAATCCATGGGTTTCAAACGTTTTTATGTAGGCAAAATGGGTGCTAATCATGGCTAGGTTTTTTTTTAATACTAGCGTCGTCAAACGCTTCTTTGCATTGGAAAACTGCCAAAGCCTCTGCACTATCGAAGTCATTGATAACACCCTTAGGGGGCATCCATTAATTACGTGAGCACAAACGGGGGGGGGGTCCAGCAAAATCTCACGTTACTCGAAAAAAATATACGAATTGGCCCAAATTTATCTCACCGAGGGGGGGGGGGGGTCTAGATTGGAAGAAAAACTGCTCACGTAATTAATGGAACGAGATCGAGCGTAAACATGCAAGAACTCTATTTTTTTGCTAAAATATGCAACTACCGCTGAAAAGGGTCTAAATATGCAAATTGCATTTAATCTGAACTTTATTCATCACCTTTCAAAAACAGTTTTTAGTTTTCGGATACATTCAGAAATATTCCTGTATTTAGATTTTATTGAAATACCCTGACCTTCTGATAGAATATGCCTGAGGAGTTCATCTTGAATGTGAATTAACTACGTTCATAACTCCAATCTACCAAAAGATGTAATCTTCATTATCATTTTTCTACTAGTCTAGAAATAATAACAGAGAAGTGCTGCGTAATAAGTAAACAATGTATTTGTAATCATTGCCTCATCAATCTTCATTAATTCAGTCATGTAATCTTATCAAGGCTGAGCCAAACAGATCAAATTTTATAAAATGCTCAAAAGGTTCACTCTGAAAGATTAGCTATTTTTCTAACACTAATCCATTTTTATCAATAATGTTATTCAGGCAGCTATCAGCCTTTTTAACAGATTTTCCAAATAGCATAATATCGCAATTTGAAAGCTTGGATATGGAGAACATGCATTTTTTTATGTTTATCTAAAATGTAGTTAAAACTAAAAATTAATGTCTCTCATTAACTTTCGATGTAGCCGAAATAGTATAATGCAGTCAGACTATGTATTTCTAAATATTTTTTTGCTCGACAAAGAAAAGCTCGCAATCTCAACTCCGGTGGAGACAGAGAGAATAAAAGCAACAAAACTCTTTCTTGATGTGTCTGTGCGTCCTAAGATAGTGTTGTGGCGCATTCATCATCTCCAGTTTCTTTTGACCCATCGCCTCGCACCGCAGTTCGAGGAATAGATTCATACGTTTGTCACTCCTGGACACAGTGACTCCCAGATTACTACCCATACCTGTTTCCTCCCCAAAACTTCCTCTCCTTTATTTCCTTCAAAATTAAATTATTTTCTTAAAAAGACCCTTCACACATCCCCAAAGATGACATAGGCCATGGGGGAAATTATTGTCTTCAGGACCTCCGGTGTGGGCTATGTAAAAAAAATAAATTCTGCCATTTCAGAATTGTCAATTGTCAAGGTTATTTTTTTATGAAAGTGGCATTATATAATTTATCCATTATTAGCATGTATATTATACAGTTCTGATATAAAACAGTCAATAAAACATAATGAAAATATTCGAAAATATCATTAGGCGAACACGTTACTGTGATCTGCAGGTATTTGTGATATTTAATGAACTTGTAGACTATCGGATTGACAGATCACAAAATGGATTACAGGATGTCTAGATCCTTTAATACACTAGTCTAAACGTTCAATAAATATCTGCGAATCACAATAAATATTGTACATTTAGGGTAACACTCTGATCGATTGAATGTGTAGTCTACGTCTTAGCATTCTTCTGTTTTCCAAGTTCATTAACTCTTCAAAAATTTGGAATTTTTTTTAGATGGTCAAAATATTTTCGCTTTACAATAAAATGCAAATATTTGGAATATTTCTGAGCACATTCAAAAACTAAAAACTGTTTTAGAAAGGTGATGCAATACGCTTTCAAATTATATAATTCTAAATAAACATATATTTTTTTAATTATAAAAATTTTGCATACAAACATAAAAAAGTTTTCAAAATGGCTCACCTTACGTTTTTTCTAACTAAAGTTACTGATAATAAAAAAAACATACATATTTTATTAGACAAATGTATAACAAACACATATTGTAACCTCACTTTTTTGTCACTCTATGTAAAAATAATTTATAAAAAATTCCCGAAGTTTCAAATTTTTTTTTCAATTTGCGATTCAAACTTTGTATACATATAAGTGATTATTTTACTTTTTTGGTGGCTATTTTTTAGATTGGAATAAATATAAAGCGTAGTGTTTTTTCTTTCTAACACCTTTTAGAACATACACTATGATAGTAAGGTAGTTATAGCGTTTTATATGAGACCTATGTGCTTTGGGACAAATATGGTCTCCTGTGATTAAACGGGTTAAGGACTTAACCCGTCAAGGGCAGCTCTTCTTCTTCTTTTTTCTTCTTTTTTCCTAAATTTTGAATTTTGAAGCACCACTTCGAATTTTGAATTGAATGTTTTGTGAATTAATTTTAAGCTCTCATATATTTTATTGACCGAAACACATTCCCAGAACAATAAACTATGTACTAAAACTTCATTACTTGCGTTAATTTGATAAATTGATAGGTTTTACGATGTTTTCGTAAAGAATTCTGCATCAGATTTAATCGCGGCAAAATTTGACACTTCGACTCCACAGATAAAAATCATTTTAAAATATTCTGGTGCTGCCAGGTGAATGAAACTAGTTGCTATATCTTCTACGATATTTGGGCAAGCTATTCTGACCTTGTTCTTCATACAAATCCTGTACAAAAAAGGGTCAAAATCGCATTCAAAAATATTTTTTTCGAACTTTTTTCCGCGCGCATGCGCACACATGCACACATGGCCCCCAATTCTGAGGTCCCGGCCAATGACAGGTTAAATTATTTTTTTTACACGGTAAGTTTACCGTGGAACGTATCCCCCTATTAAAAACCGAATTAAGCTTATTTACTTGCTAAAAGCATAAGTTAAACACTTCATACCAATTAATATTTCTATTTTTGAGACTGGCAATTCATGGTGGAATTCCGTTATAATATAATATAATAAAACGAATATAAAACTTTTTTCCACTTAATTTTATTTGACCGTAACCGGTGTCAGCCTGTCAAGTCCATCTTCAGAAATGAAATTAAGTGGAAAAAAGTTTTATATTCTTTTATTATAATATATTACTTCATACCAACTTGAAATAGTCTGTTTTGGTATGAATTGGATGAAAAAGTAGTTGAAAAAAATGTGTGTTAAAAAATATTCATTTGATTTCTAGGTGACAGGCTTCAACCACGTCCTAGCAGGCATGTTCCCTCGCCCGGGTGCCCCTACTCACGCCCCCCACCCCTCTGCCCTACCTCTGGCCGCAGGCCTTAAGGGCGTGAAGGAGGCAGCCGACCGCGCCACAGCCAACGTCTATGCCTCCGTGCACCCCAACAACAGCTGAGAACATCTGCGCCGGACGTAGATTCATTTTTTACCACACAGCACTCCCCACACTACCAGGCCGAGATAGTCGATTGATTATGCCGCGCGCTCCACAGACTATTAGTCACAATTAGTTGATTCGCCACACTGCCCACTACTGAGCATAGATAGTCGATTGATCAAGCCGCACTCCTCGCACTACCGGACATGGATAGTTGATTGACAGCACTTCACACACTATCGGGGATAATTAAACGATTCTCCACATTGCCCACCACTGAGCATAGATAGTCGCTTGACTGCGCCGTACTCCCCACATTACCGGGCACTGATAGTCGATTGACAGCACTCCACACACTATCGGGCAAAATTAATCTACTCTCCACACTGCCCAGTACTTAGCATAGCTAGTCGATTGACTTCGCTGCACTCCCCACACTATCGGGAAAGTTTTCCACAGTTTTGCTTTACCTGTCTTTGGCATTTGTTCATTATTAATTAATCTACATTAATTTCCATATCAACACTCACTTTGATGTTAGTATTTCTGTATCGTTACACTTTATAAATGCCAACTTTAGAGTTCAGGGTATGATTCACTTACATTTAATGCTGATTTAAAGAGTGTGATTTAGCTTGCACGTGTGTAGTGTGACGAAATATTTTCTTAAACTGCATTCATCTTCAAAATTACCCTTATTTGCTTTACTCAGCGTGTTCCGTGCTTCAGGTTGTCACCAGTATCCATAGAGAACCATTCAAAAAAATATGGTAAAGCTTCATTTAATAATTTAAAAAGTGTGTATTAGAAAAAAACAAATACAAAAGTGCGACTGTTGAAGGAGTTAAAATTGTGATTTATTCATTTTGCAAATATAATATTCTGATCATTTCTCATAATACAATGTTGAATATTTGTTCAATTTATTTGCATAGTTCCTTATGCATAATATGTGTAATATTTGCTAATTTATCCTTTCAAAATGTTAATTCAAATCCTGTTGAAAATAAGTGTTCTGTGTGCAAAGGGAAGAAAGGGATGATTTTCCGGTCAGATCGGCGTGGAAAGTGTGAGAGATGAAGGGGGTGGGGTCACACCTTTGCATCCAAGGTTGTATATCTTCTTCTCACCTTTCTATTTTTATGAAAATATTAATTTAAAAATAATAATCTTAATAAGTCATTCTCAAATTCGCTTTCAGAATGACAAAACTATGAATTGTATCTGCTAACATAATAACATAACGTAAAAGATAAATGTCAAATAATTGACGCACCTGCGCGCCACATACGCAATAACTAGATACCATTTGTCACGGGTGTAGAACCAGTAAGGAACGTATTATTGCTTGTATCGCGTGTGTGTGTGTATACCTTAATTATGGCACGATTTAGAATTTGAAAAATATGATAAAGAGATCTGCAGGGTTGACTGTACTTATAGTGAAACCCTCTTAAGAAGGTTCGTGGCTTAAGAAGTTTGGTTTTTTCGATCCCTCAGCCCAAAATTGACCCAACTTTACCCACACATCAGGTTTTCCTGCTTTAAGAAGTTTGCTTTTTTCCGGTCCCTTGGAAAACTTCTTGATTTGATGAAAGAGTGTTTCACTGTATTTTGTTACATCTTATTTTGAGTCATTCCCTTCTTCCCTTTGCACACTATTTTTATTAAAAGTATGTTTTTGGTAGTGGGATCAATAAAAATTCATTGCCAGTGATTGTTGCTTTGATTAGATGTAGATAGTACAAATGCTTATTCCTTTACAATCGGGGTTTGTTGCTGGAATCTAGTTGATGTTTTTTGGTTTCTGGCCATAAAGAAACGGGGCGTGCACTATACTAGGTGGCAAACCCTAGATTTTCCTCGTTGTGGTGAAATTATTCATTCCCAGTTGAGAGCCACCGTATATTTGTTACTTACGAAGAGATAGAGTTTAAATTACGCTGTGCGAAGGACACTTTTGCAATATTTTGTATAGTTTTATATATATATTTTTAGTTATGGATGAACGGATATACATACATATTATTATTTTTTTTTCTCGACATCAAATGTTAAAACAATATTAATTTTAGTTTTTGAACTAAATATTAGAGATGCCACGAATAGTGATTTTGCCGAATACCGTACATTCGACTAGACTCTCAGCCGAAGCGCCGAACATTCGGCGACACCTAGTACATTTCGCAAACACAAATCAATTCCTAATAAGTAATTTTTAATTTTTACATGGAAACTGTCAGCATAGATCGGACAGCAGACCCTTACAAGTGGGTGGTCAGCAAACACAAAAAGTATCCAAGGCTAGCATAATTTGCTAAGATTTTTTTTTCATCACCCTGTAGCAGGCTATTTTCGGAAATAGGTATTATTTATGAGAAAAAAACACTATCGTTGTCTATCAAAAATAGCTGAAAAAAATTGTTTTCATTTATCATAACTTACCACTGATAGATTTTAAGCATTAAATATGCTGATTTTTTTGTTGAAATTAAAAAAAAAAATGTTAGTTATATTTTTTTTTTTATTAGTTTTTTTTCTTCATGATTTGGTATTCGGTATTGTGAACCATTCGACCGAATACCGAATAGTAAAAAAAGTAGCCGAATATCAAATAGTAGCCGAATATTCGTGGCATTTCTATAAAATATTACATATAGAGTGAAACCCTCTTAAGAAGTTCGTTTGGTTTTTTTGGTCCCTCAACCCAATTTTTCCCACATATAAAGTTTTCCTGCAAGAAGTTTGTTTTTTCCTGTTCCTTGGAAAACTTCTTAAAAGGGTTTCACTGTATTATTTTTCAAATCATTGACCTGCCAAATTATCTAACCTTTGTAGTTTCTCTTCTATAAACATTAAATAACGAATCCATACGAATTTATTATACTATGCTTGTCAATTTTCATTTAAATTCTGTCTATTCAATATTTAAAAAAAATACTGCTTGAATCCAATAACAATACCGATTCTTCTTCGCTAGTAGATTGTGTATCCATAAAACATGGGATAAATGTACTGTCTTAGAAATATATACATAGGGGGCATCCATTAATTACGTGAGCAGTTTTCCCCCCTTGGTGAGATAAATTTGGGCCAATTCGTATTTTTTTTTTTCAAGTAACGTGAGATTTTGTTGGACCCCCCCCCCCCCCGTTTGTTCTCACGTGATTAATGGATGCCCCCATACATAGATTTCAAGGATAATTAATACATCCTTGTTAGTATATTCCCTTTTCGTAACTATCTGCTTAATTTAGTTATATGTATTTGGTAAAATTTTATCAACAAAATCTACCGCTTATTAAATTTCAGTCATTTGTTAATTAAGTTACACTAAATCATAATTTAAGTACCTGTTTTCATGGCTTTCCCTTTATGAATGCAATTTTGTTTTTATACATAAATACACATTTTAAAATATTTTAAATGTAATCAGTACCTACATTTAGCAATAACTTTGAAAATGAAATGTTTTACCAAATCCATGACCCTGGTTGAAAGACAGGAAGAAATTTGAATCAAAACAAAAATTGCTGTACTGGCTAGTCATTTATTTTAAAGTGAATTCTGCAATTAAATTGTAAAGGCTGCTAGCCACATCTACTTATGTACAATAATAACTTACATATTACTATCCCCAAGTTATTAAAGTTCACATTGATGAAATGTTGTATTTTTAAAACTTACGTTAAGTAACATTTCTTCAGGCTTATGGCATATTTATGTACATATTTAATATATTTGACCTCAAACGAAACAATATCTCAGTGTAATAATTGGAATTATAACATTTACAGTAACCCTCGTATTTATTAATGAAATAAATTGATCGGATGCCACTCTATTCTGGTAACAGGCGACAAAATTATAACTGAAATTGTTCTGGTTTTACTAATCGGAGAACTATGTTATTCTGAGTAAAATTTACGTTATTCTGCCCATACCAATTGGAGAACTATGTTATTCTGCCCATTCCAATTGGAGAACTATATCATTCTGATTGAAATTGATTCTGAGCTTACTAATGCAATTGTACTGATTGGAAAACTATGGCATTCTGAGAATACTATGTAAATGGAGGACTGTGTTATTTAGGACTATTTTATTGGAAATTAGACCTTTCTTATTTAACTATAAAATTTTAAAATGTTTTGCAAATATATCTACTTATAAACCCATTTGTGTTCTTGGTTAGATAAGTATTCCATTAATTTTTAAGTTTGTTTTGCTTTCTGTTTGAGAATGTTTTTTAAATAATTTAATTTTGACTGCAATTCATTTTGCTTTTGCAGAGTATTATGTTAAATAATGGCTACTATTATAATAATTTTTAGAATATTTTGTATTAATTTAATTTGAAACTGTTGCACTTTAATTTATCCGTTATAAAATTGTTGTAATTCGATTGGGTCAATCTTTAATCAATAAGGGTAAAATTAAGTTGTAATTTAGTATATTACAATATGTATAGAATAGTTTACACTACTGTAATAATCCCATGTTAGATAAAATCTTAGCCAGGGAGAAAAATATTTAATGGTTCCAAATCATTACTTCAAAAATTTGTTGCCATAATAAATTAGTTTATTGAAAAATAAATTTATGTTGCTTTATTTATACTTCTTGTTCATGAAATTTAAAATGCCAAATGAATTTACAAATCTTTCTGAAAAAACTAGAGTTTTGTTATCAATCCAGTCATTTGGCTAAATGTGTGATCTTCATGTAAATATTATGCAAAATAAAATGTTAAATTTTCTGTTAAATCTGTTTTACAATGCTAAATATTTTCATTAAATGTTGAAACTGAATAATTTGTGTTTTATTCAATAGTAACCTCTTAAACACCAGCGTAATATGTGTAAAAAAATCATTTCTCTCTATAAAACTAACTATTCTGTGGAAACTACATATGATAGATAAATAATATACTATTTTTAGACATGTATAAACACATTATCTGTTATGACAGTTCAATTTACAAAAGCATAGTTTTGTAAAAAACGAGTAAGGGTATTTATTAGAATCAGATGGTGCATGGCAAATATTTTGCATCGCCATACTAAGAGCTACTACGCACTTATTTACCATAAAATATTATTTATTCAAGGCAGAAATATTATTTATTTGTAAGAAGAGGGTTAAAGGCTCTCAACTAGCAATCCGGAGGTCGCAGGTTCGTATCCTGACATGCTCAAATAAATTTTATTTGTTTTATTTCACAACTAGCAGACCGTTGGGACTCTCGCGCGATTTTCACACTGCGGAGCCTCTTAAGCCAAAAAAGTTTCCTATTGTTGGGGTTATTTTGCATTTAACAAGAAGGTAAAGCGAAGACGAACATGCCACATTATTGATTTCGTGGCTGAAAATGATTTATATATTTTTTGTGTGTGAAAATTTTTCAGTAACCCAAAAATAGAAAATAAAATCATTTCAGCTACAACAATATCATATTTTTCAATCTTATCTCACTCAAAGGTCACGAGCCGTCATTGGTTATTAGACGTGGGCAAAATTGAATGACTGAATTCAATCTTGTGACACACTCCATCTGATTCTCAATTTCTAAAGGAATTGATTCTTCATTTACCTTCAGGTACCTTTTGCCTTGTATCCTACGATTTTTAACGGCACATTAATTTTTTATTTTCCATTTAATTTGCTGTTAAATTATTTCAATTAATGATGTGTACCGTAAACAATTGAAAGATTATAATTTATAATGTTTCTTAGGTATTTAAATATTATTATATGGGCGGCACCCCACAAAGTTGCCTAAAGTAAAATACCTATCCCACTCCCGCGCCGCTACTCATAAAATCACGTGTGTATGTATATCATTGTCCCCCGCACAATCAAAAACCGGCAGTGAGTTAGCCGATTTAGTTCCAAGCCACGACACGTCGCGTCTCTTTCACTTGTGCGAGGAATTAATACGTCATGTATTCGCTGTTCAGTATTGTCCACCCGTTCCAGATCCGCGTGTCTAGTGTGTCGCTATCGAGTTATGTCCGAAGTGCTCTATTCGGAAATTAACTTTAGCGTCTATTTCATTTGAGACAATGACCAGTTCAACCGAGTCGATCTCTCTCAGAACCCAATCTATCCGAAACGCTAAAGTCTACTTGGTCCGCAGCTAGCGAGTTACTGCAGACACTAGTCAAAAGTTACTAATTCATTCCTGAATACCTGCAGCGAATCCGCCCGTGAGGTTCATTCGTTCCTCTCCGCGCGCCAAGCCGTCAATTTCATTACATAGTTGGTTATTTTTTGGTACGTACCAAAACTGTTGGAATATAAGTACCTACCTATTTTTAGACGCAGATGTTAGGTAGATGTAATATGTGAATTTGAAGATATTATAAGGCCAATCGGCTATGGTCAGCTGTCACAAAATATTGTTAAAATGTTTATTTACATTAGATCACGTGAAGTGGAACAATTTTAAGTTTAATAAATTTAGGGGTGAAACCACAAACTGTTAAATTTTAAGATTTAATCGCTAGTCTAATTTAATACATTTTTCTTGTTGAAAAAAAAAATTTTTTTGTCAAAATATGACAAAATATTACATTAACCCCTTTGCGCGTCATTAGTACAATTTTTCAGAACGACATAATTCACCCTAAGAAGAGTGCTTTGTGTTCTTAAGCACCATTGTGATTTGAAACTCGATGAAACGAAAAATAACGACACTAAAAAGAGGCAAATACATACATCTATAGGATTTAGTCTGTGAGAGAATGAGATAGTATAATCGTCTCCTCTTTGTGCGGTGCTTCGTAGCTTCCCCACTCTACTTTTGTTTTCTGAAGGTTTCACTTTTACCGCGTTTAGATAATATATACACATATAAAAACAAGGTGGTTTTTATTTTGGAATTGAATTAAAGGAATGAATAAAAGGAATCAATTCAAAAGGCCAGGAGAATCAGACTGAATCGATTCACTCCTGGGAATGAATCTGCCCATGTCTACTGGTTATAGTGGGAGGAAACAGAGCCTGCCAAACCATTCCACAGCCGAGTTGTTGAACACAAGAATAAGTTGTAGGAGTGACCCATTCTCATATGACAGATTTTGGGCCAACTGAATGAAAACCTGTGCCAAGGGGATGTATGACACTAGTTTCCATTAAAATTTATTTATTTGGAATTTGGAAAATGCATTATTTATCAAGGTAATCCCAGTTACATGAGAACATCACTTGAAGATTTGGGAACATGGACAAGACATAACACAACACACTTCTTATATGTTCTGTGACTCGACGATAATGATAAGACCATCCGCTCATGGAGAAACTGAAGAAAAAAAACGAGTGCGCTTTAGACCACACAACTGAAGTAAAACTTCTGCTCCATCTATATGATAGGAAGAAAGAAAGAAAATATGCACGCGCACTGCTCTCTCTTGCTCCTACAGTAATATACGAAGCGTTCGCCTCGCTTTTCGTAACACTCTCGTCACGCATTCGCCAGCTTACTGCCCAAGTCAAGCGTGTGTAAAGAAGTTTTACTTCAACAAGTTGGCGACTGAATCGCTATCAACAGGAAAGGAACTTGTGAATTTCAAAGGCGGTCCGCACATAGGCAACTTGTTAGAGACCAGTTGTCAAGGGCGATGCGGCGACTAGCAGTGCTGGTCGCCGCGGCTGATGCGTTTCAGTTGCCATGGTAGCACCTCACGACCAGTCAAGTTTTCGAGTAATTTGCGATATGTCAGATGGGAAAAATATTGCATTTGTTCAGGAGGTTGATAAATTGAGTTGTGCCGTGAATCGAGTAACCAACCAGTTTTCGGTTTCTCCATGAGCAAAGGCTCTAATAATGTATATTTACAATAAGATATCTTGAGGTGTTCATAATGAACAATATTTTTCATCACAAAAAAACACCCACAATACTTTTACTTATTCTGCCCAAACACAAATTAACCCAAATTTTAAGTTCTATTCCAAGTGACGGTTTGGGAGGTAGATACTAGACTAAATGTAACTTGATTTGCATCAGTGAGAACAGGCTTTCTAACTATGTGTGTAGAACGCCCAATAGAAATAGAAACCCAATGTGAATCAACTTCAGCTTTCGTTCTATTCTATACAGAATCGACCGTAGAATAGAGCAAGTGTGAACGCCCCACAGATCATTTCCATTAAATTAATATTCTTTCTTTTCTTTGGTGGATATTGTATTCACATTTGAAATACACAGAATTAAAATAATTGTCCACTAAAACACTATATTATTCCACACGGGAGGCCATGAGGAAAATAATTTCCATCAGAGCCTTTCATCTTTGGGGATGCTGTATGAAGAGTCTTTTAGAGGAGATGATGAAGTGAGTTGTAGGAGGGAGGAAACACAGAGGCTAATAAATCATTCCACAGATGAGCTGTTGCACTCGCGCTAGAACAAGTCGCAGAAACAATCCATTGTCATGTGACAAATGTGTACCGTTTACAAATGTTGGGTGCGCATTTGGCGTGTTTCCTAACTATGCACCAGAGTCGAAAGGATCAATGACCTAGTTCCTCAGAACATCTTCAATTAAAATACCGGTAGAACAAGGACAACATACCCACCTGACACCTGTGCTCTAAAGATTGCAATTCGTTAAATTAGGATAATCTATTAAACAAACCGCCCTTTTCTGCAAAGAGTCAGTTTTTTTTTTTTTGATGCTGTACAGAGTTCTTTGGTGCGGAATGCGTAGCACGCAGCGCGTACAGGGTGCTGTTGCAGCTACCGGGACGCATGGGTTCGGCCGGAGCCGAAACTCGCAAATTAACTCGAACACGGCACCTGCTCTTGCGAGTGGCTCGGACCATGAACACGGGGACGCCGGTGGAAGCCTTTGGGTTTTGGCTCCGAGCCCGGCTGCGAGTTTGGGTCGGAGTCCTGGACCGGGGTCCCTGGGAGTAGTCAATGACTAACGCGTGGCCATAACGGATGTAGCATTGGGACCAAAATTCCTAATACAGTCAAATATGAATATATAAAGACTGTTTAACAAAAAAAGATAAAATTTTGCCATTTATAAAGAAGTAAAACCAAAATGATTCAACGGACAGGGCATTTTAAATAAATAAAATATTTTTTTACATTTGCTCCCCATAGGAGGCCTTGAAGAAAATAATTCACCTGACGGCTTGTCATATTTTTTGGGGATGTTGTATGCAGGATCTTTTTAGGAAAGGGAGGAGAGGAAGTTTTGAAGGTGGGTAAGAATCTGGGGGTCAGTGTGTCCAGGAGTGACGGGCATATGAATCTATGTGCAAGTCGATGTTCCGGAAGAGTCCTGCTGGAGAGGTCAAAAGGTCACAAACAAAGAATTGGGGGTTTCCATGGCGGGGAGGTGTTGGTCATCCGGTATTATTTTTTCTACTGTGATGTGTCACCAGGACTTACTACTCACTAGTACCAGGAGAATTCGCGAGTGGAGCGGACCGCGAATACGTGGACGCCGCGCGCCGGCCGGTGGAGGCCTTCGGATTTCCGGTCCGGCTCCGAATTTCGGGTTTGGGACCGAGCCCGAGTTCCGCGACCGGGTTTTCTTGGAGTAGTCGATTTGAAAAAGGAGTAGGAGTAGGAACCGCTTTTTGCAAAGGACCTGAGTACAATAACCCATTCCAGCTGAACAGACACATCGCTATTACAGTACGCCCAGACTCTGAGAGGCAAACTTGACTCCGCTATTAAATTATCACAAAAGAAACCCAACAAGTACATAACAATAATAAAAATGTCATAAACTAATTTGGCATAATTTTATTTTACATTGTTATACATAGTTTATTATACAAATTACATAATAATGTTTTCATTATTTATATAAAAAAGGAAAATCTTACAAATGAAACTAAGATCTGAGGGATAAATTAATTATTATGTAATGAATTTAGCAATATGATTTTAAAAATCAACAAATACAATATTGCAATCATTTTTATAAAAAAAATTGGACAATAATATCACCACTAAATACAATTAAAACGTTAAATTATATAAAAGGTCTACCTAATATTTAATCATCTACACTGTAATACAAAATTGTTTGAAAAATATCTTTCACAAAGAAGCCAGTCATAAAGTAGTCAATAAAGCAACATGTATATATATAATATTAAAATTTACATAAAATAATGTAAAATCCATAAAAAATTAAGTACAAAATTCGTAACCCTAAGTTTGTCATGATTATTGGAAAAGTTGTTCTAACTTTGGTTGGCTACTAACCAACTAATTCTACTGCTGGCTGCTAAATTAGCATTGGAGAAAATATTCCTTTTCAGATACAGTGAAACTCCATTATAAGGTTTTTTCAAGGGACCGAAAAAAAAACTTCTTACGAGGGTTTCCCTATATCTTTTTCTGAGATTTTGTAGCAAATGGTTAAATATTTTATTGTGCAGCTTAATATAGTTTGAAGTCATAAGGCAGATAAATTGAAAGCATTTCGATGCAGAAATCAGTCAAATCATTAAATATTAACATTTCAAAAACCAATTTAAGTTTTCACTTTTGAGAAAATTCAGTTTTTATACGGGTCATTTAATAATACAAATGAAAAAAATGCAATTTAAATGTATAATTATTTTCTAGAAACAATAATTTTTTCACCAAATTTGGTTGTGCATGAGCCAATAAACTCTGCAATTTAATAAATATACACATTCTAGAGTTAACTTATTCTATTGTAATGTCTAGACATCGGATTATATGCACTAAAAAATGTCAAAATAAGCAATACATGATTACTTGCTAAAAAGCAAAATATTGATACAATTTTTATATGACTAATAAACAACCCTTAAAGTTAAGTAAATGGTTGTTTGTTTATCAGTTGTGTAAAATTTAAAACATGTTATTGGTGAGGGGGAACTAGTATTTGAATAATAAAATGGTTGATGTATATATAATCCGATGTTTAGTAATGTCCATTGATCTTGCCTAGCTAATATAATGATATATCTGCGATAGATTTGCACAGGCATTATTATTCTATATGTATACTTTGAATAAATATTGGTACTAAATCAACAGCATTATAAACTAACATTGTCATTTATTAGCCAAAATCATTATAATTATTCTGGAATAATTCAATATAATGGCCGTTCTGACTAGGAGGCACTAAAAATAAAACCATGCAGTGCAACTGATTTCTTTCATTTGGTAAATATCACATATTTATTAACTATTTGACAGAACCATCGGCTGATTTGCAGATTTGTCCAAAAGTAAATTATTACAAATGTGATGCGATTTATACAAAAAGTAAAATTCACAAAATCCCTCTCATAATAACATCATCAATACAAAAATTCGAAATTTCGCAAGTTATTTATCTTTTTTTTAAAAGTCTCTAGATACAGTGAAACCCTCTTAAGAAGTTCTCTCTTAAGACGTTTCGTGGCTTAAGTAGTTTGGTTTTTTCGGTCCCTCGGCTCAATATTGACCCAATTTTTCCCTAATATAAGGTTTTCCTGCTTAAGAAGTTTGTTTTTTCCGGTCCCTTGGAAAACTTCTTAAGAGGGTTTCACTGTATATCATTTTTCATTATATGTAACTGCAAATTTCTGATTATGTACTATGTAACTGTTTCACATAAATAATAATATCAAGTTAAATTGAATAAGAATAATTTAAACTTATCTAAATTAAATAATATTTGTCAGATCGTTTGTAGTCTTCAAAATCAAATACAGTGATACTCTCCTATAAGTTTTTCCAAGGAAATAAAAAAAAAAACCTTTATGAAAAAACCTTGTATGAGGGTTTCGCTGTATTTCTTCATATAATCTTTTGTTAATGGGAGAATGCGGCACTATTTTTGAGAGTTGTAACTTATTTCTTAACAGTTAGTGGTGAATAGTTACCTTTAAAATATTAACATATCAAAGAAATGAGGTTTTGGTAAACTATTTTACATTATCTGACTATGTCTATGGTGAGGTTAACTTTGCACTAAAATTAGAATGATTGTGGTTGGAGTTTGAAATTTCTTTGGAAGTATTAAGAGTATTTTATTGGTTTGTCGAATATTCGAATATCTACGCGGCTGTCACATGTGTGATCCATGAGTTTCATAAAAACATATATATATTGTACCAAAGCCTGCCAAGAGACGGAATAGACTGTGTTGTAAAGGTTAAATGGGTAATTGTGATATTAATGAAAATGTAACAAAAATGGTAATGGTAAGTTTTGTAAAAGATATGAAAATTTGTTGTTTTTGGCTTCTGGTTGCGGTGTCGCTCTTGATCAGAACATTTCTTTGGCGGTATTAATTGGACTATTATTGGTCAGTCAATAAAATGATATTTTGACAAATGGTTATTGTTGGTGTAAAAATTTAATATTTTTATTAATAAATTGAGTAAGTATTTAACGTTTCTTAAAATAACTCTTAACATTCTAATAATGAATGAGTTACTTAAGTTTTTTTTTTAAACTCTCATATTTTATTTATTTAGCACTAGCAACCACTAGAAAATAAATTGAAAATATCCGTTGCGAATGCCAAACTTTTCAAAATCAATCTGTGCATAACTTTTGAACCCTGATCATTAAATTCATAATCTTTGGTTGTTTAGGCGGGGCAATAATGTTTGAATATGAACCAATCTGTAATTTATTCTTAACTAAATATTTATGTGTGGATTTGTAAATATTAGTCCCAAATTGCTTATGCATAGTTCACACTCTTTTCAATATCTGTGTCAGTCTAAATCATCCCCGATTCAATGTCTTAATTAATACGCCTACTTTTATAAATATATTTTACACTGATATTATAGTTAGTAAATATTTGTATAATCAACAGCAATACATGTCTTAAGTTTATTTAATTACCTAATCTTATAAGTTGTATTGATTGCAAAAACCATTTAACTTAAATATTTCCTCTTCAATTTAAAAAAAAAATCATAATTTTAACAAAACTTATTGTGAATACCAAAAATAAAATTGATTTTTAGATTGTATGTAGAATTAATTTTCTTGCAGAATGAAAATAAAATTTGAAGTGATTTGTATATTTATCAATTTATAATAAATATTTTGAATGTAAATTAGTCACAGGCATCCTATTTGTTAGTACATATTCTATAACATCATGAATTTTGTTCCTAGCTATAATATGTAGATATAAGTCATTATTGACTATATAAAAGCGAAATGCATTTCCATATTTATGTGTTACTTCTGCAGTTACACAAAAACCCAATGTCTCGTCACAACCAATAAAATTTTCTATTATTTTATTTGTGAAAATAATCCTGCATTCATACACAATATTGTTAACGCGACTTAAACAGCCGTCGCACATGTGATCCACGAAGTTTCACTAAACACATACATTGTGTCAAAATGAGCCGCGTGATGGATTGAATGACGTTATGTTAAAACGGCCAGCGTTGTAAAGGTTAATATGATAATTATTTCTCATTTCACAGATTGTACAAAATGGTAGTTAACCCAAATAAATTGCAAATTCTGGGTTAATTTTAATAATAACAGTATTTTACACATTATCTCGCACAATTCACATATTATTCAATAAAATACTGCTTCAGATCACTAATAAATGCAATAGAAAACAACATTAAGATAATATAAATGAGTTAATAAACAAAAAATCAATCTTACAAATGAATACATAGTCAATTCGTAAAATAAATTTCTACTAGAAGACGTATTGCTATAAAATGATAATTGCTTGTCTATATAATTAATTTATTATGTGGCGAATATGACACGGTTAAGATAGCAGTTATGCAATTAGCAATATACATCCGTAGCATCTTATATTAATCCTATTTAGTGGGCGGGATAATCTAATGCTTCAAATATATTTTCTTAAAACCACCATTTTAAAAGTTTTAAATAAATGATTTTCTTTGAGATTCCATATTCAGATATCATTCTTTATTATAGCACTCTCTCCCCCAAATTATTTTCTTACTTAATTCAAAACATTGACAACTTTATCAATCCATACCAAAATCAATTAATTTATAATTTTCCATGTTTGACTTTTGGGGTAATTGACGCTGATAACTAGGCGAATTGTGACTTTTGAGTGCGCTAAAAAGTCACTAGCCCCCACTGATTGGGTTGTATTGCCTTCCTCCTTTTTGATTCAACCAATCAGATAGCCTTGCAGTGTCCATCATCAGGGCAGACCGGCAGACCGGCAGACGCAAGACTGTCCGAAACATTGGCCCAAGAAAGAGGAAAACAGAACATGCCTCAATATCCCTAAAGTCAAACAATAACGTGGAAATCTTAAATTATATAATATAATTATTTGCTCATTTTTTACCTGTTTGTGAAGTTTACAACTTAAATACTTGCAATAATTAGGGATTACTTCATAAATCACAACTATAATCTATTACAAGTATTGTAGAATAAAATTTGAGATGATTTTCAAGACAATTAATGAGATGTACAGTGACACATTTAATGAGACTGTCTGTAGGGGAGTCCTATGAATCAATCTACTTTGGGTGCAGCCAGTCTGGTCTTTACCGGAAGGGTTTCATCGTAGAAATAATTAGTAAATCCTACACGACATCGAAACAACTATGTCGGATCCAGTGGAAGATATTTGTGGAAGACACCAAATCTGGCCTTGGACCACGGTGCCTTGATGAAATAGTCAAATTAATCGAAGATGTTATTTTACATGGAGACTTGTATGATTTTGGATGTATGTATTACATTAGATAAAAGGGATTTAATAGTAGAGATTAGATTGGCAATGAATGCAATTAGTTTCTAGTTGCAATGTTGAATATTTAAGGACGCAATGACATTGGATGAACCGCAATAGAAAAAAAATGAAAATCTAAATTCTAGAAATTTTTTTAGATTGGTGATTCTTTTGATATTGTTGATGATTTCGGATTGGCTTGAACTATGATTTAGTTGCTTTTTAATTTATAGAAAACTCTTTAATAATATATAAAAGATTCACTACTATCATTTATTTATCAGAGTCGGAACTATAGACAATGTTGTTGAACATACTGAAACTTTAAAAGATTGTTGTTACAATTTTTTTACAATTTGATAATAATAAATGGCTGATTTATAAAGCGCCATTTTTGTGAAAAATCACCTCAAGGGCGCTGTTATCGAACTGATTACAAATTACAACTTGATTTAATTGTAATTATTTCTTAGATGGTTACAGGAAAGCGATACATACTTCAGTCACAGAAAAAGTTTCAATTTAAAGTTTGAGTTGATGTCCCAAATGACTCAAGTTAGATTGATAGGTGTTAGTTTTCATGAAATGAAGTACGAAAAGTATGCTCATAGGTAGTGGCATTTGCAACAGTATGGTTTTTCTTTGACAATATCCTATTCTAGTAATTTATAACTTAAATTCTTTCATTTTCTCCTAAGTTTGACTAACGTTTTTTATCCTTCCAAATATATATATACTTTTCGACAGCTGTAAAACTTGTTAGATCTTAACAATCAAAATCACAACAGTCAGACTGGCAGCGTGTTAATATTGTAATATTATTGTAGTTAAATGTCTACCAGTTCTCTCTAGGATGCGTTGGAGTGATGTGTGATCCAGAACATGTGTGTTGCATCTCTCCATGCAGGGCAGAACTGTGAGGAGTGGAAGAGCAATCACTAAGGAAGTAGTGTATCTACGCTGGGAGGGGGTGGCCGTGAGGGTGTGGGAGGCCCGGGGGGTGCGGTGGCTGCAGGGAGCTGAGGGGGCGCGCGGCCGTGGGGGCCGGAGGGGGGCTCAGCGCCTCCACGTACTCCTGGATCAGAGTGGATATCTGGAAAGCCTGCGGAATAACAAAAACATTATGTTTACATATTTAGATGGAACCAGAGCGGTATTATTAAATATATTGACTTATCAAAGTGATAAATATTATAGTCACCAAACAAAATTTTTAACATTTTAATAAGTTTTACATTACAAAACTAATGATTTTTACATACGCAACAACATTGTTGTGTACTAGCAATGTTCTTGAATATTTTGATGTATGTAAAAACAGTAAATTAGCAAAAAATATTTTATTTAACAATTGAAACTTTGGTTTAAATTTAAATCTCAAATTTTAATTCTTCAAAGATATTTTAAAGACTTAACCCCTCAGGCTATTTTATTTTTATTTTGGGAACAGCTCGCACAGATCTCATAAGAATCATTGTATCTCCCTTACTATCACAGTGAGAAATATAATCTTAAAGGTATTGGAAAAAGAAAACACCATGCTATGTATTCAAATCTTTAATACCATGCTAAATATTCAAATCACAAGAATTAAAATATACACCTTTGTGAAACCTAATTTTGAACAGCAATTTAAAAAAAATATATGATTTTTTTAAAAATTATTTTTACGTGAAACGACAACAAGTGAGGTGATAATAATGTTTGTACTACATTTGTCTAATAAAATATTTATGCGTTTTTATTTTTTTTTCATTAACAGTAATTTTAGTTACAAAACGAAAAGTGAGTCATTTTTAAAACCTTTTTATGTTAGCAATCAAATTTTTTATATTTATTCCTGATAATAAAATTTGAAAGCACATATCTTCATCTTTTAAAACCAGTTTTTAATTTTCGGATATATTCAAAAATATTCAACATTTGGATTTTATTGCAAAGCGGAAATAATCTGACTATCTCAAGGCCTGAGGGGCTAAAAGGGTTTCGCCATATTTAGCAAAGTAATACAATTAAATAAAAATAAAAGTAACATAATTAAACGGATAAAACAGAACAAAGACAAAATAACTAAATAGAACAAGATAAAAAACAGTTTAAGAAGTAATGTTTTTTTTTTCTTTACTTTTTTCGTTACTATTCTTCAATGTTATATTTTCATGGAAGTGAAATTTTATTGTATAGTCTGTAATCTGACCTGCTGTGTTGTCAGTATGACCTTGCTGTGCTTGGAGCCAGCGGCAGTGACCAGCAGCAGGCAGTCGGGCGCGGGAGAGTGAGACAGCAGACTGTCGTACTCGTAGCAACAGAGCGGCAGACGTGCCCGCGGCCGTAGCAGCTGCAGACCGCGCGCTCCCACGGCCAGCCACAGGGAGCGCGGCCAGTTGGACGTGAAGGATTGCTGCAAACAAAAAGTTAGGTTTTTCAAAATAATCCTGAAAATACCCATAAAAACTCCATCAACAGAAAAATTTAAAACTTTAAAGTTATAAGTGTTATAAAACTCTACTCAAATTTAAAGGAAAAATGAGTATCTTACTGACCAACATACAAGAATGAAAACTTCAAATCTATTAAACAACCCAACATTAAATACATATATCTTTTAGCCAGAAAACCATAAATTCCATGCTACAACATTATATAATGCCCTTCCAAATGGAACTAAAAACACCAAGGAGATTAAAAAAAAGATGGAGTAAAAACTGGCTGCTAAAGTATATTCAATTTGGGAGGCGGGATTGGGTACTGCCGCCCCGGGAACCTTTATTGGATAACCAACACCTCTGCCATAGGTTACCCCAAGTGGTTCGCTACGTTTGGTGATTTAGCAGGGGTGCCCGGGTTCATAGGGTGAGGTTTGTCTAGATATTGGAGGCGGATGACCAGGACACACTGAACCCCAGATTCCTACCCACCCCTCAAACCCTTTTCCTTCAAAGAACTCTCCTTTCCTCAAAAAACCCTCCACACAGCATCCCCAAAGATGACATAGGCCCTGAGGGAAATTATTTTCCTCAGGGCCTCCTGTGTGGAGCTCATGTAAAAAAAAAAAAAATCCACTGGACCTAGCTTGGTGAAACCATGGACATTGTCTCAGTAACATATCTTAACTCTACTAATTATTCATCTAAGCATCCGTCATTATTAAAAACTTTAATTATTCATGTAAGCAATGGAAAAAAAAGAATACACATTTCGAGAAAAGAATTATTAATTTTAACCTCTCAGAAATAGACTTTTGTTTATTATGTGTCCCTTAGAAAACTGTCAAAACGTGATAATATTTTTGTTATTTACAATTTTTACTAAAAGCTTCATAAATCACGTTTTGGGAAACTTAGCCTCATTCTAAAAACTGTTTTGGAAAGTTTATGAAATAAACTTTCAAATTGTATTGTTACAAATAAATAATAATATTTGTAAATATTAAAATTTAGAATGCAAACATAAAAAAATTGTAAAAATGACCCACGATGTTTTATGAGAAAACGGTACTAAAATCACAGATCATGTAAAAAAAAAAAACACTTATTCTATCGTATAAATGTATTATAAACAATTCTGTCACCTCACTTTTTTACCATTTCATGCAAAAATATTGTTATAAAAAACTAACAATGTCTCGAACAAATGACAATCAAACAAGATGGAGGTTCCATTCGGCTCAGATAATTAATCTCTACGTTCCATAGATATTTTTGAATACAGACGCGTAGCGTTGTTCATTATCGATATTCCGTTTTTTATTTCCTGAAAATCATATTACATAAAAACATCTATTTTGTAAAAAAATACGTTTTAATAAATTAAAAATGTCACATCACCAAACTATTTTTACTTCGGTGCTTGCAATATTGTGTCAGCGAAAAAGCATTAAGTCATGCAATACGAAGTACGAATTTTTCTGTTATTTTTTAAATAATAAGTACAGGCATAAGTAGACAATAAAACAATCTATTATACTCTATTCGGCACTACAATGACTTCAATATATTTAAAAAAAGTTAACTTTGCTCAAACTTTCAAATTCAATTATCTCGAAACTAGTATTTTTGACTTAGTGCTTTTCCGCAGTAAGCCCACGATATATAATATCGCATGAGTTTTGACAGGTCTGCGCTGGTGTCTTAATAAGAAAAGGAATACTAACCATGACATCAAATATAGTGGCGGCGTGCAGTGGCCAAGACTGCAGCAGGTTGAGCAGGCTCTGCCCCGCGTGGTGGGGGGGAGTGCCCCGCAGTGCCAGGTGGTGTTGTCGCACGGCGGGTGCGGGCAGGCCGGCGGCCAGGCGGGCCGGCAGGGTGCGTGCCGCCACCTCCTCGTACATGGCTTCCCAGGGGGCGGGCCCGGCCGGCGCGGGGACCTCTTCCTCGGGCTCCGTGGCATCACCGCCCGAGGCTTGCGCTTGTAACGCCACCATCATCACCTGGAATTGTTCATCGCTTTTTAAGTTTTGTTGCTTTTTTTTGCTCAGTACGGACAACATTTTGATATCTAATAATTAACTTTTAACCCCTCGGACTAATTTATTAGCTTTTGGGAACAACTCATTTAGGTCATATCATTAGTTCTCCCTTACTATCACAGTGATAAATATGATCTAAACAATGTAATAAAGGGAAAACACCAAGCTTTATATTCAAATCTAAAAGTTAACCACAAAGAATTAAAATATACACCTTTATGAAACCAATGTTTGTAAAAACTAAAGTTTGTAATTTGAAAAAAAATTATGTAAGTTTGGGAATTTTTTTTTATGACAATTTTGTTTATGACAAAAAAGTGACAATAAAATTTGTAATACATTTTTCTAATAAAATATGCATGTGTTTTTTTTTTTAATTTTCAGTAATTTAAAAAAAAAAGTATAGTTTGGCAAGAAAGTGTAGAAATTTATTAATTTGGAACTAAATTTTTTCATTACTATGGTAACACTGAAATACTTGATTTGTCAATGACATTTCGTATGGCTCTTCGCTTTACTGACTTAAATCGTGTAGAACACACTGAAAAACGCTTGTTTAATAAAAAAAATTCATTGTTTGCCTGTGCATTATTTGAATTGAATTAAAATTAATAAACCAATACGTAGTGGTGCAAGAGAAGTTATATACTGAGTTTTTCAATGCTGCCTAGCTGAATATTGCACGACAAAGCTCCTATCTAATTTGGAAGATGTTTACAAACAAACTGCAGAAATGAATGGTATTTAGTATAGTTTTTTTAATGAATTTCATTAGTATTACAAGATTTTGCCAATTTTCGAGCGATTATAATCATTACAATCTAATTTGAGGTTATGCTTAAAAATCTGAATTTGACACTTCTATTTGACAGTTAATATCCGGCCACAGGAAAAAGGGAATAACTCAATTAAAAAAGTGCAATTTCTAAACTCATACAAATGTAATTTTTTTCTTAATTTTCTCTTTCTTTCTTTCTAAATGAATATTATCTAGTGTGTTTTTTTAAATATTAAATTACTTTCTATAGAATAATAATTTTAATGATGTTTTCCACACACAGGTAAATCTGAATCAACGGTAAGATGAATCGTCACGGAAGGGGAAAAGGCAGAAGGAATATTTGAAACACCGGGAAAACAGAAATTTATAAATTCTTATGTAAATTTTATTATTATTCTTCTAATATGGTTTTTGTTGATATATCTTTTTAATTCTGCTTATATCCTTATTGATCAGTTTATGGTGCTCCAGATTTTATGTCTGGGTTAAATCTTTCCCAAATGAAAGACTAAACCCTTCCACACACTTTTCCACAAATGAATATCTAGTAAATTCACGCAATGTAAGTGCACTAAATACAAAACAATACAAGAACAATACGTCAATCCACCAGAAACATAATGGGAAAATATTTCACCGACTCCAGATATTTTCATATCAGAGGGTTCGGCTCTGATGAAATCCTAACTGGTCCGATAAATCCTACTGATCCCTCAATTTAAATATTTAAAAAATCTTGCGTAATCCTACATGTATTTAAAATGACTGACTTTTGCATATTTATGTACAAATTTTTTGACAAATCTAATACGCCTAAATTTTGAATGAGAGAGCTAGGTATAATGCCAGTAGCCGAAATAACAAATGGTAATATTTTTATAGTCTGAGAATGCCAAATTCTTTTAATCTCATTTCCTAAATCTGTATATTTTCTTATTTTTTCAGAAACAGTTTTCTGAATATTACAAGAATTTGGAATAGCGACATCAATGATATAAGTTATTTTTTTAATTTTCATTGTTAAATAATACTATTTTATATATTACTTTAATTGTACTCCTGAAAAACTTATGTATCTGTTTTAACGTGATTTTGTAAAAGCCTTTAAGGCGTGAATAAATAAATAAATAAAACGGAAAATAGCATAATAATAATAATAATACGTATGTAATAGCATAAAAGTGCTGATGATTGGAAAAATTGTTGCAAAACACGTGATGAAAATTGAGGCAGAATATTATGCACGAGGCAGTACTATATATGTTGATATCGATGAACTGATAATACGTTTAGATGAAGATGAAGATACAAAAGAAGAAGAATCACATGAAGACGAAGACAATAATGTCAGGTGTTGAATTAATAGACTCAAAATTTTAAGTACCTATGTTTTTATATCGAAATAAACGCCCATTTTAAACTTGTTTTGTTTTATTTTACTTCCATTAAATTCCAGTTTTTTGTGCAAAATTTTTGAAAGTACAAATACGCTATGAAATATGCATTTTGGCCGAAGTGTTTTTAAAACATACATTCATTGTCTTATGAGCCATCTTGGTGTTGCCATTTAAAACCTAAAAAACGATCGCAGCGCCATCATTTATTTTCTACACTTTCTTGCCAAACTGTAAGGTGAGTGATTTTCAAAACTTTTTTATGTTTACATTCAAAATTTAAATATTTCAAAAAATTATATGTTTATTTCGAATTATTAAATTTGAAAGCTTATTTCATCAGCTTTCAAAAAGAGTTTTTAGATTTCGCATACGTAAGTATTCCATTCATTTGGATTGTATTGCAAAATGGAAATATTGTGGCCTTTGACAGAAGATGGCCGAGCCCTGAGGGGATAAAAAAACCCAAAAAAATAAACTCTCTAGAACCAGTAACTACTGGAAAGAATAAGGGTATTTTCCAATTTCCTGATAATCACATAAATTTAGTTAATGAAAACCGGGAAATCAGGTCTTCATTCTCTTCAACAGGACAAAACTCCACTTTATTGGCACCGTTGATGTTAGAGGTTTTCTGAATGTATCTCTATCTCAACGATGGATAGGTCTCATTGCTCATTGGAAATGAAGTCCTGACTCTTCAGTTCTGCCCCCCAAGACCTATTGATCTAACACCTTGTGACTTTTTGGGGGTTTGTGAAAGAAGCACTTTACGAACAACCTCTAACAACAACTCTGGCCAAGCGACCTATCAAAGTGTATCACATCTGCGTATATCAAATGCGTGTGCAAAGAGTACAGCTACTGATTGATATTTGCCGTGAAGCCAAAAGGGGTCATGTTGAACATTTATAAAGTGTTAACTTTATTGTCAGAATGTATTATCAAATGTAATTTACTTTTTATATTAGTCATTAGTTCGCAGTTTGAAATATAGAGTTACGAAATTGAGTCCATCATTTTACCATACATACGTGAAAACTTCAACAGTTCTCTTTGAATAGAACGCTCGGCACGTAATCGGTTGACATGACGCTCGTCTAAAAAGGGTTAAAAGTGATGAAATTTAAAAAAAAAATTGCCCATAACCTATTTAACTAATTTTTTTTTCATCACTTTTAATGACTTTCTAAAGGAGGTGTTGAAGTTGATGATTCCGAGTTGTCCGTTCACCTAATAATAAAGGTATATTTATAAAGATGAACTCACGGCTTCATTATGCGATACGGGCAGTCGGTCTGCTCGCAGTTGATGAAGTAGCTGATGGAGCAACAGATGCAGTTCGGCGGCGCACGGCGGCGCGGCGAGCGGAGCGGGCAGGAAGAGGTGCTTGCGCAGCAGCAGCAGTTGTGGAGCGCGGCGCGGGGCTCGCTCCCAGCGCGCCAACACGTCAGCCGCACGCTCTCCGCCTCGCACCGAGCGTTCGCCACCTCCGCACACTTCGTACAGGGAGAAGCCTGGAAGAGTGGATATTTTAATTAGCACATTAAAAATATTTTTTTTAATAGATATTCTGAAACATAGTAAATCATGCTACTTTTGTAATTCGGTTTCGAATTCAAGAATTTGTCAAAGGATGGCGCGCCATTCCACCCCCCCCCCCCCCCTAGGTATAAGTACTACGGATTGTAGAATTTGAATGTCTCTCCGGATATGGAAAGATTAATGGTAAAACTTAATAGTTGTGAATAATAGTAAAACGTGGCTATATATTAATTAATTAATTAATTCATTAAAATCAAGAAAATTTCATATCTGGGTCATATACTTCGAGGGGAGAAGTATCACTTGCTCCATTTAATATTGAAAGGTAAGATAGAGGGTCACCGAGGGCCTGGTAGGAGACAAATGTCTTGGCTGCGAAATATACGAAAGTGGACCGGCATTAGAAGTGTGGAGTAGCTATTCCGGGTAGCGCAAGACAGAGAGACCTTTTCAAGAGTCATCGCCAACGTCGGGGGGACCTGATAAGGCACACAAAAAAGAAGAAGATATATTTCATATGACGTCATTGCCTGTCGCGGTTACCTTGTCCCGGTGACTAACTGTCACTGGATCACAGTGGAGCCGAGGAACCGGCTATTTTTGGAACCAGTTCCTATCAGATTTATAAAATGGTCACCAACACTCAAACTGGACGAAGCCGCCCAGTCGCCATATACAAAGGCCTAGCACCAAAAACCTGCAGAGCAGATTTTTAACTGCTAGATGAAATATTAATGAAATTAATGTTGTTGGCCAAGTCAATTATAAAAATTAGTGTAGTGAAATTATAAAATAGGCTTGAATTTTAACTGGGTTAGCGTAATAAGAGCATAAACTGGTGGTCGCAAATTGCGGCTTGCGAGCTACATTTGGCTACTTGTGCCAAATGTGCACGTTTGCTACGAGTGCGGCTCTTCCACATGCCATCTGTCTTTTTCCCAGATCTTTATAATATATATACAACATAAATCACTCTGAATTGTAACAAATCCTAAGCACCAGAGGATCTCAGGTCTATCTTGTCGGTCAGATTTCAGATCACACGCATTTGACGAAAGAAAAGTGGTCCTGGCACCGAACCTTGTGGAATGCTATTTTTCTTCACTAAATCATGATGTAAAATAAACACGAATCTCTGCATTTTTAACAATCTTGCAGCGGTGGAATTAAGGTTTATCTTATCAGCCGTATTTTAGATTGCACTCATTTTATGAAAAAAAAATTAGAAGTGGTCATAACCCAGAGCCTTGTGGAATGCCATTTTTCTTTCCGAATCATAATATTTGCAACAAACCTGTAGCAGTGGGACTCAGGCCTATCTTGTCAGCCAGCATTGCCACCAGGTCCCTGGCCGTGGCAGCGGGATGGAACTGCAGCGAGTGGAAATGGCCATCGGGAAGGTGGACTCGGGCGTGGAGAGGTCGGCGAGCCGCCGAGCAGAGGACCTCCGCTCGGGACGGTGGCCATTGACGGCGCCTGCCGGCAGCAGTTCGCAAGACCGCCTGAAATAACAAAAATAATTAGTTAATACTCTGAAGCCGATCTTCTTTTTAAAATTGCCTGCTATCACTGATATAAACTGAAGTTAATTTCTTTAGTCTGTCTGGGGCCTAGGAAACGTCTTATGTAAGTTGGTGACATTGATAATTTTCTTTTAAATCAGTACATATGTTTTGCAATTTTCACAGTCAAAAGTATTATGGTGATTAATTTTTGGGTTATTATGCCGTGTCGCGCTTCCTCCACCTTGTAGCCGGTTCACACGATTCAATCTTTGTTGATCAACTTGACAATAGAGAAGTCCAGTCCATTTTTTTCATTTTTTTTAATGAAAAATGACCTTCTAACTTAAATTACTGCATATTTTTTTTTTTTTTTAGAGTTAGTTTTAATAGTTAAAATAATTTTCAAAGTTTTAATTTTTGGAGTCCCTCGAAAACACCCATATCTATGGTGAATTTTGTGACGTCATCTACTAAAATAACGATTCACTATTTTATGATTGTTATGTTGGTTTTCTTGAATCTCACATAGATTTGCGCAGGCGCGCGGCCATCTTGTTTATTATAACGCGTTGATTGGCTAATGGCTTATTTATTGCAAATGGCGAAATCAAATTCTTTGCAAAACAATTAATGACGTTGATGAATTTAAATTGCAGTTTTATGTTTTTGATGATAATTTTCGTTTAAATGATTAATTCACTGTGATATTAGTGTAATTCAGCATAAGTATTAATGCTGCCTGTACTTTTTTTCAGTTTTAGTCCTTAAATAATGTTTTTTTGGTGATTTAGTTTCGTTCGGTTTTTAGGTTACTGACATTACATAATCAAAGGTTACTTCTCTATAATTTTTATGACTTTTCCGCGTGAATTTAATAAAACTTCCATAAAAGTAATATTATTTGATAATGTAAAAGCCTTATGCATGTGTAAATAAATACAAATTCGAGAAATCAACGCATTAATTGCGTAAAACCGAGTCCAAGATGTCGGATTTTTTCAGTTATTTTTTCGGAATTATTATAATATTTTTTTATCCTTTTTAATTGTATGAACGAGATAAAAAGTGAAGTGACAGTTTTATTCCAAATTCATAAAGTAAGAAGACTGTATTTTTTAAATTTTGAATTTTCCTAATTTTTTCGACCATTTAATAGAATATGTTTACAGCCGGCTGTTTTTTTTTAAATTTTTTCATTTTGAAACTTAAAATACTGCATTTTTCAAACACAATCGTATATGTCAGATTCAAAAATCTAAAAGGCAATTCTATTAACTTTCTATAAAGGTATATGCTTTTACGACATCTTCAAAAATAAGAAATATATAGAACATTTGCTTGTGTCATACCTAAATTCCCATATAAATGACGTATAGCATAAATAAACCAGTCATTACCGTGATTACTATCGTGACGTCACCATGACAGCATTACACAGCATACCAACCTGACGCTGTGTTTTAACGAGAATATTAAAAATGCACTTTTTAATATTTTTTTAAAAACTGTACGTTTAATATTATTAAATAAAAGTTATATATTCAGAATCAGCGTTTATTGGTCTATATGAACATATTTTTTTAAAGCCATAATATTTTTCACTGGAGTTCCTTATTGAAAGCTAATTAACAAGTGCGAACACTTTGTCAACAAAGTTGATCAAGTTTTTTGTTGACTAGCTAAAGTTGACAGCCCGTCTACTTTTGACTTTCGAGTATGACCATCGCCATCTTGGTTTAACTCATCGTTCAAGTTTCATACAGAATCGACGCATATGAACACATGTTTCCACTCGCTTGTTATTCAAATAATTCGCGGGCAAAAGTAGACGTCAAACGTGTTAGTTCATTTATGTCAATATTCGTTAGAAATTCCTGGTTTCTACCGTCATGGAATCCGTTTCAACGAAAAAATATCTGAAATGGTCGGATGATTTGATGTTCAGATTTATGGATCTGTACCAAAGCCATCCCTGTCTTTGGGATCAAAAGCAAGAAGTGTACAAAAATATAAATGCCCGTGATACTGCAATAAATAATATTATTTTTGAAATGGGTATTGTGGATGCGCCTGATTCACTCCTACTCATGATCCATTTTCTCGCCCAAATACAACGTTTTTTATGCTTTTTCATAATCTCGAGCTCGTCTCGCAGAACATCAGAAATTAGAGAGACACACGTTGACGCCATCTTGAATGTCAAATTCGGTTCTACTTAAATTGAAACGTGTGAACATAAACTCATTCAACTTTTTACGTTAAATAGAAGTGGATCAACAAAAATCGAAACGTCTCAACGCGCCTTTAGCCAAAGTTTCGGATAGCGTTACAGTATTCATCATCAGGGCAGATATGGCTAAAGAAGGAGGAAGCTTAACAAGGCACAATAAACATGTAACCCAAACATTATTCAGGATTAATTAAAGTACTTATAGATCACACTCGGGATTAAATTTAGTGTTCAGTGACTACTATTGAGGTATTGTTGGCTTCATTGTGGTTGGATTAACAGTCTGCTATCCACCTTGTTATTTGTTGAGTTTCCTACTTAATCCTACCTAATCTTCCTTCAGAAAAAATGGTCTAATTTGCAGTCCGCATAAGTAATAACACACTAATAAAAACATATATGTATTTCTTCAAACTTTGCAAAATTACTTTGTGGCATTATTTATTATTTAATTAATAACAGATCACCTTGTTTAAACCACTTTTTAATAAACAATATCGACATGTTTCAATAATAATGTTGTAACATTGTTATAAAAATAAAACAATATTATAATATTATAACATTGTTATTGAAACATGTCGATATTGTTTATTAAAAAGTGGTTTATACAAAGTGATCTGTTATTAATTACATACATATTCGTATATCGAAATGCCACAGTGCAATTATTACCTTTTCAGCGAATCTTGCGTATTTGGCCTGATGTGTATGAGGATCGGCAGCTCTTGCGCGTAAGTGTGCGAGAAGAAGACGCCGCAGAGGACGTGCCGATGGTAGCGCCACGGCGGAACAAACGCACACTAGCGCCCACATCCTCAGGGCAGCGCGCCCTCCCACTTCCGGCTGGTCCGATGTCTGGAATATTTGGTTAGGTTAGGTTGGGTCGTCATGTTTCAATGTGACTGTGCAAATTGACGGTTTTAAGGTATAGAACTTTCACAAGCATGTTTTCATAGTCTTGATTCAATCTAAGATTTTTTCCAAGGATCAGTTGATTTATTTACGTATTTAATAATGCAAAAATATTTTAAAGTTAAATCGATATTTTCAAAGCTCCATAAGCACATAATAGAAATTACATCGCGAGCTGAAAATGTAGACAAAATTTCACGACATAGGTTTTGATAGTTTTTTCATCTTCAAAAACAGAATTTAAACTTTGAGGCAATTTTGCGGCAAACATTTTCCCTTGTTACATTACCTTAACATGTTGTTTGGAGGGTTTTCAAGGAAAGGAAGAAGAGGAAGTTCTGGGAAGAAAAATGGTATGAGGGATCGGTAGACATCTGGGGGTCAGTGTGTCTGGGATTATAAAATAGCACTTGACAGTTGCATAATGGTTGTATGTAGTAAGAAATCTCATTTCATTAGTCAGATATGCCTCATAAGTCATACATATGTCTGGTAATGCATATGTATGACAATCATAACATAAAAATAAGCTTGTGGATTCGAGTCAAAGATATTGAAATATAAGAAATGTGCTACCCGCAGTTTTTACTGGGTGGGACTATGTTTCATGGCGTTGCTGATATTGTTAACTAATACTAGTGCACCCCTTAAAAAAATCAACTCAAAGAACAAATTCTTACCATATTCAAACTATATTGTTAACCAATACTACTGCACACCTTAAAAAAATCAACTAAATGAATGAACTCTTTCCGTATTCAAACCATTAGGTAGTAGTCCGCCGACGGTCGGGCGGTTATCATAACATATCTATTGTATTTCAATATCTTTGATCCGAGTGGTTAAAACTCTGACGAAGTGAAAAATAAAAAGCATACCTGTTTAATGAGCTGCATATACAGCTCGGCCAGCAGAGATTCACTCCTCAGACACTTCTCCATGAGCCCCTGTGCGATGGCCACGTGTTCCTCGGCGCCTCCGGGCTGTGTCTCCCCCTTGGCGTCGGCCACGGGCGACGTGCCCAGCCCGGCCCACGCCAGCACGCTGACGAACATGGCCAGCGCCTGGGGCTCCTCAGCCTCCGGTAGCCGCGTCAGCGGGTGCGTGATGGGCTGCCGGCTGAAGGACCACCAGCCCGGCGGGAATCCTTTGTACAGTTCGCCGGCGCCCCCGATTGAGTCGCAAGAGTCTTCCGATTTTATGGAGCTCGAGTCGGATTTGCCCTTGTCAAGGCGGTGTTTGCTGAGTCTGAAAGATAAAAAAAATTGTAAAAAATATGTACATATCGATTAGTCAAATAACTCCAAATACTAAGTTTTGAAATAATGAGGAAAGCAATATTCGGTGACCGGACAACTCAGAATGAAACCAACTCAGAAGCACCTCAGAAATCTCATTAAGAGTAATGGTAAAAAAATATTAAAAAATTGGTAAAGTAAGGTTAGGGTTACCGGCTATTTAAAAAAAATAATTCATAGCTTTTAATGACCTTTCTGGGGTGTTTCTGAGTTGGTTTCATTCTGAGTTGGCATGGAACCGCAATATTCGTATGCTCACCGTAAATTAAATATTTATACATGTCTTTATGGCAGTTTTTACTGGATGGGACTGTGCTCAGTGGCGGCTCGAGCACTTATTTAGTGGTGGGGATCGACGATTTTTACGTATCTACTGTACCGTAATTTAACCACCCGTAGAATATAATATAAAAGTTCTCAAAAAAAAATTTGATGATCTAATCATGCTAGTCGGATATATTTAACACAAAATAATATAAAATGTCTATAGTTATATGCCAATTTTTCAATATAATATAATAAAAATAAAGCTTTACTTTGCAAGATTATTATCAAACTAATTTGAACGCGAGCGATTCCCGCCCGTAACTTCGCAAACAAATTGTTCTATGGGGATCCAAAGGATTGTCCCCGCAGGTACTTGAATTCACATACTACTGCGCATGCGCAGTTGCATACCATCGCGAAATAATGCAAGGAAAGTATGGGGATAGTTCGGATCGTCCCCCAAGCGCGCATTAGATTTTGCGCACTGAGAAATAGACCCGCTGTTTTTTGCGCCGTACATTGTTTGCTGTGCGCGCGTAGGGTCTTATTAAAATCATCCGGAATAATTGTTTGTATTTTATTTCTGCAAATGCTAATTACTTTTATGTTTAAATTTATTCATTTTGGCGAAGACAAAGCATCGAATGTTATTTCCTTTAAAAGGTTTTGAGTGTAACTGGTGGGGACTGTCCCCATTGTCCCCCTGTGAAGAACCGCCACTGACTGTGCTTCCTGGTGTCGCTGATAATGTTAACCAATACTACTACTAATACTGTACACCTTTAAAAAATCAACTAAATGAACGAATTCTTTCCGTATTCAAACTATATTGTTAACCAATACTATCGCACATCTTCAAAAAATCAACTACTTTCCGTATTCAAACCATTCCCATTAGGAAGTAATCCGCC
Source organism: Limnephilus lunatus (assembly GCA_917563855.2). NCBI lineage: Eukaryota > Metazoa > Arthropoda > Insecta > Trichoptera > Limnephilidae > Limnephilus > Limnephilus lunatus. The sequence goes on along the minus strand of OU830602.1, from coordinate 10,465,829 downwards.
GATAGTCGGGCGTACACCATAGCATATATCTTGTTTATATGCTATAAAGGGATAAAGATATCAACTGTACTGGGAGGAATAATAGTCTGGCATGTTAGCATGAACATTTTTAAATGTCCTACTAGTGACCCAGAAAACATAAACATTTTATTTAATTCACTACGGGTTTTTCTGCATTATAATATTGATTTGCTGGGTTTATGAGTAACCTGAGTAGAGGGTACACTTTAACATATAACTGCATACTCAACTCAAATTTCAATTTTTTGAAGATGTCTGATTAATCGACGGGACGATCGAATTTAAAAAAAAAAACTACATGCCTCACTGTCATACATCAAAGTTTGGTATAAGAATTCTTTTATGGACGGCTGGCTTCGCTTCTTAGGACAACTACATTCAGTCCCCCATTCGTCTATCTATCAATGACCTTATCAGCATTCTTGTTTCTTGATTATAACATTCTATCCAAATACCCAAACTCATCAACTTGCTCCACGGACTCACTGTTCACAACTATACATACATATTACAGGGTTTCGGTAATAAAGATTTTCGGGTGTTCACTTTTCGATTCGGCCGCGTTCTTCAATCATACCTCCTAATATTAAAACAGAAACATATGAACTGCTTACTGCAGACAGTAAATCCAACTAGATTTCACCATTTATCGCACATTTTAATGTTTTTTTTTAAATTTCAAAGAAATCGTTAAATTTGTAATTCATAAAAATCACCTACACAAATTTGGGTAGTTATCGCTCTAGTGGTTAAGTCCAAATTAAACAAGGCATTAATTACCTCCTCAGTGTATTCCGCAAAAACGAGGCGGCCGGATCATGCGGTCGTCTCAGTAGGCCCGAGTCGACAGCCAGCCTCCGTGCGGCGGACAGGGCGGCATGCAGGCGCGCCCTCTCGGCCGCCGGAGTGCCCCCCTTACCCCCGGGCGGTGGGGCCTCGTCCTCGCGGAGCCAGGCGCCGAGGCCAGCGCGATAGGAGACCATGAGCTCGGCAATTTCCACCTTTTGTTCGGTTTCGACGACGAGGCATCTGGAAATGAGATGGTTGGTTAGGTACTTTGATATAATATAATGTAGGAGTAATTATTGCTACTGCTGCCGACTGTTTGGAACCATTGGGATGTGTTGTAATGCTGAATGTGGAGGAAAAGAGAACTATTCAGATCTGCTCACCAATCAAGGCTAAAACCATTTCAAGCAACGCAAAGCGTTGGTTCTGTTTTTTTTTCAATTCTATCATTTTATTAATTTCAAAATCATTATAAAATACAATTTCAATTCGTTTTTAAAGATACACAGGAAAACAAATAAATATATATAAGCAAATTTTATACGAGCATCAACAAAACTTACCGTTTAAACTCTGCTTCATTAATGTTAAATATATCAATATAGGAAGTGATTCTATTTAACCCCTAGTGGCCGGAACCCTGCAATAGCAGTGTTGAAGAATCATACCTACACTCGGTTCGAAGCACTGCAATTGCAGTGTCGATCTTATATATTCATTTGTTCTTCGAGTATTACCTCTACTAGGTTAGTTAGTTTAAGATAAAAATGTCACTTTATCAAGTATGGTATTGTCTACATGTTGTTTTAATAAAAAAACCTTTTTATTGAAATTTGACAACAAGATGGCTCTCTCCACCAACATGACCATTGGCAAGTTAGTCCCAGCTGCAGGCTGGGAGATAAAACAGTCTACGTTGTCGATGGCAGAGATAACCATTGAGAACATAGAAATGAATTTTTTTTTTTTTTACAATAACTCCACACAGGAGGCCCTGAGGAAAATAATTTCCCTCAGGGCCTATGTCATCTTTCTTGAAGAGACCCATGTTGTAGGAGGGAGGAAACACAGAGGCTGGTAAATCATTCCACATCCGAGCTGTTGAACTCAAGAACGAGTCGTAAAAACGACCCGTTCTCATGTGACTGTCAACCGTGTACAAATGTTGGGCGCGTGTTTGGCGTGTTTCCCGACTATGCACCGGTGCCGAGGGGATCAACGACGCTAGTTCCTCGGAGCATTTTCCATTGTAATACCGGTAGAAGAATGCTCTTTATAGACATGTTTTCAAACCATTCATAAATCAGTCTGAAGAAATATGAAGCAATTACTTACTTTCCACTCTGGTTATTTTGTGACAATGATTTGTTTTGTTTGGTTAACAATTTCTGTTACCTTTGGTTATTGTGCATGGCAGCCTGGTTCAGGGTGATGGTGAGGAAGCAGTCGGAGGGGTCCACCATGAGCGACTCTATATCCTGGTAGCGGTGCTCCGCCATCACCTGCTTGTCCTCGGGCCTCACTAGCACCAGCCCATCGCCGTTCACTCCCAACAACACATGGGGACCTGGAGATTAAAGCCACGTTAAAAATACCTTCCGTTTCCTGACCTTCTTCAGTCACGGACCCCTAGGAAATCAAGCACAATTTTCAAGGACCCCCTTAATAAAAAAACAGCAATAAATTTCGGACCAATTATCTTAGTACTACAAATACAAAAAAATACTATTTTATAAAAAATACATTAATAATTAACGTACAACAGTAACACCAACATACACAATAAATAACGTTTAATTAATTTGAAGGATGCTGTTGCTTTTTTGCAACTAAATTAGTGATATTGGGGTTGTAATCGGATTCCACTTTTAATCTGTTTCTGTAGTTGTTTTTAGTATATACAAGAGCAGATAATGCCTTTTCACAGAGGTAAGTGGTTGAGAAAAGCAGTAAATGTTTCAGTGCTTCTTCTGATATTTCCATACATATAATCATCTTTATTTACATTTACCCAAAAACATGATAAAGAGGATGCATTGAAATTACGTTTCAAAGCTGAATCACAACATATTTCTATTAATTGGTTATCCTGTGCCATTGTCAAGTCAGTTATATCAGTAACATCTGTGTTGAAAGGATCTAATATTCAATTAAAATTTTTGTCCGGTACTGGAAAATAATCCCAAAACGAAGATGCGAGACTTTTGGTGGCATTTATTTATTATTGATAATTGGTCCAGAGATGAGACTGCGGACCCCCATACATATATTTGCGGACCCCCAGGGGTCCGCGGACCATAGGTTAAGAAACACTGCTATAGATGTATGTGCATCTCTTTTTAGTGTTGCTTTTTCATTTCATCAAGTTTCAAATTACAACGGTGCTAAAGATGTTTTCACTTCAAAAAGACAGCGCAGTATGTGAAGTGATAATAAATAATACTCTCTGCATTGTCCTGGCAAAATATCACTTTATTGAACTGATAAATACAAAAATAATGCTGACAGTTTTAACACTTTACTTTCTGTAAATTTACAGTGATACCAACAGTATGTTATTATATTGCCATATAAAAGACAACAGTATGTATAGAAAGATGAGAGATACGTCTTCTTCGAATACAGCAAATTTATTTTATGGTACCATTTTAATTCAAAATTAAACCACTACTTTTAATGTCTGTAAAACCGACATGTTTCCAGAGCGATGCTCCTTCCTCAGGGTTTACTAAAAACTCTGAGAGATATTATGTTCTATTGTATAATGTATGTGTCGAAAATTCGTCATTTCGGACTGTTGAATATTTCGTAATATGTTGGTTAAATAAAATAAGTTACCATGTTGCCAGTGCGTTCTGTAGATGACGGGGAACAGCGTGGTGCCGTACAGGGGGTACTGCATGACGCAAGTGAGATAGAGCACCTTGGCGGTCAGCTCACTTCGGCCAGCCCCGTATTGGCGGTGTGCCGCGGCTATCACGCTCACCTGAAAGCATTAGCGTATTGCTTTTATTTTTTTATTTTATAACAGAAAGAATTTTGTATAGATGTCCGAGTCATTCCGGAGAGGTTTGTTTTTTTAGAAATAATATAAATACATTGTCCGTAAGTGGCCTAACTACAGTTTTATAATGCCTTCAAAAGGCAAAACAGCTGTCACGCATAATAATAATTACATAGCAGAACTTGTTTGTAAATAAACTGTTTTTATAAATGAAGTAATAATATTACTGAATATAAAAGAAATCAAAATTAAAATGGAGTTCTACAAATTAAAATTAATAACAATAAATAAAAAAAATTTAAAAGTATGATATTGTCTAAAAAAAATAACATTTTATTTATTTAAGTTTCTTGTTGGCTCCTAGGAATTAAAATACGTAAGCAAAACCTAAAGGTGTATTATTATATACCTAGGTATTAACCAGATAAAACAGAACAGTGCAGTAAAATAGAACATGATAAAATAATAGGATAGGTCAGGATAAGTTAAGTTAGTTTCTTCTTCTTTATGTGCCTTATCAGGTCCCCCCGACGTTGGCGATCACTCTTGAAAAGGTCTCTCTGTCTTGCGCTGCCCGGAATAGCTCCTTCACACTTCTAATGCCGGTTAAGTTAGTTTAGATTAGGTAAAATTAGGTTAGGTTAGGTTTGTTGTTAGTTATTTTTCTTCACTTTTCTTCAATGTTCCATTTTGTCATGGCAGCTAATAAAATATATAAAGTGAACCAACCCAATGAGGATGCGGCCGCAGTTTGGCCACCCGGGGAGGCAGGTAGAGGTGGGGCTCGTAGTAGGCGGCGTTCTGGGGGCCCGAGGGGGCGGCGGAGGGCTCCCCGAGGGACACCTGCGCCTGAAGTCCCGCCAGCTGGAGCGCCACCTTCTCACTCACGGGGAATTCGTCACACTGGAAATAGATAAACTTAATATTAATGGATGGGTAGCGTAGGGTCTGTGGTGAACCCATGGCTCAGGGAGTGGAAACACGACCTGTAATAGCCATCCCAAGCCAAGTTGTGAGCTACCGTGCTCAGACTGAATGACACTGGGTACCGAGTAACTAACTACCCATCACGCCGTTTCTCCGCAGGGGTAGGCAGAGAGGACGGACCACCAAACAACTCGATCTTGGCACACACTCCTTGCCTCGTTCACATTCATACATCGTCTCATACATACTCTTCTATTATTCCGACTCTTCACATGGCCCGACTCAAGTATCTGATTCACTTGGTCATGCCATGTCTTCCTCGGGCGTCCCCGACTTCTTCTACCATTCACATTTGCGTCATATATTCTCCTTACACTCCTTTCCTCGTTCATTCGCTCTACATGCCCAAACCATCTGAGCGTCCCTTTCTTTATCTTACTCATTACGCTTACATCAGCCTTGCATTCTTCGCGGATCTCCACATTTCTCACACGATCGTACATGGTTTTTTCACACATACGCCTCAGGGATCTCATTTCTACAGCATTCAGTCTACTTTCATCCTTCCTCTGCCAGTTCCATGCCTCACTGCCATACATAAGGGTAGGTACCAGCACTCCATTATGGACGGCTAATCTCACTCCTTTGGACAGTTTTTTGTTGGCGCCAACAGCGTTGAGTTCTCCATTAATAGAGTTGCCTGCATTTACCCTTATTTCGATACCTCTATCAGCCTTCCCATCTCTCGTAAACATACTTCCCAAGTACACAAACTCATCCACTTGCTCCAAATACTCATCATTCACAACTATGTTGAACATTATTTTCATACTCTCTCTTTCAAATACCATGACTTTAGACTTACTTACATTCATCATTAACTCATTCTTCATACATACTTCATTCATCCTAGACATGAGAGACTGTAGATCTTCCATACTGTTAAAAATCAGCACCGCATCATCAGCATACAACAGGCAACATACTTCCAGATTACTCAATTTCGCGCCCAATCCCATCTCTTTCAATTCTTGCATACAATTATCCATGTATAGATTGAATAACCACGGTGACATTACGCAGCCTTGTTTAACACCTTTTGTGATGTCAAACCATCCCGTAAAATCGCCGTTCACCCTAATACATGCAACGCTTCCCTCATACAGAGACGCAATTGCCAGTGAGTACGAATCTCATACAGGGTGCCGAGTAAGTAGAACTACATAATTATTAATTATTACCCCTCCTGCTTTATGAGGTAATTATGCTATATTATCTTGTTGAGGTAATTGCAGATGACGCAGTTAGTAAGTAGAACTAATCATACCCTTCCTCGCTTTATGACATGCTCCACTCTGGGTACGATATGGCTTTGCTATATGGGGCGAACCAGAAGCAGGTGTAGCGGGACTGCAGGGCTGGGATGATTTTGACAAACGGTGCCTCTGACATACTGGGTTGCATCTCCCAGTATTTAGACCTTACCCTAGCACTCGGAGCTCTGCTGGGGTAGACCTTATATTTCCATAGACACTCGTGGGTCTAAAAATAGACCATAAAAATAATAAAAACTAGGGGCCTTTGAGAAACCTAAGGGGAGTGGAGATGAGGTCACTTAAGTGGACTCTTTCCTCTAGGGCTTCGGACTTCCGAGAGGAAAACCCTCATTGCTACAGGATCCTCCAGCGGATCCATATGCAGAAAACGATTGCCGCACCATCAAAACCAAAAATAAAAACTATGTAGGTACTTTTTTTTTTAAATTTTAATTTTTTGTTTTTTATTTATTTATTTATTTGTTTTTGTTACAAAGAATACATCAGTACAAAGAAGCGTTGACTGTCCAACTAGGATTCTCCCGTTCTAGGACAGTCAAAGTACTAACCTTAACAACGCTGTGCACTGCCTGTGCATATAGCAGAGCCACCTCCACGGGGTCCTGTGACAGCTGACGGGGACCCCGAAACAGGCGGCGCTTGAACACGAACCTGTTCTCCGCAGAGCCCCCGCTTGAGCCCCCGCGAGCCACCGTCGGAAAGCCTCCCTGGGTGGCCAGGGATTGGCTCCTGCAATAAAAATATCATTTAAGATTGGCTCATTCAAGGAACAAAAAAATTGTCTCGTCTTCCTGGTTTGACTTCTTCTTTCATCCACTTGTGTGTCACATGTTCTGACACTCCATGTACACACCATATAAGCATGACTTCTAAATCTTGTTTATTGTATATGCCTCAGGAATTTTGTTTCTAGAACATTCAGTCTACTTTGGTCCTGTCTCAACCAGTTTGATGCTTCACTGCCATACACTAGGTTTTAACTTGCTATCTTTAACAATTTTACGTTACAATTGTTACTACCTAGGCCCTTCGTACACAGGGATGTGGAAGTAACTCAACGATTCAAGTATCTTACATCTGCATGGATGACATTTCGAACATAGGCACACATTGCCAACATTTTGTTAACTCATGACCACCAATAATCAAACTATCTTAATCAAATTAATTAGATAAATAAATATAAAGACTTTCATTAATACAAGTGTTGCATCCGAAACTGCTTACGAATAACATCTTCAAATGCACTTGGAAATAAACTGTAAATACCATTGAAACGAAACGAAATGGTGTTTATGTGCAGGAAAACTAGGAAAGTAAGGAAGAAGGATAACCAATCTGTTTCGATAGCTCTTGGAAACCTATGATCTTTTGGGAAGCGCGAATTTTGTGCTGAAGGAAATAGGGAACGAAATGAAACTGGGAAAGGATGCCACCAGAATATTGAATGTCCTACCTTAGTATCGTGTGGAATCCTCTCGTGTTCCCTCTTGTAGTTGCACAAAACTGACTGACCATGAAAAAACACTTGCCAGTTGCATATGACAATGTGGTTCTCAGCGAGGTAGAAATTGTACTAAATCTGCAGGAACAATCCTTCTCCTGGTGACAGATAGTGGGTAGGGTAATATTGGTAGGTAGGTCGGACAGTATGGAAGTAGGGAATATGAAATGTGTAGGTACTGTTTATGAGTATGTGCCCGAACATATACCGCCCGCCAAAAAATACCAATTTTTCCAAAACCTATCGAAACTGGTCGATTCCGAAAGAATACAAAATATATGAAAAGAAACCTACCCCTAAAATTTAATCTATTCCTTACAAACTAGGTGCACGTGAAACTTAAGACTAAACGTGCAAAACGTACAGGAAAAAATAAATAATAATAACTAATAAACCTGAATCGCAATCGATACGAAACCATGGAAGGCATAAAAGACAAACAAAATAATATATGAACATATACCATGATTCATATAAAAAAAAAAAGAAAAATATATTTATTACTCTCTATTCTACAGGTAAAAGGCAAAGCTTTGCCACAGGCCGCAGATATAAACCGTCGCTGGTTTTCACTGAGGCTACTCTTACGACCCCGTCAGAGCCCGGTTTCACCTCCCTTATCCTGCCGAGCGGCCATTTTAATGGAGGACTCCTAGCATCCTTGATAACCACGAGGTCATTGACTTGCAGATTACGGGTAGCCTTATACCATTTGACGCGATTTTGAAGCGCTTGTAAATATTCGGTATTCCAGCGCTGCCAAAAATGTTGGGTCATTTTCTGTAAATGTTCCCAGCGATTGAGACGATTGAATTTAACCTGCGAATAGTTGTATTCGGGAATCGAAATTAAGGGTTCTCCAATTAAGAAGTGACCTGGAGTTAGGGCCTGAATGTCTTCAGGGTCTGATGTTAGAGGACAAAGAGGTCGAGAATTTAGTATGGCCTCTATTTTATTTAATATAGTTGTAAATTCCTCAAACGTTAATGAATTGTCCCCTATGACTCGTTTTAAATGATTTTTTACAACTCGTATGTTCCCTTCCCATAGTCCGCCAAAGTGAGGACTGGAAGGAGGGTTAAAGTTCCACACTATTCCCTTTTCTGAACATGTACGCATGACTTGTTCATCATTACTACAACTATTTAAAAATTTTTGCGTTCCTATCAAATGCCGTTTCGCCCCAACGAAGTTCGTGCCGCAATCCGAATAAATGGCCTGACAAATACCTCGTCGTGAAACGAACCTATCGAGAGTAGCGATGAAGGCCTCAGACGAGAGATCCGAGAGGACCTCGAGATGAATCGCCTTCGTTGACATGCAGACAAAAATTGCAAAGTACGCCTTGTACGTTTTAGCACCTCTGCGTTTTCCTTCTTTTAGGATATACGGGCCGGCCAAATCCACTCCCACAAGACTGAAGACGCGGTTCGGTGTGACACGCGCTTCTGGCAGACTGGCCATGAGTGGAGCTGACGGGGATGATCGCAATCTTGCGCATCTCACGCATTTTGAAACTAAGCTCTTTATTTTATTGCGGGCAGATATAATCCAGTAATTTTGTTGAATTAGAAATTGCAAGGTTCGTGACCCTGCATGCAAATAGACCTTATGGTAATATAATATAAGAAGCTCGGCTATTTTACTATTTTTTGCAAGTATTATTGGAAACTTAGTGTTGTAATTTAAATGAGAATTACAAAGCCGCCCGCCAACGCGAAGTAAATTCTCGTGGTCAATAAAAACATTTAATTTTTGAAAGGTCACTGGGGTCACCCCATCCCCTTTGAGTTTTCTGATTTCATCCGGAAAATGGAACTGCTGATCGCATTTTAAAATAACCTTAACCGCGTGATTTCTTTCAGAGAAGGTCAGAATTCCGAATCTGCGTGCATCCTTGCTCCGTTGCCGCACATTATGTATGAATCTAATGGACCAAGCAACTATATTCTGAAGACGTGTCCACGAAGAAAAGCGGGAAAATTCTAGGCCTTCATAATAATCAAACGTTGGCCCGTGAACTGTTGAAACGTGGGACTTAACCTCCGGCAGTTCTTCAACCTTTAATGCATCCGGTAAAGTTAAGGGCCACATCGGCAACGACTGAGTTAACCACGGAGGGCCTTGAAACCATAATTCGTTATCTTTAATTTGAGGAGGAAATAAACCGCGAGAAGCTAAATCCGCTGGATTCTCCTTCGAAATAACATGGTACCCTTTGCGTCCGCGACTTGATCGAGTATCTTAATTACGCGGTTCGCGACAAAAGTTTTTAATGTATGAGGAGGTGCCTTAATCCATGACAAAACAATTGTCGAATCAGAAAACAATATAACCTCGGTAATTTTTATAAGATTTTCAATCGACGACCTAGTCATTTTTACTAGCTTTGAAAGCAGGTAAGCTCCCATGAGCTCGAGGCGTGGTATTGACAATGTTTTTAATGGTGCAACTTTAGATTTGCTAGCAAGCAATGTTACTTTAGGCTGTGCTTCATTCGTAACCAAATAAACGCAAGCAGCATAACCCAATTCGCTCGCATCCGAAAACCCCACTAAAATACAGTTCGACCCTTTAATTGTATTGCAATGTCTAGGTATTTGTAAATACCGTAAAGTTGGTAATTCGTCTAAGAATTTTTGCCATAAACAAACAATGTTTTCAGGGAGCGAATCATCCCAACCTATCTTACTTTTCCACATTTCTTGCAGTAGACATTTTACCTTGAAAACAACGGGGGTTATTAAACCAATCGGATCGAAAATGCGAGCAACGCAGCTCAATATGGCGCGTTTTGAAAATACCCTTGCCTTTTCTTCTACCGAGTACGAAAAGGTATCCTTTTCAGGATCCCAAATTAAACCTAATATTTTTAATGAGCAAGATGTTCCGTCATCAAATGCAACCTGACCACTTGTGTGGATCCGATGTTCAATTGGAATGTTATTTAACAACGGAAGCGAATTACTCATCCATTTCCTTAATTGAAAACCTCCTTTTTCAAGGAGTTCTTTCAGCTCCATTTGAAGCTGAGAAGCGCTGTCTGGCTCCCATTCGCCAGTAACAATGTCGTCAACATATGTATCGAACAACAGTGCCTTAGAGGCCTTTGGAAATTGTGCACCTTCATCTTTCACTAGCTGATGTAACGTCCTTATTGCCAGATACGGCGAAGAGGTCACGCCGAACGTGACCGTGCCAAGTGTATATTGCCCTACTGGCTCTAAGGGAGAAAAACGCCAAAAAATTCTTTGAAAGCTAGTATCCTCTTCTCTGATTGGAATTTGCAGAAACATCTTTTGAATATCCGTAGTGAATACTATAGGATATAAACGAAACTTTAATAAGATATGACCTATTTCATTTTGTAATTTAGGACCCGAATATAAACAATCATTTAATGAAATTTGTTTATCTGATTTACAGGAGGCGTCAAAGACAACCCGAATTTTTATATCATTACCAATTTTTTGCACAACCGGATGATGTGGAATGTAGTTCGCATTCTGTATTTCAGTCGATTGGGGAATTCTCGACATGAAGCCTTGCTCTAAAAAGTCTTTCATGTATTTACGATAATGTTCCGCTAATGTCGGATTTAAAGACAAACGTTTTTCCAAATTGTAAAATCTTTTAAGTGCGATTTCATACGTGCTTCCTATATCTGCTTGAGATTTATTTTTAAAAGGTAATGCTACTATATACCTGCCGCAAACATCCCGTTGAACCGTGGACTGATATATGCGTTCGCATTCATTGTCTTCTTTACTTTGAATAACCTCATTAGGAATCTCCTCTACTTCCCAGAAACGTCTTACCGCGTAATTTAAATCGCTGTTTTCTACTGCAGTTAGAGCTGATGTCACAAAGGTTTGTGTTAAACCGTACTCCTGAACACATGAGCCCATAATAATGTATCCGAATATTGTATTAACAGCTATCAAATCACGGCTTGAAATATAACCTTTCCTCCATATTTTTGCAATCAAGTCAGACCCCAATAGGAAATCTATCTCTCCTGGATTTTGAAATTCTGGATCCGCCAGATTTAGGCCTTTAAATTCTTCAGACATATCTTGAAAGTTTATAGCCGGGAGATTTGACGTAATATTGGAGATTATCACTGCCTGCCCTGAAATCCAAGAGCTGTTTTTCAAGGAAAATATTTTACAAGTAACTAAACCTTGTACATTATTTACTGTTGTGTTATTGATTCCTCGTACATTACCGTTCCATGCTTCCGATTTTAAACCCAATATATTACATAATCTCTTGGATATGAAAGAAACCTCGCTACCCGTATCAATTAAAATCCTAGCATTGTGTTTACGTCCCGAATTATCTAAAAATTCTGCCAGCGCGGTAGGCAATATCGATCGCTTAGTCAATCCAAACACAGCGTTGCAGACTGGGCTATCGTTTCCAGCATCGCGGTTGTTTGGCGAAGGGGATCTTTCATCGCTATGTAGCAGAGTATTATGCGTTCGGTTGCACATTTTGCATCGAAATTTTGAACGACAATATTTAATAAGGTGAGGATTTAAACAGTTGAAACATAACCGTTCCCTTTTAACGAAGTCTCTCCTACTGGCTAAATTCAATAAAAGAAATTCTTCGCATTTTGTAATATGATGCGAGGCTTTGCATTTTCGGCAAGTAATTTTGTCATTATTGTCATTTGAAACAAATAAGACTCGTTTAACCTTCCGATTGTCTTTAATATCAGATAACATGTTTATACGGTTTTGAGATGCTAAAAACTGAATTAATTTTTCTATGTTCGGAATCTCATCTTTTTCCACTCTAGTTTCAAATGCCCGGCGTGTTTGTGAATCTATTTTTTGTAAAACTAAATGACATAAAAATTCATCGAACAATTTTTCTCTATTTAATTCGTGAAGTCCCGCAAGATTTTCTCTTAGAGAATTTAAAATATCTACATTGTTGGAGAAATTACAATTCAAAATAGCGTTAACATAATGTATAAATAATGCCCGGGACTCGGAATAGTGATTTAATAAAGTCTCCCAGGCCAATTCATAATTCTCTTGTATTAAAGGAATAGTTCTAACCAGAGATAAAGCCGTGTCTTTTAAACAACTAAGTAGGTAATGAAATTTTTCAATTTTACTCAGAGAACTGTTCTCATGCACAATACTCCTGAAGATATTAAAAAAGGGTGGCCAATCTCTAATATGCCCACTGAATGATGGAATTTTTATCTCTGGCGCAAGAAAACTACGACCGGGGCGTTGTACTTCCTCGCCTGACGTGTCATGATGACATTGACTTTCATTTTGACTCGCTTCGTAAGCATCACGTGCCGACGTAACTTCGAAAAACAATTCTTCAAATACACGCGAAACTTCCAATATATCATTTTTCGATTCGAAATCGGGAAGTGAAACCAGATCTGACAGTTCGCATTGAATATTTTGAAATTCCTCATAGGTTGCTTCGACCTTTACCATTCGAGCCCTGAATTGGCATAACTTTGACTTTTTATCTAAATCTTTAACAAGATCATAAGCCGCCTGAATTCGACCGAATAATCTTTGACGCTTTAATTTTAAAGAACAAATTTTATTTGCGATTTTATCCATTTTGAAATATTTGACTGTGAATACTACCTACCTTGAAATTCACCCGTTCTTAGAAGTAACTTTGTAAGAATACTATAATAATCGAAAATAATCTAGTGATTATTGAAACTATTGAAAATTGATTATTGAAAACTATTAACCATTTAACCATTTGAATACAATTTCTACGCATAAATAACTAATCTATCCGGCTCGAAGGACCAATGTTTCGATAGCTCTTGGAAACCTATGATCTTTTGGGAAGCGCGAATTTTGTGCTGAAGGAAATAGGGAACGAAATGAAACTGGGAAAGGATGCCACCAGAATATTGAATGTCCTACCTTAGTATCGTGTGGAATCCTCTCGTGTTCCCTCTTGTAGTTGCACAAAACTGACTGACCATGAAAAAACACTTGCCAGTTGCATATGACAATGTGGTTCTCAGCGAGGTAGAAATTGTACTAAATCTGCAGGAACAATCCTTCTCCTGGTGACAGATAGTGGGTAGGGTAATATTGGTAGGTAGGTCGGACAGTATGGAAGTAGGGAATATGAAATGTGTAGGTACTGTTTATGAGTATGTGCCCGAACACAATCATTTACCACTTTACCTCTGCACACAACACAATCACAATATAGTTTATATAGTTCTACTGCGGATACCTAGAGGTAATTATCGCCACACCAACATGAATAAGTAAAAAATGATATTGATTTCTTTCAAGATCGTAAAATACCTTCTTTTTAGTTAAAAACGAGATTATGAACATGAAAAACACCAATAACCTGCTTCCAAGGTAGTCCCAATTCTTCTTCTGTTTTTCAAAAACAAATGCACTATTTTTATTGTCATTGTTCCAAATTCAAAATGCTTTTCCAGCACGATGAAATGGTTAGGGAGAGGTAGGTACTGGGTAAATGACAACTCAATAGGAACTATGCAAATTCTCGTTTCAAAACCAAATAATAAGGTATTTAGCTAATACAAATTAGAACAAAGAAATCACTAGCATCATTATGCTAGTGATTTGTTTGTTCATACTTTTAGGGTAGCCGAGTTTCATTCTAGATTTCATGAAGATTTACATCTTAAATCTTTGATAAAATTATGTACTGAATGTCAACCACTGAAGTGGACTGATAAATCCAAAGGGAATAACCACAAAAAATTCTGTTATACTTCCAAATTTTATTTCACATGCCATTAAAAAAGCACATAGGATGCCAATGAATCTTACATCTCCCAGCTGGCGATGACGTCGTACAGGAAATGGTGTCCCTTAACGTGCTCCTCGGCCCCGCCGCGGCTCTGGTACACAGCCCAGCCGTCGCGCTGGCGCAACCCGAGCTTGTCGGCGAGGCGGGCGCCGGCCGCGGCCGCCGTGTCCGTAGGGTGGACATCAATGGCCTTGGTGCGGCCGTCCAGGAAGAAGAAGCGACACACGATGGTGCCCAAGCGACGCATTGCCTGAAAACAAAATGGTAATATGTATAAACAAACACGTTTAGACACTAGAAGTAATTTTTTTTTTAAATTTGTGTGAATACGAGAGTCCTAACTACTGGATCCAGTAGAACTATGGCATCCCCATCGATTGGGAATGCCATAGTTCTATACATTTCATGTATGCTGTGCAGCTGAAGGTAAAAGGTAACGGAGAGGGTAAGATGGGGAGGAGGAAGGTAAGGAAGAACCAGGCTATTCAGATCTGGTCACTAAATACGTCTTAAGCCATTTCAAGCAACGTTTTGATTCTTAATAGAGGTCTTTCACCAGGACAATCCAATTATATATCTGGAGCGATCGCAAATAAATCACGTGTTTTTTAAAGAAAGACGAACATTCCCTGGTTACGAATTACCTGATGATATTTGAAAATGTCTTGCTACCTTCACAATGAGCGGAAAATGTTGATTGTGTCGTGATGGAGGACTTTGCCAGTGGAGGAATTGAATGCACATTGCATGGGTTGGAAGCCAACGCGAAGAATTACGTAATAAGGAACTCCAGTGAAAAATATTATGGCTTTAAAAAAATATGTTCATATAGACCAATAAACGCTGATTCTGAATATATAACTTTTATTTAATAATATTAAACGTACAGTTTTTAAAAAAATATTAAAAAGTGCATTTTTAATATTCTCGTTACAACACAGCGTCAGGTTGGTATGCTGTGTAATGCTGTTATGGTGACGTCACAATAGTAATCACGGTAATGACTGGTTTATTTATGCTATACGTCATTTATATGGGAATTTAGGTATGACACAAGCGAATGTTCTATATATATTTCTTATTTTTGAAGATGTCGTAAAAGCATATACCTTTATAGAAAGTTAATAGAATTGCCTTTTAGATTTTTGTATCTGACATATACGATTGTGTTTGAAAAATGCAGTATTTTAAGTTTCAAAATGAAAAAAATTAAAAAAAACAGCCGAGTGTAAACATATTCTATTAAATGGTCGAAAAAATTAGGAAAATAGAAAATTTAAAAAATACAGTCCTCTTACTTTATGAATTTGGAATAAAACTGTCACTTCACTTTTTATCTCGTTCATACAATTAAAAAGGATAAAAAAATATTATAATAATTCCGAAAAAATAACTGAAAAAATCCGACATCTTGGACTCGGTTTTACGCAATTAATGCGTTGATTTCTCGAATTTGTATTTATTTACACATGCATAAGGCTTTTACATTATCAAATAATATAACTTTTATGGAAGTTTTATTAAATTCACGCGGAAAAAACATAAAAATTATAGAGAAGTAACCTTTGATTATGTAATGTCAGTAACCTAAAAACCGAACGAAACTAAATCACCAACAAAACATTATTTAAGGACTAAAACTGAAAAAAAGTAAAGGCAGCATTGGTACTTATGTTGAATTACACTAATATCACAGTGAATTAATCATTTAAACGAAAATTATCATCAAAAACATTACTGTAAGTAAAATTCATCAACGTCATTCATTGTTTTGCAAAGAATTTGATTTCGCCATTTGCAATAAATAAGCCATTAGCCAATCAACGCGTTATAATAAACAAGATGGCCGCGCGCCTGCGCAAATCTATGTGAGATTCAAGAAAACCAACATAACAATCATAAAATAGTGAATCGTTATTTTAGTAGATGACGTCACAAAATTCACCATAGATATGGGTGTTTTCGAGGGATCTCCAAAAATTAAAACTTTGAAAATTATTTTAACTATTAAAACTAACTCTAAAAAAAAAAAAAAATATGCAGTAATTTAAGTTAGAATGTCATTTATCATAAAAAAAAATTAAAAAAATGGACTGGACTTCTCTATTATGAAATAACAGCAATAATTTTTTTCTAAATTATTTATTCGCACCGGGATATAAACCCCACACCTCTAGATTTGTAGTCAAGGATCATACTCATACTAGACTACGGAGATCATAATTTATTATCATTACACGTCAAAAGTACCATCTTATTTATAATTTATTTAGGAAGGATATAAAATCATCTCATCGCAAGTGTATAAACTTACCGCAATCTCCACGGTGCTGGGCGGATGCTTCCTGGGCTGTGCGGCAGCGGGACGGCAATTGTCAAGGCACCATTGGGCGAGTTGCGCTCGGCGGGGCGGTGCGTCGGGCGGGGGGCCGCCAGCCGCCGCCAGCGCCGCCGCCAGACACTGCCCGCGCAGGAAGCTCACATAGTAGCGGTGCAGCTGGCGGGATGGTTGCCACGCCACGGCAGCCAGGCACAACACCAGCCACACGCGCTCACACCAGTCGGTTGACGGGCAGTTGGAAACCTACAACAAATAAGATTATTAATAGAAGAAATAAAAATTTTGATTTAACAAGGTTTAGTCAAGGCATATAACGGTGCAAAATAGCAACATAAAACATTCGTCTAATGCAAAATAAATATTGTTCTTGAAAAATTCGTACACAAAACTTTCGTCCAATGCAAAAAAAATCACTTCTTGAAAAATTAATACATAAAACTTTCATCCAATGCAAAAACAAGACTCCTTGAAAAATTGATACATAAATCTTTCGTCCATGCAAAAACATCACTTCTTGAAAAATTGGTACATAAAACTTTTTTCCCATATAAAAACAACACTTCTTGAAAAATTGGTTCATAAAACTTTCGTCCAATATAAAAACAACACTTTTTGAAAAATTGTTACATAAAACGTTTGTTCAATGCAAAAACATCATTTCTTGAAAAATTGGTACATAAAACATTCGTCCAATGCAAAACAGTTCTTGAAAAATTGAAACTTTCGTCCCATGCAAAAACAACACTTCTTGAAAATTTTTTACATAAAACGTTTGTTCAATGCAAAAACATCATTTCTTGAAAAATTGGTACATAAAACATTCGTCCAATGCAAAACAGTTCTTGAAAAATTGAAACTTTCGTCCCATGCAAAAACAACACTTCTTGAAAAATTGTTACATAAAACCTTCTTTCAATGCAAAAACATCATTTCTTGAAAAATTGGTACATAAAACATTCGTCCAATGCAAAACAGTTATTGAAAAATTGGTACATTAAACTTTCGTCCAATGCAAAAACAAACACTTCTTGAAAAATTGGTAAATAAAACTTTCGTCCAATATAAAACAACACTTCTTGAAAAATTGGTACATAAAACCTTCGTCTAATGCTAAGACTTTAAGATTACAGCCTACCTGTCTCATGCACTGGACGATGATCTCGTCCCTCAGTTCCTCTCGGTCTATACCGTGGCGTACAATGTTCTGTATGACCTGCGTCTCTCGGTCTGCATTCATCTCTCCTCGCATGTATTTGCACAGTTCCTGTTAACAAACAAATAATAATTTACCAAAATATCAATTATATCTTAGAGTACAGTAGCCTGGGGAGGATGCTCTAAAACGTTATTAGATCCATTAATTAAAGCTCAAAAATTGATAACGTGAACTTTTTACAAAACACACTAGATTCACCCCACAAAGGACTTATTTAAGGACTTTAAAGTACACAATATAAAATCCTTATACGTCAAACACATATCCTCCAACTATTAATTTTAATAGGTATATGAAAAAAATATTTACGAATCAACTTATGCAAGATAATCCAAACATTGAATGAATTGAAAGTGATAAATTAAAATTGACATAGATGCAGAAAAGTTTTGTGAAGTCATCGTAACCATCATCGTTCATTAAAGGGTCAATCTCTTCTTGCTCAACAATATCATTGATACCCGGCACACCTGGGTTATATTAACCTTTCAGACTTCTGAAATATTGTCAGAAGGTTGAAGTATTTACGCTTTACAATAAAATCAAAATAAATGGAATATTTCTGAATGAATCCGAAAACCGAAAACTGTTTTTGAAAGATGATGACATTTTAAAATTTTATTATTACAAAATATTAAATTTTTAATGAAAAAAAGTAAAAAATGCTTACATTTTTTGTAACTAAAATTACGGCACACATTTTATTAGATGAATATATTGTAAACGTTATAAACCTGTCACTTTTTTGTCATTTCATATAAAAATAATTCATAAAAAATTTATAAAATTTCATAATTTTTTTTCAAATTCCTGTCGGTACTTTTGGTTTCAAAGAGGTGTACATTTTAATTCTTCTGTGGTCAACTTCTAGATTTGAATATAAAGCTTGGCTTTCTAACACCGTTTAGATAATATTTTTCACCATGACAGTGAGGGAGACAACGATTTCTCGGTCTCATAACTCGGTCTCGGTCACATAAAAACAAACTCACCCTGAAGATATTACAGGCGATGGTGACGTTGTCAGGGTCTTCCATGTGGATGTGCGAGGTGGGGATGGTGTTGCCCTTGTAGTACATCACCATCTCGTATTTGGGGATCATCTCGAGAGACTTGGAGCGGTTCTTGCGGGTCAGTGTTGCCATTATCGTGCCTGAAATTATATCAACCAATTATAAGCATGTAAAGGGATGTTTGATTTGTGTACACCATTGTAATAATCATTATTTGGTGGAAACAGTCAACTATTTAACACATCGACGAACAAAGACATCTCTAGACACGACTTTAGCAGCTTTATCTCTGTTTTATAAAAAAAAGCATAAGCAAATCAAAAAATATTGGGAAAATTGAGAATCAAAAAATTCAGTCAGTGTAAAGCTACATTGAATTAATCCCTGATATTATAAAAAAAAGACCCGAAATTGTACAGGTTGCTTCAAGAATTTTAACAATTCATCAAATTTCAAGATTAATTTTCAAGTTCTGTGAAAGCCTTATTCAAGTTCTGTTATTATCCAACTACTGTGAAACAACAGGCTCATTATGAAATAATAACAGAACTCGAACTTTTACTTTGAAATTTGATGAATTCTGTGAAACAACTCGCCCAAAAAGTTTACAATATTTTTATTTTGTACATTGGTTCTTGAGGTGATTTTTCACAAAAAACGGCGCTCTATTAATTATCCAATTATAATTCTATAACTAACTAACCATCAAACCATTTCTCCTCAGAGTTAAGTAAAGATATTGGGACACTATACAACTTAGCTCACTCCTTGCTTCACTCATATTCATACACAGTGGTAGATAGGTAAAATATTAAATGTTTTCAATGAACGCTGTAGCCGAAAATGTTTTTTTTTTGTATCAAGATTTTCAGGATTTCAGTTATGTAGGGCACTGCCCCACACTGCTGAAAATTCTACACACAAACATTGGATTAAGGACAAAAATAAAATTAAATTCAAAATATTCACACTCAAAAGTCACGAGCTGCCACTGTTCATACATCGTCTTTGATTTGTAGATTTGAATAAATTGGCCCACAAATTTGAATAAATTGGCTGTTAAGAATTATTTTGACCATAAATACTATCAAATCTGTGCAAGTGCCCAAAAATTGAAATGAATTATGGAATTAATACCAAAGTGATTATTTAATTAATTTCCATCCTTTTAAATTACAAATGACAAATGCAGAACTAATATAATCTACTATTAAAAATAAAATTATGAAAGAACTAGAAAAAGGTCAATCTATATACTTAAATTTTTTTTAAATTATGCTTCAGTAAACAAGTCTAACTTTATAACAAAGTTGAAGGTTTACTTAAAAAGGACAAGTTTCGTTACAACATCTTGCCCTTTTTCATAAATGATGCATGTAATAAAAAAAAAAGTTACAACAGAGTTCTCGGCAGCAGGACCATACTGAAGAATTCTTACACCATTGTTAAAAAGTATGTCTTGTTTACTAGAAGATTTTATCATCAGAGAATAAATACTATTCAACTATGTAATTGAATATGCCACTATTATGTTTCCACCAATGAATGTCTACAAACCCACCTCGACCCTCTCAAATTGTCTCTTTCCCCTTACCATACTTCATAGGTAAATGATCTGCACTCTGGTGGTAAGTATACTAACTACATTGGGAAATTACCTTTTATATACTCATACAAGTTGTTGCCAGCAATTTTTTATAAGAGCGACAAAAAAAACTGGCATCAATTTTACGCAAATGGAAAATATTTGAGATACGCAGTTAAATGTACATATTTTATGTTTATTGCTGCTGATTGGTAATTCGGAATGTCTTTCATGGAGATGGTTTGCCATGGACTATATATGGGCAGTAGGTGGTAAATGGGAAGCCAGCAACTCTAATACATACACAACATATAAAGTTATCATGTCATATGCGCTACAGGACAAACCTTTTTTCCCTTCTTCCTCTTGAACACCTGAGTCCGTCGAAGTGTTCATATGGACAGGAAAGGAGTATAATATGAAAGCGTGGCTATTCATTTTGCAAATATTTTGTGCAGGCAATGTCAAAGAGTCGATTTAATTAGCGATCGAAATAATAATGTAAAACATTAAATAATAATGTCAAAAAATCATTCATAAAAATAAATTATGTATTATGGAGCCATGTTTCTAAAGAGCTAGTTTCTATTGTCAATGTCTTCCTTTGGTCATCTCTAATCTTACACTTGTAAGTTTTTTCCCGTAAATCGCTCACGTAAGCGATTTATGGCCAAATTACCAATGTAAACGACACCAAAAGTCACTTAACGTAATTTATAGCAAGTTACAGAAGTTGTTCTTTCGCGAGTGTTTTTGACAGGTCTAATCGCGTCCGCGCTAATTTCCAGCCTTCTCACAGCTTATAAAATCAGTTTGATGCGAAAATGCACCAGATGTCAAAAGATAGTTGTTTTCATAGGATTTTTTTTTTATAAAACTAGTATTTTTTTACACTTATTTAAGTTTTCTGAAAATGAGCATCCTTCTATTCAATTATTTATCGGTCCAATCCTTCTAATATCAACGTTTCTGTTTTTAACATTAAGTATTTGAATTCGAAGTCGGTTGCTGCCAGGTAGCTGTCATTCGGATAAAATGAAAGAACTCCATTAATTTCCACCTTTAACGGAACAAAAGCGCGTGGAGAATTATTTAATTAAAGCCAAATTCTATTTCAAAACTTTATTTGGGCCTTTTTGTCTTTATTGACGAAATCGCGTAAATTTGACAGTAGCAGATAGTTGTTAACAGGAAGCCATTTTACCACAAATAAATTTACAGATGTAAACGGTTGCATGAGCATTTACACAGGTTGAACTTCCGAACAACTTCCGTGAGCATTACTTACCACAAATCGGATGCATGTGTAAATGCTCCCGTGAGTAACTTGTCAAAAACTTACGTTAAGCCGTAAATTTTACTTATCGAGTGTAAAGCTAACCTAAGGGAACACCACAAAATTTCGAAGAAATAGCAATTTAGAACAGTAATAATATTGTTTTTTGTCTTCTCAAATTAATGATAAACTATGGCTTCATGAAAAATGCTAGTTTATTCTGTCTGGAATTTGTAGGTCAACGCTCAGTTAGCAAATGTCATTTCAAGCAATAGCCATGGAGCTTAGAAATATATACTTTTAATAAATATATAATAATGTTATGAACAGTGTTGAAATTCTTAAATATTAAGTATTTTTATCAGATAATATTACTAAGGGGTCTACTTATAGCTTCCAGCAAAAAAATATACAAAATCTAACCTTCAGGAGACCGTGGGTGTTGGTTGAAGTGTTGTTCGGCAAACTCCAGGATGTCGTGGTGGAGATCGTCCGGCGCAGTGACGGGGGCAGGCTCGTTCCTTTCTTGCAACCGTCGCTCCACTCTTCCCCTCCTGCGCGCGGTTCGCTCGCCACATACAATACCGTTCGCCGTGGTGCGCTGGAAAAAAAATTTGTAAAATTTAAAACTACGGGGGACCGATAATAATATATACAAAATCTGGAGATTGCACTTTTGGAGTGTCTGGGCCTAAGGCTTGGAATAAACTGCCTCCGGAACTTAGATGCAAAACAAGCCCAACAGAATTAGTAAGCTGGGGAGCTGCATACAAAACAAATCTACTCCCTGTTGAAATTGTGCAACGTCTAATTATAAAAATTATATTGTAAAAACGAAGAGATTATCCAACTCACCTTATTTTTGAAGAATTTAAAGTATTAAAATTGAATGATCTAGTTCGAAAAAATATAATAATCCAAATAATAAAAGAAAAACAAAATCATAGCTTTTTAACTGAAAGTCGTACTCGTCAAAAACATATATTTCCAACACAAAAATGTAACACCTCATTTGCACAACATCATTACACATATCTAGGAAAAAAATACTTCAATAGCCTAATTTTTTTATCTTTTGTTTTCAAAATACGCTCATTACAGAATATATTATATATTATAGTTCCCAATTATGTCCTCTGCGTGCGAACTGTGCCTTAATTTCTCTAAATACACAATAACAGTGTTTATCTCTAGTGACCTTCCAGGTAAGTATATTCCTGTATATATTTTCTGCCTGTACAGTACATTTTTACAGCAGCATCGCGTTCATTGGTCAAATCATTGCACATATAGTATCGTATCTGTGATCGATGAACCGGTGGATGCAATTTTTAGCCATTAGGTTTGTCTAGTTTATAGTTAGAAGTAAGATTGCATAAACGTATTATAAATTTGTACAGCGCCCTTGAGGTGATATTCTCACAAAAACAGCGCTATACAAATCATCCAAATATTATTATTATTTATTATTATACATAATCATAATAATATATCCAGAATAAAGAGATTAGAATAGTTACCAGTGGTTCTGGCGAACCTATACTTGTTGGTTCTGCGTGACCATTCATCATTGGTTGCTCCACTGAAGGCCTGAAATCATAAGTCTGTGTATTACAGCCGAAATACAATGCTTTGATGAACAGTAAGGATATTGAGGAAAGAAGTAACTAAAATAGTACTTACGGAGGTTGTTGTGAGATCTGTTGTGGAGCAGGTTTCTCCACTGCATTCTGATATTGAGAAGGAGGAGGCGGTAGGGGAGGTGAAGAACTGGGAGGGGACGGCACATAATTGTTCATCGCCTGCATCGACACCTGCACACGATTGTTCATCGGCGGCATGTGATTGTTCATCTGATTCGGAATCTGGATTGGATGACTCGGTGCCTGGACATGATTATTCATAGCCTGCATTTG
This sequence comes from Limnephilus lunatus, assembly GCA_917563855.2. Taxonomy (NCBI): domain Eukaryota; kingdom Metazoa; phylum Arthropoda; class Insecta; order Trichoptera; family Limnephilidae; genus Limnephilus; species Limnephilus lunatus. The sequence goes on along the minus strand of OU830602.1, from coordinate 10,442,099 downwards.
ACGACTCTGTTCTTGAACATGATTGTTCATCGCTTGCATCTGACGATTTGTTTCTTGGACGTGATTGTTAATAGCTTGCATTTGATGACTCGGTTCTTGAACATGATTGTTGATCGCTTGCATTTGACGACTTGGTTCTTGAACGTGATTGTTCATGGCTTGCATTTGATGACTAGGCGGCTGGACACGCTTGGGCATTTCTTCGTTGTGATTCGTCAGGGCTTGAACATGGTTGTTCATGGGTGGCGCATGATTGGCTACAGCTGGAGCGTGGTGCGTCGTGATTTGAATATGATTGGCTGTAGTTTGAATGTGATGTGTGGTTGTTTGCACGTGATTGGTCATTGGGGGCGGCGCTTGACTGGCCACTGGGTTGGGTGGTGTGATGGGTGGAGGGGGTGGTGGCGGTGATGGGGAGAGGAGAGGAAGGGGTGGTGGGGGAGGGGAAGGAGGAGGGGGCAGGTCGGGGTCTATACGAGGCAGAACAGCCTCGTATATAGGCTCCACAGGCTTGGGAGGCAGAAGAGAGCAGCCATTCATTACAATTACTTCTGAAACAAAAAAATGATAAATTGTCAAATCACAAGTTCTATGTAGTGAATTTTTAATTATACAATAATGATAAGAACTCAATAGTGATAGTTTTAATAGTTGATTGAGTGTAAAGCTGCAAACCTGGTATGGGAAGAGTGTTGGGGGGCGGTGGTGGTGGGGCCTCCTGAGGGGCGGGAGGAAGCCCGGCACGTTGTAGCGCCAGGGAGCGAATTTCAGCTTGAAGCACATTCTCCAGCTAGAACAAAACACACAAAAAGTTCATTTTGTTAACAGAAATCCTTGAAAATTGTACTTATTACAGGAAATTCTGAACATGTTTTTATAGTCGTAATAGAAACAAGGTTTACAGGTATATCTCATGTGTCATTACTAGACATCGGATTATATGCATTTGCATATTTGCATATGCAAATGCATATAACTCTCTAATTACGGCGTTAATGCATATTTTAGCCTTTTTTTCCCAATCGTGCATATTTAGCATTTGAAGACGCATCCATCTAGAATATCGCCCTCATCTCAACACATTTCCACAAGTTACCAGAAAAATTAGAAACCAAAAACCTTCCTCTATTTAAACCTGTAGAAATACTGGGAACAATAATTGAACTCCCCAACGCCCTTCCCAATTCAATATCAGAAAAGATTCATGAAAAGTTAGACATGAAGAACATTAATGCCTACATCAACGACACAGGTCATACATACCCTGCCTAAACAGGTATCTTCAGAAATGGCGCCAAATTTTTAAAATTTTGTTGGATGACTTCAGTTGACGTAGAGAAGTCGTTTACCGGCGTTTCGGGTGACAAACATCCAAAAGGCTACATCAAAAATTTTGCTCGAAAATTTGGAAAAATACTTAATTGTGTATTGTCACAAAAACTATGAATAATTTTAAGAATATTTCTCTGTTTTTGTATTGTCTTTAATTAAAATACATATAAATAAAAATGGGTTTTTGATTTTGCATTGTGCATATTTTAGGCATATCAAGAGTTTTTAGTGCATATTTCGGCCTTTTTTAGTGCATATTTGCATGCATATTTTGGCACTTTGTTAGTGAATATAATCCGATGTCTAGTCATTACATTTGTCCGGCAATAATGTAGGTAGCTTGAAAACAAGCTTACGGGTCCGAGTGGTTAAAATATAATGTATTACATATATTATAACATTACACATTACAATTTGTAATAATAACGACATACAGAATAGATAATTAATTATAATATAATTGCCTAAAATAAGCATCCACGGGATATTAGATTTCGGCAATACACGCCATGAAAAAAATAATTCGTAAATGTTGACATTAAAATCATGGTTTATGTCATTGGAAACGGATTCCTACCATCTATTGATTATTATTATCGGTGAAAGCATTATCTAAGTTTGCAACTTACGCATTGAATTGAAATATAAAATAAAATTGAATCGATTGAAGTTGAATTGAATTTGAATGGAATTTGAATTGAATTGAAATTAAAATGAAAAATATAAAGAGGAAGGTTAAAATATTTTCTAATTACGTGGTCGCCTACTTTACAGCTGTAAAGCCCTTTTTTAAGGTTGGTTACACTTAACTATCAACACCAAAACACCTAAAAAAAATGCATGTGAATCCTCAACATCTTTATGCATAGATTTACGGAAACTGTTAGTTTTACAGATCCTTAATATTGACTGTACTCAAAGATTTCAATGAACATTTTCATTACGTACCAGGGAACTGCAAATTTAACCCTTGATTAAATAGAACTTCTTTGTTTGGCTGTTTAAATGCTCATATTTGTATACATCATCATAACATACCTCTTCATCCAAATCTCCCACCAGCTGATCCATGTGGTCCCCGATCTCCTGGATAGTCTGGTGTGTGGAGGACGGGCCTGTCCCCTTGCCGGACACGTCGGCCAGAAAGGCAAACAGGTTGTCCAGGTCCACCGAGTTCCCGATGCGAGGGACCGCCTCGTCCGAGGGCGGGGGCATCTCCGACTCCTCGAGGGCCTTGCCTTCTTTTGCACGTAGCTCGGCTTCTGCGGCAGCTTCCGCACTGGAGACAAACATGGAATGGGTCAGTTGAGGAAAAGAAACCATAAAAAAATAGCAGGATTCGTAATTTTTTCAGTAAGAATGGTCTGCGATGGTGTTAATGAATAATTAAAATATTTTAAAAAATTGTGACGTTGTAATTTTTTTTTGCCCTTTCCTTGCTAGTTCGTCAGCCCGCTCGTTGCCCTCAATACCCATATCAGGGTTATTTTATTGATGGTAGCGAGTTCTGTAAGAACAGTCCTACATTCCATCACTGGAGTCGCATCGGTTACTTTCCAGTGCCATTAGGGCTGCCTGGCTATCAGAACATAACCAATGCTTATGCTCTTATTCCTGTACCCAATACGTAAATTCTTCAGTGCGCAGGCCAAGATGGCTTCCATCTGAGCTTGAAACACAGTGCAGTGTGTTCCTAGAGGTATACTGAGTTCCCTCTTGGATCCCTGCAGACAGACCCTGGCTCCCGGTCCTTCCTCCATCTTGGACCGATCTGTGAACCAGATTAGTTCCTGTTTGGAGGTTGGACCTGGGAGCTTATCCCATTCCTCCCGGGTGGAATTGGAATTCCTCCCAACAATCTGCTGCCTAAAGAAGTATTCGGTTTGTTTGCCGACCTGCTTCATTCCAACTGTCGGGTTAATTGCCCTCAGTCTTGTTCCGATCTCCGTATGACTGTTTTTGGGAAACTTACCTCTCCATTGACCTTTGCATTGTAACCTGTTGTCATTTCTTAATCTTATCCTAATCTTATCTTATCTTAATCTTTCAATAAAAGTTGTAAATGGTTTGACCAAAAATGTGGTTTTATTACTTCTATCTCATTCATTTCTACTATTATTGGCAATTTTGAAAGGATGGGTTGTTTGAAAAAAATTTTAACAATTCATCAAATATTTGAGGTTAATTTTCTCATTCTGTGAAAGCTCAATTCAAGTTCTGTGATTTTTTCAGTTTTATGAAACAACTGACCTATAATGTTATAAGAACAGAACTTGAATAGAACTAACACAAAACATGAAAATTAACTTCAAATATTTGATGAATTGTTAAAATTTTTTGAAACAACCATCCTAAACATCTTATTTGTTTGTTGCTAATATAAATAATGATATTATAGAATTAATTTTATGTGGATGAATGCATCTTTACTCACGCAGCTTGCGCCTCCGCCTCCCTCCGCCGCATCTCCTCATCCACTCTTCGCATCTCCCGGAGGGCAGCAGCCACCTCGCGGCCGAAAGCACCGCGCAGATGCGACTGCAGCACGAGGGCAGCACGGCGCAGACGAAGGAAGGCGGCGCGTGCACGCCAGCCACGCAGAGCCGCCTGCAAGCGCAAGGCAGCACTGCGACGCCGAAGATACCAGCGGCGCTGAAGACAGGTGCGCCACCACTAGAACAATAAATGATTTAGTTGAAGTATAATATGAAGAGCAATGGAAATTGAACTACATATTTCCTTTAACATCATTTATAAAATTGAATCTGTTTACAAACTGGCATCTCTCAAACCGGCATCAAATAATGTGCATTATTTTCGATTTGGAATTAGTAGGTCAACTCTTTAAGAGCAGTTTAACCAGCCAGCGGCCGAAAATCCACATTTCGTCGAAAGATGTTCTTACGATCGTACAGGGCGGTTCCAATGAGAAAGATTAATTACTCTCCGTGCCAGCTTTTCAAAATTATAACTCAATATCGATTTTATTTCATTCCAAATTTGCTTTAATTTATACCTACATCCAAAAATGCTGAAAGGCGTGATGATAAAACTATTAAAATGATGTACTTTTTGTAATTATTTTTTTATCGTAAGTATTTATCATTTTTCAATAATGTCTGAGCAAAATAAAAATGTAAAAATCTGAAATATATTAGTCTGTAAGTGCGCAAATAAATACACAAACGGACCAATTTTCGTCAAGAAACACATGTACGTATATATTTTTTAATGAGTTTATTTAAACTAAAATTAAAATTCTGTAACATACTTTTACCAGATAATGGTATTGATTTATATTACTGCATGATTATATGAATTGAAATGGATGTCGTATAATACAAAATCGTTTTTGAATCTGCCAACGACCTATGGTATTACTAAAAATTATCATTTTTTCTCAAAATTTAAAACATATGTTTACTAGATAAAAGAACAATCTTTCGAAATCAATTTATAACTTTTTGTGGAAAAGAGTCAATACGTCTAAACACTGAATAACCACTCCGATATATGGTGAATATGCACTTTTTACGTCTTACACGAAATGTCAGATTTACCAAAACTTTGTGTAAATTCCGCTTCACAATTAAAGCTCTATAAATAAAACATTTCGGAACGTATCCGAATACTAAAAACTGTTTTTAAAAGGTTAAAAAATAAGCTTTCTAATTATTATATTACAAATAAATATTAACATTTATAAATATTAAAATTTAGAACGCAAACATAAAAAATGTAAAAATGACTCACATGATGTTTTTATTTGAAAACAGTACTAAAATCATGGATTATGTAAAAAACAATACTTATTCTTTTGTATAAATGTATAATAGACAATTTTGTCACCTTACTTTTTTATCATTTCATATTTAATAAAAATTAACAATGTCTAGCGGCCCTTAGGTGATTTGGCGGGTAAAATATGTACAACCGTGTATCTGACAGAATAGGTATTTTTATATATTTCTATGGACAACTTGAATAGTGATGGAAATGTTGATTTATTATCGACCTTCTACTTTTTGTTTTACGGATGTCACTAGAACAATAACGGAGTTATAACGATTTCTGTGGAAACATACGCGTTGACGTGAAAACACGCTTATTGTACTTGACTGCTATTATCATATTAACGAGTATATCTGCTTACGTTGCTGAGTGGTTAAAAAATGACATATTTTTGGTTTTCTCTGGTTATACGCTCTTAATAACTTTAATTTCTTTTTAGTTTTTATTTTTAACTTTATGAGTAAAACCTCAAATTGTAATATTTAATTAAATGAAGATAATATTAGCGAAACTCAATCGAAAATCTGAAGACAGAAAAATCAGAAAAAGATATTGGCACCTCTGGGATTTGAACCCAGGAGGTTTTACTCATAAAGTTAAAAATTTAAATTCATCCTAGACTTGCAGAAAAAGTCAATAGATGTCGCATATTAAAAATAAAATGGATGAAAATTTATCTAGGCGCTATCTAGATAGCATTTAGTTCAGGTTTGAATCTTATAATCATATATAAAGATAGCAGCCAATAATGTGTGCGTTGAGAAAATTAAGATAGTGTTGGTAGTTCTTAGTCGAACAGTTAAAAGTGATCGCATTGGATATAGACACCTTATCTCAGTTGGTAGAGCTGTTGCCATAAAAGCAGAAGGTCCTGGGTTCGAGTACCAGAGGTGCATCTTTTTCTGATTTTTCCATTGAGTTTTGCTAATATTGTCTTCATTTAATTAACTAACTAACTAACTAACTAACCATCACGCCGTTTCCCCGCAGGGGTAGGCAGAGAGGACGGACCGCCACACAACTCGATCTTGGCACACACTCTTTGCCTCGTTCACATTTATACATCGTCTCATACATGCTCTTCTATTATTCCGACTCTTCACATGGCCCGACTCAAGTATCTGATTCACTTGGTCGTGCCATGTCTTCCTCGGGCGTCCCCGACTTCTTCTACCAATCACATTTGCATCATATATTCTCCTTACACTCCTTTCCTCGTTCATTCGCTCTACATGCCCAAACCATCGGAGAGTCCCTTTCTTAATCTTACACATCACGCTTACGTCAGCCTTGCATTCTTTGCGGATATCCACGTTTCTCTCACGATCGTACATGGTTTTACCGCACATTCGCCTCAGGGATCTCATTTCTACAGCATTCAGTCTGCTTTCATCCTTCCTCTGCCAGTTCCATGCCTCACTGCCATACATCAGGGTAGGTACCAGCACTCCATTATGGACGGCTAGTTTCGCGTCTTTGGACAGTTTTTTATTACCGCCAACGGCATTCAGTCCTCCATTAATGGAGTTACCGGCATTCACCCTTCTTTCAATATCTCTATCAGCCTTCCCATCTTTCGTAAACATACTACCCAGATACACATTCATTTAATTAAATATTATAATTTAATTTCCATCATGAGCCACTTCCACTAAGCTAAAAAATATCCAATGAACGGTCAAAAGTTGTAGTCAACTAGCAAATGGTGGTAAATCATAAATATTCTACCAATTTTACAGAGAAGCAGTAATTGATTCCTGTTGCATCCGAAACTGTTTCCGAGTTACAGCTTCAGATGCACTTAGAAATGGACTGTAAATTAGACAATAAAACGAATCGAAAATGGTGCTTGCTGGAATTGGGTGATAATATGTGTATGGGAAAAATAATGAATTACAAGGAAGAAGGATAACCGATCACTTAGCACTGTGAAGGCTAATACATATATAGCACAATTACAAATACATATAGTTTATTTAGTTCCACCGCGGTACCTCAAGGTAATTATCCTCACATACGAACAATAAGTATAAACAATCTTGATACGATCAAAACACCTTCTTTTAGTTCATAAACAAATATATTATGAACCCGAACAACCAACAAAAAGCTTTCAATGTAGCCCAAAATCTTCTTCTGTTTTTTTCAGAAACAAAAGCACTTCAATTCACTTTTGTCATTGTTCCATTTTCAAATACTTTTACAGCAAGGTGATGTGGTTAGGGAGGATAGGTACTGGATAAATTACATTCCAGTAGGAATTATGCATATTGTCATTTCAAAACCAAACAGTTCCAATTAATTTCTGACTTCAGAGCAATCATAATTGTATTGGTACTCTATAAAAATTGATTTCTAAGAAAACCTGGGAAATGAACAATTATTACACTTCAGGAGTACCTCAAGGACCTCAAACTGGACCACTTTTGTATTTTTTTATGTGCATCATTGTATTTCTTATAACATTTAGCATTCAATAGAGTTTACCGTCTGGATCTTTAGCGCCTGTTGAGACAATAGTGTGGCTCTGCTCTCCTCCAGGGTTGCGTGTGCTCCGCTGCGAAGGAAGATTTTGGTCTTACCGGGCTGCCACTGTGTCTCTTCCACACCCATTTCTTTCATTATCAATCTGGAAAGAAAAAATAAATTTATTAATGAAGACTTGACTGTAAGGAAAATTAGTAGCAAGTAAGTATTATCAGGCAAATACGGTTTTGAAAAGATTACAAGGTAAGTATGTAAAGAAATTGAAGCGAAGCATAACATTGAGTAGAAAATTATATGTATAATATGCTTAGTATGCACTTGAGGTAATTTTTCACAAAAACGGCGCTTTAAAAAAAAAAAAATGTAATATGAATACCGCACAAGAGTCCCAACTGCTCCCGTCTGAAGCCAGTGAGACTATGGCATCCCCAATTGGGGTATGTTCTGAGGCAGAGGGTAGTGGGGAGGAGAAGGAGTTAGGGAAGAGGAAGGTGGGGAAGTACCTGGCTATTCAGATCTGGTCACCAAACACGGCTAATGCCATTTCAAGTAACGTTTCAATTCTGAATGGTGGTCTTATACCAGGGCGATACAGGGAGTATCTTCCACTCTGGAACGTGTCGCAAATATACTATATATTATTTTAAATGAATAAATTGTGAAATAACATAAATTAATCGAATAAAATTTATTTGCCAGGCCGGGATTCGATCCCGCGACCTTCGGTGTGCGAGTCAAGCGCCTTACCGCAGCGCTACGCCGGACGTCAAAGTATACTATACAAGTCATTCAAATATCTACCAATTTTACAGAGAAGTAGTAATTGATTCCTGTTGCATCCGAAACTGTTTCCGAGTTACAGCTTCAGGTGCACATGGACTGTAAATTAGACAATAAAACGAAAACGGTGATTGCTGGAATTCGGTGAATGTGTATGGGAAAAATAAAGAATTACAAGGAAGAAGGACAACCGATCACTTACCACTGTGAAGTGGTAAGTGATCGGTTGAATTGAATTATTATTATTAGTAAAATGAGGTTTATCCTGGGGATTTCATTTTGAACCACTTTTTCCTATTGAGTACTGATTTTTTAGGAATAATCTGGAACTTGATTACCTATTGTATTGTTGCTGTATTGCTGCGAGTTGCATTTCTGTCTTCAGCTACTAAAAATTCTAGTAATTGATAGAAATTTATTTTGAGGACTTCACTTTCCTTGAGGTTGGAGTTCCTCAAGAAACAAAAGTTCGGACCTTTATTATTTAAATTTTTGCTAGATTTGTCACATTTAGACTGCATTGAATATCTGATGTGTTCTAAATATTGTTGTTTGAAAAACTGTTTAATTTTTTTTATTTAATTTAAAGAAAAACGAATATTCCAGGCTTAAGAAAAACGTGACAATAAAATTTTGTAAGAAGAACTAACCTAACAGCCTCATTAACATCCACATTCTTAAGGCGGGCACGTGGCACGGGGGCCAGCAGGCAGCGGTATTTCTGCAGCGCCAGGGCTGCGGGCAGGTGAGCTGGGAAGCCTTCACGCCGGATCCTCACAATGTCCAGCATGCCGAGATAGCGCAGCTGAGCCAGCACCAGTTCGCAATCGTACTGCCCAGGTGCCTTGTCTGAGTTGGGCTTTATGCACCTCACATACCTGGAATCATCAAAATTGAGAGTTATTCTCAATTTGGGAGGCGGGCATAAGAATCCTTGCTACACACCAACATAATAACCAACACACCTGCCATAGGTCACCCAAAGTGGTTCGCTATGTTTGGTGACTTAGCAAGGGCGCCCGGGTTCATGGGGTGAGGTTTGTCTAGGTCTTGGCGGCGGATGCGTTTGCTTTTCTTTCGGCGGATGCACGGCAGGCCGGATCGGGAGAAACTGGTTGAGGGAGACCTTTTGACTTCTCTAGCCGGACTCTCTCGATCCATCGCCTTGCACCGCAGTGCGAGTGATGGATTCGTACTTCCTTCACCCCTGGACACACTTACCCCCAAATTCCAACCCACTCCTCATAACTTTTTGCTTCCCAGAACTTCCTCACCTTCCATTTCCTGAAAATCCTCAAAGATGACACAGGTCCTGAGGGAAATTGTTTTCCTCGAAGCCTCCTGTGTAAAGCTATTGTAAAAAAAAAACTAACTGAACAGATATATTATTATAATGCTAAACCAAATAAACTAAACCATAATATTCCAGGTAGGTGTTCAAAACGAGTAAATAGTCTACAAAATGACAAAGAGAATACATATTGGAAAGATTACAGTTGCCAAATAACAGATTGCAAAAAAGCTAATACAACCTTAACAAATAATGCAAAACCTTGAGGTTTGGTACCCAAGGATGAGGGTACTTATCAATTTTTAGTTGTCCCCTTCTCATCTTACCATGGATTAGTGGCCTGCAGCACATCAACCAGTTGTTGCAGTTGCATCCTGAATGTGTCGCATACGGTGGGGCGTCCCTTGGAGGTGCCCCTCTGGCTCTGGGGCGCCAGGGACAGGGTGCTGTTGCTCAGCGCAGGGGGGGTGTTGGGCGGGGGCGGTGGCAGGGGGGGTAAGGGGGAGGCCCCACCGCTGGTGGGACGAGGGGAACCGGCCATTGAATAGCCATTCTCCTGGAAAAGAGAAAAATAATTACATGTTATTGAAACATGATTATCAAAAATGACATAGGTTCATAATAGAAATAGAGGTTCTCAGCGACAAAACCATTAGCGAAGACCTGTGAAAAATAGAGTATATTATAATTATAGGATTTGTGAAGCTGAATGTTTATGTTAAAAAAAACATATCAGTTCAAGTATAATAGAGAAGTCCAGTCCATTTTTTTTATTTTTTTTTATGAAAAATGACCTTCTAACTTAAATTACTGCATATTTTTTTTTTTTTACAGTTAGTTTTAATAGTTAAAATAATTTTCGAAGTTTTAAGTTTTGGAGATCCCTCGAAAACACCCATATCTATGATTAATTTTGTGACGTCATCTACTAAAATAACGATTCACGTATTTTATGATTTTTATGTTGGTTTTCTTGAATCTCACATAGATTTGCGCAGGCGCGCGGCCATCTTGTTTATTATAACGCGTTGATTGGCTTATTTATTGCAAATGGCGAAATCAAATTCTTTGCAAAACAATGAATGACGTTAATGAATTTTACTTGTAGTTTTATGTTTTTGATGATAATTTTCGTTTAAATGATTAATTCACTGTGATATTAGTGTAATTCAGCATAAGTACCAATGCTGCCTTTACTTTTTTTCAGTTTTAGTCCTTAAATAATGTTTTGTTGGTGATTTAGTTTCGTTAATGATAGGTTTTTAGGTTCCTGCAGGTTACTGACATTACATAATCAAAGGTTACTTCTGAAAAAAAAAAAATTATGACTTTTCCGCGTGAATTTAATAAAACTTCCATAAAAGTAATATTATTTAATAATGTAAAAGCCTTATGCATGTGTAAATAAATACAAATTCGAGAAATCAACGCATTAATTGCGTAAAACCGAGTCCAAGATGTCGGATTTTTTCAGTTATTTTTTCGGAATTATTATAATATTTTTTTATCCTTTTTAATTGTATGAATGAGATAAAAAGTGAAGTGACAGTTTTATTCCAAATTCATAAAGTAAGAGGACTGTATTTTTTAAATTTTGAATTTTCTAATTTTTTCGACCATTTAATAGAATATGTTTACAGTCGGCTGTTTTTTTTAAAAAAATTTCATTTTGAAACTTAAAATACTGCATTTTTCAAACACAATCGTATATGTCAGATACAAAAATCTAAAAGGCAATTCTATTAAGTTTCTATAAAGGTATATGCTTTTACGACATCTTCGCTTGTGTCATACCTAAATTCCCATATAAATGACCCAAATGAATTACAGTGAATCATCAGTGAATCTTCCATCGTGACGTCACCATGACAGCATTACACAGCATACCAACTTAACGCTGTGTTTTAACGAGAATATTAAAAATGCACTCTTGAATATTTTTTTAAAAACTGTACGTTTAATATTATTAAATAAAACTTATATATTCAGAATCAGCGTTTATTGGTCTATATGAACATATTTTTTTAAAGCAATAATATTTTTCACTGGAGTTCCTTATTGCTGCAAAATGATCAAGTAAAAATATGAACTAAATTTTAGGAAGGTACTTTATTGCTTGTCTGAATTCTTGACATAACAGTACAAATTTTGAAAATGACAATTAAAATAATTTTCTGTTCAAATATTATGTATGTACTTTATTGTTTTTTTATTTATTTTATTCGATAAATTAGACTTATCAATAATAAATATGTAATAAACTTTATTGCTTGTCGAATTTTCACACAATCGGCTCCAATTTTGAAAAGGACTCTTAAATTCAAAGCAAATCTGAGCAAATTACTATCTTTATCTTTACCTGATAAGTGGTAAGTTCCTGGACAAATGTGTTATCCGAACGACTCAGATGATCGAGGAACACATCCTGCTGCGTGTCGCGGTTCTTGTCCACGAAGCCGGCCACGCAGTAAGTGACGGTGCCGGCGTAGTGCTTCACGCCAAACTCTGACTCCCAGCGGCGCCGGTCTTCACCCTTCACAAAGCAGCCGTGATCGGAGAATTCGCCGTGCAGGTTGGTTAGGTAGGCGGCATCGGAACCCTGAAATAAGAAAAAATTGATTTAATAACAAGACATACAATGGAGCAGATACGTTTTTTAGATTTTGTAGCATTTCAAAAAGAGTTAGGGTTATTAAATATGAATGGAAATTCACTGAGGCAGCTAGTAGGACAGGACACACATGTTGGGAGTGGAAAGACTATTAACATGACACTGACATCTCAGGAGAGATACGTGCTGTGAGTGAAAAGACTAGTTTTACAAGATACTTCAGGAGACTGGTATCTCTCGGGAGTAGAAAACAGCAGCTGTAGGAAATGTGAAGGAAATACTGATTCATCTATGGTTCCAATGTTCCACCTTGATAGGAAGAAAGCTCAGGTATCTGGGAGTTGTTGTGGAACCAAGAGACATGGCCAAATACTCAAAGACAATAAGTAATAAACTTTATTAAAAGTACTGGGCTACTGTTAAAGTAAAGAGGTGAAACATGGGGTACATCACAATGGGACCAATATCAACACTTGGAAAAGGGTTTTTCAGAAGAAAGTACACACTGGAGAAGGAAGATTTACATCGGTTGAAGTAGAAAGACATTATTTTATCTAAATCTTCTATAGGAAAGACAAGAGAATTAAATTCGGCATAACTAACCTTTGGCATATGACACTGCTCTGACAGCAATTTCAACAGACTTCTTGGCGGCCTCTCTATCAGCTCCAAGCAGGATGTGTTATCAGTAAACTGGATGTGGGAGAAAACTATACTCTCTTGTCGGTACTGTAAACAAAACAGACAGATAAAAAAATTTGTTTATTTAATGTTTTTATAAAACCAAAAATTCTTAATTATAGACACAGTGCCCTTGAGGTGATTTTTCACAAAAACGGCGCTATACAAGTTATCCAAATATTATTATTACTATTATAAATAATCAATTAAATTTGTTAAAAAGAAAGATAAACATTCCCGGATTACGAATAACCTGACAATATTTGAAAATCTCCTACTACCACTACAGTAAGCTGAAAATGTTGCTTGAGTCGTGATAGAGCACTTAGGCAGCCGAGGAATCGAACACGGAACGCCTGGGTGGGACCCAAACGCGATGCCCACTCAACCACTGACCAGTCAAAATTATATAAGCACTAATATATTGATTGATAAGAAGTCACAGAAATAAATACAAATTTTGACATTTTGAAAAAGTCAGGCAAACTTCATGGAATCTGTCACTTAATATCAAAACATTCTAATAAGCTTCAGTCTACCACTTTGATAACAAAATATTTTTCAACTGCGGGGACAATTGTCAATATTAAACAAGGTTAGGTTAGGATAGTTTATATTATTGACATCAGAACTCTGATTTTTTACAAGGTAACTTTTGACACAGGGTTCAGATTTATATATAAACATAAAACTAATAAGAATACACAATCAACTACCAAATGATTTGTTAGTGGCTGAGTTGACAGTTGAGTTCGGTTCCCACTCAGCATTGTGGGTTCAATCTCCTAGCTAAGTCCTCCATTTTTGCGCAGGCAACATTTTCCACGTATAACGATGGTAGTAAGAATTTATTTAAATAATTACTAACAACTTATGGGAATGTAGGACTTTCTTAAAAAAAAAAGTAAAATGAAAAATGCTTACAATATCTTGCTCCAATGCAAAAACGTAATGATTGAAAAACTTGTGCAGCTTCTCGTTGGTGTAATTGATGCACAGCTGCTCAAAGGAGTTGGCGGCAAAGTTCTCGAAGCCGAAGATGTCGAGCACGCCGAGGAAGCGAGCGCGCACGGCCACCGGCGGCGGCGGTCGCGTGCAGCGGTTGATGTGCGCCACCAGCCACGCAAACACGCGCGAATACAACGCCTTGGCCATCGCGTGGCGGTTCTCACGGGCCTGGAAATGGTAAAAAAAGTCTTCATTAATACAGGTATACAGTTGGTAAATTCTTTCTAACCTCTCCTATCTTAACCCTTATAATCAACACTTGTACAAAAAAAGTGGGTGACAATGGAGCTCTCAGCGACAGAACCACAACTGAATTTAAGCACTAGAGTACTTAAAAAAAAATAAAGGTGTATTTTTAAGGATATTGCAGACAAAGATATAATTGTAGAAAACAATGATGCTGTACAGCGTGTTACCTGCTATTATCTACAATTTAATCCTTTACAACCGGCTTCATACAATAGAGAAGTCCAGTCCATTTTTTTTATTTTTTTTTTATGAAAAATGACCTTCTAACTTAAATTACTGCATATTTTTTTTTTTTTTAGAGTTAGTTTTAATAGTTAAAATAATTTTCAAAGTTTTAATTTTTGGAGATCCCTCGAAAACACCCATATCTATGCTGAATTTTGTGACGTCATCTACTAAAATAACGATTCATATATTTTAGATTTTTATGTTGGTTTTCTTGAATCTCACATAGATTTGCGCAGGCGCGCGGCCATCTTGTTTATTATAACGCGTTGATTGGCTAATGGCTTATTTATTGCAAATGGCGAAATCAAATTCTTTGCAAAACAATGAATGACGTTGATGAATTTAACTTGCAGTTTGCTGTTTTTGATGATAATTTTCGTTTAAATGATTAATTCACTGTGATATTAGTGTAATTCAGCATAAGTACTAATGCTGCCTGTACTTTTTTTCAGTTTTAGTCCTTCAATAATGTTTCTTTGGTGATTTAGTTTCGTTCGGTTTTTAGGTTACTGACATTACATAATCAAAGGTTACTTCTCTATAATTTTTATGACTTTTCCGCGTGAATTTAATAAAACTTCCATAAAAGTAATCTTATTTGATAATGTAAAAGCCTTATGCATGTGTAAATAAATACAAATTCGAGAAATCAACGCATTAATTGCGTAAAACCGAGTCCAAGATGTCAGATTTTTTTAGTTATTTTTTCGGAATTATTATAATATTTTTTTATCCTTTTTAATTGTATGAACAAGATAAAAAGTGAAGTGACAGTTTTATTCCAAATTCATAAAGTAAGAGGACTGTATTTTTTAAATTTTGAATTTTCCTAATTTTTTCGACCATTTAATAGAATATGTTTACAGTCGGCTGTTTTTTTTAAATTTTTTCATTTTGAAACTTAAAATACTGCATTTTTCAAACACAATCGTATATGTCAGACACAAAAATCTAAAAGGCAATTCTATTAACTTTCTATAAAGGTATATGCTTTTACGACATCTTCAAAAATAAGAAATATATAGAACATTCGCTTGTGTCATACCTAAATTCCCATATAAATGACGTATAGCATAAATAAACCAGTCATTACCGTGATTACTATCGTGACGTCACCACAGAGCATTACACAGCATACCAACCTGACGCTGTGTTTTAACGAGAATATTAAAAATGCACTTTTTAATATTTTTTTAAAAACTGTTCGTTTAAAATAAAATAAAAGTTATATATTCAGAATCAGCGTTTATTGGTCTATATGAACATATTTTTTTAAAGCCATAATATTTTTCACTGGAGTTCCTTATTGTTAGTTTTTCATCTTTGAAAAAATCCTTACAGAAATCAAATCTGTTTTTGGGAACGGAACTGATTTCGATCGAACGTCAAAAGGGAAAAATTAGGTTTATGAAATCATCAGGACTATTAATTTATTTTTAGGACTTTTTCATTAGTGTGCAACTGTTACTTGAAACTTGTTCACACTTGTCTATCTCGTTCGTTGGGCCCGGAAGAAGTTTTGACTAAAATATTACAGTAATATCAATCATCTTCGGAGGGCTTTAGAACAGTCACTGATATTTCATTTTATTCCTGTTTATGGTTCTTAAAAACAACATAAGAAATAAAAATTGTGATGGGTTGTCAAATTTTGACAGTTAAAAGGATACGTCACAAGGATCACAATGGAAAACACGTTAAGATTTCAAGCAGAAAAATCAGGGCAAATTTCATTCATCAATTGTTTTTGCTGCTATGGAGTTATGGAATTATATTTTAATTCGTTTAGTATCATTTTTATTTTTTAGAACAGTTTACTTTATTTTTGAGAGGCACTTAAAAATCATATTAATATGATTAATACCTCCTGCTGCCGCAGTGGAATCTCGGTGATGTTCCCGCGGACGTTGATCTGCCTCTGCAGCAGGACCTGTGCGGTGCGCTGGGCACTGAGTCCAAGCAGCGCTGCGGCCGCCACTACCGCCTCACCCTCCTCCCCCCCCACCAGGGCACACCTCTCTCCGTCCACGTCCTTAAATCAATTAAATTATTGGATTTGAATCCAAAAGTCAAGAGATAAAAAGTAAATAATCATTATTTTTTTAATCCATCCAGTGCATCACCACTGCAAAAGCAAGAGTCTCCTTAAAATGATTTACATGTACTCTTATTTAAGTTCACATTGGTAGATAAAATATTCTCAGAGATTTTCAAGCCAACAAAAACTTCAATGACATCGTTGGATACACGTTTTGATGCTGTCATTGGCTAAAAAGAAGCATTAATGCTGCGTGGTACATGGGCGAAGTACATACGAATGCGAATGAAAAACAAACACCGCCGCATTCACTTTGCGTAAAAACATCCAACCAACTGATAGCATCACCAAAGTCACGCAACGATTACAGCATTTTATTATTTGTCACATACTCCTCTTCCTAGTAGTGATGACGATTAGACATTATCGACTTCGCCGACGTAAAAAGCATCATTAGTCTCCAATATGACCAAGAAAAGGGAATTTCTTCTCTTTTATACGTTGCATAGTAAATATCGCAATTCGGCCACTCGATGAAGTACCTCTGCGTCAGCGTTGCCATGTTCCAAAAATGAAAAACCATGTTTAAGGGATGAAAAAACCGTGTTTTGAAGAATACAAAAAACCTGATTTTAGTAAGCTTTTTAATGAAAATATAAATAAAAAATAACAGCACGTAACTAAGTAAAGAATCTCTGTAATGCTTTATTAAAAAAACAACCATTTTATATTTTTTCTTTTAATTATACAAAAAAATAATGTTTTTGAAAAAAAAAAACAAACAAAAAAAGTTTTTTTTTACCGTTATCAAGTTTAATTTGTAGTACCTACTTGTTAGAATATAAATAACTCCTTTCATAAATAAGTTTGTTCAGGTCGATGAGATGAGGGAGATAAAAGGCCGCCAACTCCAATAATATTTTTTTTCTAAATTTTGAAGTAGCTAGTGTAAGTACCTAAATGACATGTATATTAATTTATTTTTATTAATTTATTTTTATTAATGTATTCATATAACTTATTGACAAAGTTAGTTTAGATTAAGAGACATTATGAAACCGTGCTGAAGTTCAAGAACTACATTCCTGATTTCAGAATTTCCTAAAAACACAAATTCCACTCAAAAGTACACTCTTTTGTTGACCGGTAAAAAACTGTGTATTGTTCGACATGGTTTTTTGAAAAAAAACATGGAGGTAGAAATGATCCAAAAAAACCATGATAAAATGGTAAAAACTAAGCAAATGGCAAAACTGCTCTGCATTAAATTAGTCACCCATCTATCCAACATATTTTGAAGATTGAAGATTTACCTCAAAATCCACATTTCCCAGCCACAGAATGGCGGCCAGCACCTTGAAGAGGCCCTCGCTCATGTGCGGGGGCACCTGCAGCACGGTGAAGGCGAGGCGCAGGGCCTCCAGGCGCTCTGACTCGCTGCGGCCGGGGGCCTCCGAGCCCCCGGTGCACCCCTGGCGCAGGTAGTTATAGTGGGCAGCCTCTTTCAGACGTAGGGTGGCTTGCAGTTCTGCATCACTCTGCAATGGAAAAGGTAATGTATTCATTAAAAAAATTATGAAAACTGTATCTTTTATCATTATGGTAGGTTAGCAAGAATCTTGGGAATGATTCAAATATACAATTTATATAACTACTTATACAGCAGCAGGTCCCAGCAGCTGTGTATCCCAGCAGCTGGGGTGGCTGAATATGGCTAAGAGTCCTCCACAATCCGAACCTTTCCCTTCCTCTTTCTCATCACTTTCCCTATCTACTCCCTCAGCCTAACAACATACTACACATACAACCAAGGACGGCTGGTCGCACAGTGTGTTCGTGTGCAGCACTGGCAAATTATAATGGCTAAATTTACTTTATTTACTTATAGAAGACTATAAAATCTCTAATTTAAATTCTCAAATTTAATCATTTCAAAATATTAGTTACCAATATAATGCTAAGAATATTATCAGGGAGAACGCTTTAAATCTCCAAGTAAAATAGAGCGGCCGCCGAGAGCCCTCATATCGGCCGTGTGCATTCGCTTTGCAAACGGACCAAATCATGTTTTTGTATGAGATATTTAAAACATCCGAAGTGCGTCGATTTCGCTATTTGTACCAGAATTTGGCTTGAATTCGTGTGCCACATGCCCAAAATAATCCGATCCTTGCCGAAGTTTACCGATTGACCATGAACCATGACCCGAAGTGACACGAATACAATCGAATTTCGGCGAAGATCATAGATCAGTTTGCGTCTAGCGGCACGCGTTATATTGACCTGTGACGTGATAATTGTCATTGTTTCGTTTTATTTTGTATTGATTATGTTAAATACTAATAACATAATTTGTTAATATATAATTTTATTACCAAAATGAGTGCAACCAGTGTTGAATATACAAGAGAAAATAACAGTTTGTTTGAAAATAAATTAATAATTTAAAATTCCTAATTTAATTTTTTTGTCATGAGTAGATACGGATTGTCAGTGAACCACTACATTCTCAGGGCAGCGGCCGTCACTGCTTATAACAACATTTGAGGATGACATAGGCTTATTGATGGTGGTTGGGATTAATTGGGACTCGTGTACCGTATTCAGTGAGTTTTCATCCATATATATGTATACAGGGTGTCCCGTGGCAGATTTAGAGATAAAATTCAAATATTAAAAACGTATTGCAAGCAGTGTACACGAAAATCTGCACCAGTCTGTGCGCAAGAGAGCATCGGCTTTGGCATTGCCAAAAACGACGTTGCACCAAATTTTATGCATGGATATCAAACACCACCCTTGTAGGATCCAATAAGTGCAGGCACCTAAACCAAGTGAGTTCTGTGAAAACATGTTAAGCCGGTTTCAAACTGTAAACACGATTTAGTTCAGCGACGAAGTATGATTCCATTTAAATGGTTTTGTTAACAAGCATGCCGCTATCCGGCACCAAAAGGACAAAAACAGCCGTTAAAGCACCAACAGGCTCTGCACAGCCCAAAAGTAACCGTTTGGGCCGCTCTATCCACAATTGGAATAATCAGTCCATTTTTCTTATAAGTAAAATATAGCATTTTTGACAGTTTGTTGAATGTGCACTGTGAGCACTTTGGTTGTGTCATTCAGATGTTTTATTCGCTTCCTTTCAACATTTGTATTTTGACCACTTTTCAAAACGGAATAATAAAAAATTTGGACTGTCTCACCTTAACGCCCTCGGCGAGATAGTAAAAGACATGATAGTTCCTCTCCTGCGGCGCCTGGAAGGTGATGCGGGACTGCTCCAGCAGGTAGTCCTGCACCACGCAGCCGGCGATGGCACCCCGCCCGTCCAGACAGACTTGCATGAACTTGCCGAAGCGTGACGAGTTGTCGTTGCGAACCGTCTTTGCATTACCTGGCAAAGGAAACACATTGTGGTTAAAAAACATTTATTTTAACTATAAAAATCGAAGTGTAATGAAAAATGATAAATCATTTATCATAACCCAACAAATAAGATGACTAAGTGGTACAGTGAAATCTTTATCGATCGTTCCTCGAATACTCGTTTTCCCATATACGTCATTTATTTCTTCCAGTTACGAATTAATTTCATGCAAATCTCACAAAAATAAATTGCATAGATCGTTCCACTGTGCATCGTTTTAGCGCATTAACCCCTCAGACTAACTTGTTCGCTTTTGGGACATAAAAATCATTGTATCCCCTTACTATCATGGTGAGAAATGTGATCTAAGCCCGCGGTCGTCAAACTGCAGCCCGTACAAATATCTGCCGCTGTCTTTCTAAATATATATTTGTTTCATGTACAATTATATTAACCTGCTTTTCTTCACATATTTTGTGTACATATACCCTTATGATTTTAAAACGTTGATTTTAATTGATTAACATTTGATTTTAACCACTCCGATCTATCGCGAATATGCACTTTTTATGTCTTAAATGAAATGTCAGATTTATGAAAACTTTTGTGTTATTTCCGCTTCACAATTAAAGCTCTATAAATGAAACATTTCTGAACGTAGCCGAATACTAAAAACTGTTTTTGACAGGTTACGAAATAAGCTTTCAAATTGTTATATTACAAATAAATATTAACATTTGTAAATAGGTATTAAAATTTAGAATGTAAACATAAAAAAAAATGTAAAAATTACTCACGTGATGTTTTTATGTGAAAACGGTACTAAAATCACGGATTATGTAAAAAAACAATATTTATTCTATTGTATAAATGTATAGTTAACAATTTAGTCACCTCAGTTTTTTATCATTTCATACAAGAATATTTAATAAAAATTAACAATGTTTAGCGCCCCGTAGGTGATTTGGCGGGAAAAATATGTATTAACCGGGTATCTGACAGAATATGTTTTTTTTTATATATTTCTATGGACAACTTGAATAGTGATGGGTAGCTTGATTTATTATGGAGCATCTACTTTTTGTTTTAGGGATGTCACTAGAACAATAACGGAGTTATAACGATTTCAGAGGAAACATACGCGTTGACGTGAAAACACGCTTATTGTACTTGACTGCTATTGTCATATTAATGTGTATATCTGCTCACGTTGCTGAGTAGTTAAAACGCCCAGCTGGTTTTTTAACACATCCTAAGTTGATTTCGAACACGCGTATAGTGTACGTCAAAGGTTCTCGACGTGGCGATAACATCCCTTTGTAAAAAATAGAGGGCGTTGAGACGGCACAGTGAAGGCGTGATCAGGTAAAAAAATATTGTTCTTTAAAAGACAAAAAAAAACACACTAATCAAGTAATAAAGGAAAGTAAACTATAAAATGTATTGCTGAAAAATCTAACATATGAATTCTGTGTTTAGTATATTTTTTTCCGAGATTTTGAATTAATTATATACATGTCAAATCAGTTGACAGCACCGGCAAGGAAGGGTTAATCCGACTGTTGAAGAAACTTTGTGAACATGAATTAGAATGAACAAGTAGATCCCGCATTATAAACAAGGAATTACCGAAAGCTTCAAGGACTGTGTTGGCCTCGAGAATCTGCTGTTCCACCCAGGCGGAAGCCAGTGAGGAGTCGAGGTGTGTGGCGGGGTGCGCCGTGCCGTGCGCCGTCACGGAGCACAGGTACTGCAGGATGAACTTGGTGGTCTCTGTCTTGCCGGCACCACTTTCGCCCGATATCACAACCGACTGGTTTTTCATGTCATTCTGGAAAGGAACAAAAAAGATTTTAAAAAATTTAAAAAAATTAAAAATCAATTAATTTAATATCTATTAATTTGATATCATCTATAAAAATACTAAAAAGGAGCTAAATTCGAAAGATCATAAAGCCTATTAAACAGATAATCCCTAGAAGTATAATATGTACCCAAATATGAAATAAAACAGTTGTTGCCGATTTATATAAGGGAGCATACATTAATTACGTGAGCTCAAAAAGGAGGGGGGGGGTCCAGCAAAATCTTACGTTACTTGAAATGAATATACGAAGTCGCCCAAATTTATCTCACCAAGGGAGGGAGGGATCCAGATTGGAAGAAAAACTGCTCACGTAATTAATGTATGCCCTAAGACCTTTCGACTCCCTAGGTCTCAGACAGCTCAGTAAATTTGGTTGTGCCCAAGAAAGAGGGATTGGGGATTGGACTCAATTTAGGAGGCAGGAATAGGTACCACCGCTCCGGAAACCATTTATTGGATAACCAACACCTCTGCCATAGGTCACCCCAAGTGGTTCGCTAGGTTTGGTGACTTAGCAGCGGTACCCGGATTCATGGGGTGAGATTTGTCTAGGTCTTGGCGACGGATGTGTTTTCCCACCTACTGCGTGGCAGGCCGGATCACGAGAGACTGGTTCAATGAGACCTTTTGACCTCTCAGCCGGACTCTCTCGACCCATCTTTGATTTCATAAAGTTATATGCTTCAATTATTTTTTGGTTAACTTTTAGATTTGAGTGTGAAGCGTGTTGTTTTCTCTTTCTAACACCATTTTTTATCATATTTCTCACTGTGATAAGTAAGGGAGACTAAGCGATTTCTATGAGATCTGTGAATTGTTCCCAAAAACTAACAAATTAGCCTAAGGGGTTATTTTTTTCGTTTATGCGTGCACCTCCACTACTTCTTTGAAAAAATGACAGCTAGGAGGGATCTGTAAAACTATCCGGAGCAAGTGGGACTATGTCATACCCAATTTAGAAAAACACAATCTCTGGGATCAGAGCCAAGGAACTTAAGAGATTTTCAAAGTTTATGTAAGAAAATGGTGGATTGATGTGTCGTCACCTGAAGTGAAGAATAAGCAGCTTCAGCCAGGGCGAAGATATGGGGCTCCAGAGCTCCAAGTTTGTGTCCCCGGTAATGCTTCTCCGAGTCCTGAAACAAATAAACACATACATTTTTTTTATTTTTTTTTTATTATTATCTATAGTAAAATTTGTACATAATTTATTTATAAATTATATTATATTAAGGTATTATAGGGTACATTATTTTTTTTTAGGTATTATAAAGTACATGTTTTTTTTTTTTCACAGTCCTCCTCACTAGGGTTTCCTGTTCTGAGGCGGCCTGTAGTTTTTCCACATTTGTATTTAGTATCCAGTTGTCTTTACATGGTTTTCAGTATGTTTGATAGTTCATTTTCACTTTGTTCTCTCAACCATATTTTTACTTTTGTTTTAAATTTATTTATTTTTGTTATTTTTTTGTTTGAGTTGGTAGAGCGTTGTATAGTAAGATGTTTTCAAACTGGCTGTAGCTAGAATATTTTGGTTTATTGCCCTGGTTGTGTATCTATGTTGGACAGTAAAGTATTCGACCTCCGTAGTCCAGTGGCTAAGACTCTTGACTCACAATCCGGAGGTCGCGGGTTCGAACCCGGCGTGCGCAAATAAATTTTATTTGATTAATTTGTGTTATTTCACAATTAATTCATTTAAAATAATATACAGTATATTTGCGGCACGTTCCAGAGTGGAAGATACTATTAGTATCGCCCTGGTGTAAGACCACCATTCAGAATTGAAACGTTGCTTGAAAATGGCTTTAGCCGTATTTGGTGACCAGATCTGAATAGCCAGGTACTTTCCAACCTTCCTCTTCCCCACCTCCTTCCCCTCCCCACTACCTTCAGCCTCACAACATACCCCAATTGGGGATGCCATAGTCTCACTGGCTCCAGACGGGAGCAGTTAAGATTCTTGTGCGGTATTCACTGTAAAAAAAAAAAAAAAAATTCAGATAGGTTTTTTTAATTTTAAATAAAATATATTTTGCATAAAGTTTTTGTATGTTGTAGACTTGAATGCTTTGAAACAATTCTTCTGTCGGAGTTCTAACCGGTAATTTCAAATTGTCTTTAGTACTCCTTTTTGGCTATATTGAGTCGGTCCATGCGAGTGCTCAAGGCAGATCCCCATCCAGTTGTCCCGTACTCTATTTGTGATTGACGTAAAGCATAGTACACTTTCTTAATGTCGTTTATGTTGAGGATGTTACGGATGGCTCTAAAGAAGTAAATGTACCCGGTGAGTTTTTTTGTGATTACTTTAATGTGTGCGTTCGTGCGTTCCATCGGAGATTATCATCAATTTCAATACCAAGATATTTGATACTTTTGGAGTGTGCTATGGTAGGACAGTGGCATGATAAACCTTGATTTTGATAGTTTTCTTGGCATGGATGTAATTTGAATGTCATCAATCAAAAATCACTATCAACCATTAAAAATTATGTAAGACACTCATTTTATTAGGTATAGCTGGGGTACCCGGCTTCGCTCAGAGAACTGATATGAGATTGAACTGACGTTCAAACCCACCACGGATCTTATCTCTTATATACCCCTACCAATGAGAAGCCCCCCTATACAAAAAAGGCTTCGATTGGTCCACAATGTCCCATAACATTCCACAAAATCCCAGAGTGTTCTGAAATGTTCCACAATGATCTGGGATGTTCCCAAACGTTCCAGACTATTCCCGAACATTCCAGGATATTCTGGAATGTTGTGGAATGCTTTCGAATACTCTCGAATGTTCTGAACTGTTCTAGAAATTTCTAGCGGACGAAACTTCCAGCCTTTATATCATCAAAAGCACGCCCTTTAGGTAAAAACGGGAACCTTCTTCATGGATGGAAGATAGAGGGCTACCCTTACTCCCTTGATCGTATGGGGACTCGTTTCTGAGTTTTAGCAGCACGCACATTGTACACTTTCTTTTAATTATATATATTGATTTATCAATCTTCTTTTCGACAACTGTGAATCCATATTTTAGGTTTCATCTAACTTCAATAAAAAAATCAACTATTTAGACCGGTTAGTAGCAGAGCGGACAAATGCGTCGGATTCCCAGTTCCTACCCAAGCGTCGTGGGTTTAATTCCTCTGCTAGCTAAGACCTGCATCATTGCAAAAACGGTTCCATGTCAACTCAGAATGAAACCAACTCATAATAACTCAGAACCACCTCAGAAATGTCATTAAAAGCTATGAAAATATAAATTTAAAATAGCCGATAACCCTAACCTAACTTAACCTTTTCAACCAATGTTTTTATAATTCACTCTTAATGACCTTTCTGAGGTGCTTCTAAGTTGGTTTCATTCTGAGTTGTCTGGTCACCGCAAAAACAACGATATTCACGGTGTCTGCAAACCCAAGTACAAGCAGAAAACTGGTGAATCAACATCACATTTTAAGTCGATTTTGCTGTATAATATTTTTTATGTTTTTTTTATGGAAATACCGCAAGAATCCCAACCATCTAGAATCTAGAGCCAGTGAGACTATGGCATCCCCATTTGGGGTTAATATCTATTGTAGAAAATATATAAAGTACGATAAAAAACGAAACGGTTAGAACGAAAAAAAAGTTTTTTGGATTCTCTACGTCATGTTTCCCGCTTCTACCTACTACGAGTTTCGGGATAACGTGTTTTATAATGATCGTAGTAGGAGTTTATTATAAATATTTATTCGTAACCCGGGAATGTAATGTATTTCTTTAAAAAAAAAACATCACATCACAAAGACAGCATCCACATAAAAACTGAAGAGAAACAAATTAATTGCGAAATAAATATTTTAACACTTTTGTTTTAGCCCACTTAACGCTTCAGAAACCCTCTAAACTACGTAAGTTGAAAATTTAAATTTTCTTGAACAATTCTCAAATCGAATGTAATTTCAGTTTTTGGACCCTTGACATGACATGAGACACGACCCTAATCAATTTAATCTACGTTGTCTTCCTGAAACGCCACCGATATTTTATTTTATCCCTTGAGCGTAATATTATAATCTTCTTACACTCCGTTCTCAGCATATATCTACATGTTCAAAAAACGATCGTAATCCGGCCATACACAGTTTTACAACGCATACGATACGATATCTACCAGAAATAAAATAAAATGCATTGATGTTTAAAATTTTAAGGATTTACACATGTTGGGATTTATAACTAGGCTAACTAGAACTTTCAACAACATAAAGTGAATTAAACTGTTATATTTTGTCTTTGTTAGAAGTCAACTTGAGTACAATTCTCACGTCTGGAACCCACATTTTAATTTTTATGCATAAGCTGTTAAAATAATAAAAACAAAATCTCATGTTTTCTAAATTTCAAAACGCAGCAATTATGTTGAATTGCAGCAATCTTTAAAATTATATGAATATACTTAAATTGTCAGACAGTTGTCATTTTCACTGACAGTATTTCTATATAAAAATTTAAACGATAGTTGATCGTTGACAGCCCAGAATTGCTAGCATTGATAAGCTTTCGGATTCCATTACGTACCTAATACTAGAAGTCGGAATTTATTTCAGTGTAAAAATTTTGAAACTAACTACCATAATATGTATTCATTTTTGCCCAGAATACTAATGGAGGGAAATAATTATAACAAGTCAGTGGACATCTTCAATTTATCACTAAACAAATACAAAACGTTGGTACTAAGGCAGTTCAGTGATGTAAAACGAGTACTGCATATTTTTTACAATTCATATGTAAAAGTCGCTAAAACTAAAAAGGATGTTAATAAATAATAAAAAAATCGAGTTATACTGAACACGTAATAAAAACACAGCGAAATAAATATTTCCAGCGACATTTCGCGACGGGAAACGTATTAAGAAACGAACCGGAAATTCCGCATAATGTATTTTAGATACACCTACCCTTTTAGACGTATCCCTCATTCGATAGCTCTGCAATTTCCCCTGAGGAAATTCAACAACCCTCCTAACCCCACCTCCGATCTTCTTACATTATCACCCCCTTCTTACATTAGTACTTGAATCAGTAGTACCTACTAACCTAAAGTGTCATCTAGAACTCATTTTGAATGGGCAATTTTCACTGTCGCGTTTATTTTTATTATGAACCGTTATATTCATATGTCTTCACTCAGTAATACAAAAGCGTAATACGACTTTAACATCCTCAAAGCGTTTTTGAGTGGTGAGCTCTGGAGTCGTGAAATTTCGTGAGTCGTTTTCAGGTCGCAATGTCTTCTATTTAAATAAAGAAGAGTGGAGGGCGGGCGGCGTAAACTTGATTTTTATACAAATCTACTTTTTATTCTGAGATTGATGAAATTTTGCACAATTGACCTTCAAAACAAGATGAAGGTCACTGTCTATATTAGATTTCGAAACACTGCGTAAAGCACGGGCAACGCTGGGGATTTCATCCAGTTTCAATATTTAAAGAATGATTTTTTTACATGTGAATACCGCATAAGAAAGAGTCCCAACTGCTCCCAAATGTCTGGAGCCAGTGATACTAGGGTATCCCCAATCGGGGTGTGTTGTGAGGCTGAAGTTAATGGGAAATGGAAGGTGATCGGGGAGAGCATGGTGGGAAACTTTCCCACCGATGGCTATTCAAATCTGGTCACAAAAAAGTGAAACATGGCGAAAGTCATTTTTAAAAATTGTTATTGATACAATAATACGTTATGTATTTTTAAACATTAATATGATAATGTGGGCCTCATTGGGTACTTTGCCCGTGCTCAGACCCCCCATTTTACAATTTAAGAAAATTCAATTAAAAATGGTATGAAATAAAATAAAATACAATAGGTAATAAAAGCAGTAATGAAAAAAAATCTTCAAGTATTATGTAAAAAAAATTTGCTGGTGTAAACATTTTTTTGTTATTTAATTCATTTTTTAATCTAGTTTCTGAAAATGTTTTTTGTTTCCCCAATTTTTTTAATCAAGTGAATGCTTTTATTGCTTGGTATTTGTGGTGTATTTGTCCAAAGCTTGTGTTTACCGTCGGAGTTTATTTTATGTTTTTTGTACGATTGTCTAACTGGTCTATTTATGATAGTTTATTTTTGTAGAAATTTGTTTTTGGCCAAAAAAATAGTTTAGAAAAGTTACATTTCAAGCAAAGTTTCATTTCTGAACGGTGGCCTTTAATCAGGTGTTAATCGCGAGTATATCGTCCACTCTGGAAAGTACCGCAAAAATAAAATAAAATTATTTTAAATGAATTAATAATTATTAATTATGAAACAACAAAATAATAAAATAAAATTTCATTACACACGCCTAACTCCTCTGAAAACGCCATATTGTTTGTTAGTTGCGGAGTGAAAAGATATCACTGAGTGGAGGGGGAAGGGGTAGAGGAAGGTTGGAAATAACTTGGATATTAAGATCTAGTTTCTATTTGAATTGCGGTCCCTGAGACGATATGCGGATGTATCATTTATTTATCTTTTAAATTAACCAGTGGGTCAAGTAACTTGCCACGTTGCCATCGTGTTATATAAAATAAAGTTAGCCTAACCTAAACTACGCAGCGGAATGTGACCTAGCCCATCTGCCCAATTTCCTAACCCGCTTTCGCGCCAAATGTCACAATTTCGCGGGCGATCTTTGACATTAAACGGACTGAATGAAAATCTCTTGTCATTTCGCCCAAATACTAATGGAACTCAATACCTACGTATAATACGCATTACGTCAAAATCATGTCAAGACTGTACAATATATTTGTTGAATGGAAGTAAAATGGGAAAGTATACCTAAATAAAGCATGATTATGGCCAGGTATATTAGTTGATTTTAAGCTTAGTTGGAATCTCGAGCTTAGCGCGGCTTGAAACGTAATCAGTATGTAGGTTAGGCATATCACCAGTATAACATGGATTGTCAATGATTTAATTTTTTTTCTTGAAAACCAAACTAGTGTCTACGTGAGTGCTATATCTATGCTTTCTGCTTTCATCAGGAAATCGAGATCTTTGAAAATGTTAACGACGATGGACGGTAGTTTAATTCATGAACCTCAAATATTTTTGGGCGGGTTGATTTTTATAAAGTTCCCTGCTTCAATCAGCATGATGCTAAATGCTAGACTAATTTAAAATACGAGTAGTATTTGTTTGGCCGAGTCGTGCACTATTCGTGAAAATTAACCGCCGAAAACAAACTATCCCGACGTTTAAATTATCTGTTTTACTGTTTTAGATTATCAATTAATAACATCGACTTTTCTCATCGCTCGATCAATACCATACTTACAAACTTCAATTTCTCCATACTTACAAAGTTGGGCCAATAACCAGACAAAACCCGAAATGTCATTTTTAAATAAAATTTTAAGCTATTGACTTATTCCACAAAAAAGTATAAACCCAAATCGAAAGATTGTTCTTTTATCTAGTAAAAGTATGTTTTAAATTTTGAAAAAATTGTTTATTTTTAGTATAATAAGGTTATACCGCAGGTCATTGGCAGATTTGTTAAATTTTGAAACAAAATTTTGTATTATACCAAACACATTTCAAATTAAACATCATACAATAAAATAAATCAATAAATTATCTAGGAAAGCTACTTTTCAGAATTTTTATTTTAGTTCAAATAAAATCTTTAAAAAAAGATCCGAGCACGTGTTTTGTGACGAAAATACTTCAGTTTGTCTATTTATTTACGGTCTTCAAACTAACATTTATCAGTTTTTTTAACATTTTTATTTTGCTTAGACGCTATTGAAAAATTATAAATACTTATGATCAACAATAATTACAAAAAGTACATAATTTTATCACCACACGTTTAAGCATTTTTAAATATAGGTAGGTATATATCAAAGCAAATTCTTATTGAAATAATATCGATAATAAATGCTGGTGGGGAGACTAATTAATCTTTCTCATCGGGGCCGCCCTGAACAGTTTCAAGGGCAAAATCGCAAGACCGTCTTTCGACGAAATTTGAATTCTCGGCCGCTGGTTAACATAAACTTCGGTAATATGGAAGTATTTAATATTATTTACGTAGATGTCAGGTTTGACATGTGACTGCTAGCGCCTCGGCGTCTAAAAAGGAAACTATTCTCCGGCTTATCAAGGCTTGAGCGGCAGATTTAGCCTGCTTAAATTTGAGCGAGCAATGTCGTATATAGCGAGGTTACGGTCTGGCTGATATACCGGATCTTTGTCGTTCTTCTGAACTTTTCCAATTTCCCGTATAGGTTTCAACAATAAATTGACGTAGAACTGGAATGATTTTTAAGAATCGATAGTTTCAAGACTAATTATTTAAAAAAAAACATTTTTCCATGAGTACAGAGTTCGGAGTTCAAAGTAAAGGGTGAGTTCCCCGGAAAAATTGACTTTAATCTGACAGTATTAATACCCTAGCGACTGTACGGTTGAAATTTAAGGACCCGACTTCGAGTACAACTATGACGCCGCGCCTTATGGAAACATCTGTGAAAGTGAAGTTTGTGACAAAGCTACTATCGTAATAGAAACGAATTAAAGCAAGTAGCTAATAATACCAAAATATGGCGCCACTTACGTAAACATATAGCGTGAGGAACATCGGCTGGCAGGCATAGGTAGGTACTCTTGGAATTGCATTTTCATGAATCTCAACTAGGCGAAGCTGAACCAAAAGCCGCCCGCAGGGCCTAGCTTAGCATAGTTAGATTATGGTTCCGCGACTTTTCATCCCACGACTAAATATCCCCGACTAAATATCCCCGACAAAATATCCTCCGACAAAATATCCTACGGACAAAACATCCCTCAACAAAATACCTAAAACACGCATTACCATAGATTATTCTAACAAATGCCTTTTATAGAAGAAATAACCTTTATAATAATATACGTAGCGAAACTATTATTTGTAGCATTAGCGGTAAGTACATTTCGTAACATTATTTATGTTATAACCAGGGGCGTAGCTACCGCCTTATCAATGATACGAGGCCCCCGGTCCACAGAGGCCCCTAACGTGTGTAAGCAAAAATTAGTAAAATGTTATCCACAATGTCACTTAATCTCGTGCTTCCCGGAAAAAAAACATATAAAAAAGCTGTCATACGTGCCTATAGAGTTTTCACTTCAGAAATGACAAAAGTCAAAAAAAGCAATATCTTTTTTTTCCCGGGTTAAGCGTGCGCCCAAAAGTTGACAATAACCGATGTAGAATGACAAACCATACGGAGAGCAATATTTACGCGTTTTATTTCATTCCGGTTCAAACGTTATTTATTACATTGTAATATAATATAAACCTGTTCTTCTGATTATTTATTAGTTAATTAGTTTGATTTGTGAAAAGAATGAGTGAAAGGTAAAGAGATTATCCCAGTGGAGCTATGAAAAGAAAAAGTAAACAGAAAAGGCAAGAGGTTATAAAAAAAATGCCCAAAATTTCTTCATTTTTTCAGCAATCAGCTTCTGTGAGTGATTTAGATTGCAATGGTTAAGTACCTATTTATCTACCAGTAGCGAAGGGTGAATTTTGTTTTTTGAAAGAACAATGGCAACCTTCAATACTTGAAAATACCTGATCACGTATTGTACCGAGCAATAATAAGGGCCCCAACTAATTTTGATACAGGGCCCCTCCAAGGCACGCTACGCCACTGGTTATAACTGAAGTATTTGATTTGAATAATGTTATATAATAAAAATAGAAAGCAAATTGCCAAGAGCAGATCTCAGATGTTTTGAACATTTGAAATGTCATGTTGACAGCAGAAAAATAAGAATCTGACAATGCGGCGTGATTTGGCAGAACTTTGATTAATTACTATGATTATTGTTTGTGACCCAGTTTGCAGCCGCTCCATATAATACGAATGTGCCCGAGACCAAAGGGGAGAAAGAAGGAAGAGGGTGGTTTTCGATTTGAGGCAGTATGCAGCCAGACAGGGAAGGAATGGGATAGGGGATGCAGAATGCAATCGTCGCTAAAATGTCGATCTGTCGATGCATTCATATGATACTTTGATTGGTTTTGTTGGTTTCGGATAGTGTATGAGAATAGACGTGGTATTTGAAAGAGAGGACGCGTAAATATGGTAATATATTATATGAGAACGTTGAAGTAGTGTGCGAACTCTCCAAGTGTATACAGTATGTTAAGGGAGGTAGGTGACTTATTTTAACCAGTGATTCCTGACATTGTTTGAAGTAAAAAAATGTAACTGAAATTTCGGGCTCCGGTGACTTTTCCATGAACTTTTTTATTTCAATTTTTGGTAAATATGCATTTAGTCTACCTCACGGATAATATGGAATGTTCGTGTTGTCGAAGTTTGATGCACGGATAATACGGAATATTCGTTTTTTTAAGTTGAGGAAACTACGAAAGCTGCATGTCATCATAATTTTAAAAAACATCCCAGGTTTTGAATGGTTTGTGTAATTATGATTGATTGGCTATGAAATATAAACGGTAAATACAAAATGGCATTACCGCGTAAGCGAATTAATTTAAACAAAATTAAAATGTTAAATGCATGTTTTTTTGTCTCCCGCGATATAAATACTCACTTTTCGTGATAATAAAGCTAAATCTAACTGAATAAAAAATATTTGGATTAACGACTAACGAGTAAGCGGTTTAAAGCATAAATAATCATTTTTTTTTTCATCAAAATCAAACAAAAACAAAATCTTCAGCATATCGTCACTGGTCACTCTGCCAAGTAACCGCTTAACCTCTTACCCCGCCCCCTACTGTCTAACACATACTATTTTTAATGCTTTTGTAGAAAAAAAAAATCAAAAATGTCATCAGAGACCAAAATTTCATGTACATTTTTTATTTCAAATAATCACTCATATGTTACTGTCAAGTACGTTCCATAACACCCTGTATAATATTTTCGAAAGAGACAAAAGACTGACTACGAGTACATGCCTTGGAAGTGTCACGTGATCAAGTCAGTACCATGGAGCAACGACAGTTTGCAAATGGCGGCGATTGTTGTTGATACTCGTTGTTATTATTGATGATTTGTGTTGTTTTATCGCAGTAAAAGATAAACATAGAATAATTAAAATGTACACTTCATGAAACCAAAGTATTCGAACCGCGATTTAAAAAAAAAAAGAAATAAGCTTGCTAAGTTACCAACCTAGCGAACTACTACTTACCTATGACCTATAGCAGAGGTGTTGGTTATCCAATAAATGGTTCCCGGGGCGGCGGTACCCATACCCGCCTCCCAAATTGAAAATGTGATATCATCATTAATTTATTTTTTTAATCTTTCATACTGTAGAATAATAATCCTCGTTTTGAGTTGCACCCTTGTCGGGGTAGTTTTTTAATTTGAGTCTGTATGCAGTGATGTGAGCAATGTGCCGTGAGAGGACGGGGGAGAGGGGGGCTATGTGGGTGAGGCCGGGAAATGTTTATACAACACCCCTAACTCCCCCAACTACCCCACTCTCCCCACCCTTAGCCACATTAAGGTACTAATTGCTTCAAAGTGCGTAACCCCAATTCATTATTTCACCTTATTACTGTGAAGGTGTGATGCGGCAATCAACTTTTGTAATAGACGAACAAATTTAGGTGTTTTTTAGTATGCATAAATTAATATCACGAATCTTTTTTACATGCTACAGAAAAGTTTCAACAGTTCAAATTAGGGAGGTGGGTATGGATACCGCCACCCCGGTAACCAATAATTGGATAACCAATACACCTGCCATAATTCACCCCAAGTGGTTCCCTACGTTTGGTGACTTAGCAGAGCAGAGATTGACGGCCGGCGTAGTGCTGCGGTGAGGCGCTTGACTAGCACACCGAAGGTCGCGGGATCGAATCCCGGCGAGGCAAATAAATTTTATTTGATTAATTTGTGTTATTTCACAATTTATTCATTTAAAATACTATATAGTATATTTGCGGCACATTCCAGAGTGAAGATACTCTCCGTATCGCCCTGGTGTAAGACCACCATTCAGAATTGAAACGTTGCTTAAAATGGCATTAGCCGTGTTTGGTGACCAGATCTGAATAGCCAGGTACTTCCCCACCTTCCTCTTCCCTATCTCCTTCCCCTCCCCACTACCCTCAGCCTCACAACATACCCCAATTGGAATAATGGGGTGTGTTGTGGGAATAATGTGCAGTTGAAGGAAATGGGAAATTTGGAAATATCTGTATTTTTACGTGAATACCGCACTAGAGTCCCAACTGCTCGAAGTCAGTAGGACTAAGGTATCCCCATTTGATGAATAATATGAGAAGAACCGACTGTAAATATTTGTTAAGGGGTGATGCAATGAGAAATAACGCAAAATCATGTGTTTATGGTTTTTAAATTTGATGACGTAGAAATATTATAAATAATTTAATTAAATACTGCGAATAGAACACATCTGGACTTTTGATACAATCGAGCATTTTTTAACAAGTCTTTTTATAAGTTTAGATTTTTTTATCAGACCTATATCCTACGCCTTTTTGGATATGGTTTTATTGTATAAAGTGTCAAAATATAAAAAATAACCGCCAAAATATATGAAATACACACATTTCAAACCACGCGTGAACAAATAATATTTTTTTAATACAAATATCATAATGCAAGAGCTTACCATTATATATAGAAACACTCTTCCGCTAAAATGCAATCTGTAAAAATTTTGAGTCAATCAATCGATTACATTCCGAGATTTGCGGACACAAGCATACAAGCCTCACAACATACCCCAATTGGGGATGCCATAGTCTCACTGGCTTCAGACGGGAGCAGTTGGGACTCTTGTGAGGTATTCATGTAAAAAGAAAAAAAATACGAAACCCAAATTTGTATGTATATAGATTTGTTCCTGAACTTCTCAAAATAAAATTCAATATTCATTTTGGCGACGTATTTTTTGCGTAATTATCTGTGTGTAATTTTAATATTTTGTGGTAATTACAGTCTGACTATTATTCCGCCATCCAAAGTCAATGCATAAAGTCCAAAATCAATGTACTGTACAGACATTAAACTCTTCGGCTTGATTATTCCTATGTAATCACTAGACATCGGATTATATGCATTTGCATATTTGCATATGCAAATGCATATAACTCTCTAATCACGGCGTTAGTGCATATTTTAGCCTTTTTTCCCAATCGTGCATATTTAGCATTTGAAGGTGCATCCATTAAACAGAATATCGCCCACATTTCCACAAGTTACCAGATGCCATAGAAAAATTGGAAACAAAAAACCTTCCTCTATTTAATTAAACCTATAGAAATACTGGGAACAATGATTGAACTCCCCAACGCCCTTCCCAATTGAATATCAGAAAAGATTCATGAAAAGTTAGACGCTATTTTTTTTAAAAATCCGAGTCTTTTAAAGACATGAAGAACATTAATGCCTACATCAACGACAGAGGTCATACATACCCTGCCTAAACAGGTATCTCCAGAAATGGCGCCAAATTTTTATAAAATTTTGCGGATGACGTCAGTTGACGTAGAGAAGTCGTTTTCGGCGTTTTGGGTGACAAACATCAAAAATGCTTCATCAAAAATTTTGCTCAAAAATTTGGAAAAATACTTAATTGTATATCGTCACAAAAACTATGCATAATTTAAGGATATTTCGCTGTTTTTGTATCGTCTTTAATTAAAACACATAAAAATAAAAATGGTTTTTTGATTTTGCATTGTGCATATCAAGAGTTTTTAATGCATATTTCGGCCTTTTTTAGTGAATATTTGCATGCATATTTAGGCACTTTGTTAGTGCATATAATCCGATGTCTAGTAATCACAAACAAACACAACAACCAACAACTTGTATTGTCCCCGAATCACAAGAAATTAATGATTTAACTTCATCACCACTAAAAACCGCATCGTGCAAATCCAAGCGTACAGTCTGTCTGTAATAAATATCGCGGAAACTGGGTTAATTGGAAATACAAAGGGTGGTTAATGCAATATGCAGGCATATTAGCATGACCAACATACCACAATATAGTAGATAAATATATATATGCATTACCAGCCGGTTCCCGGCATGCGTTGCAACACCATATTCAAAGAAATACAATATTTCTCCATGCATGTCATTTCCCATGCGTCCCCGTTCCCCTACCACGTCCCTTTTTCTTCCACATTCCCCGCCTTCTCTCTCCCCTCTCCAACCCCCCCGTTACGCCAACCCACTTCCCGCGTTCCATATATTACGTCCCAGTACATTCAGTTTTCAAACAGCTCGCGTGCCACCTTTTACAATTTTTTTAATTCAAATTTTCATAAGAACAATCAATCAAATTTGGTACTTAATATAGGTATCTATAATTCTTGATTCGATTCAAAGTATTAGACGAGTAGATAATTCAATGAGTAGATAATCATTGTTTTGCAAAATGTCATTCTCAAATTTTGACATTTTGACAGATTCGCAAGAGTTTTTGTAATGATTAGAAAACTTTTTGCGGGGGTTTAATAGCCAGCCAGCGGCCGAAAATCCAAATTTGTCGAAAGATGTTCTTACGATCGTACAGG
This sequence comes from Limnephilus lunatus, assembly GCA_917563855.2. NCBI lineage: Eukaryota > Metazoa > Arthropoda > Insecta > Trichoptera > Limnephilidae > Limnephilus > Limnephilus lunatus. The sequence goes on along the minus strand of OU830602.1, from coordinate 10,405,792 downwards.
GCGGTTCCAATGAGAAAGATCAATTATTCTCCGTACCAGCTTTTTAAAATTATAACTCAATATCGATTTTATTTCATTCCAAATTTGCTTTAATTTATACCTACATCAAAAAATGCTGAAAGGCGTGATGATAAAACTATTAAAATTATGTACTTTTTGTAATTATTTTTTGATAATATCTAAGTAAAATAATAATGTAAAAAAAATCCTCAATACATTAATTTGTAAGACCGTAAATAGATAGACAAAATAGAGAAATTTTCGTCCTAAATAAGTGTTCGGATACATTTTTTTTAATGATTTTATTTGAACTAAAATGAAAATTTTGAAACATGCGTTTTGTTTACTAGATAACGTATTGATTTACAATAATGTATGATTACATGGTATGAAATATGTCTTGTAAAATAAGATTTTTCCTTTGAAAATTTAAAAAATCTGCCAACGACCTATGGTATAACCTTATTATACTAAAAATAAAAAAAAATTCTCAGAATTCAAAACATAGCTTTACTAGATAGAAGAACAGTCTTTCGAAATTAATTTATAATTTTTGATTGGAAAAGAGTCAACACGTCTAAAATTTGATTTAAAAATGACATATTTCCGGTTTTCTCTGGTTATACACTCGGAAGGAATTTTCAAACATTTTCTATGCCTAATATAGCAATACATAACGGGTTCGAATCGGGCGTGGGCAAATAAATTTTATTTGATTAATTTGTGTTATTTCACAATTAATTCATTTAAAATAATATATAGCATATTTGCTGCACGTTCCAGAGTGGAAGATACTATCAGTATCGCCCTGGTGTAAGACCACCATTCAGAATTGAAACGTTGCTTGAAAATGGCTTTAGCCGTGTTTGGTGACCAGATCTGAATAGCCAGGTACTTCCCAACCTTCCTCTTCCCCACCTCCTTCCCCTCCCCACTAACTTCAGCCTCACAACATACCCCAATTGGGGATGCCATAGTCTCAGTGGCTCCAGATGGGAGCAGTTGAGATTCTTGTGCGGTATTTATTCACTGTAAAAAAAAAAAACATTGACATCTCATATATATTTGTTTTGGGGTGTTATGCCGTATTGAACTATCTCCTTCTTTAGCCAACGTTTCGGACAGCGTTGCAATGTCCATCATAAAACACGGCATAACACCAAAAACAAGGCCCGATTTTTGGCCTTGAAAATCTAAAAACGTATTCTGATCTCATATACATACCTACTCATATAAATACATATTTACCCAAGCAAGCATATTTTTATTTTTATATATATACATGTGGATGTCTCTTCACACCCCCTCCCCCCCCCCCCCCACAACTCGAGGGAGGGTGGTTGGGAGATTAAATCCTTAGAGCAATCATTCAGATGGGGAAACTGCATCTCGAATCGTTTTGCCCGAATGCCTTCGGGTGAGAATGGCTTAACCCTTGAAATGCCGAATGCAGGGAATCAGTAGCGGATTTGCTGGGAACTCGCCGTACATGCCTTGATTTTATGGTATTATGAACCTTAAAAATGTTCCCAGCATACTAAAATAAATTTTATTCGCTTGGCAAGGAAACAATGGATTTGTTTTGAGATTTTCACGGCTAAAATTATTAGGTATCGTGTTTTGTTTTTGGGGTATAATGCCGTGTTGCGCTACCTACTTATTTATCCAACGTTTTGGACAGCGTCACAGTGGCAGAAGTTTAATGGATCTATTAACTTTAATATTGAAGTGAAAACTTCTTTAGCACCGTTGAAAAAGCGACATTAGAAAGAGACACACATACATCTATAGGATTTAGCCTGCGAGAGAATGAGATAGATTAATCGATCTCCTCTTTGTGCGGTCTTGTCTATTTAAGTTTTCTGAAGGTTTTGCGTCTACCGGGTATGAAACTGCACACGTATAATTTTTATACTAGTTGTCGTTTCGTCACTTGGCTTCTGCGAAAAGGCACATCGCAAATTCTGTACAGAATGTTATAATTTAAATAAAAAAAATCATAGTACTGTATTTATTTACGGGAAAGCCTCATTGTTACTCTTTGTATTAAACGTAAATGTAAACGCTTATTTCGCTGGAAAATATAATATAACTCTAGAATATTTTCGTACGCCTTCATTATACAGTATGTTAAGGGACGTATTTGACTTACTTTTAAATAGTGATTCATGACATTATTAGGAGTAGAAATGTAAATTAAATAATGGTCTCCGGGGAATATATTTATTTTTCTTCAAAATCAAACAAAAAAAGTTTCTTCCACATGTCGTCACTAGTCACTCAGTCGAATAACATATTAACCCCTAACCCCGCCCTAAACCTATATACGTCCAATACCTACTCATTTTTTATGTTTTTGGTGAACCAAAATTTTATTTTCATTTCTTACTTCAAATAATCACAATCAGAAATCACTGGTTAAGGAAAGTCAAGTATGTCTCTTAACAACATGTGTATAAATTTTTTTATAACATTACAGAGAGAAAAAAACGTTTCTCTGATTATAAGTAGCCATCCTGGGAAACTGCACAGGATAGATAAATAAGATTTTTATAATTAATTTTTATTTTTATAATTACACTATCTTAAGACGGTACAACTTAATTTGGGAGACGGGTATGGGTACCGCCGCCCCGGGAACCATTTATTGGATAACCAACACCTCTGCCATAGGTCAGCCCAAGTGGTTCGCTACGTTTGATGACTTAGCAGGGGTGTCCGGGTCTTGGCGGCCGATGCGTTTGCCCATCTGCAGGAGGATCGAGAGAGACTGGTTGAGGGAGGCCTTTTATCATCTCCAGGCGGAATCTCTCGACCAATCGTCTTGCACCGCCGTTGGAGGGACGGATTCACACGTCCGTCACTCCTCGACACATTGACCGCCAGATTCCTACCCACCCCTCATACCTATTTCCTTCCCAGAACATCCTCTCCATTATTTCCTTAAAAAAACCTTCCACAAAGCATCTCCTAAGATGACATAGGCCCTGGGGAACCCTGAGGGCCCTTTCCTCAGGCCCTCCACACAGGAGGGCCTGAGGAAACTGTCCTCAGACCCTCTTGTGTAAAGCTAATGTAAAAAAAAAAATTTTGCAAAAACAAGCAAGTTATTACGAAAATAGCCGTATGGCGGGCCGTTAGGCGTTTTATCCGGCACTCTAAGGGTTAAAGCTTTAAGGGATTGAATGCTCTTTAGATTGCGTTAACTGTACACTGTATAAGGATGAGTGTGGAGTCTGCGAACATAATTTAAAATCTATTTTTTTGTTTACTATTTGTCTAAGCAAAAACTCTCGAGTGGTGAGCCCTGGATACGCTATTTGCACTTTTTTCTGTCTGGAATTTTTAGGTAAACGCGTTCTTTTTTAAATCGCTGTATTTTGGTTTTCTGTTTCATAAAAAAAAAATGGAAATGGAGAATTTCGGCCACGTGTATGTGCGCTTGTGTGCTTGAGTATCCAAAAGCAGACAGATTGTACCGCCATCGACAACGAGTCTGTCTGCCAAGTCTCAGCTCGATTGGATGTCGGGAAATGGGTTAATTTCCACTTCCAAGATTTACAGAAAGAAAAAAAATCGAAATTTAAAACATAAACCCAAATCCTTAATAAATGTTAAGTGTCTAATATTAGCCCGATATTAAAGATATTTCCCATTAACTAGTAAAAAAACTCTTAATCCATGTTCAGTTGACGTTTTGTCGATGCACATATAATATGTTAATTCATTAGACATCACCCGTCTCTTTCTCCCTATCACTATGTAAGATGTTAATTAACCTTCTCACTATTCCTGAATATTTTATTTTGTCCCTTTCTATATATGTATAATGTATATCCTTTCTATATAAGCTCAAAAAGTGTATATTTTTTATCAGTTTAATTTTATACCCTGAAGATGCTTATATTTAGCGAAACCAGTCGGTATTGTAAAAATTAAATAATGAAATCATGGTTACAAACAAAGTTATTGTTTTATTTCAATCAAATAGATGTAAGTATAAAAAAACCAAATTGCTCAAATCGAAAAAAAGTTTTTTGGGTTCTCTATGTGATATGTATATTCATCAGTTTTCCGCTTGTACTACAAGTTTGCGAACGCCATGTGTAAGGAGCTAATTAAATATTTTTCTTGGGTTCATGATATTGTCATAAACTGAATATTATCTAAAATAGATTATTGAAAGATCGAGCCTTTAATGTGGGTTTCATATTACGTTTCTTTGTTACGGAGGGCCTTTTGTAATGGAACAATGTATATTTCAAAACAAGGCAAAAACTGTATGATTAAAACAGGCGGTTGGTACATTGTCCAAGAAATTTGATAAGGCCTAAATAGTGGAACGTGGGACGACCACCACTGTGATCGAAGATTAGGTTTCATTAGTTCGGAGGAATTTTCTGTACATAGGGGAAGAGATACACATGGTGGTTAACTTAATATTATGTGCACACATCACAGCTGTGTATTGCTTTATAGTTTATAGGCTTGGTCAGAAATAGATTCACTGTTTTTTTTATTATCGAAAAAAAATACGATAATGAGGTTATTTGTATTTAATTTTTAGTTAACGAATATATAACGCAAAATGTGCCATTTTAGATTTGCCTCCAAAACGTCATGCTCGTTATTATTCGTGGATTCGGCGGCGTTGACGTCACGCCGGTCAACGTTAGTGACAGCTGTCTTACCAGCCAGTGGCATTTTCTGTGTTATAATGATGTTGTACCCGGTAATGCGCGTTTTCATCCCGCGAAAAAATATCTACTAAAACCTAATCTAACCAAACTTTACAGAATATTTGTATTATTTTGTTCCATTTTAATATTTTTGAACAATAATTTATTGTTTTTACAGGATGCCTATATTATTTTTGTCATATTTTACTATTTTTGAATAATAATTTATTGTCTTTATAGGATACCTGTATTATTTTTGTACCACGTTTTTTATTATGTTAAGTTAGGTTAGGTTTTAGTAGGTATTTTGTTGGGGGATGTTTTGTCGAGGATATTTTGTCAATGATATTTTGTTGGGGATATTTTGTCAGGGATATTTTGTTGGGTTTATTTTGTAGGGGATATTTTGTCGCGGTATGAAAAAGCGCGGAACCGTTGTAGCCAATTGGAACCGTTTTGGAATGTGCGGTTTTGAAATCAAGAATTATGAAAGAAAAATATTAAAATTACACATGATCAGAATCAGAAAATAAACTTTAAATCATCCACACATTTTTAACGGTATTCACTAAAATTTCAAAATTATAATAAATATCAAAAAGAAAACACAAATATCTTTGGTCACATCATGGAGGGAGAAAAATACATGATTAGCTACCCATGATGAATAGCTGATTAATTTCAAAGTTATTTCACCCAGACCTTAAACAAAATGGATTTTATTACGAAAAGTCAAAATTTTACATTTACGTTGAAATATTTTCAACAATAGTGACCGGCCAACTCAGAGTGAAACCAACTCAGAACCACCTCAGATAGGTAAAAAAAAAACTAGGATAAGTTAGGTTAGGATTACCGGCTATTTTAAAATTATTTTTTCCTAGCTTTTAATAACCTTTCTGAGGTGGTTCTGAGTTGGTTCAATTACATTTGACTGTATGGATTATTTTCTTTGTGTACAACGCACTAGATTCCCTGTTAACTGGAGCCAGATAGATTATTACAGCATCTCCAATTTGGGTATGATGCGAAACTGAGGAATATGGGGAGGGGAAGGAGATTGAAACCAAAGAGTAGAGGAAGGTGGGTGAAACCAAACTATTCAGATGTATGACTTAAGATGAAGCCATACTAAATAATGCAAAATCATACAAAATCATACGTTTTTGTTTTGAAAATTTGATCGCTTAGAAGTATTACAGATGCTTCAATTAAATACTGCGTGTAGAACATATCTTGGCCCTTAAAAATATCGGTCATTTTTAAGTCTTTAAATAAGCCTAGAAAAAAAATTATAAGGTTTATAAAAAACACTTTGAAGTCCAAACTCTCCTATTTATAAACCTCTTTTCGGATATGGTTTTATTGTTTAATGTGGCAAATTTAGTTTCTTTTATGAAAATCGCAAAAAAATAAAATTTACGCCCGAACCTCACAAAATAAAATATAATATGCATTTTCGCGTTGTTATTTTTGACATCACGGCGACAATACGGCAGTCGACGAATTTGGAATATCAAAGTAAACCTTATACCGTCCACCGAATAACGACTGGCAGCCACCCCTATTTTCTGTCACTACTCCTCCGGACGGAGCGGAGAATAGACGTGTTAGGCTCCGCGTCGCTTGTTTTAGTGAAATCAATTTTAAAATTCCGTTTTATTACAATAAACACTGCGTAAAAAGGAATTAATGTTTTTTACAGGCCTTAACGAAATCAACATGGTCTTCCACTTCTGAGAAAATTTACCACTCAATTACAAATTCGTTAGAACTTTATAATCATTCAAAAAGATAGCAACCAAATTTTTTTAATGATGATAATATTGTTATTCTGAATTTTTAACATTATGAGATCGATAAAAATGACGTTAACTAAGTAGGTCCAAATGGCGGAGTTGGTTGAGGCGTTGTCCCTGTAAGACAGATATCCTGGGTTCGATTCCCAGTTGCAACCGTTACCTTTTAAATTTTTCTGTATCTGTTTCATGTTTCGTTTAGATTTTTTAATACTATCTTCTTCTTTAATGATGTATTACATTATTGGGTATAACCTTCAAAGGTAAATAAAAAAATTCATTCCAATAAAATTCCAGAGATTCGAACCCGTCAGCTACGGATTCGTTGTCGAGGGCCTTACCCCTCGACGATGCAGGCCGCCAATCCCCTCTAGGAAAGTCAATAGGCCTTATGTAAATTGGCGACAGCAGTTTTCTCATATGTAGGAATAACTCACTTCTAGCTATTTTCTATTCAGTGGTATAATCCTAAAGCGAAATAAATTATATGATTTTCTCAAATAATACAAATAAGTATTTTAATAAATTGAACGCCTTTCGGCGTCGCGTCAGGGCGGGCCATTGTTGTTTAAATTGACGGGAAAACCACCGGAAATGAGGACCGAGCCGGAAGTGGACCAGCCCCGGGCTTTCACGACAATTATTTCGTCAAAGGACCTCGCCGTGTGTGAAAATATTATTCTTTCCAGAGCACTTTGCTAAATAAAAAACTGAAACTTATAAATATTCTGGCTGTTGGGAATAATAAAATTATGAAATTGCGCGATGACAATACATTTTTTAATACATGACAGGGGTGTATTCATAATAATTATTAAGGTGTGTGCATTGTACAAGATAAAGTAATGAATGAACTAGTTGAATGTGTTTTGAGAAAAAATATTTAAAAAATTATCGTTCAATAATATACAGTAGGACCTGCTTATAATGAGCCCGCTTATAATGAGCCCGCTTATAACGAGACCACGCCTGTAACAAACAAAAAGCGAAATACTGTTCTCTTATCGAGTAAAGCTATGTTTTAAATTTTGAGAAAATATGTTTGTTTTTAGTATAATAAGGTTTTAACGTAAATCGTTGGCAGATTTGTTAAATTTGAGGCGATGCGCGATGTGTACTAGTTATACATCACCGGTAAGGAAGTTTAACCAAAGAAGAGACGTCACCTAAAGCCGCACCAATACCGCGCGTGCGCAAAATATCTTGATTTCAATCTAAAATATAAACAATCAACGTCCCCTCCTCAGCGGGACGCGGTAAACTTAACAAACGTTGACCGGTCCGCGGCGATAAAAAGGTTGGGGACCACTGCCTTAGATTATTCTTCCTTGAGCCAGTCAAAGGCATTTTTACAGCGCGAATTTTTAATTAAATTTTATAACTTTCTTCGAGTCGAGCTAACAATCGTTTTTACAAGTATAAAGAGCTGTAAAGAAACAGTTTTAAATGAAGTTATTCCAACAAGCGAAAGCAAAACAATTTTCAAACAAAATTCCACCCTCAGAAATAGTTTTTTTTAATACATAAGAGGCAGGCTAATAAAAAAATATAATTAAAATAAAACTAAGATACAAATAAAAGTTACTTAGATAGCAGCCTAAAAACAAGACTATGATATTCAATTTTTAATTTGAATACCGCACAAGTGTCTTGAGGTCAGTGAGAATATGGCATCTACAATTTTTTTTACGTTACCTCCACAAGGAGGCCTTCGGGAAAATTATGCCCCTAAGGGCCTATGTAATCTTTGGGGATGACGTGTGGAGGGTCCTTTTAGGAAAGGAAGGAGAGCAAGTTCTGGGAAGGAAAAGAGTAAGAGGGGTGGGTAGGAATCTGGGGGTCAGCGTGTCCAGAAGTGATGTATGAATACATCCCTCCCACTGCCTTGCAAGGCTACGTTCCGAGAGTCTTTCTGGAAAGGGCAAAAGGTCTCCCTCTCAGTCTCTCCTGATCCACATGCAGTTGGTAGGCAACCGCCAAGACCCGGTTTCGTATTTCTAATCCCTATCGCGTTTCAGTTGCGGTATCGATAGCGCGACTGAACCGCGGTAATCGCAATTAGCTGCTAAAATATAAAATTGTAGGTAGGTGTACTTTATCGCTTGTCTGAATTTCTACAAATAAACACTTTCAATTTCTAAAATGATCGACACAATTCAAAGCAAAAGTTCTAGATGTAATTGATTGGAAGTTACAGTCTGTATCTAAATTGAAATGACTACATAACAGAGACACAACCGAAATTAGTATTTTTATAATTTTTTTATCAGATAGCACTGAGGAAATTAACACAAAATACCCAATGACAGGTGATTTTTACATAATACGTCACAGAGTTGATGACCCCACCATACCCCTTGGCACACAATATCACACTTCCCTACTCCCCCCCCCCTTTAAGGTGTGACGTAATTTATGGATGCCCCTTAAATAGTGGTGTACCACTGCAGAAAAATCAGAAAAAAGATATTGGCACCTCTGGGACTCGAACCCAATGACATTTAAAAATAAAATGGATAAAAATTTATCCAGACACTATCTAGATCACAGGATCTCAACGTGTGCGATAATTCCCCCTTGGGGGCGTTTGAGACCTTCAGGGGGGCGGTAGAAGATCCAGAGACAATTGGGGGGCGTTGAGATGGCACAGGGGGGCGTCGGCAAGTAAAAAATATGGTCTAAAAAAGACAAACAAAACACGCTAATCACATACTAATAAAGCAAAGTAAACTTTAATGGGTAATTTTTGTTATTGTGTGTATTTTAATCATTTTTATCACGTTTACGAAAATTCATTCGAGAGTTCGGGAAGTGAATGAAAATTGAACTGATAGATTCCGTTACATTCAGATCTACATTAAATTTTATGAATGAAAATTTTAATTTGTTGATTAGAATATATATTTTTAAAAATTTAAATCTTCCGATTTCACGTGAAATATCTCATACATACATAAATACAGGCGAAGTTAATAAAAGCCTGTTAATAAATAAAAAGTTTGGAGCTACTAAATTATAACGTTTTTTGTTAAATAACGGGATTTTTGCAATCCTGCAAGAATTGACAGTATTATCTGTGTATTGATCTAACTTGCTCAGTGTCGTCAATGCATTCGGGAGTCAACGAGTGAGCTTACATGCGTCGACAAGACAGCCGCTTAGCCCCCGATCATAGACATATGAATATTGACGTCCGTGCCCCCGATCCATTCTGTTCCTGCGTCGCCTTTGTCTCCGCGACAAAGTCCGCGTTTTATTTCTGCGCCGGGTGGCGTATTTACAAAACCTATACCGGTTCAGTCACGGCGGCGACTGAAATGGGATAGGTTTTGTTGCGCAAAATCATCAACAAACCTAATACCATTTCAGTCGCCAACGCGCTTCGTTGCTATATCTATCTGTTTCAGAGACTGCGGGGACCGTAATTATAGAGTAGCTTCTGTTGGTGTTGGTGCTGGTGCATTTCCATGATTATATATTTATTTCGTAAATTTATAAAAACGTGTACAATTCATAGCTTGCATTATATTCTCAAAAGGTATGAACTCAAACTATGTTGGGTCATAAGTGCAGTTGCAGTACATTTTGACACATAATTAAAACTAGCAATACATATTTTGTCATTTACTGCATACTCCTTGCTTCAATGACATTCCTACATCGTTAAATTTACATACAAGTCCAAACCTACCAGTTCAGCCATCCCAACAGTAATACCGTCAGATAGTTTAACCGCAGGGGTGGGCAGAGATGGTGGATCGCCAAATAACTCGGTCACACTGCTTGCTTTAACCACATTTATACATCGTCTTCTTTACTAGGCTTTATTATATACCCAACATTTCAGTTATGGTAGCTAATAACATCAGGCCGCTTCTCTAATAACATCAGGCTGCTTCCCGCAGAGGGAGGCAGAGAGGATAGACCGCCAAACAACTCGGTTCCATTGCTTGCTTAATCACATTTATACGTAGAATAGATACTAGATAATGAGAATAGATACATCTTACTAATATTTTAGGTATTGGTATTTAATAGTTGTTTGGCGGTCATCCTATCTCCTGCCCATGCGGTAAAACTATCTGATGGTATTGTAGTTTTTGAGATGTAGGTACTAGTAGGAATGGACTTGTATGTATGAATGTTATTGTAGAAAACAGTGTAACTGAAGCAGAGAAAGCAACGAAACGAAGCAAACGAAACAGTTTGTTTAGGGTTTGTTGATGATTTTGCACAACAAACCCTATCCCATTTCTACTGCCGCGGCCGCCGCGACTGAACCGGTATAGGTTTTGTAAATACGCGACCGGGTGCTGAAAGCGAGTCATTGCGTGTTTATTTTATTCCTGTCGAAGCGTGTTATATGTCTCCAACCTATAAAAAGGCACTGATTTATCATTTTATGTTCATTAACATTAACGCGCGCCATTAATAACAGGGTTTTAAGAGTTAATCTTTTACTCACGTATCTCTAAATGTCGGAAGTAAAAAAGAAGATACGGCAATATGGTGTGGTTTATATTAAATATGGATTTATCGAAAATCCTACAAATCCATCATCGCCAATGTGCCTTATTTGTCGAAAAACATTTTCAAGTGAAGCGATGAAGCCTTCTAGGCTTCAAGATAATTTTAATAAAATCCACCCGGATAAGAAAGACAAAGATGTGACCTATTTTCAAGACATGAAAAATAAGTACGAAATTCAGCCAACTATATCAAAACAATTTTCGACAGCTTCTAGGCAAGACGATGATGAACTTCAAGCTTCGTACAATATCTCATTGTTGATTGCTAAAACAGGCAAACCACATACTATTGGGGAAGATTTAATTTTACCAGCAGTAAAAGAAGTAATAACAACTGTGCTCCATAAACCAGATGCAGATATTACCCGAAAAATTCCTTTGAGCAATAGTTCTGTGCAAAGACGAATTGATGAAATGGCTGAAAACATTGAAGAATCATTGTGCAATCATCTGCAGTCTTGTCGATTTTCAATTCAGCTGGATGAGTCCACTTTACCAACCAATGAAGAAGCATTGTTATTGTCATATGTGAGATTCACATAGACATACAAATAGCTAGACGAGAACTTACAGATGAGGGGTATAAACCAACTATGGCGGGACGAAGAGAGGAAAGAGACTTGTGATTCGCCAATAAATCAATCTAACAGTATATAGGCACCTCGCACTGTAATATCACCACTTAGTTCTTGAAAGTAAAATCTGCTTTTGAATGAATAGACCTTTTTATATAAGAGCGCGAATTGCTTGCCACGTTATGAACAGATGTGTCAAGTCCAAATTCGCAAAGTAAGGTTCTGAGTATTTTCATAGTCGAATATTTTGTTTCCGTAGACACTTTAACAAATGTTTCATGATTTACTTACCCCAGTAAACAGCGGCTTTGTGTTTCGCGTCGCCATGTATCTCGATGTCATAGTATGTGTTCCATAGACATACAACGTCCGTGCGTAAAATGTACGATAAGAGCTCGACACTGGTCCGGACAAGAATGAAGACGTCAAATTTTTTAGATTAACGCGGGGCTCTTGCTAGCCCAGCCGGTTCCGAAAAATGGTTCCAATGGGAGGGGGAAATAACACGCCTTTTAGCACGTAAGGGCAAGTCCATATATTTTGTACGTCGGTGGAGATTCATCAAAGATGAGAAAATATGTCAAGAATTATTGTTTGTTACAAATTTGGAAACAGATACAAAAGGAATAACCATATTTAATACACTGGAAAAGTTTTGACGAAAAGAAAATTCCTTTAAATAATATTTTGTCAGCTGCTACGGATGGCACCCCAGCTATGACAGGGCGTCACAAAGGCTTCGTAGCGTGCTTAAAAAATAAAGTTCCTGACTTGCTTGCTGTGCATTGCGTAATTCATCGCCAGCATTTGGTCGCGAAAAATCTGAGTGAACGCCTCCATACATCACTGCAATATGTTATCAGAGCAGTTAATAAAATCAGAAGTAGGTAACTCATTGAATGACAGATTATTTGGACAGCTTTGCATTGCCAATGATGAAGATTTCAACCGATTGCTGCTTCACACAGATGTGCGCTGGCAGACGGGAATTTAATAACTTCCCAAATTTATCAGCAGTATCATTCAAGAACGACGACTTGCTTGTTTACAGTCAACACTTGGAAAACCTCCACAGTGATTTCAAGGAACGATTCCAGGATATTTTAAACATGGACGTACCAGATTGGGTTTTGGATCCTTTTTCAAATGTCAACACAGCAGGATCATCCCAGTTAGAAGGAGAACTACTAGAACTGACGATAAATGAGGAATTAAAAATTAAATTTTAGAATGGCTACCAAGAGTTTTGGCTGCAGAAGCCGATTTCGCAACTGTACCCAGGATTATGGTCGATAGTTCAACGATTTTTAATAGCATTCCCATCGTGCTATTTAGCTGAACGTGGATTCGGTGCTGTAGCAACGTTGGTAACCAAAAAGAGAAATAGGCTCCATATTACTGAACGCGGCGACTTACGTTTGTTTTTAAGTAAAATCGAGCCTAATATAAACAAATTTCTTAAAACGCATCAAATTCAACCATCTCATTAAATAAGTTATAAATTCAATACCTTTTCTATGTTAATAAAAATACTTCTCTATATAATTAAGTACGCGTTTTAATTAACAATCTTCTTCTCAGAAATAGGATAGGAGCCATAAGCCATAACCCATCGCCCCCCCCCCCCCCCCCCCCCCCCCCAAGATGGTATGTAAAAGCAGTTGGGGGGCGCCAGAAAAAAAAAATTGTCAAAGGGGGCGGTGGGCAAAAAAAAGGTTGAGAATCTATAATCTAGATCTCATTTAGTTCGAGTTTTAATCTTGCAATCATACTTAAAGCAACTCAGATAATGTTGGTGGTTCTTAGTCGAAGTACGATACAGTTGAAAAAGACAGAATCGGATAGGGACACCTTAGTTCAGTTGGTAGACCCGTGGCCCGGAAAGCCGAAGGTCCTGGGTTCGAGTCCCAGAGGTGCGAATATCTTTTTCTGATTTTTCTGTTTCTAGATGCTTGATTAAGTTTCGCTAAAATTGTCTTCATTTTATTAAATATTACCCTACTATTTGTGGTTTTACTCATAAAGTTACTTTTGACTTTTTATATACTGGCATACAGAGCGCCGGGCTAAAAAAGGCCCCTTTCTCTTTCATCATGATTTTAAAATTACATTATGTTTGTAGAAAAAATTAATTAAGGTGTTTGTTAAAAATTATTTGCAAGGGGGAGACATGCCTGCAATTCGGGGGGGGAGGGGGAATTTTTCGGAGGATTTATTTGGGGATTTCATTTAGCCTCATAAAGTTAAAAATTAAAATTGTATATTTCCTTCAGAGAAAACAGACCTACGTACATTGTTTATCTCATCTTTTGAAAGAGCTGCAGCATTATTGGGCCGTATTCATAAAGTTAAAGGATAACTAGTAAGTATAAGGTTTAGAGTTGAAGAAAAAGGTAGGAGTATAAGCATTTCCTTTTTTTCGTATTCATAATGATTACCTTATACTTGCAAGAATATCCTCCAAGAATAAGTAAAAGGTTATTGGCATGTTGGACGAGATACTGTAGTTTGAATTACACCCATTTCTTAACCAATGCCTTTCTGATATCAAGGGTCACTGAGATAGCGTAAACGTATCTGCATTTTTAGGACGGGTGATAACGTACCTCCTCGAGTTTCAGCATTATTTATTCCCATAAATCTGTTAGCAAGCCATTGCACATTTTCCTCTTCAAACCGGTATAATTCTTTGTAATCACGAACAGGTGTTGATAAACGCTGCTTGTAGTGTTTAATCTCTCTCAGTTCCACAACATCTGCCATCGCTACAACTGATCACTATACGGCTGAGTCTGCTACTGACCACACTCGAAATTATTGAAGGATATCCTTTTTATTTAGAGTAAAAGGTAACGTTTATGAATAACCAAATACTTTTTGTGAAGGATATGCTCATACTCTATAAGTATAAGCATAGCCTTTTTTACGAATACGGCCCATTGTGACAAGGAACGTATGTTTATTGCCTTTGTCATGCAGTCACGGTACCGTAATTGTGGATCATCACGGTAATAATAAAAGTGCTCATTGAGTTTCGGTCTATATGGAGTAGTTGTTAGAAAATAATTATGTGCATACATAATTAAGTATGTAGTAATTTATTTATTTATTTATTTATTTATTTATTTACGCCCTTTTTCGGGGCTTTTACATATACAATTTAAAAATTACACTTGATTAAATAAAATATAAATACTATATATTTCTTTTACCAATAAATATAAAAGGTATATATTTATTTTACTAAGAAATATACAGTATTTATTTTGCATAACTGAACTGCCTCAGTAACAGCATTTTGTATTTGTCTAAAGATAAATTGAAGATGTCCACAGACTTGGTAAAATTATTTCCCTCCATTAGTATTCTGGGCAAAGAGGAATACATATGGTAGTTAGTTCCAGAATTTCTGCACTGAAATAAATCCTGACTTCTAGTATTACGTACAGGAATCCGGAAGCTTATTAATTCAAGCAATAATGGACTATCAACTAAATCAATATGTAATAAATAAATATGTAAATAAAATTTTCTTCCTTGTTACCTTTCCACTATTTTATGTGCACTATAGTGGGTTTAAGGGTGACTACCTGCCGTCCCTTTTTTTAGGGAAATGTCCCATTTCGGCTTTGGCGACCCGCTGTCCCAGAGTAAATGGGTCGAAAATAATGAGGTAAAAAGGCATTATACGACCTACAGGTCAAGCCATTTTTTTTGGGTTCCAAAGGTTGCTATTTCTTACCTCGCGAATGAAAATAATGGGTTGACTGAAATACTAATGGCACTGGAAAAGCAAAATCAGCAAATCTTATAAACCATCACGAATTTCCCCCAACATTTTCTGGCACATCCTGCTGGCTTACTCACATTCATATTTTAAGCAGGGGTGCCCGGGTTCATGGGGCGAGGTTTGTCTACGTCTTGGAGCCGGATGACCAGGACACACTGAACCCCAGATTACTACCCACCCCTTAAACCCTTTTCCTTCCCAGAAGTCCTTCCTCTTCTCATTCAGTCCCTTTCCTCATTCCTATCAAAACCCTCCCCACACAGCATCTCCAAAGATTACATAGGCCTTAAGGGAAATTATTTTCCTCAGGGCCTCCTGTGTGGAGATCATGTAAAAAAAATACTCGCGCATATTCAAACTCTGGTAGCGGCACCTATACAGCATATATCTATAATTAGATACTAGAGTTTCCAAAGTTACTTCAGTAGCTACGTACAATCAACTGCAGGCGCATTCGTTCTCGCATCATACAAATTTAATTATTAATTAACTTTTCTTCCTCCCTGGCAACACCACAACGAGGAACCCAATGTCATAAGCCAGGCGGACAGGAATTCGGCCATTTTCTTTTTTAATTTGCCGCGCTTTTCAAATTTCGAAGCGAGCCGCCGTCGACTTGACATTTCCGCTCCTTGGTTCCATATAACACCATCAATTTCATTCAACAATGGTATCTAGAGTGAGTTATACAGAGTTCATTATCGCATAACATTGCTGTGTCAGAAAAAACCTTGTTATTGCGATTTAGTGACGTTACCGCGCGCGCACAGGTCTTCATTTCCGTCAACCCCGGTCGCCATTTGTACTATAAACAGGGAACACGATGATTAATGGTAGCTCTAATTAAATGGCTGGAGTAATGACAATTTTATTAGTGAACGCCGGGGTTTAATTTTTCTGTTCGGCAGCGAAAGTAAGCTTTGTATGTTGGTATTGTATTGAGGTTTTTCTTCGTCTGTTTGTTGAAAGCGCGTCAAAAATAAATGGGGGAAATTAATTTTATTTATGTAAAAATGCATTTTTTTTATTTTCTTGCTTAAGGCTAGGCACCACGTTGTGTTAGTTTCGAAAGGTGATCGCTTACAATAACACTCCTTCTGTAGATGGCGATAAGGTTTAAATTGCCGCTTAACACAAGCCGCCTGTTTTGATTTACGCAAGAAAAAAACAACGCCAAAAAGCGTGTTTTGTTTCATTTTGCAAAGTTCATGCAAAAATATTTTTAAAATTTTGAGATCATTTTCTAAAGAACTTAATTTGCCAAATTATACAATAAAACCATAACGCAAAAGGGGTTCTTAAATAGGAGGTTTTTAATTTAAAGCAATTTTTAAGGGTTTATAAAAAGACAATAAAAATTATTATTTCAAGGTTGTATTAATTTTTTTATTATATTTTTTATTTATTTAAGCGCCCATAGGGCTTATAAATACATAGAATGCAGTACATGGTTTTTTTTTAATTACAGAGAAAATAATGAGTTTCAAAAATAACAGGTAGCATAATATATGTTAAAAACAAAATATAGGTTACATAAAATATATTCTTTAACGCATTATGTGTACTACTCGCAATATTTAATTTTAAAAAACACAAGATGTTGCATTACAAAGTGTACATCGTGGTGCATCACCGTAAGTCCTTGAATATCTTCTAATTGCATTGTGAAAACTCTTCAGATTTCAGTTGTAAACCCAGTTGTGATAAAGTGAAAAGTGAAATTGACTAATATAATTTATAATAAATACTAGCGAGTATCCGGCATGCGTTGCAATGCTACACAAAGAAAAGTGTTTTAACTCTGTTATTGCATGGATTTTCCAAACATACCCTACCCCTACCTCGTCCCCACCCTTCCCCCTCCCACGTCCCCCTTCACCCCTCCCACTTCCAATTCCGACTTCCACGCCTTCCCCTCTCTCCTCCCGCTACTCTCCTCGACTAATTCGTTCCCCCCTCCCTCCCGGATTTCACTACGCATAATTTTTACACTTTTTTACCTACACTCCTTTTTCAAACAACTCACGTACCACCTATTGTAACATTTTTTTACAAATTTCATAACGCCAGAGCTCACCACTAAACCTTCGCGGGTGTTCCCACAACAACTCATTAAAGTTACATAGCTATCGGATGAATGGTATAAGAAATAATTTCACAACCATTATATAGATAGTATATACCTATAGAAACCTTCGCGGGCATGCGCACAAAAAATTACCAAAGTTTCATCGCAATCGGACGAATGGTATATGTATGAACGCATACGGGACATACAAAGAAACATTCATTTTTTTATATATATAAATATAAAGCGGATTGGTGGGTGAATTTTTCTGTCTTCTCGAATCCCTAAAAATGCAAAACCAAATTACTTTAATTTTTTAACTTTCCCCATGAAAATGAGCAGTAATAGCAGAATCTTACCTTCAACCAAAGAAAATGTAAGGAAATCCAGTCGGTCGATCAACTATCGCGTGTTCGGCAACCATGTCCGGTGGTAAACAAATCATTATAACGGTCATGAAAACTAACGAATTATTTTGTAATGATCTGACTTTGGCTATATATAAACTATAAAGTAAAAGATTACATCTTATTAGGCCAGAATGGCTATTATTTAGCAGTGAACCGCGAATCCAGGTCAAATTGTTGAACCGAAGAAATGACCGCGGCGTTTACCAAAGTTTTAATTTTAACGTTTATGCAGTTCAAATTATGAAATAAATAAATTGTTATCTTGTACGTAAAATTTGTCAAATCAAATGAGAAGTGACGTTCCGCAATGTAATATTATTAACTAGAAAACCCGGCTACACGTTTCTGTGGCTAACGAAACACAACGCCATCTACTGACAACGCCATTACCCAACCTTTATAACCAACGCCATCTGTAAATGTGCATAAATATCAAATCCACACCGCCCGCTTGCCAGCCCGCTCCCTTTATACATATATTTCAACCAATTTACACAAAACTTGACAAATAATATACCTAAACCTTCCTCATGAATCACTCTATCTATTGGTGAAAACCGCATGAAAATCCGATGTGTAGTTTAAAAGATCTAAGCGAACGGATAGCGGGAGCGACTTTGCTTTATACTATGTTAAGATTATCTCTGTTTACCCTGATGGCGTACCTTATAGATCGTCTGGTTGATTAGACATCTCCGAAAAATCTAAATTCGAGATTATTATGCAGTTACATGCAAAAGCGTCTATCTGGTACAATAAAATACGAGATTACCTACTCATAAACACCACCAAAAAAATATAAAACAAAAAAAATTCTAGTGAATTTAAATAATTTTTTTTTTAACAAAACAAAAAACTACTTAAAAAAAATGAACTAAAAAGTAAAAAAATAATTTCGTACGATTGTTATTTTTGGAGTCAGTGTCAGCCAAGGTAACTACATACATAGTTAGTTATAGGTGAGATGTGGATCTTGGCTGACACCGACTCCAAAAATAACAATCGTACGAAATTATTTTTTTACTTTATAGTGCATTTTTTGAAGTCGTTGTTTTGTTGTGTTAAATTTTTTGTTTATTTTTTGATTTTTAGTGACGAGCGTGCGTAAATAAGTTTTACTTCAAAAAAAGAATCATCGAAATCTGTTGGCGTAATATTGATTTATTCGTCCATTTGTCGCGCACATACTTATTGCAAATTTAAGACATATATGGTTTTCTCATGGATCCCATTGTCAGAACTGGACCAAATTAAAATGGGACCACACGGGAAGCACCAGCTTTCTAATAAAAAAAGAATCATCAATATCCGTTCACCCAATCGAAAGTTCTGAGGTAACAAACATAAAAAAAAATATATATATACCGTCGAATTGATAACCTCCAACTTTTCGAAGTCTTTAAAAAATGTAATGTTGTCTGAATCATTAATCATAAATAGGAAATTTCAAAATGCCTCCCCGTTTTATTTTGTAGCATATTTAATATGTAAAACACGTGTAAATAATATTGAATTCTTATACTGCTATCCCCATTATCTCAAAACTTTATAATTGGTTATGTCTGACTAATCAACTGGACGATCAATTATACATATTTATTTATTATTTAATGCAAATTTCGAATTACATTTTATTTGTATTCTCTCGACTACCATACCAGAGGCTCATGCCGTATCACGGAAGTCGTATGTGTTATTTTAACAATTAAATTAAACCCTTGACAAATGACTTATTTTTTAAAACAAATCTTGAAAAATGACTTATTTGTGCAAATGACTTATATTATAAAAAAACAATAGAGTGAAGATACGTTACCGAGACAACGTGCGTGGTTTCACTGAACTTGCCCCTTACTGTAATGGGCCGTTCATACAACCGTTTAATTCCAACACACCTATTATTTGAATGGCTATCCTTTCCATAAGCAGTACAACATTTTTTGTTCAATTACTATAAATAAATTTGACGTGTCTTATTTTTTATAATATCTACCATTGGATAAATGTCGTAATTTTTCAACTTTATTAACATTCGAAAGATAAATATTATCGCTGGGCGCTTAGTACCTCCAATGTGTTTTTTTTTAATTTACAGGAGTTAAAAAACTCATTTTAAGCAGGAAATTGAAGGGAGACAGATTTATTTTAATTTATTGTAATGGGTGAATACAAATAAATATTGTTTAGAAGTCCACCTTCATTTTCCTACATTAAAATTGTTTTTTTCATTCTCCTGTAAAACATTTATTTTTTCACATTCGAGGTATTACGCGCCCAGCGACGATATCTTCTTTCGAAATGTTTTTTTTTATAAATACTTTCAGCTTCACAAATCCTACAAATATAATTATCTCGTGATTTTTAAGTAATTTAATAATAAAAAAAACATTATTTTAATTACACAGAAATGTTCTGTTCTGAAGTAAATAAACATGTTTGAAACACACTGTATGCAAGCAATGCATCTTTTTTAACCCTGGATGTGATGGTATGAATTCTGGCTGCATTAAATGCAAAATTTAAAAACAAAAACATGTGTGCAGTTCACACGCGGTAGAAATGGAACTTTCAGAAAATTATATTCAAGAGAATGAGACGAATGCAGAGTATCAGGAGTAGGCTGCGAAGCCCCGCACAAAGAGGACACGGATTATTCAATCTCATTCTCTCGCAAGCTAAATCCTATAGATTTACGTGTTTGTCTCTTTTTAATGTCGATCGTTTCCGTTTAATCGAGTTTCAAATCAAATCGATGCTAAAGAAGTTTTCACTTAAAAAAACACACACATTTTCAAACCACTGTAAATTATCTACTGTCTGTAAATTATCTACTGTCTGTAAATTATCTACTGTCTGTAAATTATCTAATGTCTGTAAATTATCTACTGTCTGTAAATTATCTACTGTCTGTAAATTATCTACTGTCTGTAAATTATCTACTGTCTGTAAATTATCTACTGTCTGTAAATTATCTACTGTCTGTAAATTATCTACTGTCTGTAAATTATCTACTGTCTGTAAATTATCTACTGTCTGTAAATTATCTAATGTCTGTAAATTATCTACTGTCTGTAAATTATCTACTGTCTGTAAATTATCTACTGTCTGTAAATTATCTACTGTCTGTAAATTATCTACTGTCTGTAAATTATCTACTGTCTGTAAATTATCTACTGTCTGTAAATTATCTACTGTCTGTAAATTATCTAATGTCTGTAAATTATCTACTGTCTGTAAATTATCTACTGTCTGTAAATTATCTACTGTCTGTAAATTATCTACTGTCTGTAAATTATCTACTGTCTGTAAATTATCTACTGTCTGTAAATTATCTACTGTCTGTAAATTATCTACTGTCTGTAAATTATCTACTGTCTGTAAATCATCTACTGTCTGTAAATCATCTACTGTCTGTAAATTATCTACTGTCTGTAAATTATCTACTGTCTGTAAATCATCTACTGTCTGTAAATTATCTACTGTCTGTAAATTATCTACTGTCTGTAAATTATCTACTGTCTGTAAATTATCTACTGTCTGTAAATTATCTACTGTCTGTAAATTATCTACTGTCTGTAAATCATCTACTGTCTGTAAATTATCTACTGTCTGTAAATTATCTACTGTCTGTAAATTATCTACTGTCTGTAAATCATCTACTGTCTGTAAATTATCTACTGTCTGTAAATTATCTACTGTCTGTAAATTATCTACTGTCTGTAAATTATCTACTGTCTGTAAATTATCTATGAAGCTTTCCCTCATTTTAAACCCTAATTTCAAAATTTTATCATAATTGTCTTTTTAGGTCTAATCAACTCAGTTGTTTAATAATGGCTTCAGTCCCTAATTTGGTTCACTTGTTTTATCAGTGTTTACGGAGCGGCCACGTGCCAGCGGCCACATCAAACTGTACTCGTGCCGCGGGTGGGTTTATAAATATACCAAAAACAAGAATGTTTTTTCATACTTAAATCATCACAACATGCCCCGGGTGGCTTTACCAGAAACGGGACTAATCTCAATAACCTTGTCCTAAAATAACAGGATAAGTAAAATAAATAAATTTGCGATGCCACTGTCTACATAATAATAATAAAGCTGAGAATCTATATTATGTTCGTGTAATGTCTGAATGGTTCCATGCCAACTTAGAAAGGTCATTAAAAGCTATGAAAATATAATTTTAAAATAGCCGGTAACCCTAACCTAACTTAACCTATTTAACCATTTTTTATCACCTTTCTTAATTACCTTTCTGAGGTGGTTCTGAGTTGGTTTCATTCTGAGTTGGCCGGTCATCGTCTGAATATTTTTTTAATTTTATTTTAGTTTATTAGGGAAACAAACAAATACCTACACACATTATAATAATTGTACATATATGAAATGTATTAACTGTATTAATTGTACACGTGACTGTATATGAAATGTAATTAAATAATTAAAAAATAATTTAATTCATTTTAATTATGTAATTAATTTAATTAATTAAAATTAATTTAATTAATTAGAATTAATTTAATTCATTTAAATAATTAAAATTAATTTAATTAATTAGAATTAATTTAATTCATTTAAATAATTAAAATTAATTGAATTAATTAAATGGTTAGCAATTTTAAGATAAACATAAATAAATAAAATAAATAAGGTAAGTACATATTACATGATTGCATTAACCAGCTAAGTTTCCGCAAAAAAAATATAGTATAAAAACATAGATTAAAACGTTAAAGAAAACATAAAGTGGTAGAATAAAAATAAATTCATATACAACAGAAATGAAAAAGCACAAATTAAAGCACGTGGGAGAGAAAAAATGAAGTTTAACTGTGAACCTATTTAAAATAAATACATTTTCACATCATAAGATAACGTTCAAGGATGAATGATTAGCCATTTACCAGCGCCCCTGAGAGTATTTTTCACAAAATTATTCAAGAATTATTATTATTATAAAAATAAGGAAAAACAACATAATGAGAATGAAAATATAACATACAGCAGGGGTGGAGGGGTGGAGTATGCAAAAATACTCGGTAATGAAATTTGCAAGTCTTTTTTCTGTCTAGGATTTTTTTGTATTACTGCACACAGAAGGCCGCGCCGCGTGGAAAAAACCCTCAGGGCCTATCTCATTGGGGATGCTGTGTGGAGGGTATTTTTAGGGAAAAGGGGGAGATTGTTGATTTTTATACAATAAATTCCTCCCAGGGCGGCGCTATACACACCCACCTCCCAAATTGAGAATTTTTAGGATAGATTTTAGGAAAGTCTAGGTTAACATAACTTGTATACGTTCACTATGTTATTTCCATCGTGAGCTTTTGAGCTAAGCAATTATGAAGCTAGCTAAGCCGAGAAAGTGGTAAAGTTAGTTAATCAATAAAATTGTATTTTTGTGACATGTGAAATATGAAAGGGTTCGGTACAAAGCTGGAAAATAATTCAAAAAATATTATGTATTTTCATATTTACAAGTTGTCCAGAATGAAGAAATTATGTCGAACAAGATTTGCAAAAGGGTACAAAAAAAAATAATAGAAAATGATAGGAATCTTTCCGACAAA
Organism: Limnephilus lunatus; assembly: GCA_917563855.2. Taxonomy (NCBI): domain Eukaryota; kingdom Metazoa; phylum Arthropoda; class Insecta; order Trichoptera; family Limnephilidae; genus Limnephilus; species Limnephilus lunatus. The sequence continues at coordinate 10,382,369 of OU830602.1, read as the reverse complement.
TATTTCTAGTTATCCAGAATGTTCCTTCACATTGTGTAGAACGCCATTCCTTCAAACGGGTTATGACCAAAACACGTGATATGTATTATTATTAGTTTTACGACCGCAAAGTTCCACGTGCCTAATCTTAGATAATATTCTCACCAACTTGGTATTAGAACAAAGAAACTATCGTAAGCTATGCTCAATGACTTTCGTAAGCCCGATTGTTTCATGAACAGCTAAAGCCGTAGTTTAGCCAAAACTTTATGATGTGCTATAACTATACCAACTGTTCCAACTGTTCAACCAACTCCAAACTATTAAATTGCAGGATTCTCTCTCCATCGGAAGAGAAGGGTTCAATAATTCACACTAGTATATTATGCACAAATGTGGCTTTAAGGATTCTGAATTGTGCAAATGATGAACTACAAAACATAATATCATCAATGTCCAATCCACCAGCTTCCCAGAGGCACATCAGTGCTGAATCAAGTGATTCCCGATGCCGTTGATTGTATGAATAAACTAATTTCTATTATACATATATAGCACTCCTCCACCATACGAAGAAGAAGAGGGAATAGAAACCAATTGAAGAGCCGACAAACTCAAGATTTATGAAACTGCGATGAATCTTTTGGACGGGACAAGACTTCTAGTTAACAAACCTACAGGACGATGAAACTGTAGATGAGGAATTTGAGGGAAGTAGCAAGTGACCAGCAGGGGGAGATTCGTAAAGACGGATAAATTAGCCGGGTTCATCAAATGGTGTAAGAAATTATGATGATCTTGGACAAAATAAAGACAAAACTAAAGTCATGGTATACATAACAGTAAGAAAAACTACACAGCAAAATAGAACATTTGTCAGCAGGTGGATACATTTAAGTACCTACTCGGGTTGAAGAATAATAACATGCTGATGAAGAAGTGCGAGCAGCCAGCAGCAGCCAGAACGGTGGTTATTTCCTGTGTGACAAACGTATTGAATTGAATATTGCTATCATGTACCAAAGGCTTCGACCAAAGGGCTATGTTTACTCCTTGAAAGAAAGGAACACTTGGTGTCAAGAAAGGGTCTTTAAAAGTATCCTAAACGGGGAGCATGTGCCCAACGAGAATGTGTGACTTCGTATGCAGCAAAAAAAATATGTCTTCTCCAAAATAAAACATTAGAGAGCAAGTATTAAGTATAAGTCAAAATATATCTACCCATTATCCATTGCAATTAAAAGAAACGTGAACCAAATAATAATTTACCTCGGAGGTAGCAAAACCCAAGAAGACAAACCAATAAATACTTTTAATTCTTATCGTTTGGATAATCGCAAACAAATGAAGAGTTTTGTCACGAAAATTTTTGTAATTTTTTGAAACGGGAACTTTTAAATTGCCTGAAACGTGGGTCTCAACAAAACAACTTTGAATTATCTACGGTGTTTGTAATAAAGTAAATTGCGCAAAATATTCGAAAATTATATTAAAACTACCAACACAGCGATTTTAGCTCTGACAGCGCCCCACAAGCACATAATCCAACCGTCTGGTGAACGATATTGTCCCACGTTGGGAATCATTGGTTTACCTCGTAAAAACAATTTTGAATTATGTTTTATTTTATATATATATTTAACTTTTTTTGACAAATCGATATATTATAAATAACAGAATAAAGGGTTTTAAAGTACTCACAATAATATCTTTGTATCAATGAAATAGGAACTTGAACTTTATTTACCGAGCATTGAGGTTATCATGCCATTATAACACTTCTAGGCCTTATCTTATATTCACTTGCGCATTATTCCAATTATTACGCATTACATATCTCTAATTCTTCCCGATGATTCCTTCGGGACGTCTCGAAAGTTAAAGTCACTGCTCGTCCCTTTATTATGTATAATTAGCTCGGGAGGAAGTGGAGGGGCGAAGAGGTCGGCGTCGTCCCTCGGAGGAATGTCCCTCGAATTCAAGAGCCCTGTACGGAAATAGCACCGATCACAGGGCTATTCTTAATCAACCGAAAAATTCTCGACAACGCAGTTATTTTGTGTTAAAATTAATGTCAGTTTTTTTAAAACTAATCATACCTATATACGTAAAAATGTTTGTATGTTTGCTTGCTTACTTGCGTGCATGTGTGTATGTATGTATGTATGTATGTTTGTTGTTAATGTATTGCTATATTAAGTATAGGAAATGTTTGAAACTTTCAAAATACCTTCTTGCCATCCTCGCGAACGTTTCTGAATAATTACAACCACATGACAACACATCTGAAAAGTTTTTTAATCATTACAAAAACTTATATGAAACTGTCAAAAATGTCACAATTTGAGAATGACATTTTGCAAACCATCGACTGTTCAATCAAAATTTAATTTTCGTATAAACTCTTTAAATTAATAAATTTAATCAAAGTATGTACTCACCTATAGTACCAACCAAAATCGATTACTTTAAATCTAATCAAGAATTATAGGCATTTTAAATAGGTACCTACCTATGTTAGGTACCAAATTTGATTGATTGTTTTAAAATATCTTTATATATATAAATATCTTATTATATTTTAAAATATGTTTTAAAATCATTTTTCATATCTTACAAAAATAAATGTTTTGTAAGACATGAAAAATGAAAATTTAAAAAAAAAAAATTGCAATAGGTGGCACGCGAGCTGTTTGAAAATCTGAATCGGGAACACAGGAGGGGGATTCGCGGGACGGGGGAGCGTTATAGTAGAGAGGGAAGGTTGGGGAGGTGGAGGGGAACGCATGAGGGGAAGGGGACAAGGACGGGAAGGGGAGGCGGAAGGGGAACGGGACGAATGGGAAAGTACACACAAGGAGAAACAATTTATTTATTAAGGGAACTCGATAGTAATTATACATTTTCTTGTGCCTATTTCCTCGATATTATTGACCACTAGAATTAATGATATATAAAACAATGCTTTTAACTAGACTCTATTTTCCCAGTAACTCTGTGAACAGTAGACTTCGTTTGCGAAAAAGTTCTCAATGACGATTCTTTTTTCAAACTTTCATCAGCCAGTAAGTTGCCATAATATGGAGAAAAAAATGCGAATAAGTAAGTCCTAATAAACATGATTTCACTCATACTTTGAGATTTTCACAATCAATAGCATCATCGCAATTTATTTTTGGGGTATTACGCCGTGTTGCACTACCTCCTTCTTTAGCCAACGTTTCGGATAAAACGTTGCAAGCGTTACAGTGTCCATCATCAGGGTAGACGTGTAATCAATAGACACAGCAACGCTGTCCGAAAATTTGACTAAAGAAGGAGGTAGCGCAACACGGCATAGCCACAAAAATAAATTACGATAAAGTGATGATTTCACATTAAAAAATGATTTTTAATAAACCATTAAAATGATCACCGAAACGGAATGTACAAACAAATCTGTGTTTGGAACACCTGAATAGTCGAAACTTCCCCACCTTTCTCTGCCCCATTTCCTTCCACTCCCCGCTACCTTTAACCACACAATATACCCCAATTGGGGATGCCTTAGTCTCACTGGTTCCATAAGATTGGGAGCAGCAAGTACTCTTTCGCGGTATTCACATTAAAAAATAGAGAAAAAATAGTATTCACATTAGAGAATTAAATAAAACATAATTCAATTTACGGGTTTACATCAAAGGGCTTTGGTACAGCCTATACATGATGCAAAATTCAGCCACACCTACCTGTTGTGAGAAATGAGGTCATGTTGTGAGTACAGTATAAATATTATTAAACGGAAATTCCTTATCGAAACACAAATACCAGGCTTTACCCAGACACTAATACCCCGCCGCTACCCCTTTTATTATTTCACCAGAAAGATAAGACATTGTGAACATTATGATGTATGTATATACAATGTACACACAATATCAGAAATGCCAAACTCCAGAATGCGCCATCTGCTTTTTCAATCACAATTTAAACTGACGAGAGCTTTATCAATGCGTGAAGGACGAGTTTAGTAAAACTTTGGACTTTGAAGTGTATAACTAACTTGTCCATACATCCCATGCTAGCTACGCCACTGCTGATCCAGAATGTAGCAGACATCAAAATACCCTACCCAGAAAAGCATTTCCTTCCCTCCTTCCCTCGCGCCAGTGTCCCGTTTTGAGGGAAAAAATAAATAATCACATTAAATTTTTTGTACCTAGATTGCTTGCATTTGGTGAGTGGTTGAAAGAGCATCGCGTTTGGGTCCCACCCAGGCGTTCCGTGTTCAATTCCTCGGCTGGCTAAGTCCTCCATCACGACTGGAGCAACATTTTCTATATACTGTGGTGGTAGTAGGAGATTTTCAAATATTGTCGGGTTATTCGTAGAGTGGGAATGATTGTATTTCTTTAAAAAAAAACCTATTTAACCAATTTTTTATCATTACTTTTAATGACCTTTCTGAGGAGGTTTTGAGTTGCTTTCATTTTGAGTTGGCCGGTCACCGATAATGCATACTTGTAAAAGCCTTCAAGGCATTCATAAATAAATAAATAATATGTCACTTTCATAGTTCAAGGCTTAGCGGACCCAAACTAAAATATAAACGCTTTAAGTGTAACATCATCGAAAATTACGCTCTTTCGTTTTGATGAATTTGTGCATTTAGGTCAACTTTTATTACTCGAGGAAGCTCAATTTGATGAAAGCGGCTGTGATAGTTTTAGAGTAGACAAATGAGTGCAATGTTTATATTCCAAAACCAATACTTTTCCAATACCACACGATTTCAACATCCACGATCTTTTAAAGGTTTTTAAAATAGTCACGGAAGCACTTAAAGCCACCCGTTATCAAGAAACCAGCGCAGCAGATGCATCATTTCAACTACTCTAATGGACCAATAAAACAACACGATGTGATAATAAGCAATTGGGCTTTCAAATGAGCTTTCTAAAAATACTAGGCGATACTCAATCTAACATAACACTGTAAATGGAATACGGCCAAATTGTTGATAAAAAACATTATTTATTGATATTTAAGATGCCGACAAGATATCGCTTGTAACCATGCCTCATCAATCAAGTAAATATATAAATATTATTGTACATACCTACTTTGTTTATAATATTGTGCAATTCTAATGAGGTACAAGGTTGAATTACGAGCAAAAGCTTGTCGAAGATGAGGACGAGTTGTTTCAGTGGATTTGAAAAATTCTCAACTTTCAAAGTTAAAATTCTACTTCTGTGAACGTTCTATTCAAGATGCGATTTTATGATGGGCCGGTTTTTTCACAGTTCTTGTGTATTTATTTTTCTTCGTCGGTTCCTCATTGCTGAGGATCGTGACCCCTACACCAATTTCACGGTGGACAAAGCATCTGCACTACTTACGGTTCAGAGCTGCGAACACGACGCGACGTACCGGACGCCAGCAATACTTGGTTACTCCAGCGCATTGGTGACCTTCCTTTGCTTCTTCTGTCTAACATTTTGCCAGTATCTATGAGTTTCTCCAAATTGAAATACTCAGTTTGGCGAGCAACGTGTCCAAGGTATCTTAAAATACGTTGTAAGCATATTAGTTAAGAGCATATTGTGAATGCCTAACTCTTCCAGAAAGGACACACTTATGCGAATGTCCGTGGAATCCTGAGTATTTTTCTCCAGCGCCACATTTCTAAATCGTCTATCCGCTTTTTCGCTGGCTCTGAATGTCAATGTGTCCACACCGTAAAGAAATATGGGGAAAATCAAGGCCCAAAAACCTTGGTGGTCTTCGTTACGCCTATGTAACACCACATCTTTTGCATTTTTGTCTGGGTAATAACAGAATATCCATAGGACTTTCACATAACTTGCAATATTACAATATTAACTTTGAAATTTGACGAATTGTTAAAATTCTGTGAAATATGGATCGATTGTTTCAAAAAACAGCCGGCGTGGTCTAGCGGTAAGGCTTATGACTTGCAATCCGAAGGTCGGGGGATCGAATCGCGGCGTGGCAAATAAATTTTATTTGATTATGTTGTGTTTTTTGACGATTAATTCATTTAAAATAATACATAGTATATTTGCGGCACGTTTCAGAGCGGAAGATACTCTCAGTATCGCCCTGGTGTAAGACCACATTCATAGAATTACCTCTGACTTTAAACATATAAGTACACTTAAAACTCTTTACTGTTCGCTGGTTCGCCCTCACCTTGAATATGCTAGTGTTATTTGGTGTCCTTTCTATGCTGTCCACGTTTATCACATCGAATCTGTTCAACATTGCTTCCTACGAGGAATTGCTTGGAGGTTAGGACTTGAAAGAGGCGAGTACTGGTATGATGAAATTGAAAAAACTTTAAACATTTCTGCTTTAGAAAAACGTAGAAAGGACTCTGATCTAATATGCATTTTCAAAATTATCAACAGTATTACTGACACACCTGCTTTGTTACAACTCATCCAGTTCAACATCCCTTCGCGTAGACTCCGAAATAATGAATTGATATTCCTCAATCAACATTCTACTAATTATGGATATCATTCTCCCTTATCCAGAATGTCGAGACTTTATCAACGCAAATCAAAGCACTGAATTTTTTGGTGTAAGCCTAAATGACTTTCGGCAGTCGATACGTAATGTGATTTTTTGAAGTGAAGATGAAGTCTTTTTAAATCCACCTTCAAGCTACTTATGTACTTTTATATTTTTATTTATTTATTTATTTCTATTCTTCAACATACATACATATTACAGATAATTACATTGGTATACATAGATATTAAGTTAAGTATAATAAGGAGAAAAAATAAAATGTTACTGATCCGTAACTGTATATAGGTAAGTACCTAGTAGTATTTTGTAAATACCTCACTAGGCGAACCTGTGCTGAGGTGTTCCCATGATTTGGAATAATTGCAATTCTGACGACAAAAGTAGAAACACCGTATCCTCCTTGACATTGTCAAGAAGGAGACTGTGGGTCGACCTATGGCGGCAGTAACGTGTACATAAAATAAAAGATTAGTTGCAAAGATTAGTTAAAATAAAAAATTATATTATATGTATTTATATTATACTATCTTCTATATGTACTTTTATATTAAGTATATGTATTTTTTCAATGCTCTTCATATGTATGTACTCTCCTTTCATTGTCATCTCTCTTTTTTTATTCGTGTTATTGTTATATTGTTAATGGACTATTTGTCTGTAAATAAATAAATTACCGCTAGACCACGCCGGCCGTCTATTTTACTATTTTTGAACAATAATTTATTGTCTTTATAGGATGTCTGTATTATTTTTATCCCACTTTTTTATTAGGTTAGATTAGGTTAGGTTAGGTTTTAGTAGATATTTTTGTGGGGGATGTTTAGTCCGTAGGATATTTTGTAGGGGATATTTTGTGGCGGGATGAAAAGTCATGTAGAGCGTAATCTAATCGTAATCTTTACCGTAGAGCGTAATGCAGAAAATCTGTGAATAAAGAAAAATAAATGTAAAGATAGTAGTCGTCACAATGTGTTGTTTTCAATGAAAATACTATCTTAGGTATACTGTGTTTTTCGCACCTCCTGTAATAGATTGCTGATTTGGAAAAATAGACTAGAGTGCGGCTTTAAAAAAAGACAAGTCTCGGGAATCCAATAAATCCTTCCGATCCGACGGTTTTGTTGTTTTATCACACGCGAAATCGTTTATCGATTGGACCAAATATACCGCCATTAGTTCCGTTGAACCCTCTCCCTCATTCTCATAAACGACGCATGTAACAAAATGTTACGCGTTCACGCGTAACCTCTTTTTCTGTTACATGCGCCATTTATGAGAAATACGGAGATGTTACAACGGAGCTCTCAGTGGCAGGCCCATATTACGAAAATAATTTATAATCCTGCCGCTGAGAGGTTTGTTGCAATCATTCTTTCTGTGACACGCATCGTTAACGAGAAAGAGTGAGAGCTTACAACGGAGCTTTTAGCTTTAGAGGGACCATATTAAGGAAAGGTGCGCCCTTAAAGCTTACAGGGGTAAAGGTAACTTCCGCTGTGATTGATGGCTCTCTTGAAGGTGGAAATCAGAAATAAGGCTTTGTAAGAAAACCGTAAAACTTATGTTTCTAAAGACGGATCCACATATAAGATAGGTATCGTTTTACCGTATCAGACAGTATCACGAAGAGTATTATTTTTTTTTTGTTTTGTAAGAAACAAACACCTTCTACAATACAAAGATATATTTACATTAAGAGGAATATAAACGCTAGAAATATTTCGATTCTCGTGCCTGCAAAATTTGCGATCGAGCGTCTTATTTGCGCGAGGCAAGTAAGCGAAAAAGTGGTTTTTATTTGTTTTTGTCCATAATTTTATAAGAGTGAAAAAAAGTTAGAACATAGAAAACCTCAAAAGTGGTCTTAGCCATAAAGGGGTATTTTTATAAAAATGTTTCTAGTATTACTTCATAGTTAAGTCATGAAAAAATATTTTTTTTAGTGGTTTTCGCTTATTTTTTTTTGTTACGTAAATAATAATTTTATTGTAATTCCGTTACATAGAAAACCTAGTTAAAGCTTCAATTTATCCGTAGCATATTTTTTGATGTTCATACTGTAAGCCAATTCATCGTAAATAGGATTTCACGTATAACTTCACCTTAAGATAGCATAGACTGTTCTATTTTCCAGTCTGCAGGACTAACTTGCGAGTGGTCATGCCGATGCCGGTGGGGAGAGCAATCCTGCTGGTGAACAGAATCAATTCATATATCGACATAATATGCAGACTTTAAAAGGCAAGCTCTGGGGGCCTAGTCCCTATCTTTTACGTTTTACTAACAGCCTGTTAGCTTAACTTGGTGGTTTGAGCAAAGTTGTCGCAACTGGCTAAAAATGGTAGTCAGTAACTTTTCTGTTTCTTTTCTGTCGGTCGCGACGATAAAATAAACTAAACCTTAACAGAAAAGTTACTGACTACCATTTTAGCCAGTTGCGACAACTTTGCTCAAACCACCAAGTTAAGCTAACAGGCTGTTAGCAAAACGTAAAAGATAGGGACTAGGCCCCCTGTTACTACTAGTATAGTTGTTGATATATCCACTGTTTAAATTTATGAATTCTTATTTATTTATTTAAAACGCATTAAATTGAACAATTTTGTTAAGTTTTTAAAATCATAATCCGAATCGATTTGAATATATTATACAACTAGCTGACCCGGCCAGGTGTTGCTGTGGCTAACGAAATATACAACGCCATCTACTGGATGGTTACCCAACCAAGATAACTAAGTGTTGTGTCGACAAATTGTTCACCGCCATCTGTTAGAAATTTATTGAACGTAGAAATAATTACAAAGCATTGTCCTATAACAAACATTTAATTTGCAATAATAAATATTGAGGTTAATAACCGAAATAAAAACTATCCTACATTCTATGTTGGAACAAATTACATACAGTAAGCCAAATTTATTCAAAATTGGTTAAGTAGTTTCGGAGTTTATCGCGAACAAACATCGTGACGTGAGATTAAATAAGGGCCAACAAAGTTTCTTGTGATAAACTTAGAGATATTACATTTATTATGCCTTAAAATAATAGGTTTATAGTGTATTTATGATCGCTAGTGTGGCCCGGTGTGATACGCCGTTCTGATACAATACGTGAAACGGCTGGTTCCGTTTCGAGCCGATTTTTGCACGATCAACTAAGATAGGGATGTATTAAAGTATTTGATGACATAGGCCCTGAGGAAAATAATTTTCCTCAGGGGCCTATGTCATCTTAGGGGATGCTGTGTGTAGGTTTTTTTAAGGAAAGGAAGGAGAGGAATTCTGGGAAGGAGTTTGTGTTCATTTCCTCGGCTGGCTAAGTCCTCCATAGTGAATCAAGCAACATTTTTGGCTTACTGTGGTGGTAGTAGGAGATTTTCAAATATTGTCGAGTTATTCGTAACCAGAGAATGTTTTTCTGTCTTTATAAAATTTTTATTTTTTTAAAATAGGTATGAAAGGTGTGTGGTACTGTGTAGGAATGTAGGTCTCAGTGTGCAGGGGCGTAACACGTATTTATCCATCACCTCCAACTCAGGTGTAAGGCAATGGGTCGAGGGATTCTGACTGGAGGTCAAAAGACCTCCCTCAACCAGCCTCTCTCGATCCGGCCCGCCACGCAGAAGGTGGCCAGACGCATCGGTATCTCTGCCATAGCTCACCCTTACAAGTATGTAAGGGTGAGCTATGGCAGAGGTGGTGGTTATTCAATAAACGGTTCCCGGATCGGCGGTATCCATACTTGCCTCCCAAAATGATAGAAATGGAGGTACAACGGTAGTGGCGTCCACAACTTGATACAAGGATGATACCGCGACACGATAATATTTGTCATACGGTGAAATGTTACATATACACTACCTTATGAGAACCCACCTTTAGACGCTGTGCGCACGGGTTTACGGCAAGAAGTTATGGAATTCTGAATGGCTTGTCTGATCACGAGGGTGGGTCCCTGAGACGTTCATTTATCACTTTTAAAGGAAACGCGTGACTTCAATAGAAATATGCATAAATAATTTTAAGGCTGAAAATTCTTTCATTCCACTTCCAGAAATTACTTCGGAATGTAAATGTGAACCTACCTACGAGTGTATTTCTAGTTTAATAAACTTTAAACTGAAATCGCACGGATTGCCAATGGTCATAAAATATGATCGCAAGTCTTATAGGTCGAATTTTTACCCACTCCTGATACACCTTTTTCCTTCCCAGCACTTCCTCTCCTTCCTTTCCTAAAAAGACACTCCACCCAGCATCCCCAAAGATGTCATTAAAATTAACACATTTTTAGTAGATTGATTAGAATCAGAAAAAAGAAAAATAAACTTTAAGTTTTACAAACATCTTTAACGGTGTTCATATTTTGTAAAAAAACCAAATACCCATCTAGAATGAACTGCTATAAATCAACATCGTATCACTTTATCTCATGGCTATTATTTGAGGTACGAGCTTTCTGAACGAGACGGTGCTTGGGCTAACCCAGGGGTCGGCAAACTTAATACGATAACGATTCAAAAAAAATGAGAGCCAAATCTATTTATTAATTTAGCAAGCATTTATTATAATTTTAGCACTTCATTATTCATGAATAAATAAAACTTGATTTCATACTTAATAAAGATTTTATTCGTTGATAAAAAAATGTTATTAAGGAATGTATAAATTTACATCATAACAATGACTGACAAACACTTAATGCGAACAATGTCCTTCCATCTACTTGGAAAGTTTGAGTAAGTCAGGTTTGTATGTTGTTATTCTTAATTGTAGGCACGATTCCATGTTTTCATCAATAAGACAACTTTTACTCGTGATGAAGTTCGTGCTTGAAAAAGATCACGTGAATATGTAGAACCGAAAAAGGAAAGCACAGCAACCACGATTTTTTTCGGCTGATTATAAGAGTCAGGAATACTAATTCCAGGCGTTGAAGATGATCATGTCTTCCTTCTCCAGGTCTTTCAAAGCAGACCACTTGTGTTGCCCACATTTTTTCTTCTCCAATATTTACAAATCAACACAAAGACGTTCAAATTTAACATTTTGAATGGCAGGAGAACATATTTGTCCCAACGCACATAGGTCTCGTATAAAACGCTGTAACTCCCTTACTATCATAGTAAGAAATATTTTCTAAGCGGTGTTAGAAAGGGAAAACACCACGCTTTATATTCCAATCTAAAAAATAGCCACCAAAAAAGTAAAATGTACACTTTTATGTATACAAAGTTTTTAATCGCAAATTGAAAAAAAATTTTGTAATGTCGGGAATTTTTTATAAATTATTTTTACATAGAGCGACAAAAAAGTGAGATTACAATATCTGTTTGTTATCGTTTGTCTAATAAAATATGTATGTGTTTTTATTTTTTTTCATTATCAGTAACTTAAATGAGAAAAAACGTAAGGTAAGCCATTTTTAAAACTTTTTCATGTTTGTATGCAAAAATTTTATAAATAAAAAATTATATGTTAATTTCGAATTATATAATTTGAAAGCTTATTTCATCACCTTTCTAAAACAGTTTTTAGTTTTTGAATGTGCTCAGAAATATTCCAAATATTTGCATTTTATTGTAAAGCGAAAATATTTTGACCATCTGAAAAAAATGCCAAATTTTTGAAGGGTTAAAGCCATATATCTTTATTTTTTTAAATCCAGCAATTGTATTTTAAAGAGCCTCACTTGAAGGGCCAAAGAGCCTCATGCGGCTCCGGAGCCGCACTTTGCCGACCTCTGGGCTAACCCAAACTTCAGGAGAGCTTTCAGTACGTGGCTGTATTTGCCATGAGTCGTTCTTTTGTATGTTTGTCATCTGTCCTCGAACTCTTAACTCATACCCATACCCACACTACACAATGGTTGAACTTGATTTTAGCGAAAGATGGCACATGACGAATTGACAAGATTTATATCCAGTTCGCAGTAGTCGAATAAGCACTGAAAAAGAAGAGATTACCACTCGGTCTAGCTGTCCAGTTAATGACAGATATTTTATCAAATTTCTTCACTCAGTGTGGCAAAAAATCGGTTGACTGGCTTCATTTATTTGGAGGTGAAATCACGGTCAAGCTAAATCCCAAAACAAATCACGGTGGCCTGGGAATTCAACCGAGTTTTTGAACCTTGTGGCAGATTGTTTGCGAAACACTTTTTCAAGCAAAAACTCACATATAAACTGTATTTTAGTGGTTCTTACTGAGCTCTAAATGATTGAAAATCCATGTTTTTTTATAAGAGCAACAATGTATACATTTACAACACGCAATATCTACGAAGAAACATCTAAAAACATGTTCGTACGTTTCTTTTCCGTATCAAGATGGTTGCAGTTTTATAATTCAGTAAAGATTCTTTTTCAAATGTGAAATAGGTAGTAGTTTTTATTTGGACTTAATTACCTGCATTTTTTATTCAATACTGTGGTTTGTCATTGCCGTTTGTCATATTAAAATCTGAGTCTTTCATCTGCTTTCAAAAAAAGTAATTCATTTTGGTATACACATTTGGTAAGTATGTTGACGCTAGAAACAGCCGATGCAGTGATGCCAACGGAACAAAATTCGGGTAAAGTTCGGTTTATGGGCGAAATTCCTAAAAAATAAAACTAGTTATTTTTATACTAACTTTGGGCCGGGGAATCCGAATCTGAAAGAATTAGGTGGGGGCAAGCAAAAATAAACGAATTACACGACTTTAAAAATTTCGATACACAAACAATCTGCAATGAAATAATGACACATCTTTTTATGGGCGATACTCCGAAAGAAGAAATTTAATTATCTTTATACTAAATTTGGGCTGGGAAATCCGAATCTGAAAGAATTAGGTTACACTCGGCAATATTAACTGAGTTAACGACTGTACAATTTTGAATTCATAAACAATATAAAAGGCCATTTTGAACGCTTTCTGACAATAAATATCATAGAAAAAAACCAAAGATATTACATATTAACATATAAAATTAAGTGTTGCCATTAAGCAATAACATCAATAACGTAAAAAAACATGTTTATATATTTCAGTAATTATTTTTTAATAAATTTTATTCACTTTTGTATCACAAACCATGTTACACAAACCTAGCGTAGCCGCTAAACTACTTGAAAACTGGGATGTTTTCTTGCCTTGACGCGAGTAGGCGCTACGAAGGGGGCACTTTCTTTTCTATCACAAACCATGTTACGCAAACGAGTAGGCGCTACGCTGTTATCTATTCACATTGATTCATATAATAACATTGATATTGGTGACCGGTCTACGTCACAACTTTTTAAGACTACGAATTTTCACACTTTTGGTCTAAGAATACGGCCGTTGAGATAGTCATAATTCATCAGGTTAATGTGAGTTATGTGATGAATTATCATGTGAGGAAGTATCGTGTCGAAAGTTTTACGTTATTGATATTATTGCTTATGGCAACACTTAATTTTATATGGTAATATGTAATATCTTTGGTTTTTCTATGATATTTATTGTCAGAAAGCGTCCAAAATGGCCTTTTATATTGTTTGTGAATTCAAAATTGTACAGTCGTTAACTCAGTTAATATTTGTAACCTAATTCTTTCAGATTCGGATTTCCCAGCCCAAAGTTAGTATAAAGATAATTAAATTTCTTCTTTCGGAGTATCGCCCATAAAAAGATGTGTCATTATTTCATTGCAGATTGTTTGTGTATCGAAATTTTTAAAGTCGTGTAATTCGTTTATTTTTGCTTGCCCCCACCTAATTCTATCAGATTCGGATTCCCCGTCCCAAAGTTAGTATAAAAATAACTAGTTTTATTTTTTAGGAATTTCGCCCATAAACCGAACTTTTTCCCAAAATTCAACAAAATTCTTAATTTTTCTATTTTTTTTTTTAAAGAAAGACAAACATTCCCGGGTTACGAATAACCCGACAATATTTGAAAATCTCCTACTACCATCACAGTAAGCCCAAAATGTTGCTTGAGTCGTGATGGAGGACTTAGCCAGCCGAGGATCGAACACGGAACGCCTGGGTGGGACCCAAACGCGATGCCCTCAACCACTCAACCACTGACCGGTCAAACTGTATATACTTATACAAAATCAACGTTTGTTGATCTATATCAGTGGTTCCCAAAGTGGTCCGTACGGACCCCCAGGATCATCCAGGGGGTCTATGGAAAATAAAAATTAATTTGGGGGTCCCATGAAAGACGTCATGGGGTCCGCGGCAAGATTTTGTTTGATACATTTTTATTCATATGGAAGTTTTGCCAAGGGTGGGAGGGGCATAATGGGATAGGGTGGGACGGCAAATTTACCATAACGGATGGGGCGAAATGGGACATGGGGTGGAACGGGGTCCATCCTAACCCGTATCCCATTTCGTTCCCCTCTGTTGTGCTATCCGTCCCGGAGTCCGTGGCCCAGAAGAGTTTGGGAAAGGGGTCCGTGGGCCATAGGAGTTTGGGAACCACTGATCTATATGAATTATGGCTTAAAAATAATATATAAATATTATTTTCAAGCCATAATATTTTTCGCTGGATTTCATTATTGCATCGCAGTAAAAGGCACGAAACTTCAAAGAAAATTGCATTGGCCATCGAACGAAGAAGAAAGTAACTTGTACATAATTACTTCTTCATCAAAAACTTATATTGTGATGAACAATGAACTAAAATCACATAGTAATTATTTTATTACGAAGGAATTCAAATCATCCACCATTCATCAACATAAAAATATACAATGAACATTATTATTTCTGGATGATATTGCAACAATACTAATAACAGAGTTAGGTGGGTTCTTACCGCATTGTAACACTCCAGCTCCTTGTACGGGTTCACAGCCACCAGAATAGACCCTGTGTATGTCTGTGGAAATGTATAGTTAAGGAATACATACATGGAAAACAATGGACATGGCTAAATCCTATTCAAATACAATATAATATCATTCTTGACAAAAAGAAACAATTTGATTGATATAACTTAGAAACGGATTCTGTAATATAATCTAATTATGTTATATGTTTTATTATAAATTCTGTTATAATAATACCCTTCCCCTCTAATACTGAGCGGCAGGGATAACTGCACCTCAGGTTGATAATACCTAAATGAAATCGTCAAAAATTGAAGTTTAGTATTCACCATTTTTCACCTACAAAACTGGACCGATTTTAAAGATTTTTTTGCTAATTTATCTATGTCTGTAAGTTTTGCTATTATTAAAAATACTTTATATAGTTTGCATATTTAACGTCTGATGGCATTCTAACCAGGCGAACGATTTTAGGAGGATTCTAACTCCTAAAAGAAGTAACTTATCAAAAAAATCAAAACATACCGACGTTCTGGTGGTCGATATCGATATTATATAAAAAAAATATTTGCTAGTGTCAAATATATTTTTTACTAGTGTCAAAGTTCAAATTAGGGAATAGAAGAGGTCGATATTATATTAAAAATATTTGCACTAGTGTCAAATTTCAGATTGCGGATACGTTTTTCAAACTGGTACAATTTTTTTTTTTTTTATGAAATTTAGATTTTTTTATTTTTTTTTATTAGTAACAAATAGACACATAAATTACAAATAAATTTTATGCAGTAATTATTTACATGGTAGATATATTTGATGTACCCCCATAAGTAAGCAGGGCTTGTGTGTATGGGGGGGTGTTATTGTATTGTTTTTTTTTTCATTATTCAGTTTAATTAACTATGGTTTATATACACAACATTTGGGGAAGGGGTTTAAAATGTGTTATATTATAAATTTTATATATAATAAATATGATAATTTTTATTAAAATTGTATCTTTTGCCATCTTCTTTGCTACGTCTTGGTTCAGAACTGAATTTCCAATTATTTGATTATTGTTATTACCAGTTGGCATAATTACCTCGGTATTGTAGATTAATTTACTATTTACTTGAGGAATACCTTACTTAAATTGTTTTCACCTATTTATAATTGTCAAGAGACCAATTGGCATTACGCACATACCCTGATGATGGTCACTATAATACTGTCCGAAACGTTGGCGAAAGGAGGAAGCACTAAACGGCATTATGCCCCAAAAATAAATCACGATAATACTTTTTCATTGTTAGTTTTTAGGATGTTATGCCGTGTTGCGCTATCTCCTTCTTTAGCCTACGTTTCCGAAACGTAGGCTAAAGAAGGAGATAGCGCAACAAGACATAACATCCCAAAAACTAACAATGAAAATGCTTTTAGCCGTGAAAATCTAAAAACTTACACGATAATACTTATTTTTGGCCGTGAAAACCAATCAATCTAAATTAAATGAAGACGTGAAGCTGTAAAAGATGCAATGCTTTCATCATCTTTTACATTTGTTCGAAGTCCTTCATAATAATGTTATTTTGGATTGGGTCAAACATTTTTTACTTCTATTTTATGGGGATGAAACTTTATAAGTATGTTTATAAATAATAAAGTATGCTGGCGACACCTACAAAAACATCAAAACTCTCACAAAACTGAACTTAACAAAACTTTACCGTACTAGGAAGTAATCTCACATCTCGAGACTTCAACGCAGCTATATGGATGACCTATTTCTCGAAACAGGGTAAAATACCAAACACCACCACGTAGCGGAATATAGAGCAACCCCCTATTATTACTCCCACTCAGAAAGGGGATGAAATAGAGCATACTGTTCACCTGTTAGCTCCCTGTTCATGGTATGGGTATGAAATAATAGGGCATTGAGAAATGGCTAAGCTTCGTGGTGTAATTTGATTTAAACGTGGCTCCTGAGGTTCTCCTCGGGTAGAGAAAACACAAAGCCCTGCTCACCGCTAAGCTCTGTGTTTAAATAACAAAGAGTCGAGAGACTACAGCACAAGGGCAGACAGAAATTGGAAACCTTGGTGGTGTAATTTGATTAAGAGTGTTTCATAAATGAGGTAAAGCAAGCTTCTTGTTCATAATATAAAAGTATCGTGTGAATCACTTTACAGGGCATAGAAATAATAAGGTAGGTTACTTAAGTTATTTATCAGGTATACCACTGAACGCATTTTCGAACATTTAAAAACTTATTTGTGAAAAATTCAATCGTACAAATTATAAAAGAAAAGGATAAATACTCATTCATAGCTGAATATCGGACAAGACTTAAGCATATATTTGTATGCCCCAAAACTAAACACTTCTTTTGCCCAACACCATTATCCACATCAAGGAACATACTTATTCAATAACCTACCAATATAATTGAATTCTATCAAAAAGTATTTTGGAGAAATAATCAATGGGAAAACTACCGCTTCCCCCATTTCCACATGAATGTCACAATAAAAACTAAACCTGTTTTTCTTTTACTGAGTACATGGATGTTTGTGTTTTTTTACTTAAAGGGTCTTGATTATGTGATTTCTGTATATTAACTATATATTAACTGTACCTACCCATATATGTGACACACGTGACTGTATTAACTGTACTATGTGAAATGTAAACTCTTCTTCCATCCACAAGCAAATGCTTTTAATGGAAGATAAGAAATATTATAAAATGTTCCATTTTTTAATATCAATAAAAAAAAAAAAATTCACACCTACTAAGAGTAAACACTAGTATGATATCTCAATATGTCATTCTAATGTACCGGACTGTTGTGCCTTCCGGTGTTATTTTATAGCACATTTAATATGTAATACACAAACAAGTGTAAATCATATTTGATTTATGGCTAGCATTCGAATATTGCTTTCCACATTATCTCAAAACAAAGTATTTGGAGATTCATATTGCGTATGCTTTTTTTACATTAGCTCCACACCGAGGACTACAGCCCCGAGGAAAATAATTTCCCTAAAAACTAACCATCACGCTGTTTCCCCGCAGGGGTAGGCAGAGAGGACGGACCGCCAAACAATTCGGTCTTGGTACACGTTCCTTGCCTCGTTCACATTCATACATCGTCTCATACATGCTCTTCTATTATTCTGACTCTTAACATGGCCCGAATCAAGTATCTGATTCACTTGGTCGTGCCATCTCTTTCTCGGGCGTCTCCGACTTCTAAAAATATATATTATTAAGTATATTTTTTAAATATTTTAAAGCATAACTTGTAAAGGTGTTTTTTCCTAAAATAATTTAATTGGCGCCATCTGTGAACGCGTAATTTATAACTGAGTTAAAATTAGAAGTTACAATTTGTTACAAAGGTTTAAGCGAGGGTCTTACAACGGATCTTTAAGCGGTAGGATCATAAATACATTAGTAAAGAAGGCACTAATCGCTTTCAACAAACTTTAATCCCTGGTTTAAATATTATGTAAATTGAAATTAAAGAGAAGTGAACTCACGACCAAGAAAACTTTCTCAACTATTCAAAGTTAAATAATACGATTTGAATCTATTAAACCGTCTAATCGCTTCTAAATAGACATTAAATACTACTGAGGACAGGAGTCAGGGAAACAGAAGATGGAGGAGGTCGATGTTAGAGATTGTGATGGATGGGCGGATATATTAAATTATTTTTAATGTGGAATTAATGTGAAAAACGTATTTCATAGACGTAGAAAAACAAACGTCGGTGTTTACGTGTGCTGATAAGAAACCGATTTTGTAGAATGATTTAAACATCAATAGTTCTAAACGCTTTGATTCGGTTATGCCGCCGTCCGATACCACTTTCTATGATATCACAGAGAAATTAACAACGATGTGACAGAAATTAACACCGTTCCGTTTATACTTACAAATCAAAAAAATTAATCTTAGAATTATAACGACCGTAGCAAAATGGTGACCAGCCAACTCAGAATTAAACCAACTCATAACCACCCCAGAAAGGTCATTAAGAGTGATGATAAAAAAATTGGTTAAATAGGTTACGTTAGGTTATAATTTCTTTCATAATTTTTAATGACTTTTCAAAGAGGCGTTGAGTTGAATTGATTCTGAGTTGGCATAGAACCAGCAAAAGAAGGGTGACAGGACAACTCAGAATGAAGTCAACCCAACACTTCCTTTGAAAAGTCATTGAAAGTGATGAAAAAAATATGGTTAAATAGGTTATGGGTTAAATACGTTAGGTAAGGTTATGGTTACGTTAGGTTTTTTTCGATATATGTATTTTTCATAGCTTTCAATAAGAGGTGTTGAGTTGACTTGATTCTGAGTTGGCATGGAACACAAAATATGTATATTCAAGTCTGAATACGTACACTAGTCCCACCGAGTGACCGTACGTGACATCATCGTTCTAGAATCCTGTGTCTTCTCCGTTTTCAAACAAGACGCGTGAGAAGAGGACGAACGTCAATGACGTCAGCACGAGCTCTCGCTGGGATTAGTTTATATTGTGTAAGTTATCTACATATACAGAATTTTACCATCCGTACAATACTAATAAAATCATTAAAACTAAACGCTTTCACTTTGCACTGACGTCATCTGAATCCGATCGGGAAGCTTTTGCGGATATATCGACAACGGTGTGACGTCATTTCAACGGCCCGAAGAACAATGTCGGACCCGCTAAAAAATGAAAAACGTTTGTTTGGCTTAATTTAACTTCATTTTAATAATTTAAAAGTCTGTATTTTCGTAATTTTGAATGAAATGAAATATGCAAATTTTTTCATGTATGGTAATTATATTACTTGTTTTCAAAAAACAGTAAAAATGCAGAAACGAAACTTTAAACAGCTCTACTGCAAAACTATAAAACGGCATATTTTCGTGGCCGTTTATTCTTAACCCGTTATTGGTATTAAAACAATTTAACTTTGAACATTTATTTTACTATGCAAACGTTAATATTAGATCATTGAAGAAGGTCTAACTATTATTTATTTATCTAAAGGTTAAAATAAGGTCTCCAAGATGCTGCGGTCGCGAGCAACAATTTTATGCGAGATCCGGCAACACTGGGGTGTACCCTGGTTTCCCTACGCCAAATCCCCACCACGCTGCACTCTCTACGACACTTAGTCTCGGCGTGGCAGCCGTTCGCGATGGAGCTTCCACTCACCGCACCCGCCAGGTGTGAATAACAACAATTATAATCTAAACGAAAATATGAAAGAGAAAAAGACATAGAAAAAAAGATAATGGTCGCAACTGGGACTCGAACGCAGAAACTCTCGTCTAACCGGGACGTGCGCGTTTACCAATTCCGCCATTGCCAGTTTTTCTTATAAAAAGTTAAATATTAAAAATTAGAAGATAAATATTGAAAAAAAAACTATAATTTCTCACTTTAATCTAATAATCTGTCTAAACGCCTCTAGTTAATCATCGAGTACGCCGCTATGGAGGCGGAAGTGGGAGGAGGGAGGAGGGGGAGGAGGACTCTGTGAAGATTGTGATGGATGGAAGGGAATATTAAATTACTTTTAATTGCTTTATCGCTGCAGTTTCTCTCCAATGGCTGTTAGTTAGTTACACCAAATTGCATTACTAATCAGGAGTAAAGGAAGCCCATTCACTTGAGATCAACCGGATGCTTTTTCAAACGAAGTTATGATATTTATTTCATCTTACTAATATTATAAACGCGAATGTTTGTATGGATGTATGTGTGTTTGTTACTCATTCACGCAAAAACTATTGAATGGATTTTAGTGAAAATTTACAATAATATAGCTCGTATATCAGAATAACATATAGGCTATTTTTACTAAGTATAAAATGAAGTCGCTCGCGCTGTATGTGCGCTTAGATCTTTTAAACGACGCAAAGGATTTTCATGCGGTTTTCACCAATAGATAGAGTGATTCATGAGGAAGATTATAAGGTATATAATTAGTCAAGGTTTTGTGTAAATTGGTTGAAATACATAATATATCTGGCCAAGCGGCTACGGGCAGCATTGTGTGAATTTGATTTAATAGATGGCGTTGGTTATAAAGGTTTCGTTAGCCACAGCAACGTGTAGCCGGGTCTGCTAGTAATTTATAAAGAACAACTCTCTTTTTTATTACTTTTGAATATTATTCCCATCAATGTAATATATTCAGAACCTCTCGTCTTTTGTATTTTTCTGTGTCTTGTTCTCTTTCATATTTAGATTATTATTAGTGTTATCTTCTTATTCAAAGATAAATTATTGTTAATTAAGTCATGAATTTAATGCTGCATGATATGCAACTTATCGCTGGGTTATAATGATTGTGTTGGTGATAATGTGGTGTGATCACAACATATTTAATTATGATATAAAAGTCTAACCAGGGGGATTAGGGCAAAATGTTATAATTAAGGGGTGACTGACTATTCCCTTACAGCCTGTCTGACCCCTTAAATAACTTTTTTATTGAGTTGGCCTAGATTGTTACGATAACAAAACGAAAATATTATTATTTTACTTAGAACACATTAATCTTTTATAACATCGAATTTTATTTATTAAAATACATACAGCAGCTGCGAAGTCTTTTTACAGATTCTTAAGCCTTGTTTATTTTGAGCGAGTTTACAAGCTACTAGACAGCGAATTCACTCTCTGCTGGTAAACTCGCAAGTGTAATTATGTTTACTAGCTAACTAGCAGATTGTGAACAATCTACGAAAAAAAGTTGAAAGGCGGGCTACTTTGCTCGCTACTCGCTAGCGTGCGGACTTCTTACCTAATAAACTAATCTTGTGTCGTCATAATTGCTAATGAACTAGCTTTATAAAATACAAAATACTTTACAAATACAGTTTTACAAAATGTCGACAGAATTAGTTCGCGCGGGAGTCGTTATCGTTGATTTCAACTCGCTAGCTGGTTCGCTACTGAGCAAGTGGAAGGTTTTGCGTGTTAGCACCGCAATCGCATTCACCGATTCGCTCGCTTTTAACTTGCCGGCTAGTAGCTTGTAAACTCGCTCAATGTAATCGAGGCTTTAGAGTACTTCACAATATTATTAAAATATCAAAAATCTGAATGAAAAATTGCTTAGCTTTTTAACAACACTTTTTTGTAAGCCTAGGAGAGTAGGTATCTAGGAAAATACGTGTATTTCTTGAACGCTGTTCAAACCGGGTGTAAAAATCTATCTGGGTCTTTTTTTTCAGATAATGACTGCCTAAAAAAAGTTTCGCCTTTGGTCGCCAAAATTAGTCTAATAAATCAGTCGCCAGTCTTTAGACCGACGCACTTAACTTTGCAGTAGTTGAAGTCGCTAATGTAGATTATGCGGAAATAAAATAATCTACATATGTATTTTTAAAAAATCTTCAATCGTTACAAGTGTATATCACGGGCTAGAAAAAGACGTTGCGTCGGGAGCTTTTTCACTCTCAATACAAACAGGGCATCATTATCAAAATTTCTTGGTATTCAAAATGTCAAATTAATTTTTATGTAGATCGTGTTAACAATTTCGAACACATTTTGATATCAGTGAAATTGACATCAGTGAATGATCATTGCTCATACTTAAAGTGGAAAGAACATTTATTATCACTACAGCAAACAAACTGAGAAAAAAATCCACAAACATCTTTAGAATTAATCACAACTTTCTTAACTTGAATCAGCACTGTTTTAATCTTTAATCGTGTACGGTTTTAGAGCCTGGGAAGAAGTAGATGCTACCGCCATTGATCAGATCTCCTAGAATTATTATAAAGATTTTATTCTAAAACTACTAATCACAAGCAGTTCGGGTGAAATCTTTCAAATTAGTATTTTGTACACTAGGCAACTTTATGCCGTACCTTTCCGAACACAGAACTGTTTTTGACAACGTCCAACCTGGTCGTGATACTAGAACCAATAGGCATTATTTCTTACGAATCCCTTACGCTAAAACAACTTTTTTGCTAAAGAAATTTCAGTTACTTTGCACCAAAGCTGTACAATGAATGCACTTCCACTGGTCATTAGACAGAACACAAATCATTTGAAATATACATCAGACCATGGCTTCGAGCATCATCCGCCAAGACAGTTTAAACTTCAAACATCAACGATTTTGTTAAAATCTATTCATAAGTATGTATTCCTAATGATACGATTCTGATTGTCGTTTATTTTAAGTGTTCGTATTGTGTTGTTGTTCTTACTTTTGTTGTTAACTGCTTAGGTTATAAAGTGCGCCTGCTCCCAACACAGAAGTTCCTAATAACACACTTGTAATGTGATTAATATGGATGAATAAATAAAATAAAATCTACGGGCCCGAAGAACAATGTCGGATTTGCGATTTTGTAGTTTTGCAGTAGAGCTGTTAAAAGCTTCGTTTCTGTATTTTTACTGTTTTTGAGATCAAGAAATATAGTGTTGTTTTGATATTTTGTATTTCATTTCATTTTATTATAAATTCCGAAAATACATACTTTTAAATCAACAAAATAAGCCAACAAAACGAGATACAATTTTTAGCAGATCAGACATTGTTCTTTGGGACCGTCGAATGTTATTTTCGTCCGTTGATTGTTTTTTCGTAATTCAGTTTTCGTTTACGAGAGATGGGAAGGCTGATAGGGATATTGAAAGAAGGGTGAATGCTGGTAACTCCATTAATGGAGGACTGAATGCCGTTGGCGCTAATAAAAAACTGTCAAAAGAAGCGAAGCTAGCAGTCCACAATGGAGTCCTGGTACCTACCCTGATGTATGGCAGTGAGGCATGGAACTGGCAGAGGAAGGATGAAAGTAAACTGAATGCTGTTGAAATGAGATCCCTGAGGCGTATGTGTAGTAAAACAATGTATGATCGTGTGAGAAATGTGGATATCCGCAAAGAATGTAAGGCTGATGTACGCATAATGAGTAAGATTAAGAAAGGGACCCTCAGATGGTTTGGGCATGTAGAGCGAATGAACGAAGAAAGCAGTGTAAGCAGAATATACGACGCAAATGTGAATGGTAGAAGAAGTCGTGGACGTCCGAGAAAGACATGGCACGTTCAAGTGAATCAGATACTTGAGTCGGGCCATGTCAAAAGTCAGAATAATAGAAGAGAATGTATGAGACGATGTATGAATGTGAGTGAGGCAAAGAGTGTGTGCCAAGACCGAGTTGTTTGGCGGTCCGTCCTCTATGCCTACCCCTGCGGGGAAACGGCGTTATGGTTAGTTAGTCAGTTTTCGTAGTTTGAAAAACAGCAGTCAAAAAGCAAATAAAAATCGAATTAAATTAAATATACATATTTGTAAAACTAGTCCTGCAGTAATGGAACTAGTAGATAAAGGAATAACGAGAATCCAAAGCTTTAAACTTGCAGCGGGAAGAGAAACAGGAGCAATTGAATTATAAATGCGATCATAATGGGGGAACAAAATAACAGAGTGAAGTGTTTCAGAGAAGAGAAAAGGTTAAATGGAGTTGGGAATGTATTTTAAAATCCACAAACAAACGTCAGAGAGAATTTTTTACGACCTCCGTGGTCTAGGAGTAAGGCTTTCGACCAGCATTCCAAAGGTCGCGGGTTCAAATCCCGACGTGCGCAAGTAAATTGTTTTTGATTAATTTCACAAATAATTGAATAAAAATAATATATAGTATATTTGCGGCACTTTCCAGAGCGGAAGACACTATCAGTATCGTTCTGGTGTAAGACCACCATTCAGAAACGAAACGTTGCTTGAAATGGCTTTAAACCAGATCTTCAGTACTTCTTCAGTACTTCTTCTCCACCTTCCTCTTCCACATCTCCGTCCCTCCCCATAACCTTCAGCCTCACAACATACCCCAATTGGGGATGCCAGTCTCACTGGTTGCAGACGGGTGCGGTTGAGACTCTAGTGCAATATTTACATTTAAAAAAAAAATCAGAGTGTGCAATTCACACGCGGTACAAGTGAAACTAGAAAGTCGCTAGATGTCGCTTTCTTTTCTTTTGCCTGTTTATTTTAAAGTGGTTTGAAGATTGGATATTGATTTAAAAAAAAGGGTTTATTTTTTTAGGATTTCGTAGGATTCGAACCTCCGTTCGCTGGATGTCTCTGGCCGTTGAGATTTGTAACGCGCTTTACGCCGCTACGCTATCGGAGGCTCGCGCGGAGCCATGAATTAACCGCATTATATTAGAACCGAGGACCCGGAAAATAATAAATTTTAGTGAATTTCAAAATCACAACGGGGCTAAAAAATTTTTACTTCAAAAAACGTATTTTTAAATCCACAAACAAACGTCAGAGAGAATTTATGACGTCAAAAAGGCTTTGAAAGACGATGGAATACAACCTTGATTTTAATGTTGAATGAAAGTATGGGAAACCGATTTATTTGATGAGGGGGATATAATAAAGGTATGATGAAAGTTGAAAGATGAAAAGACGCTATCATCTCAAGAAAGGGAATAAAGCTCGTAAGTCAAGAATAGATCAAAGAGACGAAGATGTCAAGAGAATTAGGGACCAGTGAGTGTGATATTAAAGAAATATGTGGGATGAAAGGATTTTTATGAATGTGTTGTTAAAATAATAGAATATGATTTTAAAATAAGAATTAGATAACTTTCAACGAGCCAGAAAAAAAATACGATTAGAACACAATTGATAAAAGGGAAAGTATATAAATTTTATTAAAAGGAAGGGCTGCGCCATTGACGTAGGGTATACTTGGTCGAAGGGCTGCGCAGATCTTTTCATACGAAACTTAATTTTGGATTTGCGGTCAAAATGCTATGTCAAGAGATGTAGAAAATATCTAGTATGTGTGCTACTTTATTTTTTTTTGTATGTCAATTATAAAATACACATAGGTAATTAAAGAAATCTTTTTTTTTGATTTTAGAGGCAACTTTGACAATTATTTGTGAGTTAATGACAATTAAGTAAAAAAAATATTTTGCTTTATTTGATTGTTAAAAAAAACATTTTGTGCAAATTACGAACGACCGATTTACATTGTTAACAATTTCTACCGCAGAAATGTTTTTTTTATGAAATTCAATTTTTTATTTATTTTAATTTTTATGAGTAAAACCTCAAATTGTAATATTTAATTAAATGGAGACAATATTAGCGAAACTCAATCGAAAATCAGGAGACAGAAAAATCCCAGAGGGCCAATATCTTTTTCTGATTTTTTGTCTCCAGATTTTCGATTGAGTTTCGCCAATATTGTCTTCATTTAATTAAATATTCTATTTTTTTTTTTTTCAAGTAGGTATGATCTTAGAAGATAGGATAATTTTTTTAGTAACCATAATAACCTCACAAAAAAATGCCAAAGTTGCCTCCAAAAGCATGAAAAAATTATCTTTTTTTACCTATCTTTTTTTACCTTCCTTTTTTTACCTATATTTTATAAGTTAAAAAAATAGCATATATCCGTAATAACTGGATAATTATTTTTTTAAATCAAAATAATTATCCCGTTTGGTTTGGTATTTTGGCCTCAAGTCCAAAATTAAGATTTGTATGAAAAAGTTCGCGCAGACGTTCGGAACCGAGTCATTTAGAGAGTCGCTTATACCTCAAGATAGCATACAGTTGGAAATGCTTTCTCAGAAGAAGTGGATATGTTCAACTGCACGAAATATAGTTACAAACATGCTATAATAACATACCTTAATAAATCAATGTTAGCATAATACCTACTATTCTTCTGCATGGGTTCTGTATTATGTAATTTAATTAGCATAATTGATCTCATCATTACTGTTCCACTGCTATGTATATCACACGTTTCGTATTTGCACGTAAAGGCGTATTCATATTAATATAAATAAAAAAATACTATTAAAATTAAACTTAAAACATAGTTGTTTATTATGATTTAGACCAATACCTATAAGTCATGCAATGAGCACACACTGTCATCGTAATTTTCTCGTTCATGTCGTCCGTCATTATTCTGCAACATTAAACTGATTGTGTGACATTAGCCGAGGGTAGAAAGTATCTTCCTGACCTATTGACAATGGACATAGCCGATGACCCCTTGTCACGAACATGGCGTCTTATGACAATAATGATTTATAATATATTATTAATGATTCAGAAGGAAGTTTACGTCTCACGAGTCATTATGTCTAGCACGCAAAATTATTAGAAAATATAATAGTCTAATGGACGCACAATCAATGACTTTATAATACATGTATATAAACTATAGAAATCTCAAAGTGGCAAACCAAAAACAAGTCAATTGTATTGTCTTCGATTTTGTGGTTTTAGTACTAAACTGACGAGCATCGCGTGAGGTCGTGTGATAAAATGACAAACGCCCTCGTGTGAAATGAGAAAATGTTTTCATTACTCGGCAAACACTAGAAAAGCCAAGGAATAATATTTTATTTATAAATTAGCAGACTGGCAACACGTTGCTGAGGCTAACGAAACACAACGCCACGCCATTACCCAACCTTTATAACCAAAGCCATCTGTTAAATCATATCCACACCGCCCGCATGCCAGCCCGCTGCCCGCTTGCCAGCCGGCTCTTTTTATTTTTATATTTCAACCAATTTACACAAAACCTTGACAAATTACAAACCTAAAAACATTCCTCATGAATCACTCTATCTATTAGTGAAAACCGCATGAAAATCCGTTGCGTAGTTTAAAAGATCTAAGCGCAAAGACAGCGGGAGCGACTTGTACATAAGCACACATTTCATAACTAACAATTACGCATCTGCCCTAATGATGGACACTGTAACGCTGTCCGAAACGTTGGATAAAGAAGGAGGTAGCGCAACACGGCATGACACCCCAAAACCAAATAACGAAAATTCTCAAGGTTACTTTAATGGCAATTTTCCTTCGAAAGATTTCTAATAATGGTAATGGTGGGCTATTTTCAGCCGCGGCTCTGTAAAAATCGTAAAGTGCCTAGCCGGAGATGACAATTGTCAAAGTTGCCTGTGGTTACATTGCATGGTGATATTTGTTGCATCACAAGTATTTAACATAACAATCTCCATAATACACAATTTTTAAATTAATCACGATGTAAAAAGTGAAATTCTGTGAGAAAAATAATACTATAACAATGGGAAACCTTTTGATTCCGGAATGGGAGACATTTCGCGATAACAAGCTGGAGATAACACTGGGAATTAATTCCATAAAATAACGCTGAATAAAACGCTTTCATTATGCTATCATTTGCAACTTATCACTTTCATCTCAATTTTGATCCCATTTATGTAACAATGGAGACATCTACGATCATTATTATAACATTACTATTGTTCATTTTATCTTGACAAAGCAATGGGAATCTCGATGAACCTCAACCATTTTTAAAATGATTGCTACATTAATTATTGTTGAACGTTGTTTGTTTTATGGCCTGCGTAGTGTAATGGTAACATTTGAATTTGAAGGTTACAGATTAAATTCCTGCTGCAGCACATAATAAAGAATTGATGCATAATTCGTAATGTTTATGATTTCGAATATTTCGAGAGTCCGTGCTTCCAAATTCTTCCGTTTGTGTTTAAAATTTGAGGGATCAAGAGTCGCCAAAACAATTATTATTTGTGACGTTTATAAGGGAGGGCTGGTAACATTACAAAATCTGCGATGTGGGTTTTGAGGTAATTTCATATTCTCCTGATCTTGCTCCAACACATTTTCAAATTTGGTTTAATAATTTAATTCGCTCTACCTATCCTCCGGCGTGGAAACGAAAAACTTGCCAGAACGTCGGGAATCAATCAGAAACTATGTAGGACTATGTAGACTATTATTATTGATATTGATTATTTTGTTCATTCATAAACTTATGAATCATCTCGATAAAACATAATAATTTATCACGGGAAATATTGCAGGCAAATAATGCCCTGATTTACAATTTCAACGTTATTGCGGAGTGATTCATGGTAAATACTGTTATTACAGGAGACGACGGCATGCAGTAGAAACGCATCGACTGGTGTGAAATTGTATAGTATCTTGTGGAAGGATAAATTTAGATACTTAGAGAATGCCAAAGCATTTCCGAGAGTCTGTCTGGTTGTTATAAATAATAACACAAAGAAAGATAAGGTAGGGAAACCTTATGAAAACATTACGAAATACCGACACTACATAAAGGTACGAGTAGTCATTAGTTTTATGCGGACATGGAAATGGATTTCATTTCATATGTTATGGGCACTGCCAGTCTGGGTGATTTTGACTACGAAGTATGGTCGACTTGTTAAAATCTATCTGTGGCATGTGGAAGAGAATAGCAATGGGTAGGTTCCGCTGGAATGGGTTGTTGAACTCGGGATAAATATATAATATACAGAATACAGTTAAATTAGTATAAAAGTAAGTAAAATCATATTTGGATATTGTACTGCCCTGAAGAAGCTACGGTTGTAGCGAAACCCGGTCGGCATAAATTATAAAAAATAAAAGTGGTGTTTACAAAGTTATTGTTTTATTTTAAATTAAAATCATATTATCGTTTACAAATAATATTTTTTCCATATATCTGACACATGTCCTACGTAAATTGCCAAGACTTGTGGCTTCCTTTAAGGTTTTGGGAGGTTATTATATAGTTTTTGTCTTTTATAAAACACGCTGTTTTGTGTGCACTTAAGTCTAAGCTTTTGCAGAAAAACATTAAATCCATTTTTATACTGACTAGTCGTGGTGGAATTCCATTATAATAATATATTAAAACTATTCTAAACTTTTTTCCACTTTATTTATTTCTGACTGTAATCAGTTCCAGCCTGAAGATAGCCCTAACAGGCTGAAACCGGTTACGGTCAAAAACAAAATAAGTTAAAACATTTTTTTTTAATTATCTTAAGGATCCGCAACCGGGCTCGAAAAGAAGAAGATGGAGAGATACGAAATTACGAATGTTAGAGGAGAGCGCTAACATTTACAGCGCCAAAATCGATGCAAAAATTGCGAAAATGTTTAATAAAACTCGACTCGTTTAAAATAGAGCAAAAATCTCTTGGGGAGCATCTTAAGTATCATTTAAAGAAATATTGTGAATTTTTTCACAAATATAATTTATAAAATAATAGAAACAGACTTGTTTTTAATAACTTTTGGAGCATACTTTGCTATTTTTTTCTATCGAGGGAATTTCATATAATTTGCGTTTCGGCTAAGGCAGACTCTAGACATTATCTTCATTACATCATTATATTTATTATATAACATATATTTTTAAGAGCTTAAGAACTTCAAATGTTTAAGGGAGATATGTAAGCAATCGGTAGAAATTCGAGTTGCGGCCCCTTAAAGAAAGTCAGTAGATATTGTACAGTTACGATCACCTGACAGGCTGAGTGACCAGTGATGACATAATGAAGTTTTTTTGTGGTTTTGATAAAAAGTAACCGGAGACCAAAATATCACTGACATTTGCACTCCAAATAATGACAGGAATCACGGGAGTAAGTCAAGCATGTATATTATAAATAGATGAAGTTAGAGAAAAGTCACCAATGCGCTGAAGTAACCAAGTATCTCTGGCTCTGTGGAGAAAAACCTTTTGTATGTTCCGATTGTAAATATTTATGTGCTAGAAAGGTGACTTTAAAAACTCACAAGTTTACTCATAGTGGAGAAAAACCAATTTCATGTTCCGACTGCAACTATTCATGATCACAAAAGGAACATTTAAGAGTACACAAGCCGTCTCACAGCGGAGATAACCGTTTTCATGTTCCGACTGCAACTGATAAAGTTGCCGAAACTGAATTTGACACCCGACATCAATGAGCTTATCAAAAATAAGAGAAGTCAGGTGTCCAGCTCAAGATAATTTACCATTTTACCCTCCTTTTTAACATTAATGAAAATTTATAATTACTAGGTACATATCTAGCTAAATAAAGATTTTAACAATTGAGTATTGGTTTTAATTTTTAGTCTGGCCCGCTTTCACACGCTAAATCTTATAAACGGCCCTTAAGAAAATTCAGTTTGACACCCCTGCTCTAGGGTATTCATAGCTCTCCACGCAGCATAGAACAGCGATAAGTGGAGAAGCCTTGTCCACCATGGAAATTGGAGTAGGCGTCACGATTCTCAGCAATGAGTAAACGACTTAAAATGAAGCAAGGAATGTGAGCCAGGAACGATACTTTTGGCACTCTGTCCTCTCTACCTACAACTTTACCAGTGATATTAGGTTTTATAATCAAAATCAAAAATACATACCTAAACCTTTTTTTGTAAAGCTTTTATGGATTATAAACAAGAAATTAAATGATCTACTAATGATAAAACTTCTCATCGTACTTATTTATCAACTGTTTCATTCGATCACGATATTCATACAATGTAAAAATAATAACAGTAAATTAATTGTCAGTGCACAGTAAGCCGATAAATCAATACGAACAACTGGGTACTTGAGTTAGAATTGGTATAAAAACGGTAGCAAATCGTAATTAAATCTTAAATCGTTTCCATTCGTGATTTATAAATAAATAAAAACTTCATCGAGACGAGAAACGAACAGTAGCTCCAAAACTAAAAACAAAACATTTTTTACAACGGTAGCCGTCAG
Organism: Limnephilus lunatus; assembly: GCA_917563855.2. Lineage (NCBI taxonomy): Eukaryota > Metazoa > Arthropoda > Insecta > Trichoptera > Limnephilidae > Limnephilus > Limnephilus lunatus. The sequence continues at coordinate 10,350,439 of OU830602.1, read as the reverse complement.
TAGACTAGATACTACTACTGCCTTACTTAGCACAGAGGAGGTACCTACGTTGGAAGGAATTTTTGAGAAATAATTTATAGTGTTTAATCATTGAAGACAATGTTAGCATCTCACGAAAGAAAGTTTGAAACAGAAAAATGAGAAAAAGAATCGGTTGCATCCAGAAATTGAACCCAGAACCTCTTCTTTGACGGGGTTTTCCTTTGGCTGAGATCCTGGGTTCAATTCCTAGATGCAATTGAATGTTTTTCTGATTTTTCTGTATAAAATTTTCGTTTGAGAATCGCTATTATTTTAAGTTTTCTTTATTCATTGAATTGTTTGATAAGTTATAATAAATTGAGGATTTTTCGACCACCACGCTAGGCACATGACTGTGTTGTGATGGTCGAGTATTGTCTTCAACGATTCAATATTACAATTTGAGGTTTTACTCATTAAGTTATTAATTAAAACCAGTGGCGGTTTTCTCTAAAGTGCGTTTGTGCAGCGAACTCCCATTAAAAAGGTGAGAAAATAAAACTAACTTAACTTGTTATACAATAATACAAACACATTGTATTTAGCGCGCCTTTAAAACCCGCGCCACTGAAAAATATTCCCATTTTGTGCGTGTTTAGTCTCGCACCAAACACTCCATAGTAAAAATTCCTAGCCCGTACAAAACACTCTGGCGGTGATTTGACCAACACTAGGTCTTTCCATACAAAAATAAAGCCACACTGGTGCGTCGATCCTGAGTACGATGTCCGAAAATTGTCCAAACGTGATGCCGATGTGGCGAGTGTCACCGTGCCCGAATCGTCGCAGACTGACCGTTGACCATAGGAATGCAAGTTAAATGTTATTATTGGTATTTAAAATTTGTAGTCGTATTATTAAGAAACTAGGTACTACTGATAACCTCTGTACCTTATTTTAATACTAGCGTAATTGAAGTGTTTTCAAATGCAAAAAGTCAGCACATGGATGTTTTGTATAAGTGAAAAAAAAAAAATATTATTTCGTGCCACCTTTATCTGTGTGTTTTTTTAAAATATTTTAATATATAAAATACATGTTCAACGTAATTATTATTTTAGAAAAAAACAATAATAAATTAGCAATTTCATTGAGTGCTGCAAAAAACATTAAACAATTTAATTCCTCTGAATTTGTTTTCGTTATCTAATAATAATAATAATAATAATAATAATAATAATAATAATAATAATAATAATATAATATAATTTAATATAATATAATAATAAAAGTTTATTCCAGAATGTATGCAGGGGTAGTGCAATGCAATACATTCCATATTTTGAAACAAAAAATGGGTTAATGTTAAAAATAAAGTAAATAAAACATATAAATAAATTTAAAAACAAAAAAAAGAAAACGAATAAGCATGAACAACATGAGAAAAATAATAATAAACAGTAAAATTAATTCATGCAGCTGTTTACGGAGGGTATTTTATCGTCTCCCGTCTCCAGAGGGCCATCAGGGGGGACTCCAACCAGGTAGTCATGGCGGTGATGATTGCATTCTTCGATTGGCGTAGTCTGCGCCATAAACTTCCCATGCGGTGGCGGAGAAGTGCTCGGAAAGTGTGCACTCGTCCCTCCAGGAACATTTCCGTAGCACTGCAGTATCTCGGTAGGCGGAAAAGTTGACGGTATGCGTTGTTGTAAGCAACCTTTAACTTGTTCCATTGGGATGCAGTGTAGTCAACCCACAGTTCTGATGTATACAGCGAGGTACAGAAAGCGTTGAACAATATTCTTTTTACTTTTGGGCTGCATAGGTAAAAACGTCTTGACAGCATACCCGCTCTAACAGATATCGCTCTTCTCTGCCTTTCCATATCCTCGATATCCTTAAGGTCGTCTGTGATGATGTGTCCCAGGTACTTAACGCTGTGATAAACATTCATTTTCCTGTCATCTAACCATACTGAGGGTGTTTGAATGGTTTCGTTTTTGTTTTTAAAAACCATAACTACTGACTTGGTAGTATTATATAACAGGTTATGGTTTTTTGCAAAGTTTTCACAAATTTTTAGTAACTTCTGTAATGCGCTTAGTGACGGTGCAAGAAGAACCATGTCATCTGCGTAATTAATGTTGTTCACACATACTCCATGTATATGGCATCCTATTTTCGTGGCATTAAGTTTTTTAATAAGATCATCGGTATACAGATTGAACAGAACCGGAGACATGCTTCCTCCTTGCCTTACGCCACTTTTTAAATAGAATGGATTAGACAGCTCCCCAGACCATTTCACAATATTTTCTTGTTGCGTGTGCCAAATTGAAAGAATCGCTATTACATCTTCCGGAACTGCTCTTTTCCTTAGTTTTTCCCACAGTGTATTATGACGTACACGGTCAAACGCTTTGCTTAGATCTAGAAAGCAGGTATAGATTGGCGTTTTCCTTAGTTTATAATAGCTGATGGTTTCTTTTAGGGAATATATTGCCATAGATGTTGACAGTGCAGGTTTGAATCCGAACTGGTTATCTTCTGTTTTTAGATGGTCTGTTACAACAACGGATAAAATTTTTTCAAATAATCTCGCCACGGCGGTTGAGAGTGAAATTGGTCGGTAGTTATTGATCACGAATGGATCAAGATTTGTTGATTTAATTATGGGAATAATTACCGTTTTTGTCATTTCATTCGGGATGTGCCTGTAACGCAAAATATTTGAGAATAGTTTTGCTAGGATGAAATGAATCGCTGGTCCAGCATACTTAATGTGTTCAAGAGCTATTGAGTCATGTCCTGTGGCTTTTCCTGCTGCCATTTCTCTTAAAGCTTTTTCAACCATACACGGAGTAATACTGATAGCGGTGGTACTATATTCAGTTTTCAAGCAAAAATTTATATCCAGAGATTTTTCTGCCGCTTCTTCACCCGCCATAGAGAGGAAATTACGAAATTCATTGGCGATATTTTCCTTTCCTCTTACTCCATTAACACAGAGAGGAGTTTTCATATTCGTTTTCAATTCTGAAGATGTTTTTTGCCAAAATTTATGAAAATCTTTATTTATTAGTGAGGTGGCAATACCATCCATTCGCTTTTGTATTTCTGTTTGTTGACATTTTTTCAGAGCTACTTTGAAAATCGTTCGGTATTTCTTCCTGTCTTCGGCAACCGGCCCTGAGAGCGGTTTTCCGGCTTCGAGCCATGAAAGAAAGGCGCGTCTGGATTCTGCGTATTTGGCTGCAACCATATGATTCCATCCCGGAATGTTTCTATTTTTTCGATTTGGGTTATTGAATGTGGTGGAGGCAGCATTTCGCAGTGCGTCTACAACATTTTTATATAGGGAATTTATTTGATTTTTGTGTGTTTCATCGGTTGATTTTTTATCAAGTTCTAATTGGGAGAAATCTTGAATTATGTTTAGAAGTTTGTTATTGATAGCTTCAGTGTATCTCATTATATCAACATTAGATTTCGGATTCCATCTAGAAGGATCAATTATATTATCATTACACGATTCCACAAAGGCTGGTAAAAATTGAAGGTTTAGATTTATAATCATTGGCAAGTGATCGGACCACACCGCATCATATAGTACATTTACGCTACTTATAGCATTTTCCAGTGCTTTTGTGACGACGCAGTGATCTAACCAACTTGTGGTGCTATGGGCATCACTCACATACGTAAAAGTATCACAGTTCATCAGCTTTGTATCGGCGCAAACGTACTTAAACTCTTCGCAGAACTTTTCCAGTTCTCGGCCGAACAGACTTTTGGGATCTGCATTAAAATCGCCAAAGATAATCGCACTGGACGAGTTCCTTTCATTGATTATTGCATTTACCTTACCCATGCAGTTTGTGAATTCCTCAAGATTTTCTGGTTTATTTGTCGGCATATAAATTGAAAAAATTAATATTTTCCCACTGTTTACAGTTACTTGTATTGCCGCTATTCTTGGTTCAAAGCATTCCACAATGTCGACTGAAAGTGAATCCCGCCATAAGATGGCAACTCCACCATAAGGTCGTCCAATTAGAGGGCCATCAGCTAAATTTACGGCTGAAGTTCCATATCCTGAAAATTGGGGATGAATTTTTGAGAATATATTTATTTCAGTTGGTAGAGTCCATGTTTCCTGGAGCAGTATTATGTCATTTGTTTCACATAAATCTTTTACAAAATGTTTTGTCCGTCGAATCGATCTACAGTTTTGAGATAAGATCCGTAGACAGTTTTTATTTTTATGTGGATCCATTTCTAGAAGTCTTATTTTCTGTGTTCAGCGTAGAGATCGGTTTTTTAAAAATAAAATTTCGTACTATTATACCCGGTGGCCATATTTCCTCTTTAACGATTTCTTCGAATTTTTCGATATTAAATCCAATTTTAAAAGTGGCAAACTCGCCTGACTTTGCCATAAATTTATCTATTTTACAGTGTATATTATGGGAGATCAATAGCCCATTTATTTCATCGGTAGTTGTTTGGGGATCGAATCTGGAGGCTATTATATATCTCTGTTTTGGAAGGACTTTTAAACCGGAGCTCTCGTTTTTTCCTTTAATTAGAATACGCGAGGTTTTTCTCTTTTTATAGGTAATTTCTTTCCAATCGTTCGCGGTTTTTGATGTTTGATTAATAGGGCTTGTTTTCTGATAATTTTTTCCTGTTAAAAGCACATTATTTGGATCGGCTTTATCAGATGCACTTGTCCCTCTGTGAGATTTAATCCACACATTGTTATTTTCGGTGGACTCAGTCGAATTAAAATTGTTTGCAACTTTATCGGTAGATGGGATCGTTTGCTTGTTTATCATCTGCTGGTTTAATTTGCTACAGGTGGCCTTTAACTTTGGCCCGTTATCAACAGATGTCATTGGATCTCCTCTGTTTACATCGGAATTGTTGCAGTCTAAATGTAATGAATATGTTGTTTTAAATTCATGTAATTCTTTTCGAATTTTTGTAACGTCTTCACAGGTTGCAAAGTTATCATTAAGTGCGTTTAATTTTAGATTACGCATGTCGTTTTTTAGTGTAATTATTTCTTTTAAAAGAGTAGTTACGTCTACATGATCAAAAGTAACTGGTGGTAGTTTACTAATGTCTAAAACAACAAATTTCGGTAGAAGTTTACCGTCGGTTTCTCGCATGTATTTAATTATATCAATAATACATCTTTTCTTTTTACCTTCGCCGATTCTCCTAGTCGAAGGACCTGGAGTTTGGCCCAGGATACTCGTAAGTAGAGTTCTTGCACTCTCGATATCTTGTTCAGAGAACATATCACATACTTGGGTTAGACTAATGTCATCCATCACTTCAACTTTTTGTTGAATGAAAGCCAGGGCTTCGTTTATAACAAATCCGCATGTACATGCGTTAGCCATGTTTACTGATCACGTAAAATAACACTTTCAAACAAATTAGCATTATAAAATACGAAATAATAAGTTTTCTTTCGCATCAACGGAAGAGTTCACACAAACACGACCATAGACAAGCTATAATAATTGTGTCGAGCGTCAAGTGATTTAAAAACAATAATACCTATGTAGGTACCCCTCCCACTAATTTTGTTTAAGCTGTGTGAATGCCGCTGTATTTGAAGGACAACACGATTAGATATGTCTTCTCTTGAATTTCTGAACCCCTTGTTATAAAGACCACGAACCGCCACTGATTAAAACAATACTTTCTTCATGTTCGTATTATTGTTAGAGACGTAATTATTCTACATGTATACGTAATTATTCTTGGTTGCAGTAATCTGGATTGTTCCCATAATGCTGAAAAATCTTGAAAATCTTCATGAAAACCGAAAACAATATTTAAAAAAAAATGTAATTACCTATAGGTACATACATATATGTACTATTGTACGTACATCAAGAAGTAGCAAAATTCAGCTGTTCAAAAAGTGAACACTACCGACATCTATGTTGGGATGTTTTGAAGCTTATTATTACAGGAATTATTTACCAGTACCAAGCGATATAGTCGCAAAGCTTTGTCAGTAGGTGAAACAGATTTCTTTGTACTTTAGCCTGCAGTTATTATTTCTGTGTGTCATGATAAAATCTAAAATTTGGTTGTGTTGGTTCTTTATAGGTTATAAATACTGTAAACCAGTTAAAAATATGCTCTTCTCTCTTGAAAAACAAACAGTATATGGTCTATGTGAGACCTCTTTTAAGTGCTTGCGGGTTGGGATTAGTTTCTTTTTATTGTAACATGTGATTCTACCAAAATAAATTAAGTTTGTTAAAAAGTGCAAATTCCATGGCGTCTTTATTTGAGATTCTACTAAGATGACAAAACACAACATCAGCTTTAAGAGATGGGAAAATGGGTTGGGTTTTTCGAAATCTCACGCAGACAGTGACCTTCCAAATTTTTCACTCGCTTATAATATTCTATTTATTCAAATACTAGCAGAAGTCCCCGGCGTTGCCCAGGCCAGAATACAGTACTTTTTCTCGTATTTTTAAGGTCAAATGTGCAAGTTTTCATCAAGAAATATGAAAATTCTGCTTAAGGGGTTGAAAAACGTACATGTACAAATGTACATCTTCATCTTGTTTTAAAGGTCAATTGTGCACAATATCATCAATCGTGATTTAAAAAAAAACATATTGTGTAGATTTAAAAAATCGTGAAGATTTAAAAAAAAACCCACACCGGGATAATTTATTAATTTAACACTTTATATTACACATATTATAGACGATATAGATAAAGGTATATCTAGAAATATATATGTAGATAGATACCCCATTTGCGCTTATGACGACAGTACAGCCATAAGCTCAACGTGCTATAACCATCGAATAAAGAGGACAGTCCGCTCTGTGGGTACATAAAACGTATAAAAACAACACAAATCCACTCCTCTGGACTGAGCGATGGGCCACATGGCGCCCCCTTCCCCTCCCCACGAAGCCGATCTTTTATTGGCCGGGGTTTAGTCACCATCATTCATCAACGTTATTGTTTAGTTTCCGACCTTATCTTCTTCTATCTATCTACTATGAGTTCCTTTCTACTTTAGGCTCATCAAAATGCCGATTTTTTGTATAGATTGTGAATAGATTGATCGATCTAGGGAATATTAATTGAATAAAGGGAGGACGTCTGACCTATTAATTTAAACAAGTAAAAAACAACTATGGTAGTCGATTGCATAGCAGGTGTGAAGTCATCCATAACATAGTTGTATTGTACTATGCATTGTACATTGAGTATGAGGTTGGGGGTTTAATTTCCACCGCAAACCAAAAATATTATATTGAGAGGAAGCCCCAAGCCAAAAATGTATTCCTAGTGTGCCTTATATCGCCACCATTATAGGTAATAGGCACAAAAATCACTTAGCAAACGGAGTCTAGAGTCATGATTTCAAGCGAAAAAGAGATTTTAAATTATTTTGTGAATAATTTTATAAGAAAGAAAAAATGTTAATATATGGAAACTTTCACACTTCATTTTTTAAAAGTTCATATATCTCTTAGGTTTTTTTTAGTAGTTTACGCTTATATTTCTCATAAAGTAATTAAAAAAATTATTTTAATTCTATTCAACGGTAGGAAAAGCTTCAATTTATTCAGAGCATATTTTTTTAAATATTTATTATGTAAACCGATTCGCAGTAAGGATTAATCGAAACTAGTGATTTAGCATAATAAAAATTTTCCAGGGTGTGATTTTATTGTCTTAATAATAATTGAGAATGGATATGAAGTAATTTAAGGGCGATTATTCTCAATTCATATTTCGTCGAAAGATGTTCTTACGATCGTACAGGGCGGTTCCAATGAGAAAGATTAATTATTCTCCGTAATAACTCAATATCGATTTTATTTCATTCAAAATTTGCTTTAATTTAACATTCGCTACATTTGCTACATTCAAAAATGCTGAAAGGCGTAATGATAAAACTTTTAAAATTATGTACTTTTTGTAATTATTTTTTGATCATATTTATATTTATAATTTTTCAATAATGTCTAAACAAAATAATAATGTAAAAAAAAAATAAATATATTAGTTTGTAAGACCGTAAATAAATAGACGAACTGAAGTATTTTCATCACAAAACACGTGCGCGGATTTTTTTTTAAATGATTTTATTTAAACTAAAATTGAAATTTTGAAACGTAGATTTCCCAGATAATTTATTGATTTATTTTACTGCATGATTATCTGATTTGAAATGTGTGTTGTTTAATAAATATAAATAAATAAATTTGGTTTGAAAATGTAACAATCTACCAACGACCTACGGTAAAACTAAACTTTAGTAAATTGTACTAAAAATAAACATATTTTCTCAAAATTTATTAATTCTATCGAAATCAATTTATATTTTTTTGTGGAAAAGATTCAATACGTGCATATAAATTTGATTTTAAAAATGACATATTTCCGGTTTTGTCTGGTTATTCCCTCTTAACTCTGATATTGTACATTTGAACAGTTTAGGTACGACGAAGATGACTCACTCTCAGTAAAAACTAATTAAGAAATTACAACTATGTTTCTAAATGACGCAGGAGAGAGTGGAGTGATTATTTTGAGATCTTAAAAAAACACGATAATATGTTTAGAAGGAACAAAAGCCAAATGGCGAGCCCGGTCGTCGTAAAATTGGCACAGAATTTTATGTTGGAATTTATAGATTAAAACCGCTTTCTGTATGTGTTAACCATAACGTAATCGCCATCATGAGCTGTGGAGTTTACAGCTATCAATAGCCAAAAATAAAACAAGACAAAAAGAACGCTAAAACTCAGAACAAGCTTTTGGTAGTTAACTACTAGTAGTAAATGAAGCTCATAGAAAACCAATAAGACCTCCCAAAACAATAAAATGAGTTACGATTTACGACCCAGAACTAATTAATTTAACTAAGTTTGGTTTTTATATGCCCTGGACAGACATAGTGACGCAAGACGCAACCATCCACTATCTTCAATATAGTCCTTCCTATCACCGAGAACTTTGTGGTAACGTCTCATCAGTATTGCCATGTGCATGGTTTTTTTAAGTGAAAACTTGTTTAGCACAGTTGTGATTTGAAACTCGATGAAACGAAAAAAAGTGACACTAAAAAGAGACAAGCACATACAGCCTGTGACAGAATGAGATACTCTAATCGGTCTTCTCTTTGTGCGGTGCTTCGTGGCATATCGGTCTACTGCTTGTGCGGTGCTTCGTAGCCTCCCTCACTCTTGTCTACTTTAGTTTTCTGAAGGTTTCAATTTTACCGCGTGCGAACTGCACACTGTGAATTTTTTTTACCATGCTTTCATGGTTTCTTGGCTCATTTCTACCTCCATGGTTTTTTAAAAAAAAACATGTCAAACGATACGTTTCATGCGGGTAACTTTAATTAGGTACACCTACACTGAAAAAAACTAGGAATTTTTTCTCATTCATCTCATCGACCTGAAAAAACTTATTTAAAAAAAATCAGAGTGTGCAATTCACACGCGGTAGAAGTGAAATCTTCAGAAAACTAAAGTAGACAAGAGTGGGGAGGCTACGAAGCCCCGCACAAAGAGACCAATACTACAAATCACCGCACAAAGAGGAGTCCGATTATATTATCTCATTCTCTCGCAGGCTAAATCCTATAGATAGTATAGATGTCTCTTTTTAATGTCGCTATTTATCGTTTCATCGAGTTTCAAATGACAACGGTGCTAAAGAAGTTTTCACTTCAAAAATTTCTTTATATTCTAATAAGTACGTAGGTATTACAAATTAATTTAAGCGTAATGAGTAAGATTAAGAAAGGGACCTTCAGATGGTTTGGGCATGTAGAGCGAATGAACAAGGAAAGGAGTGTAAGGAGAATATATGGCAATGTGAATGGTAGAAGAAGTCGGGGACGCCCTAGGAAGACATGGCACGACCAAGTGAATCAGATACTTGAGTCGGGCCATGTATGAATGTGAACGAGGCAAGGAGTGTATGCCAAGATCGAGATGTTTGGTGGTCCGTCCTCTCTGCCTACCCCTGTGGGGAAACGGCGTAATGGTTAGTTAGTTACAAATAAAACTTGTGTGGCTTTTTAATCGTTCAAAACATGGTAATTAATGGCGGTTTTTTATCCTTAAAAGATGCTTTTTCATTTTTGGGACATGGCATCACTGTCTCCATCTGTTTTACAAATTGTTTATGGGAAAGAGGGAGAGATTACAAAGAAGCTATCCGCGGTATGCTTTTATCAACATTGTCCAGTCTACTGGCTATTCCGCTATTGGCTACTGTTCCGCACTCCCGCACAGCTGCTATGTGGCTGAAGCTTTGGCAATGTCCACACTCCACACCACAACATGCTGCATACCGCATACCATCATGCCATGTGCCATGCCGTCATGTCTGTAATTTGTTGCAGTGTGCCTACACGCCCCACTGGTCGGCATGACATGTGTTGAATTGTTCTGTTTGCGAATCATAAGTTCACTTTTGAAGTCTGATTCTTTTTCTTAAACGAGACTCATAAAATAAAACTAATTTGAAGTTTATGATGATGATGAAAATAAAGAAAAATAAAGATTTTACGTTGCATCAACATTCGACAAAAGTACTAACTATACACTGTGGCTGGAATCTCATAGTAAACTAACTAACTGACTAACCATCACGCCGTATCCCCGAAGGACGGACCGCCAAACAACTCGGTCTTGCCACACACTCTTTGCCTCACTCACATTCATACATCGTCTCATACATTCTCTTCTATTATTCTGACTTTTGACATGGCCCGACTCAAGTATCTGATTCACTTGATCGTGCCATGTCTTCCTCGGACGTCCCTGACTTCTTCTACCATTCACATTTGCGTCGTATATTCTTCTTACACTACTTTCTTCGTTCATTCGCTCTACATGCCCAAACCATCTGAGGGTCCCTTTCTTAATCTTACTCATTATGCTTACATCAGCCTTACATTCTTTGCGGATATCCACATTTCTCACACGATCGTACATTGTTTTACCACACATACGCCTCAGGGATCTCATTTCAACAGTATTCAGTTTACTTTCATCCTTCCTCTGCCAGTTCCATGCCTCACTGCCATACATCAGGGTAGGTACCAGGACTCAATTGTGGGCTGCTAGCTTCGCTTCTTTTGACAGTTTTTTTATTAGCGCCAACGGCATTCAGTCCTCCATTAATGGAGTTACCGGCATTCACCCTTCTTTCAATATCTCTGTTAGCCTTCCCATCTCTCGTAAACATACTATCCAGATACACAAACTCATCCACCTGCTCCAAGCATTCATCATTCACAACTATATTGCATACTGTTTTCGTACTCTCTCTTTCAAACACCATGACTTTAGACTTACTTATCTCATAGTACAAGCGGTAAAATTACGAATCTAGTTCATCACACAGAGAACCCAAAAAAAACGAGTGTGCTTTAGACCACACGACTGAAGTAAAACTACAAGACAAACCTCGCCCCATGAACCCAGGCATCCCTGCTAAGTTACCAAACGTAGCGAACGGGGTGACCGATGACCTAGGGGTGAAATATGACATTGGGGTGAAATATGACCATGGGGTGATCTACGACCTTGGGGGGACCATCCTTATCCTTATCACTCGTCAAGTCAAGCGTGCGTAAAGGCCCGACTGTTCGCCTCGCCATCGATCACCGTTCGCATCGATTACCGTTCACATCACACTCTTCGTAACATATTACACTTTTCGTAACATATCACCACTTTTCGTAATGCATTCACGAGCTTACTCCCAAGTCGAGCGTGTCGAAGTTTTACTTCTTTACGGTATGGCATTGTACGACGCAGGTATTGTGAATCGCAGAATCATTCTTATTGGCTTGCACAGCCAATATCGATCGCACAATATTTTCACCTAATCACCGGTACTAAATAAGAAGAACCATTCTGTTCCGAATTGCCGAAGATGCAGCAGCTCGTAAATCGCCACGTGTTCGCTCCCACTGTTCCTACACGAATATTTTGTAAATTATAAATTATGGTACGGATGTAATTGTTATAATAAACTGGTAAGTACAGTGTTACTGCTTATTTGATTTATACGCAACCATACATCTTATCTCCTATATCGGGATAAAAAACTTTTGGAGCTAGATCTAAGCTTGGACGCATTTTAAAAAACATTTAACAGCTTATATTAACCCCCTGGCGACCGATCATCAAATTTGACAGAAAAATTTCATTTTCAACTTCAGCTCTTTTCAATTAAAGCTCAGATCAAAAAAATTATACCACAAAATCAACTCCAAATGTGATGAAGATTCACAAGATTCCCGCTTGTACCACGAGTTTTCGGGCACCGTGTATTGTATATTATGCCCCACTGGTGGCAAACCATGTGTTGCATTGTTTTGTTTGCGAACGTTTTGGAAGCTAAAAATAAGAATTAACGAGGTTCAAAAAATAAAACTAATTTGAAGTTTGATTTTTTTTTACAGTAACTCCACACAGGTTTGAAGTTGCTATGTGGAGGGTCTTTTTGAGGAGATGAAGGAGTGAACATGGGTCTTGAAGACACCCATGTTGTAGGAAGGAGGAAACACAGAGGCCGGCAAATCGTTCCACAGCCGAGCTGTTGAACTCATGAACGAGTCGTAGAAGCGACCCGTTTTCATGTGAAAAATGTCAACCGTGTACATATGTTGTTTCCCGGCTATGCACCGGTGCCGAGGGAATCAATGACGATAGTTCATCGGAGCATCTTCCGTTGAAATACCGGTAGTACAAAGACAGCATTCACACCCGACGCCTGTGCTCTAAAGATTGCCCGCCCGTTTCTGCACATAGTCGAGGGTTTTTTCAAGTATTTTTGGGTTCCAGACCAGAGGTGGCTGCCAAATTCTACCGTGGGGCTGACTTACGATTTGTACAGGATTAGCAGTTGTATACTATTAAAGTATCTGCAGGCCCTGTACAGTACGCACGGTTATGATGGCGATTGGCGATAAAAAAAATAAAAAAAAAATGTTTTAAGCTTCAATAATACGTCACCTCCACGGAACAAGATTATAACTGACATTTTTTTTTTGAAAAATGAATTTTGAATGCGAAACCATAATCAAAACTAATTTTCAGAGCCATCTATGATATATTTCCGTAGGTACTTGTACGACGAAGTTCTGACATCATTTTTTTAAGCTTCTATTTATTTTGTGGGAAAACATGGAAAAAATGAAATACGTTGGAATATTTTTGTTCGCAATTTGAACTACTCCAGCAAGTATTTTTGTAACAAACAATAGACGGTAGATACTAAATCAAAATTACAACCTACCCCAATAACGTAGATAACACTTTGTGGTATCCACGAACACACACAACAACCTGTTGAAAACAATGCTAAGTACTTTGTATTATTTTGCTAATTACTAAGTTTACAGCGCAGGTCTGAATCGTAGAGTTAAAGCAATGATAATAATTGTAAAGTTGAACCAGAATAAAGATTGTAGAACCCACAAAGGTTGTATGCATAGTTAGGCGGCGCGACCAACCTTGACCGAAGCGCGCCGGGCAAACATCAGACCAAAGCTTTGTTCTCATTGGGGGTCAAAAGAGTCCGAACTTCAGCAACCGGGAGTTATCGCCCGGCTATTATATAACATAGAGCTTCTTTGCTACTTAACTGCCATTTATCGGATTAACATTTGCGGTAGGTACACGTGACAATGTGTCATGGATATCGATTTTTTAAGTACACAAAGTGTTTGTGAAAACACAATGTAAGAATCCATATTAGAAAGATTTAAGGTCCGGCTTCCCGCATTTCTACCGATTTATTACCTATTTTCCTTCAACACTCTAAGTTTTAAAGCTCTTAAAAAATATATGTTATTCTTGAAGATAATATCTGTACATTTCCCACGCTCAAACGGAAATTATAAGAAATTCACTCGATAGAAAAAAATCGCAAAAAATGCTCAAAAATTATTATAAACACGTTTTTTCTGTTATTTTATTAGTTATATGTATGAAAAAATTCACAGTGTTTCTTTAAATACTACATTAGAAATTCCCGTGAGATATTTGCTCTATTTTAAACGAGTCGTGTTTTATTAAACATTTTCACAATGTTCCGTTTTTTTAATATTAGCGCGCTCCGTCCAACAATCGTATTTACATATCTTTCCTTCTTCTTGTTTTTGTGCGGGTACAACAATGCTTTAAAAATAATATTAAAGGTAGTTACACACGGAGAATATAATATGTAAATATAAGTGGGCGTGTAAAATATGGATTATAATATTATGTTTAAGCTACACACGAAAGCTATACGAAGCTATTTAAAGTGCGAGAATGAGGGTGGGAGAGGGGCTCGGCAAGCAGATCAAGGAATATAATTTAGGCGATATAGAAAATATTATCTTCAGATTTTGGAGGCAGGTAGGTATTTATTGGATAACCACTAAGTGTCACCCCAAGAGGTTCGCTACGTTTGGTGACCGTGTTCATGGGTTGAAATTTTGTTTAGTTCTTGGCGGCGGATGCGTTTGCCCACTTACTACGGATAGAGAGATATAATAGAGTCTGATTGAGGAGACCTTTTGAACTCTCCAGCCGGACACTCTCGACCCATCGCCATGCACCGCAGTGGAAGCGATGGATTTATATGCCCTGGACACATTGACACCCAGATTCCTACCCACCTCTTATATCTTTTTCCTTTACGGAACTTCCTCTTGTTCCTTTCCCTAAAAAGACCCTCCGTACAGCATCTCCAAAGAAAACCATGGAGCTAATATAAATAAATAAAATAGGTCACGCCCACAAGTGCTATTCATCATATGACTAGTCTGTGACGACTATATAGAACACACCCAAATATATTTTCCCCATTTTCCCTGGGCATAATGAGACAGGATGATAAATATAATAACGATTTGACTACAATAGAAATTAGGTCATCAATAATGCGTATTATTTGTAAGGTTTTTTCCCAAATAATATTGAAGTAAGGCTACAAGCCCGAGGTAATTAAGCCTACTGGAATAAACCAAAATAATTAGAAATTCGACAGCCAAAGACCACTTAGTAACAATTGTAAAAAAAAACATATTTTCGAATAAAATCCTTGTAGAAAACCCCTCTCCCCCTCCCTCATATTTGTGCATATAAACCGTGAGTTATGAATAATTTGTACCAGTTTGAAGAAGGCCGAAACTGGTTACGGTCAAATAAAATTAAGTGGAAAAAGTTTTATATTCGTTTTATTATAATAGACAGGATGAAAATAAGAATGGGAATTTTGACATGAATCAAAGAACGCCAATGTGAACGGAGCTTAATTCAGAAGTCAGTTGGCAGTAGGTAGCAGTGAGTAGTACAATCTAGATACGTAAATGTTCGTGGGAGAATATCACGAAGACCGCCATACCGTGACGGTGAAGGACAGGATGATTTGCTGTCCGCTTTGTGAATGTCCGCAACATGTCAGGAACATTGAGGGCCCCATCAAGGACATAACATGAACGTAAAAGGGAATCCATAGACATGGAATTTGAAAGAGAGGAAACGAAAACACTGTCAAGTATAGTTTAACCTGTAAATCTTTGGAGTGATAGGAGTACTTCGGAAATATAAGGACATGGACAGTCAGTGGCGGTCCGTGAGTTTTCAGTGAGCTAACGTGCTAAGATTGAAAAATACGACCTTATTGATGTTTTTGTAACTGAAATATATATATATATATTTTTTTTAATTTTTGTAAGAAGATTTTCAGAATTCTTTCAGTCAAGGGATGTGCCGAATCCACAAATTGAAAGACCTTCATACAAAAAGTTGAAATTTTGAAAAAAAAAATTCATTTTCAGCTGCAACAATATCAATAACGTCGTATTTTTCAATCTAACACTCTAGCTCACTGAAAACTCACGGACCGCCTGAATTGGACAGATGGGTTAAAGACTAACTGAATTCAGTAGTCATTATTAAAGGTCGTCAAAGAAACCGAGGCTAGCAGACCACAACAGGGAACTTAGTCTTAGTATCTACTAATACTAATCCAGATTTAGATGGAAGATGAGGAATCAAATAGTCAAAGAAAAAACAAAAGTAGACTGAAGTTGTGGGTATAAAATCCGCATTGCCAAAAGACGAATGAGATCAGAAAGGAAAACAAGAAGAAATTAAAGGCCCGGTAGTGAGCGTTGAAAAAGAATAAGAGGGGAGATGTATAAATACGAATGTTAGAGTGAGCGCGCTAATTAATATTAAAAACGATAATAATTAAACGAAAATTGTGAAAATGTTTAATAAAACAAAACTGGTTTAAACAGAGCAAAAATCTTGTGGGAAATGTCTTAAATAGCATTCAAATAACATTGTGAAATTTGTTCACACATTTAACTTATAAAATAACAGAAAAAACGTGCTTATAATAATTTTCGAGTAATCAAGGAATTTCAAATAATTACCACTTCGGCATGGCAAATATATAGATATACATATATTATCTTCAAAAATAATATATATTTTTTTAGAAACTTAATAACTTAAAGTGTTCAAGATAAATATGTTATAAAACGGTAGAAAATCGAAATGCGAGGTCTTAACGAAAGAAATTAGGAAGATACCACAAAGATGGATTGGACTCGACGCAAAGAGCAGAAGAATAGAACGAAGAAAAGGGTGTAAGGAAAATATAGACAAAGAAGTTCAAATCTCAAAGCTCAAACAAGTGGGTTCGGTCCATTAGAATATTTTCAAAAATGTTGACTAAAACGATAGAATAAAGAAAACTAGCGTGCCTTCCAAACAAATTTGAATGGAAACAAATGTTCCATTTATCTCATTTAACACGCACTCCGTCTCTCGGACACTCGCCTGACATCATAGATCTTCATCCCATTTGAATTTCGTAATCATGATGGAACACAGTTTTGTATTGAAAATTTTATTGTTAGCCAAATATTTGGATCACGAAACACGTTCACAAAGCATTTTATGTGTTCTTCTTTATCTGTGCCTAAAACGGTTACATAAATTAAACGTTGAAAAAGATGATTTTAACAACAAAATGAAATTGAACTCGGATCCTCTGGCTGTACCGGATTACCGGGACCAACACTCTCTACCTATCGAGCTGTTGAAATCTAATTCAATTATATTCGGCCATTTTGATCGATCTTATATTTCAATTTAAGAATTCCTCATATTTTTACGAGTGCAAAATTTTATTCTACTAGATTATATATTAGCAACCTAGAATATGTCTTTTCCCAATTGCGACCGTTACCTTTTTGAAGTAAAACTTCTTTACGCACGCTTGACACTTGGGGGTAAAATGATGAATGCGTTACGAAAAAGAACCATATATTTAATGTGAAACGCTATGAAACGCATGAAACGCTATGAAACGCATGAAACGCTATGAAAAGCATATATTTAATGTGAAATTTTACTTCAGTCGTGTGGTCTAAAACACACTCGTTTTTTTTAAAGTGAAGACTTCTTTAGCACCGTTGTGATTTGAAACTCGATAAAATAAAAAATAGCGACACTAAAAAGAGGCAAACACATACATCTCTAAGATTTAGCCTGCGAGAAAATGAGATAGTATCCTCTTTGTGCGGTGCTTCATAGCTATTCGCTTTCACTTCTACCGTGCGTGAATTGCACACTGTTTTTTTTCTACATCATAATTCATTGAAAGTTTTTTTTTCAACACTTAAATCAACACTTCAACACAAAATTGGTTAAACCAGTTTGATTATGGCTTTGTAAGCCGAAACAGCTGTAACAAAAATAAAAATTAAAACACATGCAGAGCTTGATATTAATTGACATTATTACATTTAATTTATTTTAAATTAAACGGAGTTCTACGAATTAAACCTAAAAACAATTAATATCATTGAAAGTTGTTAGTATAATATATTATCTTGTTCAATGATTAAATAATAAAACAATGAGATTTACAAGCTTCAATAAGTCATTCATAATAATAATATTCATGAAAACATTCACGAATATCCGCCGAATTTTCTCTAAACAACTGTTATTGGGCTTAGGTCGCTTAGGATATTTAGACTAACAAAACAGGCCATAAACTAACTTTAAACTGTCAAAATCCAGACGCCACCGAAACAATAACAATGAAAATACCAAGCTACAGGGCGTCTTGTTGCTTTACATTACAAGATCGTTACAGTTTCTACAAAGATTCAAGGTGTGTTTTACCACATTTATTTTAATATTTCGTGGCTTTACCTTCTATGTATATTTTTTTACGATGATTTTATGGGGGGTTGTAAAAATATTACGACCTGGATAGGCCTAACATAATAATGACTGATCCAACGAAAATCTGATAATCTAGTCCAGTGCTTCCCAAAGTCGGCAATATCTGGGCGCTAGAGGGGCACAGAGGCCATTAGAGGACAGTAAGGAAGCGGCGAAAGCAATGAAGTTATTGAAAACATCAGCAAGAATAAATATGTTGGCTATAAAGATGAAGCCATATTAATGTTGCAAGAATGCATGAATGAATGAATAAATCGACTACCACAACACGTGAATGTGCCTAGCTTGGTGGTCGAAAATTCCTCAAATTATGAAATTTACAATGCAATAATAAAGAAGATAAAATCCACGCATGTCAGTTTAGGTCAACACCCAACACATATTTAAACCGACTGATTTTCAAGACGACACGACATTTAATACATTTTAATTTCGGAAAAAAACAGCAATGTCAGGTGTTCTTTAAGCTCGCTCTTAGAAACCCCGAAGATAATCCGACCGACACCATTAAAAGTTACTGAAATACCGGCCCATAAATGTGGGCTAATAAAAATCTTTTGTACCTACATAACTAGTACTTAGTCAAATAAATAAATAAAATATTGTCTATGTTTCAGCCTTCGACCAAGTATACCCTAGACAGGCCCTCTCATAGTAAGAATCAGTATAAAATAACGCCAGTAACAGTAATTTCGCAATAAAACTCTCCTTCCAATTCCGCCGTCTTGCATACAGAGTTCCCGGCAATATACAACTGACCACCAAGTGATCCTATTGTGTAATTCTGTCGAACTAATACATCAATAGTTGTTCACGGGTTGGCCGCATGAACAATATCCACAAGCTGTGCTGCATACAGTGGTTTTCAAAGTGGGGGTCACGAGACATTTATAAATTTAATTGGAAAAAAATATTTTTTAACTTTATTATGACAAGCGATTCAATTTCGGAGGCCAGTGTGGGTACCGCCGCCTCGGGAATCATTTATTGGATAACCAACGCCTCTGTCATAGGTCACCCCAAGTGGTTCGCTACGTTTGGTGACTAAGCAGGGGTGCCCGGGTTAATGGAGTGATGTTTGTCCAGGTCTTGGCGGCAGATGCGTCTGCATCTGCCGCCAAGATAATTTTTCTGATGGTTCGTAAGCTTAACGAGTTTAATAAACAAAACCAATCATCGTTTGCTTGAAAACATTTACGAAAAAATCGTCTTTTTACCGCCACCGTGGGCTACCCAAGTTGGTTGCTCTGAGCATCCAGCGGTCCGCAAGCCCATTTACAGCTTTTCGGACTGACTACAAAAAAAATATTCAAAGACTTCTGTTCTGTTTTGCAAGAGGTATTAGCCAAAAACTATAATTTCTTTTTAAAGTTTTGAATCAGCTACCCAAAACATTAAGTTTTTTGCGTATAATAAATACAAAAAATTACTAAAATTAGTGGATACTTAAAGCCCAGTAGTAAGCGCTCAAAAAGAAGAGGAAGGGGAGATACGTAAATACGAATGTTAGAGGGAGCGTGCTATTCTTAAAAACGATAATATTTAAACGAAAATTATGAAAATCTTTAATAAAACATGACTCGTTTGAAATAGAACAAAAATCTCACGGAAAATGTCTTAAAAAGGATTTAAAAAAACAATGAATTACGAAATTTTTCATTTACCTATATATCTTGTAAAATATCAGAAATATAGTGTTTATAATATTTTTTGGAGTATATCTTACGATTTTTATCTATCGGGGGAAATTTCATACAATTAAATTATAAGTTTTAATTGTAAGTGTTTAACTTGCGATCTTAATTGAAGAATTGTGTTTTATGTATTTTAAAGGTTTCCGTTTTACAAAATAACAAAAATTATCTTGACGAAACATTGTACTTATAAATATTGTAATTCCAAACGAAAATAAACCAACACCATTTACTGGTTTGACCTTGAACGTAGTAAAAATTTTGTCTGACAATTTTTGCCCTTTTTGAATCAACCGCCAAAATTTAACATTTCCAAATGAAAAAAATCCATATCATTCATTGTTTTGGCATTGCGGATATAAAATTTTCAGCTGCGGCTTTTTTTTACCCTCTTTGATAGTTTTATTAAACAAAAAATATTGTTTTACAATATGTAAAGGTAGGTTTGCGACTCCACCGACAACAAAGTTAACCAGGTTATGTTGTACATACCCTCCCACCAAGGTCCGCATAGGTACATAATAATAATGGATACATTAATAATACTTCGTCTAAAAAAGTTGATCATTCCTAAAAACAGCTGGTGGTGAATTTATGTAATTATAATTATAATTTATGGAAATAATATAATTTATTTTATTACTAAAAGCGGGTCGCGATTTAAAAAAGTTTGAAAACTCTTCCAAATTGTGATACTAGCCCTCATTGTATGTATTAGTAGTCGAACATTCGTGTCGTCACAAGCAGTGCGGTGATTTGATGACGTAGGAAACTTTGTTGGAAACAAAAGTAATTCTGTAACATTACTACGTTTATGAAAACGCTGTCTAAAAGACGCATGTAAGGTATATTTTTTTGGTGTAGTCAGATAGCTGACTACATTTTCAAAAATAAAGTCCACGGTGTGTACTTTGTACAACATTCGGAAGTTAGATATTTTTGTGTTTGAAAAAATTAACTTCGGTGCGGACGGCTGGAACACAAATTAGTTTCGGTGTAGACCTTGTAGACCGATAAAAGGTACAACACAAAGCACTATGCGATCTAAACGGTGCAAAACAATGGAGGCACTTTTTCATAAATGGGCCTTGAGCCTGCGTTTGCTGGCTTCTGGGGTTATTTTGCATTTCACAGGGCGCGTCTAGATATCATACGTCAATGGTTTCAGCTGTATAAACCGACTCCAGATACTAATATCTACAGCCTGTATGTCGGACGAATATCTACAGCTCAAACTGCTGACTAATATCTATGAGAATCAAAGTGAGTACGAATATCTACAGCTCAAACTGCTGACTAATTAATATCTATGAGAACCAAAGTGAGGACGAATATTTACAGCTCAAACTGCTGACTAATATCTATGAGAACCAAAGTGAGGACGAATATCTACAGCTCAAACTGCTGATTAATATCTATGGAACAGGTGATGTCGACGAATATCTACAGCACTGGCAGAGGTTGGATTTGCAATTATGTATAGCATATTGGCATAACGTAATATTGTGTTATATATAACCTAACCTAACCTAACTTACCATAAATTAGGTTTTTTAACTGTATACGCAATATTACGTTATGCCCATATGCTATACATAATTGAAAATCCAACCTCTGCCAGTGCTGTAGATATTCGTCGACATAACCTGTTCCATAGATATTAGTCAGCAGTTTGAGCTGTAGATATTCGTCCTCACTTTGATTCTCATAGATATTAGTCCGATTTGTTCAGTTTTTGGAATTCCTGTAGATATTAGTAGACACCTCCGTATAAACCCACTCCTCTAGTATTTTTGACCAAATTAGGGTGCACACGTGTGAAACAATCTTCATATATTTTTTAGCACTACGCAAAAACGGTGACCAGACAACTTAGAATGAAACCAACTCAGAAACACCTCAGAAAGGTTATTAGGCGTGATGATAAAAAATGGTTAAATAGGTTAAGCTAGGTTAGAGTGACCGGCTATTTTAAAATTATTTTTTTCATAGCTTTTAATGACCTTTCTGAGGTGATTCTGAGTTGGTTTCATTCTGAGTTGGCATGGAATCCGCAAAACCATGGTGCTCTGCTAACACCTCCCTTTGTTATACGCATCGTTATTAAGAAAAAGGGAGAGGTTATAACGGAGCTCTTAACAGCAGGACCACACCTATCGAAGTTTGCTTATGTTGTAATAAGGAAATCGCAGTAAATTAAAATGCAACTTAAAAACAACGATTTCGACCACCATGCGACACGTTGGGCGATTCGTCATTTTAATTCCACTATGGAGGTGTCCAATTTGAATACCAAGTGTGGCAAAGCAGATGGGCAATGTAGAGATACCTACTCAAAGCAGTAATGATTGCTTATGCAAACTTCGACACGAATTACAAAACAGAATCATTAACATGGAATTTGTTTTACTAGGTACTCTGTTTTACCCCTCAATAATGCACCCACAACAGTCAAAATTTAAAAAACAAGAATAATAAAAAAACAGACATTTCAGAGTTATGAATAATCTGACAATATTTGAAAATCTCCTACTATCATCACAGTAATTCGAGCTCTAAAACCAATCAAAATTAAACGGACGCCAAGTTTATTAAAATTTCGATGACCGGAAAACTCAGAATGAATTTAACTCAACACCTCCTTTGAAAAGTCATTAAGTGACGAAAAAAAATATAAAAAATGGTTTAATAGGTTAAGTTAGGTTTGGTTATGGGCTATTTCTCTTTTTTTTTTATAGCTTTTAATGACTTTTCAAAAAAATGTTGAGTTTACTTGATTCTGAGTTGGCATGGAACTAAAATGTCACATCATCGGAAGACAGCGGAAAATGAATTACTCTTTTTTGATTTGACAGTTCGTTAGAGAAAATTAATCATCAAAAACAAATGTTTTAATTAAATACAATATGATTTTGACCAACAAACAAGTAAGTCAACTTGGTGTTCCGCTGAGTGAAAAATAATTTCAGCCGCCTTGGTTATACCAATATTGTGTGTGTGAGGTGAGCTTTAGATTTTGAATAAGCGGTCGCTAATTACGTAATTACGATTGGTCAAAGATACTGGTAAATTCAAACAGCGAACCTTATATGTTTGCAAAGAGTGAAAAGAAAATGATCATTAAGTTTGTGCAGTCACATTATTTTCTGAGCTTATAATTTTCTTTTGGCAAAGGATACCGACAATAATGGTCCGAACGCGAGGCACACAAAGAAGGAAGAGTCCCAAAAGACAAGCCTGACTTACAAACTTCAAGATTTCACGGAAAAACAGAAAAATTGCGATTTTTTCCTTGGATTACATTTTGGGTCCGAGAACCGAAGACAAACATATTATTTCATCGTTGAACTTTAAGAAAACCCTCTTCACTCAAAAATATCAGGGGAAAGATCGGAAGCGAAGGTAAACGAGGGTCCAAAGGAAAGTAAAGAGTAGGAAAGTAGGTGCAAAATGTGATTTTTCGAGGAATCTAATTCGCGCAGTGCCACATTTCTTGATAAATCCGAACTCAAAACTAAATAGGGGGATAAATTTCATGCTGTCAAAAAAGGGACCCTAAACTGTTAAAAATCTTTTTCAAATGCAATAAAAAAATATCTTTATACATATATAAAAAATCTCCGTCACGATGTTTGTTCGAGACAAACTCCGAAACTACTCAACCGATTTTGATGAAATTTGGCTTACTGTTAATTTGGTCCCACTTAAGAGGGTAAACCAGAGAAAACCAGAAATATGTCATTTTTAAATCAGATTTCAGACGTATTGACTCTTTTCCACATAAAATTATAAATTGATTTCGGAAGATTGTTCTTTTATCTAGTAAACGTGTGTATGTTTTAAATTTTGAGAATTTTTTGTTGTTGGCAGAATTGTTAAATTTTCAAAAAAGATTTTGTATTATACAACACCCATTTCAAATCATATAATCATACAGTAAAATAAATCAATGGGAAATGGAAATCAAAATAAAAATGAGAAACGTATGTTACAGAATTTTAATTTAAATAAAATTATTAAAAAATATATACGTATTTCTTGATGAAAATTGGTCCGTTTGTGTATTTATTTGCGCACTTACAAACAAATATATTTCAGATTTTTTTTTACATTCTTATTTTACTTTGACATTATTGAAAAATGATAAATACTTATGATCAAAAAATAATTACAAAAAGTTCATAATTTTAATAGTTTTATCATCACGCCTTTCAGCATTTTTGGATGTAGGTAAAATTAAAGCAAATTTGGAATGAAATAAAATCGATATTGAGTTATAATTTTAAAAATCTGGTACGGAGAATAAATAATCTTTCTTATTGGAACCGCCCTATACGATTGTAAGAACATCTTTCGACGAAATGTGGATTTTCGGCCGCTGGCTGGTTAAACGCCCTTAATAAGTAGTGGAAAATATAAATTATTTTATTTGAAGACAAAGGAGCGAGATTGGAAGGCAACTGTAAACAGGGCAAATTGAATAAGGGTAGGAATTTTATTACTCGTTAGTAATAATATATTACGTAGCTCGGTAATAACTACTTTTTTACATTAACTCTACACGGGAGGCCCTGAGGAAAATAATTTCCCTCACGGCCTATGTCATCTGAGATGCTGTGTGGAGGGTATTTTTGAGGAGAGGAAGGAATGAACATTGGTCTTGCAGAGACCCATGTTGTAGGAAGGAGGAAACACAGAGGCCGGCAAATCGTTCCACAGCCGAGCTGTTGTTGAACACAAGAATGAGTTAAAGAAGCGAACCGTTCTCATGTGACAAATGTCAACCGCGTACATATGTTGGGCACGCGTTTGGCGTGTTTCCCGACTATGCACCGGTGCCGAAGGGATCAATGACGCTAGTTTTTCGGAGCATCTTCCATTGTAATACCGGTAGAACAATGATAGCATTCCCACCAGACGCCTGTGCTCTAAAGTTCTAAAGATTGCAATCCGTCTATTAAGATGGGAGAATCTATCAAACGTACAGAGTCGAGGGTATTTTTCAGTTATTTTGGAGCTCTAGACCACAGGTGGCTGCCAAATTCAACCGTGGGACGCACTTGTGATTTGTACAGGGTTAGAAATTGTGTACTATTAACTATTTGTCAGGCTAATGACGTTATAAATTAATTCGTGGGGTACGACAGCGGTTTACTCAATAATTTTGAATGCAAATATTTGAAGTGATTATATTAAAGAATGGACAAAAGATCGTAAATAAAATATTTAAAGAGGTATGCATTTCTCAAAATATGACCCAAAAATATGTTTAATTTATACGTTGGGACATTTTCCGTATAAGAGAGGAAATTGCGTTGAATTTAATATTGGATTACAAAGATTAGTCGAGTGTACGTAGGTACTAAAACCAAAGCTTACAAACCAATGGAATATCCAACGTAAACCTAATTACTGGAGCAATATAACATTAAAGGAAAGGCCTAACAACGAACATCAAAGGATGGTTAAATAAATTGAGGTCACTCCGAAGAGAAACAATTCGATTTCAGTAAAAGCACGTAATAATACAAATAAATCTAAAGCTCGGGAAAGGAGTGGCGCCAAATGATCCTAGAGGTATTAATTATATTTTGCGTTTTGGAAAAAGTCTTAGCCGTGTTTGGTGATCAGATCTAAATAGCCAAATACGTCCCCGCCTTTCTCTTTTCCATGTCCTTTCCCTCCCTACTACCTTCAGCCTCAAAAATTCCGAATGACTTAGTCTCACTGACTCCAGACGGTTTGGAGTCGAGACTTCTGTGGCGTATACATATTAATATTGTTACTAATTATTATTTTTAATTGATAAACTAACGTTTAAACAAGATTTTTATGCATAGCACAAAGGGTAGATAACAAATATTAGAATTGCTTTTTTTTTTTTTTTTTTTTTTTTTTTTTAATAATAAAACAATGCATAGCATAAAGGGTAGATAACAAATATTTGAATTATTTGGCGGGTATTAGATAAGCCGCCATAGCTCAGTGGTCAGAGCTGCTGACCGGCAATCAGATGGTCACGGGTTCAATTCCCGTTGGCGGCCAGTATCTTTTCTCGGAAGATTTTTTCAATGTAGATGAGTGTTTCAGGCTGATAATTATTGATTATAATATTTGTTATCTAAATATTGTTACTTTTATAATATTTCAGTCCTTCGCATTATTGTTCAACTATTGCTAGAAACTCCATGGATAGCTAGACACACAAATGTGTCCATTCTGGAAGAGCTAGGTATCCTCATTAAGTTCTCGACTATCTACCTACAACGTATTTTAAGATACTTTGGAAACGTTGCTGAATGTAGAAACCTCATAGTCACTGGTAAAGTGGAAGGCAGAAAAAGCAAAGGAAGGTCACCATTGGGCAGAAGTGACCAAGATCACTGGCGTCCGGTACGTCGGTGTCCGCAGCTCTCTACGCGAGGAGTGGAAGAGCAGGGATGTGATGCCCAAAAAAATTATGTACCTAGATTCAGAGGTGAAATTTCCCTAGATTTCGGGGGTACTAACTTGGCAAATCAAATCCGTGTCGGGAGGGGGGTGGGGGGGGCGCTCATACCATGTATTGAAGTCGCCTACCCTGCAGAACGAAATGACAGCAATCATAAATGCCCGCGGCGAAATCAGTATACGAAGTAAAATTTCACTTTCGCAATTGCAATTTTAATTGCGTTGTTTCCCATCGCCCCGAATGCGATGATATTTTCTTGTTATTAAAAAAATGTTTTTTTATATTTAAAAAAAATGTTTTCTTATTTTAAAAAAAATATTTTTTATATTTTCTAAAAAATATTCATATTATTAAAATTATCGTTAATATTCATATATGGCTAGTTCGATCGAAAATTTACCATAATTTGAAAGTATGTATGTACTTTACCACTGAATTAGAAACGGGATTCCTAGTAAAAATCACTTTGCAAAATAAAAATCAAACGCAATCACTGAAACTGAAGAAAATTTCTTGTAATAAACATAGATAAAAACGTAACTTGAAACTTAAAAATTTTTTTTGTTTTAGAAGTCCCCATTTATCTTTTTAGGTACATAATATCATTTTGTGATGTCAGTGTTTTTAAAACAACATTGCTTGAATGTACATACGTACATCAACAATATTTAAGATTCATGGGAATAAAAAATAAAAAATCGACTAGCAATACCAGTAATATTGTCATATGTAATTTTTTTTTGCCAGAGTTCGAAATTTCCCTAGATGTTGGGCTGATTTCCCTTTTCCCCAAAATTTTTTTTCTGGGGAAAAGGGAATTTTCCCTTAGATCTAGGGAAATTTCCCTAGACATCACACCAGTGTGGAAGAGCCTTGTCCCCCGTGGAAGTTGGAGTAGGGGTCACAATCCTCAGCAATGAGGAACCGACTGAAAAAGTATCGCTTGAAACTTCGCTTGGTCGCATCGTCGCATGCCTCTCGCATGATGGAACTAATGAGGCAAATAGCATCACATCGATCGTCTGGAAGCGAGATGCTTAGTTAATATGGATTTACTTCATAACTATCTTGAAAAACTTAATCAACCATTTTCACCGTTTGGGAATTATTAAAAACTCTTGTTGAAGATGGTTTTGTAAATGCGGCATTAGCATGCAGATGGAAGTCGCGTGACGCCACCGGAAGCTCCAAAGGAAGACGACCAAACGGTGAACTTTTAATGAGCGACAAAGGATAATAATAATACAATGCAAATGTATATTGGTGCGCTGCTACAACTGAACACGGACGAAAGCGGTTCGATAAATATTCTGCCAGCGAGAGATTTGTATATATCATTATTATAATAAAAAAACAGGTGACCGGAAATCCATTTTTCTAAAGTAAAAAATGTCCGGAAACTGTTTTTAACGACCTAATAAATAAAAAAATTGCACCTAGTAATATGGTGTAATTAGTGACATTATAAAGCACCGGATAATGCGATATAAATGAGGGAACGGTTTCGCGGCGTTTTTCATACAAATCTGAATAATTATTGAATTTGTTCAAAAACTGAACAATTACTGTGCTAGTTTGTTTATTTATGTTTTAAAAGAGTTCAATTTTGCGTGAATTTGGAGGCAACTATGGAAGTTTTTAGTGATTTAATTGTAATTATCAAAAAATATATTCAGGCCCCACCTACTATTTAATATAATTAAAAATAAAATAAAACATTATAAAAATGGCGTTTTTAGATAGAAACTTCAATTTATACACGAATTTTGTAACTAAATTGTAATTTAAATTTACGCCCTGTAAATGCTTACTAAATAATTGTTATTTTATATTTCATTTTGCATACGTGTAGCAAATAACAATGATTATTTAAAAAATAATTCTGCTTTAAATCACAAATAATTGCCAAAGTTGCCTCTAAAATGGTGAAAGATGTAATTATATAATGGCTTATATTTTATAATTTAAAACACAAATTAATAATGGATGGACCGGTCAGTGGCTGGGTTGGCATCGTATCAGGTCTACCCAGGTGTCGTGAGTTTAATTCCTCGGCTACCTAAGTCCTCCATCATGACACAAGCAACATTTCCGCTTGGTGGAAATGGTGGTGGTAGTAGGAGATTTTCAAATAATAATTGTTAGGTTATTCGTAACGTGGGAATGTTTGTCTTTCTTTTAAAAAAATAAGAAGAGGTGAGATGTGTACTTATAGTATTTCATAAATAAAGTCACTATCGAGCTATCATTGGCAGAACTTCATAATGCGGTTGGAGTGCGTATTATTAACGAATGCCACACATAGAATGCCAACGTAGGTACATGTATTATAATAGTGCAAGGACAGTGCAATAATAATTATTACCAGCAGATGTATTAAATGCACTTTGGAATTCTCCGGAAGATAAACTTCCTGCTAACACAAAGGAAATGCAGCCAAAAAGCTCTTGGATGTGGAACAGGCCATCCGTTCACTGATGGTTTATGATAGTATCAGCATGGCGACTACATATGAGATTCTGTCAGATTTGCATCATTTTACTCTGGTTAAAGCTGATCCAAACGTTGCCGTTGAATCAATAAAAAGAAAGGCAGCAAAACGCGACTCAAAAAGCCAAAAAGCAACTAAATGTTGAACGTGAAAATATATTTTATACCGATTAATATTTCTTTATAAGTTTCCTCTCCTATCGGATGTTGGCTTTCATTAAAACGTTCTTCAGACTGCAGACTACAACCCGTGACAAATGGAATTGGTTCTCGTAAACGGACACTCGTACTAGTCACGTAAACTTCGAAGCCTGGGGTGCAGGATTTCTTCTAATTACGTATTCCATTAATCTTTCCCTGGATCCGTCGGGTAATCACTTTTTGGCTAATCCATGTTTAAAGACCTAATTTAGACACCCTGTTTTCTGTAAAGGTTATTTAGAAAATGTGCCTGCATGTTTTACTGATTTCAAAAACTTCTATCCGCTGTGTCAATGTCTGATTTAAATTTTGTGTTTAAATTTCCTTGTCAAGTTCCCTAATACATAAATTTATTAAACGATCACCGAAGTTTGAAAGACATAATAATTTATATGCAAGACTCAAAGCATTTATGAATCTCTTAAAATTGTCACACACCAAGACAAGACTAAGATTAAAATTTAAATAGGCAAATAAAAAGATAAAATAATCAATTCAAACTTGTAAAGAAGTCACGAAAAACGGACGAGATTTGACTTCTTAAGTCTACCGCTTTTAGCCCCATAAATAACTTTGCTTTGTAACTCGAAATTTCTGTGGAGTACCGAAAGGCTTAAAACTTAGACCACAATAGTCTTAAGTTCTCGCACCTTACTAACAAAACAATCCCGCACTTGACAGGCATACTAATGAAAGGTTGTATGTGGATAGTATTTGAAGGAATAACCGACAAATGGATACAAAACATCTGCGGACGAAAACTTACCAAGATAAATTATATTATATTGAGGCCTGTTCGAGGTAAGTGGACTTAACTTTGTTTTTATTCGGTTCTTTATCATTTGTAACTTTTAGGGGAAAAGCCCTTGAGGATAACAGAATGTTTCGTAATCGTGAATGATGACCAGCAAGGGTAAAAGGTAGGGCCTAGAATAATGTATTTATTGTATATTGTATGTATACATTCGTATATTAATATTAGAATTATGATTAGAAAAAGGGTGGGTACAAGAATTAGGTGTATTTAATCAAAAGGGAACCAAGTGACTATTTAAGGTATTTTCAATTTGAATGGGTTAATGTGAAAATACCTTACTTATTTTGCTTCAAATTGAATTATTTCCTTTACTAATAAAAAAACAAGCTCTTGAAAAATAAAATATATTGCTATCATAGACATACTGTATGTCCATGATTGCTATGTGAATACAACCAACTGCAAGATTCTGTTTAACAAAATACTTCGGTCATAGAAACCTTTTGCAAAAGAGAACCACACTCTTGGTATATAACAAAGAACGAAATTCAAAAACTAGACTTGCAAGATTTATTGTATTTTGTTTTCTTTTTTAACATTAGCTCCATATAGTATCTTTGGGGATACTGTGTAGGGGGTCTTTTTAGGAAAGGAAGGAGGAAGTTCCGGGAAGGAAAAAAAATCCAGCATGGAACTCTCCCCTTGTGGTATATTGTGTTGGTATATATTATATTGATGCAATTATCTCATGTTACTCCTTAACTCCAAACAAAGGTATCAGGGTAAGATTTTTATTTATATTTCCCTTTATATTATTCTTTTTATTATCAAACCTTGTAATATTTACATTGTACAAGCCTAAAGGCTTAAGAAAACAGAAACAGAAGAATCCATCCACATCAGAATCTATCGTTTTCTACATTTGAACTAGCAATGAACATAATTATAACAAAAAAAGACAATATTACCAAAATTTCAATTAAAAACAAAATAAGAATAAAACACATACACGTAACACACAAAACCAATATTAAGCTTTGTCCATTGCGCGGGCAAACGCCAGAGTTTTGACAGTCCAACACAACAATCAAGGTCATAATTTTTGCCAACACTCAAGGCCATAACTTTACACCAACATCGTTTGGGGTGAAGTTCGCGCGGTCCACACGATTTGACAAGTGATCTGAGGTACGGACGTGTCCACGGCATGCACACTTGACGTTTGACGTTTATATCAATATTAAAATGCGTTCTGATGACAAAAGAGATGCATCAGGGAGAAAACACAGATATTTTAATAGATATTTATTTATCAGGAAAGATTTCCGACTAATACGCACGACCTAAAGTTACTATTTATTAAGAATTTAGAGTGAATACGTTTTGTTGCTACGTAAATAATTACGTAGCATCAAAAATAGAATATCGATTTATGTACAATGGTCAATTTCTACCGTGTCTCTGAAACCGATTAATAAATTAATAGACTTTATTTACAAGTGAGTTCACGAAAGAAATAATCATCCATTACGACAGTGTGTTTATTTACAACTTAAAATCATAATTATTAGGTCCGCGCACCAAAAAATTTGACGTTTATCGTTTGCATAAATGTTAAAATGCGTTCGATGTAGAAAAGATGCTACCTGCATCAGGAAGAAAACACAGATCAGGGTTTATCAGGAAAGATTTCCGACTAATATCGATTATTGCACCAATGACATTATATAATAACGTCATTATTGCACGACCTAATTTAGAACTATAGAATCTAAATTCTATTATCTATCTAAAATCTATTTCTACTCTAAAGTACGTAAATATTTACGTCAACAACAGAATAATTATAAATATTTGATATTATATTATCAAATATTTCTATTATTATATTATATTTAGGTATAATAATATTTTAAACTCGTGATTATGTTCGCTCATACATAGCACATAACCACAAAAATCCGTTCCGATTTTTCTACATACACGGACCGCACCGCGCGACTTCTGTCAAAAAATGAATTCTCCCCCCCCGCTCGACCCCGCCTGCCTTCCCGCTTCACCCGGGATGAGATGTTTAAGTTTTGTTTTCCGCCGAACACGGGAAGCACAAACACTGCGGCCTTGAGTGTAGGCAAAAATTGTGACCTTGATTGTTGTATAGGACTGTCAAGCAAAATTCTGGCGTTTGCCGTCGCAATGGACCCCGCCTAAAACACACATCATTAACAAACACACAACACATAATATATACCGATTTTAATTTTATTTAGGTAATAAAATAATTCATTTTACCTATAATTTTACCTTAATTATAAATTTTAGCTCACTTTTTTGTTTTTGTTTATGCGGCATCATTTTTAATGTATTATGTATAAATTTTTGTTTTACAAAATGGAGGCCTCAGCATACCTACTGAGCTACCCAGTGAGGCCGACATTGCTGAATTGTATTTGAAATGTAAGATATTATATAAAATAAATAAACATAATTTTCGAAATGTTTTGATATTTTTCGAAACATTCGATAATTTCGTAAAGATCGCCGCGCGCCGTGGATAATATACTTAGTGTAAGTATTCCAAAAAGAATGGCATTATTAGTTAATTGAACAGGATGGTTCATTATCATCGATTCTAGGGTGTAACGGGGATCTTACAAGGAACTCATGAATAGATTCATCGTGTTGTCTTTGTTTAGTTTGGTAGAATCAAAAGTGGACACATTCTAAACAATGAAAGTCTGTGAAAATATGCGGAACCAACCACGACACTGGGATCAGAATGGATAATTAAATATTCTAATTTTAAATTATTTAAGGCGAGACAAAGACTAATGCCGCTATTAACTAAACGATTAAATTAATTACAAGGGGGGGATATTCAAAGACTGCCTTAGTGAGAGGATTGAACAAACAGTACTACATGTACGTACCTCATCACTTGTATATATGACATTTGCATTAACGAGGAAATGTTTTAGGGGAGAAGAAATATTAGAATATAGGGTGCAAACTAAAAAAAAGTTTAAATCTTGTGTTTCTGTATTGCAAAGTACTCATACAAGGGCTATATTTTCGCTCAGTGACGGGGAAAGCCAGTAAATTTATACCCACAGCTTAACAATGGATTAAAACTTGTCTGACGTGTCGTGTCGTGATGAGTTCTGACGTGATGGATAGCTGTATATCTGTATGTCGTGTTCTGACGCTTTTTGACGACATTTTGAGACGAAAATCGAGTTAGCTTCTGATGCGACACACTAATATAAACCTAACCATTAAATGTATAAAACCAATATCGTTTTGACGCGTCACGACACGACACGACACGTCAAACTGACACGTCAGTTTAAATCCACCATAAGGCACCACGGCACGGTTCGTGCACGGTACAAAGATGTATTTGGGTAATTATTTTCAAGCAAAAGAGGATTTTTTTTATTGATACTCGTAGTCAATATATACATATAGAAGAATGTATAAAAAAATTGTACTCGAATCTAAACACTTGCGGTGTACACTGTTTCAAACATGACACTCCAACGAAATTGCTTCTCGGAGGTTGACACCGATTCATACGAAAAATAATATCTCCACACATTATAAATTAAAGTCCTCCGCCGCGTCTGTCTGTTCGCGTAAACCAAAAAACTACAGAACGGATTTTCATGCGGTTTTCACCAATAGATAGAGTGATTGATGATGAGGAAGGTTTGGGTATATAATTTTTTAAATTTTTGTGTAAAATGACTGAAATATATAATTAAAGGAGAATGTCTGTAGGTATGTGATGGACGTGCGGGCCGCGTATTCCCAATCCCTAACGCGTTTCAGGACTGCTCTACCGACTGAAACGCGTTAGGGATTGGAATGCATAAATCACCTTCCAAACACTATCGCGTTTCGATAAGCTTCGCACTTTGTTGCTCTCTGTTTCTGTGTGTTATCATAGAAGGGTAAGCAGAGAGGATGGACCGCGTTTTATGTACTTACAAAATCTTTTTTAACATTGAAAATATTTATTTAAGTAAAAAAAAAAAACGCGCGTTTTTTTTTACTTAAATAAATATTTTCAATGTTAAAAAAGATTTTGTAAGTACAAAAAACGCGGTCCATCCTCTCTGCTTACCCTTCTATGATAACGGTCGTCACCCTCACAGAAACAGAGAACAACAAAGCGCGAAGGCGACCGAAACGCGGTAGTGTTTGGAAGGTGATTGATGCATTCCAATCCCTAACGCGTTTCAGTCGGTAGAGCGACTGAATCGCGTTAGGGATTGGAAATACGCGTGCGGGCCGCCAAGCGGGTGGTGTGGATTTTATTTGTATGAAAATGAACAGATGGCGGTGTGAGTTAATAACACTTGGTTATAAAGGTTTGGTAACCATGGATTTTAAAAATGCTTTCACTAATGGAAAGCTACATTATTTGCGAGTAAAATACGCTATATATATTGGTAAGCTCTGGCGTTATGAATAAGCTGTGGCGTAATGAAATTATTTATTATACGTTTATTGTCCGTAAGTAATTGTTTGACGTGGGCTGTCATTTTGTTATTTGTTTAAGTTACTATGTAGATTCCTTTAATAGCAAAAATTCAAATATGAGTATTCAAATATGAATATTTAGTGTA
Organism: Limnephilus lunatus; assembly: GCA_917563855.2. Taxonomy (NCBI): domain Eukaryota; kingdom Metazoa; phylum Arthropoda; class Insecta; order Trichoptera; family Limnephilidae; genus Limnephilus; species Limnephilus lunatus. The sequence goes on along the minus strand of OU830602.1, from coordinate 10,315,955 downwards.
CAAATATAAAATAGATACTAATCTACATTTTGACCTAAGCCAACAGCTGTACTAATATTATGAATGCGAAACGGCGCGTAGGGAGCGCGGGGGAGGGGGCAATATGCGAGCGAAGCCGGGGGCAAAAGCTTGTTACTAATAAAGTTAAATAGATAATAAAAATGGAAATAATACAACAAGGCTATAACGATATTAAAAGCTATTTAAAATGAGTATAAAGGTCCAAGTATACGTACATACGTGAATGTTCATAAGTTAGTTAACAAATATAATTAACAGTATAAAAACAACATAATATTTCGTGTTTTAACATAATAAAAGTTAGCGTTATGGGTAGGTACTGAGAAACATGATAATAATCGCGTACTTTTCATATTCATTGCAAATACTTTTCATATTCATTCACAGTAGATGGCGTTGTGTTTCGTTAGCCACAGCAACGCGTTCCCGGGTCGGCTAGTAAAAATATATGTAGAAACTAGACATATAGGTTTACAGCATCAGGTAGACGAATTTTGATATCTAAAAAAAAAAAAAAACGGACCAGCGAATTTTATTTCCGATTTTCATCGTTCATAAAAAAAAGGGGCCCTTTATAAAAAAAAAACCCTACGTGGTGCCATAGAGACTGCATTTTCGAACAGTTTAAGACTTGGTGCATGCAAATCGGAAGTAGTTTTTTTTTAAATGAAAACCAGGTTAAAAAATGTAGTTTCGAGAAAACGCGTTCAAAGTTTTACTGAAGGATAATTCAACATACAAACTGTTTCAAACGATTTCACATAAAATGCTGTAACTCCGTCAATTTTACGAATTTATTTAAAAAATTTGCTGAGAGCATTATTAACAAAAGCATCTTTCAGAAAATGAAATTTAAAAAAAATATACAGTGTCGTGGGGCCTCAAATACAACATTCAGTGCTGGCAAAGAAGTACAACTTCGGACTTGGCTAGCAGATGATTGAAACCGCGACTCCTAGGGCTAAACCCCTAATGTCCAATCGGCTACTAATCGGTCAGCATTATAGATGGTTTAAGTAGACTAGGTGTGTGTAAAGATTTCTCCAAAAGTTCCATAACTAACTACAGAGATGTGAACGGACATGTTTAAAGTTTCGCATAATAAGAGAGCATCGTAGCTTTTCAAATGGCTTTTGAAATGTGCCTTCACCGGAGAATGCTCAAAGTCCCATGGACCGATATGATCACCAACACAGTAATTCTCAGGCGGGATAGAGCAAACAGAGAACTGCCCACATTAGCAAAAGTCAGGAAAATTTCATATCTGGGCCACATACTTCAAGGGGAGAAATATCACTTGCTCCAATTAATATTAAAAGGCAAGATAGAGGGTCGACGAGGGCCTGGTAGGAGACAAAAAAATGTCTTGGCTGCGAAATTTATAAGAGTGGACCGGTATTAGAAGTGTGTAGGAGCTATTCCGGGCAGTGCAAGATAGAGATACATTTACCAGAGTGATCGCCAACGTTGGAGGGACCCGCTAGAGCACACGAAGAAGAAGAAGTAGTTTTCCAAACAAGTGAATTTACAAGTTTTAAAAATGCAGGTTAACTAATGAATCAAAGATTAGGAAGTAATCTCTAAATCACTAATTACCGTGTTAACAGTATTTGAAAGCTTATATTATGTAACATTTTTTGGGGAAGGCGCAAGCTTCGATGATACCCATTAAAACTAATAATGAAGCTTTCAAAAAGCTCTGTAATTAAAAACTCGCATCATTAGCCAAACAATGTCCCCTCACTACAAGTGTTCTCTCCGTGTCGGTACCACGAGACTGCGATCTCAACAATTTCCTGAAGATTACTAACAAATCACCATCCCGCCATAGTTACCCGATGTATCCGACAAGCTTCCGGAATTCTTGGAGTTATTTGGAATAGTAAAAGTATACTTTTAGATGTTAATCTGGTCTATGATAACATTAAAAAATAAGTTAATTAAAGGAAAAGAGTATTAGGGGTGGGTGGGAATCTGGGGTCACTGTCTCGTTTTAGGGTCGCTATTTTTCGTTTCAAATCTCAACGGTGCTTTCACTTCAATAATCAATTTTCCACAAGGGCTAATTTCCCATGCTCAATAGACAGCTTGACCGAATTGCGTGACTGTCACAATATTCACAAAATTATCAAAACGGCTCATCTCCAGCTTTCTGTCGGACACAATAAGCCGCCGTATGAACCAGATCCCAATCTCAAATCTGTCCAACTGTGGCTTCAGAGAGATAACGGCTTATTGTGTGCAAGTGTTGCCACAAATTTCAATGGAATAACGCAGGCTGAATAAGAAAAGAAAGACACTAGAACTGTGGCATGCATTTTCCGCGCATTCCAAGCAATGAGCGTTGGTGGCATCGAGAAATGTCCAACAGCGATTTTGTAATGAAATTCCATAAAATATAAGAGTTTAAGAAGTGCATCGTAAAAATATATATTATTCTGATAAACATCGAATCGTGGGAGGATTGGATGCTTTCAGATGTGTTCAAAATGACAGTAAGTACATTTTAATCCATCTTCACGAATCGTTTATTTCTAAGTCACTTTTGAAATCGTGCCGTCATAAAATTTACCGCCTCCCACAGGAGACTTTTATTGACAATTTATAGGTGACAGGAGAGCGAGTTTAAAACCAAATAAACGGGAAGTGCTCAGACACTGTTACAAGAGACGTTTTATTATCAACTTGATACTGTATTCTGTATTGGATGGCACGATTTACAAAATGAGGTTTTAGCACGAAGCCATTTTGCTATCCTGATTATAAATGGAATTTTACTATAGCATTCATGGTGTAACAGCACGTACCTGAAGGATTTTAATCAGCGATTCCTAGGCGTATTTGGAGTAATCGTTTTAGTTTGCTGTTCGATGATAAGTTTCTATCACACATTGTCGTCACTGATCATATTTGCATATGCAAATGCATATAACTCTCAAATTACGACGTTAATGCATATTTTATCCTTTTTTCCTAATCGTGCATATTTAGCATTTGAAGACCCATCCATTAAACAGAAAATCGCCCTCATTCAACACATTTCCACAAGTTAAAAGATGCCATAGAAAAATTGGAAACAAAAAACCTCCTCTATTTAAATCAATAGAAATACTGGAAAAAATGATCGAACTCTCCAACGCCCTTCCTAATTCAATATCAGAAAAGATTGGTAAAAATTTAGACGTTATTTTGTTTAAATACCGAGTCTTGAAGACATGAAGAACATTGATGCCTACATCAACGGGACGGGCCATACCATGCCTAAATAGGTATTTCCAGAAATACTGCCAAATTTTAAATTTTGTTGAATGACGTCAGTTGACATAGAGAGGTCGTTTTCATAGAGAAGAGTTTTTAGTGCATATTTCGGGCTTTTTTAGTGCATATCTGCATGCATATTTTGGCACTTTGTTAGTGCATATAATCCGACGTTTACTGATCACACTGCCACGCGTGGCGAAGTGATCACGTGATACACGTTCTCTCTCTCCTGTTACCGCGCTGCTGGAACAAGACGCAGTGCGTATCACGTGACCCGTGCTGTCTGCACCAACTATTTAGTAGTGACGTGTGAAGGAAAAACTTTTTTTTTCGTTGGAGAGCAAAATGACATCCACAATTTTTACTTCAAATATTATATATATATATATCAATTTATACTATCAGGAATAACAGGTTAAAATCCTTCGGATACGTGTTTTTACGTCTGTATATTTGCAATGAATACGAAAAGTACGCGATTATTATCATGTTTCTCAGTACCTACCCATAACGCTAACTTTTATTATGTTACAACACGAAATATTATGTAGTTTTTATACTGTTAATTAAATTAGTTAACTAACTTATAAACATCCACGTTTGTACGTATACTTGGAACTATATACCCATTTTAAATAGCCTTTAATATTGTTATAGCCTTGTTGTATTATTTCCATTTTTATTATCTATTTAACTATATTAGTAATTCTGTGAACCGTAGATCTCGCGTCTAAATACTAATGTTTCCAATTAGATAACAATATTAACCAGTTTCCCGCTTGTACTACAAGTTTCCGGACACCATGTATACCTAATGTATTCCTAACAGATTAATTTGCAATAATTTAAATTCTTCTACAACACAAAGCCGATTGCATGCTTATGTGGAAATAGTTCAAACTTGATGCGTTACCACCAATATCCGAAATACGAAAAAAAAACACCTATCCCAACGGTCGTTCCATGACAACTAACATAATTTGGGAGGTGGGTAAGGGTACCGCCGCTATTGGTTAACCAACACCTGTGCCATAGGTTACCCCAAGTGGTTCGCTACGTTTGGTGACTTAGCAGGGGTGCCGAGTCCATGGGGTGAGGTTTGTCCGGGTCTTGGCGGCAGATGCGTCTGTTGACCTGCTGCGTGGCGGGCCGGACTGAGAGATTGTTTGAGGGATGCCTTTTGACTTCTCCAGCCCGACTCTCTCGATCCATTGCCTTGCACCGCAATTAGAGGGATGGATTGAAACGTCTGTCACTCCCAGACCCACTGACCCACAGATTCCTACCCACCATTCGTACCTTATCCTTCCCAGAACTTCTTTTCCTTCCTTTCCTTTAAAAGACCCTCCACAAAGCATGCTCAAAGATGACAGGGGCCCTGAGGGAAAATATTTTCCCCAGGGCCTCCTGTGTGGAGCTGACGTAAAAAACTCAATAACGTGGCATTTTAACACTCCTTTGCAAAGTCATTTAAAGTGACGAAATATATATTGTATTTTTAAATAGTCCATAACTTAGCCTAACGTAATTCATATAACTTTTTTTTGTTTTTCGTCACTTTGAATTTTCAAAAGAATGATGAAGTTGCACATTGTAGAATTGCCGGTCATCCTTAAGGCCCAGTGGTACCCACTCAAAAAGAAGAAGACGGAGAGATATGTAAATACCAAATGTTGGGAGGGAGCCTGCTAATATTAAAAACGATAATATTTAAGCGACAATTGTGAAAATGTTTAATAAAACACGACTCATTTAAAATGGAGTAAAAATCTCGTGGGGAATGTCTAAAATAGCATTTAAAGACACACTGTAAGTTTTTTCAGATATATAACTTGTAAAATCACTGAACAAAACGTGTTTATAATAATCTTCGGAGCATATTTTGCGATTTTTTTTCTATCGGGGGAATTTCATATAATTTGCGTTTCGGCGGGAACGCGTCTAGATATTATCTTCAAAAATAATAAATATTTTTTTAAGAGCTTAAAAACTTCAAATGTTTGATGGAGATATGTAAGAAATCGGTAGAAATTCGGGTAGCGGCGGCTTAAGGCCCGGTACCCGCTCAAAAAGAAGAAGACGGAGAGATATGTAAATTCGAGTGTTGGAGGGAGCGCGCTAATATTAGATACAAATAAAAACGATAAACGATAATTTAAGCGAAAATTGTAAAAATTTTTAATAAAACACGACTCGTTTAAAATAGAGCAAAAATCTGGTGGGGAATTTCTAAAATAGATTTAAAAAAGAAACACTGTGAATTTTTTCACATAAATAACTTAATATAGTTATCTTCAAGAAAAACTTTTTTAGGAGCTTTAATACTTAAAGTGTTGAAGAAAAATATGTAATAAATCGGTAGAAATGCGGGAAGAATAGATACCTGCCGTACTTCATTTTATATTAGGTAGGAACTTACGTTTTGAAGATACTTGTAGCTGATACTTGGTTGGTATTGAAAAGGATACATAGATGCGGTCGTGGTCATATCTCCTGCGCAGGTTGTCGTTGATGGAATGCTCCGTGATGTCTGACATGAGGGTCATGTCCGGGACCCCAGGGGGCTCAGCGCCATCTTTCCCCTGCGAGCCTGAAATCAAAATAGTAACCTTAATTTTGGATACATTCATAATTATCATACAAATGTTATGGGATATTTATTGTTTCTTTACATCATTTCCATTTCAATTTTTAACCTCACCAGGACAAGTCTGTGTTGAGGTTAATAACTTTACAACATAATAAAAAAAACACACCTAAAACCTTCAGAAAACTAAAGTAGACAACTACGAAGCACCGGACAAAAAGGAGACCGATTATTCTATCTCGTTCTCCCGCAGGCTAAATCCTATAGATGTATGTGTTTGTCCCTTTTCCGTTTCACAGAGTTTCAAATCACAACGCTGCTAAAACAGTTAAAATAACACAAAATAAAATATTGTGAGAACAATATTTTTAACTTAGGAGGAATGCAAGTAATGCAATAACAATTTGGGAGGCGGATGTGGGTACCGCCGCCCCGGGTACCATTTATTGGAAAACCAACACCCCTGCCACAGGTTACCTTAAGTGGTTCGCTACGTTCGGTGACTTAGCAGGGGTGCCCGGGTTCATGGGTGAGGTTTGTCCGGGTCTTGGAGGCGGATGCGTCTGCCCACCAGCTGCATTGCAGGCCGGATCGGGAGAGAATGGTTGAGAGAGTCTCTTTGACTTCTCCAGCCCTACTCTCTCGGAACATAGCCTTGCACCGCAATGAAAGGGCTGAATTCCTACGTCCGTCACTCCTGGACACACCTACCCCCAGATTCCTACGCACCCATTATACCCTTTTCCTTCCCAGAACTTCCTCTCCATCCGTTCCTAAAAAGACCCTCCTCACAGCATCCCCAAATATAACATAGCCCCCAAGGGGAATTATTTTCCTCAGGGCCTCCTGTGTGGAGCTAATGTAAAAAAAAACGGCTGCGCGGCGTGTTTCATACGAAATTTAGTTTTGGATTTACGGCTAAAATAGTCAAGAGACGAATGCAGAATATCAAGAGTAGGATAATTTAAGGGTTTATTTATTACTAGCAGACCCGGTTACACGTTGCTGTGGCTAACGAAACACAACGTCATTACCCAACTTTTATAAAATCCACACCACCCGCTTGCCAGTTGCCCGCTGCCTGAATTGAATATTTGAATTTATCGGATTTTCTCTACTATAATAAGCATGTATTATTTATTTATTTTTATTTATTTATAAAACACATGATACATAATTAAGACATTTACATAAAGTAGATATATAAGATCACCATACTAGGCGGCTGCCTGTTTCATGGTGACCAATGGAGTACTGTTACTTTGTGTTAAATATGAAGTCTAGTGTAAATATATAAATTTAGTATATATTATGCTAAAAATGGAAAACATTATAATAAAAAGTAGAAAATAGAAAGGGGAAAGGGAAAATTATACATATAAACCTTTCTCTTGAAACACTCTATCTATTGGTGAACCGCATGAATTTTTTTTTATTTTTATTTTTTTATTTATTTAATATAGATATATAAGTGTACAAAGGTGTTACATAAATTACATATCGGTACAGAAATTATTTAAAATTGCAATCTCATCAAAGAAGAAGCTAGTTCTTGTGCTTGATGAGCGAGTTACACTAATTATAACAGAAATAGAATAACATTATGCAAAAGGTAAGTATATAATACGAACAATTGAGCCTTCTGGATCATCAATATGTGTAGGTGTACATACATAGGATACGGTACGAAATTCGAAAAATCTAAATAAAATAGAGATGAATATAATTTATAATAAATGGAAAGAAAGAGAAAAACAGGTAATTATTTAGTTTTAATTATTCCTGATGAAGTGTAGCTTCAGTTTTCTTTTTTTTTCCTTTAGTTTAAAAGATTAAATCCGTAGTTTAAAAGATCTAAGCGCACATACATTTTGAGCAACTTCATTTTATACTATGTAATGATTCTCGGCTTTTCTCTACTATAAAAAGTATGTATTATACATATAAACCCTACTCTTGAATCACTCTATCTATTGGTGAAAACCGCATGAAAATTCATTTTATTTAAAAATTATTTTACATTTTATTCTACGAAGCACCGCACAAAGAGGACTCCTATAAGCTACCAAGCACTGCACAAAGAGGACATCGTTAGTCTTTCTCATTCTCTCGCAGGCTAAATCCTATTTTTTGTGTCGCTTCTTTCCGTTTCATCGAGTTACAAATCGCAAAGGTACTAAAGAAATTTTAATAAAATGCCCCATATCCTGCCTATTAAGAATGGTCATTGTCACACATCAATATTATAAGTAGTAGCAAGTTGGGACGTACATTCCTTTCAAATTCTCAATGATGACGTGGATACGACCTCTGTCTGGTTTTACTTTAGTGATAATGAAATGATTTGAAAAGAACTCCAGAGGCAAATAGGACAAACGAATTTAATTATTATAATTCAATCATTATTATAACACTCTTCATTTTTCTTTCCTGACAATGAAACGATTCAAAATAAACATCAATGAGTTCGTTCAGACTTGGCGGCGATGACTTCTCCAAAAAAAGAGAAAATGTCGATGACTAACGCCTTCAAAATGCTCGCTTTGTACTGCTATCTGCTCAGGTGTGTAACCGCCTTCATTCACGCTTGATCGAGTCCCTACCTGGTGGATTCAGAGAAAAATTATTGCTGTCGGAATTATACATTTATGTTATGAATGATGGTCTGTTCTCGTTGTAGTTGAGAATATTTTATAAAATCTTTGGTGATGTGACGACTGATGACGCATAAAACATCAACAGAAATAACGTTAAATATTTAACTATATAGTAGTTGGTTATGTGAACAGTAGACCTGACATCCAAAAATTTTGTGTTTCTAATTTTCTCTTATTTAATAAATCAAAACCAAAATTTCTTGCGAAATTATAAAGATTGGTAAATACATACTTAAATACCATTTGCCTGCACAGGTCGCCTCTCCGGTAGACCGGAGCGTGTATTTTTATTATTATTGTGTATTTTATTTAGATATAAAATTTGACATCTTATATCTAATGTTTTCTTTTCTATGACTACTACAATATTATTAACTACATACTGACTAAAATTTTGACTTTACAACATTAAGACATAATCCACAAAAAACTGCAAGACTTTTAGCCTCCTTAACATTTACAGGGAGTTCATTGAACATTTTAAAACCTTTATGATAAATATTATTTTGTGTTACCGATAAATTTGTTTTAGGAAGCCTAAAATCGTTGCAGTTTCTCGTAGGATAACAATGAACTGTACTGTTGATTCTAACATTATTCGACATATAATCTGGTAACATTTTATTTTTTAACTTATAAATAAAAACTAGGGTATTGAAAACTAATCTTTGCCACACACTTAATATATTGAGTTGGCGTTGCATGGTTTTTATCCTGGTATATTTGCTACAGCACAATATAGACCTCATGCCTCTGTTCTGAATTATTTCCATTCTTTTAATTTGTGTTTTATTGCTCAGAAAGATTACACTTGAGCAATAATTCAGATGGGATGCTACAGTTGTGTTATAGACCAATTTCCTAGTTTTAATGTCTAATTTTCCCTTTATTCTACTTAAGAAATTAATCTTTTTGGCAATTTTTGTATGGCCTACATTATGTCGGTATTGCAAAATTTACTGACGGAATCAATTTTTTATTATTATTTTTATTTTATTTATTTAATATATATATACAATGTACATTTATGTAATTATTTAAGTATCTACATATATTTAAATATTTTAATACCACTCTTCCATGGAAGCATTAGGTTGTGTCTGGAAGAGTAGTGTACATTGTTAATGCTATATTGTAAGTAAAAAGGTAAAAAAACAATAAGTTATAAGTTTGGTGTTATGTAATTAAAGTCTCTACTATCAAACAATTTTACTCTGTATATGAATAATTTATCTAGAAATATTGTCATTAGTTATTAATTAAAAACAAAACAAAATTAAACTTTTTTGAAGAATGGTGTATCACTTGGAAATTGAGATATAATTAAGAGCGCATAACCAGCCAGCGGACGAAAATCCACATTTCGTCGAAAGATGTTCTTTCGATCGTACAGGGTGGTTCCAATGAGAAAGATAAGGTATTCTCCATACCAGCTTTTTAAAATTATAACTCAATATCGATTTTACTCCATTCCAAAGTTGCTTTAATTTATACCTGCATCCAAAAATGCTGAAAGGCGTTACGATAAAACTATTAAAATTATGTACTTTTTGTAATTATTATTTGATCATAAGTATTTATCATTTTTCAATAATGTCTTAGCAAAATTAGAATGTAAAAAAATCTGAAATATATTAGTCTGTAAGTGCGCAAATAAATGCACAAACGGACCAATTTTCGTCAAGAAACACATGTACTTATATATTTTTTAATAATTTTATTTAAAATAGAATTTAAATTCTGTTACATACGTTTACCAGATAATATATTGATTTATTTTACTGCATGATTATATGATTTGAAATGGGTGTTGTATAATACATGTACTTTTTTGAAAATTTAACAAATCCGCCAACGACCCTATTGTATAACCTTATTATATTAAAAATAAACATTTTTTCTGAAAATTTATTACATAAGTTTACTAGATAAAATAACAATCTTTCGAAATCAATTTATAAATTTTTGTGGAAAAGAGTCAATACGTTTTAAAAATGACATATTTATGGTTTTCTCTGGTAAAACACTCTTAAGTTCTCAATTTTAAATTAGTCGCAAACTTTGTTTTTGAGATTATCTTTAAAATATTTTTTTACAGTGTTTTTTAATCGGATTTTATCGTTAATGTTTCTAATTTCTGCCGGCAGTTGATTGAAAAAAAGTCTTCCTTGGTAAGTATAATAATTTTGTGCAAAGGAAGTGTTTAATTTTGGGCATGGAAAAATATATTTGTCTAGTACGGTTTTCAGTTATAAATTGACGCTTGTCTTTTTCTTTTATAATTTGAATCAATGCATTTTTATTGTACAGATCTTTAAATGAAGGTACTTGGAATTCTTTAAATAGTCGATCCGTTGGGTAGACAGAAGGTTTTTTTAGTATGATTTTAATTATTAGCCTCTGTACAACTTCAATTGGGGAAATATTAGTTTTGTACGCCGGATCCCCAGCTAATGATAGCATATTAAAGTTAATTGAACCAAAGCGTAATATATTAAATATAAGTATTTTATAGATAAAAAATGTCTTATTCTTAAAAATATATAAATCAATTTTATAATTTTTTTTACAAATTTGTTCCTTCCATTTAAAATTTTTATCGATAATTACTCCTAAATATTTGATTGTGTTTGTTGTTTTTAATATTGTGCAGTTTGGGATACAATAATGTTTATTAAATATGCATAAAAATATATCTCCATGTTATAAAACAAAAAGTTTAAGAAAAATGTGTTATTTAGAATCAAACATACAAATAACTAATTTCTCTGTGTACTTGAATCGTACAAGTGGTTTGTTTACAGAAATCATGGAAACACTTTTAAAACAACAACAAAATATTGGTTTGCGTAATATTTTTGTTTGTACCGGCAGAAGATGAAGCCATTGTCGCCCTATGACGTAAGCCACTCGGCACACCCTTGTCCCCAGTCCCACCACCGGCCGCGGCAGTGAAAATGGAATCACACAACAAGAAAAGCGCAATTCAAATTGTCAAAAGCGCACTTGTTTTTTTTTTCGACGACTGGGGAAGGGTCGTTAATTAACATTTTAAAATCAAAGTTCTATTAAATCGGTAAAAGGGTAAATTTTTTTCAGTTATTTATTTCTAGTACAAGATTTTACTTTTATTATACACTAGTACCGCTTTTACCCGCGGCTTCGCTCGCATGGTATTAGTGGGAAATTACTGGCATAATTATTGGCATAATTGTTATTATTCTTGCTTTTTTGTCTAATAAAAAATAATTATTGTTTAATAGAAATTTTCAAAATTTGAGAATGACATTTCGCAAATAAAAATTCTATTTTAGAAAATATTTAAATTATAGAAATTTATTTTAAGTACCTACTCCCCTAATTTATTCTGATGATTTCGCCTCAAGTAGGAATTAGTATTTTATTCATATTTGAATCCAGAGTAACCTAAAGAAATAACAAAATGACAGCCCACGTCAAATAATTACATAGCAACGCTATGCTTTTCGTCCGGACAATAAACATTTTTAGAGTAGATATTAACTATGACGCCAACAAAGCACTATTTTTAGGGTGAATTGCCTAGTTAAAAAAAAACATTGTTTTTCCAAGGTAACAATTTGTTTGACGTTTGCAATAACTCGATTTTGTTAGGGACAGAAAACGTATGAAAAATAATTGCATAAAGAGCGTAATACACGAGCCCGATTTTCAGCCCGTTTCCAATTGGAGACAAAAGTCAACATTTTTCGCTTTACGCGATCGCTGTTTTCATCTCTATTTTCATATCTACGATTTCAGTAGGCATCACAATAAACAGTATGGTTCATGTGTTGTTTGTAGTGATGACAATTGAAATCCTAGATATGAAAATAGAGGTGAAAATAGCGATCTCGCAAATCGAAAAATGTTGACTTTTGTCTCCAATTGGAAACGGGCTGAAAATCGGGCTCGTGTATTACGGGCTTAACGCTGCAGCTTATTCATAACGCCAGAGCTTACCAATATATATAACCTATGTTACTCGCAAATAATGTAGCTTTCGATTAGTGAAAGAATTTTTGTAAATTCTATTCGGTGTTTATTGCGTGAAAGAATAACACTCATCCATACAAACTTTCGACTTTATAATATCTATAAGACTATAAGATAAGATAAGATTATTTATAAAATGTTTTGACTGCCCAGCTAGGAGGATTCCCGTTTTAGGACCGTCAAATTAGGATAAGTACGAACATATGGAACATGTTTTGTACAAACAAAAAGAAAAAGTACGAAATAAAAAGAAATATTCGCATTATTTTTTTTACCGTCGATTAAAATTGATGGCATATTACAACCATGCCAACATCATTGCCAAAAGTGGTTCGCTGCGTTTGGTGACTTAGCAGGGGTGCCCGGTTTCATGGGGTGAGGTTTGTCTAGGTCTCGGCGACGAATGCGTTGGCCCATCTACTGCGTGGCGGGCCGGATCGGAACTTCCTCTCTATTTCCTTTCCACTGCCTCGGACGCATCATAATCGGCCTGATTTTACGATTTGCCTGCGACATATCCATCAGCTTATGAAAATATCAAGTTACTTCGGAAAATACCTATTCAAGTATTTATTTTACAAAATAATATTTAAAAAATAAATATTCATCCTAGACTTGCAGAAGAGATGTCGGAAATAAAATAAAAATTGATAAATTTATCCAAGACACTATCTAGATAGCATCTTAGCAGCCAATAAAAATATGCGTGAAGAAAATGAAGATAATGTTGGTAGTTCTTGGTCGAAGAATGATACAGTTAAATATGACCGAATCGGATAGGAACACATTAGCTCAGTTGATAGAGCACTAACCCGGCAAGTCATAGGTCCAGGGTACCTAGAATGGTCGATTGATATAGGTTTTATCGAAAATGTCAGTAAATATCGAAAATGTCGCTCCCGGGCACGACTGCAGGCCGCTAACCAACAAACAACACACAGCGACTAAGGGTTTCTAATTTGTTTGACGTGAACTGTTATTTGTTCGTTAGCGGCCTGCAGTCGTGCTCGGGAGCGATGACAAGTTACCGACGTTTTCGATAAAACCTATATCGATCGACCATGCTAGGACCCCTGGGTTCAAGACCCAGATGTGACTGTATATTTTTCTGATTTTTCTATTTCAGAATTTCGATTGAGTTTCGCTAATATTGTCTTCATTAATTAAATAAAAATATAATTTTCTTCAATGATTTTTTTTTCAATTAAAAACAAAAGAAATATTTTTTCCATCGTACATCGCTAAACGTTACAGTTGAAAAGTTCTTGTACCTTCACCCAAACACAGTATGGATTAAATTTTAGAAAATTCTACGAAATAATAAAATACAAAAACATACATAAAAAAATGCTTACGAGTTTTCTTTCAACGGCTGATATTTTAATGTGCTACTTAGAATAACCGAATTAATTCAAAATTATACACCCCATTTGAAATCCTACTGAAAACTCAACGATATAAAATTATTACATCCCATTTGAATTGCCGCTAGCAGAATAATAAAAGGTAAAATGTATGTTTCCACAAAACAACCATTGAAAATCCCAAGCTGAAAAAGCAACCGGTTGCCATAGACTTCTATTCACTCCCCTAACAGAAAAAACGAATAAAAATTGAGGGGTGGAGGGATGAAATGTCAAAAAAGGTCGATCGAGCAATCTCTCCCCTCGCGACTTGTTTACTAAAAGAAAAAGAAATTGGCCGATTTAATTAAATCGTCGTCGGGTGTTTTCTTATATAAGGTTATTAATTTAACGCTCAGGTAAAAGCAAAGGAAGTTGCGTTATAAATTATATAAGACTAGCGGAAAACAGTGAAAAATCACGAAATAGTCTGAATTCTGGATAAATAAGTTCTAATATTGAAAATGACACTTAAATTAAAAGCAAATTGTAGTTAATGAACCGTTTCAAAACATTTTTTAAAGTGGATACCGCCGCATAAGAATTTAGGACAAGTTTAGTGGGACACTGGAATGCCCAATTGGGTAATATTTTAAAGCTGAAGGGAGGGGAAGGAAAGGAAATGGATAGAAAAAGGTTGGTTAGCATACGAATATTCAGATCTGGCCACCAAACACGGTTAAAGCAGTCTTTCACCTTTGCTGAGATCTATCGCTACCAATACCGCTCCAAGAATATCACTGTTGACACTTTCAGTCAAAGTTTTTAAATGTAACTAAAACTGACTAACCATCACGCCATTTCCACGCTAAGTACTCAGCCACATGAGCATGACGCTTTTGGTTTCATTAATTAAATTACATTGAATTATTCCAGTAAAAAATCAAACACTTAAGCGTGAATCTTGCAGGACATAAAATAACACATTACTGAAAAATAAAAAACAATCGAGTTGTTTTGAAGATAAATATAGAATCAAATCAAAACAGTAATAAAATCACAAGCAAGTGAGTGTTTTATAAATATGTAGTATGTTTTTAACGCTTACTAACGATCGACAGATGTTAATTATACTTAAAACGCTTTGAAAGCATAAATCATAACAATGATAATCGAAGAGGTTTTAATTAATTAATTATTAACTAACAAGCGAGATTATTACAGCGTATTAACTTTGAATCGAGTTTCTTGATTGATTTACTAACGAAAAATTACATTATTTTTATTTTTTATGTCATGTATATTATCGAGGCTTCTGACTCAAACAATGTTGTCATTTTTTGCCTCATCTGTTTTTAAATTATAATATTATCTATAATCTCTAATGATCTTTAAAAGGTACTTAGTCCTTTTATATTCATTTTATATAAAAATTCCCTTTCAAATATTTTCCAGTTTACATGATCTAATAAATTTCATTATTCTCGATATGGCATGAAACTCGGTTGAGGCTATTAAATTCTGAACTTCCGATGAGTTCGAGGTCGAGGTATTGTCACTCTCTGTCGTTCATATTTAATGCACTTTGGTAATGTGTGCTCGACATCTTCAATTTGTTCACATATCGAGCACATTGGAGAATCAGAGAGTCCAAAAAAAATTACATTTAGGAAGACGGTTATATAAGTTTTTAGATTTTCACGGCCAAAAGCATTCTCATTGTTAGTTTTAGGGATGTTATGCCGTGTTGCGCTATCTCCTTCTTTAGCCGACGTTTCGGACAGCGTTGCAGTGTCCATCATCAGGGCAGATCCGGCGATGTGTTAGTGGTAGGAAGACGGTTGTTCTGAATGAAACTGCGTGTTTTCATCCCACGTCAAAATATCCCCGATAAAATATCCTACTGGCAAAACATCCTCCAACAAAATATCTACTAAAATTAAACCTAACCTAACATAAAAATGGGACAAAAATAATACAGATAACAATAATTTATTGTCTTTACAGGATGTCTGTATTATTTTTGTCCCATTTTTTTTGTTAGGTTAGGTTTGAGTAGATATTTTTGGGGGATGTTTTGTCCGTAGGATATTTTGTCGAAGGATATTTTGTCACGGATATTTTGTCGCGGGATGTTAACGCGCGGAACCATAAATATTAGTGAATAAAATAAACTTCGTCCAAAAGTAATATCTCTAGTTTCATAGATCCGTTTTATATCTGTCTGGAGCCAGTGAGACTATTAATGTTGTGAGGCTGAAGGTAGTGGGGAGAGAAAGGAAATGGGGAAGAGGAAGAGGAAGATTGGGGTGAAAAAAGACCTGGCTATACATATCTGGTCACCAAACATGATTGAAGCCATTTCAAGCACCATTTGAGTTCTGAATGGTGGTCTTACACCAGGGCGATACTGATAGTATCTTTCACTATGGAATGTGTCGCAAATAAGCTACAAATTATTGTTAATGAATAAAAACTGAAATAACATTATAAAATGACCGTCGACCACGGAAGTCGTCGAATATGTCACTAAATACCACCATTCATAATCAAAACGTTCCTCAAAATGGCTTTATCCGTCTTTAGTGACCAGATCTTAATAGTCGGGTACTTCCCCACCGTCCTCTTCCTGTATCTTTACTATCAGACTGAAGAGAGATAGCTTTTAAATGGATTATTTTATTAAAAATGTTTTTTTTTAAACCATCTCTATGTTATTAAATCTTTTCAACTAACAGACCTGAAACAGTTAGCTAATTAGCAATACCTGCTTAGTAATTCCAAACAATGATAACTTTAATTACCCCTCTCTGTTACAATTATTGGGACTCGATACATTAAAAGAAAGAAGAATTTGTTCAGACCTATTTTATTTATTTAAAATCGTTACCAACCTGTTGAACTCCCCTGAACTTCTTTCGTTAATATGTTTCCATGTACCTAGTTGATCAGTTCGTTTCAAATTAATTTATCATTGCAACAATACAGGATCTAATGCTGAACTCAATTCTATAATGAATCGCCTGCATGTACTTGGAAATAAATATAATAATAATAATAATAATAAACTTTATTTCACATAAAATTGAACAATAAAACATATGTGGAAACTTTGACTAGCCAACTAGGAATGGATCCTGTTTTAGGCCAGTCAAATTGACAAATTTAAATTCATATTACATTGTTTACTAACATAACATGTTATTTATAGCAGGAAAAGGTGTTAATTATGTATTCCTAACAGTATATAATTTTGTACTCATAAGAAAAAGAAGACAAATAATGATATCTTAAAATCAAATTCAGATATTTTCCCCTAGAGCGCTTAAAAACAAAAACAAAAACAAATAAAAGATAAAAGATAAAAGATAAAAGATAAAAGATAAAAGATAAAAGATAAAACCGGTAAAGTAAATAAACCGGTAAAGTAAATAAAGCAAATACAAGCCAGATGGTAATAATAAGAAGCCTATCTCTTGGTCAACATATCTTCGCTTTTGACCCTCCCTAAATCAAGGAGCCAGTCGTTGATTATGTGATTGATGATTATTATGATTATGATTATGAAATATGTTTTGGATGAATCTATAAACATTGCTAGTTTAACCTCATACAAACACTACTTAATTAAAACTGTCTGTCAGCGCTTTTCAGCTTGATTATAATCAAATACAGTTTTAAAGTATTAATTTCTTAATACATATTGTCTGGGATTTATAATATGTTGTATTGTATTTATAATAATCTACTCATTGTTGTTTTTATGTTGATACTACAATTTATATTGTTCTTTTTTATGTATTTTATATTTATATTTTTTTATCTATGTATATTCCGTATTCATATGTAAAATAATTGTAATATTTTTGTAAAAGCCGCTTTAATCGGCGTTAATAATAATAAATAAATAAACTTTGAAGGTAACAATAAACTCAATACAAATTTACTCTACTACTTAGTGTCTATAAATTCAATACTGTTGACAACTTTTCTGACAAGTCTTCTTTGTTTACATATTTTTTATTCTAAATAATCCTAAATCATATGTTCTCTATTATTATAACATTGATTATTAGTTTAGTAACACATACTAGTATCCTATACCAAATACTTGCTTTTATCACTCATGCTTTGTTAAATGTACATTAATATTTTGTTATTATTATAATACTGATAATCTCCTGCGTAACACTGTATACTTATATTATCATGTACCTATCACTTGAATGTAAAAGCCATTCTATGGCGTTTTAATAAATAAATAAATAAATAACATCTATGCATATATCAAACAAGTATAAAGAAGAGTGCATTTATCGGCGTGGCTTTGTTTACTATACAAATCTAGAGTTTTTTTTCAGAGATTGATGAAACTGCGTCTACATCTTTTCTGTCTACATGAGATTTCGAAAAACCACCCAGACCCCCTTTCCCACCCCTTAAAGCAGACTTTTGAAACTTCATGATGAAATTGTGCACACTTGACGTTCAAAATAAGAGAAAAATTTGTTACTGGCAACTCTTATTTCGAAAAACTCTGTGTGAATAAAAATGTTACCTAGCTCAACATAGGTATACGAACTTGGTACGATCCATTATTGCGAAGGTATATGACTTTACAATGATCGTAAGCGAAAGATGCTGATGTATGTCATACTTGCGGCAGAGAAAGGCGGGGAGGCACGCCGTTTTTCTGACCTTAAACCCGCCTATTGCGACGATTTTTGTATCAACGTTAGGTCGGTATTAAAGTTTGGAGTGTACTAAAGTTATGAATAAAAAATATCGAGAGGTGGGTTATCTACATGCTCGCAGTTCCATTTACTCTAGTCACGGAGCAACAAAGGAATTCCGACCTGAATAATTTAATTTACCTCTCCATACATAATAATACGAGCACAGAATTCCTCAATCGAGTTATTTTATTACGGGACATTCTTGACAGAGGGGGCAGGGCGGTTCCACTACAAGATATGAATTGAAATTAGGTTTTAATACAGGTAATAAGCGTTAAATACAGGTGACAAATCCAATCAACACTTTTATAGTTGTCAAGAATACTTGGGCTGAAGACTTGTGCGAGTATACGTGATCGGCCTTATGACTCATACCTTCAAGTATACTTGGGCTGAAGACTTGCGCGAGTATACGTGATCGGCCTTACGACTCATACCTTCAAGTATACTTGATCGGCTTTATGACCACATACTTCAAGTACTCATATACTTGATCGGCCTTATAACCAGAAAACTTCAAGTATACTTGATCGATCTTATACCACACACCTTCAAGTATACTTGATCGGCCTTATGACCACACACCTTCAAGTAGATATAGTTGATCGGCCTTTTTTAATTTTTTTTATATGAATACCGCACAAGAGTCCCAACTGCTCCCATCTGGAGCCAGTGAGACTATGGCATCCTCATTTGGGGTATGTTGTGAGGCTGAAGGTAGTGGGGAGGGGAAGGAGATAGGGAGGAGGAAGGTGGGGAAGTACCTGGCTATTCAGATTTGGTCAACAAACACGACTAATGCCATTTCAAGCAACGTTTCAATTCTGAATGGTGGTCTTACACTAGGGCGCTACCGTGAATATCTTCCACTATGGAACGTGCCGCAAATATAGATACTATATAAATATTATTTTAAATGAATAAATTGTGAAATAACATAAATTAATCAAATAAAATGTATTTGCCACGCTGGGATTCCATCCCGCGACCTTCAGTTTGCAAGTCAAGATCCTTACCGCTGGACTACGCCGGCCGTCAAATGACCACACACCTTCAAGTATACTTGATCGGCTTTATGACCGCACACCTACAAGTATACTCGATCGGCCTTATGACCCCACATCTTCAAATATACTTGATCTGCATTACGACCTCACACCTTCAAGTATACTTGATCGGCCTTACGACCACATCCCTCCAAACATACTTGATCGGCCTCATGACCACACCCCCCCTTCAAGCATACTTGATCGGCCTTAAGATCACACACTTTCATGTATACTTGACCTGCCTTATGACCATATTCCTTAGATCGCCGGTTAAAATCTTTTGGAGCGTGCTGTTATACCCTGTTTAATAAATTATGAAAAAAAAAATAAAAAATTCAAAGAAATGCTATAAATCAGTAACCCCATTACATTGTTCCTAAATCTCAACACATCAGGGGAAAATTCCATTAAATGAGTCATATCCCCGGTATATCAGCCAGTCCGTATCCTTGCTATGTACGACATTCCTCGCTCCAATTTAAGCGGGCTAAATCTATCACTCAAGCTTCGATAAGCCGCAGAATAGCCTATTTAGACGCCGAGGAGCTGGCACTCATATGCCAAATCGTAAATAATATTTGAATACTTCCCACCGAAATTTATGTAAATTGCCTAATTTTACAAGCATAATAATATTAACAATAATTGGACAATTTTTAGAGCGCAGTTTTTGTGAAAAATCACCTCAAGGGTGCTTTAGACTATTTTATTCATCAATCGATAAGGAATGACGATGTTAATGATATAATCAGTCAAAAAGTCTGAAAAGGGATTTTAAAAGTTTCAACGTCAGGACAGTTTGTTTTCAGCGGTTAATTTCATTAATAGTTCACTGACTCTAGCCAAACCAATACTAATTAAAGTGCGCCCCACGGTTGAATTTGGCAGCCACCTCTGGTCTGGAGCTCCAAAATACCTTAAAAAAACCCTTGACTCTGTGCAGAAACGGGCGGTCCGTTTGATAGATTCTCCCATCTTAACAGACGGATTGCAATCTTTAGAGCACAGGCGTCAGGTGGGAATGCTGTCCTTGTTCTACCGGTATTACAATGGAAAATGCTCCGAGGAACTAGCGTCGTTGATTCCCTCGGCACCGGTGCATAGTCGGGAAATACGCCAATCACGCGCCCAACATTTGTACACGGTTGACATTAGTCACATGAGAACGGGTCGTTTTTACGACTCGTTCTTGAATTCAACAGCTCGGATGTGGAACGATTTACCGGCCTCTGTGTTTCCTCTCTCTTACAACATGGGTCTCTTCAAGACCCATGTTCACTCCTTCCTTTCCTCAAAAAGACCCTCCACACAGCATCCTCAAAGATGACATAGGCCCTGAGGGAAATTATTTTCCTCAGGGCCTCCTGTGTGGAGTTAATTTAAAAAAAAAAAAAAGTGTACTCGCATATAGCACCATGCTGATTGAAATGGGGAACTTTATCAAAAATTAACTCGAAAATTCAACCCACCTAGAAATAAACTGCCGTCGTTTTATAAATATCGCGATTATAACATCGCGATTTCCCAACAGATATACAAATACAAATCATGTAGACAGTAGATTTGTTTTGGAAAGAAAAAAGAAACACGTTCCTATATTAAATAGATACATAGACAACACACTTAATATTGGTGACACCCAGGCTTTCGACCTATCCACGGATTGTTCCAAGCTGTGCTAGACTCGACATTTCAACCAAGCCAAGCTTATAACCAACTGATATACCGGGCCATAGTAGCTGATACTGGATGACACATTATACTTCACGTCATATTACATAGCTACATACATAAATATAATGACAACGACACATCCTGTTATTTTATGCAACTTTTGACATAAATATTACAAACCATGACCTTCTAAACACCTTTCACCTCAGTTTTTTTTTTAAAATACGGTACCTGCATACTACACCCGAGTTAATGATCACTTATTCATTCATTCGCTTCATTCACAATTCACACAACTTTATCGATTTTATGATTGATAATTCATTAGCGACCAAGTGAATCGGTAGGAATTTTTGTTATTTACAAATACAGCGCGTCATGCCCATTCATTCATAGAATTCATTTTACTGCTAGAGACGAGAGAGCAGTCGTTGTGAGATGGCAAAAAGTGTAAGTAGAACACAAATTTCCGGGAAATGGTCTTCTAGTTTGTGACTCAAGTTAAATAATTATTAGAGATAAGAATGTTCGTACAAGTTAACTCATTGACATAAAGCAGAAATATGATTGCATGAATCAGTGAAAGCTGTACAACTGTCGTGATAAATTCAAAATTAGCAAATATACCATCATTTGAAAGGCCAACATAACCTTTAATCGTGATTTATTTCTGGGTAATTATGCCTTGTTGCGCTACCTTCTTCTTTAGTGAGTCACTGTACTGACTTGACTAAATTTTAGTCAACAGACGCTCTCCAAAAGGATATCAGAATACTTAAGTAATCTCGGCCACCCTGAGAAATCGGAAATTGCCGAGCTTTTGATTGAAACCGAACATTACTTTGAATTTGTTCCTGGCAAGTCCTGGGAAGACCCAAAACGCATAAAGCACTCCTAATTACGAAGACAATCGAAATTCACAAAAAAATTATTATTATTAATAGAGACCACGCGGCTAAGCTCGATAGTTCTTGGTATCGGGTTATTATGACGGCTGCACCAAAACTAAACGCAGAAAACTATTTTAAACTATACTGTAATACCAGCTCGTAGAGCATTGGGGCTGGAAATATGGTATCGGATTTATACATAAGCATACATTTCACCACAATCTTCGACTACACACATTTGCCCTGATGATGGACAATGCAGAGGTAGCACAACACGCCATAATATCCCAAAAGTAAATCAAGATAATACTTTTAATCGTAAAAATCTGAAATCACGGCCAACATCGCGGAGTTTAGCTGGCAACTTTATTTCCAACAGAGCTACAGGGCGTTGAAAAATCAATTTAATTATTAGAAATTTTGCATTTGAATACTGGAGTACAAATAGTAAATTATGAAACAGAAACTTGTTACAATCAAAAATTAGAATTTCGCTTTATTTATGGTAGATAATATTCATTTAAAATTTTTAAAAAATCCCAGTAAAGACAAAATAAAAAAAATATGTAAATAGCGCACAAGAGCCCCAACGGCTAGGAGCCAGTAATACCAAATTGAGGTATGTTGTTAGAACGGGTGTGGGAAAGGGAAGAAGATGGTTGAACAGGAAGGGTGGAGGGTACCTGGCTATTCAGAACTAGTCAAAAACATGGATAAAAACATTCCAAACAACACCAACGTTTAAATTCTGAATAGTGATCTTTCACCAGGGTGATACTGAAAGAAACACTTTTTGTTACATTATGCCTCGTTTAGAAAGAGGGAAGGGTTACGACGGAGCTATCGGCAGTATTTAGCTTTAGTCTATCACCAAGCTGCCAGCAAGTCTCGCATCACCGACACTGGGCTAAGTGAAGTGTAAGATTTTTTACATATGGTTTTTAAAGCTTAGTCATGCGTCATATTCGTGTCACACCTGATGTAAGGCCGTGACTTTCCCCCGACCGCAAGACGGCCAAACAATGTTACCTACAAACCGCCGCAGACAATGTCTTCACAGCCCAGAGCAGTCGTGTAATTACTAATTAGTCAATTACTGCAATAACGATGGCTAATACATGACACATCTACCGCTGATAAAGCCGTTATAATCTAAAAAAACGTAGGTAACAAAAAGGGAAGGCTTCAACAAAACTCTCAACGGCTGACCATCGGACGTTATTATCACGCTAACGTCTGTACGGTTGAAATTTAAGAATCCGGCTGAGAATGCAACTCTGATGCCACGACTTGAAGTCTCTTAAAAATCTACTTTTGTAATTCGGTTTCAAATTCAAGCAAGTAGCCAATAATGTCAAAGGATGGCGCCACTTACGTTAGCAGCTCGCATGAGGACGTGCCCCTGGCAGGTATAAGTAGATACTACGGATTTGTAAATTTGAGTATCTCCCCGGATATGGAAAGATTGACGGTAAAATGATTATTATTGTAACTGTCGTTGGAGGTTATCCATAACTTACCCGCCCTGGTCGGGTTAAAACTGGCAGTTGTGAATAATAGTATCACGCGGCTATTATATTACATATGACGTCATCGCCTATCGCGGATACTCTGTCCCGGTGACTAGCCGGTGCTGGATCACAGTTGATCCCAGGAATCGGCTATTTTTGGAACCAGTTCCTATCGGATTTATAAAATGGTCACCAAAACTCAAATTGGGCGAAGCCAAACCAAAATCCGCCCGCAGGGCCTAAAAGCAAAAACCTGCCGAACAGCTTTGTAACTGCTGGGTTTATATTATTACATCCAATTTCATTGCCAAAGTGATTTATCATCACCATCATCGATTTGCCAACAGGGATTAGTCGGCGAAGTTCAAACTTATGAAGTCTGAATTGGGAAAGTAAATAAATCAGGAAGTCTAGCACGGTAAAATCAATAACTTAAGGCGATCCACTAGTACAGGAAAAAATCGAAATCGGAATTCACGCACTTTTATGGGAGGAGTTTAAAAATACTTGAGAAAAAGCTTTTGGAAAGGTTGGAAAAGATATTTGAGAATTTTATTTTACATGTTGATTTCGTAAAGGCCTGTAAAAAATATTAATTCCTTTTTTATGCATTGTTTATTGTAATAAAACGGAATTTTTAAATTGATTTCACGAAAACAAGCAGCGCAGACCCTAACACGTTGTTTCTCCGCTCCGGCCGGAGGAGTAATGACGGGAAGAATGGGGCGGCTGTCAGTCGTTCTTCGGTGGACGGTATAAGGTTCACTTTGATAAAACGACTGCCGTATTGTCGCCGTGATGTCAAAAATACCAACGCGAAAATGCATATTATATTTTATTTTGTAAGGTTCGGGCGTAAATATCATTTTTTTCTCGATAATTATATAAGAAACTAAATTTGCCACATTATGCAATAAAACCGTATCCGAAAAAGTGTTTATAAGAAGGAGAGTTTTCAGTTGAAAATGTTTTTTATAGACCTAATACTTTATTTTTTTCTAAGCTTATTAAAAGACTTATTAAAAAAAATGACCGATATAAGGGCCAAGATATGTTGTATACGCAGTATTTAATTGAAGCATCTATAATACTTCTAAGCAGTCAAATTTTCAAAAAAAAAAACATACGATTTTGTATGATTTTGCATTATTTCGTATGGCTTCATCTTAACAATATCGGATCGACAGGCTTAACTTCCGACAACTTTATATCGATATTTCTAGAACACATTCCTAGAATATTGGGATTTATTTTTATAAGCATTAAAATTAAATTATTCTCTAACATTCAAATTTAGATATCTCAAAACTTGCGCAAGTGGGTTGGTGACTTTTACCTGAACGGCGACCAAATTCAAGTTTCACGGCAACCAATCATGCTTAAAAGTTGACGTGAACTGTTATTAGCTCGTTAACAATCCGCAGTCGTGCTCGGGAAATAATGGACATCAATAAAATCTTTATCGATGTGATCAAAATAGGTAGATTATATAATGGTTTGAACTGTTTCAATATATTATGTACTTTGTAACATTTTAGAAGAATTCCTAGCCATTGTCAAAGCACGGTCCATCAGTTTGATTTGATATTGAAAATCGATAATCGTATTTTTTAAAGCGATATTTTGGTTCACAAAGCATCAAACGCGAAACGGGACAAGACCAACCGATGGGCACTCAGTGAAGCAGAAAAGGTTGTTCGCCTTGGTAACGAGGAAAATCATAAAAATAGTCGAGTAAAATTATGATGGATAACTTCTCATCGCAAAGTAAAGGAGCAAAGGTTGAGTGGGCATAGCGCTTGGGTCCCACCCGGGCGTCGCATGTTCGATTCCTCGGCTGGCTAAGTCCTCCATCACAACACAAGCAACATTTTCGGCTTTCTGTGGTGGTAGTAGGAGATTTTCAAACATTGTTGGGTTATTCGTAACCCGGGAATGTTTGTCTTTCTTTTTAAAAAAAAAGGTCAAACTTTCTTTAAATTAAATGATTACTAGTTGAAGTCCCGTTGAAATCGAATCACAAGTAATTGAAGTAACTGATAAAACTAAAAGGTTACAACGATAGCTGTCAAAAATTAAAGATGCATATTTGTCAACACTAAAGGAGTATTAGGTAAAGCTTTCTAAGCTTTTAAGTCTTTTTGTTCGTTTTTTGGAACAACTCATATAGGTCTCATAGAAATCGTTGTATCTCCATTACTATCATGGTGATAACAGTGATATAAACCATAGATTCTCAACCTTTTTTTGCCCACCGCCCAGTTTGAGAATATTATTTTTCTAGCGCCCCTAACTCGTGAATCTGAAAATCTGAAAAAGCAATTGTCGTCACGATTATATTAACCACAACTTAATGGGATGGGATGGGGCAAGATGGGATGGGGCAAGATGGGATGGGGCAAGATAGGATGGGGTGGGATGGGTTTCACTGGGTCTTCTACCGCCCCCTAAAGGTCTGGTAAGCCCCCAGGGGGGCGTTATCGCCCTCATTGAGAACCTATGATGTACACTCTAGAAAGAGAAAAGACCACGATTTATATTCAAATACAAAAAACTAACCAAAAAGAAGTAAAATGTACACCTTTATGATACCAAAGTTTCGAATCGCAATTTTAAATAAATGTACGAAACTTTGGGAATTTTTTATTAAATATTTTTACACGGAACGACAAAAAAGTGAGGTTAACGTTTATAATGCATTTGTCCAATAAAATATGTATGTGTTTTTATATTTTTTCGACATTAGTAATTTTAGAGAAAAAACGTAAGGTGAGTCATTTTAAAAACTTTTTTATGTTTGCGTGAAAAATTTTTATGTTTCAAAAATTATGTTTATTTCGATTATAAAATTTGTTTTAGAAACAGTTTTTAATTTTCGGACACGTTCATAAATATTCAATTTATTTTGATTTTATTGTAAAGCGGAAATATTGATATAATACGGTCGAGGCCTGAGGGGTAAGAAATGATGACTAATATAAAATCGGTGATGACTAAAAGGATACTAGGCGAAGTTCTGTAAAAAACTAAAAGGCTACTAGGTAGTGCTCTGTCAAATATAAAAAGGAATAATAAAGAATAAAAAGACAAAGAAGTCAAATTCTCAACAATATGGGAATGTATTTTTAAATAGGCGAAGCAAACCCAAAATATCTGTCTGCGGCGCTAATTATCCAGAATCAAGCTTAACTGGATGGTCAGCCCGGAAACATGTTCATTAATAACCAAATTGACTGGATGGATTATATTTAAAAAGTCTTAATTTATTTTTGACATCACTAAATACTATTACTTGTTAATGTTTGGGTGAACTTCAAACTATTCATAATATTATCGTTAATATCTTAGAAGAAACACTTTTTGCAAGTTATGCTTTAAAATATTAAGAGCGCATAACCAGCCAGCGGACGAAAATCCACATTTCGTCGAAAGATGTTCTTACGATCGTACAGGGCGGTTCCAATGAGAAAGATAAGGTATTCTCCGTACCAGCTTTTTAAAATTATAACTCAAAATCGATTTTACTTCATTCCAAAGTTGCTTTAATTTATACCTGCATCCAAAAATGCTGAAAGGCGTGACGATAAAACTATTAAAATTATGTACTTTTTGTAATAATTTTTTTATCATAAGTATTTATCATTTTTCAATAATGTCTTAGCAAAATTAGAATCTAAAAAAATCTGAAATATATTAGTCTGTAAGTGCGCAAATAAATGCACAAACGGACCAATTTTCGTCAAGAAACACATGTAGGGGAGGGTGGGGCGTGTTGAGACGGGGGCGTGTTGATACATCGCGTTTAAAATTCCCGCTAGTTGACTTAGCTGCGCGCGCATCGCGCCGTTTCGTGTAAACCCCGTACCGCCAGTTTCTGTCAAAACGGCGGTGCCGTGCGGTCGGTATAATTAAAGTTATACGACAAAGTGTGATTTTTAAGTGCTAAACGAACTTTTCCAGGAAATTTTCGAAGTCGTCTGCCAACCTGCTAACACTCGGTAAGTCGTTATATGTTTTTTCTCCACAAACTGTATCTTATGACTGTGTTATTAGTTATAAATGAAATGCGTACGTCAAGTATGTTTACTTGCATGGCCATTTTTATGTAAAATCGTCGGGTGGGGCGAGTTGTTACATGAAGGCGGGGGCGAGTTGTGGCAGACATAACTCGCCGCTAGAATTTCGTTTTTTTTTACGTTTATATAAAATATGCATTAATACAATAAGTGTTATGTAAACAGCCGTATTTTTTTAACATATTATGTATGTTTATATGTATTATCTAGATACATTTCCTTTTTGTGCCTATTTGTAATTTTTTTTTTTCAGTCTTGCAAAATGGTCCGAAAATATAAAAAAAAAGACGAATAGAGGGGAAATTCCAGAAAACGTTTATGAACAAGCTGCAGCTGAAATCATTACTACAAACGTGTCACTTCGAAAAGCTGCAATCTCTTTTGGAATTAATCATATGACACTAAAGCGGTTTATCGAAAGGAAAAAGCTAGTCCTCTTACAAATTGTAAGGTGGGATATTCCAATCCTGGTCAAGTTTTTACTCATTCACAGGAAAAAGAACTTGCAGATTACATCGAAAAATGCAGCAAAGTTTACTATGGGCTTAATACACCCCTACAAAGAAAAAAAATAGAATTAGAAGACAAACTAAGAAAGGAAAAGAAAGAGAAAAAAATAGAAAAAAGCGTACATACAAAACTAACTAAAAAAAAACAAGCACCCAATAAAACAAAGGCGGTGTCAAAAACAGAACCACATAAAAAAAAATATTTTAGACGTAAAAAAACGAATTTTGGTGTCCACATCATCCAGTGAAACTGAAGAGGAGCCACCACTTATGGAAACTGACGACAGCGATGCAAACGAAGAAGAGCAATGTATATTTTGTCGTAACCCCTATTTTAATATTTCTGGTGAAAGATGGGTGAGGTGCATAAAATGTCATAAATGGTGTCATGAGTCATGAGTTATGTGCCGGAGTGGATGAATACATTCCTGACTTCATCTGCGACTTTTGCTTGACTGGCTGAGATTTATTTTAAATGTTTTTTATTTTTTTTATTACATTGGAGGTACACTACAACCACTTTTATTTAACTGATGATAATATATTATCAGGACTTTCGATTTTACCAATTTTATTTCGTACCTACCTAATGCTTTTACTTAATTATTTGTTCGTCTCAACACGCCCCACCCCCGTCTCAACTAGCCCCACGGGTGGGGCGTGTTGTGCCAATTCCCATATTTTGTAAAATAATATTTTGTCACTTTATTCGTATGTTAACAAGGTTAATAATACCAAAATAATGAAGCCAAAGAGTTATTTGTTTCCATTAAAATGTCAAACCTTTGATTTCATTAAAGATTTTTCTACGACACTCAGTTTTGTAATTTTGTCACAATACGCCCCACCCTCCCCTACTTATATATTTTTTAATAATTTTATTTAAACTAAAATTAAAATTCTGTTACATACGTTTACCAGATAATATATTGATTTATTTTACTGCATGATTATATGATTTGAAATGGGTGTTGTATAAAACATGTACTTTTTTGAAAATTTAACAAATCCGCCAACGACCTATGGTATAACCTTATTATATTAAAAATAAACATTTTTTCTGAAAATTTATTACATACGTTTACTAGATAAAATAACAATCTTTCGAAATCAATTTATAAATTTTTGTGGAAAAGAGTCAATACGTCTAAACACTAATTTAAAAATGACATATTTCTGGTTTTCTCTGGTTATACACTCTTAAGATGAATTAATTGTTTGCGCCCGTACATATGCAACATGAATAATGAACAAATAATTTTGTCCATAAAAAAACTCAATTATTTCAAGAAAGGCATAGAAATGCGATATTTTATTGAATCACAGATAAAATATTTTATTCTCAATTTGAGATGCGGGTATGGGTGCCGCCGCCCGGGAACCATTTATTGGACAACCAACACCTCTGCCATAGGTCACCCCAAGTGGTTTGCTACGTTTGGTGACTTAGCAGGGGTGCCCGGGTTCATGGGATGAGGTTGGTCCGTATCTTGGCCGCGGATGCGTCTGCCCACCAGCTGCATGACTGACCGGATAGGGAGAGAATGATTGAGGGAGCCTCTTTGACTTCTCCAGCCGGACTCTCTTGGAACATTGCCTTGCACCGTAGTGGGAGGGATGGATTCATCCCAGATTCCTAACTACTCCTCATACCTTTTTCCTTTCCAGAACTTCCTCTCCTTCCGTTCCTAAAAAGACCCTCCACACAACATCCCCAAAAACGACATAGGCCCTGAGGGGAATTATTTTCCTCACGGCCTCCTGTGTGGAGCTAATGTAAAAAATAAAATTGTATTTCTCGAAAGAATTGTGTTTATATACGGATAAAATTCTTTATTCATATTCGCAAACAAATAATTAATCTATTTGAAAGCATAACTTGCATAAAGTGTTTTTTCCTAAAATAATTAAATTGGCGTCTTCTATGAACGAGCAGATTATGAATTATTTTAAGTTGACCTTTAAACTTGGAGCGGAAAACTGCCTCGTCGTTGTTTGTGGATAATGCGAGTACCAACTACTGAAATTGCTATTAAAATATTTGCATGAGTGGAAGATGAAATGACTTGCAAATGATCCTAGAGACCGGCAGAGACAATTTTCACCAGGAAGCTGATATACCAATCAGTGTGATTGCCAACATCCCTGCTTTCAGCTATCGGTCATTGTCTTTGGAAATGCGGGACCAACCTTTGGACAATGAAGAAACCATCATACTTCTTATTTGTTATAGTCCGAGAGTGTTGCCGATGTAAATCCTTATGCGAACGTGTCTATTTTTCTGCCACTGGTGTAACCTCCATTTATGTCACATGCTTAGTTTATGATTTAAAAAAAAACACCGTTTAATTTTTAAAAAAGGGGTGCCGCCCTGATGAACGCACAGTAGTTGTCTCTGAAACTAATTAGCTTCAAATACAACAGTAGTGTATGAAGGCAAATACACATAGACATTTAATTTTCAATAAACAGTAGGTGATCAAATTATTAGGGCAAGGTTGCTCGTACGTTTATTTTTACGCACATTTTAATAAACCTCGAAAAGATTTAAAAAGGGGTAACTTTATTTACATTTACTTTAAAAAAAAATTGTAACATACGTGTGCCCTATTCTTGGTAGTATCACCCTTTATCTCGATTCTTCTTGCCATGCTTATATTAGGTAGGTACTACGCATTTTGCGCAATTTTATATTATTTTTTCTTTCTATACCAGACAATAAAGCGTTATATCTTTTATTTTATTTGTTTATTTATTCAAAATATCTACCAATGTCCTATCAGTTAGCGCTTGCTTGTTATTATTATTTAAGAAATTTTATTTGCACCAGGTTCTGTATCGGGTTGAGGTCTGGCGAATTGCCAGGCCAGTCAAGAACATTCACTTGTTGGTCCTGGAGGAATTTTGT
Organism: Limnephilus lunatus; assembly: GCA_917563855.2. Lineage (NCBI taxonomy): Eukaryota > Metazoa > Arthropoda > Insecta > Trichoptera > Limnephilidae > Limnephilus > Limnephilus lunatus. The sequence continues at coordinate 10,284,719 of OU830602.1, read as the reverse complement.
CACAGTTTTGACTTTGTGTCAAGGTGCCTAGTCGTGCCTAGGCGCCTGGAAGAGAATCTTTGCCTTAATTTCACGACAAACTCTGACAGCCTTACTATTTAAAAACGCCACCGTTAAACGGTATTTTAGTTACACATTGAATAAAGAGTGTGCGTACTAACTCTGTTTTGAATTTTTACTTGAACTGTGCTGAGAAAGGTCAAAGTTGCATTTTGGCAGTCTGACGAATGAGATTCTCGTCTTGAAAATTGAGGTTATTTCGGAAGTTTATGGACGTCGGAAACAGATGAACATCCTTCTTTGGCTGTACAAACAATTTACGAGTATATCTTGCCATGAACTATTTTATGGCGTTTTGAATAGTTTTATTTTACAATGTACATTTGATGTTATTTTTTTTATTTTTTTTTCTTTATTTTTTCCCATTGTATATACATACATTCAAAAGTAATTTTGCATAATTTCTAAATACAGTAAGAGTAAATATAAGGTACAAGTAATGTAAAAGTTACCAATAAGTAAAATATATAATAGAAAAGAGTAGGCAATGGGAACCCACTAAGGCACTGCCTGTGTGTGGGTAATATAAACAAGATTGCTATATATACATCAATAAGTATATTTAAAAAATGTAAATTTTAAACTAAAGGTTTAGAAATATAGTAATCTGTGAAAACATTATAGTAAAATAAAATAAAACAGTGAAATAAAATAGTGAAACATAAATTTTGTTGATTTTTTGTTATAGTAAAGAAAGTAAATAAAGTTAGAATTGTATTGAAAAGTGAAACATGTTTACAAAGTTTACAAATAATTTATAGAAAAAATGTTCCAATATCTGCATCATTCAACCATAATTTTAATTCTTTTACGTAAAGTGATATTTTATCTGCCATTTGAATGTGTTTTGGTAGAAGATTAAATGTACGAGGACCAATAAAGCTGCTATGTGTTTGCGTTAATTTAGTATTGGTTTGTGGGGAGTAAAACATATTATTAGTTCTTTTGCTAATTCTATTTTCATTTTTTACGAAGCAATTTTTATTTTTAAATATATATTTCATAGTCTGCAATATAAATAATTTACGGATATTGAATATTTTTGTCTCTTTGAATAATAACTCAGTTGAGAATGTTTTTTTTCTATTATACATAACTTTAATAATGCGCTTTTGAGTGGTTTGTAAAGGCTTAATAAATGCATCAAGCGCACCACCCCATCCTATAATGCCGTAGATTATTGAAGATTGTACGAGGGAAAAGTAAATCATTTTTAATTTGTCGAGATTGAGTACTCCCTTAAGTCTATAAAATGTGTAAGTAAGATATCTTAATTTTGAGGTGGTTTTATCAATTTGAGATTTCCAATTTAGATGTGTATCAATAGATATACCTAAATATTTAATATTTTCGACATTGACAAGTTCATTGCAACTCGTATTGTGGATTCTAATTGTAAGGTTATCGTTTTAAGGTAACTAATAAAATTAAGTAACAAATGTACGTTGTAAAATAAAACACTTCAAAAAAAATTTCGAGAAATTGTTACATTGTTAATGCCCAAGAAATGCAAAATATCTTATGACTGTTAGGGGCAGGGTTGCCAGGTGTTCGGTATTTTACCGAACCGTTCGGTATTTTACCGAACCGTTCGGTATTTTAGGACCGTGTTCGGTATGACAAAAATACCGAAGTATGGGCGGTTCGGTATATTTTTTTCTGATTTTTCTCTCTAATAAACGATTCAACTGTCATATTTTACGCAATTTTGCTGGACATTGTGATCACGTAATTAATGGATGCCCCTTTAAATGTCAGTTCCTATTTTACGTTCTTATTAGTATTGTTTATCAAATGAATAAAATTTGCACCACGTTTGTTATTAGTAAGGCTGAAAATAAACAAAAAAATTACAGTGGGTCTAATAGTTTGATCCCCACTGTAATATTATTATTTTTGCGCTGCGACGGATAATGAACTCGCATAGGATATAAAAGTAACGTATTGTTTCTAACGTCTTCGGACAGGCATTTTTCATTCACTATTAGAATGGTGAACTCTCGGAAAATCCCACAAAAACCTACCTCATTAGTCACGAGGGTTTGACAAATCGATGCTTTCCTATTCCTGGAAAACTCCACCGAAGGGAAAATAGGGGCAATAAATTAGGGGGCTGGCGAATAAATTTTCATCTAAATCTGTTTTGTCTCCCGCCTAGGAACCTATTTTGCGTGTAACCCCTTTAAGCAGAAACCCACATATTTTATATGCGGAGTATTTCATGTATTTTATCTGTAGAGTAGTCGTTATGTTGGTTGACATTGACTGCAGATACATTAACATCTATAAATTTAATGTTTTTATTGTAGGTGACGAGTATTTACAGATTCTTTACAGGTGAATGAGAATATTTATTATTGGCTTTAGTTCCTTTACCTACAAGATCAGTACCTACCATGGACATACAAATAGATGGACCTGCCCTAAGTGATAAAAGGCGTATTATTTCACCCTCCCATTGGAACCATTTTATCGGAACCGGCTGGGCTTACGAGAGCCTTGCGTGAATCTAAAAAATGTGAGCTCATCATTCTTGTCCGGACCAGTGTCGAGCTCTCATGGGTATATTTTACGAAATAACAAGGCAAAATGCGGCGTTATGCCATAGTCTCACTGGCTCTAGACGGGAGCAGTTGGGACTCTTGTGCGGTATTCATGTAATTTTTTTTTTTTAAACCAAGCAGATAAAATATTCCTTAGTTCTTTGGTTCAAGAGCTCGGCTGGTTTCCTCCCTCCTACAACAAGGGTCTCTTCAAGACCTAGGTTCACTCCTTCTATTCCACAAAAAGACCCTCCACACACCATCCCTAAAGATGACATAGGCCCTGAGGGAAATTATTTTCCTCAGTGCCTCCTGTGGGGAGTTGATGTAAGAAAAAAATTGTCTGAAGTATATCATAAACTTCAAAACGGTGGGTATATTTTACGAAATAACAAGGCAAAATGCGGCGTTATGCCATAGTCTCACTGGCTCTAGACGGGAGCAGTTGGGACTCTTGTGCGGTATTCATGTAATTTTTTTTTTTTAAACCAAGCAGATAAAATATTCCTTAGTTCTTTGGTTCAAGAGCTCGGCTGCATACTGATTTGACGGCCTCTGTGTTTCCTCCCTCCTACAACAAGGGTCTCTTCAAGACCTAGGTTCACTCCTTCTATTCCACAAAAAGACCCTCCACACACCATCCCTAAAGATGACATAGGCCCTGAGGGAAATTATTTTCCTCAGTGCCTCCTGTGGGGAGTTGATGTAAGAAAAAAATTGTCTGAAGTATATCATAAACTTCAAAACGGTGAGTTCTGGCGCCATGAAATAACAAAAAGCATACTTTCATAATTGGCCTTGCACTATTTGGTCCTAGAAAACGCTCCCACTCTCGCTTGTGTCCTGTTGTCTCCCTCTATTTCCGATAAATGCCCAACGAAAAGTTCGACACATAAGAGCAAGCCGTTTGAATCGGTTAGTTCGATTTACATCGATTTTTCCAAGGATTCGTTAAAAACAACGATATTTGAAAATCCATGGAAAGAGAACCCTTTTTTTCAACGTGTATTTGTGACGTGGGCGGATCGATGTGAATGCTTTGCAACAGTCCCAGTACGTGCGTAGGCCGCTGATACGGGCGATGGCGGTGGGCGGGCTAAGCGAATATAAACATCGGAAAACACCCTTTCACAGGGTTACAATTTAGTTTTATTTTTAGTATAATTTATATTTATTCGTGATACGGTTCGCGCTTTAATAGAGAACAGGATTATATGGTTATTGTTATTACTTATTAAACATTCGCTTCGCCCGAGATTACAACACTATGTTTTATAGGTAATAGTAAATATTTTAAAATACTAATTTTGGTTGTGCTTCTGTTTGTAACTCCGGTTAAATGAACTCTTGCTTTCATTGTAATTAACAAAATTAGACGTGGTTATTTGGAGAATCCAGACAAGCGATAAAGTACATTACTACCTATATGTACCTACCAGTGGTGGTCCGCGAGTTTTCAGTGAGCTAGAGCGCTAAGATTGAAAAATGCGACGTTATTGATGTTGTAGATCATAGGTTCTCAACGTGGGCGATAACGCCCCCTTGGGGGCGTTTTAGACCTTCAGGGGGGCGGTAGAAGACCAAGAGAAAATTGGGGGGCGTTTCAGACTTTCAGGGGGGCGGTAGGAGACCCAGAGAAACCCATCCCATTCCATCAGTGCTCCAGATAGTTCACCGGCAGGACGTACGTCTTTTTCACGATGCGCGTAATTTTAAAATTATTAAAATCATTTACAAGTTTATCCTGATCGATATCAACGAGGAAACGAGTGCGCTTCTTTTGCTAACGACAGTGGTGGTGGTCGCAGTCGAAGTGGTCCAGGTGGTCGCAGGTCGAAGTGGTCCCCGAGAGAAGTCATCTCGAATATAGATATCAAGCATGCCCTCATAAGCGTTGGAAAGCTGGAGGCCTTCAGAATGAATACGATCTGTATTAATATTAATATAAAGATAAGTTTTTACAGTTATTATCTGTTAAGTTTTTAACGTTAGTTAAGCGCGAGGTTCGAGTGGCCTATTGAGCTTACGTGTCTGAAATCGAGGAAAACATCATGCATGATCCCAAGATGTTTTGGCACTATATAAAATCCCTTCGGAAGGATGGTGGTCTTAAATACACCATGATGAAAGGTAATCAGGAATTTCGTGACTTGGGTGTGGCTAACGCATTTGTTGATCGTTTTCAATCGGTCTACAATAAAGACCCTCCACTTCTAGACATTAATAAGGCGGCCATATTTAATACCAGAGTTGCTTCAAACGTCGATTTTGATATATTAACTGAATCTGACGTTATGAGTGCCATAAGTCTCATGAAAAACTCACACTTCATCGGACCAAACTTCGTTCCCGTATTTTTTTTAAGGGTTCCCCAAGTTTTCCCGGACTTCTCCAAAGCCTTCGATACTGTGAATCACGATTAGTCATAAAATTCATTAGTCACAAAATTGCCCAGATGGGTTTTTCCCTTCGAATGTTAAAGTTTTTTAAAATTACCCGAAGAACAGAAAGCAATTTGTCACACACGGAATCTTCCAATCTGCTGAATTTCTTGTTTTTTTCTGGGGTTCCCCAAGGATCGATCCTGGGGCCTCTTCTCTTTTCCATTTTCATTAATGACATTGTTGGAGTCATCCGTTTTTCTCGCTTTTCGCTGTTCGCTGACGAACTAAAAATATATCTTCTAATGAGAAATATTGAGGACTGCCTGCGCCTTCAATTTGATATATTGATAATATTTCAGAATGGAGTCAACGAAACCAGCTTCATGTCAATGTCTTGAAATTCGTAGTTCTGACTTTTACCAGAGCATTTAGTCTCACCTACGACAGTTACACTATGCTCGGTTGTAATCTCAGACGAGTTTCTAATATAAAGGATCTTGGGATTATGAATGAAAGTAAGTTAACATTTTGCCCTCATATCGAAGGAGTGTGCCAGTCGGCCTTAAAAATATTAGGGTTTGTTCTCCGAACCGTCAGAGTTTTTCGGGATACCCGTTCTCCGAAGATTTTATACTTCTCCCTGGTCCGCAGTAGGCTGGAGAGTGGTTCGCTTATCTGGAATCCTCATGAGGTGGGGTCCTCCGTCATGTTGGAGAGGGTTCAAAAAAGTTTCTAAGATTTATTTACATGAGGAAGTATCCCGAAATCTATCTATGGCTCTACCCAAAAAACTTTCTTCAGGGCATGCTGGGACTTCACTCCCTGCAGCTCAGAAGAGAGGGGGATGCCGCCACCCACTTATTCAGACTGCTGCGAGGCTATATTGAGAACTCAGCCATTTTGGAGCGCGTCAGTCTCTATGTTTCAGATGACTATCTTAGACAGCGTCATCGTAGATTATTCTATCTTCCTGCCTGTATGACTAACCAGCCAATGGTTCTCCCGATAGGGAGGAGAATATTGCTCCTAAACCAAATCTCCTTCGAGATTGATACATTTGGCGTCAGTGATGAGAGATTCAAAAGGGAAATTATTTTGATTCTTGAAAGAGTCTCCACATTGATGAAATTTTCACCACCACCTGAAATTTTTTTTAAATTGCAATTTTTCTTGAAATTTCTTTTATGTATAAATATTTGTACACGTTTTTTTGTAAAATATTTATATGGCATTATTTCTTATTTGTAAATGTGTAAGAAATTAATAAAAATAATTATTATATCCCATTTTTCCCATCCCATTACGCCCCCCCCCCCCCCCCTCCCGTTGTGGTAAATATACGACGACAATTGCTTTCTTTGCGATTTAGGGGGCGCTAGAAAAAATAATATTCTCAAAGGGGGCGGTGGGCAAAAAAAGGTTGAGAATCTATGTTGTAGATGAAAACGATTTTTTTTTTTAAATTTAAATTTTTTGTATGAAAATCTTCAGGATTATTTCAGTAAGTGGATGCAGCGCATCCACAAAAGATCTTCCTAAAAAAGTTGAAATTTTGAAAAAAAAAAATCATTTTCAGCTACAACAAAATCAATAACGTCGTATTTGTCAATCTTAGCAATCTAGCTCACTGAAAACTCACGGTACTGGTACCTAAGTATAATATTTTTAACAGAAAATTGTTTTAATTGCAAGTTCCACTTCTTCAAAATCTTCGATTAGTCGAATTTGATCTCTAACGCTGAACAACCGGACTACCGAATCCGGTAAACGCGCAACGCTACTCGCGTGAGAACAAGTTTAAACGATATATTATAAGACAATAGCGCCTTCATAACAATCCCGTGATTTTTTATGGATCTAGTATATTTATTATGATGGGATTTATTATGTTTTATCTCGCATAGAATGCAATAGAGGTTATTTCAAATCTATAATAGGTACCTACCTAATCAATCAAACTAAATTTAAATTTCGAAACAGCTTTTTGAAGATTGCCATTTTTTGATAAGTAGGTTCCTAGGTACCTCCTAGGGGGCATCTATTAATTACGTGAGCAGTTTTTTCTTCCAACTAGACCCCCCCCCCTCCGTTTGTGCTCACGTAATTAATGGATGCCCCCAAATGGGTTTAGCCGTATTAAGTGACCAGATCTTAATAGCCGGGTACTTTTTAACTTTGTTCTTCCCCATTTCCTTCTCCTACCCAGTCCCTTCAGCCTCAAAACATATTTTTAAATTACATTTTTTTTTTATGTGAATACATCTCAAGAGTCCCAACTGATGACACCATGGCATCCCCAATTGGGGTATGTTGTGAGGCTAAAGGGAAGTGGGAAGAGGAAGGAGATGGATGGGAAAGTCCTTGGCTATTCAGATCTAGTCACTAAATCTAAATTGTGAAAACACAAATCAATCAAATAGAATTTATTTGCGCACGCCGGGATTAGAACCCGCGACCTCCGGATCGCTTACCTTCGAAAGCCTTGCCCCTAAACCACGGAAGCCGTCAAGAACATTTGCATGACAAAGAACATTTATTTGTAGTTTTTTTTAACGTTGACGTAACACAAAGTAGATTTTTAATCTTTTTTTCGAATAATTTAACTCAAATAGTTGCAACATTCTCTATATATACTCCATTTTTCAAGTATTTCCGTTTCCAATATAGAGTCCTGCACATTGCAAGACCAAAAACAAACCCGCCTTCTACATTTTCCTTTTACTTTTCTTCTCGTGCAGAACCAACCATAGACAATAATGAAAGTCTCGTCCTGTCTGGTTTTCGCGACGTTGAACCCATCCGACTTCGCTTTATTCTGGCTAGACGGTGCATTATAACCACTGTGCAATGTGCAATGTACGCTGGAGGTAACCACACCCATTTATGTGCAGTTTTCTGGGATTCAGAAATGTTTCTGCCACTGAGAGCTCTGTTGTAACCTATCTTTTTAAACGACTTCGAAAAGGAGGGGGTTATCAATAATTCGACGGTATTTTTTTATTTATTTTTTATGTTTGTTACCTCAGAACTTTCGATTGGGTGAACCGATATTGATGATTCTTTTTTATTAGAAAGCTGGTGCTTCCCGTGTGGTCCCATTTTAATTTGGTCCAGTTCTGACAATGGGATCCATGAGAAAACCATATATGTCTTAAATTTGCAATAAGTATGTGCGCGACAAATGGACGAATAACTAAATATTACGCCAACAGATTTCGATGATTCTCTTTTTTAAGTAAAACTTCTTTACGCACGCTCGTCACTAAAAATCAAAAAATAAACAAAAATTTTAACAAAACAAAAAACGACTTAAAAAAATGCACTAAAAAGTAAAAAAATAATTTCGTACGATTGTTATTTTTGGAGTCGGTGTCAGCCAAGATCTCCACATCTCACCTATAACTACCTATGTATGTAGTTACCTTGGCTGACACCGACTCCAAAAATAACAATCGTACGAAATATTTTTTTTACTTTTTAACGCATTTTTTGAAGTCGTTTTTTGTTGTGTTAAAATTTTAGAAGCTTTGTTTCCATATATATAATATTTTGCGGATTGACTAAATCTGTAGTGAAATAGTTTTTTTGATTACCTTGTTTTGTATTAACTGTAATTCATTTATGTATGTTTCATATGCGTTTCCCCAGATTACAAAAAAATTACTTTTTATTTGAAAGAAAGACAAACAAAGATTACCGGGTTACGAAGGACTTAGCCAGCTGAGGAATCGATCTGGAATGATTTTTATTTAAAAGAAGTTGTGTTCTGTGTAATGGTCAGTGGAATTGCATTGTATAGCTTTGTTGCAAAGTATCTAAATTTTCTTTGGCCAAAAGTTGTTTTAGCGAAAGAGATAAGTACGAGATAATGTCCTTTTTGGTTCTAGTAATCTAGAGCAGTTTTGATATTGTCAAAACAGTTCTGTGTTTGACGACATACGTTTTTGGCTAGTATGTTTTTGGCATATGGTTGCCCAGTGTCCAAAACATAGATTCTCCTACAGAAATTGTATTTTTTTAAGTGAATACCACACAAGAGTCCCAAGTGCTCCTTCCCATCCGTAGCGATGGCGACTACGGCATCCCCAACTGGGATATATATATTGTTTAAATTAGCTCTATACGAGGCCCTGAGGAAAATAATTCCCTCAGGGCCTGTGTCATCTTTGGGGATGCTGTGTGTAGGGTCTTTTAAGGGAAAGGAAGGAGAGGAAGTAGTGGGAAGGAAAAAAGTATGAGGGATGGGTAGGAATCTGGGGGTCGGTGTGCCCAGGAATTACAGGCGTATGAATCCATCCCTCCAACTGCGGTGAAAGGCGATGGGTTGAGAGATGGAAAGGTCAAAAGCTCAACCAGTCTCGATCAGTCTCTCAATCAGTCTCTCGATACGGTCCGCCATGCAGCAGGTGGGCAGACGCATCCGCAGTCAAGAGCTGGACAAACCTCACCCCATAAGTCACCAAAAATAGCGAACCACTTGGGGCAGAGGTGTTGCTTAGACATTATTGCAAAATTATAAATACTTAGGGGGCATCCATCAATTACGTGAGCACAAACGGGGGGCGGGTCAAAAAAATTGGCCCAAATTTATCTCACAGGGAGGGGGGTCTAGAGTGGAATAAAAACTGCTCACGTAATTAATGGATGCCCCCTTATGATAAAAAAAATAATTACAAAAAGTACATAATTTTAATAGTTTTATCATCACGCCTTTCGGCATTTTTGAATGTAAGTATAAATTAAAGTAATTTTTGAATAAGATAATATCGATATTGAGTTATTATTTTAAAAGCTGGTATGGGGAATAATTAATTTTTCTCATTGGAACCGCCCTGTACGATCGTAAGAACATCTTTCGACGAAATATGAATTCTCTGTCTTTAAGAATGGTGAGCTGGTCAACTAGCGCCTTGCAACCCGTTGGTTCATGACATAGCAAAACTTCCTAAATGCCAAACTGATAAACTACAATCAGTATTCAACGCCGCAGCACGGCTAATTACTGGGGTACCCAAGTTTTCGCACATTTCGGAACACCTTCGAAATCTTCACTGGCTGAAGTGTCCTGAAAGGATCCAATACAAGTTATGCTGGATGGTGTTTAAAGCTCTCAATGAAATGGCTCCACCCTATATCTCTGAATTGTGCATTCCGGAAAATATTGGTCTAAGGCAGTCAACTCTTAGATCAGCGACATCATCTGCAATCGGAAGGTTGAAAGAACTTAAGCGAAATCCGAACACTAATTTTGGTGATCGTGCATTCGGAGTATCCGGCCCTGAGGCTTGGAATAAACTTCCTAAGGAATTAAGATACATAACCAGCCCAACAGAATTTAGATCCAAACTTAAAACTCACCTATTTAAACACTCATTTCCATAAATTCGCTATTCCATTCAAATATTGCTATCCAATCTGTTGTTGAGCGATGAATTATCTTATGGCGGTTGAGATCGACGATTAGATTCATTCATTCATTTAAGATACCTATGCTTTCCTTTAAATACAGTTAACCCATTAAAATCATTTTCAAAACCGTGTTATAAAATATTGTAATATTATGTACGAACTTCCTTCTTCTTCTGGCGCTAACAATATTAATATTAAAAAAGGGTATAAGATATTTTGTAAAATGTGTAGAATAAAATATGTATGAATGTATATATAAAATCATCAAACTGCTTCGACTTGCAGCAATAACTTTCTTCTCTGTCTGTACCTATATCGGTAGAGTTTTGTTGATCACTTGGTAATATTAGACACCTCGCAAAACTAAAAAATATTTATTGTTATATGTAAACACCTATTTTAATTGTAAATCTCTAATTTTAGTCACATTTGTAAATATATATGTATGCCACTAGTTTTCAGTCAGTAGTAATAAGTCTTAGTCGTAAGTCACTAGCTATGTACATAATAATATATAAGTCTTAAATGTAAGTACCTAGTTATAATTTTGAATCTTAGTTGTAAGTCTATCGTATTAATTTTATTTTATTGTATGCTTATATGTACAGCGCCCTTGAGGTGATTTTTCACGAAAACGGCGCTTTATAAATCAGCCAAATATTATTATTATTATTATTATAGCCATGACTCTTCCCTTATCGGATGAGTGAGTGCGAGGCGGACATGCAGCAGAGGAAACTAGTAAAAATGCAATAAAATGGCGTGATAGAGAGGCGCATGGAGATATCTGCTTATCACTGTGTGAATGGTGACAATTTTTAATTTAATTTGCGTTTCCGATGTGTCATTAGTCATTAGATTAATTGTGCGGGCGCGGCGGAAAACTGGCAAGAGCGAGTCAACTATTACCGCCAGTATTATATTAGTAAGTCCTAACTACCTACTTAAGTTCTAAAAAAAAAAAAATTTATTAGATATGATTAGAGATTTTCACGGCCAAAAGTATTATACCTAGTGATTTATTTTTGGGGTATTTTTTTTACATGAGCCCCACACAGGAGGCCCTGAAGAAAATAATTTTCCTCAGGGCCTTTGTCATCTTTGGGGATGCTGTGTGGAGGGTATTATTCTGTGTCGCGTTACCTCCTTCTTTAGCCAACATTTCGGACAGCATTTCAGTGTCCATGGGAGATGTTTTATCCCGAGAATACACATCTGCCCTGACGATGGACATTGTAATGCAGTCCGAAAAGTTGGCTAAAGATTGAGGTAGTGCAACATGGCATAATAACCTAAAAATAAATTTTATTAATTCGTATCAAGGAATGATCCATTCGGCATTGAAAACATAACTACTCTAAACTTTCCAAAGCCAGTGGGACTAAGGCATCAATTAGAGCATGTTATGATGCTGTAGGGAGTGGAGAGTGAAAGGAGAAGGGCAAGTGGAAGACCTGGCTTTTCAAATCTGGTGACCAAACACGACTAAAGACATTTTAAGCAACTCTTCGACTCCATGTGGTTGTCTTTCACCGGGCGATAATGAGATACTCGGATCTACCGCTCTTGAATAAATATTTACGAATATGTAAAATCATTAACGTAACATTTGTGAACCCAGATGAAGCGATTTTTTGGCGCCAGTAATTACTTCGGTGCCATGACAACACAAAATCATACAATTTCAACAATCCTTTGAAAATTCGTTAAAAGTTAAGAAGAAAATAAAAATAGCCCCATAACGTAACTTATTTAATCAATTTTTTTCATCACTTTAATGACTTTTCAAAAGAAGTGTTGTGTTGTGAAGTTGCATGATTCTGAGTTGTCCGGTCACCATTATTTCATAACCTTCAAAATACGGATATCTCAAACCGGATGGTCAATTTTGATACGGACCATTTTATCAAATCGTTCGTATGACTTCCGGTTACAAGCGATGAGCATAATCGAAATAAAATTATCTTTGATTAAGAATAATTTTTTTCGAAGCTTTTTTCGACATATTCCTCCCACTTTACACGCAATCATAGTTTGCACGTTGGAACAATAAATAAAAAATCTCTGTATTTTACAAAATAAACATACATCCGTAGCAAAGGTTTCGTTTATAGGAATATTGCTAACAAATGTAGATAATAATCATAGCAATTAAATAGATATTTTTGAAACTAGTAAAATAAATTAAATAAAAATTAATTTCCCATGAAAATGTGGGAACAGTGGCGCATCCGGCACAACAAAGAACTGTATATATATATATCAGGCCCCTAACCTCTCAGCCCATATGAGACTCCCCAGGTTGAGATGGGCTGGGCACGTACAGAGACTGAAGGTGGAAAGAGAAAAGTTGGAAGACCCAGACTGAGGTGGGAAGACGAGGTAAGAGGGGATGCAGCACAGCTTCTCCAGGAACCAAACTGGAGGTCAGCCGATGAGGACAGGAGGAGATGGAGGCAAATGTTGCGGGAGGCCATGGCTCGATATGGGCTGTAGCGCCATCGAAGAAGAAGAAGAAGTAAAATAAATACAACTCAGAGTAAATACATACATCCCATAAGCTCAAAAGAGAAGAAGAGCGGACATATAAAATATTAAATCTGTGAATTTAATGTAATGCGAGGTCCTGATAACGTTGGTATTCATTAAGATACTTTTATTTTGTAAAAAATTAGCAACTTGATGGGATCATTTGCGTGTACATTGTTTTGTGTCTAATGTAATGAGGTCCACTTTAGAAAATAGTTTCATTAGAGGCATACTTACCGCTGATTGCTGCGTTGTAAGCACTCTTTAAAAAAACGACGCATTTAGGGATGTTTTGACAATATTATAAAATTGAGTATGCACCTACTTACAGTAGAAAAATATCAAAATTCTGAAATTTTTATGGAAACAAATCATGATACATGTTTACATAAATATCAAAATCTCCGACCTGCAACTGATATAATCAAAAATTGGTATTTGTTTTCTAAAGGGATTTTTTAATTTTTAAAGATACATCTTAAAGGGGGATGAAAAGGATCTGTCGAGATCTGGTATTGCTGTATGGGCAATTAATATTGCTTACAAAGTGAAACGAAACTGTTAGTCTTTTTAGGATGGGTACTACTGCTCCTGGAACCATTTATTGGATAACCTAAACCTCTGCCATAGGTTATCCCTAGTAGTTAGCTACGTTTGGTTACTAAGCAGGTGTGCCTGGGTTCATGTGCCTGGGGTGAGGTTTGTTCGGGCCTTGGTGGTGGATAAATCTGCCCGCCAACTGCGTGGCTGGCCGGATCGTAAGAGACTAGTTTTTAAGGAAGACCTTTTGACCTCTCCAGCAGGATCTTCTCGGAACATCGCCTTAAACCGCAGTGGGAGGAATTTCCACCATATTCCTACCCACCCCTCATACTTTTTTCCTTCCGAAAACTTCATTTCCTTCGTTCCTCAAAAGATTTATCCACTCAGCATCCCCAAAGATAACAAAGGCTCTGAGGGAAATTATTATTTACCTCAGGGCCCCCCTGAGTGGATCTAAAGTACCTTTGTACAACTTACTTATTTACTTATACCTACTTGTGTTGTGCCTGCTTATGTCTTTCATGCTCGGTTTATTATTTATGTACTATATACTTGTTATGATGCTCGCGAACAACTTACCAATGTTACATGTAAAATCCATCAAGGCGTAAATAAATAAATAAAGTTAAAAAAAACTTTTGTCATCAAAGTCGGAGATTTCTAGCTTAAGGGCAAAATGCTTTGTGTAAAATCAGTTTCAAATAACAGCAAAAACACGCGACCGGTGCCTAAAGAATTCTAATAATGTTAAACATGAAGAAACGCAGGAATATCCTGGAAAAACAAAATAATATCCACATTATTATGCCATTATTGACCTTGTCACCAAAGAGATGGCGACAAAATAAAATTTAACATAACCTGCCCCTCCCGAGGGGTCAGATGTGACAAGGTAGGGGCAGGTTGTGACGAATATTAGAGTTAACAATAAAAATTTCAAAAGGATAAGTAGTTATATGTGAAACACCACCATAAAACAAACATAAAGAGATGTATACAATTCACAACAAAGCTTTGACCAGTATAAGATATGCCACAAAGCTCTCAGCACCAGTAACATTTAGAGATTTGCATATATCACGTTTTATGTTTATGTTAAGTGTTGTTCTTGACAGTATCCGAGAGCAAATCGATGATTTAAACATTTCCGGCTGCAGAAATGTTTCGATAATGGCCATTCCTACCAGCTCATATGAAACAATCATTAATTATTTATGGGCGTTCAACAAGTAAAGAGGATGAGGATGTATGTGACACGCGAGGAGTGAGGAGCGTGGAGAAAGGAAGAAACATGTATTCAGTTTTGCCGGTAAGCGCTGGCGCTGGGAGCAGATACTAGATGACAAAGGAATCCTGGAGATGCCATAATCCTCGCCATTAGCGACACTGGAGGGAGAACAGAAAGCTTTATTGTTGGCTGATCACTAAATAACGAAAAAATAATTAATTTTTCAAAAGAAGCAAACACATTGTGACTTGACATTTTAAATAAATAAAAAGAAAATACTTTGTTTTAGGTTACTTTATTGATATTTTATAGTCTACCGGTTTCGGTACCTCCGTACCATCCTCAGGACTGTTATAAAAATACTATATATTTTTAGTATTTTTATTTAGACTTTAGTATTTTTATTTATATATAGGATGGTACGGAGGTACCGAAACCGGTAGACTATTAAATATCAATAAAGTGACCTAAAACAAAGTATTTTCTTTTTATTTAATTAAAAAATAATTATTCATAGCTTATTCATTACTCCGTCAATGTTTCACAAAAATAACCTGTGTGAAAATATTACATGTTAATTTGGATTTATAATGTTGATTGAGAAACGACTGCGCAACCTTTTTCATACAAAACTTAAATTTGGTTTTGAGGCCAAAATATCCAACCGAACTGAATAATATTTTTTTTAACCAAAAGGTATTGCAAATATCAGGTACAGATATGTGCTTTTTTATTTATATTTCTTTTAAATTATTATATATAAGCCGTTAAAGATATAAACTATGAGTTAATTATAATTATTTTAAAAAAATCTTGCTTTAATTACTATGATATTATAAAGAAAAATTATAAAAAAATTATAATAATAAAAAAACATTATAAAAAAGGCGTTTCTTTAAGTAGTAAATTTAACTTTTAAACGACAAATTTGAGGACCAACGTTAATCAGTCGTTTGTAATTTAAATTTCCACTCTTCAATATGCTTTCTTGAAACTTTTTAATTTTATATTTCATTATATTCACTTATTTAATAAATAGAGCAAATTTTCAACACAAAGTTACCTCTAAAATTATCAAAAGTGGAATTCTTTAAGGGTCCATATTTTATAATTTAAAACACGAATATATAAAATAGCATGCATCCATACTAGCTCTACCTTTTGATTAAAAGATAATTTTTCAGTTTGGTTGGGTATTTTGGACTCAAATCCAAAATTAAAAGTGGTATGAAAAGGGCCGCGCAGCCGTTCCCATAAAAACGTCTAAAATAATATATATGTATTACTCTGATTGTGAAAATGAATTACTGTTCGGAATTGTAAATTTTGCGTGTCTTTTTGACGATTTATTGAGAGCAACATCAAAGGCAAATGACAGATCCTTCCGTGTAATCTAAGGTTATGTCCAAAGTGCTGCAATTTTTTGACGATTTGGCACCGTCCCAAAATATTATTTCTTTTCTAATGGCAAAGATCTGTATAAGTATGAAAATAATGATCTTGTAAAGGCAAGACTTTACACAAGTTTTGTTTCCATACGGGGATAATTATGAAGAAAAAAAATCGTATAAGTGTGAATAGACATTTATTTGGAGGATTTTTCTTTGACATAATTTTGATGGGAACTTTAAAAATAAAGCTGACTGTAGTTAGCTTGGGGCTGATAACGACACACCACTATTCTAAAGTTACTCTGAAATATATACTACCTTCGTCTCTACATTCTCATCGTCTCCATTCTCTCAAGAATCCGGGAGTGTCCGGAGGGCGCCGAGAGCGAGGGGGCGTAAAAACCCTAGAGGGCGAAGCGACAGTGGCGACACAACGGGGAAAAACAAAGGCTCGTCTTCTAGTTTTATGTTGCACTAACTGGAAAGTCGTTGAAACAAAAATGTTTTTCAAAGTAGTTCTTCGCTGTACACACTTTCCTACTCCTACACCTATCTGTGTAGGAAAGTGTGTAAGGCGAAGATGGCAAAAAAATTGAAGTTTCAAGGTTAACTGACAAATTGACAACATTACGACTTTCTACAAGGTTATAAAAAAATACAATATTAGCATAAACGGCACAGAAAATCATGTGAGAAAAAGGTTAGTTATTTCGACCGGGATCTTCTACTTGTGGTCTGGTGGACTCCTTTAGCCATCAGCAACCTTCGAACACGTCGAGATTCCCCTATATTCTTGTTTTTATTTATTTTTTATTACTGCCTTCCTATTTTCATACTATTTCCTACCAACATAATCTAAATCCTCCTCTTATGACTTATGACGTAATTTTTACCGTCCAGAAATTCATCGGACAGGGAGATTGACAAACTATTTGGGCATGTGACGACATGTTTAACTCCTAGGCCACAAATTAAAATAAAAAATTCCGGCACTAAGATTTTTTTTTAAATCAGAGTAGGTATGCATTTCACACGTGGTAGAAGTGAAACCTTCAGAGTAGACAAGAGTGGGAGGCTACGAAGCACCGCACAAAGACGAGATCGATTATACTAACTCATTCTCTCGCAGGCTAAATCCTGTAGATGTATGTGTTTGTCTCTTTTTAGTGTCGTTATTTTTCGTTAAAAAAAAAAAAAATTTAAAAAGTTTAAATTTCTTCATTATACGTTGACGCAGCAATGTTAAAAAAATTCGAACAGTTCTCCATAGAAGATGTATGCAAATAGGCCCAAATAGTCCATACAGTTTTACGGAAATCGCATGTTAGTAAACAGCATTCCAACCAGAGAAACAGTCAAACAAAAATCATTTCTTCGAAGTACCTTTCCGTGTTGGTATTTACTCGTCTCGTATCTTCCGTGCCGTGTGTATTTTACGGCACTTTAACCACCGTCGACGTGTGTTGTAATTAAGCCGGCTAAATGCAGCCAAGGCGGTCTCACATCACGTCTAATTAACTGAAAGATAATGGCTAATGGAATGTATATATTGATATTGTCGCCCGTCATAAAAGCTTTGCTCTTGAAACCAAAGGGTCGATCGATCAAAAAAAAACTTGGCCGACTTTCACTTATTTACTGCAGCATCATCGCTTACTTTTATCAATTTTTTTCGTGAAATCAGAGCAAAAATTTGTAATTTTGTCTGGAACTGTTCTTCTTCATCTTTGTATGGCGGAGGGGAGTTGATGGAGGTCGTAATGGGTTGTTCAACCAGCAAAAGTAATTGGGAGTCACTTGATTTAGCACAGAACTCAATAAATACAAACGAACTCCCCGCTCCATTTCATGAAGTTGCTTCTAGCACTAATTTTGAGAAAGATTTTGAGAGTGGCAAATGAAACATTTAATTTAATTATAAGACATAGATAATACAGATTTTGTAAAAAATATGTTCCTACAAAGCTGCCACATGCTTGTCTACAGGTTCAACCTTAAGGGGCCGCAACTTGAATTTCTACAGATTTCTTTTCTTACGTATCTCCCTTAAACATTTGAAGTTTTTAAGCTCTAAACTAACTAACTAACTAACCATCACGCCGTTTCCCCGCAGGGGTAGGCAGAGAGGACGGACCGCTAAACAACTCGGTCTTGGCACCCACTCCTTGCCTCGTTCACATTCATACATCGTCTCATACATGCTCTTCTATTATTCTGACTCTTGACATGGCCCGACTCAAGTATCTGATTCACTTGGTCGTGCCATGTCTTTCTCGGGCGTCCCCGACTTCTTCTACCATTCACATTTGCGTCATATATTCTCCTTACACTCCTTTCCTCGTTCATTCGCCCTACATGCCCGAACCATCGGAGCGTTCCTTTCTTGATCTTACTCACATTACGCTTACATCAGCCTTGCATTCTTTGCGGATCTCCGCGTTTCTCACACGATCATACATGGTATTACCACACATACGCCTCAGGGATCTCATTTCTACAGCATTCAGTCTACTTTCATCCTTCCTCTGCCAGTTCCATGCCTCACTGCCATACATCAGGGTAGGTACCAGTACTCCATTATGGACGGCTAGTTTTGGACAGTTTTTTGTTGGTGTCAACGACGTTCAGTCCTCCATTAATAGATATAAGGTTATTTTTATGCATGAAGATCACCATGTCTCTCTCTCAGGTTGATGTGGGACCTAGCGATCTGTAATGTGGGAAAATGTAAGGTTCTACTTTTTTGTTCCAAATAATAAAAAAACAAGAATGTTTGGGAAGGTTCCATAAATGTGTATTTTACAACAAATCAAGTTAAACAAAATTAATAACCGAAACCCTCATACCTGTGGACCAACGCAAACGGTTCTATTCTCTAAATCTATTACGGAAAACGGCGAACGGAAGGTGACGGCAGGCAATCCTGCGATCGCCAACGGAGGACTCCGGATGAAGGGGGCAAACATCTCGCGAAGAATCTCCAGACGGCCAGGAGTCCGGGCCAGATGGATCCGACGAGCACGTACCGGGATGAGGGCGCTAAAGGCCAAATGCCAGGTTATTTCCTACAAGCGCGAGGGACGCCATCTTGGTGCCAGAGCGTGGTGATTTTAGCGAGGCTGTTTCCTCCGACGGTGGGCCACAAATAAATCGTTAGCGTCACAGTTTTAAAACCGGAGCATATCCCCGTGGTGGTTTTGCGCGGAATTTATCATCTCCAAAACAGATGGTTTGCGATTTATCCGGAATCTCAGCACGATTCCCCGAGCCACATGGCCACACACATCGTACTTCAAATTTAACAAAAACCCAAAAAGGTTACGCATGCGGAGAAATCAAATTCACCATTTCACAAGCGGCACACACATTATTAACCGAAAATCCAGCCCGAAAAAGTTAAATAATAAACTCAAAACATCTTGTTGAGTGACCTCGTCAAAAATTCACCGGTTCCCTGACGGTGAAATTTTAAGAAAGTCCATAGAAAAAGACCCGGTTCAAAAATCAGAGAAAAAAGTCTTGCCAGTCCAATACAGGCTGTTCAAATTACCAGGTTAGTGGTCAGGTAAATAATTATATCACAAATTGATAATTATTTACGTGACATAGAGTTACCTGCATTCACCCTTCTTTCAATATCTCTTTCAGCCTTCCCATCTCTCGTAAATATACTTCCCAAATAAACAAACTCATCCACCTGCTCCAAGTATTCATCGTTCACAACTATATAGCATACTGTTTTCGTACTCTCTCTTTCAAACACCATGACTTTAGACTTACTTACATTCATCATTAACTCATTCTTCATACATACTTCGTTCATCCTTGACACGAGAGACTGTAGATCTTCCATACTGTTAGATATCAGCACCGCATCATCAGCATCTTAAAAAAATATATGTTATTTTTTAAGATACTGTCTAGATGCTGCCCAAGCCGAAACGCAAATTATATGAAATTCCCTCGATAGAAAAAAATCGCAAAGCATGCTCCAAAAATTATTAAAAACAAGTCTGTTTCTATTATCTTATAAATTATATTTGTGAAAAAATTCACAATGTTTCTTTAAATGATACTTAAGATGCTACCCAAGAGATTTTTTCTCTATTTTAAACGAGTCGTGTTTTATTAAACATTTTCGCAATTTTCGCATCGATTTTGCAGCTGTAAATGTTAGCGCTCTCCTCTAACATTCGTAATTTCGTATCTCTCCATCTTCTTCTTTTCGAGCCCGGTTGCGGAGCCTTAATATTTTATCTCATCATCATCATCTCTTCCCCTTATCCTGTTCGGGTCGGGGACCCATTGCACCGACAAGGCGCCTCCATTCGTCCCTGTCTTGCACTGATTGTTCGGCCTCCGTCCATGGTAGTCCCATCCTCTGATCCTCTCCTCACACAGTTTTTGGAGTTGTCTCCACCTCCTGTGGCCGCCCAGAGAAACTCAGTCTTAGATGGGTTCAGTTTTAGCTTGTTTGTACATATATTTTCGTATCAATGGTCAATGAACCGGTGAATGCAATTTTTAGCCATAAGGTGTTTTGAATTGTTTGTCTAGTTTGTAGTTTTTATAGATCTTAGAAATATATTACAAGTTTGTACAGCGTCCTTGAGAAGATTTTTCACAAAAAACAACTCTATTTAAATCATCCAAATATTATTATTATTATTATCCCCAAAGATGTCATAGTCCCGGAGGGATTTTTTGAGTGGAAAAATATCGATTCAGATCATTGCTAATAAATTTACTGTTGATATATGCAAAGAAGCCAACGTAATCGTGATCTCACGGCAAAGTGTGTCTGCTAGTAGGTTTGTACTTTTAAGCTATGTAGTTCATGACTGCAGTAAGAATATTAATTGTGCATAAAAAATGCATCCGGTGCACCGCTGCACTCGATGATGGGGTAGATATATCTTGGGAGGGACGTCGAGGAAATTGCTTACGTGTTATGCATGAGTTTCCACCGCGGGAGATACGAGTAGGTACATTATCATACAACAAGGAGCTTTAATGGGTTCACGGGATGCATAATTGAATGTGTTTATAAAAAAAAACATAGATAAATATAAAAGCTCTAGTCATTGGGTCGCGATTTTCGAAAACTTGAAAATATCTATGAAAAAGGGTATAGATTTTAAGGTGACCGGCCAACTCAGAATTAAACCAAATCAGAACCACCTCAGAAAGGTCATTAAGAGTGATGATAAAAAAATATAAAAAATTGGGTACGCTAGGTTAGGGTTAACGGCTATTTTTAAATTATTTTTTCATTAGCAAACAGTTAATTATAATGCAAAATCGATATACGGAAAACCAATTAAGTTCCATTAATGAAAAAAGGGAAAATGTAGGAAACTCCATTAATTGAGGACTGAATTCCGTTGGCGTTAATAAAATAAAAACAAACTGTCAAAAGCAGTGAAGCTAGCAGTCCACAATGGAATGCTGGTACCTACCCTGATGAATGGCAGCGAGGCATGGAACTGGCAGAGGAAGGATGAAAGTAGACTGAATGCTGTTGAAATGAGATCCCAGGGGCGTGCGTGTGGTAAAACCATGTATGATCGTGTGAGAAATGTGGATATCCGCAAAGACTGCAAGACTGATGTAAGCGTAATGAGTAAGATTAAGAAAGGGACCTTCAGAAGGTCTGGGCAATACAGCAAATGAACGATTAAAAGGAATATAAAAATAATATATGACGCAAATATGAATGGTAGAAGAAGTCAGAGATGCCCGAGGAAGACATGGCACGATTAAGTAAATCATATAATCAATGATCACTGATATCTTACCCTGCTCAATTATTAAACCTGGTGTAACTACAAAAATTTGTATACTTCCTATTCAATTCACTTACATTTCATTAAATTATTATCATCTTTCCTTTTATCCCGCGCAAACAACACATCATAACAACACACTCATTCTACCCATATCAACAGCTAAAATGTTTAACAACCGTACCTACACATTCGCACATTTAGCATATTATCCAGCGACACACTCGCCGAATGCATATTCCAGTGGACTTGTGGCAGACAATAATAATAATAATAATAATAATAATGTCTTTTAGTTATATTGATGATGAAAGAGATGTAAATTATTGTAAAGTTAATAATTTGCATGAATGGATTCAAATGCAGACTACAAGAAAATGTGAAACAAATAATCTAACTTGTGTAGAACTAAACATTAGGTCAGTTTGCAAGTATTGGGATCTCTTTCATGCTTATTTTAAAAACTGTATAAATCACATTGACATACTTATGCTTTGTGAAACAGCAATACGTTCAGAACATGTTGGTTTATATGAAATTCCCGGATTTAATTCATATCACTATTGCAGAAGTTACAAATCCGGTGGAGGTATCTTGTTATATGTAAGAAATAATCTCACCTTCTCGCAAATATTTATAGACACAATATATTTTGAAAACGTTTTTGGAAAATTGACATTTAAAAATAACAAAAATTTAAATCTTTTAGCTATATACCGACCTCCGAATCTCAATAAACAAGCATTTTTGTCTGAAATATCTTCTGTGTTTAAAAATAATATTGACCCAAATGAAAGTGTCATATATTTTGGTGACATCAATTTAAACTTATTAAATAGAAATGATTCAGTCATAATAACTTATGAAAATATCCTTGCAAATAATTATTTAATAAAATGTATAGATGATGTAACAAGAGAAGTGATAGTTCAACAGAAAATAAACAGCTCGTGTATCGATCATTTTTTTGTAAGGATTAGCGGAAGACAATCCGCTGGAGCTTTCACAGGTGTGAGTTCAATTTCCTCATGCGTATGTGATTATAATATTGCTGATCACCACACCACGGCTATTAATGTTCAGTTAGATTCTATAGAACAAGTAAACTTGAACAAAACTGAAAATATAACGATTCTTTCGCAGAGACATATCGACAATAATATCCAAAATTATGATTGGAATTCACTTTTAGAAGAAAATGACTGTTCTATTATTTACTCAAAATTTCAGAATTATTTTGATGACTTGTATAAAAATAGCACAATTGTGATAAGTAAAAAATCCAAAACCCGTCCTTATGCTAAAAACGATTGGATATCTTCCGATGTTTTATGTAAAATTAAAAAAAGAGATAATTTATATAAACGCTGGAAAAATTCTCCAACAAACAAATATTACGAGAAAGAATATAAATGTTTTAGAAATGTGTTAAATAAATTATTAGTTAAATTAAAAACTTCTTACTATAATGATAAATTCAAAAACTATTTTCAAGACTCAAAAAAAACATGGGAGGAGTGTAATAAAATTTTAGGAACTAAATGTAAAAATGACTGTGATGAAAATGCTTCTAAATATCTGATGAAAGGTCGAACAAAAGAAGGTTTAATTAATGATTTTGTTGATTATTTCTCTGAAAGTGTTTACAATATGTTACATAAGTGCAACCATAAGACAACTAAATTTGAACCGGAGGCGATGCCTCAAAGCATGTACCTACCGAGGGCAACAGCGGCGGATATAGAAAGCATTGTTAGACAAATGAAGAGTTCTTCTCCAGGAATTGATAGTATCAGAATGAGCGATATTAAAAAACATATTTTAATCCTAGGTCCAATTATAACCCATTTTATAAACAGAATCTTATTTCAAGCAAAAATCCCCGATGACTTAAAATGTAGTATCATAAGACCTGTATATAAGGGAGGTGACCACACTGTATTGGGTAACTACAGACCAATTAGTATCTTGCCATCTCTAGAAAAAATTCTTGAAAAATATATTCAAATAAAATTAATAAAATATTTAGAAGATTTTTCTATAATAGATACTAATCAATACGGTTTCCAAAAAAAAAAGAGTACAGAATTGCTGCTTCAAAAATTTGCCAACATGATAAATAATGAATTAAACTGTAAAAAACATACATTAGTCTTATTTATAGATTATTCGAAAGCTTTTGATACTATTGATCATGGTAAATTACTTAAAATACTAGAAATTATAGGAATACGAGGAAAACTACTAAAACTTTTTGAAAATTACTTAAACAACCGATGCATGAAATTAAAACTCTTAAACTCTTTAAGTAAAAAAAAGAAGTTTTTTGCCGGCGTTCCTCAAGGTTCCATATTAGGTCCAATTCTGTATATTATATATGTATCTTTTATTAAATTAATTTTTAGACATGTAAAGTACTTTGTATACGCGGATGATACTGCTTTAGTGATTTCTAGCAGTGATTTGCAAACTTGTATAGATCTTTTACAAAAAGACTACATTGAACTCTTAAAGTGGTCTCATGACTCTGGCTTAATCATAAATGCCAAAAAAACTAAATTGTTACATATAAGATCCCCTAATGTTAAGGTATATATTACACCTGAAATAAAGACACATACATCAGATTGCTTACACAATGGTATTCCTGCAACGTGTACATGTGAAAATATGGAACTAGTTAAAGAATATGTTTATTTAGGTGTTATTATTGATTGCTTTTTCAAGTGGGATATACAAATAAACAAAGTTTGTGCACGACTAAGATCAATTGTAAGCAGATTGTATAAACTAAAATTTTTTGTTCCTATCTGCACACTTCGAATAATTTATTTATCTCTAGCTGAATCTGTTATAAGGTATGGAATAACAGCTTGGGGATTTTCCTGTAAAACAAATATAGACCATGTACAATCAGTGCAAAATTCATTGGTTAAATTATTAGCTGAAAAAAATTTATACAAAGAAAGGCATAATATTCCATACTTTTATCAGAGTCTCAAAGTTCTTTCAGTCAGAGCAATTCTGTGGTACAAAATTATATTTCAGCACATAAATAATCCTTTATATATTAACAGGCTGGAACACAACCATAATACTCGTTTTAACTTTAATGAAGGGCTAATTGTACCTAAGCATACAAATAAATATGGACAAAGAACGTTAAATTACATGATTCCCAGTTGTTTAAATATGTTACCTGCTGAAATTAAAAACTGTGCCCAAAACAAACAATTGATGAATTTACTGAAGACTTGGCTTACGGAAAGAATTAATTTGTATTAGCTCACAATGACATATTATTCTAAAAACTTTAAAAATGTTATTTATGTTTTCAAAAATTTATTTTTATCTATATTTCTGTAAAAAATTAAATTTTATTTTATATAATTGTAAAAATGTAACTATTAAATCACTATAATACGATCTTTAACGTAAAGAACCCGTTAGACAAACTGCTAAAAAGTAGTTTATCGGGACTTTTTGTCTTGTATTTGTAAAGTGTATAAAAAATAAATAAATAAAAAAAAAAAAAAAAAAAAATAATAATAATTAAATGGTCTAATACAGATTTAGATAGCTTAGAACGATTGATTAGAACTACATTGCAGGGCTCTCATCTTGGACACCTGCTATTTTTAATTTTTATTAACGATATAGTTTTAAGAATAAAATTTTCAAAATACCTCCTGTTTGCTGACGACCTAAAACTGTACAAAAAAATCAAATCACTGGAAGATTGCATCGATTTGCAAAAAGACCTATCATCACTACACGAATGGTGCACACTAAATGATTTGTATTTTAATTATAACAAATGTGCTGTAATTTCCTTCACAAAGAATAGAAACAAATTTTCAAACGCATATCACATTAACAATATCGTTTTATCAAACATAACTTCAATTAAAGACTTAGGCGTGATATTTGACTCTTCACTTAGCTTCAATAAACATGTAGATACAATTTCAAAAAGTGCATCACAAATATTAGGATTAACTCTTAGAATCACAAATTGCTTTAAAAGTGCAGAATTAACATTAACATTATATAAATCAATTGTGCGAAGTATTCTCGAATACGGATCCACTATTTGGTCTCCCAATTATGAGATTCACAATTATAGAATCGAATCCATACAAAGAAAATTAACCCGTGTTATTGCATATCGCGAAGGTTTATCTGATCAATTTGGAACGTATAACGACCGAATTCTACACTATAAACTACACTCTCTGACAGGAAGACGGAAACTTTCCGATTTATTGCTTCTGCACAAAATTATACATGCATCAGTTGATACACCAAACATTTTATCCCAAATTAACATCAACACACCATCAAGAAATTCAACAAGGAGGTTGCAAGATATTTTCTATATATCTACCTACCACACAAATACAGGATATTTCTCCCCTTTACCACGAACATTAAGACATTATAACACTATACACCGCTCTAATAATGAAATTGACATTTTTAATAACCCATTCAAACAGTTCAAAAAACATATTTTACCATCAATCGTATAAAGCTGATATTGTGATGAAGCCCTTTATTCAAAGACGTGTAATATTGTACCTACTAAATCCAGGTGCCATTAATAAATTGTTGGTGATTCTTTTGTACTCTACATTCAACTATTATTGTTTGTTATTCAGTTTTGCATATTTAAGAGTAACAAATTATTTTTAATACAACTTTTGTTGTAATTTAAATCATCCATGTATGTAATTTTTTGGGCATAATTGCCTGTTTTATGTACTTAAATAAAAATAAAATAAAAATAAATAAATAATAAACACATTAACTAAATTTCATTGCCATCATCCAAATTCAGCTGTAGAACGAATTAATTTACCCAGAAATTTAGGAGGTAGAGGTATAGTCAAAATAACATCTTTAAAACATAATCAGGTTGAAATGCTAAGAAATTTTTTCCATAGGAAAGCTGATAGTTCAGAAATGCACAAAATTATTTGCAAGGCAGATAGAAATATTTCACCATTAAATTTATACGACGAGAATGCCAGCATTCTTATAAATACCAACCAGGAATTATTAGATTCCTGGTCAAATAAAATTCTTCACGCAAAACACTTCAATTATCTCAACCAAACATATGTTGACAAATTTTCGTCAAACAAATGGTTGAGTATTGGAGAGTTGAGCGCAGAAATAGAAGGCTTTATGCTTGCCATACAAGATAGAGTCATTAATAGTAAAAATTATAGGAAGCATATCATCAAAGATGCAAATCAAATTGATGATTTATGTAGAAAATGTTTGGCTTTTCCGGAAACTATAGAACATATTATATCGGGATGTTCTGTATTAGCGCCGTCCGAGTATACATTTAGGCACAATCAAGTTTTAAAAATAATTCACCAAAGTTTGGTAATTAAACATAACTTGATTGACTGCCGTAATGTACCATATTATGAATATGAACCAAATTCATTTTTAGAAAATGAATTTTATAAAATTTATTATGATAAAACTATTCTGACAGACAGAACAATTAGTCATAATAGACCCGATATAGTTTTACATGACAAAATTAAGAAAATAACTTATATCATTGATGTCGCTATTCCAAATTCTTGTAATATTCAGAAAACTGTTTCTGAAAAAATAAGAAAATATACAGATTTAGGAAATGAAATTAAAAGAATTTGGCATTCTCAGACTATAAAAATATTACCATTTGTTATTTCGGCTACTGGCATTATACCTAGCTCTCTCATTCAAAATTTAGGCGTATTAGATTTGTCAAAAAATTTGTACATAAAAATGCAAAAGTCGGTCATTTTAAATACATGTAGGATTACGAAAGATTTTTTAAATATTTATATTGAGGGATCAGTAGGATTTATCGGACCAGTTAGGATTTCATCAGAGCCGAACCCTCTGATATGAAAATATCTGGAGTCGGTGAAATATTTTCCAATTATGTTTCTAGTGGATTGACGTATTGTTCTTGTATTGTTTTATTCTTATATAGTGCACTTACATTGCGTTCATTTACTAGATATTCATTTGTGGAAAAGTGTGTGGAAGGGTTTAGTCTTTCATTTGGGAAAGATTCAACCCGGACATAAAATCTGGAGCACCGTAAAAGTTTATTCCAGAATGTATGCAGGGGTAGTGCAATGCAATACATTCCATATTTTGAAACAAAAAATGGGTTAATGTTAAAAATAAAGTAAATAACAACATATAAATAAATTTAAAAAAAAAAAAACGAATAAGCATGAACAACATGAGAAAAATAATAATAAACAGTAAAATTAATTCATGCAGCTGTTTACGGAGGGTATTTTATCGTCTCCCGTCTCCAGAGGGCCATCAGGGGGGACTCCAACCAGGTAGTCATGGCGGTGATGATTGCATTCTTCGATTGGCGTAGTCTGCGCCACAAACTTCCCATGCGGTGGCGGAGAAGTGCTCGGAAAGTGTGCACTCGTCCCTCCAGGAACATTTCCGTAGCACTGCAGTATCTCGGTAGGCGGAAAAGTTGACAAAAGTTGAATAAATCGGTAATTTACTTCTTTCTCCAATGTTGGAAAAAATAATCATTTTTTACCAAAACGCACGTGGCCTTTGTACTAAAACGAACGAGTTTTATCACAATGTTCTTATAAATGAATTCGACATAATTTTAATTACTGAAACATGGTTAGTAGACAGTATATCTGACAATGAGCTCTTCGATTCCAGGTATATTATTTATAGAAAAGACAGAGACACGTCCCTCACGGGTAAAACCAAAGGAGGCGGTGTCGCCATTGGTATAAAAAAATTTTTTACTGTACATTCACGCGAGTCGTGGAGCTCGGAGGCTGAGGACATTTGGATTTCACTAGTATTAAGAGACTCAAAACGACGTATATTTAATATTCACATCTGTTGTTCGTACTTACCTGGAGTCGGTCCAAAGCTATCAAACACTCAGCGATTATCTTTTTTCAACAGTCATACGTCTAGAATATCCGATCTAACTACAAACTATCCAAACGATATCTTCCTACTAATCGGAGATTACAACATGCCTAATATCAATTGGAACACCACACATCATCCCCGCGGTACTGACCTTTGCTCCACCACCCTCCTAAACTGCCTATCTTACTCGGATTTAAAACAAAACAACCACATTCCAAATAGGCACGGTAGAACACTTGACCTAGTGCTCTGTAACACCACAGTCTGCGTCTCTCCTGCCGACTCCCCTCTGGTTCAGGAGGATACACATCACACATCCTTAATAGTCGAACTCAATATTCACTCCCCCACAACTACTTCCTCACCCCAGACGATCAAATTATTCAATAAAGTCAACTATGACCTAGTCAACGACGCTCTATCAAAAACTGACTGGTCTTCTGTCTTAAACGCACAGGACGTCAACACGGCGGTTAACAGCTTTTATTTTATCATTGACGCCTTAATAGATAACTTTGTTCCAAAAAAAATTCTGAAACCAAACAAATTCCCAACGTGGTATTCTTCGGCTCTTATCAACATTACAAAAGAAAAGCTCAAATTCTTTCGAGCCTGGAAATGCCACAAGAATCCACTAGATTACCAAACCTTTTCACTGCTCCGAAAACGACAAAAGAAAATCGCTACTCTCACATACCACAAATATATTTCACATTTAGAATATGCCATACAAAATAATGTTAAAAAAATATGGAGCTTTGTCAAAACGCAAAGAAAATCTCCTTCCATACCTGAACACCTAACATACGGCTCGAGAATCGCACACAATAGTAAGGAAATTACAGATCTGTTTGCTGACTATTTCTCTACCGTCTTCACTGATCATACCCAAAATTTTGCATCCGATGTTCACGAACCTGATCCACTGAATAATATATCTATAACCTCAATTACAATCAATGACGACATCACCTACAAGTATCTTTCATCCATTGACATTAACAAAGGACCCGGTTTAGATAGTTTGCCTGGTATCTTCATCAGTGGCGGCCAGCTCTAAGGTGCGGAGGAGCGCCGCACTCCCAAAATATATCTATTAATTTAAATCTAATCTAATTGATTAATTTAAATCAAAAAATTCCCGAGCGCCAAAAAACATACTTACTTCCGACACGCCTCATCACAGTTCACAATATACACTCGGTTATAATGCATGCGTAATATAGGTGCTGTTGCATAAATACGGTTTTGAACCGCTTGATTACAGACTTATTGGTAAATTAATATAGAATAAGACCACAATGTTATATTTAAATACTTACGAATTCTCACCGCTAGCTCATTCGGTAGATTATCGTGTTTGCAGTCCGCTCGGGTACTTGATTCAGGACAATCATCGCTTCATTGGTAAAATTAATACAGGTAAGGTGTAATAAATTAAAAGATTGATTGTCGCTTTAAATACTGAAGAATTTATTTATGCTTCGACGCTTCTAGGAAAAAGCTTTTGTTATCTCTTTGTGAACGGAAAGTTAATGATTTTAAACCAAAATAAAAGGAATGAATTGATAACATAATGAAATAAGGCTTACGTACGTTATCTCGCACGGGTTACATCTGCAGAGCTGGCTCCTCGTCAGAAATAAATCACTGAATTTATTTTAATCTCTAAACACAAAAAGCTGTTGTGATATTAAGGATCTCAGAAAACTATGAAGATTTCGTGACCAACCCTTAGGGAGGCTAAAATAAGAAGAAGGCCTGGAGAGAGTGGAGAGCGCCCGAAGCCTCTCGGCTCCGTTACTTACCCCCTCCCACCGAAGTCTCGGCCAATCAAGGCAACGTCGGTGTGGCAAACATTACAAAAAATAATACTGAATTTAGTACCTAGCGCAAATCATCGTACAGGGGTTGGAAGTAAAGATTCAAGAAAGTACTTCATAACACATCCCCGAAAACACCAGCAAAAAACTGCCGTTGTAACGAAGGTTTTTTGGCTTTAAACCCTTCAAAGAATTCCCACAATAAACTTTACAAAAAAACATCATTCACATAGAGATTCAGCATTAAAAAACCTAGGCAAAAAGTTGTACAGTTTACATACACAATAAGTTATAAAGTTTACAGTCTACATAAAAATATTAGAAAACAGCAAAATCAACACGTCCAAGCGGCCTAGCAGGAACATCGTTAAACGCAGCTTTCAGGTAGTAATGTCCATCAGGGCATCCAGAGCAACAGTAACGATCTTCGGCAGCGGAGAACGACTCAAAGAGAAGCGTCAACATGAAAGCAAAAAATAACATAATTAGAAAAGTACAAACATTTAGGCATCGAGGCACATAGAGTAAACAAAATTATCTGAATGGTAAATGTATTTGCAACAAGAGATCAGAGCATAGGGGAACTCCACATTATATGTTTATCGTGATGTATGTATACGAAGAACATCAACCCCCGTTTAAAGGACAGGCAATGTATAAGTGTAGTCAGTATTCCACCTTTTAATGGTACAGATTACTGGTTTAAGACATATTAAAAACAAAACAGACAATAAAACAGACAACAAAAAAATAAAAGTATTTCAGTGATCCACATTGTTTCCTATAATTCAGGACAACAATCAGCGCTTCCTATAATTCAGGACAACGCTCATACCTTCCTATAATTCAGGACAGCACTCATACCTTCCTATAATTCAGGACAACACTCATACCTTCCTATAATTCAGGACAACACTCGTACCTTCCTATAATTCAGGAAAACACTGGAAATGAATGAGTCCTTCTTACTTAAGGCCACCCAAAAATTTCCAGCCACACATTAATAATACCACAAGTTTTATCACAGTTCACTGCAAAATAATTGTCGTCGATGTATTGCGTTTTAAGGCAATATTTATAATTATTATACTCAGAGCATTAGGGGTATCTTTTTAATGCTGACAACAATAATAGTAATTCAGATTTTATTTAATGTTGGCTAGAAAATAGTGTTAGAATATATTACATAAGAATAATGAACTACGTCATGGGCGCCAGCTTATTTTTGTACCGAGAATAAGACAAACTCGAATCAAAATAACGAGGGTATCAATGACCCGCGTTACTCCCACCAGAGAACTGCAATATTCAGATTAAGTAATTGTTACTATAAAATACAATAAAAATATTGTATGATATAGCCGTATTATAAAATGTGAAGTGTGGTCATCACATTCGGTTAATTACTCCGATGCGATTGTAGGGTGAATTGTATGTACACACTGTCTCAAAAGCGTCCTTTCAAAACAGTGCTATGTGAAAAGGGTGTGTGGAAATGTGTAGTGTAAATTTCATATCTTATTTTCATAATGCGTTGATTTGTCATGTTCTTACAAAACCACTTGAATGATAAATCAATCGAAACACGATTCACGTCGCAAAACTAAAAAAAATTCAAAATTATTTGGAGAATTTTCCACTTGGTATGGGCCAACATTTCTAATTGGATTCCATCTCGATCTTCTTATCAACTTATCAAATTCCTGTAAATAAGTTCGCTCCTTATCACCACCGGCGGGTGATTCCGAATAATCACATTAAAGTTAATTAATGCCTATTGATGTCGTATGCAATCAGTCTTCCCCGTTAGTTGAATAAATCCAGACACTTGGCCTATGCTGAGCTTTATGTGTTAATCTAATCATTATAAATCGAATTAAAATCCGAACTATTAATCGAACCCACCTCCTTTGCTACAATATGATTAATTAATAAATACCGATTATATCAGTCTATTTAAAAAAAATCAGCCATTGTACTTCCGTTTTCATTGATTTCGTTTTCCTATCAATTTGGTTTGCGGGTATGGGTACCGCCGCCCCGGGAACTATTTATTCTATAACCAGCACCTCTGTTAATTCCTACATCTGTCACTCCTGGACACTAACCACGATATTCCTATCCGCCCCTCATATCTCATTCCTCCTTCTCCTTCCTTTCCTTAAAAGGACCTCCCACTCAGCATCCCTTAAGATGACATAGGCACTAAGGGAAATTATTTTCCTCAGGGCCTCCTGTGTGACGCTAAATTTCATCGTAAATAAGTCTCTACTCTTCGTTGGAAAGATCGGTGTGTTTGGAGATATGTAAATTCGCAAGGGATCGAACCCACGACTGAATCTTAAAGTAAGTTGATTACATCGGTGTGCTTTGCATTATATATTATTTCAGATTCGAACTGGGAAATATTTATATCCTATAAAGAAGGCACTAAAAATGATATCATTGAACACTAAAAATGATATCTCACGGTTATATCACGAGGATTGAACTCGAATTTAGGACAGTTCTTTATTTCTGTCGTCATTTTAACTGGTAGGTATAACTCTCAATATGTAAATACCTATAACATTACCACACATACGTAATGATGTATCGATGTACCTGACCGATTAGATATTATTTGATCGCGTAGCTTTTCTAGACATGGAACGCTTCCAGAATTACCTCAGTCCATATCATACATTGCCAGAAGGTATTATTTTCTACCTCAAACTAAGTATCAAACTTATCTTTTAATATTGTATGTAATACAAAATCATTAACACTAGTCAATATCTTCACTTTGAAAGGATATCGTACCAAGTACCTGCTTTCCCATATTTGAAATAAATGCTAATCCCAGAAAATAATAAAATGTGCATTTCTCCAATCCTAGCAGACAATAGAACTTTCTATTTACAAATGGACCCAAAATATCCATTAGCCATCTGCCGACGGGTCATAAACTGGTCTGTTGCTTTATCTAACTTTTATGAGGGTGTCTACATTTAATTTTTAAAGAATTTCGAATTCCATTATTTGGGTACTAGCTAGGTACCGACCCGGTCATAAAATAACTCTAAGCTTTATGGAGTTCTCCGAAAAATCAGGAATGTGTTATAAATATAAGACCTTTCTGGGGTGCCATAAAATTAACATTGGCAATGGGTTTTTCTGAAATGCCGAAAGCCGAATAATTACAAATAAACATAATATTTGTTTTTACTATTAATCTGGAAATATTATCTCGTTTAAAAAGATTTACATTTAGTTTGTCTTAAACTATATAAATAAATCCATAATATTCAGATTCTTTTATCATTTAGACTGAGTTCAAATCACGTCGATTCTAGCAGAAGTTCACATTATGTGGTCTCCGCATATGTCTAAAACCATTTCGAGGAAGGTTTCGATTCAGAATGCTGGTCTAACACCACTTTCATCGTGATGGGAGACACTGAACCTACAAAATACTTTAATAGTTTTATTTTTCAAAAGATTTAAATGCGCTGTGGTAACGTATTTAATTTACAACCGGCTTCCCGTATTTCTACCGATTTATCGATTTTTTTTTTTTTTCGCTCTTTAAAACATAGATTTTATTCTACATTTTTTTTCACGCCGAAACGGCAATTATACCAAATTCTTTCGATAGAAAAAAAAAAACGCAAGTAATGCTCGCGCATTTTCTAGTTATGGTGATTCTATAAATGCTATTAGACAATCCCCACGAGGTTTTCGCTCTAATTTAAACAATTCATGTTTTATGAAACACCTTCACAATTTTCGCCTAAATATTATCGTTTTCTATATTGGCGCGCTGTCTCTAATATTCAAATTTAAAAATGGTCTCTTCTTCTTTTTGAGAGGACACACCGCGTCTTAAGTTTCAAATTTGGCGGTAAAACCAAAACGCGTGGGTGGACTAACGGTTTAAAATGGCGTTCTTTCGAAAGACGGCGTGTTTCCAAAACAGAGCCTGTCGATTTTGATTATTCAACGGTCAAAACACATGCTGGTTTAAGATAACGGCATTTGAAAAGACGCGCGAACTTTTTAAAATGCGAACACTTGAGATGCGTGATTTAAAATACCGGCGTTTGAAAAAACACGTGGGTCAAAATGGATGCTAGCGGTTTAAAATATCTCTTTAAAAAACGGCGTGTTTCTAAAACAAAACACGTGGATTCACAGTTCAATTAAAAATTCACAATCACTTATTTACCTATATATTTAAAGGGAAAAAATAGTTATTATTTACATATGTATACATACATCACGAAAAAAATATGGAGTTATGAAAAAAATCAAGGGAGCGATAATTATCCCGAATCAAGTTGGCCTCACGTTGGAAGGCGCAAGTGTTGCATAAATACGGTTTTGAACCGCTTGATTACAGACTTATTGGTAAATTAATATAGAATAAGACCACAATGTTATATTTAAATACTTACGAATTCTCACCGCTAGCTCATTCGGTAGATTATCGTGTTTGCAGTCCGCTCGGGTACTTGATTCAGGACAATCATCGCTTCATTGGTAAAATTAATACAGGTAAGGTGTAATAAATTAAAAGATTGATTGTCGCTTTAAATACTGAAGAATTTATTTATGCTTCGACGCTTCTAGGAAAAAGCTTTTGTTATCTCTTTGTGAACGGAAAGTTAATGATTTTAAACCAAAATAAAAGGAATGAATTGATAACATAATGAAATAAGGCTTACGTACGTTATCTCGCACGGGTTACATCTGCAGAGCTGGCTCCTCGTCAGAAATAAATCACTGAATTTATTTTAATCTCTAAACACAAAAAGCTGTTGTGATATTAAGGATCTCAGAAAACTATGAAGATTTCGTGACCAACCCTTAGGGAGGCTAAAATAAGAAGAAGGCCTGGAGAGAGTGGAGAGCGCCCGAAGCCTCTCGGCTCCGTTACTTACCCCCTCCCACCGAAGTCTCGGCCAATCAAGGCAACGTCGGTGTGGCAAACATTACAAAAAATAATACTGAATTTAGTACCTAGCGCAAATCATCGTACAGGGGTTGGAAGTAAAGATTCAAGAAAGTACTTCATAACAGTGCCTACTGGACTGCCCGCGTAACAAAGCAGATCGTTGTGTGCCTATATTCAGAGTGGTGGTTCGTTTTGCAAAGCGATCACAGGAGTTCTTCTATAATTCTATAATGAGCCAAAATCGTAGGTAGGTTGAACGCTTTGCAAATTTTACGAAATCGTAGGTGACAATCCAAAAATTTCCACCACATCAAAAGGAATGGTTCGTTCTGTAGCATGTTAAACGGGGACACGTTTGTGCCATATTATTATCCATATCGTGTCTTTATTTTAATATCTACTCTTTTTCATGCTATGTTTCACTCAGCATCGACCAACGACAGCATAACAACAAACATTGCGGACATTATTTGTTATGAGTTATGACAGTATATATTTCATTGGAGTTTCGGAGCGTAAGGAAGACTTTCGGATGTGTGATAAACTGAACATTTTTTTAACTCGATTTTCGTGCCAATAAGTATCTACATACAATTTTCTGGATAGGAGTCAACTGTTATTGAGTTTGAATTTACAATCGCGGCGACTTTAAAAATGGTGATGGATCAATATTTATTTTACTAGAACTCTTTTAAAATAATGGAATATGGAATGCTTTTTCAGTGAGTTGTTCCTCACAATCCTTATGACATCTGTTTAGATTGAACGATGTTGTTAAACTTTAAAATAATTTAATCTATCTTAATAAATAAAATTAATTTAGACTCAATGTGTTGCATGCGCCCAGAGATAATGGAGGATCGACCTAATTTACAAATAGGTAGGATTTTTTCATAGTTGAATTTATTTTAATTAGAGTAGGTAGGTCCAAGATTTATGGGATATCTCTATGGGATGTGTGGGATTGCACTCACCTTACCACATCTTGAAATAAAGACCATTATTATTATTATTTTAGTGCACCACCTATTTTTATGAACACCAGCCGCCACTGATCTTCATACGTAACTGTAGTAAATATATCACTCCTCCGGTCAGTGCAATTTTCAAAAAATCATTAAGTGAAGGAACTTTTCCTCATAAGTGGAAGTCTGCCGTAATAACTCCGATTTTTAAAAAGGGCGACAAACATGACGTTACAAACTATAGACCTATCTCTCAACTTCCCATCTTAAGTAAAATTCTAGAAAAAATCGTTTACGACCAACTTTACCCGACTATCACAACAATAATTACACAGAACCAACACGGATTCATGAAAAATCGGTCTACAACATCTAACCTGGCCCTTTTCGTCAACTATTTGCACAGCAATATGGACGAAAGGGTGCAGGTCGATGCTATGTATACCGACTTTTCAAAGGCCTTCGACCGCGTTATCCACTCAATTCTGTTAAATAAACTCACTCGTCTTGGAATACACGGTGACTTGTTTAGATGGATCAAATCATACATCAGCAATCGTAGTCAAGTTATCTCAATAAATGGAGTTTTATCCAAAATTATCAAAGCAACCTCGGGTGTCCCTCAGGGTTCCCATCTTGGTCCGCTCCTCTTTAATATATACATAAATGACATAGGCTCATGCTTCCAACACTCTAAATTTTTAATGTATGCAGATGATATGAAAATTTATAAAACGGTTCGCTCTCTATCGGACTGTAAAGAGCTACAAAGTGACTTAGATAGGCTCTGCAACTACTGCACAGCTAACTACTTGGATCTCAATGTTTCTAAATGCCACACTATGTCCTTTACTAGAAACAAGCATATAATTAACTTCCGCTATTCACTCTGCGATGAACCCGTGATCTCAAAAAAATGAATGTAAGGACCTAGGAGTATATTTAGACAGTAAACTTATATTTAATACGCACATTGATTCAATTACTGATAGATCCTACAAAATGTTGGGTTTCATACTACGTCTGAGTAAATTATTTAAAAATCCAAATACGCTAGTAATGCTTTACTCCTCACTAGTCAGAAGTACACTGGAATTTGCATCGCGGGTCTGGAATCCCAAATACACCCAATACGTCAATAATATAGAGCGCATACAAAATAAATTTATTAAGTTTCTCGGTTATAAATACAACAATAATTATATCTGCACTCTCCAATCCCTGAAATCCAGGCGAACGGTAGCCGACATGACATTTCTCCATAAAATAATACATAACGAAATAGACTGCCCAGAACTCCTATCCCAAATAAATTTTAACATCACATCTAAAAGAACTCGCCACACCAACCTTTTTTACACAACCAGTAATAATACGAACGCTGCAGCCAACTCCCCCATATCCCGCATCCTTCAAAGATTCAACTCAATTCAAACAAGTACAAATATCGATATATTTTTTGATTCCCTTCCTTTATTTAAGAAAAACATTTCTAGCACACATAACACACACATCCACCCACACACACACACACACACACCCTTACCCCTCTCCCTCAATAATTTATTAATTAAATATAGGTAAAATGCATCACTTGTCACATAAAAACATATACTATAAAACAGCGACATGTCATTGGTACCAATTATTGTATTAACTCTATAACTTGTAACTACTTTCTAATATGTAATTATGTACTGTTTGTTTCTGCAAAATAAAATAAAATAAAAAATAAAAAATGTACTTAAGTCGGGCCATATCAAGAGTCAGACTAATAGAAGAGTATATATGAGACAATGTATGAATGTGAATAAGGCAAAGAGTGCGTTCCAAAACTTCGTTGTTTGGCGGTCCGTCCCCTCTGCGGGGAAACGGCGTGATGGTTAGTTAGTTAATTTAATATTCCCTTGCGGACACTTCAGAACAAAATGGTAAAACAGAAATCAGCTACGTATTTTATTTATCTATTTTCTGTTTAAAAATAAACATTAAAGTAGGCTGGTACTATCAAACGCCATCTGCCAAAAAAATAAAACGACGAGTCCCAAATAAAC
The DNA here is from genome assembly GCA_917563855.2 of Limnephilus lunatus. Classification (NCBI taxonomy): domain Eukaryota; kingdom Metazoa; phylum Arthropoda; class Insecta; order Trichoptera; family Limnephilidae; genus Limnephilus; species Limnephilus lunatus. The sequence goes on along the minus strand of OU830602.1, from coordinate 10,246,123 downwards.
AAATAATTGGATAATTTACATTATTTCTAACCCATTCACACATCGTTAAATTAATGAAACAACTAAAATGAGAAACATAATGTACGTAGGTACTTCCGATAATTAGGTAGGTCTTCTTCAATGGCCGCAAACAGATGGCGTCTGGAAATTTATTAACTGAATTAGAGCTACGGGTCACTAAGGTACCATATTGAAGTGAATCTGTTTCAAAATCACTTTCAAATCTTATGTTATCTTATTACAAGCATAATTTGATTGTACATTATGTTTTGCGATATTAACAACCGATTATCCTTGTATATTAGATTGTTGTCTTGATTGCAGCAAAGGGTATGGATAAAGTACTTATACGAATTTTGGTGATTTTATGGTAGCAAGGTGAATGGATATTGGTGGCTTGGTGGTCTATGCATAATCTTTACTACGAATCGGTTTGCATTATACATACAAAAAATATGCTTTGTAATTAATAAATTGAAGTTTTTCCTACCTTTTCCATTGAGTATAATTAAAATTAAATTGTTAATTACCATAAAAAAATAAAAGCATAAGCTACTAAAAAACACATTTTTTTATAACAAGTGTATTTTTTTACATTAGCTCCACAAAATTAGCGCTGAGGAAAATAATTTCTCTCACGCCGAAACACAAGTCTGTACCTCACATCGCACATGCGCAAACTGAATTTTCTCAGCGCTAACGTTATATTCCCTTTTAGGAAGCTACCTAAAGTAAGGAATCAGTGGGAACATTTAAAATGTACATAATTAGCATTTCTGTAAAACCTGGGCTTTTAAAGACCCCACGCGACGGGTCGAGGGTTAAATCCTAACTGGAGAGCACCGACATTTATTTCGCACATTAACTGCTGTATTAAAAAAAAAATGTATTGTCATCCAATTTCAGAAAAATGCATGTTTGCGCGTGTGTGTGATTATGAGTGCCACCAAGATGATAGAATGCATTGCCATCGACGTCTGTTGAGTTTTAGCTCGATCGGGTGTTGAGGTTATCGGAAATGGGTTAATTTCCACTTCATTCATACATTCTTTCAATCAAGAAAAATATGAAAAAACGTTAAATTCAAATGGATGTATTTAAAAATACAATTTCCCATTTGACAGATTGAACAAATTGGGTAAAAATTTGCGTACCAGATAAATTGTATTGTAAATACATTCAAGCTTCCACAATTTGCCGAGGATTTGGGTCAACCGAGAATTTTCGCCTTCGTTTTATATTCTGACTATTGACACGACCCACATCAAATCCTCATCATCGTGCGTTGTTTTTCTCTAACGCCTTATACATAATAAAATATAGTTCTGCCGCCGAGAGCTCAATTGCAAACCTCTCTTTCAGTTACATACGTCGTTTGTGAGAAAGTGGGAGAGGTTACAACGGAACAATCAGCGGTACGCAAATAAGTGCTCAGTTGGAGGGAGACCCGTCCTTTGCAAAGTTGAAGGATACCCTTTAGTTTAAACGAAGATCAAAGTGTCGCAAATTACCCCGGTGTACAGTACCTAATCAGTAATCACCGATAGCAAGGGACTTTCCCATCACTACATAGGTTCAGTGGCGTATCTAAGGGGGGGGGGGGGGCGGCGGCGGCGGGGGCGGCAACCCGATGGGAGGTGACACCCGACCGTGAAAAAAACTTATAAGGTAGAATATTGCCACAAAAATATTTTATACGTGAACACCGTCTTGTCATTTGTATCATTCTCATTTCAGATTAATATAATCCTATTACAATACACATAAGATATACATAACTTTAAACGAGAATGAAAATAAAAATTACAATAATACATATTTCAGAGTTCTTGCCTAAAATTACTCTTGAACCTTCAAGACTAATGTTGAAAATGTCAAGGGACCTAGAGATTTCATTTAGCAGCACCATACCTCTTGTCATGCTGTGCTGGGCCAGAACATCTGTTCTGCCATGTGGGATACAAAGCGATTCGTGGTGGCGACCCTGGCAGTAGTTGTTCGGTTCGAAAAATTTATAGCATTCCAAGAGGTATGGGCTGTCAATGTAATAGTTTATAATTTTGAAAGCTGTTACTGTTAGGGTCCCATTCCTTCTAGATTGAGACTTTCGAAGCGCGTTTCAGATAGCAATTTCGTTCGTACATTGTGATTAACGTTAACTCGTGAATATTTTATTGCATATTTTATTGATTGACGTGAATTAGTGAAAAACTTGTTATTTTGTTAGTGTTTTTAAAAGTGTTGAACGATATCTTTCAAAAAACAAGATACTTAAGTGGATTAAATAGTTCATAATATAATAAACGCAAAAGATGAATACAATTATAGCAGAACCTATCGATAACTGACTGAAAAAAAGATCAGTCGTCTGTATGTTTTTTTAATGTATTTCATTGTTGTGCGTACATAAATAAATAATTAAGGAATAATAACAAATAATAAGTAATTTAAAGGATTCCGAAAAACGTTGTTACATATTTGACTGGTGTAGTTTCGTCGATCAAATAAATGTAAGAGCGCCCCAGCACGGAGCAGGTTTCGTTCAGTTGTCGGCCTTAATGAATTTCCTTAAGGGCCTCCGTCATCTTAGGGGATGCTGTGTAGTGGTGTTTTTAAGGAAAAGAAGGAGAGAAACTTCTGGGAAGGAAACAGGTATGAGGGGTGGGTAGGAATCTGTGGGTTAGTTTGTTCAGGAGTGACGGACGTATGAATCCATCTCTGCAACCGCGGTGCAAGGCGATGGGTCGAGAAATTCCGGCTGGAGAGGATAAAAGGCCTCCCTCAACCAATCTCTTTCGATCCTGCCTGCCACATGTCAGGTGGGCAGACGCATCGGCCGCTAAGACCTGGACAAACCTCATCCCATAAACCCGGGCACCCCTGTTTAGTCACCAAACGTAGCGAACCACTTGGGATGACTTATGGCAGAGATGTTGGTTATACAATAAATAGTACCCGGGGCGGCGGTACCCATACCCGCCTCTCAAACTGAAAAAAGGTAGGATATTTTCCAAAATCTAGTTTGAGGATTACTAATTCTTGGGGTGACACCACGTTATCCGCACCGGGTACCACTCATGCTAGCTGCGCCACTGTTCTTATCCTCCTAGGTTGTTGACGCTGGTAACCCTTTGCCGCACTTGACTCTCTAATGGTGGCGTATTAGGTACCTTGACTCTTTAATGGCGGAGTCCACTATGTACTTTGACTCTCTAATGGCGTAACTTAAACCCTGGATACCTGGGCTGAGGTTTAGGGCTGGTTGAGCACGCGACAACCGCACAAGTGTTAATTAGCGGATAGCAAGGCTTCTCCCGGTGGCGGTAGGCAGTGATTAGCATGTCTGGCAACTCTATAAATCATAGGTACGCGTTGCATTCATGTTTATAATGAGGCATTAGTGAATTGAAACATCTTCCTTTAATTTAAATATACCTATCTGAGAGTATCATACTTGTATTGCATATGATGTGTCTTATCACACTTTTCTTACTGAATAAAAAATACTCGAATCCTTACACATCAATCTGTCTCTAGGAAGATCAAATCTTTGTACTACTGCACCGCCCACCATTAAATGTTGCTTTTACTTTCAAAAATACACTTATTAAAGAATATATTACATATTAATATTAAAATATTTTTCAGGATTAAATAACATGTGTTCACAATTATGTCCTCTGCGTGCGAACTCTATGTAATTTCTTTAAATAGACAATAAACAGTGTTAATTTCAAGCGACCTCCCAGGTAAGTATGGTCCTGTATTCATTCATTTTTGGCAGCATCGCGTTCATTGGTCAAAATATATATTTTCGTATCGGTGATCAATGAACCGATGTATTCAATTTTTAGCCATAAGTTGTAGTTTTTCTAGATTTTAGGCAGGTATGGTAAGTTTGTACAGCGCCCTTGAGGTTATTTTTCACAATAATGGCGCTATATAAATCGTCCAAATATTATTATTATTATCTATTATTAATACCATATACCACTATTATTACCAAACAAAATTGTAGATAATATTATGTAATGTAAAGAACAACTTAGGGACTAACTTCAGAAGGGGAAATTGGGTGGCGTATTGTCCTTAAATAACGTTTTACCCAATTTTCTCTCTGGATTTTGACAGTAGTACAAATATGTTTTTAATATAATACAGATATCGAACAAGAGCGTGACGGTACGTTTAGCTTTTTTTAAAAGTTACTTCTTATGGGAGTTAGGTCCCTCAAAAATCGTTAAAATTTCCCGGTTTGAACGCGTTACGAAAAGTGGTGATTGTTACGAAAACGGTGATCGATGCGAACGGTGATCGGGTGAGGCGAACGGTCGGGCCTTTATTTTATTCGTGTTATTGTTATATTGTTAATGGACTATTTGCCCGTAAATAAATAAATAAATTATATACAGCGAGTACCCGGCATGCGTTGCAAGGCCACTGTAACCTCGGGGTCAACTAAACTGTAATGGTTCCATCCCAAGTCCCGGGAAACTACATTATAATGCAAGCGCCTGCACTATATAACATTATATGTATACAGCTGTACATATATCTAAAGACTACAAATTCATTTTAGACAGGTTTTTTTTTTATATGTAATAACGCACAAGAGTCCCAACTGCTCCCCTCTGGAGCCAGTGCGACTATGGCATCCCCAATTGGGGTATGTTGTGAGGCGGATGATAGGGGAGGGGAAGGAGATGGGGAAGAGGAAGGTGGGGAATTACCTGGCTATTCAGATCTGGTCACTAAACACGGCTTAAGCCATTTCAAGCAACGTTTCAATTCTGAATGGTGGTCTTTCACCAGGGCGATACTGAGAGTATCTTCCACTCTGGAACGTGCGCAAATATACTTAATAAATTATTTTAAATGACTTATTGTGAAAAAACACAAATTAATCAAATAAAATTTTGCGCACGCCGGGATTCGAACCCGCGGCCTCCCGTTTCATTGTCCTGAATCCTACCACTGGACTATGGAGGCCGTCGGAGGTAAGTATTATACAGAGATAAAAACAGAATGTCGATAAAGGGGCTTTAGCATAAAAATAGTTACACTGTTTGTACACATATCACGTCCTTTTTATCGATACATGCAGGTACCAGTGGCATAATATAGCGGATAATCAATTTTCCCAATAACAAGGTAATTTATTTCACTATCGTGAAAGTATTATAAAAGTGCAATTCCTGACAAAACAATTCTACTTGAATCAACCAGTTTTTGACGGTGACCCGACAGTAAGCCGCCCGAAATTATAATTATTATAAAATTATAATAGTTTGTGCATTATTTACCAATGTCAAATCTAAAATCTATTGGTACGGATATCAAACGAATTTATTTACAGTGTCGATTTTTTGCACGTATACGGTTATATTACGGTTCCATGCCAACTCAGAATGCAACCAACTCAGAAACACCTCAGAAAGGTTCAACTCAGAAACAACTCAGAAACACCTCAGAAACGCTATGAAAAAATAGCCGGTAACCCTAAACTAACTTATTTAACCAATTTTTAATAAATATATTTTTATTATTACTCATAATGACCTTTCTGAGGTGCTTCTGAGTCGGTTTCATTCTGAGTTGTCTGGTCACTATACAGTAGGTATGTAGACAAGTAGTATTCTCCGATGCATTTCGACGGTCCCGAAGAATAATGTCGGATCTGCTGAAAATTGAAAATAGTTTTGTTGCCTTATTTTAACTTCCTCTTGATGATTTAGAAGTCTCAAAAATAGTATGAACTAACATGGAATCGTTTTTGACAAAACCGTAAACAGTTGTTAGATTTGCTCCATTACTATTTGCTTCAATGCCGCATTTTTGCGTTACTGCACTATACTCGGTGTTCACGGAAGGATGAGCTTCTGGATGTGCAACTCTAATAAAAACCAGGGTGGCAAGAATGAGGAAAAGGATCTACTACTCCCGAAATGTCCTCGCAGAAGTCTCACCGAAGAACATTGGAGAAAGATGTTGTCCTCTATAAGCATAGTTCCGATAATTAAAAAATACAAGTGGGGAGCCTACGAAGCACTTTTTTTTATCAATGTGAAGGATGATTTTTTTTCCATATTTTTGTCGTCGAATTCCAGTGCAACTTTTCCTGTACATTTGGTCATCTTATTAGTATTTCTTCGGAGTCGCTAGATGTCGCTTTCTGTTGTGTTTTCTTTTACCTGTTAATTTTGGAGTGCTTTGAAGATTGGATTTTGAATTTACTTTTTTTTTTGGTTTCGTAGGATTTGATCCTTGGTCTGTTAAATGTCTGCTGAGGTTCGTCAGGCGCTTTAAACCAGAACAGCAAAGGAGACTTGCGTGTGGATTTATCGTATTATATTGGAACCGAGTACCTACCCGTGAATTTAATAAATACATTTAATTGCCATCTCATTCTCTGGCAGGCTAAATTCTATAGATGTATATGTTTGTCTATTTTTAGTGTCGCTCGTTTCCGCTTCATCGAGTTTCAAATCACAACGGTGCTAAAGAAGTTTTCACTTTAAAAACATTAAATAATGTCAGGAATCACTGGTTAAAAGGAAGTCAAGTAGGTACCCTGTATATTATTACTATTATAAAATAATGTATTGTAATATTACGCACTGCGGTGGGGATCAACGCGACAAACTTAGTTATGTTGTTGAATAACAGAATCATAAAGACTTCTTCATATCGATATTCCTCGTGACAGCTGTAATTCCAATTAGCATCACAACGCCCAGACTGGCAGGGCTCATCAAATATGAAAATTTAAGTCGACGCTGGGGCGGGGATCGAACACGCACCCTACCAATTCTAAATCAATGCGTAGATCAGTGATTCTCAACGTGGGCGATATCGCCTCCCTGGGGGCGTTGATGAGATCCAGGGGGGCGTTGGTGAGATCCAGGGGGGCGATGGTGGCCTCGATGGCAAACGGGGGAGGTAAAGGGCAGAATGGGAAACAGAAGTTTAAAAAAAAATACTAATGAAATCAACTAAGTCGTAGGTACATCATTGCAATAATCTTTCATATACGCACAGTTCATTTTGTGATTAGGTAACTAGTATTGATGGATTAAAGGAAATTTTGGCAATCATCATCAGCCCTGATGATGGACACTGTAACGCTGTCCGAAATGTTGGCTTAGTAAGGAGGTAGCGCAACACGGTTGAGGGCGACCTTTTGATCACTCCATACTCTCTCGACCAATCACCTTGCAGTGGGAGAAATGGATTCATAAGTCCGTCACTCATGGACACACCGACCCCCAGATTCCTACCTACTCCCTCATAACTTTAACTTTTTCCAAATAATTTTCGTCTGCTGCGATTTTTCCGAATGTCATTATTTCATCATAAAATATTTATTAAAAATTATTTTAAAAAAACTTAAAAATGGGAGCTGAGCTAGATATTGTTGGGAACCACTGGCATAGACCATTACATCACATTACCCCCTTTATAATTTATTAACTAGTACCTACCTAGTAACTGCCCTACATGATATTATTAGAAATCTATATATTGTATCTGTTTTAAAACAAGTAATCGAAATTTCAAAGCACCATAGCTGTGGAAGGAGATGTGGAGGTGAAGGTTTGGAAGTTTTATACGTGGTCAAATTGATCCGCTAATAAATAATAATGAAATACGTCAATTTAGCACTTTACTTTTCGCTTCTGAGTGATGGTCTTTGACCAGGGCGATATTGAAAGGGTCTACCACTGTTTAGAGTGTTTAGATAAGAGAAAGATGGAGATGCTGGAGGCTGGAGGCTGGAGTAGAAACATAATTATCGGATGTTAGAGCATTTCTGTATTAAAAACTGGCCACAACATATTGTTGACATTAATCACAACTACATGAACATGCCATGAGTTTGCCTCACACGAGTGGTCCTTCCGAACTAATTACTGCTCTTGAGATTCCGTACCACAAAACAAATAAATATTGATGACAGAGGAAATGCATTGTGGTATTATTAGTCAGTTAACTTTTTGGAATTCATATTTCACAAGACTACCATGGGTTAAAATGATTTATTTTTATAGTAACCCCTCCTCTGAATATTCATGTATTTCCCAGCCTTCCTCTATCCCATCTCTTTCCCCTCACGTTCGCTTCAGACTCACAACTCACAATACACCCCAATTGGGCTTTTTTTTACATTAGCTCATGTCACCTTTGGAGATGTTGTGAGGATTGTCTTTTTAGGGGAAGGAAGGAAAGGAGGTCCTGGAAAGGAAAAAGGTATGAGGAGTGGGTAGGAAACTAGGGGTCAGTGTGTCCAGGACTGACGAACGAATGAATCCATCCTTTCCACTGCGGTGCAAGGTAATGTTCCGAGGAGTCCTGGAAGGGTCAAAAGATCTCCCTCAACCAGTCTCTCCCGATTCGTTCAGCCACGCAGTTGGTGGGCAGACATATCCGCCGCCAAGATCCGGACAAACGTGACCCCATGAACCCGGGCACCCCTGCTGAGTCACGAACCACTTGGGGTGACCTATATATATATATAAAACAGTCTATGCTGTCGGTGACGGAGGTAACCATCGGGAATATAGAAACTAATGCTCTCCATGAGTTTTCGAACCACTCACCAGTCTGAAGAAATGTATTACTATGACTCGTAGATGGTTCATCCGAACATGCCCAAGAGAAAGTCGGTAGGGTAGAGAAATGGGTAGCAGCCAAACTCCCTTGGGTAGAGAACATTATGTATCTATTATCAATATAAGTTAGGTACCTATCTATTGAAATCTACCAAACACCGCTAAAGTCAATTCAAGCAATATTTCGATACTTAATGTTGGTCGAACACAAGGCCGATTCTGAGAATTCTGGAAAATTTGGGATAACCTATTTAATACATAATTGTTATTACGGAGTTTTTTTCCAGAATATAGGTGGCGATAAGACTTCTGCGGCTTCTACTTCCGGCTCGCGATAAAGAGCGCCTACCTACAACAGAAATAAAAGAAAAATGCACAATTCGAGAGAGATTTATTGAAACATTCTTGCGGTCTGCGGTCGCCATTTTGTGCCCGGTGCACCGATAAATGATTTACCGCCAAATTATCAACTTTATCATACCCCGATACAGGGCCGGATTAATCGAATTAGCTACAAGATTGATGCGAGTACCATAATATGTAAGTAGGTAAAAGGTAACGATGAGTTTACATTTTTTTGACCAATGAAATATTTTTGTGTATATGTTACATAATATGTTGTATTTGTAAGTATATTTTTGTATTATATTTCATATTTATGTTCATAAATTATTTTAAACCACTCAAAAGTTTTGCGGAATGAGGTAAGAAATAGGTGAACAAAACATGGATAAATATATTTATCTTATTTTTTCAAATTTTTCTGTCTTTCACTCAAGGGTGTTCTAGGCCATCATTTCAAATTATAAGAGAGGGAAGGTGAATAAATTTGTTTAATTAAAATGGGCAAACTTCATTTGGAAGATTGGAGTCGAGTTCAGACTTTTAAAACAATAAAAAATACACAACAATTTCGAAATGACTTAAAAGCAATAATAATAAAATCTACCGGTATTTCAATGGAAGATGCTCCGAGGAATAAGCGTAATTGATTTCTTCGGCATTCGTTTCTATGGATCGTTCTTGAGTTCAACAGTTCGGCTGTGGGCCGATTTTCTGGCCTCTGTGTTTCCCCCCCTCCTACAACATTGGTATCTTTAAGACACGGGTTCACGCCTTCCTTCTCACAAAAGACCCTACAGAATCCCCAAAGACGACATAGGCCCTGAAGGAATTTATTTTCGTATAGAAAAATGGAAAAAAAAGACCTTTATGAAAACTATGCGATCATTTTTTTTTATTGATGTTTGTATTTTTCCTGAGATCCTGAGTTCAATTCCTGGATGCAACCGAATCTTTTCTGATTTTTCTGTTTCACATTTTCGTTTGAGAGTTGTTAATATTATCTTCAATGATACCCAATCCAAATGCACTTGCTTATTTTGCTAAATGCTTAATCCAGCCCTGCTCGGAATCCACCGATTTTATCAGTCGATCATAGAGATCGCAATAATTATGTTAATTAATAATATAAATCAAAATAATTTCGAATGCATGTCCATCTATGTATATTGTATAGGTTGACATACGTATATATGTAGTCGTGGGTCGTGGGTGTTTTACCGGGAGTTATCAATAAGAAATAAACTGTAGAGAAACCGCGTAGAAACTATTACATATTCTTTTATAAAAAACTAGTCGATTCTCGTGAAAAATTACGGTAAATACTCGTACGTGGGTAGGCTGAAAAGTAATGCACACATGCTTGTACAGCGCGAACCAAATGACCTTTAGAAGTGCGCCAGGTGGAATATGGAAGTGACATTCCTCCTCTATACGTACGTACAAGTTTGAGGTCGTTGAATTTATCCAGTGTATTTTGAGAAGACTAAGTATGGAGACGTGTTTTAGTGTTATGTAAATGCAAGGTAAACAGCTTTTTACTGCTGAAAACGTGACTCCTCTTGAGATTCATCGTCGTTTAAAGGATGTTTATGGTGACGATGCTGTTGATAGGTCTACTGTAAATCGATGAGTAATAAAATTTCATGATTGTGAGTCTGGAAAAGCAATAATTATTGATGAAACACACAGCGGACGTTCGATCATTGGAACAGACGATAAACAATCCAAACTAGTCAACGATTTGATTCAAAATGACCGGCGAAACACTCAAAAGCGTATCACAAACCATTTTGGAATATTCGAGGAACATGTCGGCTTCATTATTGAACAATTAGGATATCGAAAAATCTGTGGACGAAGGGTACTACGCCGTTTCACAGACGAGAACAAACAGCGTCGATTAAAGCCTCTGCAAAACCTGAAGTTTGAACCGATTCTACCCTTCTCACTCCCACTATCTTCCACTTTGCGATTTTTTATTTTTTTCCTCTACTCAAGAGATACCTCAAGGATAATCATAACACCTCGGACGATGAGGTCAAAGCAACAGTCAAGTCCTGGATTCGAGAAATGCCAGAAAAAAGTTTCAGTTACGTAATGAAAAAACTTGTTACACGTTGGGAGAAATGCGTTAGCCTTAACGGTGACTATGTTGAAAAATAAATATATGATTTTGAAGCTTCAGAAGCGTACTTTAACGAATTTTTGGCCAGATCTTGCAATTTGTTTTTGTTCGTGTTTTACAAGCATGTGTGCATAACTTTTCAGCCTACCCTAGTACATATAATAAGTAACTTAACTTGCCAAGATGAAAACTGAGAAATTGTGTTTCTACTTTGGTTTCTTCAAACATTTCAAATTTAGAATAAAAATAATCGCATAGATACTTTACCATGTCGTGTCTGGATTTGAACAGATTCTTTATTATAATTTGAATAATTTTCTTATTATACGTCGATTCCAATTTTCAAAATGTCATATAAGATCGAACAAGGAAATAATTAACATTATGGAATTCCGTTTATAAACAACTTAGATGATACGTACATAACGATAATTCTTATATCTAGAAAAAAATAATGTTATAAAAATACATTTACAGATTACGAAACCGCATAAAACAAAGGTATGTAATAATGCACGATTATAAAATAAAATAAACATAATACGGAAAGGTATTACGTAATGTATAAAATAAATAAATGTAGATTAATGTGGATAAATTGAAAAACAATCTGCCGTTATCCGTCAAAAGGTTAAGTGTATGTTACATATGTTTAATTGCTGATTTGGCATAAAAATAAAACAGGGTTTTCTTTGAATGTTTGAGCGTACTTTAAATTCCTGTCTACCTCCTTTTTTGTAAATGGCACTTCACCCTTTTAATTTTCCGGTATTCAAGTTACAACAAGCGACTCAAGTTTTGTGAGCCTAGCATACGCGTCGCTCGTGAGTATTTTTTTTATTTCTATTCTTGAACATACACTTTACAAATTATTCCATTGGTTTATATAGATAATAAGTTTAATAATAACAAAAAAATATATATAATTATCTGTAACTGCATGCAAATAGGTTAGCAATAGTATTTTGTGAATACCTCACTAGGCGAACCTGTGCTGAGGTGTTCCCATGTTTGGGATGAAGTGCTATTGTGTCGACATTAGAAGAAATACAGTATCCTCCTTGATATTAAGTAGGGCACTGTGGGTTGACCCAAGGCGGCAGTATCGTATACATAAATTAAAGATTAGTTGCAGTTATGATCTATATACAGTTATTCTTAGCATCTAGATTGTGTGTAAGATAAATAATTGTCTTGATAAACAGGTAGGTATATTATACGACTATTTTGCTAGTGTTCGTACACGACGCGACGCATCGTCTACGGATTTGACGTCAATTGCACGCTACTGACAGTGTTGATAGCGCACTACGCGAGATGCTTTCGGATCTACCATTCGTTTGACAGAAATGACGTCTGAACCTGAATTGAATTTTAAATTTGTTCTGGAGATGGGAAAATATCCATGTTTGTATAGCTATAATTTACCGGAATATTTAGGAAAGTATGCGGAAGATGCGTGGATTGATGTTGGAAGAAAGATCAATTTAACATCATTCTCATGTAGTTCCAGTTCTCAATTTGGAAGGCAGATAAGGGTACCACCGCCCCGTGTCACCCCAAGTGGTTCGCTATGTTTGGTGACTTAGTAGGGTTGCCCGGATTCATGGGGTGAGGTTTGTCTGGGTCTTGGTGGCGGATGCGTCTGCCTATCAGCTGCATGGCAGGCCAGACCAGGAGAGTGGTTGAGGGAGTCCCTTTGACTTCTGAAGCCGTACTATCTCGGAACATCGCCTTGCATCGCAGGGGAGGGATGGATTCATACGTCCGTCACACCTGGACACACTGACTCCCAGACTCCTACCCACCCCTCTTACCCTTCTCCTTCCTAGAATTTCCTCTCCTTCCTTTCCTAAAAAGACCCTCCACACTCAGGCTCTGAGGTAAATTAATTTCCTCAAGGTCTCTTGTGTGGATCTAATGTAAAAGTATTTATTTTGTATAGGTGAACCCAAAATCTTCATTTAGGTCGTTTATACTTGTAGAGATATACTTTATAAAGATAAAGAAGAACAATATTATTTGTCTTCGTCGAAAAATCACTTGATACCGTAATTAATTCCACGGCGGCACTTGAAAAAATGATCAATTCAGTATAATTCGAGAAGCGCCGTGTAGGGAAACCAGCTTTAAAGAGTAGTTTAACGGTAGGCGACTTGTAGTTGCATCACAGTCACGTAGCTTGTAAGTATCTCTGTGTACGAAGGGATTAAAAATGAAATTAGTGATGTGCATAATGCAAAAAATAATTTCGAAAAAAATAATCGATTATTACGCTATTAATTGCATTTTGATTACTAAAATAATCAATTAATATCCAATCAGATTAATACGTTATAGATTTGTTTCGAAATTATCGTATCGCTAAAAAGGCAGATCGGTTCCGTTGTCGTTTTTTAAGAATGATAGTAATGTTTTTTTTATAAAAATCATAATGAAATTACCAAATATGCTTAAATTTATAACTTTAACTTAAATTGTAGAAAACGTACTGGGCATAATATAGTAGGTTGAAAGAGAACCTTCTCAGAATAGTAAATTGTAGTCGAATGACAAAAAGGATCGACTACAAAAAGCACAGGAAATAATTAGCAAAATTATTGTAAATAACTTGTGAATTCCAATTTTGGAGGCGGTTATGGGTATGGGTACCGCAGCCCCAGGAACCATTTATTTATCTGCCATAGGTCACCCCAAGTGGTTCGCTGCGTTTGTGACATTGTAACTTGGGTGTACGGGTGAGGTTTGTCCGGGTCTTAGCGGCGGATGCGGCTGCTCCCCTACTGCATGGCGGGCCGGATCGGGAGGGACTGGTTGAGGGAGACCCTTTAACCTCTGCGGGACTCTCTGGAACTCATTGTCCCTCTCACTGTCCTTATTCTCGGCGGGACCGTCGGACGACTGCAGCTCAGCTGCTTTGGTTAAGTCAAACAATCTCATCTAATATGATTTTTTTTCCTTCTTTATTCTATTAAGTTTTCTTCCTACATAATAATAAACTTTTATTTCAGCTACATCAAGTGGCGGAGATGAGACGTGATACTGTGAAATAAATAACTAACAACATGTACGCACTCGCATACTGCCTGCTAACAATGTATGCCCCATAGACATACAAATTTTCGGCTTTCTGTGGTGGTAGTAGGAGATTTTCAAACATTGTTGGGTTATTCGTAACCCGGGAATGTTTGTCTTTCTTTTAAATAAAATAAAATAAATAAATAAAATAAAATAGCTAGACGATAACTTACAGATGAGGGGTAAAAACCAACTATGGCGGGACGAAGAGAGGAAAGAGACTTGTGATTCGCCAATAAATCAATCTAACAGTATATAGGCACCTCGCACTATAATATCACCATTTAGTTCTTGAAAGTAAAATCTGCTTTTGAATAAATAGACCTTTTTATATGGGAGCGCGAATTGCTTGCCACTTTATGAACAGATGTGTCAAGTCCAAATTCGCAAAGTAAGGTTCTGAGTATTTTCATAGTGGAATATTTTGTTTCCGTAGACACTTTTACAAATGTTTCATGATTTACTTACCCCAGTAAACAGCGGCTTTGTGTTTCGCGTCGCCATGTATCTCGATGTCATAGTATGTGTTCCATAGACATACAACGTCCGTGTGTAAAATGTACGATAAGAGCTCGACACTGGTCCGGACAAGAATGATGACGTCACATTTTTTAGATTAACGCGGGGCTCTCGCAAGCCCAGCCGGATCCGAAAAATGGTTCCAATGGGAGGGGAAATAACACGCCTTTTAGCACGTAAGGGCAAGTCCATGTATTTTGTACGTCCGTGGTATGCCCGGACATTGGAGGTCTAGAATCGTTTTAAATAAAAAGTAGCTTCTTTATAAAAAAAAATTAGAGTCCTGAGGTATACGGTGAAGGAGGAAACCATCTGTTTCCTTAGAACACCGTGGGAAAGTGGTTGAGCAACCTGCAATGTCCCTCAATCTTCATATCTGTTTCCTTCCAGAACTTCCTCTCCTTTTCGTTAAAAGACCCTCCACATAGCATCCCCAAAGATGACATAGGCAATGACGGAAGTGTACATTAAAACGTCCTACTCACCATCCCATTTAAAGCACTGTTCGCAGGACTGCATGCGGTCTCTGCAAATTGGATCGTTAGCAGGCAAAACCGCCAGCCGAATTAATATTAGGTATTCCTTATTATTTTTAATTGATAAACTAAAGTTTTTTAAGACAAGATTTTTATGCATATCACAAAGCTTAACAATTACCCCTTAATTGTTACCCTTTGTGCTATGCATAAAAATCTTGTCTTAAAACGTTAGTTTATCAATTAAAAATAATAATTAATATTTGACAAGTTAAAGTTTTCACCAAAAAATGTAGACATAATTTGTCTCGACGCCACCTAGCGAGAGATTGAGTACCTACTAACAATGCCCCTCACAAAAATAAAGTTGGTTGTTTTCAAGTGGAAAAATGTAATAAGCAGTAATTGTTGAATGAAACACTAGTATGTATTGAATTATTTGGCGGGTATTAGATAAGCCGACATAGCTCAGTGGTAGAGCACCTGACCGGCAATCAGAAAAACACGGGTTCATGTCCCGTTGGCGGCATGTATCTTTTCTCGGAAGATTTTTTCAATGTAGATGAGTGTTTCATGCTGATAATTATTGCTTATAATAATTGTCAATATTATTTCCTTTGTCGGGCTGTAAGAATAATAATAATTCGATTGGGGGATCTGCATGCAGTCCTGCAAGCAGTACTTTAAATAGGACGATGAGTAGGGACTTATAAACCAATACACACAAACCTAAATAGGTGTTATTTGGTAAATTCTTATTGCGCGACCTTTTACAACACTACGCACAAATTACACATTTAAAAATATGCAGGTTGGGTCCACCTTCCCTTTTCATTAAAAAGTTTTGAAAACAATGTTCGAATTTTTAATGAACGGTCTTCAGATATAAATAAATAGCCCTTTGATTTAATTTATTTCCTGATAGTTTAACCACGTCAATGGCGAAACACCTGATAATATTGTAGAGGTACTTAATGGTAATTGCTAATGATCGAAGAAAAACTTGCGTAAACAGCCAAACATCTTTTGAATACTACCATATTAAAAATATGTATCAGATTGTAAGAATCTTACAACCCTACTAATCACACAACCGCAATTTGGGAGGCGAGTATAGGTACCGCCGCCCCGGGAACCATTTATTAGATAACCAACACTTCTGCCATGAGTCAACCCAAGTGGTTCGCTACGTTTGTTGACTTAGCTGTTCATGGGGTGAGGTTTGTTCGGGTCTTGGCGGCGGATGCGTCTGCCCACCAGCTGCATTGAATAACCAACACCTCTGCCATGGGTCAACCCAAGTGGTTCGCTACGTTTGTTGACTTAGCAGTTCATGGGGTGAGGTTTGTTGGGGTCTTGGCGGCGGATGCGGCTGCCCACCAGCTGCATGACAGGCCGGATCGGGAGAGAAAGGTTGAGGGAGTCCCTTTGACTTCTCCAGACATACTCTCGGAACATCACCTTGCACCGCAGCGGGAGGGATGGATTCATACATCCGTCACTCGTGACCCCCATATTCCTACCCACCCCTCATCCTTTTCCTTCCCAGAACTTCCTCACTTTCCTTCCTTTCCTAAAAATACCCCCCACATAACATCCCCAAAGATGACATACGCCCTGAGGGGAATTATTTTTCCCAAAGCCTCCTGTGTGGAGCTAATGTAAAAAATAAACAACATTCATCTCCCCTAATTCGTTTAGCCTAGAGTTTGAGTGACGGACGTATGAATCCATCCCTCCCACTGCGGTTGAGGCCGATGAATCGATGGTCCGGCTGCAGAGGTCTAGTTTAGGTCTCCCTCAACCATTCTCTCCCAAACCTCACCATATGTACCCGGGCACCCCTGCTAAGTCACCAAACGTAGCGAACCACTTGGGGTGACCTATGGCAAGGGTGTTGGTTATTTAATAAATGGTTCCCGGAACGGCGGTACCCATACTCGCCTCCCAAACAAAATATGTTGTGTGATATCATATAAAAAATGTTTAAAATGTAATTTGATTTTCATACTTACGTCTTTCCTATATTCTTAACGTTTTGAGTATTAAAGCTATTTAAGTAATTGTAGATCTCATGTGTATTTAAAAAAAAACTACTCGTCGCAAGAAAGCAATACTGCTGTAACCACCACTACCTACGAAAATATTTTTAAGACTTTTGAGGTGTGTACGTACATCAGTTAAAAAACGTATTGTTGACAAAACGGCTAATTTTTTCAACGTCGTACAGGTTTTATTTATCGTCGTAGAGTAACGGGACCCAGATAGATCGACGCAGAAAAAATACCCATGCAAAATGGTGTTAATAAAGTATTTTCGTAGGTGGTGGTGGTTACAGCAGTATTGCTTTCTTGCGATGTATAATTTTGTATATTCAACAAAAAAAATTAAACATCTGTCGTGTCATTTTGAAAATTGTCAGTGTAACCCTATTATTGCTTTATTACAAACGGAGAATTTTTTTGACTAACTGTTTCTGTATAAGATTGTGAACTGCCTTCTTGACTCACCAGCCCTATTAGAACGGATTGCATTTCTTTGCACTGAACGCAATGCCAGATCGGATATCTTATTTTATATACAACTAGCTGGGTTACCCGGCTTCGCTCAGGACAATAAGATAGTGTTCTGGAATGTTGCACAATGATGTTCCCGATTTCCTATTCCTGATCATTCCACGACATACTTCGCCACTCCTTCCACAACTTTCTACAGCTCTATGGAACCTTCTAGAACTTTCCGGAAGACTGTTCTAGAAATTTCAAGAGGGCGAAATTTTCAGCCCTTATATCTTTAAAAGCACTGCCTTTAGGTAAAAACGGATACCCTTATTCCCTAGGGGGGATAGAGTTCTACCACACCATATAACTCCCTTGATCGAACCGGGACTGGTTTCTGAGTTTTTGCGAGCTGCACGTTTTTTTGGACTTTCTTTTATAATACATGCCATATTCAAATAAATAAAATGTTACTCCTTACATGTCCTTTCCCGTACGTTCTCCTCCAGCGTTCCACTTCCACCTTCCCCGCCACCGCTCTCCCGCTCCCCCGTCCCGCAAACCCCCCTGGCACTGCATTTCTTGACTCCTCTCCCGCGCGGCCCGTAGCCGAAACTTTTTTCTAATACTAACATTTTTAAACTCGTGATATCTTTCTAATTAAATATCCGAATTGAAAAATTCAAAAAGTTAAATAAAGGTATTGAAGCTGTCTTGAATATGAAGTAATTTATTTTGATAAGGATTAAAACCAAGATACAAATAAAGAGCCTTTTCAAGTGGCGACATATTAATTAAAATTTTAAAATAAAAGAATACTTATTGTGGCATAACCATAATAGTTAGACATATGCTGTCGCAACCTTTTTTGTAAATAATGATGTGTTCTATAAAGTCGTAGTACATTATTTTATTCTATCATCAATAGTTTTCGCAGCGCACGCGATTTAAAGAATATTTTAGGTAATTTTTTTACACCCTGGGTTACATTATTGAAGTTTTAGTAAGGATGCCTATTTTTTTTTTTTAAATATAATATAGCCTATGTCACCCAGGGATAGTGTAGCTTCCCAACAGCGAAAGAATTTTTCAAATCGGTTCAGTAGTTTCGGAGCCTATTCGATGCAAACAAACACACAAACAAACAAACAAACAAACAAACAAATATTACCTCTTTATATAATGTGTTAGATTAGATATTTCAAATCGAAATAGTCACAAAACCAAGCTCAGGCGTATCTGCAAATCTTACAATTCTCTAAGAGATATTGATATTTTTCACTGTACTCTTGAAATGTTTACAATCAAATTAACCTTACAATGTACCTAGGTACTTAAATCAAAACTTCTTTATTTTCATTCATTTTTTACTTATACTGAATAATATTATAACTTTTAATATACGTACTTGCTTCCTAATCCGTAAGCACAGCCAAAATTATTATAATTGAACGTAAATGGTTTAAATTATTATTCACTATTAAATTTAAAATGAAACAATTTTAAAGATGGACAAACGTTACCCAATATCTTCTACTACCACCACAGAGAGCGGAAAATGTTGCTTGTGTCGTGATGGAGGACTTAGCCAGTCAATGAATTAACCACGCGACGCATGTATATAACTGTAAGTTTCCTAAAAAAACTTAAATAAAAAAAAGTATAATATACGATGCTTCGTGCAAGGGCCTGGGTAGGTACTTTTAAGTCCAAGCGAATTTATCTTTCTAGGGTTGACGAAAGAAAAAATCGGCCACGTCGAACCAAAATTATTATTCAAATTTGGGATCTTAGCACCTGCACAGCTGGCGGCGACAGGTGGTACAAGCAAAAGTGCAGCAACGGAGACGCAGCAGCTGTTAACTTTAAAGTACCTACCAATTGGCTGGCCAAGGAAGTCGGTACCTACCCAAATAAGAAAATAATTTTTACTACAAGAGAACAATGCATAATGTTGTAATGGCGGGTACAATGTGGCAAATGTTGCCATTATTAATAATTTTTATGTGATTTTTTTTCAAGTAGGTAGGTACCTACCCAATCAATAATAATAAAGTTCATATCTGCTCTTGTGATTTATGATGCACACTACAAAGCTGTCCGAAACGCATAGTATCAAATAATAGTTTTTTTATATCTTAAGAAAGTAAGTAGGTAGGTACTAACTAAAAAAATATTTTTAAACATAAAGAGAACAATGCGTAGGTTATAAAGGTCATTTTTTCCTGTCAATACAGGTACCTACATAGTATAAAATGAAGTCGCTCAAAATGTTTGTGCGCTTAGATCTTTTAAACCACGCAAGGGATTTTCATGCGGTTTTCACCAATAGATAGAGTGATTCAAGAAGAAGGTTTATATTTATGTATAATACATGCTTATTATAGTAGAGAAAAGCCGATAAAATCAAATATTCAATTCAGGCAGCGGGCAGCTGGCAAGCGGGTGGTGTGGATTTTATAAAGGTTGGGTAATGGCGTTGTGTTTCGTTAGCCACAGCAACGTGTTGCCGGGTCTGCTAGTTAATAATAAACAGCAGAAGTTTTTGTTGTTGTTAGGTACCTACCTACCGGACTGCATTTTTTGTTCGGGTTGTGTGTTGTGTTACGTTGAAAAGAGCAACTTGACTCGAAGAGCCTTTTATTAAAATTCTTTTGTTGTGTTTTTGCGTGCGGTTTAGAACTTTGACCACCTGTCTGTAATTCCCGTTAAAATCTTTGTGGAATAAAAGGGTAATGAAGGGGCCAATTTGTTTTCTTTTTGCTCAAGTTTGCACCATTTACGTCAACCTTTTAATTATTAACGAAAGTTTTAATTATTAATCAGATTAAATCATATGCTTGTCTTTCAGAACTGATAGGAAATCAGCTTTATAATAAGTTTAGTTTTAGGCCATTAGAGTTTTTAATTTTTGCCAATAATTGAAAAATACGAAATAAGCTCAGAAAATATCTGTCGGAATTTCCAAAAATATTGTGTTTTGAATACATTATCTGAATAATACACTATTACTTTTCTAGGATATTTTATAAAATTTGGTACCTACCAATACCAATTTCGGAGACCGGGGTCTTGCAGTGGCAGGCCTAACCGCTTGGAACAAACTCCCTTCACATTTGCGAAAGATCGACGCGACGGTACCTACATCTGAGTTCAGAGCAAAACTAAAAACTCACCTTTTCAAATGATTGTATCCAGAATAATAACTGCATTTCTTCAGTATTATTTCACAACCGGTCCATGGGATTTACTTCAAATGATATATCTTTCTCCTTGACTAGGTACTTACCCGCTTTTTGTCTATTTGCTATGCGCAATTTTTGACAATTATTTAAAAATTTATTATGCGTAAACTTTTTTTTAAATAATATTTTCTATAACTTACACTGACAGCACGGGCAGTAATCATAACAATATGTGTTTATAAATAAGTATGTTAGTCATAAATAACTAATTTTAAGTAAGTAAGTCATGATAGAGTAAAGCAGTATCGTACTCGATTATAAAAATAAGTCTTAGTTGTAAGTTTGTAAGTCATTAGTTATCAATCTTAGATATAAGCCAATTGTAATGTATGTATAGAGGTTAAATGTATAAATGAATTTGAAAAAGCGCCCTTGAGGTGATTTTCTCAAGAAAATGGCACTATATAAATCATCCAAAAAATATTATTATTAAATTACGACAGCTGTGAGAGCCACTTGAGGAAAGTACGTAAAATTTATGGACCTACATCACAACACCCAGACGAATCGCTATTATTATTAGAACATATATATTTATATTAATTTTCATTAAGGTTTATTGACCAAAATATTTTTGAGTTGCACTGGGAGTCGAACCAGACACGCGTAAATCACGATACAGGTACAATGTTGCAAATTATTGCTATCGTATGATTTTTAGAAAATTATTATAAAAACACGCAAATCGAACACTTGAATCTGTCAGATAATATTGTTTGTTATTTATTCCGAACAGTGATCATTGTGATCAATAAACATAAACGGTGTAGGTATACTGAAAAAATAAATCGCAAATAACAGCTTTATTCCCAGAAATCATCGTGGGCCGAAAGGGATGGGCGGGCATTATAATCCTGGAAAACCCTCCCAAATGCAGATATTTCTCTAACAATCGATTACTGCACATTATTTGCTAATAAAGTATTCGAGCCTGGAGCCCATAAAACGAGGGGGTTTATTGGCTTTAGTTTGTTCCATTGCAAATGGCAAAGTTTGTTTTCGCATCCCTAAATTTCACCGAAATGGGACAGACGGGTGGGTGTGTGCGAAATATATAGCGCAAGCTTTTTAGAGAAAAATGGAACAGACTAACTTAAACATGCTTATTTCTTTGATTCAGCTCAGTTTCAATCCGAAGGGAAGGATAGAAACAGGGTAAAATATTGTTTAAAAATTATCAATCAAAATTTGCAAAGCAAAAAACTTACCCCTCTTCCCGCTACTGAGGGTGACCATTCTTAGGCCGTATGAATAAAACAACAGTTAATTTCACACTATAATCCCATTCTGTGCACTAAATAACTAGAAACTTAACTTCACACAATTGTACACACACACAAAAACATTACAAAAACTGACAGATGTTTGGTGGACGCACACCAAAAGCACCCGCGAACCGCCGCTGCGGTACTAATAAATCGACTGATCTCGGTGCCACTAGCGTGTGTGGCCAGCAACAAAAACAGATGACCAAATATTCTTTTCGGCTCGGGCTTCACAAGTTCAGCCAATGGGCATGCGCATAAATGAAAATGTTGCCAGCCCCTAAATACTTTTATTTCAGATGGATCAACTTCGTTCTAAGTTAACTCTTTCATCGTTGTCGTAAATAAAATAATATTTTTAAATTTGCATTATTAATTATTATGTGAATTTGAAAAAAGTTTTATGTAGTGATATTTAATATTAAAAAATTTAAAAAAAACTTAGACAATTTAAAAATAGTATTAATTATTGAAAAAATTCTTTATTGTCAAAACGGTCAAACAAAAGTACATAATATTTAAAATATTTTCATAAATATACAACTTTAAAAAAAAATTGAATGCGAAATCTGAGATAAGCAATATTATCTAACGTCTCGAAGAATATTTAAGTACAGTAAAAAGCCTAAGGTCAATAAATATCGGAATGAGTTTTCAGACTTCTGAAAATGATACTACGTCTTCTATACAAAAAATAAATAAAAATCGTTGTGATGTTTCTATTACACAGTGTTACTGTCATGTTATTAAATTATTAAAATCCGTCATTAAAAAGATATTTAAGAAAACTCATAAACCTAAATAAAAGTTTTCGTTTTCAGGTAACTCTGGTGAAAGACAAAAATCTGTTTCTTCTTCAGAAAAAAATGTTTGTTTTTCAGCCGCACCAAATCTGATAGTTTCTTTTAAATAAGCTATGTATTTTTTATCAAGACGCTTACCAACTTCTAATAAGTCGACAATTTTCTCTAAAAGTTTATTTTTTTCTTTTAAAGAGGAAATTTCTTGTTTTAATAAAATCTTTCGCGGTGATTCGTCATCTGCAACACCCTTTACTGTTTTCGTATTTTCGCTGTTCGGAGATATTCTTCTTTCATATGAA
The DNA here is from genome assembly GCA_917563855.2 of Limnephilus lunatus. Classification (NCBI taxonomy): domain Eukaryota; kingdom Metazoa; phylum Arthropoda; class Insecta; order Trichoptera; family Limnephilidae; genus Limnephilus; species Limnephilus lunatus. Next base: position 10,222,861 of record OU830602.1, on the reverse strand, counting down.
ACCACCTGAGGAATATGTGTATTATTGAGTTGAGCTGCGTCATTAAAAAACGTATTCAGATCTTCGCTCGATGATAGTCTTTTTTCATATGGAACCGTCTGAGGAACATAAGTAGTTTTGATTTGCGCTGCGTCATTAAAATATATTTTTAGATCTTCGCTCTTAGTCGATGATAGTCTTTTTTCATATTGAACCACCTGAGGAACATAAGTGGAATTGAGTTGGGCTGCGTTGTTAAAAAATATATTCAGATCTTCACTCTTAGTGATTGATAAAAGTCTTTTTTCATGTGGAACCATTTGAGGAACATAAGTTGTTTTGATTTGTGCTGCATCGTTAAAACATATTTTCAGATCTTCGCTCTTAGTCGATGATCGTCTTTTTTCACATCGAACCACATGAGGAACACAAGTAGCATTGAGTTGCACTGCGTCATTAAAAAAAATATTCCGATGTTCGCTCTTAGCTGATGATAGATTTTTATTTTTTTCATAAGGAACATTAGTGATATTGATTTGCGCTGCACCGTTAAAAAGTATTTTCAGATCTTCACTCTTAGACGATGAAAGAAAAGAAGTATGCGTTTTCACAGTGTTGTTAAAAAATGTTTTCGGATATTCGATCTTAGATGATGATAAAGTTTTTTCAGAAGAAACCGCTTGAAAATCTGGAATACAGACTTGCGCTGCATCGTTATTAATTGTTTTCGGATCTTCGCTCTTAGGCGATGATAGTGTTTTTTCAAATGAATCCACCATTGTATATGGATAATTGACTTGCTTCGCATCGTCGTCGTTCATAATTGTTTCTGAATTGTAACTATTTGGTGATGATGGTGTTTTTTCAAATGGAACTGCCTTGAGAACGCGATGGTCGGCTTGGGCTGTTTCGGCATCTCTTAAAGATGCATTGGTGACTTCTTCATTAGGCGATGATGGTGGTACAGATGGAACCACTCGAGGATCAGGAAGATCGGTTTGCGCTATCACTTTCAGCATAGTGTCCATGTCACGAATCTAGAAAAATAAAAAATTGAAATACCGTGATTTATTTTTGGGTTATTATACCGTGTAATATATCCTTCTTTAGTCAACGTTTCCGATAGCTTTACAGTGCCCATCATCAGAATAGATTTGTAATTACGCATCTGCCCTGAAGATGGGCACTATTATGCTTTATGAAACGTTAGCTAAAGAAGGAGATGGCACAAGCCGGCACAATAACCCAAAAATAAATCACGAGAATAATTTTGGCCGTAAAAATCTCAAACCGTATAAAAACACATATTATTCAAATCCTACAATCATTCCTAACTTATTTTTCTTCTATGTTCACTTAAAAATTACATAAAGTATTGTATCAAGAATCATTAAGAAAACTGAAGTTAAATGTTAGAATCTCTTGCAAAATTTAGTTATTCATATAGATGCCTCATTGGTTAAGAACTATATACACTATGGTCAAGAAACGCATTCTTCGATAAAAATATTATTTGTATGGAATACTTCAAATTTATATGCACTTACTTTATATAATACTAGCTGGGGTACCCGGCTATGCTCAGGGAGCTGATATGGGATTGAACTTACGTTCGACTCACGACGGATTTTGCTTTATATACCCCTACCAATGAGCCCCACCCATACAAAACTGAACCCGAACACCCGAACGTTCCAGACTATTCCCGAACATTCCACAACATTCCAGAATGTTCCTGGATTTTCTGGAATGTTGTAGAATGCTCTCGAATTCACTCGAATGTTCTGGACTGTTCTAGGATTTTCTAGAGGACGAAATTTCCTTCCCTTATATCTTCAAAAGCACGACCTTTAGGTAAAAACGGGGACCTTCTTCATGGATGGGGGACAGAGGGATACCACACCATATAACTCCATTGTTTAACAAATATTATAATCAATAATTATCAGCCTGAAACACTCATCTACATTGAAAAAATCTTCCGAGAAAAGATACTGGCCGCCAACGGGAATTGAACCCGTGTCCCTCTGATTGCCGGTCAGGAGCTCTGAACATTGAGCTATGGCGGCTTATCTAATACCCGCCAAATAATTCAATATATACTAGTGTTTCATTCGACAATTACCTATCATTATATTTTTCCAACTGAAAACAACCAACTTTATTTTTGTGAGAGAGGTATTGTTAAGTACTAAATCTCCCGCTAGGTGGCGTCGAGACTAATTATGTCTGCATTTATTGCTGAAAAACTTTAACTTGTCAAATATTAATGATTATTTTTAATTGATCAACTAACGTTTAAACAAGATTTTTATGCATAGCACAAAGGGTAGATAACAAATATTATACATAATATAACGTCTGATATAATACTTGTTATCTACCCTTTGTGCTATGCATAAAAAGCTTGTTTAAACGTTAGTTTATCAATTAAAAATAATAACTCCATTGTTTATATCGGGACCCGTTTCTGAGTTTTAGCGGGAGGCACACTTTCTTTTATAATATACATATATTGATTATTTGGTGTACGGAAAAGGGAACTCACAATATAGGGTAGCGGCAAAGGCCAAATAGATCTTCTTGGCATCCCTTGAATATTTAAATTATAACCTCTGTTTTCCTGGAAAAAAATAAAAACATATATCTTTCAACGTACATGCCATTATTACGTATATTTAATTAGAATAAAAATTTATAGGAGTTTTGTAATGAAAACAAAGAGGATTAATGAATAATGTATGCAACAAATGCATTCTTACATATGTCCCTGCCTGAGGCCAAGGTGATGGTGTTCGCAATCTTAACGTCTGACGACTAATGTGATTTCCAGTTACCTGGTGAATATTAAAGAATGCAATATATAGTTTCAAGTATTGCGATGCACGGCATAAGTATATTTAAAATCATGTATTTATTGAAGAAAAAGCAACTTACAGAATATAATAGTCGAGGAGGGTCAGTGAGAGATGCTGGCATCAGTTCATGCTGCGTATTACATTTTTCACGACACGTTACATATTTTTCCACGAACATGAAATAATAATTGTAAGAAAATGATTAGCGTTTCTTTCTTGCTGATCAAAATAGTGTTACAAAAATATGACAGTAGATGGAAATGCATTTTTTAAACTTACAAGTTGCGTTGACGGAAACGTGACGATGACGGCCCCCTGATTTCCCGATGAAGGTTTCCGCGGAGCAGGTTTTACACTGACCTAAATAGAAAATATATTTTTCTATTGTTCAAAAAATTAACATCATAAACATTTCATACAGAACATCAGAATTTTGGCTGCAAAGTTAGTTTTTCGATGCTTTATGCATTATTTGCAAACAATGTTGCTGTGACTCAATAATGCATAGAAGAGTGAATCGAAATAAAAATTTGTTATTATTATATTAATTTCTTATGATTTTAAACGAGCACCACTCACATGATTCACGCATTTTGCAGTGGGTACCTCAGTAACTTTTGACTTCAATTTCTTTCGCTTTGTCTTCTTTACTCCAGTAACCTAAAAAAATCGAATGTTTGAGTTCGTCTTTGTCCACATCATAACTTCATGGTTACAGATAATATGTTAAAATAAATAAAAATAAGCTGAAAATTACACGCGGTTGCTAATAATAATAAATTGCTAAAAAAAACAATAAAAAAAAGAAAATGCAATAAAATTCAACTTTGGTTACGCAGTTCTAATTTCGATAAAACATTTCTTGTCGCCGGGACTTAATAACTCAGAGAAGTATTGATTGATATTCAAAGTTTTTTGTAATCACGTGTTATAAAAATACAGATGATAAATACTAACGGTATTCGTACACTGGTCACCGGGTGGCTTCGTTTGTGAGTGCAATATCTTCCGCTCTGCCAATAACGAGTTCACCTAAAAAAAAATTTGCAATTAACTCCTTTTGTTTCATGGAATTATTTCACATTACGATGTTGTGTGTGTTTTAATTACCATATTTGAATTAATTGGGAAATCAGAAATGCCCAAAATTGATAAAACATATTTATTGACTTCTAGAATATATTGAGTATTATAGTACACGCTAACATCTTAGCAGTCAATATAACACTTAAACGGGAAATTTTATGGGATAACGGGTAGCCCCGTCATATCATTAATCAAGATAAATTTTGTCAGTTTTGGTGGTGCGGTTCTAATTTAGATAACACAATCAATGTTTTTGAACTCAACAATACACAGAAGGGCTATTATTTTAACCATGTTTTATGGTTATCAATCAGCAATACTAACGTGATTCGCATATTGAGCCGCAGGTACCTTAGCTACACACTGCACCTCCAAGTTTCTTCGCTCTGCCATTAATCCGTTTACCTAAAAGAAAACGATTTTATTGTTTGAGCCAACTCTTTTCCATTGTGATAAAAATACGACAGAAAATCAAAAACGCGTAAAAACAATTAACTTACGTAATCCGCTTTCTGGGTCAATGCATGTAACGCATTTTCTAACTCTAGCAGTGTCGTTTCATCCTGAGAAATGGCGTCCTGCGTTACAACAAATAACTAATAAATAACATATGTAAAAGTTCAAAGTTATAAACATTTTTGTGTCAAGTATTTTGAAATAGTGTTTACTCTTTGCAAATCAAATTCCGGTTTTGGAAAAACACAGGGCACTGCTGAACGCACGAGTTTGCGATTTCTTGAAGCATCATTGACGAATTGCGTGTCTAGAAAATGTTTCGAACACACAACGGATTTTTTAACTGGCGTCCAGTTGTATAAAGCCAAAGCCTCAGTCCATTGTTTCCGTCGTGTTTCATCTTTTGGAAAACTAGATCATAAATACATGTAATTATTAGTCACATATTATAACGATGTTGTTAAAAAATACAACATTAACAAAAAATACTCTTTATAAAAAAAATTATATACAAACATGTGGTATGATACGCCTTGTTCAGCATTTCCCGTCTTGTTTGTGCATCCTCTCACAACACACGCTAGCACCATTTTTACAAATATTAAACTGAGCAACTGTGCCGAGTTTTTTTACCAGCTTATTTGCTTTTTTTATCTGCTTAACTTTTGGTATATAATAATCACTTAATATAATAATTTTTGGCACCGTTAAATTACCAAAATCTTCTACAGTCAGTGAAATATATTCCTTACTGTAAACACAAAAACCTTTTTGTTTTTTGTTACGTTTATTAATATTATTATTTTTTTGTAATTGATCACTACTGTGTAATTATTATAACACGTGACAGCAGTTTCGCCTTACGAAGCATTATCAAACAGCTTTACATGACTTAGAAAGGTGAAACAGCTGTCATGCGTAGTAATAATTACACAACAGAACTTGCTTATAATTAAATTGCATTTAAAAAAATATATTATTAAAGTTCAACACATCATAAATTTACATTATATTATAATATTAACGAATTGTGTAAAATTTGCAATTTAAATATGAATAGAGAATTTAAAAATAGAGTGGATTACTACAAATTAAACTTGATTGCAATAAAGAAAAAACTTGCGTACTTAAAAGTAGACTCTTTTCATATTTAAAAAAAACTAAATATATAAATTAAATATGTACATAAATAATATAATATATTACTAGTATATATAACTTTATAAACATAAATAAATCGGCCTCTGTGTTTCCTCCCTCCTACAACATGGGTCTATTCAAAACCCATGTTCACTCCTTCCTTTCATCAAAAAGACCCTACACACAGCATCTTCAAAGATGACATAGGCCCTGAGGGAAATTGTTTTCCTCAGGGCCTCCTTAGTTAATGTAAAAAAAAAATCAAAATAAAAAACGAAAACTCTCCTAAACGTACTAATTTTAAGGGATTGAATTAAACAAAAAAAATTATATGCACGAAAGACGGTGGTATATTATTATTATAATAAGGAAAGGCGAAAAATATTTGATCTCCTTTTATTGTATAAAATTATTCATTCAAGGTTGGACTGCCCTGACGCTATCAACTTGTTATCCTTACACATACCTCCAAAATATACTAGACGGAATATTTTATTTTGCAACAATAACTTCGCTACGAATTCTGCGGTAGAAAGAATACATAGGTTGGGTAATGAACTGACTGATGTCGCTGACATATTTAATTTAAACTTCGATTCATTTAAAGCCAAATTAGTCCACCACTTTTTAGATGTAAATAATGAATGAGTAAATTTTATTTTATTTCGATTTTCTTTTGTTTATGGTTTTATTTTATTGTTCTTTTTCCAATATGAGTAATTAAGTAAAAATAAATGTGTTTTGATTTTTTTTCATGTTTTTGTTGTTCGTAGGTATATGAATTGTTGTACCTACGAGTTCTAAAGTCATCCATGTGGAATTAGCTTTAGATGTATGTACTCCTATTTTTTTTTTATTGAGTTTATGCTTTATTTGTATATTTTGTAATATTTTTTTAAGTTTGTTATGTACTGTTGTTATAAATGTTATTTGTATTTTATATGTTAAAGCCCAATAGGGCGTCAATAAATAAATAAATAAATAATTTAAAAAAATAACATTATTAATTTTTATTATAATACGTTATTATCATTAAAAAACTACAAAATTATATGCAGGAAAAACACTTCTGTACCTTAAAAAAGGATATACAACTTAAGTACGTAGCAATTGCTATAGGATAAACCACTAAGTTCATAGCAATTGCTATTGACTGGTACTAGGTACGGAGTTATTGATGAATAAAAAAGATAATATTTTATAAAATAGTGAAATAATAACTTGGCGCCGCTGATGGGTTAAAATTTACAAACTATTATTACCCTTTTCATGTAGAGTTCGGAGCGGGACGTGCCCCGCGCCACTTCAGGCCGCCGCGCAGAAAAGTAAAGACCGAAGAAAGTAAGATAACGGTTTACAGCGCAGTTCACTGTGAGAATTTTCTGCGCGGCGGCGGCTTGAAGTGGCGCGGGGCACGTCCAGCTCCGAACTCTACGTGTAAAGGGTACTATTTGTAAATTTATTGAGCTGCATGAAACAATATTTAGTGTGAAGTTTGTTCGAATTGCGATCTGCGATTCACTATTCACTGATGTTTTCATTTGTGATTTTGTGACTAAACATGGAGGATGAGCGGCTGTTCGACGAGAGAAAATCTATCCGTGATTCGGGTAGACAATTAAAACGGTACGGCAGCACGTCAAACCATGTAAAACGGCAAGAAGAACTCGTAAAACATATAGTGCTTAAAGGCGAGACTCTGCAAGGAATAGCCTTAAAGTACGGAGTGACAGTAAGTGACTTTTGACGTATTGTTAATTTCATAACTTGTGTACTGCTTTACTTTATAAATATCACATGACGTTTCCGGAAACATTCTAATTTCTAGGTGAATGTCAATGTAGTGCTAAAGCGTTTTTTTTGTTTTGTTTGCAGACGGAAAAGATTAGAAGAGCAAATAGGTTGTTTGCAACTGACAGTCTGTTTTTACGTGAGTTTTTGATGATACCGATTCCGAAAGACTCCTCGTTCTACACTCCCGACTGTAGTCCGGAGAGTTCGGGGACTATAAACCACAGAGCATCTATCGCAGGACTTCCTAGTGGGTCCAGTATGACCGTAGGAAGTCCTGATGAGAAAGCCACCTTCGATGACTTCCTCAGCAGAGTTGACTCCTCCCTGGCTATCATCAAGAAGGACGTCAAGAGAACTAGTGAACAAAGCGAGTGAGTGCAATATAACTTTAATTTAATAATTCAATATTGTTCAATGCCAGTTCATTAGCATCATTAGTATTAAATTCATTGATGAAACTATTCAGCAACAACAGGTGTGAAGTTATTTTGGTAATTTTTGGAGATCGCTGTCAACGGTTAATATGCACTTTTAAAAAAAAATCTTTTGATTCACCTTAATTACATTAAAAGGCAACTATTTGCATTGGGGGAAGTGGAAAATATTTCATTCTAAATTTCGATTACGTAAAATTAAAATTAGCTTTCGTCTTGTGAGATTATATGCCATTAGCTATTTCGCTGTCACTTTGGTATGTTGGTATTCCTGATACACTTGAATGTATAACGAATGGCTAGAAGATTTTGAAGGTACCACGAAATCTGGAAAGGTAAGTACTAAATTATCGGAGTTTTGGGAATAAAATGATGGAAAAAAACATGTTTTTAATTTCGGTAATTATTTTTTATAAATAATACATGCACTTTTGAATCACAAACCATGTTACACAAACCTAGCGTAGCCGCTAAACTACTTGAAAACTGGGATGTTTTTCTTGCCTTGACGCGAGTAGGCGTTATAAAGGGGCACTTTCTTTTGTATCACAAACCATGTTACACAAACCTAGCGTAGCCGCTAAACTACTTGAAAACTGGGATGTTTTTCTTGCCTTGACGCGAGCAGGCGGTATTTACGCGCCGAATTCCCATGAAGTCTGCTACGCTTTGCTCTAGCATCTTTTCGTACAGTAACAAGAATACCAACATAACAAAATGACATTTGAAAATAATGTTTGAAAATGGACGGTCTCATTTCACAGAACGAAAGCTAATTTTAATTTTACGTAATCGAAATTTAGAATGAAATATTTTCCACTTCCCCCAATGCAAATAGTTGTCTTTTAATGTAATTAAGGTGAATCAAAAGATTTTTTTTTTAAAAAGTGCATATTAACCGTTGACAGCGATCTCCAAAATTTACCGTTATTTTTAAATGCTTGTAATAAAATATTACTAACAACAAGCTCCGTCTATTTATCAGTTGCTATTATAAATTATGTAGCAGTGACCTTTACAACAGCTGTGACACTATTTTTATACCGGACTAAACTTTCCTACGCCCATTCTAAGAATTTACCCCGTGTAAGATAGTTAAAGATTTTATGTTGGCTGTTTTGTTGAGATGTTTATCGTGTTGCGTTCGCTCTCCTTGAGACAAATTTCTGACAGCTTTGCAGTGTCCATTTTCTGATCCGTAAACTAATCTAACCCCTCAAAAACTATCAATAACGTAAGCTCAAGAAGAAGGAGAAAGTGAATAAAAAATCTCTATAAATATCCGTTAACCCCTCAGACTAATTTTTTCGCTTTTGGGAACGGTTAATATACCTAGATCACACAGAAATCATTGTCTCCCTTACTAACATAGTGAGAAATATGATATAAATAGTTGACAATCTAAAAGTGAATCACAAAAGGGTTACAATGTACAACTTTATGAAACGAAAGTTTTAAAAAAAACTTGAGACTGAATTTTTTATTAATTATTTTTACATGAAACAACAAAAAAGTGAGGTGATGATAACGTTTATAATACTTATTATATTTACTAAAACATGTGTTTTTATTTATTTTTTATCAGTAATTTTGGTTAGAAAAAACGTAAGGTGTTTTGAATGTTTGCATTAAAAAGTTTAATATTTAAAAAATTACATATTTATTTCTAATAATAAAACTTGCAAACTTCATCACCTTTCAAAAATATTTTTTAGCTTTCGTTCAGAAGTATTCCATTTATTTCTATCAAGTAGAAATATTCTGATTTTCTGACAGAATATGCGCGAGGCCTGAGAGGTTAAGATCTTTGTACACAACGCCAAAACCGCTCCATGAAATGAATTAATTGTAGCCATACCTAGTGCTTGGGTCCGCAGGAAAACGATTAGTTTGAATCTTTGTATGGAAATGGTCATTTTGTACATGACTACAACTGATAATGTCTTTACAGTAGATATTTTGAACTTGCGTACAACATTGAACGGAAGTTAAAGGTTTATGCTTTGAATTTCTTCAATGAATGAACCCTCATCACTCTGATTACGATAGAATTTCTAAACAATACAGCTAAAGCCATACATTAAAAAAAACAGAGTGTGCAATTCATACACGATATAAGTGAAACCTTCAGAAAACTAAAGTAGACGAAGAATGGGAAGGCTACGAAGCACCGCACAAAGAGGAGACCGATAGGCTACGCAGCACTGCATAAAGAGGGACCGATTATACTTTTTCATTCTCTCTCAGGCTAAATCCTATAGATATATGTGTTTGTCTCTTTTTAGTGTCGCAATTTTTATTTTGGTAAATATTCGGAACAAACGTCAACGGTTAATACGCACTTTTTTTTGATAAAACCTTTAGTTTCATGTCATCATAATTTTAAAAAACATCCCAGGTTTTGAATGGTTTGAGGGCAAGGCAGGGTTTATCCTAGCGGGTTTGTGTAATTATGATTGATTGTTATGAAATAAATATTCCGTATTAACCGTTGACATTTGTTCCGAAGAATTACCTTCATTTTCATCGAGTTTCAAATTACAACGGTGCTAAAGAAGTTTTCACTTCAAAAATAAATTGTCACCCATAAATTTTTTCATACACTTTTCTATCTGATCTTTTTTGCAAATTGCTTTTATGAGCGTATACTTACAAATTTTCCTCTTTAAACAAAATTTACTTATGAATCATGACTATAATCTAACTTAAAAAGTTGTACGGTATTTTGTTGTTGACTCAAAACATTAACATTTTATATGATAAACGTATAGACTCAACAATGTTTTCTTCCAACTATATTCACATAATCTGATATGAAGTTTGAAATCATCACTTATTATTAAAACCGATCTATTATAAAATTATGCATCCCGATATTAGTAAATTTTGCCATTTCTTTTTACCGTAAATTTTAAAGTTTGTCAGAAAATACAACAATAATATTTGCGAAAAGTAAATTTGTTGTTTGTTACGTTAAATACAACAAATTTCGTCTGATTAATTTCTATTTTTAACTCATTAATCACAATCTATTGATTTTGAACAACTTTACTTTAGTTTGGAATAATTTTGTCACTGATTTTAAATATTTATTTATTTCACTGTCAGAATCGAAAAACAGTCAGTCACACTCTTAAAACCAAAGACAAGGAAGAAATCAGCGATTACTCTGTGGAAGAAATGAAAACTGGATAACGACAATTTTTTTTTTTAACTTTTTGAAAATAGCAGGAAACTTTAATTGCTAAAAGTTAAGAAAAAAATTCAATTTTGGCATAATTTTATGCAGATTTATTAAATCATTGTTTTAAAATGTGTAGGTAGGTACCTACACTCACCTATTAAATAAAAAAATATAAATTATAATAAATTTCTTACTAGATGTTTGAAAATAAATTGCGTACATCTAAATAAATATTCATTAAAAAAAACCGTCAATACAGCACAGTGAGAAACGAGAACATTTTTGAAAAGTTATATAAAGTCATGATAAGTGATTAAAATTTCCAAAAAACAAAAATAACTAGGTTATGTTAGGTGAAATTTTTGGGTAATTTTTTTTTCATCACTCGACTTTATGACTTTTGAAAAGTGTTAATTTTTGTCACTTTTCTTTGTAGTTTTAGAACCGATCCTTCCTATTTTTATTGTTTTATTTTAATTTTATTTGCTTTTTCATCACTTGAATTTATATCACTTTTCAAAAATGTTTAGTTTTGTCACTTTTCTATGTTGTTATGTAACCATGCCAGCCTATTTTTGTTCTTTTATTTTAATATCATTCTTTTTTCATCACTTTACTTTATATTTTTATTAGTGATACAACGAATAGTAGACATTTACCGAATATTCATATTCGGCGAATAAATATTTACGAATACTATAAAAAAAAACTTTTGTACGCATCTCCCTTTGATTATACCGTGCGTCACGCACCTCTGTATCCGAACGCTATAGCTGCAACGACAAGACGCGATGGGGAATTCAGGGAAATTCCCTATTGCAATGCCACAAATTTTTGCAGGAACTTCGATCATTATAAACAAGATTGATGCTTATCTAAAGCTCCCAAATTTATCGCCGTCTGCTGATCCATTTCTCTTCTGGCGAGACGATATTATACATTTCCCATGACTGAAAAAACTCGCGCAAAAATATTTTTCACAAGCCATGTACAGTCGCTTCGGAGAGGATTTTTTCAACGGCTGGCAACATCCAAACTGAAAAAAGAAATCGTCTGTCACCAGGGAATCTACAGATGTTGTGTTTTCTCAATAAAAAGTTGATAGTTGTAAATTTTAATTATTAGTATAATAAAACAAACAGAAAAAGATTAAATAAATGAGTGTGTTATTACTCTGCCAAGTTATTCGTATTCGCCGGATAGTAGATTTGTTATTCGTATTCGTAAAAGTAGTATTCGTTGCATCACTAATTTTTATATCTTTACTTTTCAAAAGTGTTCAGTTTTGTCACTTTTCTGTGTAGTGATGGAACCATACCTACTTTTTTCCCTTTTGAAAAAATTTGTTTAATTTTAATAAGATTAGAGTTGGTCCTTGGCAGATTTGTTAAATTTTTAAACAAAATGTTATAATAACAATACAAAACATATTTCGAATCATATAATCATTCTGTAAAATAAATCAATAAATTATCTAGGAAAGCTACTTTTCCGAATTTTAATTTAAGTTATCATTAGAAATGAAATCTGCGCACATGTTTTGCGACGAAAATACTTCACTTTGTCTATTTATTTACGGTCTTACAAACCAATGTATTTTATTTGTTCATATGAAGCAGTTACTTTGTGATGTGACATTATAATTTAAAATAAAACAATAACTTTGTAAACACCACTTTTATTTTTATACTTTATGCCGACCGGGTTTCGCTACAACCGTAGCTTCTTCAGGGCAGTACAATCTCTACTAAAATTAATTTACATGTGTGTTTATAACTAATACATGATTTAACCAAATGGGCCGGACTCCTCAAGTAACGGAGGAAGTAGGTATAGGTGTAGATGGAGAATTGGGAAGGGAACGGGCGTGTTCTTTATCAATAGGGAACAATCTTAGTATGGGACTTTTATTTAAATTTAGTTGGTTATTAACTACCTTACTGTTAGTGTTTATGGCTTTCCTTAGTTCAAGTGCTTCTAGATTGTCTAGCCTAATACCGATGTTGTTTTTATGAATTAGTGTGGCGCCTGTATTTTTGTCAAATTTATGGTCTTTTTCGATCAAGTGGTTTGCAAATTCCGAAAATCCAGAGCTGTGTAAACATCTAAGGTGTTCTTTGACACGGGTATTTATATTGCGTGCTGTTTTGCCTATATAGAAAAAAGGACAGTCGCTGCATTGAAGTGAATAAATTCCCGAGTGAGATAGACTATTATCTTTGTCCTTGCCGTTCATTAAATGCTTACCTATACTATTATTAGTGTAAAATGCTGGTTTGATATCCGATGGGAGGTTTTTAACGCTGTTTTGAGAGAAATTATTTATGTACAAGATTCTACGCCATTGATAAGGTTGATTATTATTACTTGGTATATTATTATTATGAGGTGGACTGTTGTATAAGAATTTACTTGTGGATAATTTTTTTTTTTTTTTTTTTTTTTTTTTTTTTTTTTTTTTTTTTTTTTTTTTTTTATTTTATTTTTTTTAGCACGCAATATAAATACCCGTGTCAAAGAACACCTTAGATGTTTACACAGCTCTGGATTTTCGGAATTTGCAAACCACTTGATCGAAAAAGACCATAAATTTGACAAAAATACAGGCGCCACACTAATTCATAAAAACAACATCGGTATTAGGCTAGACAATCTAGAAGCACTTGAACTAAGGAAAGCCATAAACACTAACAGTAAGGTAGTTAATAACCAACTAAATTTAAATAAAAGTCCCATACTAAGATTGTTCCCTATTGATAAAGAACACGCCCGTTCCCTTCCCAATTCTCCATCTACACCTATACCTACTTCCTCCGTTACTTGAGGAGTCCGGCCCATTTGGTTAAATCATGTATTAGTTATAAACACACATGTAAATTAATTTTAGTAGAGATTGTACTGCCCTGAAGAAGCTACGGTTGTAGCGAAACCCGGTCGGCATAAAGTATAAAAATAAAAGTGGTGTTTACAAAGTTATTGTTTTATTTTAAATTACAATGTATTTTAGATTTTTTTACACACTTATTTTGAAACATTATAAATACTTATGATCAAAAAATATATACAAACACTTAGTACATAATTTTAATAATTTTATCATCATTCGTTTGAGAATTTTTATTGCTAACCTGAATGTAGGTATACATATATTAAAGCAAATTTTGAATTAAGTAAATAAAATCGTTATTGAGTTTTAGGATGTTTGAGAAAAATCAATTTTTTCATCGGAATCGCCCTGTACAGTTGCAAGGGTACGATCACAAGACCATCTTTTGACAAAATTTGACTTTTCGGCCGCTGGTTAAGTGGGTATAACCAGAGAAAACCGGAAATATGTCATTTTTAAATCAAATTTTAGACGTATTGACTCTTTTCCACAAAAAATTATAAATTGATTTCGAAAGATTGTTCTTTTATCTAGTAAACGCATGTTTTAAGTTTTGAGAAAAAATATTTATTTTTAGTATAATAAGGTTACACCGTAGGTCGTTGGCAGGTTTGTTAAATTTTCAAAAAATCTTATTTTACAAGACATATTTCATACCATCTAATCATACAATACGTTATCTAGTAAACGCATGTTTAAAATTTTTTATTTTGGTTCAAATAGAATCATTAAAAAAAATATCTGAACACTTATTTATGACGAAAATTTCTCTATTTTGTCTATCTATTTACGGTCTTACAAATTAATATATTTAACATTTTTTTTGCACATTTATTTTGCTTAGACATTATTGAAAAATTATAAATACTTACGATAAAAAAATAATTACAAAAAGTACATAATTTTAACAGTTTTATCATCACGCCTTTCAGCATTTTTGGATGTAGGTATAAATTAAAGCAAATTTGGAATGAAATAAAATCGATATTGAGTTATAATTTTAAAAAGCTGGTACGGAGAATAATTAATCTTTCTCATTGGAACCGCCCTGTACGATCGTAATAACATCTTTCGACAAAATGTGAATTTTCGGCCGCTGGTTAATTGGCCATAAGCATTTCATGTTGCTATTTGAATTTTTTTCATTATTTGAGTGTCGCTTTGCAATCAGTGCATTGCAAAGGTATTAATATTAATAGGCCGAGTGTAGAGTGCGCTATCTATGGAATTAGCCAAAGCAATATTCTATTTTATTACCTTTTTGATAAGTGTGCACCAATCACGATTGCGTGCAAACTGGTGCGGGTAAATATCATTAACTGTCGTTGTTTGTTTAATTCTCAAATCTTAACCACTCAGATATTTTGCTAATATGCGAGTTTTTCGTCTTAAATGAAATGTTAGATGAACACAAACTTTGTCCGCTTCACAATTAAAGCTCTATAAATGAAACATTTCTAAACGTAGCAGAATACTAAAAACTGTTTTTGAAAGGTTATGAAATAAGCTTTCAAATTGTTATATTACAAATAAATATTAACTTTTGTAAATATAAAATTTTAGAATGCAAACATAAAAAAGATGTAAAAATGACTCACATTATGTTTTTATGTGAAAACAGTACTAAAATCACGGATTATGTAAAAGACAATACTTATTCTATCGTATAAATGTAAAATAAACAATTTAGTCACCTCACTTTTTTATCATTTCATACAAGAATATTTTATAAAAAAATAACAATGTCTGACAATGTAAGCGATTTTTCGGTCTACCATGTACCTGACAGAATAGGCCTTTTTATGTATTTCTATGGACAACTTGAATAGTAATGGGTAGCTTGATTTATTATGGAACTCCTACTTTTTGTTTTAGGGATGTCACTAGAACAATAACGGAGTTATAACGATTTCTGTGGAAACACATGCGTTGACGTGAAAACACGCTTATTGTACTTGACTGCTGTCGTTATATTACCGTATATATCCGCTTACGTATCGGAGTGGTTAAATTGTTATTACGGAGGGTTTAATGTTTTTAGATCGATTTTTAAAACTGGAGTTCTTTTTGTGTCTATTCTTCTCAAAAGACAGCGCCCTCGAGGTGATTTTTCACAAAAACGGCGCTCTATAAATTATCCAATTATTATTATTATTATTATAATATGTTTAGTATTCTAAGTATAAAGTAAAACATTTGCAGATGAAGCAGTAAAAACTCTTGAACATTGAGTACTGGCATCATGAATTTCGCACAGATTTTTCTGTCTCTATTTTCCAAGCTTTTAACGGCGTTTACATCATGAGTAACAGAGCTTTGAAATTTCCATATTTGTGACAAAAATCGCAATTTGGCATTACGTAATTAACACTTTTTTGTGTTCGGATTTTGAGGTCGATGTAATTATTTTTAACTTCCAATTCCAAGTAATGAAAAAAATCACATTCTCAAAAATCAATTTGTATCGCTTTTTCTATCTAGATTTTCAAGGTCAACGCTACTATTTTCAGCTTGTTTTAAAATATCCGTTGAGCTGTTAGCATAAATAACTGATACTTTTCAATTGTTCAGTAAGATAAGAGAGATGATTTCCAAAGGAAAATCATATATTTTGATAATCTTCTTTAGATAGAGGATAATAATATAGGGTATTTTTCCAGTCTTGTTGGCCTATAGGTTAATTTTGTCTCACAGTATTTTATTTGTATTTAGCAAACAATAGTATTTTTGTCTTTTGGTTCACATTATATATACCATCCAGCACTTCATTGTTTACAATCTTCTTCTTTCATGTAGTCAATATGTATATCCAGTGGCGGCTCGAGCACTCCTTTAATGGTGGGGATTGACATTTTTTACGTGTACCTAATGTACCGTAATCTCACCACCCGGAGAATATAATATAAAATTTCTTAAACAAAAATTTTGATGGTAAAATCATGCTAATCGGATATTTAAACACAAAATAATATAAAATGTCTGTAAAAATATTCCCATTTATAATATAGTATAGTAAAAATAACGTTTTGTCTTGCAAGATTATTATCGACCTTAAATTGAATGCGAGTGATTCCCGCCCGAAAATATGCAAACAAATGGTTCAGTATTTTGTCATGAGGGGATTCATTGGATTATCCCCATGGTATTTGAAATTCACATTCGAGTGCGCATGCGCAGTTTGCAGATTTCCTACGATCGAGAAAGAAATGCAAAGAATGAACCAAAATTCCTAAAGAGACAACTCGGATTGTCCCCCAAATGCGCGTAGGTTCTGCGCACTGAGAAATGGACTCTGATGGTTCGTGCGCGGTTGGCTATCCGCTGGTCAGCTTGGGTGGTCGCCGGGTCGCATTAAAATCATCCGGAATAATTTTTTGTATTTTATTTCTGCAAATATTAATTGCTTTTATGTTTAAAGAATTCATTGTTTTGGTGAAGACAAAGCATCGACTGTTATTTCCTTTAGTCGATTTCGGATATAAGCGGTACTGTCCCACCGCCCCCCTGTGAAGAACCGCCACTGTGTATATCCCACATTAGTATTCTACTATTTCTTTTAGCACTGGTTGTAATAATTATTCTATTTGCTAATACTTCTTACGGCGAACGGCATAGCAAATAAAGGGTTAAAGTAAAAGGTGTAGCAAATATCTAATACGGATATGTGCTACTTTATTTATTTTTGTTTTAAATTATAAAATGTTAGTGAGTACCCGGCGTGCGTTGCAATCCTACATAAAGAAAGAAATTGTTTCTCCTTGCGTGTCCTTTCCCATGCGTTCCCCGTTTGCCTTCGTTCCCCTCCTGCGTTCCCCTTCCACCTTTCCCGTCTTCCGCCCTCCCGCACCCCCCCCACCCTGCTCCTACTCTCGTTTCCCTCTAGCGTTCCTCTTCCACCTTCCCTGTTACACAGTACACACATTTTTCAAGCAACTCATGTGCCACCGCCTATTGTAAAATTTTTATGCTAATTTCATAATGCTTGAGCTCACTATTATATCTAGAAACCTTCGCGGGCATGCGTACAGCAAATCACCAAAGTTTCATCGAAATCGGTTGAATGGTTTAGTAACGCATTAGGGACAAACAAAGAAACATTCATTTTTATATTAAGATAGGCCTTTAAAGAAATCAATCAATTCATGATTTTAGAGGCAACGTTGGAAATTATTTGTTATGATGGATTTTTTTTACTTTATTTACTGTGTGAATATGATGGAAATACAAAATAAAAATAAACATTAAATGAAAGCATTTTGATGGGTGTAAATAAAATTTAAATTACAAAAGACTCATTTTTTCTCAAATTTATCCAATGTCAATTAAAAATTTTACCCAAAAAACGCCCATTTTATATTAACACAGTAGATAGAGTGAGATTATTTTTTTTTATTATTATAATTATCTAAGAAAAAAATTCCAGATTTGTCCCTGAAATCATGCAAAATCGAATTCTTTAATGGCTTATATTTTATAATTTGAAACACAAATAAATAAAGTAGCCCATATCTCCTCAGATAT
The DNA here is from genome assembly GCA_917563855.2 of Limnephilus lunatus. NCBI lineage: Eukaryota > Metazoa > Arthropoda > Insecta > Trichoptera > Limnephilidae > Limnephilus > Limnephilus lunatus. The sequence goes on along the minus strand of OU830602.1, from coordinate 10,204,522 downwards.
TTACTTTGCCTTTTGATTAATAATTATTCAATTTTGTTAGGTATTTTGGCCCCAGATCCAAAATTAAGTTTTTCATGAAAATAGCCATGCAGCCAGGCATCTTAAGCAAACCAATTTTTAATATATACCTAAAATTTTGCATGAATTTTTTAACAAGTGTATTATTAGAAAATTTTTGTTTTCGTTTCGATTATCTTCTTTTGTCTGGTGGAAATTTTTGCTGGCACCGTCTGAATCATAGATAAATAGAAACAAGGCAGATGGGTAATGAACCATTTAGTATGGATCGTACGCACACAAGTGTTGTTAACCACTCCAATCTATCGCGAATATGCACTTTTTTTGTCTTAAACGACATGTCAGATTTACGAAAACTTTGTGTTATTTCCGCTTCACAATTAAATCTCTATAAATGAAACATTTCTGAACATGCCAAATACTAAAAACTGTTTTTAAAAGGTTAAGAAATAACCTTTCAAATTGTTAAATTACAAATAAATATTAACATTTGTAAATATTAAAATTTAGAATGCAAACATAAAAAAAATGTAAAAATGACTCACATAATGATTTTATGTGAAAACGGTACTAAAATCACAGATTATATAAAAAACAATACTTATTCTATTGTATAAGTGTATAATAAACAATTTAGTCACCTCACATTTTTATCATTTCATACAAGAATATTTAATAAAAAAATAACAATGTCTAACAGTGGGTAAGCAATTTGGCGGTCTATCATGTATCTGACAGAATTGGTTTTTTTATGTATTTCTATGGACATCTTGAATAGTGATGGGTAGCTTGATTTATTATGGAGTTTCTACTTTTTGTTTTAGGGATATCACTAGAACAATAACGGAGTTATAACGATTTCTGTGGAAACATACGCGTTGACGTGAAAACACAATCTTATTGTACTTGACTGCTATTGTCATATTAACGTGTATATCTGCTTACGTTGCTGAGTGGTTAATACCGTTCATCCATTCTACTGCAAATTGTATCTACTCATAGCAGCCTCCTTTGTTTCTACCTACACAACAAAAGCATAACTTCGATGAGTATGTGCAATTTGGTCATAGCTCTGCAATAATCTATATGCTTCCATGTCATATCCCTTTCTTTCTATTATCTATAGTCTGAATCCACAGGTACTGCAACGCCATGCTGTTAAGTTTTTCGTGGCCAGGAGATTTTTCAAACCCCTGATTTGTTGACATTTCATTTATTGACAATCTCAATGATAGAGCGGTAAAATTAAATCAATTTGGGAGGCGGTATGGGTACCGCCGCCCCGGGAACCATTTATTGGATAACCAACACCTCTGGTTACCCCAAGTAGCTCGCTACGTTTGGTGACTTAGCAGGGGTGCTTGGGCTCATGGGGTGAGATCTGTCTAGGTCTATCAAGGAGACCTTGTTGAAGGAGACCTTTTGACCTTTCCAGCTGGTCTTTCTTGACCCATCACCTTGCACAGCAGTGGGAGGGATGGATTCATACATCCGTCATTCCTGGACACATTCCTACCCACCCTTATTTTATTTATTTATTTATTTATTGTTTCTTCACAATTGAAATATATTCTTTAGCAAATAATTATTAACCCCACTAGGGCTCGCCTGTATCGGGGTTAATAATTTCACAATTTAATAAAGTAACGCACAAAAATATCAGTCATTATCAAACAGTTAAGTAAATGCAAATTAATAAAATTTAAAATAACGATGATAAATGGAGAAAAACTGTAGAAAAAAAAATTTACAACAAAGTGTTGAGAGATCAAACAAAATGTTAATATTCATTGTGTCAATAGTTCATATCATTTTCAATAATAAAGAAGTTAACAAATATAATATACCTTTACGGTTTACAAAAAAATAAAATTAAAAAGATAAGATTATTTAAAACCAATGTTAAATGGAGAAAAACTGTAGTGTAGTGTAATAAAAAAGTGTTGAGAAATCTAACAAAATGTTATTATTCATTGGGTCTTAGTTATTACCGTTTTCAATGATAGAAAAGATAACAAAAAAAGAATGTACCTTTACGGTTTCGAAAAAAAAATAACACAATGAAAAGCAAGTGATTTGATGTTAAAAGAAAATCTTTCTTAGAAAGCAACAAGGGAATCTAATATTAAAATAACATAATATTAAAATAAGAACCAAATAATTTTGTATTAAATACGAAATTTAAAAAAAATGACCAGAACATTTAGTACAGTTTTCTTCGAAATACGATTTATTGATGCAATTTGTTATAGAGGTGGCAACTTGTGTGATATTTTGGTTTGACAATGTTGTGGGATAGGATAATCCTTATATATTTATTTATTTATTGTTTCTTTACATTTTTTTAGTTTTGGTGTTATTTTTTACACTCCAATTTTAACCACTTGATAAAGTTGCCAATTTGATAAAGTACGCAATATATGGGTATTGAAATAACAATATTGTTACATTAATATTTCTTACAGAATGGGTCGCATAGGAATTAATACATTTTAATGTAAACATTATGTGTTGGAATTAGCTTTGAAATAATAAGTTAGGTATGCTATTAATTTAAAAGGACTAAGTGTATAACTGTTTAAAAAAAAAACTTGCTTAATTTTAAATGCTTAAAAGTATTTCCGCTGCCTTTACTATGCGACATCTATTTTATTTCATTAAGGTCATCTTCGTGTTTTATTTCCCAGGTTTTTTTGCCTTCGTCTTCTTTCATTAGAATAGATCCATTTTTAAACCAAATGAACTTATATTTTAATTCTTTTCCCTTCAATTTGGATTTCCAAAGTAGCTGCTTATAATAAGGGGATAGTGATTCTCCCAGGAATACCATTTTCTCGCGGTCTGAAATCACCTTCTTGTTTGCCAATAATTTTATTCTTGTTTCTGGATTTCCAATTTTCAATAGAATTTTTTTCGGATGACCTGGTCTTCTGTCATATTGTCTTATCGCCGAGGTTATATCATCTGAACTTATTTTAAGGTTAGCATTTTCTATTAATTTCATAGCAGTTATTTTGGGATTTTCATCTGCATTTTCCTCAATTCCTGTTATTTCAAGACAGTCGCCAAGGTTCGACTGTTCTAAGCAAGCCAGTCTAGTTTCTAAATGCTTTATACTTTTGCTTTTATTCATCAAATCATTTTTTAAGCTTTCAACTTCTCCTTTTACTCCATTCATGGATTCTAAGCGGATAATTATGTCATCATATTTTTGACAAATAAATTCGGTTGATTTTTGAAATTCCAACATTTTTTTATCGATGTTTTCGAGTATTTGAGTTTTAATTTTCTCTAGTTTTAAATCTACGTAAGACGCAAATTTTGTAAAAACATCTTCTTCTGGGCTAATATCTTCAGTTGCAGTATTCATTTTGTTTTTAGATCTTGTATTCAGGTTATCTTGCTGTTGAGAGCCGGATTTTTTATTTGAGCTCATGGTAGGTACTTCAGCTGACAGCAAAGCAAGCAATATGTGTGGTCAGTAAAGGAAAGATGGCGATGGTGTAGGCCAATCACAGAGTTTCACTTGGCTTTGTTAATATAAAATGTCAATTTCACTGTCACAGCTTGGAATATCTATTATTTGAAATTCCTCAAATAATCTCACTTAAAAGCACAAAATTTATTTCACAATTGATGCCGTGAATACTCGGGTGAATTCTGCAACTGTTTCGTATCGTATTGTTTACTAATAAACACAATTTTGCAATTTTTTTAGCGGATCACTTTTACTGTGCGTTATTGATTCGGTAGGTAGGTTCATACCTTATTCCTTCCCAGAACTTCTCCTCTCCTTCCTTTCCATAAAAGACCCTCCACACAGCATCCCCATGGATGACATAGGACCTGAGAGATTTTTTCCTCTGAGCCTCCTGTGTGGAACTAATGTAAAAAAAATCCTTGTCTCAGAACCCAATTGGGCAAAAAAATTCTATCGGCTCTTACATATATATTGTAAGCGACGTTTCCGTCACTCACACAGACTGTAAATAGGGCGCCGGGTAGTCCTTGTGTAGCCGCTAGATGGAGCTGGTGAACTGCTGGGGTGGAGGCCTTCAAGGGGAAGAGGCAGGGTCCAAGGGGTAGAAATGAAATCCCAGTTTTCAAGTTCAATCCAGAGCGAGGTCCAAGGGTCAGGCAGGAGAGGCGGAGAAGTGTTGATACCAGTTTCGACTTTGTAAAATGCGTGCCGATTGCGCAATCGACTCCGGTATATATAGCCCGACCCCTACCCTCGCCGCCGGCGAGGGCGCGTTCGGATTTGTGCCTCATCTTTCCGGCAGTCCGTTGTTTCGCGGGTCGTGACCTCTGCTGTGTTAGACACAGCGAGGTGGGCCATATGTTCAACTCTTCTCCTCCTCCCGCTCTTTCGTCTGACCCCTATAACCTCACTCCTTCTAATTCATTCGATTTTATAGGAACATAATTGTAAATTTTCATGGGGCCCCGGAACCCCAACATTTCCGGGGAATCTTACATAACATTGTTATTACATGGAATACTATCTGGGTTTAAGTCATTTTACATAAAGGAGAGTCCGATCTATCTATCCATATCATTTATTTGGTGATATGATAGACCGGACTCTTGAAAATTGATTCTTAACATAACACAGCGATGAATTTAATCATCAAAAATACCTATCGGTCTCAAAGGCGCTCTCTTATTCGTCCGCCCGGGGCTAGGGTGCGGGGAAGGGTAGGAAAGTGGGGCCCGCCTCGCACCCTGCAGGCAATTCTGTCCCGTGGCGTCAATGCCAGTGGCGTGCGGAGAAGTCGAAAACGAGGGAAAAGGTGCAGCAAACCTAATCTCGTCGTCGACCTCTCCGAGCGGCCCATTTTCAATAAAACATGCAATCTTTATTAAGGAAAATTATTCTTACAATCTAAAAAATAATATAAACCTAATACTAATTCTTAAATCTAAATTTTAGTTTAGAAGACGAGGACGGCCGTTGAGGGAACTCATCCTCGTCTTCGTTGGCAAAAAGCATGTAAAAACTTATATTTGAGAAAGAAGACGTCCTGAAAGGAAAATCGTCTTCTTCCTCGTTGACCCGTCCGGTACATATATGATGCGGAAGTGAATGTTAGAATAAGTCGGGGACGCCCGAGGAAGACATGGCATCATCAAGTGAATGAAATACTTGTCTCGGGACATGTCAAGAGTCAGAATAACAGAAGAGTATATATGAGACAATTCATGAATGTAAATGGAGTAAAGACAGGTTACATCTATCCTCTGCCTTGTCGTGCGGAGAAACGGTGTGAGTTATTTTAAATAAAATAATATATGTAGATAATCTCAGTATCACTCTCGTGGGAAACCAGCATTCAAAATTTGAACCATTAATGACCAGTTCTGAAAAGTCAGGCACTTCCCAACCTTCCTCTTTCTTCTCTCCTTCCGTGCCCCTACTTCCTTCCTCACTTATAAAATTTCCTAAATGGAGATTCCATTGTTCGACTGGCTCCGGGCAATCACAAGTATCGGAACTCTTGTGTAGTATCATCACATATAACCGATAATAAATTAAGAAATACTTGTAAATATAGTTATGAACGTAACTTTCACGGCCATGAGTATTATCTCGATTTATTTTAGGGGTATGTATTATGTCATGTTACTTTCCTCCTTCTTGCCAACGTTTCGGATAGCATTACGGTGTCCATCATTGTATCGCATCTGCCCTGATGTTAGACACTAAAACGCTGTCCAGAACGTTGGCTAAAGAAAGAGGAAGTGCAACACGGCGTAATACTCCAAAATAAATCACGATAACTTCTAAATATAGTTTTACACCAGGAATTGACCCCCCAACCTTCAAACTCATAGCCAATTTGCGTTCAATTAGCGTACGGATTCTGTCATTACCAATTTTATGCTCCACTGGGATTTGATCCTGCAACTTGCCAAATGAAAATCAAATTAAATGTTTAATCCATTACTCTTACACCATTTTTTTAATTTTATTTTTATCCCCTCAGGCCTCGGGCCTATTTTGTCGGAAGGTCGATATATTTCCGCTTTGCGATAAAATTCAAATAAATGCTATATATATCTGAACGCATCCAAAAACTAAAAACTGTTTTCGAAAGGTGATGAAATACGCTGTCAAATTTTGTAATTCCAAATAAACATATAATTTTTGAAATATAAAACTTTGAATGCAAACACAAAAAAGTTTTTAAAATGGTTCGCCTTACTTAATGTATTACTTCGAGGGGAGAAATATCACTTGCTCCATTTAATATTGAAAGGCAAGATAGAGGGTCGCCGAGGGCCTGGTAGGAGACAAATGTTTTGGCTGCGAAATATACGAGAGTGGACCGGTATTAGAAGTGTGGAGGAGCTATTCCGGGCAGCGCAAGACAGAGAGACATTTTCAAGAGTGATCGCCAATGTCGGGGGGACCTGATAGGGCACACAAAGAAGAAGAAGAAGAATGTATTATAAACGCTATTGTTAACTCACTTTTTTGTCGTTCATGTAAAAATAATATAATAAAAAATTCTCAAAGTTTCATAATTTTTTTTCAAATTGCGGTTGTAAATTTTTTAGATTTGAATATAAAGCATTGTGTTTTCGCTTTCTAACACCGTAGTTTTTTTTTTTAGGTTTGTTATTTGATTTTGTGCTTAGATTTAATCTCTGAAGTAATTTTGTGCGTATCGTATCCCGCGTTTGTTTACTTCTGTATTTATGTTTATCTAAAGCAAACTGCCAATGATTGAAATATCATGTTCTTTAAAGATGTCAACTAATTCATATATAAACATATTACATATTTACATATGTTAAAAGGTCATGGCCTTATCGCACATGTTTTTAAGATGTTTAACACAAATTACGGCCTACTGTTTGATGGCAATACGCTTCTGAACACTCTTGTAATCTGTATTGTAGTTATTCTGAGTTGTATTTTTTCTTTTTTTTTTAAAGGGTATTTTATTTAGTTATAAAATTTGACATCTTATATCTCATCTGTCCCACCAAAAACTCACCCGGAATGATTCTGGATCAAAATTTTACTCTCAATATATTTTTCATACCGAGCTTTGATCCTTTTAGTTGCTATTGAAAACAACAACTAGATGATATGTTATTTTTATTTTATTTCACTTTCATATGTTTATTGTTATTTCACTTCATTCCTGTCCATCCTAAATTCCAATTCCTCAGAACTCGTGTTCCAAGTTCTAACAAATCAGTGCCCCCCGTTGTACCAGTCTCACCGGGACCGAAGCGCCCTTGGCTGGGGTGGTAAAATCGTATCATATCTTATTGTATCGACGGAGCCCAGTTCCTTTATTGAAGTTCACCGGAGTTTTCGTTGTGTATTTGTAGTACAGGTAAAATGAGTCATCATGTAATTTCTATATCCGCTATATCAGCTCTAATTTATTTGGAGGAAATCGCAAAAAAACTGTCACATCTCTAGCGTAAATAAGTAATAGACCACTTGCATCACATTTTTAAATTTTTTTTTCCGGTTTAGGCAAATATTCTAAGACATCCGTTTTTTTTTATTTTTTATAATCGTATTTTTGAAATCCCAGCGATCTTTTAAAAATTTCAATCCAAAAAATCAGACCATTTTTTATAAACCGGAAAGACAGGACATAATTTTATGGGTACGAAAAAACGATAATTTCATAGCCGAAAATCATTTAAAAAAAAGAACGTTTTCCACACAAATAGCAATAAATTGTACGGGGTTCTCTTCGTAACATCTGTAAAAACACCGCCATCTTTATCAAAAAATCAAACCAAAGGATAAGTTCGCATGGAACAAACAATCAATCTAGTGAACGTTAAACGCAAATTCAAAAATTTGCCGGAAATCAAAGTGTTGCCATGTAAAAAAAAAATAATCAGTGTGGAATTTTACAAAATTGAGGGAACATTATCAGAGACGGGGCATTTTCATGTAGTGACGTCACGAGCTCAAATAATCGATTTATTTATTTAAAAATAAAAAAAACTATACATTTATAAAAATTTTTACTAACATTTTCGTAATCTTAGTAAAAAAATCTATCCACACCTGTTTTTCCAAGTCGTTATGAAATCTATGCATGTGGCCTATTACATTTCAATTTTTTGAATTATGAATTGGAATAATATAATTTCGATTTTTTTTTTATGTATGTCTAGCAATATTTAAGTATTTTCAATAAATAAAATGGATATAACGAATGTTGATACTCGCTTATTGAGACCACCACCACTAGACAGGTTGTTAGTAAAGAAATTAAGCGGTGTTATATCACTTTTTTTGGACGAACTCTGGCGATCTTCGGTGACCCGACAGTTGGCTCCCTGTAATTACAATAATAATATTTTGTGCATTATTTACTAATTTAAAACCTAATATCGACTTCAAAACTTCCTTTAATAATAAGTTGGTATTTTTTTTTTATTTTATTATTTTTTTCATTATAAAGATAAAGTAATACAATATGACAAAATAAAAATATTTTACAGAAAAAGAAAAGTCCCAATAAACTACTTTTTAGTAGTTTGTCAATGGGTGCTTTTCTTTTACTTTGAAGATATAAATAAACTTATTTTACAGTTAGACTTTTTTTTGTGTTAAGAGTTCTAATACAAATTATTTCTTTCGGCGAGCCAATTCTTCAACATAATATTTGTTTTATCATTTGTACATTTTTTAATTTCGGCAGGTAACATATTTAAGCAATTTGGTATCGTGTAGTCCAGCGTTCTTTGTCCATATTTGTTTAATGGTACAGTTAGTCCTTCATTTAGCGTAAAGCGAGTATTGTAAATGTGGTCCAGTTTATGTATGTACATAGGGCTATTCATATGCTGAAATATAATTTTAAACCACAGAATTGCTCTTACTGAGAGAATTTTGAGTCTGGTAAAAGTACGGAACATTATGCCTTTGTTCGTATAAACTTTTATGTATAAACATGATTTACATTTGTTTTACAAGAAAGTCCCTAGGCTGTAATTCCATACCTTAAAATAGATTCAGCTAATTATAAATTAATTATTCAAAGTGTACATATTATTGTACACTTTGTGGGACATAGAATCTTAATTTATATAATCTACTAACAATAGATCTCAGTCGTTCACAGACTTTATTTATTTGTAAATCCCGTTTGAAAAAGCAGTCAATAATAACACCTAAATAAACATATTATATAGTATTGTTTGGTTTTTCAAAAAACTCACTTTTCGCTTGACGGGAAAATCGACCTCACCGCCCCTCGCGTTTCACCAACCTCAAGGTTTAATTTGGCTTGGCGACGCAAAAATGCCGCTGGCACGCCAAAACGACCTCTCCGATCCTCGAGTTTCGCACACCTCAAGGTTCAATTTTGTTCGAAGGAAATTGTCCCGACGGCTGACACGCGAGAATGGACATTAGCGCTCGCTATTTTGGAACGCTTCAAAGTTCACAATCCTTCGAAGAGTCGATTATTTTCCAGCCACTAGCAGTTGTTTTTTTTTTTGATAGGGGAAACATTTTTCATCGTTATCAATATGTTTGCCAAAACTTTACGGGAGACTTCTAGCGGTGCGGAATACAAGTATGGATTATTCACATTAGAAAAAATCAAATGTCTATCGAATACTGTTGTAGTTCTATTTTCATCCGTTCGAAATGGCAGCTTCGTCTGAATTTAAATAAATACGCTAGCTTCACGATTTTCACAAAAAAATAGACCAGACAGGAAACTCACATAAAATTGAACTGACACATTTTAAGAGCGAAAATTATATAAATTTGCGGCGAAAACTGGAACTACTCATTAAATCAACCAATTCGGCTCAGTTATAGTTCCCGCCGACAGGTTCGCATTAAAAAAACAACCACAAATCAGGCCTTAGTTTCAATGCAATGGAAAATACTAGAGAGAATGTTGAGACAGATCAGTTATCCGAGATGTCAAAACAAAACGGATCTCTCAGCGGTTTGGGTTGTTGTTTTTTGGAAAATGGCATTGCAGCCGAAAAAACGATCCCCGGTTAGATGTTTTTGAAAAATTCGGTACGCGGCAATATTAGACAACTTTTAACACCAAAATTTTGTTTCCGTTCCATGTAAAAAATTTCAGGATCGCCGAAAAACTAATAAAATTTTCCAAAAAAAACAAGAAAATCCATAGATTCACTTCAGTAGGGTGGATATTTACCTGCCAGTACAAATTATGTTATGAATTCAGGGTAGGTACCTACTTATCTCGGTAGTATTGCAAATATGATGAAAAAAGCAAAACCATTGCCGGAATTTTGTAAGGAGATGCGCCGGTACCTACCGGAATGGGTAGTTAGACAATTATTTAGGTTTTAATGCAATATAATTTACTAAGGTAATGTTATTTCCACGATACTGAATAATTTAATAATTTTTTAAAGTTCATTTTCACGTTCTGTGAAAGTTCGGTTTTTTTATCAGTTAATGCCAGTTGCATCATAAAACTGAAATAATTACAGAACTTGAATAGAATTCGAACCGAACTTTTACAGAACGTTAAAATTGACTTGAAAAATTGAAGAATTTTTAATTTTGTTAAACAACCCAGCCTAAATACGTGTTTTCTTACTCACTCTTTTTACACTCGGAATTTAGGTAGGTACCCATCTGCACATAAAAACTCGATATCATCCAACTATATTGCATACCTATTAGTTTTCTAATTTTACAATGAAATTATTCGAAGTTGAACGGAATATTTTTTAAAAGTATTAAATTCATAAAGCGCTTTATTTTAAGCAGTAAAACTACTGGTGAGTTCTGGCATTATAAAATTTGTATGAAAATTTACGTACGCTCATAACTTCCGAAGGACTGCAATAATTTGAAAAATTCTTTTTTTGTTGTGTTCGTTATTGTTAATACAAGGTTTGTATAAAACTACTGGTGAGTTCTGGCTTCACGAAATTTGTATAAAAAAATTTAATAGGTGGCGCATGAGCTGTTTGAAAACTAAATGTACCGGGAATTAGTGTATGTAGTGTGGCAGCTTTTTGCTGCTAGGTCCTGCGGGCGGCTTTATACATAATTCTGTGTTTAACCGCTAAGCGTTGCTAAACCTTTCATCCGATTGCGATAAAAAATTGTATATTTGATGTGTGCATGCCCACGACGGTTTCTGTATACAAAAGTGAGCTCTGGCATCATGAAATTACGCATTGCTAAACCGTTCATGCGATTGCGATGAAACTTTGGGGATTTAATGTGTGCATGCCTACAATGGTGTCTATATACTAACGTATGGCAGATTTTTGCTGCTAGGCCCTGTGGGCGGCTTTATATATATTTGTATGTTTAACCGTAGGTACCTACCCGCTTACTATGAAATATATATTTTTTCTGTTAGTAAAAGTTAGTTAGTCAAGTTAGTTTTAACCCGTTAGTTGCATTTGCAATGGGCATAAGCTAGTATACTATATATTAATGCTCAGTTTTTGAAAAAACTCACTTTTTCCTTGACGCGAAAATCGACCTCACCGCCCCTCGCGTTTCACCAACCTCAAGGTTCACTTTGGCTTGGCGACGCAAAAATGCCGCTGGCACGCCAAAACGACCTCTCCGATCCTCGAGTTTCGCACACCTCAAGGTTCAATTTTGTTCAAAGGGAATTAGCCCGACGCCTGACACGCGAGAATGGACATTAGCGATCGCTATTTTGGAACGCTTTAAAGTTCACAATCCTTCGAAGAGTCGATTATTTTCCAGCCACTAGCTTTTGTTTCGTTTTTGTTAGGGGAAACATTTTTCATCGTTATCAATATGTTTGCCAAAACTTTACGGGAGACTTCTAGCGGTGCGGAATACAAGTATGGATTATTCACATTAGAAAAAATCAAATGTCTATCGAATACTGTTGTAGTTCTATTTTCATCCGTTCGAAACGCAGCTTCGTCTGAATTTAAATAAATACGCTAGCTTCACGATTTTCACAAAAAAATAGACTAGACAGGAAACTCACATAAAACTGAACTGACACATTTTAAGAGCGAAAATTATATAAATTTGCGGCGAAAACTGGAACTACTCATAAAATCACTCAATTCGGCTGGGTTACATTTCTCGCCGACAGGTTCGCATTAAAAAAAAAAAACACAAATTAAGCCTTAGTTTCAATGCAATGGAAAATACTAGAGAGAATGTTGAGACAGGTCAGTTATCAGTTATCCGAGATGTCAAAACAAAACGGATCTCTCAGCGGTTTGGGTTGTTGTTTTGCGGTATACGGCATTACGGCCCAAAAAACGATTCCGGCTTAGATGTTTTTAAAAAATACGGTACACGGAAATATTCCGCAACTTTTGATACCGATATGACGTGTGCGTCCCATGTAAAAAAGTTCAGGGTCGCCGAAAAACCTATAAAATTTTCCAAAAAAAAACGACAATATGCGCCCATAGATTCACTTCAAAGGGTAGATATTTACCGGCCAGTATAAATTGATATGTTAAATGTTAAAATTCAGGGTAGGTACCTACTTATTTCGGTAGTATTGCAAATATGATGAAAAAAGCAAAAACATTGCCGGAATTTTGTAAGGAAATGCGCCGGTACCTGCCGGAATGGGTAGTTAGACAATTATTTAGGTTTTTGATGCAATTTAATTTACTAAGGTAATGTTGTTTCCACGATACTGAATAATTTGACATTTTTTTAAAGTTCATTTTCACGTTCTGTGTAAGTTCTGTTTTTTTTTTTTTTTTTATCAGTAAATGCCAGTTGCATCATAAAACTGAAATAATTACAGAACTTGAATAGAATTCGAACCGAACTTTTACAGGACGTAAAATTGACTTGAAAAATCGAAGAATTTTTAATTTTGTTAAACAACCCAGCCTAAATATGTTTTTCTTTTTACGTATGTGCAAGTACCTGCACTCAGAATTTAGGTACGTACCCATCTGCACATAACAAATCGGTGTCATCCGACTATATTGCATACGTATTAGTTTTCTAATTTTACAATGAAATTACTCGAAGTTGAACGGGATATTTTTTTTTAAGTATTAAATTCATATAGCGCTTATTTTTAAGCAGTAAAACTACTGGTGAGTTATGGCATTATAAAATTTGTATGAAAATGTACGTACGCTCATAACTTTCGAACGACTGCAACAAATTGAAAAATTCTTTTTTTGTTGTGTTCGTTATTGTTAGTACAAGGTTTGTATAAAACTACTGATGAGTTCTGGCATTACGAAATTTGTAAAAAAAAATTTAATGTGGCGCGCGAGCTGTTTGAAAATTAAATGTACCGGGAATTAGTGTATGTAATGCGGCAGGTGGGGGTGGAAACAGGAAGGGGGGGGGGGGAAGGGGATCGGAACAAATGAGAAAGGACACGCAGGTAGAATTTTTTTCTTTATTAAATGGTATAGCAACGCATACCGGGTACCAGCTATATTCTATATATATAAAAATCTGAAATATGTTTGTATCTAAGTATGTATGTATGTCCGCTATGCGTTGCTAAACCATTCATCCGATTGCGATGAAACTTTGGGGATTTGATGTGCGCATGCCCGCGATGGTTTCTGTTTACAATAGTAAGCTCTGGCATCATGAAATAACGCATTGATAAACCGTTCATCCGATTGCGATGAAATCTTGGGGATTTGATGTGTGCATGCCTACAATGGTGTCCATTTAGTAACGTATGGTAGGTTTCAGCTGCTAGGCCCTGCGGGCGGCTTTGTGTGTATTTGTATGTTTAACCGCTAAGCGTTGCTAAACCATTCATCCGATTGCGATGAAACTTTGGGGATTTGATATGCGCATACTCGCGTTGATTTCTGAATACAAGATTGAGCTCTGGCATCATGAAATTACGCATTGCTAAACCGTTCATCTGATTGGGATGAAACTTTGGGGATTTGATGTGTGCATGCCTACAATTGTGTCTATACACAAAAATTGTAGATTTTTGCTGATAGGCCCTGCGGGCGGCTTTATATATATTTGTATGTTTAACCGCTAAGCGTTGCTAAACCATTCATCCGATTGCGATGAAACTTTGGGGATTTGATATGCGCATACTCGCGTTGATTTCTGAATACAAGATTGAGCTCTGGCATCATGAAATTACGCATTGCTAAACCGTTCATCTGATTGGGATGAAACTTTGGGGATTTGATGTGTACATGCCTACAATGGTGTCTTTATACTAACGTACAGCAGGTTTTTGCTGCTAGGCCCTGCGGGCGGCTTTATATATGTTTGTATGTTTAACAGCTAAGCGTTGCTACACCATTCATCCTATTGTGAAGAAACTTTGGGGATTTGATGTGCGCATGCTCGCGATGGTTTCTGTATACAATAGTGAGCTCTGGCATCATGTAATTACGCATTGCTAAACCGTTGATCTGATTGCAATGAAACTTTGGGGATTTGAAGTGTGCATGCCTACAATTGTGTCAATATACAAAAAAGGCAGATTTTTGCTGCTAGGCCCTGCGGGCGGCTTTATATTTATTTGTATGTTTAACCGCTAAGCGTTGCTAAACCATTCATCCGATTGCGATGAAACTTTGGGTTTTGATGTGCGCATACCTACCATGCCTGCAGGGCAGTAGGTACCTACCCACTTACTATGAATTAATATTTTTTCTGTTAGTAAGTCAAGTTAGTTTAAACCCGTTGGTTGCATTTGCAACAGGCATAAGCTAGTATATATTAATGTCTGGTTTTTTGAAAAACTCACTTTTTGCTTGATGCGAAAAATGACCGCACTGCCCCTTACGTTTCACCAACCTCAAGGTTCACTTTGACTTGGCGCCTCTGGTAAAATTTTGACACGCCAAAACGACCTCTACGCTCCTAGAGTTTCAAAGACCGCAGAGACCATTATCGGATCTAGGGGAGCGTGCTCAAATCGTGTCCCGATTTAGGACCATTTTTCATACAAAAAACCGATGCACGGTTTACAGTGCACCCAAACGGCGAAAACTATAATTAAATCTCTCACCTACGAAGAAATTCGGCCTTAGTTCTATTTCCTGCCGACAGGTTCGCCCACTAAAAACCGTCGCGTTTTTCACGGAATGTAATTAAGACTTTTTTTCCATACAAAACTGATTTTCCTAAGGATTTATTCTTATTAATTTAAAGGCTTCGGGAAAGTTCTTGAGAAAAAATGACATTTTAAACGTGCTTTGCGGGATCGTAGATTACGTTAAAAAAACACCTTCCGGCGGACATGTTTTTGAATAAACATAAACAGTACAAGTTTTAAAAACTTTTAAAATCATAACATGTACCGCATTTCATTCAAAATGTTTCACAATAATGCATTCAAAATCAACATTTTTTTGACATTTTCCAAATATTCACTTTCATAGATAATGTTAATTGTTTGCAGCCTGTAAAATCGCTTATAAAATTTGGCAGATATTTAAATTTTCCCCAACTATGCAACACTGAAAATTGAATAATATTCCAATGCGAAACACACCACCTCAAACCCTCGGCAAGGCCAGGACAGCTTATTTGTATGGAATTTTTTTAAAAAACTAGGCCTTTATTCGATTTTCAGGCCTGGTTTGAGGTGTTTTTGACAATGTTTTCTGTTGGTCTTGCCAGCATTGAAAAAATAATTTTAGAATATTGAGATGAACTAGGTAGGGACCCAATAAACTATATCTTCTACGAGTATTTATTTATATTATTATTATATGTGAATGGTCGAAATGCATGTCCGCACATAACTTCCGAACGATTGAACCAAATTGAATAATTCTTTTTACGTTGTGATCTTTATTGTTTGGACAAGGTTTTTATAAAACTACTGGTGAGCTCTTGCATTATTAAATTTGTATAAAACGAATCACCGAAATTTATATACGCTCATAACTTCCGAAAGAATGCAAGCAATTGGAAAATTCTTTTTTTGTTATGTTCGTTATTGTTAGGGCAAAGTTTGTATAAAACTACTGGTGAGCTCTGGCATCATGAAATTTGTATTAAAATGAATCCCCGAAATGCATGTACGCTTATAACTTCCGAACGAATGCACCAAATTGGATAATTCTTTTTATGTAATTATTGTTATTGTTAGGACAAGGTTCGTATAAAACTAATGGCGAGTACTGGCATTATGAAATTTGTATAAAATTAATCGCCAAAAAGTATGTACGCGTATAGCTTTCTAACGACTGCACCAAACCGGATAATTCTTTTTATGTTGTGTTGGTTATTGGCTGGTGATCACTGGCATTAAGAAATTTGTACAAAAAATTTCAATAGGTGGCACGCGTGATGTTTGAAAACTAAATGTACCGGGAATTAATGTATGAAACGCGGGAGTTGTGAGAAGGGGAAACAGGGAGGGGAACTCGGGAGGGGGTTTACGGGACGGAGAAGGGGGGGAGTGAAGTGGAGGGGGGGAATGTGGGAGAGGTAGAGTGGAAACGCGAGAAAGGAAGAGGACGTATGGTAGGTTTTTTGCTGCTAGGCACTGCGGGCGGCTTAATATATATGTGTGTGTTGAACCGCTAAGCGTTGCTAAACCATTCATCCGATTGCGATGAAACTTTGGGGATTTGATGTGCGCATGCTCACGATGGTTTCTGTATGCAATAGTGAGCTCTGGCATCATGAAATTACGCATTGCTAAGCCGTTCATCCGATTGGGATGAAACTTTGGGGATTTGATTTGTGCATGCCTACAATGGTGTATATATACTAACGAATGGCAGTTTTTTGCTGCTAGGCCCTGCAGGCGGCTTTATAAATATTTGTATGTTTAACCGCTAAGCGTTGCTAAACCATTCATCCGATTGCGATGAAACTTTAAGGATTTGATGTGCGCATACTCGCGATGGTTTCTATATGCAATAGTGAGCTCTGGCATCATGAAATTACGCATTGCTAAGCCGTTCATCCGATTGGGATGAAACTTTGGGGATTTGATTTGTGCATGCCCTCAATGGTGTATATATACTAACGAATGGCAGTTTTTCGCTGCTAGGCCCTGCAGGCGGCTTTATAAATATTTGTATGTTTAACCGCTAAGCGTTGCTAAACCATTCATCCGATTGCGATGAAACTTTAAGGATTTGATGTGCGCATACTCGCGATGGTTTCTATATGCAATAGTGAGCTCTGGCATCATGAAATTACGCATTGCTAAACCGTTTATCTGATTGCGATGAAACTTTAGGGATTTGATGTGTGCATGCCTACAATGGTGTCTATATACTAACTTATGGTAGGTTTTTGCTACTAGGCCCTGCGGGCGGCTTTATATATATTTGTATGTTTAACCGCTAAGCGTTGCTAAACCATTCATTCGATTGCGATGAAAATTTGAGGATTTGATGTGTACATAACCACGACGGTTTTTGTATACAAAAGTGAGCTCTGGCATCATGAAACTACGCATTGATTAACCGTTCATCCGATTGCGATGAAACTTTGGGGATTTGATGTGTGCATGCCTACAACAGTGTCTATATACTAACGTATGGTAGGTTTTTGCTACTAGGCCCTGCGGGCGGCTTTATATACATTTGTATGTTTAACCGCTAAGCGTTGCTTAACCATTCATCGGATTGCGATGAAACTTTAGGTTTTGATGTGCGCATGCCTACCATGCCTTTATGGCAGTAGGTTCTTACCCGCTTACTATGAAATATTATTTTTTTCTCTAAGTAAGTCAAGTTAGTTTTAACCCGTTAGTTGCATTTGCAACAGGCATAAGCTAGTACTATATATTAATGCTCAGTTTTTTAAAAAACTCACTTTTTCCTTGACGCGAAAATCGACCTCACCGCCCCTCGCGTTTCACCAACCTCAAGGTTCACTTTGGCTTGGCGACGCAAAAATGCCGCTGGCACGCCAAAACGACCTCTCCGATCCTCGAGTTTCGCACACCTCAAGGTTCAATTTTGTTCAAAGGGAATTAGCCCGACGCCTGACACGCGAGAATGGACATTAGCGATCGCTATTTTGGAACGCTTCAAAGTTCACAATCCTTCGAAGAGTCGATTATTTTCCAGCCACTAGCTTTTGTTTCGTTTTTGTTAGGGGAAACATTTTTCATCGTTATCAATATGTTTGCCAAAACTTTACGGGAGACTTCTAGCGGTGCGGAATACAAGTATGGATTATTCACATTAGAAAAAATCAAATGTCTATCGAATACTGTTGTAGTTCTATTTTCATCCGTTCGAAATGGCAGCTTCGTCTGAATTTAAATAAATACGCTAGCTTCACGATTTTCACAAAAAAATAGACCAGACAGGAAACTCACATAAAATTGAACTGACACATTTTAAGAGCGAAAATTATATAAATTTGCGGCGAAAACTGGAACTACTCATTAAATCAACCAATTCGGCTCAGTTATAGTTCCCGCCGACAGGTTCGCATTAAAAAAACAACCACAAATCAGGCCTTAGTTTCAATGCAATGGAAAATACTAGAGAGAATGTTGAGACAGGTCAGTTATCCGAGATGTCAAAACAAAACGGATCTCTCAGCGGTTTGGGTTGTTGTTTTTCGGGAAACGGCATTGCAGCCGAAAAAACGATCCCCGGTTAGATGTTTTTAAAAAATTCGGTACCCGAAAACATTCGGCAACTTTTGATAACGATATGACGTGTCCGTCCCATGTAAAAAATTTCAGGGTCGCCGAAAAACCAATAAAATTTTCCAAAAAAAACAAGAAAATTGGTGTCCATAGATTCACTTCAGTAGGGTGGATATTTACCGGCCAGTAGGTACAAATTGAAATGTTATTAATTCAGGGTAGGTACCTACTTATCTCGATAGTATTGCAAATATGATGAGAAAAGCAAAAACATTGCCGGAATTTTGTAAGGAAATGCGCCGGTACCTGCCGGAATAGGTAGTTGGACAATTATTTAGGTTTTTGATGCAATTTATTTTACTAAGGTAATGTTGTTTCCACGATACTGAATAATTTAACAATTTTTTAAAGTTCATTTTCACGTTCTGTGTAAGTTCTGTTTTTTTATCAGTAAATGCCAGTTGCATCATAAAACTGAAATAATTACAGAACTTGAATAGAATTCGAACCGAACTTTTACAGAACGTTAAAATTGACTTGAAAAATTGAAGAATTTTTAATTTTGTTAAACAACCCAGCCTAAATATGTGTTTTTTTTACCTACTCTTTTTTCACTCGGAATTTAGGTAGGTACCCATCTGCACATAACAACTCGATATCATCCAACTATATTGCATACGTATTAGTTTTCTAATTTTACAATGAAATTACTCGAAGTTGAACGGAATATTTTTTTAAAACTATTAAATTCATATAGCGCTTTATTTTAAGCAGTAAAACTACTGGAAAAAATAAATGTACCGGGAATTAGTGTATGTAATGCGGCAGGTGGGGGGGGGGGTGGAAACAGGAAGGGGGGGAGGGGGACCTGGGAGGGGGGAGGGGAACTCGGGAGGGGGTTTACGATACGGAGAAGCCTAGGAGTGAAGTGGGGTGAGGGAAGGTGAGGGAGGCGGAGTGGAAAGGGGAAGAGGACGCTGGTGAGGAAGGGGTGGGGGAAGGGGGGGGGAGGAAGGGGATCGGAACAAATGAGAAAGGACACGCAGGTAGAAACATTTTCTTTATTAAATGGTATCGCAACGCATGCCGGGTACCAGCTATCTTCTATATATATATAAAAATCAAAAAAATGTTTGGCTGTATGTATGTCCGCTATGCGTTGCTAAACCATTCATCCGATTGCGATGAAACATTGGGAATTTGATGTGCCCATGACTGCTATGGTTCCTGTATACAATAGTGAGCTCTGGCAACACGAAATTACGCATTACTTAACCGTTCATCCGATTGTGATGAAACTTTGGGGATTGGATGTGTGCATTTCAACAATGGTGTTTATATACTAACGTATAGCAG
Organism: Limnephilus lunatus; assembly: GCA_917563855.2. Lineage (NCBI taxonomy): Eukaryota > Metazoa > Arthropoda > Insecta > Trichoptera > Limnephilidae > Limnephilus > Limnephilus lunatus. Next base: position 10,184,609 of record OU830602.1, on the reverse strand, counting down.
GTTGTTGCTGCTAGGTCCTGCGGACGGCTTTATACATGGTTGTATGTTTAACCGCTAAGCGTTGCTAAACCATTCATCCGATTGCGATGAAAATTTGAGGATTTGATGTGTGCATGCCCACGACGGTTTCTGTATACAAAAGTGAGCTCTGGCATCATGAAATTACGCATTGCTAAACCATTCATCCGATTGCGATGAAACTTTGTGGATTTTATGTGTGCATGTCTAAAATGGTGTTTATTTACTAACGTATGGCAGGTTTTTGCTGCTAGGTCCTGCGGGCGGCTTTATACATAGTTTTGTGTTTAACCACTTAGCGTTGCTAAACCATTCATCCGATTGCGATGAAAATTTGTAGATTTGATGTGTGCATGCCCACGACGGTTTCTGTATACAAAAGTGAGCTCTGGCATCATGAAATTACGCATTGCTAAACCGTTCATCCGATTGCGATGAAACTTTGGGGATTTGATGTGTGCATGCCTACAATGGTGTCTATATACTAACGGATGGCAGATTTTTGCTGCTAGGCCCTGTGGGCAGCTTTATATATATTTGTATGTTTAACCGTAGGTACCTACCCCCTTACTATGATTTTTTTTCTGTTAGTTAGTAAGTCAAGTTAGTTTTAACCCGTTAGTTGCATTTGCAACAGGCATAAGCTAGTTATATATTAATGCTCAGTTTTTAAAAAACTCACTTTTCTCCTTGACGGGAAAATCGACCGCACCGCCCCTTAAGTTTCACCACCCTCAAGGTTCAATTTCGGATAAAGCATTTTCAGTTTATTTATGGATCCGAAAATGACCTCTCCGCTCCTCGAGTTTCAAAGACCGCAGAGACCATTATCGGATCCAGGGCCGTTCACCGAAATCGTGTCCCGATTAGGACCATTTTTCATACAAAAAACCGGTGCACGCCTTACAGCGCACCAAACGGCGAAAACTATAATTAAATCTCTCACCTACGAAGAAATTCGGCCTTAGTTCTATTTCCTGCCGCTAGGTTCACCCGTTAAAAACGTCGCATTTTTCACGGAATCTAATGAAGTTTTTTTTCCATACAAAACTGATTTTGCCCGGAATTTATACTAAATAATTAAACGGCTTCGAGAAAATTCTTGAGAAAAATTGACATTTTACAGGGGCATTACGGAATTAAAGATTACGTTAAAAAAACACCTTCCGGCGGACATGTTTTTGATTAAACATAAGCAATACAAGTTTTATAAACTTTTAAATCCACGACATGACCGCATGTCATTCAAAATGTTTGACAATTTTGCATCAAAGATTGAAATAATTCTGACATTTGTTGAAATTAATCTGTCCTCGACAATGAACAATTTTGCGGCCAGTTAAAATGAATTCTTGGTAGGTACCTACCGGCGTTGAAAGGCGAATAATTTACATGCAGTAAATAAATAGTTCCTAGGTAAATGAAACCAAATGAGATAGTAGGTAAGTACCTTATACAAAAGCGCTAGATTTACCCGCGCTTCAACAGCAAATTTAAATGTCAAAAGAAAACGGATCTCTCAGCGGTTTGGGTTGTTGTTTTTCGGGAAACGGCATTGCGGCCGGAAAAACGATTCTGGCTTGGATGTTTTTAGAAAATACGGTACCCTGAAATATTAGGCAACTTTTAACAGTAATATGACGTGTTCGTCTCATGAAAAAATGTTCATGAGGATATGATAAACATATAACATTTTCCAAAAAAATGAGGAAAACGCGTGCCATAGATTTCAGAAGTGGAGATTTTTACTGGCCAGTTTAAATATGTTCCTACAGGGTAGGTACTTATTTCAGTGGTATTGCAAATATGATGAAAAAGCAAATATTGCCGGAATTTTAGTAACAAATGCGGAGGTACCTACCCGAATACGTAGCTACACAATTAAATGCAATACTTAGGTTAGGTTGCTGTACAACGATACTGAATAATTCAACATTTTTTTAAGGTTCATTTTTAAGTTCTTCGTAAGTTCTATTCAAGTTCTGTTATTTTATCAGTACATGCCAGTTGCATCATAAAACTGAAATAATAACTGAACTTGAATAGAATTTGAACCGAACTTTTACAGAACGTTAAAATTGACTTGAAAAATTGAAGAATTTTTAATTTCGTTAAACAACCCAGCCTAAATATGTGTTTTTTTTTACGTATGTATGCAAGTACCAGCACTCAAAATTTAGGTAGGTACCCATCTGCATATAACAACTCGGTATCATCCGACTATATTGCATACTTATTAGTTTTCTAATTTTACAATGAAATTAGTCGAAGTTGAACGGGATATTTTTTAAAAGTATTAAATTCATATAGCGCTTTATTTTAAGCAGTAAAACTACTGGTGAGTTCTGGCATTATAAAATTTGTATGAAAATGTACGTACTCTCATAACTTCCGAAGGACTGCAACAATTTGAAAAATTCTTTTTTTGTTGTGTTCGTTATTGTTAGTACAAGGTTTGTATAAAATTACTGGTGAGTTCTGGCATTACGAAATTTGTAAAAAAAAATTATAGGTGGCGCGCGAGCTGTTTGAAAAATAAATGTACCGGGAATTAGTGTATGTAATGCGGCAGGTGGGGAGGGGTGGAAACAGGAAGGGGGGAGGGGAGCCTGGGAGGGGGGAGGGGAACTCGGGAGGGGGTTTACGATACGGAGAAGCCTAGGAGTGAAGTGGGGTGAGGGAAGGTGAGGGAGGCGGAGTGGAAAGGGGAAGAGGATGCTGGTGAGGAAGGGGGGGGGGGATTCCTGGTTCCTGGATACAATAGTGAGCTCTGGCAACATGAAATTACGCATTGCTCAACTGTTCATCCGATTGCGATGAAACTTTGGGGATTTGATGTGTGCTTGCCTACAACGGTGTCTATATACCAACATATGGTAGGTTTTTGCTACTAGGCCCTGCGGGCGGCTTTATAAACATTTGTATGTATAACCGCTAAGCGTTGCTAAACCATTCATCGGATTGCGATGAAACCTTAGGTTTTGATGTGCGCATGCCTACCATGCCTTTATGGCAGTAGATACCTACCCGCTTACTATGAATTTTTTAAGTTAGTTTTAACCCGTTAATTGCATTTGCAATAGGCATAAGCTAGTATTCTTTAATAACCAGTTCAATATTTTCACATGCACACAATGCAGGGATACCAGCATGTAAGCAATCTGAATCGTGTGTTTTTATTTCTAGTGTAATAATATTTGCCTTGGCATTGGGTGATCTAATATGTATCGATTTAGTTTTTTTTGCATTTATGATTAAACCAGAATAAAAATTAAAAAGATACATAAATAATATATAGAATTGGACCTAATATGGAACCTTGAGGAACGCCTGCTAAAATTTTTCTTTTTTTACTTAAGGTGTTCAATAGCTTTATTTTCATTGAACGGTTGTTCAAGTAATTTTCAAAGAGTTTTCCTCTTATTCCTATGATTTCTAGTATTTGAAATAATTTTCTATGATTAATAGTGTCAAACGTTTTAGAATAATCTCTGATTTATTTATGATTTTTACTATTTAATTCATTATTTATTAAGCTGGCAAATTTTTGAAGTAGCATTTCTGTACCCTTTTTTTTTGGAATCCATATTGATTTGTATCAATAATAGAAAAATCTTCTAAATATTTTATTAGTTTCAACTGAATGTATTTTTCAAGAATTTTTTCGAGTGATGGCAAAATACTAATCGGTCTATAATTACCCAATAGAGTGTGATCACCTCCTTTATAAATGGGTCTGATAATACTACATTTTAAGTCATCTGGAATTTTTGCTTCAAATAAAATTCTATTTACAAAATGGGCTATGGTTGGAGCTAAAATTATTATGTGCTTTTTAATATCGCTCATTCTGATATTATCAATTCCAGGAAAAGAGCTTTTAAGTTGCCTCACAATGCTTTCTATATCAGCAATTTTGGCCCTTGATAGGTACATGCTATGAGTAGAGATGGCAAAATTTCGTTTTAACGAAAAACGCGAAAAAATAGCGAAAAGGTTGTATTTCAGCGAAATTATTCTATTTAGCGAAATAGGCGTGAATTTCCCGAAAATACCGGGTATTAAAATAATATGTGAGAATTTCAAAAAATCGATATTTATCAGCGGAATCAAGTGATTAAAAATCATCTCTAACTTCAGCTCGCGCTCCCCCACGTTCACGTTCTTCAACGCGCGATGTAGGGAAAACCCTTATGGCGTATTTCAGAAGTCAAAGAACCATACAAATTGGAGAAGCTGATACAGTAATATTTAGTCCAGTACAACTAAAGAAGAATTGAGAAAAATGCATAAGGAAGGTAGTTTCATGTGAATGTGCAGGGAAAATTATTATGCCTACTTTATTTCATTTTTGGAAGCCTTTCCTACGATTTTTTATAATTTTGTTACTATTTTATGTGTAAATATTTAATATTTTTGTACTGTAGGCTAAAATTGCTTTTTGACATTACACAAATTGTGCGAAATAAATTACGCCTATTGATTAGTTTTTGGGGTGTTATGCCGTGTTGCGCTACCTCCTACTATAGCCGACGTTTCGGACAGCGTTGCAGTGTCCATCATCAGGGCAGATCCGGTAGATCCGACGATGTGTAATTGTTAGTGTAAAGTGTGTGATTATTTACTTGGAAGCGATACCGTGTCGCCAGCTTCAATTCACTACGAGCTGGTAGGTATTTCAGGAGAAAGGGAACTGCGATTTTAGTGAAAGCGCAGTATTTACGTTAGCCTGGGGTCCGTCCATGTGAGAATTGCCGACGAAAGTGGCGCCATCCTTATTCTAGAATTAGACAACAGAGTTCAAGTGGTTAAAGCGAAAGTAGCCAATATAAGCAAAAAAGGTTTTATACCTTTATATTGTATTATTATATGATATTACAGTATACTTAGACATGGTATTTTTTTGCGTTTAGCTTTGGTGTAGCCGTCAATTACCGGATACCAAGAGCTGTTGAGCTTAGCTCCGTCGTCTCTATTAATATTAATTGGATTTTTGTAGATTTCGATAGCCTCCGTAATCAGGCGTGATCTGTAAGTTTTGGGTCTTCCCAGGACCTCAGGAACGAATCCAAAGTAATGGCCGGTCTCAATTAAGTGCTCGGCGATTGCCGATTTATCAGGGTGGCCGAGTTTACAAGCACGAAAATGTTCAGCTATCCTTTTGGAAATCGTCCGCTCTGTTTGGCCTACATAAACTTTGTCACATCCGGAACAGCTGAGTTTATACACTCCATCTGCTTCCAGAGGAAACTTGGTCTTTGCAGACCTCAGTGCAAGCTTCCAGTATTAGGAAAGAGGATCGATCTGGGCTTTTCGTTAAAGCCTCCAGAACTCCTGCCCTGTACGGTCTTCCAAAAATACATAAAAAGGATATCCCAATGAGACCGATTGTCAGTGCTATTGGTGCACCGACGTACAAACTTTCCCAATACCTTTCGAGATTACTACAGATGCAAACTGGAAAAACTGAATCCTGGATTAAGGATTCTGCAGATCTGATCAGTAAGCTCAAAAGGGTTAAGACTGAGGAAGGAGATATCTTAGTCAGTTTTGACGTAGTGTCCCTTTTCACAAACGTACCACTAGAAGACTCCATGACAATGCTCAAGGAGATCTATGAGGAAGACATTTGCAAACTTTTTGAACACTGCCTCAAAACGGGATATTTTGCATTCCAGGATGAACTTTTTGAGCAAGTGGAAGGAGTTGCGATGGGCAGTCCGTTGTCGCCAGTACTAGCTAACTTTTTTATGGAGAAGTTTGAAGAAGTGGCACTCGACACAGCCTCGGCTGTTCCCAAGGTATGGTGGCGTTATGTCGATGATGTCTTCGCCATTTGGCCTCATGGAACAGAAAAATTAAACAAATTTCTGGATCATCTTAATTCACTCCACAGTAAAATTAAGTTCACAATGGAGCTGGAAAACGACGATAAAATCCTGCCTTTTCTAGATGTGGAGGTGATGCGAAAAGAAGATGGTAATCTAGGACATACAGTATATAGAAAACCAACGCATACAAATCGGTATCTACATGCCGATTCGCACCACCACCCAGCGCAGAAGAGAGGACTTATCCATACTTTGGTGACCCGAGCGACCAGAATATGTGAAGAAACAAAACTTGGAGCAGAACTTATAAAGCTGACCGATGCACTGGAGCGCAACGGTTACCCGGCAAGTCAAACAAGGCAAATTATAAGAGCCAAATCTACACAGAACGAAGACAGAGTTGAACAAGAGTCAAAAGCCTGTGCTTTCCTGCCTTTCGTTCACAATGTGACAGACAGAATTGCCAGGCTGTTGAGAAAAGAAAGCATCAAGACTGTCTTCGGAACCACTACTAAAATCCACGACCTACTGAGGTCTGCAAAGACCAAGTTTCCTCTGGAAGCAGATGGAGTGTATAAACTCAGCTGTTCCGGATGTGACAAAGTTTATGTAGGCCAAACAGAGCGGACGATTTCCAAAAGGATAGCTGAACATTTTCGTGCTTGTAAACTCGGCCACCCTGATAAATCGGCAATCGCCGAGCACTTAATTGAGACCGGCCATTACTTTGGATTCGTTCCTGAGGTCCTGGGAAGACCCAAAACTTACAGATCACGCCTGATTACGGAGGCTATCGAAATCTACAAAAATCCAATTAATATTAATAGAGACGACGGAGCTAAGCTCAACAGCTCTTGGTATCCGGTAATTGACGGCTACACCAAAGCTAAACGCAAAAAAATACCATGTCTAAGTATACTGTAATATCATATAATAATACAATATAAAGGTATAAAACCTTTTTTGCTTATATTGGCTACTTTCGCTTTAACCACTTGAACTCTGTTGTCTAATTCTAGAATAAGGATGGCGCCACTTTCGTCGGCAATTCTCACATGGACGGACCCCAGGCTAACGTAAATACTGCGCTTTCACTAAAATCGCAGTTCCCTTTCTCCTGAAATACCTACCAGCTCGTAGTGAATTGAAGCTGGCGACACGGTATCGCTTCCAAGTAAATAATCACACACTTTACACTAACAATTACACATCGTCGGATCTACCGGATCTGCCCTGATGATGGACACTGCAACGCTGTCCGAAACGTCGGCTATAGTAGGAGGTAGCGCAACACGGCATAACACCCCAAAAACTAACAACGAAAATGCTTTTGGCCGTGAAAATCTAAAAACTTATCTTATACGCCTATTGATGTTAATCGCAATCTGCATTAGTTGTGTTTGTGTTCGACCCGTACTTAGAGTTTCCTTCCTTATTAATTTAATATTAAAATTAATTATTTATAATCTTTCACATGGAAATACTTGCAAATGAAGGTTAAACATATATTTTACCAAAAATACTTAAAATATGCGCTAAAAACATTCAGGAAATACATTTTTTTCTATTTTGCTTCAAAACGCTAAATTATGCCTCAAAATGCTATAAAACGCTAAATTTCCAATTGTTAATGCTAAAAAATCTGAAAATTAATGCTAAATTTTGCCATCTCTAGCTATGAGGCATCTTCTATGGTCCTGTAATTACATTTGTGTAACGTATTGCAAACACTGTCAGAGAAATAATTAACAAAATTATTAGTTACATTTTCTTTGGTCTGATCTTTCATCAACTATTTGGAGACAACTTGATCAAAATCATTTTTACATTTCTTTCCTAAAATTTGATTACACTCGTCCCATGTCTTTTTTGAGTCTTGAAATAGATTTTTGAATTTTTCATTACAGTATGACGTTTTTAATTTAAGTAACAATTTATTTAAAACATTTCGATAACACTTATATTCTTTTTCATAGTATTTGTTTGTTGGATCATTTTTCCAACGCTTATATAAATAATCCCTTTTTTTAAAATTTTATGTAGTGTATCAGTAGATATCCAATCATTTATGGCATGAGGTCAGCTTTTAGGTTTTTTGCTTATTATAATTGTGCTGTTTTTATACAATTCATCAAAATAATTTTTAATTAAATAACCAAACATTCGGTTTCCTTTAGAAGCGATTTCCAGTCATAATTACAAATATGTTTATCAATCAGTTTTTTCGAAAGAATTTTGACGTTATTAGAATCGCTAGAATTGAAATTATCTATCGACTTATAGTGTATGCTTACAGCTGTTGTATTATGGTCGGCAATATTATAATCACAAACGCACGCGGAGATTGGAGTGTTGATTTTTTTTACTTATACGCTGGTATATACAGTATGATGACCGGACCACTCAGAATGAAATCAACTCAGAACCTCCTTTGAAAAGTCATTAAATGTGATGAAAAAAATAAAAAAGGGTTAAATAGGTTACAGACAAAGAGACCTTTTCAAGAGTGATCGCCAACATCGGGGGGACCTGATAGGGCACACAAAGAAAAAGAAGAAGAAATAGGTTACGTTAAATAGGGGTTATGGGTTATTTTAAAATGATTTTTTTCATAGTTTTTAATGACTTCAAAGAGGTCTTGAGTTGACTTGATTTTGAGTTGGCATAGAACCATACAGTATATAGACAAGTGTTTTATCTTTGATGCATTTGAATGAAAATATGTTTTATACTTTTGTTATTCGGCGGTACATCCTCTCTACACACTCCATCGGGTACACTTAGTTATATTTTGTGTAAGTAGGTATACCATATTTTCCCTAAACTGACAGCATTTTGTGTAAAAGTATGCCGGGGTTCCAGCTGTTGGGGGATCAAATATCATGGAATGCCGATCTTCATTTCTACTGCCAAGACGAATGTATGAGTAAATTATCATGAATGCATGAATTTTGCCATTTATTTTGTGCATTTTGATGCTACCTGTACTATTGGCAATATCTCCTGGTTCCGCAAGGTGACTTCACAAGTTTCTGAGCTTTTTCTTATCAAGGTGGGATGTTAACACCATAAATGAATCGGTGTTTCTTCATATATATTTTTGTACAATAGCTCCACAAAGGAGGCCCTGAGGAAAATATTTTCCCCTCAGGACCTATATCATCTTTGGGGATGTTGTGTGGAGGGTATTTTGAAGGAAAGGAACGAAGAGTTCTTGAAAGGATAAGTTCTTGAAAGGATAAGGTACGAAGGGTGGGTAGAAATCTGGGGGTCAGTGGGTCCAGGAGTGACGGACCTGTGAATCCATCCCCACTGCGGTGCAAGGCGATGTTCCAAAAGAGTTCTCCTTGAGAGGTCGCAAAGTCTCCACGCAGCTGGTGGGCAGACACATCCGCTTCCATGTTCTGATGAAACCCGGACAAACCTCACCCCATGAACCCGGGCACCCCTGCTAAGTCACCAAAGGTAGCGAACCACTTGGGGTGACCTATGGAAGAGGTTTTGGTTATCCAATAGATGGTTTCCGGGGCGGTGGTACCCGTACCTGCCTCCCAATTTCTTACAGCTATTGCTGCTTTTCACTACCAACAGCTGTGAATGTCTCCTGAAGGGAATCTCCTGCTAATAGTTCTATCAGCTCTCTCATTTTCGATTTATTTTCTATTTATTCAAGTAGATAGCTGATTCATTTAGGGTCCAAACTGTCTACGAGTGTTTTTGAATTAACCACTCCGATACGTAAAGCTAAATCTAACTATTTCAATAAGAAGTATAACATATTAACAGTAAGGCAAGTTAACCACTCAGCAACATAAGCAGATATACAAGTTAATATGACAATAGCAGTCAAGTACAATAAGCGTGTTTTCACATCAATGCGTGTGTTTCCACAGAAATCGTTATAACTCCGTTATTGTTCTGGTGACATCCCTAAAACAAAAATAGAAGGTCCATAATAAATCAAGCTGCACATCCCTATTCAAGTTGACTATAGAAATACCTAAAATGACCTATTCTGTCAGATACATGGTAGATACAGATTTTACCCGCCAAATCGCCTACGAAATTGTTATTTTTTTATTAAATATTCTTGTATGAAATGATAAAAAAGTGAGATGACTAAATTGTTTATTATACATTTATACGATAGAATAAGTATTGTTTTTTTACATAATTCGTGATTTTAGTACCGCTTTCACATAAAAACATCACATGAGTCTATTTTACATTTTTTTAATGTTTGCATCATTGACGTATGATATCTAGACGAGCCCTGTGAAATTCAAAATGACGCAAGAAGCCAGCAAAAGCAGGCTCAAGGCCAATTTATGAAAAAGTGCCTGCATTGTTTTGCACCGTTCAGATCGCATAGTGCTTTGTGTTGTATCTTTTATCGGTCTACAAGATCTACACTGAAACTAATTTGTGTGTCAGCCGTCCGGACCGAGTTAATTTTTTTAAAACACAAAAATATACCACTTCCGAATATTGTACAAGGTACACACCGCGGACTTTATTTTTGAAAATGTAGTCAGCTATCTGAATACAACAAAAAAAATATACCTTACAGATGTCTTTTAGGCAGCGTTTCAATAAACGTTATAATGTTAAAGAAATTACTTTTGGTCGAGCAATATTTCTGACGTCATGCCACGTAGCCCGGTTCGTTCACTAATACATTGACATACAGGCTCAAAACAAAACATAACGGCTTGTTTAAAATTAAAAGACCACATCTTGTCACACACTGAACGCCCTCGGGTTATTTCTTCAAACGACTTAGCGAGCGTGTACGGCTAGTTTATACCAAGTAGGAGTGATAAATTCAACTCCACAATACGTGTCGCGTGATATTCAAGGCATCTGATTGGTTGATGAATGTCAAAACTACATAATGGGATTTGAGAACGAACTTTGTGTTTTAGGAACTGGCTTCTCTAGACTTTTTGAGCGAGGCGGTGGAATACGATGAAGAGTTGTATTGTTAACATTAATATCATGGCGTCATTATTCACAGGCAAGTTAGTTATGTAGGGCTTATCTAGACTTAATTGATCGAAGGTTTGCATTCTAAATTTTAATATTTACAAATATTAATATTTATTTGTAGCATAATAATATGAAAGCTTATTTCGTAACCTTTCAAAAACAGTTTTTAGTATTCGGCTACGTTCAGAAATGTTTCATTTATAGAGCTTTAATTGTGAAGCGGAAATAACACAAAGTTTTTGTAAATCTGACATTTCGTTTAAGACGAAAAACGTGCATATTCGCGATAGACCGGAGCGGTTAAGTGAAAAATAATTAAAATTTGTGACAGTTATTATAGGCAGTCATAAAACATTGTTTATTGTCAATTGTTGAAGGATAAAATCGAATTAGCGGAACATGTGTAATGCCATTTACGGAAACTGTACATTTTTTATGAAACTGAACAATTTATTTTATTTATGATGTTGTTTTTTTCTCACGGATTTGTGCTTCATATCAAAGTAAATGTGTAGACTAAATACTATCATATTTTTGTGAATCACAGATATAATATTTTGCTATAAAACTTAACCTTGACAAGTAAAATAAATTGATGAGTAAAACTTTAAATTGTAATATTTAATCATTGTAGACAATATTAGTGACTCTCAAACGAAAATTTGAAACAGATAAATCAAAAAAAGATAACGACACTGAGCTAATTCGATCCTATCCCCTTCAGTCATATTTAACTGTGTCATACTTTGACTAAGAACAAGTCAATAGATGTCACACATTAAAAATAAATGGATATATTTATCCAAGACACTATCTAGATTGCATTTAGTTTGGGAAGAATCTTGCAATCATTCATAAAGATAGCAGCCAATAAATGAAGATAATTTTGGTAGTTCTTAGTCGAAATATGATATAAGTAGTTAAATATAACCAAAGGGGATAGGGTCGAATTAGCTCAGTGGTTAGAGCATAGCCCTCGACAAGGCTAAGGTCCTGGGTTCAATTCCTTGTAGATTCGCTATCGAGAGTTGCAAAAATTATCTTCTATGATTAAATATTATTTATGCTTCATCGTGCATGTCATCTCATTATTTAGATCCATTTAGACTTCCTTGGTAGTGTTATAAAACCTTTACTTTTCAAATTAAAAAAAATCATTCTATTCAAATCCTCGTGAAGAGCAAAAAATATTTGACTTGGGTTTTTTGGCATCCGTTATTTTTAGGCTAGCAACTTTACGGTTGAAATTTAAGAACCTGACTTCGAATATATCTTTTATGCTGCGCATTATGCAAATCCATCTTCGTACTTGAAGTTTGTTAAAAAGCTACTTTTGTAATAGTACCAAATTCAAGCAAATAGCGTTAAGTAGCACATAATGCCAAAAGATGGCGTCACTTACGTTAACAGCTGGCATTTTAAAGATTTCACATTTGAAAGATTTTTTGAGGAACGTTGGTTGGCGTAAGTACTATTGGCTAAGTAATTTCGTGAATATCTCTGGGTATGGAGAGATTGATTATTATTGTAACTGGCGGTTGTGAATAATGACATCACTCATCTATATATTATATATGACTTGTCGTGGTTACTTTGTCCCGGTGACTAGCTGTCACTGGATCGCCTGAGATTATTTTTCCGAGGAACCGGCTATTTTTGGAAACCATTTCTATCGGATTTATAAAATGGTCACCAACACTTAAACTGGGCGAAGCCGAACCAATAGCCGTCTTCAGGGCCTAGCACCAAAAACCTCCGAAGCGGGTTTTTAACTGCTACTTTGAATAAATAAGTTGCTAGTTTTCATTTTGCTCCAGAGTGATAGATACTCTCAGTATCATCCTGATGTAAGCCACCATTCAGAATTGAAATGGCTTTAGCTATGCTTTCTAACGAGAGCAGAATATCCTGGTAACGTCCCCCTTTTCACCCTCCTTCTGTCTAAAAAAATGTTCCAGTTGGTGATGCTATAATCCCACTGATTCAGTTTGTTGGGATTCTATTTATATAAAGGAGATTGTCTGTGGCGGGTGGGCGCTGTTTGATGTTTTACACAAATCTACAGTTTTATTCCGAGATTGATGAAATTTTGCACACTTGACCTTCAAAACAATAGGAAGGTCACTGTCTAAGTCTCATTCCAAAAAACTCTGTTTAAAGCTCGGGCAACGCCGGGTACTAAAAACGTTTAAACTCTAAGGCGTTACTTACATTAACGCCGGATACTAGGCACCTATAAAAATATCACTTTTTTTCCAATTAATGTACCAGTTTACTGGAACTAAAGTTATCCTTAGCTTGATTGAAAAGATCTTTCAATGCAACGATTTGCATTTAAAAAAAAACTTGCTCTATGTTTGAGTGCCTCTGACGGTAAGTAATTTTCTGTTTGCACGATGTATTCGTAAGATTAAGTCATATTTGTCAAGTACTGGAGAAATTTTTTGTTAACTTGAGTGTCATGTCTGTTTATGTGTATGTCATGACTGTATTGGAGTTTATCGTTAGTATGCATTGAGTGTCAAATGATTTGTAATATGGCGCTGGTGATTTCATATTTGCTAAACATTGTGAAAGCCGTATTTATAATATTTACTTGATAATGCATACTTAGCATGGGTAGAATGGAATACCAAATGTATTTCTCATGATTCTGCTGTATAAAATTAGTTGTTGTTGTTGTAGTATATATATTTAAACAGTTACAGAAGAGTTATATGTAAGGGTCGACCGAGACAGGTTTTTTGTTCTCGGCCGAGACCGAGACCGAGACCGAGAATGAGAATAAATTAAAATCTCGGCCGAGACCGAGAATAGATAAATTGAGCAAAAAAATGAAATAGCGCTATTTTTGCATAATATACTATATTTTTAAGAATGTAATAATGTTTAATTATATAATAATTTGAGATTTTATATAATATATCTAATATTAAATATTTAATTAAACAATAATTTGAGATTTTATATAATATATCTAATATTAAATATTTAATTAAACAATAATTTGAGATTTTACTCACAATGTTAAAAATAAAAATAAAATAATTGAGATTTTATGTAATATAATATAAAATACAATCACAATCACCAAGTGACGAATTTGGACGCGCGCGGTAGATTTGAATCCCATTATCCTATACCGTACCTACTAACAACGGTCTCGGTTACTGTCTCGGTTCTCGGTGAAAAATCGCCGATACAGAGTTCTCGGTAGAATTTGTAGCCGAGAATGCCGAGACCGAGACCGAGATCTCGGTCGACCCTTAGTTATATGTATAAAAATCCTCGCAGAAAATAAATCTGTTTTTGGAATAGACATTCAAATTAATAGACAAGCCAATCATGGAAGGGGGAACAAACCAATCTGCGAGGAGCATTCTAGGCGGCGTGACCGTCTCCCTTTCTGTGTTGTCAATAAATGAATCTGACAGTATACAGGTAACTCTTATTGTATTACCACTAGAGATGGGTAAGTTTTGCATTTTTCCGGAGGCCTCCGAGATGAGCTTCCTTTTAAAAGTACTTGAGTTCTTAGAGCAGGTCCCGGGAGCCACTCCCGACTCACGAATAGCTCGGACCGAGACGCACGAGTTCATACAGAGCCATACCTCGGTGCCAGAGCGTGCAAAAGAACTCGGAATGCGCAATTACTGCTCCCGACTCGCGAGTGGCTCAGACCAACACGCACGAGTTCAATCGGAGCCGCACCTCGGTGCCAGAGCGCGCAAAAGAACTCGAACGCGCGACCCACTCCCGCCTCGCGAGTAGCTCGGACTGAGACGCAGGGTTCTTCCGGAGCCGCAGCCCGCGAAAGAACTCGAATGCGCGACCTGCTCCCGACCGTGGCTCGGATCAAGACGCATGGGTTTGAGCGTAGCCGGCGAACTCGGCACTTGTGTTCGAGTGGCTAGGACAGCAGGGCGGCGCCGCGGCGCGAAAGCCGCGGCGCTGAGTTGCTCGGACTACCGAGTTCCGGATTTGGGTGCGAGTTCTGGACCGGGTTCTCTGGGATTAGTTGATTTGAAAAAGGAGTAGGAGTAGGATTCACTTCCCGCGAGGAACCCGGGTTCAAGAGCCCACTCCAGCTGAACCTACACCTCGCTAATTACCACCATTCTGTCCTCGAAAATAAAATCTGCTCACAAATTACTAGTCCTTTTATAGGCTGCATAAAAAACTTAACTGCAAATCCCGAATTGGGTAAAGAAAAGATCGGGCTTGTTTCCAAAATTTAATATTTGATGATAGACACTTTTACAAATTTGTTATAATTTACTCAACTCATTCAATTTAATTCACCTTTGTCTTACTTTAGTGAACTTTACTTTTCTGGTAGGATCGAGTTATTTCAATGTGTGATCTTTGGTAGTCAATGTACGACTTATGTCATCGTTTATTCAGACATTCTTGAACCTTCCTGGTGCCAAAAATATGGTCGTGTGGTTTGCCTCCAGCTCGTCGAAATGATACCCATGTTATGTTATACCCATGATGTCATGTTAGGGCAAGTTTATCAATTTGGATGTCTATGGTTTTTGGGAACGGAACCGGTGATGATCGAATCCATGTGTTCCATTATAATCGGTGCTGGTAGACTGGATTTTCTAGTTTCCGGTTGTTCGGTGTTAAAGCATTGGAGGCCAAAACGGACTAGTTGGGCGTACAAAAATGGAACCTATTTTTTTCACTTCATGTCACATGAAGTAAATATAATACATAATGGTTTTTACATGTATACAAATCATACGTTATTATGTATTATGTTAAGGTCTGTACGGTTGAAATTTAAGAATCCACCTAAGAATGCAAATATGATGCCGCGCCTTACGCCAAGCCATCTTCGTACTTGAAGTTTGTTAAAAAGCTACTTTTGTAATTGAACCGAATTCAAGCAAGTAGCTAATAATGCCAAAGGATGGCGCCACTTACGTTAAAAGATTACATGAGGACTTGCCTCTGGCAGGTATAAGGATTTGAAAATGTTGTGTATCTCTATGGATATGGAGAGATTGATGGTAATATGATTGTTATTGTAACTACCACGTGACTATAAATTACATATGATGGCATTGCCTGTCACGGTTACTTTGTTCCGGTGACTAGCTGTTACTGGATTACAGTGAATTCGAGGAACCGGCTATTTTTGGAACCAGTTCCTATCGGATTTATAAAATGGTCACCAACACTCAAATTAGGAGAAACCGAACTAAAAGTCGCCTGCAGGGCCTAGCAGAAAAACCTGCAGAGCGGGTTGCTAGTTACTAAAGGAATATGATAAGAGATATTATAATTAATATGTCATTTTATGTTATGGAACAAATATGCTGGAAAGAAACCACAATGTCATTTCACATTTGAAAGATACGTGATATTGTCAGCTTATTATATTATTCAGTGACTGATGCTGTCTTCAATGTTATCAAATGTCAGTTTGCTCTGTTTATAACTTTATCTTGATATTTAATCTAGTTTTAAATGCATTAGTTTTAAAAAATCCAACAATTCTTCCTTCAAAAGGTTACAATAACAAGGTTATTCACACCAAAAAAAACGATTGTGCATATTTTCAGCTCCAAGAAAATGTAGACAAATTTCTAAACAAAAATATCTAATGGGTAAATTTAACTTTCATAACATACTGTAAATTTATTCTTTGTTCTTTGAATTTGTAAAAGTAGATTTGTGTAGATTACTGTACTTATATTAGTTTTTGTAGTTGATGACAGAATTATTGCAACATTTTTGCACAAAGCAAATGGAAATTCAAGGCCAAGTTATTTATAAATAATTCAGTTCTCAATGACGAAAGTAGTTGGTGATCATAGTTTTATTATTTTTAACCATAATTTAACTGAAGTTAGTTATGCTTGCCATCAAAAGTACAGCAAGTATAAATATTAGATTAGGCTGCCTTTACACATGTAAGCGACTTATGGCCAAATTACCAATATAAACGACACCAAAAGTATTCGTCTTCTCATGCCCTGTCCGTTCAACGGACGTTGTCTATCATGTTGGCTGTGCAGACTTTGTTTACTGCGGCCCGAAACAGTGGCTCTACAGTAGACTGGCCAAACCACTGTGGTTTTTCAGCCATGATGTTTTCCTTCTTCCAGGGCCCCGTCTTCCGGCAATCTTTCCCTGCATTATTAGATGCAAGATCTTATAAAAGTCACTTACCGTAATTTATAACAAGTTACAGAAGTTGTTCTTACGTAAGTTTTTTGACAGGTCTAATCGCGTCCTTAGACACGAACGACGATAGTCGACACTCTTAGGCACTGTTTAACTGACATCTGTGAAGACTCTTCAAAACTACATATAAGTATCTATACTTATGACATTTGTTGAAGGATGTTGAAACTGCATTATAATCCTACATATCACACTTTATTATGATTCTAAGTGTTCCCTTCGAAAAAATATTTACATGACTTTATTATGTTCTTAAATTTGTGCTGTAAGGAAGTACTATGTTCTGCTGATGTCATTTGCCACTCCAAGCCACCGATGTATTTGTATATCAATGTTGCTAACCAATTGCATTTAATACCAAAACCAACACCGAGTATTTGTTTTGGCATCGTATCAAAGAAATTAATAGCATTTAGTAATAATAATTATGACATTACATTTATAAAGATCAATTTCCATGATTTACGTAAAATTTTACCCAAGAATCTTACTCTATTCTCATTCTTCTCGATCCATTCCATTGCTGAGGAATGTGACCCAATTCCAATTGCCCTGATGGGTCCTCCGCTCATTACTGTCTAGCCCTGTATCCTGTAACCTGAATGAAGAACCGCAAACGGTGAAGTTCCGGACACTTTTGACACTTTAACAGTCTAATACAGAGATCGCCTTATCTGGCTTACTGCAAACTTTTCAAGTATATTTTTCTTCTACATCCCCCTTCAATTAAAAAAAGCATAGATGGAGAAAGCGCCGCATACGAATTTTTTTGGAAAATAAACGAAAGTTACATGTTTGCCAGGGGAAGGTCACCATACGGTTTGCAATATCACGCTACGAGTTAGTAGCTTTTTTTTTTTTAACTCCTCTACTCGTTTAGTCCTCTATCATTGCACAAGCCATATTTTCCACTTCAAAAATGGAAGTGAGTGGATTTTAAATATTTTTAGTTTATTTGTAATTTGGATACGCTATTTTTCTAAACTTAAAAAAAATCTCTTAGTATGCATTATTTTAAGGATTTTTGAAAAAAAATATTATCAAAACAATTTCATTAGGAAAATGTTTTTTTTCTTTTAAATTTCTCTGACCCTCATTTTAGCCTTTCACCGTCCACTTGGAGCCTTTTACCGCCCACCTTTTGCCCACCTCTGCCCCCCTGGATCACACCAACACCCCCAGGAAGGCGCTTGCCGCCCCCGTTGGGAATTACTGATCTAATGCATCAGATAATCTTCCTTTGTTTGTCCTACTTCCCACTAACACTTTACCAGTGTTCCATGAGCTTGAGCTTTTATTCAGCCATCTTTGATGTACTATAATCTAATCGATCATATTTTTTCAGATTCGGTCGAGACCTCGATGAAATATACACGCGGCGAAGGCCCACCTCCCGCCTGCGTCAATCAGCCTCCGTAGGCGGGGTGGGCTCCTCTGACCAGAGCTACCAGCACGGCTACCAGCAGCAGGCGCCCCCGCAGGGCTACCAGGTGGCGCAGGGCTACCAGTCGCCCCCGGGCTTCCAGGGCCCCGTGGGGGAGACGGTAGTCCTAGCGCAGGGCCGCCACGTCCGCTCCTCCCTCCAGCGGCTGCAGCGAACCCAGGATGACTGGTACCAGTTGTAGCGCAAGAGAAAGAGGTCGTACTCTCGCCTGACCTGAAAACTAGATAGTGATTGCAATAATACATTTGTTTCTAATTTTAAATTGAACATAGTCAAATGATGCACGAATAGTCTTTGAGATTTGATTGGCATTTCTGGAATACACCAAAAATACGCAGATAAAAAGAAAAACACTTCAAATAGTAATCTTTTAGGAGATTAAGTAGAAAACAGAACATAAAAGTCGCTTCTAGCATCATTCAACCATTTAAAAGTGAACACTGACAACTTACTTGAAGACGTTCGATTATATAGTTGAATTTCATTTAAAATGCAGTTGAAATCGATCATAAAAGAAAGTTCTACAAACTAACACTAATAGCTGCACTATAGCTCCCTAGAGAGTAGCGGGGACACATTGTATTTGCAACTAAAGTCTAATCGGCACTTTGGAGAAAATATAGCTACATTCTAAAACACGAATAACACTTCGATGTTTTCTGCATTACTGTAGCAATAAGTGATAAATGCAGTATAACGTTTCCCGTTTCTCCTGAATTTGTATAATCTAGTTATAATGAGAATCGTTTAGTGATTGTGAATTCCAAAATTATTAACAAAGCTATTCAAACATTTTTAAAAAATCCTGTGAATTGAAAATGTGATGGTGTTAATTCTATAATATTATGTGTGTGAAACAGTTTGAATTGTTGGTTTAATACTTCTCAGGTATGGTTTTAATTTTACATTTATTCAGGTGTAATTATTTAATTTCTGACATTTGGATATATACATAGTTAGGTACTACAGTATAATAATTGTTACCGGCGGCAATTACTAAATTCTGTAAAAGGTATAATTTGAATGTTTGCATAATTCTTTAAAGAGAGATTGATTCTATGGAACTCTGCGATCAAACGTGAATGAGACTTATTACTTGATAATTTATCTAATTCTATTACTAATATCATTATCTAAATTTAAGTGTTATGTATTTTTGAAAAATATTTATCTACTGTTTGGCTTTGGATTGCACCAAAGAAGAGAGTGCGTGACCAAATGCAAGGAACACAGTCTGAATGCCGTGAGATTTAAAGAATGTGATGTATGATGAGAAAAAATTATAGAAACTAATGATAAGGAATTAAATGGACGGTCTTTTTTATAGAAACACTGTTTTTTGCCAGAAATTATAAACTAAGTAATTATGAAAAAAATAAATTACATAATTATGTAGTATGTTCTCGCTCACGGTAATTGTGAATTATATCATTGTCACCCTGATAAGATCAAAACAATACTTGAAACGGCTTTAGCTTTGTTTAGTAACCAGTTAATTGTTGACCTTTGAATAGCAAATTACCTGCCCAGCTTCCTCTTCACGACATTCTTCAAATTAGAAATTCCATATTTCTACTGACTCCTGGCAACTGGGACTCTTGTGCGTTACACTTAAATATAAAATTTTCCTTGCTCTTTTTTAAAAAATTATACCCCCTGTCATAAAAAAATATTATCCTTTCCTAAGAAGACCCTCCACACAGCATCCCCAAAGATGACATAGGCCCTGAAGCTAATTATTTTATTCAGGGCCTCTTGTGTGGAGCCAATGTAAAAAAAAATGCTACCAGGTAAATTGGGAAAAACGGGGTATATATGTATATATAACAAGGAGAGTGTTTTTTAATGAACCTCAGTGGCATGATCAAAAAGTTCTACGATTTTTTCGATAAATCCGACATCAGAAGCTTTAACTGACAACTGTACACCAAACAATGTATGAATGTGTAAAAAGCTAAAAAAAAGTCCGGCATTACAGTAGAAAAGATGTGCGATATGTTTAATAAATCTGATAAAATATCTGCTGCCTTTAGAAAAAAATGTTACTTTGGTATGAACTAGGCATTGTTCACACCAAAGAATGGTCTAAAAATTAATAAAACATACTTTATTCTTGATGTATAAAATATTACTTACTATTATTGGTAGATAGATGATTATTGGATTGTGCGGAAAAATGCTTTGTTTCGTTTGAACGATCTTTGTAATGTCGTTCATTAAGCAGGTCTCGGTAATTAATTTTTGATTAAAAACATTGCTTGACCGTGTCCATTGATAGTTTTGTTGCAATTACGTATTTCACTGTTTTATTTTTTATCTTATGCCGTTTTCAAAGTACGCAAGTTAGGAATTTTATTTATGTTTATTACAGTATTATGAATATAATTTACCTATTGTAATAACAATTTTTTTCAGTCGATAAAATACAAATCTTTTTTTATAGTTTTATTGTTGGGAGCTCTGTTATAGACTATCTTTCTGTTTAAACCCATTGCTTATGGGAAAGACGGAGAGGTTACAACAAAGCTATCAGTGGTAAGCCTTTAGTAAGGAATTGATAGGCTTTGAGAATGGGCCAATTGAACAATTATTTAATCTCTGATCTTAGGTCAATACATTATAAGTGCAAAATATTTATTTTTGTAATAAGTATGTCATTTCTTTATGTTTTGCGTCTCTTTCATTTGATATAAATTCAAATGATTTTTTAATATTGAAAACTGCGTTCTTGAAAAATGTAGTTTTTTGCACTTATCATATTTTGGTTTAAGACATTTTGATACGATTTTAGTCTAGCTTATCTACAACATGAATGAATGTATTTCATAAATAATTTTAACATATATTTTTTATTTGTTTGGATTATCCATTTTTAAGCTCATTACAAGTGTCATAATATGTTATGATTTTCTTTGTTCATTGTTTAACACCTGCATTTAATTATAAATGCACTGTAGAAAATGAAACAATTGATAAATGCACCATCATATCGACGTTGGATTGTAAAAATGGCTAAAGCGCCATACAGCTGCCTCATTAAAGATTAACCTACACAGTAAGCTATATTGTTTGTGCTTGTGTTATTTAAATGAAGTTTTCTAGGGTTTCCCACTTGCTCTTGGAAACTATAGAAAACTTGATTTGATGAACATAAGCACAAAACAAAGTTTATTGTGTAGGTTCATCTTTAACATCACAGCTGTATGGCGCTTTAGCCATTTTTCCTTTGTAGCGTCGATATTATTATATATTAAATTTTTTTTAAAACCACAATTCATAATATTTATAAAATTAATTAATTTTATAATGCCATGGAAGTATTTATTATCAATACAGTTATTAGAATCTGACAAGTCTATAAATTATTTGAACAATATATATTTTTTATATTGCATAACTAAAGTATTGTATATTTCATTTCAAGGCATTCAAAAATGTAAAGTTATTTAAAATTAAAATCTACATTTAAAATTTGATAAATACAGAATGCCTAATTTTACAGAATGAAATGAATTGAAAATGTTTTATCTGTGATTTGTATCTGTTTCTATTCAATTTTGTAACAAGTTATCGGTATATCTTTCTAACTGCATATTATTTATTAAATGCTTTGCTTACTATTTCTGCATACACAGTATCAGCACATTTCATTGCCAGATTAACGGTTCCCACGAATTTGTTACAATATGAAATAATGTTTACATTATTTGATAACTTTGTTTGAAAATGGACATTCTTCAAATACTTGTATAAATCTTCTCCGGGAAATCATTTTAACGCCATAACACTATTTGTTTGGGGAAGTCTTTTGGACAAGAAGTAAGCCAGCCATTGATAATATTTGTACTGTGTACAATATGTAAATAGCATGAATTAAAAAAAAAAAAACTATAGCTACAGCTTTTAGTTATAAATATCGGCTTATAAAATTTTATATTCAAGGGGGTTCGAATGTTAACAAAATATTTATGAAATTTATTCTTTAACCGATTCTCTGACACCATATTTGATCGGGGGCATTTTTGTTATGTTCTTCTTTAAAATTTTGTGACGACTAACCTGTTAACACTTGGTACTTGTAAATTGACCAAAGTCATCCAGTTTTATTTTAAATTTTGTCGCATAAATCAGCCACAATCCACCGTTCAGAATTTGCTCATAATACAGCAATACATGCATAAGTGCGCCTTATGCAGTCTTGGTGTTGCGTAAAGGTAGAGACAATTTTTTTGTTTAACACATCAGGGTTAATAAATTTATATCTTTACCTAAAAGGTGTAATATATCTTTTTGTTTGGAAGTGTTAAATTGTTTTGTCTGTGAATGACATATCGTAGTAAACATGATTTTCATTGAATGAATGTAATGCTAAGACTAACAATGAGAATTTCCATGTAAATTAGTTTTCCTTAATCAAGCACTTTTGTATGCACAAAAACACATTGACTGTAAAATTGAATTATACATGTAGGAGAAGCAATTCGTCATATATGCAATTTCATTCATGAAGTCCAATCAATATTATTTATTTAAAAATAGAAATATAAACAATTGGTCACTGTCCCAGTACCTGAATTGACATAAATTGTAGTTTTGTGTTTTGTACCCCTGGTAAACAATCTGCTTTTTAATTATTAAATTAACCAAGCCAATTATGCACCCTGAAGGGTGATTTTGTATCTTTTGTGTTAAGTCAGCGTTAAGAGACAATTAAGTCAAAAACCCGTCGGAAAGCGTCCATTGTATGTTATCAGCTGTTAAAGATCTGTGATTTTCTATTGCTTTCAATGGCATGTCTTTGCCTGTCCTGTATTGATGTCAGTTGGTGTGCTTTAATTACCTTCTTAAAACACAAATTATAACTACTTGCATATAAATTAAAGCCTAATAGGCGTTCATATAAATGACTACGTGCTTGTATTATTTTGATGTTTGTATGTGATGACATTCGATTTGCAAATTTTCCCATCATAATCTATAACAGACATCTCTTGGCGAGGATTATGCGGCAAACGCGCCGTCATCTCCGGCATTAGTGTAACTACTTTTAAGAGTTGGTGTCTTAACACAAACTCAGTATTTAGCTCGTTAGCTTGATACAGAAAACCGCATTTAAGAAAAATGTCAAAATGTCTCCCATACTGTCGCAACAGATACAGAATTGCCCTTCTAGTAACTGTAAAATAAATCTTCTTAAATTACTCACTATTTTATTCCACTCATATGTTAAATTAATAAAACACATAACATACCATTGCAGTTACCACCAGTTTACTGGTTGAATATTTTACATAAAAATATTATCGTATGAAACTAAAACATAGTTTGTTGTCCATTAGTAATCATGGTATTATTATTATGGAATATAAATGTAAAAAAATATGCTATCCAGTTGCTTATGTATCATGTAATATTGTATATTCTATAAAATTAAAAATATCAAACTTATTTTAAAAAAGTTGTATATCAACTTGCTACTACTTATATTACCAAAATTTGTAAACAACCTTCGAAAGTTATACTACATCGGCCTTACTACTTTATTGTTAGCAAAATGTTTCAATACAATCTCAATTATAATAAAGATACATTTTTATATTGCTGGCTTCAAGTTTTTTTTCTAACCAACGGTAACTACTACTGGCAAAAAAGGTCGCCATTGAAATGCGACTGGAAAAAGAATGTTAGTTTTTACTGCGGTCTGAATAAGGCTTAAAATACATATACCATTTCAGCTTCTTAATTTAATGTCCGTGTTTGAAAATTTTGATGTCTCAAAATTATTGCTCAATGTGCCGTTTTTTGTCTAGGCTCTACGTTAGGAGCCCGATAAGTAACTTAAAAAACATATATCAGACGTCCAAAATTGCAATATTTTTTCATATCCAGCCAAGTGACAAAATATAATTTTTGCCAAGCGATTTTTTTTGTTGAGAATTGAATATGCATGCAAGTGTAGTAATAATATAAGTTTATATATTAAAAGAAATTTATATTATGTATACTATCGATCATGGAAATTTAAAATGCTGTAAAGAATAAATTATTCATTGTTCAAGAGAGCGAAAGGAAGCTTTTAATTTAAAAAAAAAAACTCATATTTTTGTAGACTTATAATTATGATATTTTTTAAATTATAAAATAACATTGAATAGACCTTTCATACTTAACATTTTTTGTAAATTTCTTCAATTACAGTATTTAATTATTCAGAAAAAAAAAATCCTCTCAAAATGCGTGTCATAAAAGAGGCATTTATTTTTATAGAAATATTTCGATGACGCCGATTGAAAGATAAAAATAAACTGAGAAATATGACTTATTTAACTAATTTTTGGATTTATTTTCCTCTATAGCATTTCAAATTTCCGCTATTGACATATTTTGGATTACGAATATAGGTAGCGCAGTTAGATTTGACCAAAAAAACACGCACTTAGGATTGCATGTATTGGTTCATATGTATACACTTCCGACAGGGGTGTACTTGTGAAAAGTCACTGAGAAACAGTTCACTGAGAAACTTTTTTCTCACTTATTGTTTTTCATTGAAAAAAAGTAAAATGAACTTTTATTCAATTATACAGAAATTTTCTTTTCTGAAGTCGAATAACAATTATGAAACATGATGTATGCAAGCAATGCATCTGTGTGAGTGGCGTTTTCGCGTCAACTCTGGCTGCTATACCTTAGTATTAAGTGTTTTATGATAATTCTTTGGCAGCCCAAAGCTATACAACTTGAAATATAAACACTGCGGTTGTGTGATAACGAGTCATTATTTTTATTTCCGTTTGTTCTTATCTCCTCATTTTATCTGCATCAGCCATTGAAGTCTTCTGTTGACATTAACACCCACATACTACTTGTGTTATTTTTGGAAATACACAACCCTGCAGATGCCTCGAAGATGTATTATTTAAATTGTATAGTTTCTTTATATTATTAATAATTATTTAATATTTTATTGTGATACTGTGCTACTTGAAATAATTGAGATTTATATATTAAGCTTTATATTTATCGCCATGAGTAAATTTTTTAAACTAACAAATAATTATAGTCACAAAATTTCGAAAATAACCAAATCTATAATAAAGTCCTTGTGGCATAGTTCCGACTTAGTTCCTTTGTAGGAGGATAATTGGCCTAATTTGTGTTGAATTTCAAAATATGTACATATATGTTCTATAATAGTTTCGAATATATGTTCTATAATAGTTTTGAATATATGTTCTATAATAGTTTTGAATATAATATGTTCTATAATAGTTTTGAATTTACATATGTTTTATAATAGTTTTGACTTGGGTAATATGAATATCATAAAAGGGGTTGGGAGGCCTTTAGACATTTGCTCCTTCCTCTACTGCTTTTCATCTTATTACACCTCCTTCTGCTTTTCATCTTATTACAATCCTTGTTCTACTGAAATTTCAATGAAATATGCTTCTGGGAAGTTGTTTCTCTGCGTTTCCTCTCTCCTACAATACTAATCTACATATTGATGGTTTGATAGAAGTATAGGGAGAAATTTCAAATATTTTCAAATCCATTCATAATATTGTCAATACAATCGTGTATTGGCTTAAATGACTACCAGTGCTGCAATTTTTAAGTACGCATCGACTAGAAAAAGGCTCATGAAGATTTTTTTACTCCCAATCTGAAAAGGGCATAATTTTTTTCCCTCCAATTTCTGTTTTCCCTTCATTATTCCATTCAAAACAATAGTTTTTTTTTTGTTTCATACTATTTAAAAATAGAACATGATCAAATATGAAAAGAAATTTAAGAAGAAAGTACCTAACTTAATTTTGTTTCGATATTTTATTTGCATTGAACGGATATCGATACCTCACTTCACTAGAGATTTTGAAATGTATTCTGAATTCAAATATAAAATTTGGGTTTAGCTATGGCGAAAATTGCTTTTCTTTTACTTCAACTAACATTTAATTATTTTAATTAATTTGTATACCTAATATTAATATAGCCAACTTATATTATTGGATAATAGGAAAGTGTAATATAACACAGAGATGTATAACTGTATATTTATAATTGTAAGTTATACATTGAACTTTGTAATGTTAATGTTATATTAAAAAAGCAGTGTTGTATTGAAAATGTGTATATTTTAAATCATAAATTAAAATTGTTTTTATAAATAATGAATGTCTTTTGATTTCTTCATTTTACTATTTGTAGATGTATCTATCGTCAGATTAGTAGATACTCTCAGTATCACCCCAGAGACCATCTTACGTTAACTGAGCAGTCTGAATGTCAGGTACAGTACGCACCAAACTTAAATGCCGACCTTAACTTGATATGATCCATTCTCGTGCTTGTATGGTCACTTCACTGACTTTAAAATGACCGTAAGCGAAAGAGAAAGATGCATAAAACATTTGTGCGACAGAGAAAGGCAGGGGCGTGGAAACATGCCGCTTTACGGAACTTAAACTTGTCTATTGCAACGATTTCTGTATCAACTTCAGGTCGTTATTAAAGTTTGGCGTACTTTTCATGCTTCCTCTTTTTATCTCTTACTCCTTCAGCCTTACAATATACCTCAAAATTGGGGTTACCATAGTCGCCCTGGCTCCCGGCAGTTATTTTTGTGAGGTATTCGCATTAAAAAAAAACCTTCTTACGCCCTCTCCTATCGGAAGTTAGCTATCATCAAGCGTGATACATGTTTTCCTGAAACTAGTGGTGAGTCTACATCACATTTGAAGTGGATTTTGTGGTATAACTTTTTGAATTTCATTTTTCATTTTTGGTCAAATCGATGTTTTTCTAAGTCAAATTTGAAAATGAATCGGTTGCTAGGGGGTTAATATCAGCTGGGTCCTTTGTCGAAGCATAGACCAGGCTCCAACAGTTTTTTAACCCTTTAGTTGCCGAAAGAAAAGAAAAAAAAATCAGATCAGTTTGAAATTTTTTTTTGCTTTTTCCATGCTATGTTCCAGATACCGTGTATAAATAACTAATGACTTATCCCCCTTACCAATAAAGGTGTTTTAAATTTTACACAACTGATAAACAATCATTTACGATATTATAATGATTTCTTATCAGTTGTGTAAAATTTAAAACACGTTTGTTGTTCGTGAGGCGCGTAGAATTTATTGATGGTACATTTCCAGGTTTTTTTTGTAATACTGTAATATGTATTACAAACAACAAAAAAAATTCTTTTTAGTATCAATACACACACTAGAAGACAGACGTAAAATAAACAACTTAACATTTTTATTATTGATAAAACGATCAGTTAACGAAAAGAAAAATGCATACCGAGAGTATATTGCAAATCCTACACAAGAAAACCGTAAAAAGTACTCAGAAAAAAAAACGATTGCCAATAAAGTGGTCAAGGAATCCAAAAAAAATGCCTGGGAAGAGTTTGGATCCAAATTAGAAGAAAATTATCACACGGCAAATAAGGTTTTCTGGCAAACAATACGACGACTTCGTAAGGGAGACGCAATCGCAACCAGATGCATAAAAGATGAGGCAGGGAACCTATTGAGGGAGGAAAATGAAATTCTCAGTAGATGGAAAGAATACTTTGAGAAGCTGCTGAACGCCCCCCAGACAGGAACCCAAGAAGAGCTAAATAACATTCAAACGGACGAAGAGGGCGAAATTTCGTTGGAAGAAGTAAAACTGGCAATTAAGTCCCTTAAAAGGGGAAAAGCAGCCGGCGTAGATGAAATAAGGCCAGAAATGTTAAAAGCTATGGGCAACCAAGGCCTCAGGTGGTTAACGCAAGTTTTCTCAGTGGCTTGGAGAACGGGTAAGACCCCAAAAGCCTGGAGGACAGGAATTATAGTACCAATATTTAAAAAAGGGGACCAGAAACTGTGCTCCAATTATCGAGGAATAACACTTCTCAGTCAACCAGGAAAAGTTTACGCTAGGATCCTGGAAAAAAGATGTCGAAGAGCGACAGAGAACAAGATTCAAGAAGAACAGTGCGGCTTCAGACAAGGTAGAGGCACTACGGATCAACTCTTTACACTACAAGTGACCATACAAAAATGTTGGGAATACGGTAAGCCATCATATGTTGGATTTATTGATCTAGAGAAAGCATATGACTTAGTACCGCGACAACTACTGTGGGAGGTGCTTAAGGAATACGGAGTTGAAGGCAACTTGCTAAAAGGCATAGCATCTCTGTATGAAAATAGTAGCAGTAGGGTCCGCATAAACGGTCAGGTTTCGGAAGAATTTGAAGTGGAAATCGGCCTCAGACAAGGGTGCCCTATGTCGCCAATCCTCTTCACTATATTCATGGACAGAATCAGCCGAAAAAGCCAAACACCGGATGCAGCCCTGGTAGGCAGTACTAGAATCAGCTCCCTACTATTTGCTGACGACATCGCGAGGTTAACGACATCACAGGAGGGACTACAAGAGTGGATTAACCGTTTCAACGAAGAGTGCACGGCGGCGGGAATGAAGATGAGTACCTCAAAAACGGAGGTAATGGTTATAGGAAGGGACCAAACTCAATGCAACATAATCGCTAATGGGACTCAGTTGAAACAGGTGAACAGGTTCAAATACCTTGGGGTCGATTTTTCCAGCGATGGTCGGCAAGACGGAGAAATTGATAGAAGAATATGTGCGGCAAGCAGTGTATTGCGTCCTCTCTACAGCTCAGTAATAAGAAAAGCCGAGCTTAGCACCAAGACAAAGATGGCAGTGTTTAAAACAGTATATCGCCCAACGCTCACTTACGGCCACCAGACATGGATGCTAAATGAAAGAACACGCTCCAGAGTCCAAGCTGCCGAAATGAGATACTTGAGAGGAGTGGCAGGAGTTACGAAATGGGATCATATAAGAAACTCGACGATCCGAGATGATCTAAACATTGAACCACTGCTACTCTTCATAGAAAAATCACAATTGAGGTGGCTTGGGCATGTACTAAGAATGTCTGATGACCGAATTCCGAGGAAAATACTGAGTGCGATTCCAGAAGGAAGACGTCCAGTGGGCCGCCCTAGACGCAGTTGGGCGAGGCAACTCCTGAAACTGTGTGAGGAGAGGATGGGTCTACCATGGACAGAAGCCGAACAATCAGCACAAGACAGGGACTTATGGAGGAGCCTTGTCGATGCAATGGGTCCCCGACCCGAATAGGACAAGGGGAAGAAGATGTATGTATGTATGTGTAACATTTTTATTCAAAATACTTAACTCTAAATTCGACTGCTGTGAACTCCTGCAACTCATAACATCACTTCATTCTAACAAAATCCAACATGGGCGGCCAAAGATATTTTGACAAGCGAAATTTTTAACTTTAATTGAAAAAAAAATGGAATTTTAATGCATCTTTTACCATCTCTCCCCACATAAATAATGGTTTCTTGTAGTAATTATTGAAATGAAATGTTGTTTAATAAGTCTGGTACGATTTATACATTATTACATATATCTGGCAATGTTGAAGGTATGGGTCCGAGTGGTTAAATAATTTTTTCATATTAAAAAAATAGTAAGCAAAAAAGGAAACTTTACCGTGGTTTCTGGTGCATGAAGTACATTTATTATGAACTGAACAATTTGTTTGGAGAGTTATCAATATCAACATTTATTCAAGTGGGATGACTCCGCTGGGTGCTGGGCAGGACATGTAGCAAGGATGGAAGATAACCTGTCACCAACGATGCCTTTCTATAATAAGCTTGCAGGACAGAGGAGTGTTGGGGGGCCTTAGGTGGCCAGAAAGTGTGGAGACCAATACCGCCTTCTTAAAGGAACTGGAGGGAGACTGGCTGGAGTTGAGGTATTTCAAAAAACCCTTGACTCTGTGCAGAAACGGACAGTCTGCAATCTTTAGTTTAGAGCATGGGCATCAGGTGGGAATACGTCCTTATCTTATCCGTATTTCAATGGACGATGCTTTGAGGAACTAGTGTCATTGATCCCTTTGGCACTGGTGCACAGTTGGGAAATACACCAAATGCGTACACATGAGAACGGGTTTATGATTTATTCTTGCGTTCAACGACTCAGCAGTGGAACGATCTGCCGGCTTCTGTGTTTCCGGGCTCCTATAATATATTATATAATCACTCTTTCCTTTCCTCAAAAAGACCCTTCACACAGCATCCCTTTCCTCAAGGCTTACTGTGTGGAATTTGTAAAAAAAGGTAGCTGGGACTGTCATGATGATTGTTTTACTAACTTCAGACGCTTTGGACTGTCCAAAAAAATATAAACAACGGCAGAAATGTAAATTATATGACAAGGAGGATCTCAGATTGCTGGTTGCCCAGTCAACATAAAGTTGACTGACAGTGATTAATCTTGATTTTATCTTCATTATTAACTTAACTATTTGACAGAATTCCGTAATAAAATTTAACTGATAACGAATGTCAAATTTAACTGATATGCATTACAGCTATGCTCATAAAATCGTTTCCGGATATACATACGTATTTAAAACTTTAACTTTGCTTATCTATATTGCACGTTGTAATGAAAATGATCCAAACAAAAAGTTAATCCGACTGGTTAAAAAGGTTTTTAGCTAGTTATATTAGGCTAAGTTGAGGATAAGGATTAATAATAGATTGGTTATCTATTTAATATTGCCGCTAACTTCAAATTATTACTGGGAAATATCGATAATTTTCATTAACTGAAGATTTCTGTTTTTTTATGATGTTATTCCAACTTTGAATAATCTAAAGGTTTATCATTTTGGGATTAAGAGTGAGCTTAGAATTAAGTGGTTAAATATTTAACTAACCTAATTTTGTAGAATTATTAGAAACAGGGTTATTTTCATTGGAAGGGACATCATACAAACCTTTTTATAACATTTGGTATCACAACCTTTTATAAATTGATTAGTTGTGCTATATTGGACTAAGTAATTACCATATTCTCTTTTTCTCGGGGCGGACAGAGATAATGGATTGTCACACAACAAGTCTTGGCATACACTCCTTGCTTCATTCACATTCATACATTATCTCATACCGGTCCGGTCAGTGACTGAGATGGCATTGCTGTGTTCGATTCCTCGGCTGGCTAAGTCCTCCTCCACAACACAAGCAACATTTTCCGCTTACTGTACCTAGTGGTAGTAGGAGATTTTCAAACATTGTCAGGTTATTCGTAACCCGGCTTCGACCAAGTATAACTTGGTCGATGTAACCCGGGTATGTTTGTCTTTCTTTAAAAGAAAAAAATCTGTTATTCTGACTCTTCGCAATACAATCTGACCCAAATATTTGATTATCTTGATCGTATTGGGAATCTCCATGGTTGAGTGAGCTTGGCCACGAATCGCGGGCTCAAATCCCAGCGTGTGCAAGTAAATTTTATTTTATTAATTTGTGTTATTTGAAGTATAATATATTACATATAATATATATTATACGTGCAACACTTTCCTGAATGGCAGATTCTTGCAGTATCGCTCTAGTGAAAGGACAGAATTCAGAACGGAAACGTTGCTTGAAATGGCTTGAGCCATGTTTTGTGATCAGATCTCTATAACCAGGTAGTTTACCACCTTCTTCTTACCCATCTCCGTCCCTTCCCCACAACCTTCAGCCTCACAACATACACAAATAGGGATGCGGTAGTCCCACTGGCTGTGGACAGTTGGGAGCAGTTGGAACTCTTTATGCTAACACAAAGTGATTTAAAATAAAAATAACATTATTTGACTATTTTAAATCAATTCAGGGAGGGGGACAAGCGCCCCCCCTTGTCCCCCCCCCTGCGGGCGCCCATGTTTGCAGTATTAAAAATAAATAAAAAAATTGTTGTAAACTTGGTAAAAATTTATGAGTAAGTAGTAAAGATTTATAGCAATTGTTTATATGAAAATTCTTCGCATAACAACTCAATCAGGTCAAACAGATAAAAGGTGATTGTCCTTAAGTCGTACACAATCAAATCAAAATCTCTACATGTTTGATTACAACTACAAGATTGTATTGATTACCAAACACTGACGAGAGTTCAGTGTTTTTATCAGGTATGCTGAACGCATGTAGTAAGTTGTAAGTATAATTTTTTCATTAATTTTTATCACTTTATTCATTACTAGTATTAATTAGAATGCATGTGCCTTGATTGTCTAATAATCAAAAATCAATCTGTGTAATTATTTATTACCGTAACAAACCATTTAATTGTTATGTAGATTTTGGAGAGAATATTGATAAGTTCTTCGATCTCGAATGCTTTCTCATTCCTGCGTCGCTTTGTCTCTTACTAATTAAAGCGAGGGATGCTATTGGTTAATTTTCATCCCGCCGCTCAGGCTTACAGATGCGATCCCTGGAAGAGATGACAAAGCTGGGATGACCTATGAAAGGTCATGTGTTAACTAGAGGAAGTTGCGGAAGAGAGGAAGTTGCTTCCTGGTTCTTATCGCGCATCTTTAGGTAGAAATGATTTCAACTAACCTGGAGGAAATATACTCATTCACAAAGCACATTTTTAGGGTGAATTGCCTATTTCAAAATAAAAAAATATACTCGTTGTAACCCTTTTCGTAAAAGGTTTCTGTGTTTACCATTAAAATTGTGCATTTTATTTAATGATCCTGTTACATTACCACAAAAGTAAGAGTTTAAAAACAGATTATCCATGAATACTTTTTTAATGAAAAAAAGTTGTCATGTATAAAATCTTTAAACTTTTGTGTGCCGCAGTAGCTGATCGCTTTTTCGTTTCACGTATCTGTTTCACACCGTTGAAAGATTGTATATTTTCATTGACGTATGATATCTAGACGCGCCCTGTGAAATGCAAAATGACCCCAGAAGCCAGCAAACGCAGGCTCAAGGCCCATTTATGAAAAAGTGCCTGCATTGTTTTGCACCGTTTAGATCGCATAGTGCTTTGTGTTGTACCTTTTATCGGTCTACAAGGTCTACACCGAAACTAATTTGTGTTCCAGCCGTCCGCACCGGAGTTAATTTTTTCAAACACAAAAATATCTAACTTCCGAATGTTGTACAAAGTACACACCGCGGACTTTATTTTTGAAAACGTAGTCAGCTATCTGACTACACCAAAAAAATACACCTTACATACGTCTTTTAGACAGCGTTTTCATAAACGTAATAATGTTACAGAATTACTTTTGTTTCCATCAAAGTTTCCTACGTCATCAAATCACCGCACTGCTTGTGACGTCACGAATGTTCGACTACTAATACATACAAGGAGGGCTAGTATCACAATTTGGAAGGGTTTTCAAACTTTTTTAAAGCGCGACCCGCTTTTAGTAATAAAATTAATTATATTATTTCCATAAATTATAAATATAACTACATAAATTTACCACCAGCTGTTTTTTAGGAATGATCAACCTTTTTAGTCGAAGTATTGTTAATGTATCCATTATTATTATGTACCTATGCGGACCTTGGTGGGAGGATATGTACAACATAACCTGGTTAACTTTGTTGTCGGTGGAGTCGCAAACCTACTTTACATATTGTAAAACAATATTTTTTGTTTAATAAAACTATCAAAGAGGGTAAAAAAAAAAGCCGCAGCTGAAAATTTTATATCCGCAACGCCAAAACAATGAATGATATCGATTTTTTTCATTTGGAAATGTTAAATTTTGGCGGTTGATTCAAAAAGGGCAAAAAATGTCAGACAAAATTTTTACTACGTTCAAGGTCAAACCAGTAAATGGTGTTGGTTTATTTTCGTTTGGAATTACAATATTTATAAGTACAATGTTTCTTCAAGATAATTTTTGTTATTTTGTAAAACGGAAAACTTTAAAAAGAAATTATAGTTTTTGGCTAATACCTCTTGCAAAACAGAACAGAAGCCTTTGAATGTTTTTTAGCGCATTTTTTTTGTAGTCAGTCCGAAAAGCTGTAAATGGGCTTGCGGACCGCTGGTTGCTCATCACTGTGTTAATGATGAGCAACCAACTTGGGTAGCCCACGGTGCACGGGCGGTAAAAAGATGATTTTTTCGTACATGTTTTCAAGCAAACGATGATTGGTTTTGTTTATTAAACTCGTTAAGCTTACGAACCATCAGAAAAAAAAATGCAGACGCATCTGCCGCCAAGACCTGGACAAACATCACTCCATTAACCCGGGCACCCCTGCTTTGTCACCAAACGTAGCGAACCACTTGGGGTGACCTATGGCAGAGGCGTTGGTTATCCAATAAATGATTCCCGAGGCGGCGGTACCCATACTGGCCTCCTAAATTGAATCGCTTGTCATAATAACGTAAAAAAATATTTTTTTTTTCAATTAAATTTATAAATGTCTTGTCACCCCCACTTTGAAAACCACTGTATGCAGCACAGCTTGTGGATATTGTTCATGCGGCCAATCCGTGAACAACTATTGATGTATTAGTTCGACAGAATTACACAATAGGATAACTTGGTGGTCAGTTGTATATTGCCGGGAACTCTGTATGCAAGACGGCGGAATTGGAAGGAGAGTTTTATTGCGAAATTACTCTTACTGGCGTTATTTTATTCTGGTTCTTACTATGAGAGGGCTTGTCTAGGGTATACTTGGTCGAAGTATATTTTATTTTTTAGAAGATAACTAATAACAAAATGGAATTTTTCTGTTGGTCACACTGGACTTTGGTCGATCTGCGCATGTGCACATTTCTCACTTCAATCTGGTAAATATAAACTGCACAATTTACAAAAACATAATTTTACTAAAAACAAGTAGGTAAGTTAATACGAAAAATAAATCAGCTGACGCACGGCAAAAACTTAGTGTCAGCTAAGTTCATATTGTTTTGCGCAGGAATTAAATCCCATTTAAATGTTTTAAAACTATGGCTATGGAAAACATCTTATTATCTTGAAGTTTTTTTTAATGATCATATAACAATAATATGGCTTCTTATTTATGTAAACAATTAAATTTTTCAAAGCTCCACAGCTCAAAATGACATTGATGCAGCTATTACAGAAAGAAGAAGTTGTGGATATTTCATAATACGTTCACTGTTATAGTAAAACTAATACAGCCCACATTCATCTTGAGGGATGCATTCATACGTTAGTCACTCCTGGACATATTGACCCCCAGATTCCTACACATGCCTCATACCTTTTTCTTTCCCAGAACTTCCTCTCCTTCCTTTCCCCATAAAGACTCCACACAGCATCCCCAAAGTTGACCTAGGCTAGGATTTTTTTTTTCTCAGGGCCTCCTGTGCGGAGCTGACGTTAAAAAACCCTAAATAAATAAAAAGCAGGTAAACCATATTCTTATCTGAAAAGTTAAAGATATGACTCAAAACATATTGAACTCGCTGTAATTATATTGTGATTTTTCAGATAGCATATCAATCATATTACTATGTCAATTAGCCATCAGTGTTATCACATTATCAGCTTGAATCTTCCAAAGAAATCAATAATCAAATTTGTGTTACAACTCGATTCATTTACTTCAACTCTGGTTTAGGGGTTTATCTACTAATTGTGACCAAATGCTTCTGTAATTTGACTACAGAAAGCATGTGGGGGGTGATATCAACACAGCCCTTTATTTGAGTCATTGACTTACAAGCATTTAAGCCATAGGCCCATTGTGCTATCTGCTATCATTCCTTTAACAATAACCTGGTTCCTTTATGAAGTTCACCAGGGTCCCAGGGTTGTCATTGGATTTGTGGCTGTCTTCTGGTTCCACAATGTGTCTTCCCAGGTAACTGAGCCTTGTTCCCAACAGAGCGGGATATCGGCACCATAGGTAAATTGGAGTCTCTTCATCCTCTTCACTTTTCCTGCATCTATTGGTCTTTTCTACTCCCAACAATTGCATGTGTCTCCTGAGATGGCAGTATCCTGTTAGGGCCTTTGTTCATGGAGAAACTGAATACTGGTTGGCAACTCAATTCACGCCACAGCTCAATTTATCAGATTCCTGAACAAAATCGATATTTTTCTGACCTGACATATCGCAAATTACTTGAAAACTTGGTAACCTGTCAACAAGGTAACCGAAACGCGACAGTCGCGGCGACCAGCACTGCTAACAAGTTGCCTGTGCAATTTGCTTTTCTGTGGATAGCGATTGAGTCGCCAACTGTTTTTTTTTTCAGTTTCTCCATGAGCGGATGGCCTTAGTAGTTCCACCAGTTCCCTCAGTGAGTTTATATGATAAGTGTGTTTTTTTTGTCATTTTTAGACCATATTTTTTTACCTGCCCACGCCCTCACTATGCCATCTCAACGCCCCCTAGTTTTCCTCAACACCCCCTTGTTTTCTTTGGGTCTTCTACCGCCCCCCTGAAAGTCTCCAACGGCCACAAGGGGGAATTCGCCCACATTGAGAACCTATAGTCTAGGGCAGTGTTTCTTAACCCTATTGAAAGAATTGCCCACTTTACCCCCCCCCCCCCGAAACGAAAATTAAAAGGTAGGTACACATTTAAGTATGAAGTCCATTTACACAATGGATTTCATACTACAAATAAATAATGATTAGAAGTATATGTATGTATTATAAAACACATTATTATTACAATGACATTGAGTAATGCACCTCGGTTAAAATTTTTGTGGAATGAGCTTATTTTCTATATTGACACAATGCCCACTCGAACTTTTAAAATTTAAAAACGCCCCCCAGACCCCCAAAACGCCCACAGGGGGGCGCTGACGCCCCCGTTAAGAATCACTGGTCTAGGGTCTGGTCCATTTATGAATACTTTGGATTTTCTCATTCCAGAACAGAAGAGTATGTATGAGACGATGCATGAATGTGAATGAGGTAGGGGTGTGTGCCAAAACCGAGTTATTTGGCGGTCCGTCTTCATTGCCCTATCCTACCCCTGCGGAAAACGGCATGATGGTTATTTTGTTAGTATAATCTGCGCAATAATGAAACAATTAAAATTTTAAAATCTTTTTAATGTTGACTTTAAGTGATTCCTCCTTGTCACAAAATTATAAAATAACCTTAATATTTAATAAAACAAAATGAGCTAGTAATAAATACCCTTTGAACATGGTTTTATACAAAAAATATCTTCATATCACAGATAACATTTAAATTAAAGTTAATTTGTATGTCATTTACTCCAACTCTAAGATTCTAGACATTAATCTATCGTTTAATATTATGCTGACTAGCCATGACTTTTAATAAGTTATGGTAAATATTATGGTAAAAAAAACTAACATCGAGTTAATACACCTTCCAATCTAACAGTATATATATAATATATTACAGAGTGATACTTAGTTTAAAAAAACTTTTTTAATTCAGAAAACAATACAAAACTTGATACAATATTTTTGAACAATTATTGTTTGTTTGGACAAAAGCAAGAACTCTAAGGACCAATTGTTTCGCAGAAATTCAGCGCCATTTTGTTTTTTTGGCAGTTATCCAGTTTTTCTTTAAAGTTTCTAAGACCATTTCAGCTTTTGAACAAATAGTAATCAGCAGAGGAGGACAACTATCATGTTGTTAAGCTTGTCAGCTTATTACAATTTG
Organism: Limnephilus lunatus; assembly: GCA_917563855.2. NCBI lineage: Eukaryota > Metazoa > Arthropoda > Insecta > Trichoptera > Limnephilidae > Limnephilus > Limnephilus lunatus. The sequence goes on along the minus strand of OU830602.1, from coordinate 10,146,613 downwards.
ATAGAAAGATGTAACGGGGCCCTTCAAATTTCAAAAATGCCATTTGACGACAACGTTATATTTCAATTTCTGCGAAACAACTGTATCAAACAATGTATCAAGAAATCAACCACAGTAATTAAAAAAATGTACACTGCAAACTAGAAGATAGACTCTGGAAAGGAGAATTTATGTTTTTTTTAGTGAGATCTTATTTATTCTCTATCTATAGGAAATGAACTAAGTAATAAATTTAAACTATCCTACGAATTATAATAAAAAAAGTTGTTTCTTGTATTAATCAATGAGTTTAAAAATGGTTCATTTGGACGGCTTACTTAAGTGTAACTTTACGACAAATGACTCAGAGCTTGGGTTCAATCAGACCAAACCGGAATGCAGTTTTGGTTTCTTGTACGTGAAATAATATTAAAAGATACCTTTTTGGTGAAGAAAATCCTGGTTTTTACACTGTTATTTCAAAATCAGAAATCTAAAAACAAAGCTTTTAACCCTCGACCCGTCGCATGGGGTCTTTAAAAGTCCAGATTTTACAGAAATGCTAATTATGTACACTTTAAATGTTCCCACTGATTCTTTACTTTAGGTAGCTTCCTAAAAGGGACTATACTTGACGATAGCACCGCCAACATTTAGTCTGCGCATGTGCGATGTGAGATACAGACTTGTGTTTTGGCGTGAGGCTCAAAAAATCAACAAAATACCATGAAAAATCAAGTTTATATGTTTTTTCATTGTATTTTGTTGATGTAATAAAAATAAGTCTGTATAAATCTCAAATAGTTATAAGTTTGATAGAAATTGGTTAGATTTTTTTTTTAAAGTTAATTATTAAAAAAGTATGATTCAAAATTATAAAAAAATGTTCCTTGTTGATTTTTAAGCTTTTACATTGAAAATAAATATCTTATTTTTAATGTATAGGTAATGGGTCTTTTTATTTCAATGCAGTCATTATCACCCGATCAGTTAAAATAAGACATAAAATGTATGTTATAACAACAATTTAATTATATTTATTTTTGGGGTCCTAAGCGACCCCGCGCGACAACCCGCGTTAAAAAAAATGCGCGAAGGGCGGAGGGTTAAAAGTCTACAATTTCTGATATCATATAGTTTGGCATGCAATATTGTGTATGTGAAAATTTTTCCAAAAGTGATATTATAACACCATTCGATTCGTAATAATTTTCTCTGAGTAGGTTTATCCACAGAATTTTGAGTATTTGTAGAGACAATATTGCATAAATACAGTGGAACCGTCTTAAGAAGTTCCCACTTAAAAAGTTTCGTGGCTTAAGAAGTTTGGTTTTTTCGGCCCCTCGGCCCATAATTGGCCCAATTTTTCCCACTTATAAGGTTTTCCCGCTTAAGAAGTTGGTTTTTATCATGGTTTGAGCAATTCGTTTAACGTTGCTTATGAGATAATGCATGCCGAATGAGGATGTAGTTGAGATTTTTTTTCTCACCAAGATTAATATAACATCTGCCAATCATTAAGATCCTAATTTATAAAACGTATTTGACTATTTAACTCGATCATTTGGCAATTCATCTGTATAAACATTTATTTCTTACGTTCTTGGTCCGGTTCAAGATGGTGGTATTTTTTTTTGATTCTACCATATGGTGGTAATGATGGTATTACCTTTTTATACTGCCAGAGATCTCACGATCATGGTTTCTACTATGAGCTGCCAAATCGGAATAATCAATATTAAGGTACCTATCTCCATGAAGAAAGTTTGTAAAAAAATTGTCAATGAGATGGCGACATTTTTTGAACAAATTGTACAATTCCTTATTTGAAATACAAAACTTGTTACGTAAAATATTTAAGGCTTATAATGATTAAGTAGGTAGGTATTTAAGTACCCGCTTACAAATGTTATGATTTCAGAGAAAATTTTGGTTTTGTTTTACAAGAGATTTACAGTTGAACAGGAGAAAATTATAAAATTACTATTTTGGATGCAAGGTCAACTGTTCACAGAACTATTGGTATACATATTTATTACCACATGTGTTCTGTAAAAAGAATTTTACTCTTTTTTTTTTGCATTAACTCCACACGGTTGGAAAATAATTTCCCTCAGGGCCTGTGTCATCAGAGATGCTGTGTGCAGTGTCATTGTGAGGAAAGGAATGAATGAACATTGGTCTTGAAGAGACCCATGTTGTAGAAAGGAGGAAACACAGAGGCCGGCAAATTGTTCCACAGCCGAGCTGTTGAAAACAAGAACGAGTCGAAGAAGTGACCCATTCTCATGTGACAAAATGTCAACCGTGTACATATGTTAGGCATGCGTTTGGCGTGTTTCCTGACTATGCACCGGTGCCGAAGGAATCAATGACGTTAGTTTCTCGGAGCATCTTCCATTGAAATACCGGTAGAACAAGGATAGCATTCCCACCCGACGCCTGTGCTCTAAAGATTGCAATCCCTCTGTTAAGATGGGAGAATCTATCAAACGGACCAAGTAAATAAGAAATTACTGTTGGAACATAGAGGATATTATACTATGTACACAAGATTGGTGAAACAACACATTGGTGGTTCCCCATTGTTTGTAAATATGTTTAGCACTTGTGTGTAAAACTTGACAATATGTATTTATCAATCTGTTTAAATGGTGCATTCCGGTTAATAAAATTGCTGGATCCAAGCACTGGCACTGGACTGACTGAAACTACATAATAATACAAAAACCGTTATAAAGTGCAAGTCCCGTAATATGAGGCGGTGATACTCTTTAAATGGTCCAGGATTTCTGTAAAAAAAATTTCATTAAATATTACAAGTACTTATTTCACAAAAATTAACTTATTCAATCTTTTCTTTAGTAGACAATCTTAATCACTTACGTTGAAGCTTATAAACTTATGATTACTTAAAAAAATAATCATAACACGCATTATTTAAAAGCCTCAAATTTTTAAGAATAATTTCAAAAATGCCTTTGACTTTCTTTGGGCATTTTTAATGTTTTTACCAATTAAAGGATATGAGATCTTTAATCAACAAATCAAATGATATTAATATGACTTAATTAAATACAAAAACTAAATAACTGAACTGATTCTTAATGCTATGGCTGTTTTTATACAATATTATTTAAATGTAAGACAAGTTTCATATTGAATAGATATTAATTTGTAAAGGAAGTTTTTACAGAAGGAACATCTTATAAAAGAGAAATCTTAAAAATATTGTCCACATTGAGAGAATTTACAGAGTGAAATAAAGTTCCTTTCAAGTTTATACTATAAATGCAATGGCCAGTTTGTCGAACAAGAGGAATATGTAAAAATATGAACAATAATTTAGTTATTGATAGAGACGATTTTGGTTTATAAGCTTTCTTCTTGTATTTTATCTGAGATGAAAGGTTTTGTCTCTCCGTTAGCTTGGACTTGCACCTTTCCCCCACTCGGTCCGCCCGCTACATTATTCCTATTCAAAAGATAATCCAAATCGTGAGAGATAAGATCCAGCATTCCGTCCATGTTTGGATCTTCGTCTTGCGTTAGATCTTCGGCTGCGTTAGTTTCCTGATCGGAAACAGCTTGGCTTTCATCTTCGGATTCTGTCGATGGTGATTCTTTAAGAACAACATCCGATCGATAAATCGGGTGTGCTTCTTTGTTTTTCAAACAGCTTTTGATGGGTAGCTGATTTGGTGGCGGAGGTTCGACAACTTCCTGTTTGGAGTTGACACATAGTACGCAGTTATCTGCCGTGTCCATGGAATTCATGTTGTATTTGCATTCGGGGTATTGTTCAAAGTCCACGGCGCACAGGAGTATGGGAGGATCAGAAGGTGGTGGAGGGTTTCGGTTGAGGATCCCTAGTTCCACGCACACTCTGGTGACATACTCCTGAGGCTGGTGTTGGGGCTCCTGCTGGGGCTGGGAGGAGGCGCAGGAGGGGACGAGGTCGCACACGCTGGACACGGGGCCCCCGAGGGAGCTGGAGGCGGAGCGCTGAGGACTATCCATCATCGGAGGGATGTTCTTGAACTCCACACTTTTAACGATATCAGCTTGTTTTCCCATTGACCTTGAAATGGAAAAAAATCATAAATCAATTATATATTAGGGAAAAATATGTTCAGCTCAGAAACCATAAACATAACAATTCTTACAAAATTTAAAGAGGTCTTTTAACTCACCTATCTCTGTGCTCCATACTGTGGTGCCCCATGGAGGGAGGGGTCCTCCAGAGGGAGGGGGGCTGCTGCGCGAGAGGCATGGAACATTCACCACCCCCAGGGGCACTGCGGGATTCTGCGTCACACCCCTGTTTGATGAAAACTGCAAAGGAATGATAAGGATCATTATTTATTTCATGAAGAGCCCTACAATGTTTTGTTTAAATAATTTTACTACTGATATGGAGATGGTCTGCAAAGCTATCATGTTTCGTCTTATTCCTTTGACTAGTCGCTTTTTTAAGTTTCCGGGGTTGTTATTGGATGTTTGATGATGTCTTCTGATCGCACAATATGACTTTAGGTGTGTGTAAGCCTTCTTCTCAACAAGGCAGAACATTGGTTCCAAAGCAGAACATTGGAGAAAATGAAGCCGATTGAATCAGAACGTTGGCTCTATTGGCTTCATTTTCTATGGCCCAATGGCCAATGTGTTTTCTTACTCCAAAAAGCTGTCTTAACTTATTTGAAAGTGTATGTAACAGAAGATATATAATTATGCTTTTAAACTTACAGCTGAGTGATGTATTTGCATAGTCTGAACTGCAGTCCCAGTCTGTTTCCTTTGGCCTCAGTAACCTTCGCAGGCCGCCCGAGGTCTCATCTCTAATGACATAACACCCAAAGACCACAATACCCTGAAAACAAAATAGAAATTTTATCATCGAAGACAATATTAGCGACTCTCAAACGAAAATTTAAAACAGAAAACTAGAAAAAGATTCGGTCACATCTAGGAATTGAACTCAGGACCTCAGCCTTGCCGGGGCTTTGCTGTTCCACTGAGCTAATTCAACCCTCGGGCCTGGGGTTAAATATTGTAGTCTGAGGTTGTACTCATGCTGTACTATGTTAAAATAATGTAAGGTTAGGTTTGTAATTTTTTTTTTTACATGTTAATATTTTACATTTAATTTTTTTTTCCACACAGAAGGCCCTGAGGAAAATAATTCCCCTCAGGGCGTATGTCATCTTTGGGGATGCTGTGTGGAAGGTCTTTTAAGGGAAGGAAGGATAGAATTACCAGCAGAGCAGCCGTGGCGGCCAGGATGTTGCTGGAGATGGGTCCGGGCATGTTGTAGTGAAAGATGCTGGCAATCTCAAATGCTTTACTGCACAGGAATATGGCAGCACTCCTTCTCATCAGTCCAACTCTGGGAAAATTAATATAATATTAATAAAACTATGCTATTTTATAACAAAAGTATTTGTTTTAACACTGTATTTGTATTTTGGCTGTTGCGTGCCCAGATCCTGTACTCTAGTGGGCCTTGCATAAGGCTGAGGCCACCTCTGTGGATTTCCTTCCTGGGGCCAGTAGGGGGAACCAAGAGGAGAGACCGTGGAGAGGTGAGCTGAGGCCACCTCTATGAACTCTTCCCTTGTGGGGCCTTTAGGGAACCAAGGGGAGGTGGACTTTCCGTAGTGGAGCCTTCGGGGAACTCAGGAGCGGAGAGGAGAGATGAAGCCCTCTTCTGTCGTAGGGCCTTCAGGGAACCAAGGAGGAATGAGGAGGGAAAATGAGACCTGGGAAGACACATTGTCAAACCAGAAGATACAACTTCATTTCTAATGACAATCCTGGTGAACTTTATAAAAGGGACTGGGTCACTGTCAAAGGAATGAGGTAAAATGGGAGATAGCACAATTGGTCTACGGCCTAAGTGCTCACGGGAACTATATACATATATGTAAACAGTCTCCGCTTAAAAAAAAAAAGGCCTTGCATTCTCTAATGATGCATAAAATCTTCTTTGGGGAAAACAATTATATTATTTCAAATGTATCGATAATAATAAGTAATTTGCATGTATTTAAAAATGAAATGTTACTCCTTGGCTTTTATTAGTGTTGGGCGAGTAAAGAAAACATTTTCTCATCACACACGAGGGCATTTTGGCACTTTTTTAATGTAATTTACTTAGAGGAAGCATACAACCTTGCCTGGCAGTTTAATACTAAAACTACAAAATCAAAGACAACAAGATTGACTTGTTTTTGGCTTGCCACTTTGAGATTTCTACCATGCATCTATATATATTGTAACGTCATTGGTTGCATATCAGGTTTACTTTTTACTTTAGTAGGTAGCCTCAGTTTGGATACCCACACAACAAATCATTATCACATAGAGAAAGGAGTTGGCAGGTCAAATTGTGAACTGGTGAAGTGAATATTTAGCTGTTTTGATGTTAAAACTTACCTCTTCTCTATATAATGATGCCTGTCAGGTAGCTTGGACCTCAGCAGCCTCAATCTGGAAGCTACGCACACGCACAACAGGAAGTGTAGTGCGGCCAGTAGGGCTGACGCGGCCCCAAATACGGCCAGCGGGGTGGAGGGGGCTCGCAGGCCCCAGTCGTAGCCCCCGGCTGCGCGGGAGCACAGGGCTGCCAGAATACAGACACCTGGGAAAACCGGTTAAATAAGTAGTTAATCAATTTTTCAATTTGGGAGGCGGGTACGGGTACCGCCACCCCGGGAACCTTTTATTGGATAACTCCTGCCATTGGTCACCCCAAGAGTTTCGCTATGTTTGGTGACTTAGCAGGGTTCATGGGGTGAGGTTTGTCTAGGTTTTGGCAGTCAATGCGTTTGCCCCTCCTACTGCGTGGATCCTTCATACCTTTTTCTTTTCCAGAACTTCCTCTCCTTTCTTTCCCTATAAAAACCCTCCATACGGCATCCCCAAAGATGACATAGGCCATTAGGGTTTTTTCTTCAGGGCCTCCTGTGTGGAGCTAATGTTAAAAATAATTTGAATTTGTAGAAGAAAATTTTTCTCTCAAGTTATTCCTCCAAATTTCAGTTTTTCCTGCAAAACGCATCTTTCAAAATAACTGCTAAACAAATTAAACTGCTTTGTTTATATTATGCCGGGTTCCCAACTCATCTACTCAATGATCTACATATTTCATAGAAGGAAAGTTGAAGTCGAATCAACTTCTATTTCTATTGGGCATTCTATCACGTAGAAGCCTGTTCTCACTGATCTATTTCATATGCTGGGTTCCACCTCATCCTTTCTATGATCTTTTTCCTAGAACAAAAGTCCATTCAAGTTTGGGTTTAACAGAATATAAAGCGAATAGAAACCCAAACAGAATAGAAACCTAAACAGACTAGAAACCCGAACTTGAAGTCCATTTAAGTTTGGGTTTCCACGGTATGGAAAGATGTAATGAAAAAAATTCTCTTTGATCTATTTCAAAGATTCTGTGAAATAGATACATAATAGAATAAGAATAGATGGGAACCCTACTTATATGCGGGATCAACATTTTAAATATGGAACACATCAAAATATAATTAAAGAAAATCATTCAAGATGTCAGGTAACTTCTTACCCATCTCAATTATGTTGTACTAGTGAAAAATGAAAAAGAATACTTAAAAAAATAGTACCTAGGTACCTACCCTACTTTCTCTGTAGCACAAGTCTGCTAACCTAAAAATAATAATTAAAAATAATGTAAAAATTGCTTGTCTAACCTGTCATCAGCATGAGGATGGTCCTGGGTAGGTTGGGAGGGGGCGGGGCAGGCCAGGCCAGCTCAGCGTGGAGTAAGAGGAGTTGAGCTACAAGTGCAGCCCCACCGCCCAATAGTAACAGCTCTAACCAGCCACCTGACATGTTGCCACACCACTGCAACGTAAAGTTCAGGAATAGAATTAAAATAATGTAATGTATGTAATTATGATTTATTTTTCTGTTATTATGCCTTGTTGGGCTTCATTCATCTTTAACCAACGTTTCGAATCGCATTACAGTGTCCATCAACGGGGCAAATTTGCCCACTTAAGCGATAGAGATATCTGGGTGATCGGTTTTCGATTTGGCCCTTCAATCTAATTAATAACTTACAAATATTAATATGGCAACATTTAAACTGCTTACTATGGTATAAATCCAATAAATAAACTAGAATTTCACACCATTCATTCAGAAAAGAAATAGCAATTGCAAAGCGTCAATATTTAGAAAAAGTTCAGTGTGGGATCAAAGAGGATGTCAAATGTTTTTGGGATTTTGTTAAATCCCAAAAAACAAATCCACATACTCAACTTAATTTGAGCGAGGGAACGGAAACTTTTTCCGATCCAAAAATAGTAAGCCAAAAATTTGCCGATTATTTCAAATCAGTGTACAGCCAGACGGCTCCTCAACTAAATCTAGACTTTACTCGGACCGAAGGGCCCTGGAACGTCGGTAAAATCGGTCTTGAGCTAACCTGTCCAGAGGAAGTAGACACCTGTACTCGGACTTTAAAGCTCGACAAGGCTGCAGGCCCAGATGGAATACCCCCTAATATAATTGCTTATGTGTCAAAAACCATTTGTCATCCGCTGAGCTATATATTTAATCTTAGCATATCGACTGGTTGTTTCCCTCATTCTTGGAAACTCACGCGTGTAAGCCCAATTTTCAAAGCTGGAGAACAAGTCTGATATAAAGAATTACAGACCCGTAGCTATACTGTCAACTATACCAAAAATATTTGAAATGATTATTTATAAGAAATTACATCACCAAATTATGCCTTTTCTAGGAGAAAACCAACACGGTTTCATGCCAAGAAAATCAACGGTTTCAAATCTGTTAACATTTTCGCGATTGGTGGCCGTCGGACTGGACTCGCGACACCAAACAGATGTAGTGTATACGGATTTTGCCAAAGCTTTTGATCGAGTTGATCATGATATTTTACTACATAAAATGTACAAACTTGGTTTTGATCATCAAACACTTATATTCTTCTCGTCGTATTTAAAACTCAGAAGTCAACATGTAATAATAAATGGACATGAATCTAAACAATTCCTGGCATTATCAGGTATTTCTCAAGGGTCAAACCTTGGTCCTCTGCTGTTCCTTATACTTATAGATGACATCCAGGTATGTGTAAAATATTGCAAATGTCTTTTGTTTGCTGATGACCTCAAACTTTTGTTGGAAATAAACTGTTACCAGGACTGCTTAAAAATGCAATCTGACCTTGATGCTATAGCTGAATGGTCAGTAAAAAACAAATTAGAATTCAACATAAAAAATGTGTAACTATGACATATACCCGCTCCCGGAAGCCCATAGTTTTTGAATACAACATTAAAGGGAAAACATTATGCCGAGTCAACAGCTTTAAAGATCTCGGTATCGTCTTTGATCCCAAACTGACATTCTCGGATCACATATCGCAGCTCACTCCAGCTTGCTATAAACTCCTGGGTTTCGTCATCAGAGTATGTAAGCAATTTGATGACCCAGTAGCAATGATAGCCATGTTCGATGGCGTCATAAGAAGCAGGCTGGAGTATGCTAGTGGTGTGTGGACTCCGCACCGAGCTAAGTATATTAATATGCTGGAACAAATCCAGAAAAAGTTCCTTAGGTATGTCTATATGCGTATGCATGGAACGTATCCAAGATTCATGCACCATATGGATTTGCTTGAGGCAACTAATAGATTTAGCTTGGAAACTAGACGTTTTGCAAATCTTGCAGTTCTTGGTTATAACATAATCCATAACTGTATTGACAGCCCATTCCTCTTGGAATGTTATGGCTTATACGTGCCTGAAAATTTCAGCCGTAGTCGGCGACACGACTTGTTCAAGGTACCATACGGTAGAAAAGATGTTCTAGCACAGCATAGCATGACAAGAGGAATGGTGCTGTTGAACGAAATTTCGGAAACGCTAGATATATATAACTCTTCTTTAGATAGCCTCAAGATTTTTTTGTGTAATAATTATCTTCCTAGGTGTTAAGACTGTCAAAATGAGAAAATTGTACGGTAATTGGATAATAATCTGTTGTACAATTAAAAAAAAAAAAAAATATATATATATATATTTTTAGGTTTTATATAGGGATGTAACGATACATGATTTTGCCGATACGATACCGATACCGATTCTTAAGGCGATCCACTAGTACAGGAAAAAATCGAAATCGGAATTCACGCCCTTTTATGGGAGGAGTTTAAAAATACTTGAGAAAAAGCTTTTGGAAAGGTTGGAAAAGATATTTGAGATTTTTTTTTTACATGTTGATTTCGTAAAGGCCTGTAAAAAACATTAATTCCTTTTTTATGCATTGTTTATAGCAATAAAACGGAATTTTTAAATTGATTTCACGAAAATAAGCGGCGCGGAGCATAACACGACCGCTCTCCGCTCCGTTCGGAGGAGTAATGACGGAAGACAGGGGGGCGGCTGCCAGTCGTTCTTCGGTGGACGGTATAAGGTTCACTTTGATATAGCAAAATTCGTCGACTGCCGTATTGTCGTCGTGATGTCAAAAATACCAACGCGAAAATGCAAATTATATTTTATTTTGTGAGGTTCGGGCGTAAATATCATTTTTTTTTTCGCGATAATTATATAAGAAACTGAATTTGCCACATTATGCAATAAAACCATATCCGAAAAAGTGTTTATAAGTAGGAGAGTTTTCAGTTAAAAATGTTTTTTATAGACCTAATACTTTATTTTTTTCTAAGCTTATTAAAAGACTTATTAAAAAAAATTACCGATATTTTTAAGGGCCAAAGTATGTTCTACACGCAGTATTTAATTGAAGCATCTATAATACTTCTAAGCGGTCAAATTTTCAAAACTAAAACATACGATTTTGTATGATTTTGCATTATTTAGTATGGCTTCATCTTAACAAAAATAATCGACGATACCGATACCGATAATGATGATGATAATATTGATTGCCCTCAGGAGTGTGAAAGAAAAATAATCAATAAAAATGCAGAAATTAAATTGAAAAAAAAAGCATTCATTTGTTTGGAATGAAATAAATCACATAGTTATAAAAAAGAAAGGTACATAAAGTTCGTAATTAAAATTTACTTTTGGTAGATTTTTGTTAAGAAAACAAAGTTTATTCAAATTATCAGCAGACAATCTGTTACGCAAATAATTTTGTATCAGGCCTGCAGTTGAAAAAAGACGTTCTTATGAAGCTACGACAGAGCGGCAACGTCGCGCGCGTTGTTCGTTTCACGCGCTTGATATCGGCTGTTATATATCGGCCGATATATCAGTATCGGTATCGTTACATCCCTAGTTTTATATTTTGAAAAAAAATTAAGTTTATAGGTATTTAATTTTAATTCATAAAAATCATCTATGCAAATTTGGGTAGCTATTGATCGAGTTGTTAGTGCCGGCATTTCAGTGTAATAATTAGTGAAATTTGTGTGGTTTTCGGCGTTTAGTTTTGGTTTAAACGTCAAGTAACGGATACCAAGAACTATTAAGCTCAGCCTCAAAGTCCTATTTACATAAATGGAGTTTGTGGATTTTGATTGACGTTTGCAGCACGGTACCACTTCTCTTAAACTAAATCTTCACTTCACTTCACAACAATCTGAACATCTGGCCTGAAGATGTGCTGTATGTAGTTCTTGCAAAGGTTTTGTTATTTTCTGCTGAATAGTTAAAGAGCGCTTCAATGTTTCACTAATGTAAAAGAGATGGCAAATATCCCGAAGGCTTAACATTTGATCTCGTTCAAAAGCCGCAGTGGCACTGAAGCTGCAAGACTTAATATATCTTCATAACATCCTCACACTAGATAATGTCTTATTATTAAATGGATATCACAATTAAGTTGTTAAAGTTCTCCCTCTCTTGGAAAGCGTGGACATTAGAAAACTGTTGGTGCAATAGCCGCTGTGCATACATGATGCACAAAAAAGGACTAAAAGACACATTAATCGAACGGGGACAGACTCAAACCATGGAGCATGTTATTGAAGAATATTCACTCTACCAGTTAACATGGATGTTACGCAACACAACAAAGAATGCCATTGAACAGAGGAAGAATTTTGGTATCCTTAGGTAGCCACCACCAACTTTCCAAACATACGAAGAAGACTAGATAATATCTTATATTGAAATCCTTACATCAGACATCAAGCAGTACAGCATCAGGCCAAGGGCCAGCGAGGTGGTGAAGCAATAGTGCAGCTTCAGGTAGAGCAGGCAGCACCGCCTTCGTAGCCAGGCAGGAAGCAGGAGCAGCCCCGAGCCAAAGAGGGCCAGGGCTGAGGCCCCTAGGAGCCCCCACACGGCCTGCTGGCTGCTGCCCAACTCCATGGCACCGTTCTGGAAGGATGGATGGATTTTTTTAAGATCAGTTGTTTCGAATTGTTGGTTAGGGACAACTTACTGATATTCCTTTCTCCATCTTGGGCCTCTCTGTGAAACAGATTAGTTCATGTCTGTTATAATATACCAGCACAGACCCGTGTGAAAAATCACAGGATATTTAATTGTAAGATTTGTGAAGCTGAAAGTATTTATTAAATATTACCCTCATGCCGGCGCCAGACATGAGTTCAAAGAAGTGATCAAATAAGTGTTCACATTGTGTGGCACGGGCATTTGATACTGTTCGTCACTTATTTGAGCACTTAAGTGCGCTTTGCCGTTCCGTGTCGGTTTCTTTAGCGCACATCGAAAGGATCAAAGCCCAAATGTTTGTACGTCTGCCACACTGCGCGAAGCCCAGTAGCGCGAGCGTCGCCGTGGAGGGGTATTGTGGGCAAACAACCAAGCGAACTAACAATGTAGTGGAATAATGAGAGCGTTTTCGAGTTTATATAGTTGTTACAAGGAGAGCCAGATATATGGGATCCGAAACGTAAAGGGCATAAAAATCGAAATAATATCAATGACGCCTGGAACCGAATCAAACGCAGCTTTTCAATACCTTGCACTATCCAAGAATTGAAGCGAAAAAGGAACACTTTACTGACACAGTACAGAGATTGTTTAAAAAAAAAAAGATTTTACAAAAATTGGATCTAGTGCTGAGGATATTTACAAACCTTTGTGGTTTGCATCTGATGCCCTCCATTCTTACCTTACCCTCCATATTCACTTACCTTGTTCTATTATGATACATTTCACACACCCATTCGCGTTTTCGTTTTGGCTGTTTTTGTTTTTTTATTTGCACATGTAATAAATAATTACACGCACATAAATAATTTAGGCAAACTGCGTCGACCAATTCGTCGTCCATGTTATGTGAAGTCTATTTGAAAACTGTGAGCTCAAAGGAGTGATCAAATCTTTGAACACATATCTGGCAGAGACACACATAAGTGACCAAATGTGTGAGCAAAGTCTTCAAAGAAGTGATCACTTCTTTGTACTCGTGTCTGGCGCCGGCATTAGAAACAGTACCTTTCAAAAAAACAAATATTGTCAATTTTCTTTATAATATATCGATATTTTTTTGTTGATAAACTGAGAGATATCAGAAATTTACCTTTTGAATGAATACCGTTGGTAAACTTGAAAAATCAAATAAAAAATTTTAACGTAAGAAATACACATTTGAAATATAGAACTATTAATTAATTAATTATAAAATTAAATAATTTTGGTACCTACTTTATCACTTGTCTGAATAACTATCAACTGATAGTAAAATTGATACTTAAAATTTTAAAATTAAAAGCTCATTGAGCTTGATGCAGGTATATATTACATTACTTCACGCAAGCACCGACAACCGAAATTAGTGTGTTTGACGAGTAAACTGGTAACGGAATAATGACGAAACAGAACATGATAAAAGAATTGGTTAGGTTGGTTAGCTTTTTTTCCTGCACTTATCTTCAATGTTCTGTCTTGTCACTGTTCTGTAAGTTCTTGTCACTGTTGTCAAGGAACTGAGTAAACCCACCTGAGTGGTCTCCCTTGCAAGCAGTAGGGCATACATCCCCTGGTCGTCACAGGTACACTGAGTCATCTCAGAGGACACCCTCAGAGTCTTACAGGCGCCCTCCGACCACATCCCATTTTCGTACCTCCCGCACACAATCGTTCCAGAACCTGCAAATATAGAATTGATTTTAATTAGTAAATCAATGTCCATTTCAATTACAGTGCTCTTTCACTAATCCTCCACTCCAAAATACAGGGCAATTAGTGAAAGCAGCCGATTATAGTGCTTGTGTACAAAATAAGCAGGTGTTTTTGTAAAAAAAAAACAAACACATTCTGCTGTATAATATTCATTTTTTGGTTTAAAGTTAAGGTGTCAGGTTTGCATTTGTGAGAAGACTCCATTTTGTAAACTTATTCAAACAAAAAACGTGGCAGAACGAAACAACAGAAACACGTGGGACAGTTGTTGCTAAAATAACAAAACTAAATTCAGGACATGACATTATTAATGGATTAAAACTTATGAAAAATAACACAAATAACAGTAAATAATACATATATGGAAATTATAGACAAAAACATGATTTGAATCACAAAACCATGCGCCATTGTACCAAAATGCAATGTTGCCAGATCTTTCGCAGCACAATTTAAAGACATTTTTTATTAGTAATAATTTTAAATAGAAAATGCACAGTCTATATTCAATGTGAAACTAAAACACTGTTTAAATAAGTCAGGTATGCCTCATACATCATACATGTCTGGTAATGTTATATTATCATAAAAACAAGCTTATAGGTCCGAGTGGTTAAACAATACATGGGTGGATTACAGTAGTTGTCAGATATTGAGGGCGAATTACTAAGGGAGTACTGTACTTAATTTTTTTATAAACTGTCAAAACAATAAAAAGGAACCGCTCGATACTATAAAAACTTTGTTAAAGTTATATTAGTCTGCTTCATTGGACAATCATGGCGTCAAACACTTTGCGTAAGTGAATTAATCTTAACAAAATTAAAATGTAAAATGCATATTTTTTCATCTCACCGACATAAAAACTATCTTTTCGTGATAATAAAGCTAAATCTAACTATTTCAATAAGAAGTATAACATATTAACAGTAAGGCAAGTTAACCACTCAGCAACATAAGCAGATATACAAGTTAATATGACAATAGCAGTCCAGTACAATAAGTGTGTTTTCACGTCAAAGCGTATGTTTTCACAGAAATCGTTATAACTCCGTTATTGTTCTAGTGACATCCCTACAACAAAAAGTAAAAGCTCCATAAAAAATCAAGCTACCCATCACTATTCAAGTTGTCCATAGAAATACAAAAAAAGACCTATTCTGTCAGATACATGGTAGACTGACAAATTGCCCCCCACCGTTAGACATTGTTATTTTTTAATAAAATTTTCTTGTGTGAAATGATAAAAAAGTGAGTTAACTAAATTGTTTATTATACATTTATACGATAGAATAAGTATTGTTATTTACATAATCTGTGATTTAGTACCATTTTCACATAAAAACACCACGTGAGTCATTTTTACAATTTTTTTATGTTTTCATTCTAAATTTTAATATTTACAAATGTTAATATTTATTTGTAATATAACAATTTGAAAGTTTATTTTGTAACCTTTCAAAAACAGTTTTTAGTATTAGCCTACGTTCAGAAATGTTTAATTTATGTCTTTTTTTATATTTCATCTATATATAAACAAAGTTTTTGTAAATCAGTCATTTCGTTTAAGACTTAAAAAGTGCATATTCGCGATAGATCGGAGTGGTTAAATAAAACTTTATTCCAGAAATTTAGATTTCGTACTGTCTATTTTCTTATTTCAGAATTTCGATTTACACAAGTCGGTAGGTACTATACTTACACTACTAGTTCAACCTTGCTGGGTTGATTTACTTACTTTTGGGTCTAGGCATTGGCGGTGAGTGGAACAGTTTGATCTGAAAGGAAACTGCTCCTGGAAGCAGAGACAGGATCTGTCCTTCCCCATTTGCCACTCGAACTGTCACAATATGCGAAGCCACCCAGTACTCCAGTCCATTGAGGTCCCTGCAAAACAGATTTTTTTTTATTTATTTGCAACCCATTTAAAAATTCCTGTTTTGAGGTAAGTAAAAAAAAAAAAAAAACAATGCTGCTATTCAAAATTGGTTTGATGACTTCATCACCTCCAAAACCACCGGATATCTTCAGGTGTGGAACAGAACATTGCCAGAATGTTAGAAATTCAGAATGTTACAACTTGGGAGGCGTGTACGGGTACAGCCCTGGGAACTACTCATTGGATACCAACAATGGAGACATTAACTATCCCTGATAACTTTTTTTCTTCCTAGAACTTCCTTAAAAAGACCCCCCAAACAGCATCTCCACAGATGACTTAGGTTCTGAAGGAAACTATTTGTTTCTTCAAAAACAGCAAACTTACTTTACAGCAACATTTTAATTAAAAATGAATATAATACTTACTTTTAATCACTTTAATTGTCAAAAACTTGTAGGATGAAAGATGGATCAGGGTTTTCATAAAAAGTAAGTGAGTAAAAAGGTAAGTAAGTAAACTCTGATGAAGCTTTAAGCATAGCTGAGACATTTTTAAACAGTAAAAGTTGTTAAAACTAAATATTCTTGAAACTATTTTCATCAGGGCTCCTGTGTGGGAGTCAATAAAAAGTCAATAGAAAACAATGTCAGTTATTTATTTTTATTTTTAACTTTATGAGTAAAATCTAAAATTATAATATTTAATGAAGACATGGCAAGTGCTCTACCAACTGAGCTATGGTGTCTATATTCAATTCAGTCACTTTTAACTGTATCATACTGTTATAGCTCCCCGGCGGGGAATTATAAATTACATTTCAAATTGTTATAAAGAGAATAACATGTAGGTAAAAGATTAAATGTCAAGGAATGTGATTGTGTTTGTCCAATTCTGTTAGCTTTTTTTTAAGGGTGCCACTGGCCGTTGGACCAGGCTAGCAGACTGTAGAGCAAAATCCTCTTTTGGGGCCTTGGGAATTATACACTTTATAGTCAATTCTAGGGTAGAAATGATAAACGGCATTCATTGAGAAATCAAAATACATTTATAAATTAAACATTTGAACAGTGTTTAACATGAAAACAAAATAACAATAAATGGTAGTTTACCCCCATGGATCGACCAAAATCAATAACTAGCTATCTAATTAAAACTTCACTCTTGTCCGACAGCAACGAAGAATTGATGAAAAATGTGTGGCCATCCGCTCCAGTAAAATGAAAGAACTCCGCCCAGGGAGCTTGTTTTCTATCATCCGTGATCCAGCGATGAGCCAGGTGCAACGGTTGTCAGAACAAATCCTTTTCCATAGACATTGTAGCCGCTTACCATTCAAAGAAAACAATCCGACGGACAATACATTGTTGGAATCTCCAAGACTTGCAATTAAAATCTTATTAAAATTTTATATTATTCTCCTCGGTACACGCGTTCGAGATTCCAAAAATGATCTATTTTGGTTAAAAGGAAATACTCAACTTCGAGTCTTATGTAACTCCGAACATCGCTAGGACACCTCACCTATGGCATTATGCCATATAAATTACGACACAAGCGGTACATGCGAGATATCACTTTAAGAAAACGTTTTTAAATGCTTTACATTACAAAATATGGAAAAATCACGTTCCAAGGCAGTCTCCCAACAAGTGAAGCATTGCACTGTTCCAAAAACAATATATTATATTCTTTCGAAAATAAAAAAATGAGTAGTTAAAATTCGACGTTTAAAATAAAGTAAATGTGATATTATTATTTTTTTTTAAATGAGGGTACTTGATTAGACTCGTTGAAAAGAAGTAAAGACAAGATTATTTATTTCATAACAATACTTCGACTAAGAACTACCAACATTATCTTCATTTTCTTAACGCACATATTATTGTCTGCTATTTTTATATGTATATGATTGCAAGATTCAACTCGAACTAAATGCTATCTAGATAGTCTTGAAATGAGCTAATGAAATATAGAGACAAATGAAATGAACGAATTGAATATAGACACCTTAGCTCAGTTGGTAGAGCACTTGCCATGTAAGCGAAGGGTCCTGGGTTCGAGTCCCAGAGGTGCCAATATCTTTTTCTGATTTTTCTGTCTCCTGATTTTCAATTGAGTTTCGCTAAAATTGTCTTCATTTAATTAAATGTCAGTTATTGTCGGTCTAGAAATGGCAGAAAAATCCATGAGATGCAAATGAATCATGAGTAAAAATTAATAAATGAAATAAAAATAAAAGCATTAATAAATGAAACTCACTTGACTTCAGTGGAGTAGTAGAGAGAAGTGAAGAATTTGGTGAGGTTCTTGTAGTTGATGAACATCAGGATATATTTATCTGGGGCGGGTTTGGGCCCCTCGACCGGGGCCAGGTAAAGATCTATACTCTCTTTGTCCCACCGGTCGTGGCTAGAAAACAATGGGTTAAAATTTGAATCATAAACCAGAATATAGCTAAATAATGAACATAACATGTATATGAATAGGAACCAATTATTTGGATTTATGGCACTTTTTACGGCAATTTCTTGCCGGATAGGTATTGCCGTCAAGATTTCTGTATTTTTGGCCGAGATTATCTTGCGTTGCATATTCTTGTCAATGTATTTTTCTGTATTACCGGCGAGTCTGTTTGGCTACTGATATTATGACAATATTGCCGGGCCAAATCTATTTCCTTCTCTCTCTGTTACATATGTCGATCGTCCAGTTGATAGTCAGACATCTCTAAAAATCTAAATTGAGTTCAGTTTGCAGTTATATGTAAAAGTGTAGTACCCTCTATCTGGTACAGTACTCAGCTTACTCATAAACACCACCAAATCAATTATAATGCACAAAAACTTGTAGTTGATATTTTCTGAGTCACTAGTAGGATATTTCAAAATGTCATACTAATGTTTAGGACCGTTATGCCTCCCGGTGTTATTTTATTGCATATTTAATATGTACAAAAAAGACACATGTAAAAAATACATATTTGATTTACGGTGAGCATTCGGATATTGCTTTACTCATTATCTCAAACTTAGTATTTGGTGATGTCAGACTAACCAATGGATGATTGATGTGCATCTCTGTTGGCCACCTACCACTACAAAAAATTCGATCGAGATAATAGGTGTTAAACATGCTTGTGTTCAAAACTAGTTCGCCAATAATAAAGTGGTAGGTGTACCTACACACATTTAATAGAAAAGTTATTTTCCAACATGAAGTTCTTAATTTTCTTATCCTTAATCCTTCTATTCATCTTCTGTTCTGGATACATTGTTAATAGGTGCGGTAGGTACCTACTTTTTAATTGTATTAATTGTAGTTTAGGTTAGGTTAACTTAGGTTGGGTCAGTTTTGGATTGGCTAGGCTAAGTTATTTCGGTGTACATAGTACTATATAAATTGTGATGTAGTTACCTGGTGTTGCTGAAAGGAAACTCGGTGTGGTACGTGGCAGTACCAGGTCGAATGGCATCACAATGCACCGACAATTCACTGAGGCGGAGCGATGGTCCCCCGCCAAATGCGGCCCCCATCACCACTGCCTGCTGCAGCTCTTGGACACCCTGGATAATAGATTGTTAAATAGTCAACAAACTAACTAGAGCAGATAGGGTACCTAAGTTAGTAAGAGAATTGGAAACAAAGGAATATTTTTTTTGTTGCTGATTAAGGGTTTAACGAAAAATTAAACAACGGCAGACGGGAATGAGTACCTTCGCCACGGGAATCATTCATTGGTTAACTGAGACCTCTGTCCTAGATCACCCCAAGGGGATCGCTACTTTTTGTGACTTAACTGAGATGCCCAGGTTCTAGGGGGAGGTTTGACCAGGTTTTGGTGGCGGATGCTTCTACCCATCA
Organism: Limnephilus lunatus; assembly: GCA_917563855.2. NCBI lineage: Eukaryota > Metazoa > Arthropoda > Insecta > Trichoptera > Limnephilidae > Limnephilus > Limnephilus lunatus. The sequence goes on along the minus strand of OU830602.1, from coordinate 10,126,759 downwards.
CCTGCGTGGTGGGACAGATTTGGAGAGACTGGTTGAGGGAGACCTTTTTATCTGTCCAGCAGGACTCTCTTGACCCATCGCCTTGCAAGTGGGAGGGATGAATTCAAACTTCCATCACTCCTGGACACAATGACTACCAGTTTCCCACACAACCCTTATACCTTTTCCTCCCCAGAAACTCCTCACATTCCTTTACTTAAAAATACTCTGTACACGGCATTCCCAAAGATGATATTCGGTAAATTTATTAAAATAAGTAAGTTTGCTAGATTACACAGAGGATTAACATAAATTTAATGTTCTAGAATAACGATAAGCTTATAAATATGCATAACGATGCTCTATTAAGTTGACAGCGGTATAGTAACTGACTGTGTAAGAGTCCAATCCATTAGTGTACAAAGCTTGACGTTCGGTCTAAATGCGGCGGACTACTGAATTTGGCATAAAAATACCAATCAATTACAGAGCTTGATTTTGTGCTTTCAACTAGTAAAAATAACAGCAGATTTTATAGAAGTTGTCGGATAATCGGGTGACAGATTATTGAGAGAGCACTGTGATGAATGTTTCTAATTAGAACAAACCTGTTGATCTAATACAGCATACTCCGACTTCAGCAGCTGGTTCAGGATGCTGAAGAAAGGTTCCACAGCTTCTTCCTTCTCGGTGGAGGAGTTGAGGAAGGCCAGATAGTCCATGGCCGCCTTGGCCTTCTTCAGGATGGCCCCGCCCTCTCCAGGATACAACCAAGCCCTGCCCCGGATGTATGCGAGATAGCGGCGTAGGATCTCCACACCTGTTGTGTTTCCGTAACCAAAAGTTATCCTCTGGAACTGTAGGAAAATAAAATTAAATATAGTTAAATAATTATTAGAGAGAAAACTTTCATGACTTTTTCATACTGGCAGTGAAAAAACTGCCAGACAGACAAAACAGAGGAAAAATGCAAGTCAAAATCGTTGGGTGGCTTTCATAGTATACACAAAATTTAAAATTTAAAAAATATTGTGCCTATGATAAATATGCTAATTTCAATTGTCGGTGTGTGTGCGTCAAATAATGCGTATTACTGCATTTTACGGTGCTGTGCTCCAGATTTTATGTCCGGGTTAAATCTCCCCTACAGGAAAAACTAAACCCTTTCACACACTTTTCCACAAATGTTTATCTAGTCAATCCACGCTATGTAAGTGCACTATACGAGGGCTGTTCAAAAAAATAACGAGAATTTTTAAATTTCGCGTGTTTGGAGAGTCCGATTGTCAAAATTTTGTTTTTGTTATGTTGGTATACATGCCCCTGAAGTATGATCAAATTTTCAGCTATATTCATTGTTTAGTTTGTCTGTGGCAGCCGCTAAGGTTAGACGTGTTTTTACGAACTCGGCGATTTTTTTTTTTAAATGGAACCAAGAATTGGTATCAAATTTTGTGTAAAAAATGAAATAAAGTGAAACAAAGTATGTGAAATGTTAACAAAGGCCTATGGTGAGTCTGCTACGAGTAAAACAAGGGTTTACGAGTGGTATAAGCTTTTCCAAGATGGCCGTGAACACGTTGAAGATGACGAACGCCCCGGACGCCCTAGCACATCATCGGTTGTTGCGGTTTTTTATAGCTGAAAATTTTATCATACTTCAGGGGCATGTATACCAACATAACAAAAATAAAATTGACTATCGGACTCTCCAAACCCGCAAAATTTAAAAATTCCCGTTATTTTTTGAACGGCTGACGTATAAGTATAATACAAGAACAATGCGTCAATTTACCAGAGACCAAATGGGAAAAAATATTCACCGACTCCAGATATTTTCATATCAGAGGGTTCGGCTCAATGGAACTCCTAACTGGACCGATATATCCTACTGATCCCACAATATAAATATTTGAAAAATCTTTCATAATCCTACACGTATTTAAAATGACTGACTATTGCATTTTTATATATAAATTCTTTGACAAATCTAATACGCCTAAATTTTGAATGAGAGAGCTAGGTATAATGCCAGTAGCCGAAATAACAAATGGTAATATTTTTGTATTCTGAGAATGTCAAATTCTTTTAATCTCATTTCCTAAATCTGTATATTTTCTTATTGTTTCAGAAACAGTTTTCTGAATATGTATTACAGGAATTTGGAATAGCAACATCAATGATATAATTTATTTTTTAAATTTTGTCATGTAAAACAATATCGGGTCTACTATGACTAATTGTTCTGTCTGTTAGTATAGTTACATACAATTATTATTCAATGAACTATTAATTTTTAAAATTGGCACTGATAAGTATAAATCATAACAGACAGCGATAAAGTAGGTACCAAAAATATGATTTTAATTAGTAATTCTTTATTTGATATTAGCTGACCTGACGAACTTCGTACCGCCTCAGAATCAATAACTGTTGTGTTAAATAATTAGCTGAATCAAATTCAGTTTTTTAATTGACTTAGAAATTACACAAGGAAGCAATTATCGATGTGCAACTGTCCGTGTTTTGTTTTTGTCAGTATCAGAGATGGTGTTATGTATGGATTTATATTTTATGTGATTTTCTTACTTTTCCACTTGCTTACGGGAATTGCATTTCATTTTCCTTATACGTGTGAGGGAGATTCATTATAATTATTTTATTTTTCCTTTGGAAGGGTGCAGACGTACGTTCACCGTTTATCTCATTTTTGACTATTGACATTTAGTGTATAAGAAAGAGGGGCAGCATTATATGTTTAAGAACAAAAGCAAAACAATCAGAGCATTGACATTTGGCATTTTTGAATTTTTGGAATTCACTCACTATACAATATTATACTCGTACTAATCACACTATTCCTGCAGTTCTTTCAAAAATGAGAATTCGTTCCATACAAAATGTATGAGGAAAAGAATTTTTTCATAAATTTTTTTTTCGTGAATTTTCCGATGTTGCTATTCGGGGCGGACACAAATCCAACAAATCAAAGATCATAAAAATCGGTCAAGCCGTTTTTGAGTTATAAATGGTGTAACTAACCTGACTTTGTTTTATATACATATTAAGATATGTATTTCAGTGGTTGAAATGTTTGACAAATGTCATAATTTTTCAAGTTTTCTGGCATTCAAAAGGTAAATTTATTTTTTTTGAGATGCAATGATATATTTACGAGTATTTTATTAAATACTTTCAGCCTGATTTTTATGGGTCATGTTTTACAAAAATCTATTTATTTGTAAATAGATAAATACAAACCTCCGTGAAGATATCGTTGAGGCCGTCTGCCAAACAGTTGCTGAAGTCCGGCATGTTCCACTCAGATTCAAAGGGAGCGTTTCTCATTTCACAAACCCTGAAAAATAAATATTTGTATACTTTATGTAAATTTTCTTGGTAGGAAAATAACATTATAGGCATTTATGCAAAATAAATTAATATTTATGAAAGGTAAACACAGTAGGGAATTTTTAATAATTTGAAAAGCGGGTTAAGAAATAAATGTGGGTGGAAAGCATTATGCGGGTTGAAAAATAAACAATCTTTTCATTTAACCCTTGAAAGGTCAGGGGTAAAATGCTAATCTCTCGCCATAAGTTGGCTAACACTATTTTTATAATAACTTCTATTTTTTTTTGCATGTTTTTGTGAATTGTACTGCCTTACCAGATAATATGTGTATATAATTATAAAAAAAGTTATACATCTATCATATGTAGTATCCCCAGAATAGATACTTAATTCTTACTATCTGTTCAGAGAATGTAAGTAGCTGTGTTGTAAAAAAATATTATATGTTTTTTTCTCTCTCTAATGTTGTAAAAAATATAATATATGAAAATATTCTTGAGTTTTGTTAAATTTTTCAGCTAAATAAACGTTCTTTACAATAAAAATAAGTAATATGAGGATTTCCTGTAATACTTTTTAAAATTGTAATTATAACATTCCACATGGGAATTTTTTCACAGATAAAAAAAACTTTTATTTTTTTTATTTGATACAATAGTTTACATTTTATATTATAATTTAATAATGTTGGCCTCACCGGATGCGGCCAATTTACAAAGCTGATATTTGCAAGTGACGAGTATGAAATAATATTAAGATATTATTATTTTTAATTGATAAACTAACGTTTAAACAAGATTTTTTTGCATAGCACAAAGGGTAGATAACAAATATTATAATCAATAATTATCAGCCTGAAACACTCATCTACATTGAAAAAATCTTCCGAGAAAAGATACTGGCCGCCAACGGGAATTGAACCCGTGTCCCTCTGATCCCGTTGGCGGCCATTATCTTTTCTCGGAAGACTTTTTCAATGTAGATGAGTGTTTCAGGCTGATAATTATTGATTATAATATTTGTTATCTACCCTCTGTGCTTTGCATAAAAATCTTGTTTAAACGTTAGTTTATCAATTAAAAATAATAATTAATATTTGACAAGTTAAAAGCATTTCAGCAAAAAATGCAGACATAATTAGTCTCGACGCCACCTAGCGGGAGATTTAGTATTAACAATACCTCTCTCACAAAAATAAAGTTGGTTGTTTTCAGTTGGAAAAATGTAATAATGAGTAATTGTCGAATGAAACACTAGTATATATTGAATTATTTGGCGGGTATTAGATAAGCCGCCATAGCTCAGTGGTCAGAGCAGCTGACCGGCAATCAGAGGGACACGGGTTCAATTCCCGTTGGCGGCCAGTATCTTTTCTCGGAAGATTTTTTCAATGTAGATGAGTGTTTCAGGCTGATAATTATTGATTATAATATGTGTTATCTAATATTAAGATACTTTATTTCCTTGCTAAGCGAATCTTTATATAGTATAAAATTAAATCGTTCTCGCTTCTGTGGGCTTAGATCTTTTCGACTACGAAATGGATTTTCATGCGGTTTTCCCCAATTGATAGAGTGATTCATAAGGAATGTTTTTAGGTACATATATAATTTGTCAAGGTTTTGTGTAAATTGGTTGAAATCTTACTAATATTATAAATGCGAAAGTTTGTATGGATTTTACTCTTTCACGCAATAAATATCGAATGGAATTTATAAATTCTTTCACTAATCGAAAGCTACTTTATTTGCGAGTAACATGGGTTATATATATTGGTAAGCTCTGGCGTTATGAATAAGCTGTGGCGTTATGAAATTATCTATTATACGTTTATTGGCAAAGCGTGTTACTAAGTAAATGTTTGATGTGGGCTGTCAATATTATTTATTTGATAGCGAAAATTCAAATATTAGTATTCTAATATGAATATTTAGTGTAGGTAGATACAAATATAAAATACGTACTTATCTACATTTTGACCTAAGCCATCAGCTATACTAATATGTATTATGAATGCGAAAAGAAGCGTATTTGATTGTTGATTGATTGGGGGAGGGGGAGTGGGGGGGGGGGGGGGACGACGACGAATATGCGAGCGAAGCCGGGGGTAAAAGCTAGTATATAATATATCTGGCCAAGTGGCAGCGGGCAGTGGGCAGCAGACTGGCAAATGGGCGGTGTGGATTTGATTTAATAGAGATGGCGTTGGTTATAAAGGTTGGGTAATGGCGTGGCATTGTGTTTCGTTAGCCATTACCCAACCTTTATAACCAACACCATCTGTTAAATCAAATCCACACCACCCGTTTGGCAGCCCGCTGCCGCTTGGCCAGATATATTATATATTTCAACCAATTTACACAAAACTTTGACAAATTATATACATACCTAAAAAATAAATAGCAAATCTATGGTGAATTTCTTGGCACGCCGGGAGTTAAGCTTTGCTTTTAGTATTTTGCAATGAACATAATATGAAATCTTTATAGTGGAAAAACTTAATGAGTAAAACCTCAGTTTTAATATTTAATCATTGAAGACAAAACTCGACTCTCAAACGAAAAATTTTAAAAGGAAAAGACAGAAAAAGATCCAATCGAATCGACCATGGTCGAATTAGCTCAATGATCAGCACAGCGATTCTATATGACCGGTCAGTGGTTGAGTGGGCATAGCGCTTGGGTCCCACCCGGGCGTCGCATGTTTGATTCCTCGGCTGGCTAAGTCCTCCATCACAACACAAGCAACATTTTCGGCTTTCTGTGGTGGTAGTAGGAGATTTTAAAACATTGTTGGGTTATTCGTAACCCAGGAATGTTTGTCTATCTTTAAAAAAAGAAATATATCTTTTGTGGAATCGTTATCAAGATAACGGACGTGATCTCTTGTCAGATTTGTGTGATTTTTTCATATTTACCGTCACATATTTTAGTTTAGTTTTAAACACGAATTCCTGCAAGTATGCATGATTTATTTATTCATGTAATGTGCATTGTACATAGAAAAAGGAAATAAATCACACAAATCTGACAGGAGATCACGTCCGTTATCTCGATAACGATCCCACAAAAGATATAGAATCGCTTGGCAGAGCACTTCCCCGGCAAGGAAGAGGTCCTGAGTTCAATTCCTTCATGCAACTGAATCTTTTTTTTTTTTTTTTTTGTTTCAGATATTTTGTTAAGAGTCTTTAATATTTTCTTCAATGATTAAATATAATAATAATCTCTTGCTTGCCATTGAAGTAAAATCGTGTACGGTTTCAAAACAAGTATTGTAATTGTAACAAAACCAGTATTAAATTTCGTAAGTCTAAACTTTAACTCTTGGGCCCCCACCTCCGCTGTGCAAGCGGAATCTCTACAGAACATCGGACCATCCCATTTAATGCTTCGAACATATTCTTCGAAACATCTCTAAATTGGTAGCAATCAACCTTGTTTTAACTTCTTTCACATAGACATGCAATTACATACCTTGTTACATGCCCCATAAAGCCCGGAGGACATTCAATCAGGTGATCTGCGGGTGCTGCTTGGGGCCAACGGAGCCCCCAAACCCCCCCCGCGGGGCACAGTCCGCCGCCACGACTCGCAAAGCCCTCGGACACCGGGGCGGAGCTCTCCAGGAGGTCTTGCACCTTGGGACTCATGCCCTCCACAGCCCTGACATAGACGGAGCGCACTCTGGTGGACACGGCGCTGCTGACGTGGCAACTATACTCGGCTGATTTCTGAAAATAAAATTAATATTATAACGACCATCACTACCAACAATGCATTTCACTTAACTAATTTCTGATTATTGGCATCACAAAAATCTTCGGTAAAAACGGTATAAAGAATGACTGATAATACATATGGGGTTTTCGATACACCCTGGAATATTATATTTTCAATACACCCTTTACTTCAAATTGGCCCAACCCCATGTATGTTGTTATTAAGATAAGAGTGAAATAAAGCTCGACCCTTTTTCATTATTTTTTTATTATTATGCATACGAAAATAAAATTACGAACATACATTCATATTCAATTTTACAGTTTTGAATGCTAAAATTATTGTTCTAAGTTAAATAATTACGAAAATAGCATGTGGGTTGGGCCAGTCTATTTCTGCAAATGCAGTTTTCATGAAATTGTTTGTTGCTTGGGCTTTCGTCCATTTCTTCTATTCAGTCAATTTCATTGTCTTCGGCTGTATTATTCTTCGTCAATTTCTGATAAAACTCTTGTAGGATAGGGGGGATACACGCCAAGATTTATTGTAGGTCATCATACTTTTTTTTGTCAATAGGACGTCCACCTAGATACAAAATATCTGACACCATGTCGTTTAAATTGCCAAAAAATGGGCGTTTTTCTTTTCTGTGTCCAGTTGAATGGTGAGAATTGTTCATCATCATGGTGAGTATAATTGTAATAAATTTTGTATGGATCGGTACTAGAAAAGCGTAACCATTGAATTTTAAGCCATTCAACCTTTGTTTTATTGAATCGGTCTTCATTGTTGTCGATTTTCCTACGAATTGTTATGAATTTTTCCAATGTTTTCGTTCTTTTAAAGTTAGAAGTTTCCATTTTCAGAATCTTTAATTTCTGTTCTTTTTTCCTAGCGCAACATTGAACCAATCCTCAGGAACAAAGATATTTATATGATTTTTTTTCTTTCTCCACCAGCCCAAAAGTACGACAAACGCAGGGCAAATAACTGTGTCCAAACACAAGAAATTTGTGATTAATAGTATCTAAAATAAACGGATTTGACTTCACAAAGTTGCAAATAGCTGCAATGTTTATATTACGATTTTGACCGCCACATTGATCGCTGTACATAATCAATCGTTTAGTGGACACGTGATTTTTAACAAAGTACTGGAAACATGACCCTATTTCTGGTGGACTACAGGATTCGATGCCTTCATGCCATACATACATATTCACTATATTTGAACATGCGTCATGTATCCCCAAGCAACATGTCCACATTGTCCACAGTTGTCTTTTGTAGTATGCCGTGCCTGTAGAAATACAGGGAGTGGGTAGCGTTTTCATGAGGTCGAAGGTAATAACTGTGGCATCATTTTCAGGTATTTTCTCAAAATCGGTATCTTTAGTCAAGTCATGTCTTTCTTATTCGGCGTTTCTCAAATGCAATTCTTTCACAACCTCAAGTAATCCTTGTTTGTTGTTTCTGCAAGTTCTAAGCTTCATATTTAAATTGCCACATTTCTTACACATATCATTAGGTGGCAGATGAAAATGTAGATTGAATTTTTAATTAAATATCTTCGTGAATATAAACTTAGACACAGGAGAATTATTACTTTCAGGAGCATCGTTAAAAATCATAGTGGCCCAAACTGTAATGGGCCATTTAATTAATTGACGATAAATTAGAATAGCCCAATGTATATTAGGTCATGCTTATTTTTAAAAGGCAAAAAATTTTTTAATGAAAGAATGATATTATATAGCTTCACCCTTTGAAATCAGCGAAAACTAAAATTGGATTACTGTGTGTACATAGATAATATCATATTATGACAAAAATGTTTAACAATATGATGTTTTCACTGATTACGATTTTTTGTGGGTTGGGCCACACTTTTGCTGAGCGCCTCATTTGAACCCTGAGGTAATCCTGAAATATATTGTGCAAAAATGGCTAATATGATCAAAGGAGGAAACTTAATCAAATAAAATTTAATATGCTATTACCGTACAGTTTAGAGTTTAAAGATGATAGCTTATTCAAGGCAACTTACTTGAATGTTATACAGGTGCAGAATGCTCCCTGCCGGAGCAAGGTCCTCCCAGACCTCAGCCCCCGGGGTGAGGGGGAATAGCGCTCTGTTCCTGGTCCAGCTGTAGCCCAGCTTCCCGTGTAGCCCGCCGCTGTTGGCTGACAGGCAGGTCAGGGAGACATTCTCACCCTAAAAGATCAATAAAACAGAACATGATCATTGAAAACTGTTCTAAATGTTTATTTTTAATCTCTCTTATCGCCGTTCCAGAAGAACAACGATGCAACTGCAAAAATTGGTAAAATAGGGTTAAGTCTATAAATGGTCTCAGAAAACCATTGGGCACACTGGAGAACAACGACATAACTGTAGTTCCTATTCGGACCGACAGAAGGTAGTTATGCCGTTGTTGAAATATCAGCTGTTTGTTATCTTCCTTCAGGGCAACAACGCCGCAAGCTTCAGTTGTGTTGATGAGTGACTAGAGGAGTGTTATATTGTGTGAAACAGTAACGTAAGTCTTAGTGACTGAAATCAAACTGTTATGTTTTTTGGAAGAGCAAACAATTTATGGGGGGAACAATGACATAATTGCTCTTATCAGTTGAAATTGGGGGTCAAAATTCTCTCTTCTCTTCTCTTCTCTTCGATGGCGCTACAGCCCATATCGAGCCTTGGCCTCCTGCAACAGTCGCCTCAACTCCTCCTGTCCTCAGCGGCTGACTTCCAGTTTGGTACCTGGAGAAGCTGTGCTGCATCCCCTCTTACCTCGTCTTCCCACCTCAGTCTGGGTCTTCCCACTTTTCTCTTTCCACCTGGGTGTCCAGCAGTGTTCCCGAACTCATAATTTCAAAATCGGGAGAATTTTCGCCTAAAAATCGGGAGAAATCGGGAGAAAACGGGAGAATTTTGAAGAAATCGGGAGATTACTAGAATAATTATAATAAAATTCTTCCCTTGTCAATATTCCGAATCCCTTTTATTATTCCGAAGCAGAACCTTAACAACAAATCAAAAAAACCCATAAGCAGCGCCATCAATACGATTATTGTAGACGTTGCCCGTGGAATAACGCAATTTTCCCTAACGTTCAACGGGGACTTACTTTACGTTTGGAAACTCAGCACAAATTTTTGTGAAACTTCTACCTTGGGGGCCGTTCAAGTATTAGGTACGTAATGCAATTTAGGGGGGGGGTCTTGTTTAACGTTACTGTGCGTTATCGGTGCGGGAGGAGGATTCGAAAAACGCGTTACGTAACATGTTTTTTTATTTAAATAAAAACTATGGAATGCCCAAGTTGGCAAGCCTTTTCGTTTATGTTTTACAGGGAATCCGTAAATGAAGATTTGCAGTCATGAAAAAGGTTTCTCTCCACTGTGATTCAGCCAGTGCTTTCTCAGACGTCCCTTTTGAGAACATGAATAGTTGCAGTCGGGACACGAAAAAGGTTCTTGTCCACTATGGGAAAACTTGCGATTTTTTAGATTTATCTTCGTAGTACATGCATAGTTTCACTCAGAACATGAAAATGGCTTTTCTCCACTATGAATCGCGCTGTGGATTTTAATAACTGCAAAAAAACTTCCTTTCGTGATCTTTAATTACTGCATTCGGGACAAGAAAATGGTTTTTGTCCGCTGTGGATAAACATTTTTGGTGCCTCTTTGTAAAACAATAATATAATAATACATAAATTGTCGCAGTAGAAACATGTAAAAGGTTTTATGTCACTGTGAGTTGGCAAATGAATTCTAAGAAGTTCTTTTGTACAACATGAATAATTGCAGTCGGGACATGAAAAAAACATGTGAATTTTTAGATGCCGTTTTGTAGCGCATGAATAGTCGCAGTCGGGACATGAAAAGCTTTTTCTCCATTGTGGGTAAACATGTGATTTTTAGATTTCTCTACGTAGTACAAGAATAGTTGCAGCCGGAACATGAAAAAGGTTTTTCTCTACATGAGTCGGCAAGTGACTTCTTAGATATCCCTTTTGAGAACACTTATATTTATTAAATAATCGCAGTTGAAACATGTAAACGGTTTTATGTCACTGTGAGTCAGCAAATGATTTTTAAGAAGTTCCTTTGTACAAAATGAATAATTGCAGTCGGGACATGAAAAATCGGGAGATTTTGACGCCATTCCGGTAGATCGGGAGATGAAGTGAAAAATCGGGAGATCTCCCGAAAAATCGGGAGCTTCGGTAACACTGGTGTCCAGTCAAAATTTTTTTTGGGGCGTGCCCATTGAAGCTTTCACCCACCTATTCCCACCCCGGTATAGGCGACTTATGGTCGCCCCTTCGGAGTTCTCGCAAGAATCTAATTTTTTTTTAATGAACGACTCTACATTTAAAACATGAAACGATTCTAGAACTTCAATGTCCCCGAATACGTTGTTAGAGGGCGGTATGCAGGCGCACCTACAGGAATGTACTGTGATGGTCAATTCTACAATTCTAAAGCCCATGAAGGTAATCACTGCTAAAGCAGTGAGCCCCATGGACAGTCAAACAAGGTGTTAGTAACAAAACTAGGTAATAGAGAAAATATAAGGAAAAAAAACAAAATGAACGACAACCGTCATGAGTGGGAAGCTCATGGCGGCGAAGGACCACACAATGATCCAGCAGGGAGCACCGTGCACTGTACATAAAAAATGGAAGAAAAAATAAACATATATATACAATGTAGAACTGGTGATACCGAAATCCAGCCACCGGCAGTCCCAGAGACAGTAAAGAAGGCTGGTTGTCAGGCCTCCCGATAACCGGCAGCGTCGTCCGTAAGCCAGCTACCCGGTGGTGCCTAGACGAGGAGTGTGTGGAAATCAAAAAGAAGACCCTAGGGAGAGAAGCGTCGGGTCGCTGGAGGCGGGACGGACAGCTTTCGGATGACGTTTAGCCCTCTCCCCAACCTCTTCATGTCACGGGGGGTAGCGCGGTAGCCGGGTGCAGCCCCACCAGTTCCAAGAGATCGGCCATGGCATGTACACGGGGACACGTTCTAGGGTCCGACCCCTTAAATGGGGATAAGGACGATACAAAACGGGCAACGGAGTTCAGTTCTCTCTCGTTAAACAAAACTAAAAGAAATGAAAAAAAAAAAAACAGTAAAGCAACCAAGAAAACCAAAATAATATGAAATAGGCATGTGCGTTTAATTACGCTATATGTATCCGGAACCAAAAAACCTAAAGTATAAATAAAAATGGCAAAAAATAAGTGTAAAAAAAAAAAAAAGAAGAAGACATGAGCGTAAAATCACGCGGACATGTGTGAACATGATAGTGCTAATAGGAAAATCAAGATGTAAAAAATAAAAACAGCATAAAATTACATATGTAAAAAAAAGCAAACTGTAAAAAAAAACATGAAAAATATACATATTGTACAGTATTCAATTATAAAAGTCGAGGGTATAAACAATAAACATAAAAGTGTAAAATAAAAAACAAACAAAAAAAACAAACAAAAAACTGTCATCCTTGGCAAATTAAGATGATAGAGCAATATGGGATAGTCCGTGGTAAAACAGGAACAAGTACACCTGGTGTCAAAGTCAACTAGTCAGCGACTCTAAGCTCAGGCCATCTCTCAACCCAGATCCTTGCAAATTTCTTCAGACACTCGAAGTTCGTCTTATTCGAAACCAGATCAGTATTCCATACTGGTCTGATAGGTACATCCAAACCATCGAGCATTTCCTCTCTCGCATCCGTCAAGATCTCACAGTGCCACAGAATGTGCTCGGCTGACTGGTTCGTCGATCCGCATGCGCAGTTGGGATGGGGAGACAGGGCGAGGGTGTGAAGTCTCCCCCTGAATTCCCCATGCCCGGACAGAAGCTGGGTTATGTGGTGGTCCAGTTGTAGATATGCCCCTTCCATTCTGATTCATGCCCCTTCCATTCTGATTCATTCTGATTCATGATGCCCCTTCCATTCTGATGCATCTCAGCCTGAGGAGTCTCATATGTGCTGAGATGCTAGGGGCCTTATATATGTCATACAATTCTGTATTGTGCAGGATGCGCCACTGTTCGCCCTCTTTCACGGGTCCGCATATTCTTCTCAGCACTTTTCTTTCAAAAGTATCCAGCATTTCAGCCATCTTTACCGTCAGTGTCAGCGCCTCACATCCATATGCCAATACCGTTCTAACAATGGTCTTATATATGGTTATTTTGGTTTTTCTGTGGACACTACGTGACTTAAACACTGGCAGCAAAGAAAAGTATGTTTTGTTGGCTGCTGTGATTCTCCTTCTGATTTCTGCTGGGTCCTCATTGTTCTCTGTTAGACTGGAGCCCAGGTAGGTGAATTGATCGACCACTTCGTATGAGTAGTTGTCTTTAAATTGTGCACTACTTCTTCTTCTGTGTGAAGGGTTCCTGCTCGGGGGTCAAAATTAGGGTGATAAAATTCTAACTTCTAATGATTGAAAGAAAAGTATGTGTTATAAATACACTTGTTATGCCATTATTCTCTGTCACATACACACTCTTTAATAAATATTTCATTAAACTACAAAGTGTTTTTTCCTTTTTTATAAAATTATAATATTTGTAGTTGTGTCGTTGTTCTTCCGGAACAGCGATATGATCTCCCTGATCGTACACCCATGGAGGTGGGTCTTAACTCCATGGGCACATCCTTTCCTTTAATTGGGTAACGGGGAGGGGATGAGGTATGCCTACTCATTAAACCAAAACATTATCATAACCTTACGAACCAGAATTCCTAGAAAACTACTGGAGAACTCTCCCAGGGGCGTCTCCTATAGCGATAGACAGGTGGGGTCGGCTTCCTAAGTCCTTCGTTTCCCTTGTAGTGGTGTTTCGTGTTGTTTATTGTGTTTGTTGTTTGTTGAGGATTGGTTAGGTTAGTTTAGATTACGTAAGTGAGGTTAGGTTAGGTTGTTCGGGTGTCAGTTACTTTATGCGCCGTGACGCACATTGAGCAATCAATCGGCTAGGAGGTTAGGGGAGGTTTGGTTAGGTTAGGTTAGATTACGCAAGATTAGGTTAAGTGAGGTTAGGTAAGGTTATTAGGGTGTCAGTTACTTTATGGGCCGAGACGCACATTGAGCAATCAATCGGCTAGGAGGCTAGGGGAGGCTTGGTTAGGTTAGGTTAGATTACGCAAGATTAGGTTAAGTGAGGTTAGGTTAGGTTGGTAGGGTGTCAGTTACTTTATGCGCCGTGACGCACATTGAGCAATCAATCGGCTAGGAGGCTTGGTTAGGTTAGGTTAGATTATGCAAGATTAGGTTAAGTGAGGTTAGGTAAGGTTGGAAAAGTGTTAGTTACCTTATGAGCCGTGACACTCATAGGCGCCAGCCGCACCTCGGGCGCCAGCACGTGGAGCCGCAGCTCCCGGCACTGCTGGCGCCCCCTGACGGCAGCCTGACAGCTGAACACACCCGTGTCAGCACGCGCTGCACGCGCCACACCTAGCAGCGCCGTCCAGCGTGCATTCACACCACTCTCGTTTTCTACCAGTCGTATCCACGTGTTTCTGGAACAAAATTCGACCGGTTAGTGGCTGAGTGGATAGACGCATCTGATTCCTACCCAGAAGTTGTGAGTTCAATTTCTCACCCAGCTATATCCTCCATAATTGCACACGCAATAGTTATGCAAATTTTGTCGAGTTGTCGTAACCCGGGAATAAAGGTCTTTCTTTTTAAGAAAATGAATATTATAAAAAAGGTTACAGTTATTGGAAAATTTGAAATCCTTTCAATAACATTTATTAAATGTACTAATTTTAGTTATTGGTGCTTGGGTAATGCAAAATATTTTTGTCACATGATTAAATTTCAATGAACTTTTAATTTTTTAAAATTGGATTCACTCATAATTTTGGTATTGATTTACCGCCCGTAGGGCTTTCACAAACATACTACATGTCGAAATTTTACATAATGAAAAATATAATAGGTGTATTAATATCAGTACATATGTATAATTAATATCAGTAGGTACATATAATAAATATCAGTAGGTTCAATATTTACATGTTTACATTATATCGTAGAAATTTTCACAAAGGGGTTCAAAAAGTGCATAATTTTATTAATTTATCTTTTACTCCCGTTATTCATAAACGACCTCCGTAGTCCAGTGGCTAAGACTCTTGACTCACAATCCGGTGGTCGCGGGTTCGAACCCGGCGTGCGCAAATAAATTTTATTTGATTAATTTGTGTTATTTGACAATTAATTCATTTAAATAATATATAGTATATTTGCGACACGTTCCAGAGTGGAAGATACTATCAGTATCGCCCTGGTGTAAGACCACCGTTCAGAATTGAAACGTTGCTTGAAAATGGCTTTAGCCGTGTTTGGTGACCAGATCTGAATAGCCAGGTACTTCCCAACCTTCCTCTTCCCCACCTCCTTCCCCTCCCCACTACCTTCAGAATTTAACATTTGGTTTCTTGGAGCTTCGTGATTATTAATTTAAAAAATCTGTAAACCTGTTTGTCTTCGCACGTTATAATTGCTACGATTTGTTCTATTAAAGACGTCGTAATATCATTGATATTATTAAATTTCTTTCGGTTATGAGTTTCACTGTGCAAGGAATTTTCCGGGAAAGATATTATCGTCAATTGACTCAATGATTTTGGGTACCTACCTATCACAGTTTAATTCGATAAAGTAGGTTTATTAATAGATTTTTAGAATTCCGTTCAATGGGGTATTTTCACTAATGAATTACATATATAATTATATTAGGCGTTACATGTAATTATATGGAATATTATATTCACAAAGACCCATTGCTAGAGAAATCTATTTATATAAAGAAGCTAACTGTCTACGAGATTTTAGAAAAACCAGTTCCATCCACTTTTCCCAACGCTTAAAGCAAAATTTTGATATTTCCTGATGAAATATTGCACACATTTTGAAGTCTAAAACAAGAGGAAAATTTCCGCCACATTTGCCTTAGGTCACCCCAAGTGGTTCGCTACATTTTATGAACTAGCAGAGGTATCCAGGTTCATGGGGTGAGGTTTATATTATATGTTGTATATTATCATTCTATGGATTCTCAATCCATCATCGCTGTTTACTCACTTGTAGTTATAGCGTAATGATTTATAAAAAATCTGTCCATAGGAATAACCACATTGGCTGGCAACAGGGGCGTGTCTTGTATTTTTCAGAATAATAATAATAATAATAACATTATCTTTGTACAGGATTTCTAAAGACCCTTAAATAAGAAACTAACGTATTTGCTCACGGACTTCTTTGGGCTTATGTTTTTTTATGTGAGTAGGTACCGTACAAGTTCCCAACCGTCTGGAGCCAGTGAGACTATGGCATCTCCAATTGAGGTAGGTATGTTGTGACTCTGAAGCAATAACTAAATAAAATACCCTAAGAGAAGAATTGGCTTACTAATAAAATATTTTGTCCAAACGGATACGCAAAAATGGCGTCCAAGATGCAACCAATATTTATTATTTAACATATAAACTGAATAATAACCATAGAAACCATTTGAATGTAATGCCATTTTTAACGGAGAATGTCACTAGATAATAAATTCCATAGAATTAAAATGAACCATGAGTTGAGTCAGTGATTCTTAACGGGGGGCGCCAGCGCCCCCCTGTGGGCGTTTTGGAGGTCTGGGGGGGGGGGGGGGGCGTTTTAATATTTTTAGCATTTAGGGGGCGCTGCAAAAGTTCGAGTGGGCATTGTGTCAATATAGAAAATAAGCTCATTCCACAAAAAAATTAACTAAGGTTTAATACTCAATGTCAATGTAATAATTATGTGTTTTACTTATACTTCTCATCATTCCGGGAGGGGGGCTGGATAATTTTACTGTGGTAAAGGGTGCGATTCTTTCAATATGGTTAAGAGACACTGAGTTAAAGAATCTAATTGAGAATAGGCCACTTATATGGATTTCATAATGACTTGAAACAAAACAAAAAATCGTGTGGATAGATTTTTCTACCGAGATTCCGAAAATGTTACTACATTTTTTTAGAAATGTATAGTTTTTAATAAAATTCCACACTAATTTTCTTTTTTATGTGGCAACACTTTGATTTCCGGCGAATTTTTCAATTTGACATTTAAAATTCACTAGATTTATTGTTCGTTATCTTGCGAACTTATGTTCGTTTTGATGTTTTGAAAGATGGTAATAAAGATGGCGGTGTATAAAGTGAACATCGTATAGATGCTTAGGAGAATAATGGTAATAGTGCTGATTTTGACAAAATTGTAATTTACAAGTACAAGTTTATTACGTTGGATTTAGTCATATGTAGACGTTGACCATTTTAATGATTAATGATCAATAAGATGGATCAAGGAAACCAATATTTATGAGATGTAATATTTTTGGTATGCCTCGTTATTCTCTTGTTCCATTCGTGTGGAAAACGTTATTTAAAAAAAATTATTTTCGGCTCTGTAATTATCGTTTTTTCGCACCCATAAAATTATGAAGGTCTTTCCGGTTTATAAAAAATGGTCTAATTTTTCGGATTGAAATTTTCAAAAAATCGCCAAGGTTTCAAAAATACGATTAAAAAAGACTTAGAATATTTGCCTAAGCCGGATTTTTTTTAAAAATATGATGCAAGTGGCCTATTATTATTATTATTCTACTAACGTTAGATTGTGTTGGCCTCAAAGACTGCGATGGGCTGGAAGGATTTGGCAACACCAATATCGTGGTAGTTGTGAGGCTGAAAGGGGTGGGGAAGAAAGGAGATGCAGAGGAGGAGGGTTAGGAAATACTGGTCACCAAAGACGGTTAAAACTACATGTTGGTGTGCATTAGTATTGGTTAACAATATAGTTTGAAAACGGAAAGAATTCGTTCATCTAGTTCTTCTTTAGTTTAGTATTTTAGTTAATTATTCGTTCATTTAGTTTACTCGTTAATTGGTAAACAATATCGGCGACACCCGGAAGTGCTGTCCCACCTTGAAAAAACTGCGGATAGCACGTCTTTTATAATTCAATATCTTTTATTTTTCTTTTTACCTGAAAAAAAATATGTGTTACATGTTAATTATTTACTGAGTAGGTTGTTACGATACGCCCTTGAAGCGAGTAGTTTCGAGAACGCAGCGAGCCCGCAGTTCGGCCGCCGCCTCTCCCCGCCCCGTATCCTGTTTCCCTTTGCCTCTCCCCCGTGCCCGGCCACTCTCGGCAGTCCGCGGCTCTCCCCACAGAAGAAATCGGAGCGCCTTTGAGAACGCACGCTAGCGGCTCACTTGTAGCCGGCGGACCCAATTCAATGGGGCCGCGATGTATTATTGAAATACTTTTGAGTAGAATCAGTCTTTTGCCACTATAGTTCGGTCTATTTAGACTACGAAAGTGCCTGATGAAGCTGCCACATGAGACGAGGTTCCTGCCAACCTACATGTAAGCTGTATCTTGATTTCCTCCTTAAATGTTGTCCGTAATTCAGTGAAATGTAGGGCCCCCGCGGAAATCACGACTCGGAGAGTTTCGTTTTGAGAGAGAGTCAGAGAGAGTTAAACACTTTAGCTAGGTTTGTGTAATTTGCTTTTCTTGTAATTGAATTGTACTGTAGAAACCTATGTATGTGTTTGAGTTTACAATACATGTCTAAATGATTTAACATTGTTATTATTCTGCTACGGCGGGAGGATTGTTGACCAGTGAGGATCCCGTGGGTCACCGGAGGATGGAGAGAAGTTCCCTAGCCTTGAGCTGCCCACCCCCCTGAATAGAGAGTACCATAGTCCCGCTGAGAGCTAGTCAGGGACGTGTTTGGGCCCTGGTGTTGGTTTAGAAGCCGACATCGAGGCACCCTAACAACTGACGCATCAACGTGGAGCCTGGAATTTTTTTTTCTATCCCGGTCACTTTGCGGGACCCTTGTTTGTCGAAATCCTCCCCCTAACAACTGTCGCCCGATCGTTGGGGTTGGAATTTTTTTTCTCTATCCCGGTCGCTTTGCGGGACCTTCCTTTGTCGAAATCCTTCCCGCATAACAACTATTTTGTAAACATTAATTATGCCTTGTTATTCTACAGTGAATCCTGTGAAAAAACCACAGAAACCAATATGTAAATTAGATCCATAACGGATCTGACTGGAATTATAAATTGCATCGCAAGTTGAAACAACGGCCATTTTGAGTACCCGAAACGCCGCGAATCTGATTGCGCACGCGTCACCAAGCGGCGGGCGCGTAGCAACAGTTATTCGCGCCCAAATCCAACGGCCTTTGTTTCACGCGATATTCCGGATTGTGCGCGCAAATGCCTTGCTCCCGCCGATATTCTAACCGACTGTTGCTAGGCTGCGTTTTAAATCCAAACCGTTTTTTATGACTGAACCGGGATACCAACGGAAATCATTGATTCTGGAACCCCAGTTATTTTGCGAATTCCTTAATGAAAATTTCGGACTTACGTATTTTTATTATTTCTGCACAATATACCAATTGGCCCACTTGTGTCTGTCAAATTAGTACAACTTAATGTTTCTCCAAATGGACAAAATAATGACTTTCTTTCCCCATTGTACATTATAGGTACTGTTTTTTTTTCAGCATAAGTGAAAGTGAATTGTGTTTTTTCCCTTACATAAGTGAAAAGTGGAATAATAATAAAGCCAATGACTGATTCCATGAATAAATAAAATAATTTTAATATGGTTGGATGCAATAAACCCCATATTCAGTCATTTTCATCCGGAAGTTTGTCCTTTATTTGCCAGAAATGTGCCTTTTGTGTACTTTAGTGCCTTTCTCAGTGCAAAGTGTTTTGTGAAAATAAAAAAACCTGTTTTCTAAAGGTCAGTCCTGGCAAAATTTTTCTAAAATAAATAAATACTTGTGAATTTCACAGTTTTCTCAAAAGTGGTCAGTGAAATACAAAAACCTTTACCACTAAGGTCTTTCCACGCAAAATTTTTTCTCGTCTGCCTCTCCTTGACAAGAATTCTGGTGTCATGTATACAAAACACATTTGGAAGTGCCAACAGTGATCACCAAGTGAAAAGTGCCTCTCAAAAATTAATTTTTGCGCTTTCTAAAGGAAACCCCTGGCCAATTTTTTTTCTTCTCCTCACCACCCAGGAAACTCGCAATGGAGGACAAGCAAGCTATTACACCATCCAACTTGGGTACCATTCCCAATGTGCATAGTTTATCCAAAGCCCACTTACAAGCTGCTTTAAGGGATAGAGGACTCTCCCTGGTTCATAGCAAGGCATATGCACTGCCGTTCAACAAAAAGTCAACTATGGAACGCGCACAGAAAGCGACGTTGGAAACAAGGATGATTTCATCAATAAATGTCCCACTGACAACCGTAGCCGCTGCAACAATCAAAATAACAATGTGTGCCGGTTCCAATAAATACATCGGCTGCGTGCTCGGCCATGGGCGGGACACGCGGGCTGGCAAACTCATAGCTGGGCGCCGCCCGCAAGCTAAGCGTATTAAGAGGCAAGGCGCCGAAAAAACTATGAGGAAACGGAGCGACACCAACGTTTCTTTTAGCAGAATCAAATACTGCAAAATACAACAAACCTCGTCTCAACAAGGATTTGTTCAAGATGTTTTTAATCTCACATGCGGGCCTCAAGTTTGTGCCACGGTTTTGTTTGAGATTATCAACTCCTTTTTACCCATTAATGTTACTGTTCGTCCATACATTATGGCCATTGTGAGAATACCTCACTATTAGGTGCAACAATGCAAATTGTCACCTTTCTTTTCTCCTTTTTGTAATTTTGTGTTGTATATAAAATGATCCAGTATGTACCACATTTTTTCGTAAACTTACAGAGTCTTACTACGTCAGGCGTGTATTGTGTCAATCACATGCCCATCGTTTCGTAAATGAAACAAGTTGTAAATTATTTTGTAAATTAATGCACACTCTCCTTGAAGTTACTTTCAAATGTTGTTTTTGCACTGTTTTTTCTTTCCCTCACGGCAATTTTTTTTTTTCTTTTCACCTGTTCTAAAACTGATCACTTTGGAACGGAGACACTTTTCGAGTTTCAATGTTTGGGAAGTCGCGAGCCCATTTATTGTCTCAACACATACACTATGCAATGTTCATGCCATGTCATACCCTGCCTTGTCATGTAATTTTGTAATTTTTCTCCTATTTTTTTATTTTTTTGTTGCATTTTTGTCGTGTGGAAAGGAACTTTCTCACCTGTTTATTTTGTTCATGTAAAGTAGTTGACAATTGCCCATCGGCGTGTCGTTCTAGAAGTCGGGTTTGTAAATTCCAAAGTGTTAAATTCCGACTCAGAACCAGTTAACTATTTTTACAATATTTTCCTTTCATTTTGTTCATCATGAGTTGTAAAACCTTCCGAGGTACAGTTTGACAATTAAGTGTAGAAAATAAATGATGGCGCTGCGATCGATTTCTTGGTTTTAAATGGCAACACCGTGATGGCTCATAAGACAATGAATGTATGTTTTAAAAAACCCTTCAGCCAAAATGCATATTTCATGACGTGTTTGTATTTTCATAAATTTTGCACAAAAACACATAATTTAATAGAAGTAAAATTAAACAAAACAGGTTTTAAGTGGGCGTTTATTTTGTTATAAAAACGTAGGTACATAGGTATTTAAAAATCTGATTATATTTATTCAACACCCGACTTGTAATAATTATTGTCTTAGTCCTGATATGATTCTTCTTCTTCCATATCTTCATCTTCATCTAAACGTTTTATCAGTTCATCTATATCATCATATAGAGTACTTCCTCGTGCATAATAATCTGCCTCGATTTTCATCACGTTTTTGCAACAATTTTTTTTAATCATCAACACTTATGCTATTTTCCGTTTTCCCGGTGTTTCAAATTTTCCATCTGCCTTTTCCCTTCCTTGACGATTTATCTTACTTTTCAGATTTACCTGTATGTGGAAAACATCATTAAAATGATTATTCTATAGAAGGTAGTTTTAAAAAAGCACACCTGTAAATATTCATTTAGAAAGAAAGAAAGATAAAATTAAGAACAAGTTACATTTCTATGAGTTTAAAGAAGTTGCATATTATTTTATTTTTTTTAAATTGAGTTATTCCATTTTTCTTGTGGCCTAATATTAACTGTCAAATGGAAATGTCAAATTCGGATTTTTAAACATAACCTCAAATCAGATTGTAATGGTTATAATCGCACAAAAATTGGCATAAATCTTGTAATACTAATGAAATTTATTAAAAAAACTATACCACGTACCATTCATTTCTGCAGTTCGATTGTAAACTTCTTTCAAATTGGATAGGAGCTTCTTCGCACGATATTCAGCTAGGCAGCGTTGAAACACGCAGTTTACAACTTCTCTTGCACCACTACGTATTGGTTTGTTCATTTTAATTCAATTCAAACAATGCACAGGCAAACAATGAAAAAAAAAACTCTAAACGAGCGATTTTCAGTGTGTTCTACATGATTAAAGTCAGTAAAGCCAAGAGCCATACAAAATGTCATTGACAAAACGAGTATTTCGGTGTTACCATAGTAATGAAAAAATTTAGTTCCAAAATAATTAATTTCTACACTTTCTTGCCAAACAATATCTCTAGCATGAAAATCAAACAGTGGTTACTTACATAGTCGCCCCTCGTGTAAATAAGTTTTTTTCAATTTTTTCCTCTTAAATTAAAAATTGATGGCGTCCTACCCAAATTCATGCTCATGTACCCAAACTGGATATCGACACGTCCATTTTGGAACTTGTATTTATAAAACCAATGATTGGTCTTTATAACCCTGTATATAAATCAATTTGGCTCGTTTCAACTAAAGTACGTAAAACCGAATCATCCGGTCTTTGGTTGTTATAACAAAGCCACTGCCTTTTTGTTATTTTGTTTTTTGCTTGTACGTTACGTATGTCTTATATGACACGTTTCAACCCTACGAGATAGGTTAAATAAAACCTTATGGTTATCCTGATTTTGGAATTCACAACTTTTAGGTGTTCATTTAACCAAGTATTTGCAACCCAAATTGCACATAACCTGGTATGTTTGTAACTGCACAAAGGGTATGTAAAACCGTAATTGGTCCCTTTTCTTTGGTCTTCCTCACTGCAGGTTGCCACAACAGACAGTATGTAAAACCATTATAGGTCTGTCTTTGTTTTAAATACTTGGTGTAAGTAGAATTATACTCTGCCATCACCCTTGTATTTTGTAACACATGAAGTAGCATCAAATTGTCTATCTTCTCTGTCGTACGCTCTTGGGCTACGGAGTTAGTTAATCTAACGAATCTTTATAAAATGTGTTAAAATCAAGCATCATTAACGTTTATTGTGTTGTATTTAAACGTAACCCTATTACATTATAGGAGAGATCCTTAGAACATCCACCGTCATAGGAGAGATCCTTAGAACATCCACCGTCATAGGAGAGATCCTTAGAACATCCACCGTTATAGGAGGGATCCTTAAAATACCTGCCACGATACGAGAAGTTCGTCATAATCACTTTTGCTCATAGCTAAATGTTATTGAGTTGGTCGTGTGACATATTTGTCATGAGTACCACCCTTTCTGTACAATGTATTTTGGTCGTGTGTCATTCATTTGTCATGAGTACCGCTTTTGTATTTTGGTCGTGTGTCATTCATTTGTCATGAGTACCGCTTTTGTATTTTGGTCGTGTGTCATTCATTTGTCATGAGTACCGCTTTTGTATTTTGGTCGTGTGTCATTAATTTGTCATGAGTACCGCTTGTATGTATAATTGTGTACAACCCTTGTACACGAGACGTGGAGACGTAATAACAATACTTACCGTGATTCGTGCGAACGACATAATATCGGCCTTGCCATCTTCTTTAAGAGGCATTGTATAAACTCTTGACTTCTGTCTATAATTGAGTTTTACCTTGTATGTACTTACATGTTCTTATACACTATACGTGGAGACGTTAAAACACTTACCATGAGTCGTGCGAACGAAATAATATCAAACCTTTTGTGTGCGATCTACGAAATGTAGTCCACAACCCTTTGTTGTCATTCAACGCCAATGCCCGTGGACCTCCTGTTTTTTTACTTCTTTGCAAAAAGGAAAGAAGCCCAGGAGTATCTACTATCCCAAAAGGACTAGTTTGTAGCTTCACTGCTAACTATGGGGCATAGTGCTGTGGGAGTTAATCGATTGAGCACAAAACCACCCAACTCGTTGTCTGGGGAACGGATAAGAAAACCCCCAGGTTTGTGAAATTGGAGCAAGGGTCTGTCTTTTCTCACAATCACGCAGGAGTTTTTAAAAATGACCCCTAATCTTTTGCCCAATACACGCAAAAGATTAGTCTCTTTGTTAATGTGTATTCAAATTTCTCCTCATCCTTTTAACAATTGTAAAGAGTCAGGAAATCTGCTGGTTGATCATGTTTCATTCTCACATGGAGTTTGAAGTGGAAATTAGTCCAGTCTCTAGCAAGTTTCGTCACTCAACTCCTTTCCTTTTCCTTTCCTTTCTCCTCACCATCATGTTCTCAGGTATATGTTATGAAGAGGAAAATCTGTTGTTAACCATAATTCGCCCTCACTGGGAGTGCGAATCGGTAAACTAACCAATTATCAGCAGGCTTTCTCCCTCACTCTCTGCATATGTCTCACCTTTTGTTCTTTTTCTCAATTTCACGAAACACATTCATGAATGTTGGATATGTACGATATGCACTTGGCGTACCGTCTGTCTCCTTTTGACAACCTTTATTCATGAATTGGTTTCTCTGCTTTTACCGTGACTCATTCACGACTTCTTTGTCTTGTTCGTTGAAATTCTACAAAAATGTTACCACCTTTATGTTAACATAGGCCATGGAAGGCCGGTTGTTTTTTAACCAAGACATATTGTCACTCGGCAAACGCCAAGTCATCCTGGTAAAGGAAAATGTTCATGTAATCACAATTTAGTTAGAAAACTCTCTCTTCGTCACTCTCTGGGTCGGTGGTTAAAACTTCGTTTATTTCATTATCTGGACACATTTTGTTTCTCTCCAAACCTTTTCTTCATTGGTCCCTAGGCAGGTAAACTTCAAGAATTTTGCTCTAATAATAATTTCTCCCGGATTAAAAAGAAGCCCAGGCGGATGTCATCACCAACAGCCAAGCTGAGCTCCACTTCCTGACAGCACGCGCTGTGGTTACTAGGTCCCTCCTGCTGCCATTTTTCTACGCATTTGTTCCTGAAAGCACAGACCATACCGCCCATATGTATGCTGTTTTGTCGTGCCACAGCAAGTTGAGTTGTCCCACTATACATTATGACACTCTGAACCACCTTTTGGGCACGCTAGCTCCTAGGTTTGTTCTTACTCTTGCTATCAATGCCAACCATGTCGTCTCTTGCGCTGTCATGCAGTGACGCATATATCGTCATGTGTAAACCATCATTACCTTGACTTCCAGTATTCGCTGAATGCGTACCAATACAAGTTATGTTGAGCTACATTATGCTTCAATAACCATTATATACGATCCGTGTTTACCTTAATAACACTTTAGGATTCGTACTGGCATGTCTGCAGACACTGGATTCTCCTCTTCAATGACCTCTGTAACCATAGTCGCGGCACAGCAACCACAGTCTCCACTTCATGAACTTCGACGTCTTCGACAAAACCAAGTGTCTTCTAAGGCCCAAGTGTACTTTTGAGTGTTATCTCAAAGGGGTCTGATTACAGTGATAATGTAATCCTTAGAATCTGTGAAACCACGTCCTCCTCTTCGAAATTCTCCGAAACCAAACAAATCCACGCTTCGCAAACTTAGCTCCCAGACCAATGAAACTTTAGAATCACACAGGCATTTTTGTTCTTGTTTTTTTGTTCTTCGATTGTACAAATATGAATTGTTATTTTTCAATTGCATAACCATGTATTGTTATTTTTCAATTGCATAACCATGTATTGTTATTTTGTTCAATTGCATAACCATGTATTGTCATCTTTCAATTGCATAATCTTGTATGTTGTTTCACACCATGTACTTTCACCAAAACTGTTCTTTTCCAAACATTGTATGTACCCCTCACCCATTCCCTACAAACATTGTGACCTAAACTATAACATAAATTGCATGTTCTAGCTAGGCATCTCTCAAGCAACGAATCTCTCAAAAACCCCAATGAAAGTTTAAGAGGATTTTTTTTCCTACAGCTCCATTGCCACGTCGCTTTTTTTCCAAGCGCGGGGGGAAGTGTTACGATACGCCCTTGAAGCGAGTAGTTTCGAGAACGCAGCGAGCCCGCAGTTCGGCCGCCGCCTCTCCCCGCCCCGTATCCTGTTTCCCTTTGCCTCTCCCCCGTGCCCGGCCACTCTCGGCAGTCCGCGGCTCTCCCCACAGAAGAAATCGGAGCGCCTTTGAGAACGCACGCTAGCGGCTCACTTGTAGCCGGCGGACCCAATTCAATGGGGCTGCGATGTATTATTGAAATACTTTTGAGTAGAATCAGTCTTTTGCCACTATAGTTCGGTCTATTTAGACTACGAAAGTGCCTGATGAAGCTGCCACATGAGACGAGGTTCCTGCCAACCTACATGTAAGCTGTATCTTGATTTCCTCCTTAAATGTTGTCCGTAATTCAGTGAAATGTAGGGCCCCCGCGGAAATCACGACTCGGAGAGTTTCGTTTTGAGAGAGAGTCAGAGAGAGTTAAACACTTTAGCTAGGTTTGTGTAATTTGCTTTTCTTGTAATTGAATTGTACTGTAGAAACCTATGTATGTGTTTGAGTTTACAATACATGTCTAAATGATTTAACATTGTTATTATTCTGCTACGGCGGGAGGATTGTTGACCAGTGAGGATCCCGTGGGTCACCGGAGGATGGAGAGAAGTTCCCTAGCCTTGAGCTGCCCACCCCCCTGAATAGAGAGTACCATAGTCCCGCTGAGAGCTAGTCAGGGACGTGTTTGGGCCCTGGTGTTGGTTTAGAAGCCGACATCGAGGCACCCTAACAAGGTACTCAGTAAAAAATTAACATACGTCAGTGAAAACCTATTATTGGTTAAATATTTACACATATTTTATCAAACATTATTAATTATTGTAAATGTTGATTTTCCAAATAAAATAAAATAAAAAATGTTAAGCAACGTTTCGATTCTGAATGGCAGTCTTTCACCAAGGCGATACTGAAGGTACCTAACAGATCTTCTAGAAAACATTAGTTTCCACTGTCCAATACGTAATACACGATCTAACCAACTATGCCACATCCCAAAATCAAAAACTACACACAACATTCATTTCTCAGAAGGACGTGCACAAAATACAATAATATCTTTTCAGACAATGAAATTTTCAGATTTTCCTGAGGTCAATTTACGAAATGAATATTAAAAAATAAATATTAAAACAAACTGTTTTTTTAATCATTTTTATTTTTATTACTTAAAAAAAATATATATTTTGTACGACAGTCAGGTAAGTCCAATTATGGTACAATTTTCTTACAACTAACAATACATGTACATTATTTTTTTTAAACATGGTATAGTGAAATTAAACACATCTATATCTGCTGGTAGGGCATTAAGCAATGTCATACCTCTTGTCATGCTATGTTCAGCCATGACATCAGTACGACCCTGCGGTATGCAGAATAGGGCGTGGCTACGAGTTCGACAGTATTTATCAAGAGCGAATAAGCCACAGCATGACAGGAGATATGGACAATCGATAAGGCTTTTTAGTAACTTTAATTCAAATACCATGAGTCCGGCACTACGCCTGGTCTCCAGGCTTTGATAATTTGTCTCCTTTAGCAGTTCGGCGTGATGCATGAATTTCGGATATATTCCGTGTGATCGCATGTAAACATACCTTAGAAATTTTTTTGAATTTGTTCAATCATATTTATGTTTTTTAGTTGATAAGGTATCCAGACAGTACTAGCGTACTCCAGCTTGCTTCTGACCACTCCGTTGAACATGGCGGTCATTGCTTCTATGTTATTGAATTGTTTGCAAGTTATAATTACAAAACCAAGAATTTTGTAGCAAGCCGAAGTAAGCTGCACTATATGATTTGAAAATGTCAGCCTGGGATCAAAGATCACCCCAAGATCCTTGATGATATTTACGCGTGTTAGTACTTCTCCATTCATTCTATACTGGTAGAATGACGGATTTTCTGAACGACTATAAGTCATAACGACGCATTTTTTTGTATTGAAATTCAGTTTATTATCTAACGACATGATTGAATCGAGATCAGCCTGCAGTTTGGAATAATCGTCATCTCATTCGATTTCCATCATCAGTTTCATGTCATCTGCGAATAGGAGACATGAGCTAGCAGTCCTGAATGTCATCTATCAGAATAAGAAATAACATGGGACCAAGATTAGATCCTTGAGGAATTCCTGACAGAGCTACGAACTTATGGGAGTCATATCCATTTACATTTACACACTGGCTTCTATCTTTTAAACGTGACGCAAAAAATATAAGTAGGGGTTGATTAAAACCTATTTTGTGCATTTGGTTAACTTTTTGTGACCTTATATAGTCCCAGAAAAACTTTATGTCGTCTTTGATCCGATTCTGAACATTTTTCATGTATTGTTTTTTAGCAAAATTAATTTCATATTTATAATTATAGGATATATTCATATATTAATTTCATCTATATTTTTCTGTATAATACCTACTTAATAATTTACAACTTAATAATTTACAACTGAAAAATGTCCTCTACAATACAGGTGAACTCCTAGTGTGGAGGACAATATACTATACCTTTGTAATGTAAATATACCTACTAAGAATAAGAATAAAAAAAAAAAAAGATTTTTTTGCGGAAACTTCGCCGATTCATGCATTTATGTAAATTTTAATAAAATATGTGTAAATTGTTTGTTTCCTTATAATAAACAAAATTAAAATATCTACTGAGATTACCGCTATGTTTGTTCTAGACAACTTGAAAATTCCAGCGCGCCCTTGATAATGTGATTTGATTGATGCGTGGGTAAAGTAAGAAATATGTAACGAATTTTATTTTTTCTGATAATATGAGCAAGCCATGACGAGGCATTGTTGTTGGATATATCCACCCGACATTCGACCTTACAGTAATTTAGTAAATTGTTTTTCAAGAGAGGCAATTCAATTTGATGTTTTTTTTTCGTTTCTGGCAAAGAAAAATGTTCAATGTATCTTTTTTTATACCCCCGGAGTGAAGCCACAAGCCGTTTATGTTACTGTACCTACCTAATAAAAATACAGTATTATATCGGTTGGGGACTGATTTTGACAAGGGTATTTATTCTAGATTAATAAGAAGTAACGAAGGTATCGGCAGTTCTTTCTTTTGTGATGGTTCCGGTACATATTTCAACGTCCAGTGTTGCTTAGTATAAAGAAAATAAAATAAAATAAACTAGCTAAAGTCTCCGGCTTGCCCGGGCTTTTCCCGAGTTTTTCGAAATCAGACTTTTTTTCATGTAAAAATATTTAATTAAAAATTCCCAAAGTTTCATATTTTTTTACAAAATTGCGACCCGAAATTATGGTTTCATAAAGGTGTACATTTTACTTCTTCTACAGTCATTTTTTTTATATTTGAATATAAAACGTGGTGTTTTCTCTTTCTAACACCGTTTAGATCATATTTCTCACCATGATATTAAGGGAGACACAACGAGTTGTTCCGAAAAGCGAAAAAATTTGCCGGAAGGGTTAAGACTCTACTCTGGTACTTTGGGTTCCGGTTAATTTTAGTTTACAAAAAAGCACTGGGTAATGGTATCGGTTAGGTTCCTACAGGTCCAAATTTCTATCCAAAGCTATTTTCAGAAAGGTTTTCCGTTCCCCTCGGGTCTAAAGGCAAAACTTGGCACGTTCCAGAGACAGATCATTTCCAGTCAATTGAACAGACATAGACAAAACGTAGACAATGTAATTAATTCAAAGGAATTTGTGTGGAAATTAAATGCGAGAGCATTGTTCAAATGAATATTAAACAGTCAAGGTCGAATTCAACCAATCTGTTATAATATTATGTAGGTAGGTATGTAGGTTAATGCTCGGAAATCGAAAAGTACATGTTTTGCACAAATTGATCAACGACTGGCTTCTTGATTTAGGGAGGGTCAAAAGCGAAGATATGTTGACCAATAGATAGTCGAGGATTAAAAAAAATAGAAAAAAAACACACACACACTCATACATAATTTGTTAGAGTCCATACATTACAAAAACACATACTTATCACTCCAGAACACAATCGTCTATTCTTTATTAATTTATGTGATCGATTATTTTCTAGATTATAAACTTATATCACTACGCTTCTCATTTTCCATTTTCCAAAACATTCACATTTAACATAAGCATTCTTCATTTTTTCTCTTCACTTAGGTATTCTTTTTCTCATAAGTACAAAATTATGTATTTATCTAAAGCTTATATGAGGAATTCAATTGTAACACTTTTTTCCTTCTTTAAATAATATGTTATATACTTAAACAATGTAAAATAAAATTTATGATATGAACTAAATTTGTCAATTTGACTGGCCTAAAACAGGATCCAATCCTAGTTGGCTAATCAAAGTTTCCTCATATGTTTAATTGTATAATTTTTATCTGAAATAAATTTATTATTATTATTTTAACACGATGAATATAAATATTATCTCATACAGAGTGTTAAGGCACGTACTTGACTTACTTTAACCAATGATTATAATCAAATCTCCGGACAAATAATTATTTGTCTGGTGACCTTTTTAAAGGTTTTTTTCTTCTTAATAAACAAACAACGAAGAGTCTTCAACATGTTACCACTGGTCATTCATTCGAATAACCGCTTAACCCCTCACAGATTTTTATGTTTTAGGTTGAAAAAAAAACATAAAAATGTCACCGGAGACCAAAATTTAATTTTGAATTTTTTACTCCGAATAATGTCAGGAAACACTATTTTTAAACGACTTCGAAAAGGAGGAGGTTATCAATTCGACGGTATTTTTTATTTATTTTTTATTTTTTTTATGTTTGTTACCTCAGAACTTTCGATTGGGTGTACCGATATTGATGATTCTTTTTTTTATTAGAAAGCTGGTGCTTCCCGTGTGGTCCCATTTTAATTTGGTCCAGTTCTGACAATGGGATCCATGAGAAAACCATATATGTCTTAAATTTTCAATAAGTATGTGCGCGACAAATGGACGAATAACTCAATATTACGCCAACAGATTTAGATGATTCTTTTTTTGAAGTAAAACTTCTTTACGCACGCTCGTCACTAAAAATCAAAAAATAAACAAAAATTTTAACAAAACAAAAAACGACTTAAAAAAATGCTAGAAAAATAATTTCGTACGATTGTTAATTTTGGAGTCGGTGTCAGCCAAGATCTCCACATCTCACCTATAACTACCTATGTATGCAGTTACCTTGGCTGACACCGACTCCAAAAATAACAATCGTACGAAATTATTTTTTTACCTTTTAGTTCATTTTATGAAGTCGTTTTTTGTTTTGTTAAAAATTTAATCAAGTCAACTACGTACTTTAACAACCTGTAGTAGTACCGAAGTAGCAAAAACTTTCATACGGTGAGCTTTGGCATTTTGAATTTTCCATAGATTTTTTTGTAATGTTACATAATTTCCATCATAAGCCATGGAAAATAGTAAATTTCACTTAAAAGTTCATAGAAAAAAAATTTACGTAATATTTTTTTCGTGTTTTTTATTTCTTTTTAATAAATTATTTTTGTTTTAATAGAGGAATGGTCACAAGATAAAAGAGAAGAAACATTTCATACCGTCCATTTTCCATTATAATTCGCACCACGTTTCAATACGTGATATTCCACGTGCTGTAATTTATCAAATTTTGGTTAGTACCGCTTCAAAATACTATTATTTATAGCCCCCGATGAATAATCTTAACTATAAAGCAGAAATCTGTTTTCTGACGCAGCAAAAAATCCCATCATTTGTCTCTTTGCCTCTCAGAATTTAAAACTGAAAACGTTAAAGGGCCCGTGATTTTGGAAAAGTGAAAGGCTACAGAAAATTGTCTTAAATATACAACAGAACATTTTTCTTTACATTAGCTCCACACAGGAGCCCCTGAGGAAAATAATTCCCCTCAGGGCTTATGTCATCTTCGGGGATGCTGTTTGGAGGGTTTTTTTAGGAAAGGAAGGAGAGGAAGTTCTAGGAAGGAAAAGGGTATTAGGGGTGGGTAATATGAATCCATCCCTGCCACTGCGGTACAAGGCGGTATTCCGAAAGAACTGGAGAACTCAAGGGGACTCCCTCAACCACTCTCTCCCGATCCGGCCTGCCATGTAGCTGGTGGACAGACGCATCATAATGAATAATTTTCAAACCGTAAGCTCTGGCGTCTTGAAGTACGCATAGTTTTATCTGAACATTTAACCATGAGCCATTGAAAGAGTGTAGCTATAGCATTCACGTGGTGGTTTAACTCTAGAGGGGGGGGAGGGGGGGTTGATCCCCGTGGTAAGGGGCAAGGGAGAAGGAGCTGGGAATTGGAAAAATACTAGGTTTTTGTGATTTACTTACCACAACTTATTTTTTACATCGCATTGATAAAAGAGATGGTGCGAACAATATTGTTGTATTTTATAGTAACGAGCACTGTTGTCATTTTTCACACGCTATACTGTGGCCGATGGGGGTTTGGTGGGGTGGGGGATTTATACCCCCCCCTCTTACATAAGCCATTGAGCCATGGGTAGGGACACGATATCGAATAGAAAGTATCGATACTGTACTCATGAGTAGTATCGGAAAAAAATATCGTACTCGTAAAAGTATTGAAACAAAAGTATCGATACTTCAAAGTATCATACTTATATAGAGCTGTAAATCAGGCCCTATATTCATAGGGCCTGATTTACAGCTCTGACACCGGGCTGACTACGTAACACCCCCCCCCCCCCCATCTCCCCTCCAGGATCGGAATTTTCAAATTCAAGTATCTATTTTTAGTTAGAAAAGGTAAAAGGATGTCAACGTCAGTGAAGTGAAAAAATAAACAATCAAATTTAAGTACGTATAATCAATAATAAAAAAACCTGTAAATTCCAAATTGCTATCTTAGGTACTCGTACAAAAAGTGTAATGTTTTATATGTATGTAATCAAATGCAAAACTAAATGTGCGTTGTTAAATAAATAATGAAACACAGCTGCCCTGTTAAAACACGAACTAAAAAGTAAAACAACATTTTTGGAAAAAAAATATTTCTTTAATTTTTTTTGGCAGGACAGTCGAGACATTTTAGTGTATTAAATTATTTATTTATTACTTTACCAGTTATGGATATTATTTTTTCTTATTACTCTTGTAGACGTGGAGACTCGGAGGCTTCTGAGTTGACATAGGACTTTTTTGTAACAAAACATCACATTAATTTTAAAACCTAATAGATTTATGATCATGAAAAAATGTTATAATCAACGTTTTAATCGTAAAGATAAAATCTGAAACAATTTACAAGACTACCATAATACAGGCATGTGCCTAGCGTGGTAGTCAAATCACATGTAAAAACTGTATAAAAAGTTATATGATGAATAAAGAAAAAAAAAAGTATGGCGTTATCTAATCGTTCCATGAAACATTAGATTGCTGGTGCTTGCAATTATACCAACGCAATGGAATGTTTTAGAAGGTTTGCTATGATTGATAGATGGCGTTGAGCCGCTTAGCCACATTTTAAAGGTATCGATACTTGCCAAAAAGTACTCATTGAGTAAAAGTATCGAATATAAAGTATCGAGTACAAAAGTATCGGTATCGAAAGGAAAAGTTCTCGGAACCACAAAGTATCGATACTTTTTTCGTGTCCCTAGCCTTGTGGCATTTTAAAACTTTAGTAAGTATGCACAACTATTGTTGGTCTACTTTTACTAAATAAATAAATACATATACCTACAGGGATTCTGTATGTTTCAACGGTCTTTTTAAGCAAATGAAGAAGTAATCTCTTCTAGAGGCTCGTTTGTACTGTAGGAGGGAGTAAACACGATAAGCCAGAAAATTATTCCACAACCGAGTTGTTGAGCATAAAAGCGAGTCGTAAAAACTATTCCCATGAGGAAAATATCAACGGTGTGTGAATAATTCAATGCACGCGTTTGGTTTGTCTCTCGACGCACACTGTTGGCGAACGGGCTCGGAGTCAACTTCTTCGGAGCACCTTCCATTAAAGTACCCGTAGAACAAGTGCAGTATTCCCTCCTGCGTTTTATAATGATAATAGAAAATAATTTTGAAACTGGGAGTATCTACTACAAAAATGAACAGTTGTAACATGGCAACATCACAATTCCATATTAAGGCCAATAAAAAAATTATCTAACATTATAGATTAATTCAATCTAATGGAGCAGTAATAACAGTTTCGTGGAGCCAATTGCGTCAATTAAGCTGTAAGAATTGGGCGAAGTACTTATAAAAGTCTAGACCAACTTACGAGACAAATTTAGTCGCATAACAAATTTATAATTTCGTAATCATAACGCAATGGACAATGAACAGTTATGACAATGACCGGCGCGCTTGTTATTCCTAAGTGTACAAACAGAAAGAACGCGAGTTTCGGCTTTTTGATTAGTCGAATAATCTTATATTCATTAATTTCATTATAAACAATAGTGAGCTATGGCGTCATGAAATTATGCGTTGCTAACCATTCATCCAATTGCGAGGAAACTTTGGGAATTTGGGGATTTGATGTGCGAATGCCTGCGATAGTTTCTGTATATAATAGTGAGTTCGGTCATCATGAAATTATTTATTTATTTATTAATTTTCAGGAAATCGACAGTTTACATTTATTTCAGTTTGTACATAATATTAAATAGCCAAAATAAAACCAATTATGGATTTCCTCCTTGTGACTTTACTTGTACTGAGACAGCATAATAAGAGAGTAAATTAATTTTATAAAAAAGCAATACGAATCCAAAAATTATATAAAACAAAAACCAAAAAACAAAAAATATAAAACAATTTTTTTTTTATATAAAATGAAACATTACTAAACAAAAAATCTATCAATACATTGGTAGCCATGGAGAGAGGTTGTACATATAAATCAAATCATAACAGAAATATAAAACAATAAAAACATAACATTATTCACGAACCATCAGAGAAATATTCTTTTACGGACCTCTTATATTTGGTAAGTTGCGTTGCTAAACCGTTCATCCGATTGCGATGAAACTTTGGTGAGTTCTTGTGAGCACGCCCGCAAAGGTTTCTATATATATACTGGTGAGTTCTGGCATTATGAAATTTGTATAAAAAATTGCAATAGGTGGCACGCGAGCTGTTTGAAAACTGAATGTACCGGGACTGAATGTATGGAATGCGGGAGGGGGAAGGGGAAATCGGGAGGGGGGTTCGCGGGACGAGGGAAGTGGGAGAGGTGAGAGTGGAGAGGGAAGGCGGAGTGGAAAAGGGGACGCGGGAGAGGAAGAAGAGACCGAAGGGGAACTGGACGAATGGGAAAGGACACGTAAGGAGGAACAAATTCTTTATTAAGTGGCATAGCAACGCAAGCCGTGAACTCGCAAGTAATATACGAGTTTTCCCAAACCAACGTCAAGAATGGCTTGATTATATTATTAAACACTTCAGACATTATAAGTAGGTTAACTAGTAATTTCTGTTATACGAGTATTTGTATTTGTTGGAAGTCAACTTTAGTACAATTCTCCCGTGTGGGTATCTAGCATGGTCGATCGATATAGGTTTTATCGAAAATGTCGGTAACTTGTCATCGCTCCCGAGCACGACTGAAGACCGCTACCGACCAAACAACAGTTCACGTCAAATAAATTAGGAACCCTTGTTGTAAACTGTTGTTTGTTCGTTGGCGGCCTGCGTCGGGCTCGGGAGCGATGACAAGTT
This sequence comes from Limnephilus lunatus, assembly GCA_917563855.2. Classification (NCBI taxonomy): domain Eukaryota; kingdom Metazoa; phylum Arthropoda; class Insecta; order Trichoptera; family Limnephilidae; genus Limnephilus; species Limnephilus lunatus. The sequence continues at coordinate 10,090,732 of OU830602.1, read as the reverse complement.
ACCGACATTTTCGATAAAACCTATATCGATCGATTATGCTAGATATCCTGGAACCCACATTACAATCTTCGTTTACATTTTCAAGCCATTGAAAGAGTTTGTAAAAAATAAATTCTGGCGCTTTCTATGTTTTAAAATGGGTATTATAGCAATTTTTTTGAACTACAACACTCTTTTAAATGATAGATATGAATATGGCTAAGTCCTCCATCACAACTCAAGCAACATTTTCGGCTTACTGTGGTGGTAGTAGGAGATTTAAAAATAATGTCGGGTTATTCGTAACCCGGGAATGTTTGTGACCTTCTTTTAAGAAAACAAAAAATTCTTAATTTGCCGAATAGAGGAGTCATTTAATTATCAATGACTTGATATATATTTCTACATAAAATTCTAAATGATGCATTTGAATTGCTTGCATTGATAAGTTTTCGGATTCCACTACGTAATGTGCAGAATTCTCAGACTAACTACCATATGTAATCCTCTTTTCCCAGAATAATAATGGAGGGAAATAATTATACAATAATAATTATATAATAATAAGTCAGTGGACATCTTCAATTTATAACTAACTAATATAAAAAGATTGTTGTGAAGGTACTTCAGTTATGTATAATACTGTATAATTTGATGTTCATATTGTGTCACATAATCTTCCCATGTAAAAGCCCCTAAAAAGGGCGTAAATAATTAAATAAATAAATAAATAAAGGTTGGTATAGTACAAGTTTACTAAATATTAAATTATTATTGACAATATTAGCGAAACTCAACGGAAAATCTGAAAAAATAAATCAGAAAAAGATACGGTCACATCTAGGACATGAACCCAGGACCTTATTCCCAGGTCTATTCGATTCGGTCATATTTAACTGTATCATACTTCGACTAAGAACTTCCAACATTATCATAATTTTCTTTAATGGTTATTTTTATTGGCTGCTATCTTTATGTATGATTGCAAGATTCAAACCCGAACTAAATGCTAATATCTTGGATAAATTTTTATCCATTTTTTTAATGTTTAATATGCGACATCTACTGACTTTTCTGCAAGAATAGGATGAATATTTATTTTTATTTTTTTAAATAATGAGTAAATTTAAATTATCTCAGTTGGTAGAGTTGCGCCAAGGCAAGGCAAAGGTCCAGAGTTCGAGTCCCATATGTGACCGTATCTTTTCTGTTTTTAGATTTTCGATTGAGTTTCGCTAATATTGTCTTCATTTAATTAAAAGGTACGATTTCAGATTTTACTCATCAAGTTAAAAAATAAAAACTAAATATAAGTTTATTAGATGGTAGTAGTAAGATCCAATGGTAGGTAACAAATGCAATTTTTTGTGTGCAAGGACACTCCCAAAATAAAACCGATTTTAAAATATGTGTTGTCATTATTCACACTGAAGAATCGTGAAGAGAATAACTGCATATTATTATGCATTACTAACAACATACGTAAGTACATATATCTACATAAGACCTTGAATATTAAAACAATGGTAATTTGTTTACATTCATAATTATTTTGCTTTCAACACTTCCAATTATAAAGAGTGACGAATACCAATGTACACATTTGATCAATAATGCATACTTATTCTGATCAATGTAATTTATGTATTTAAGTCATTCCGGTTTTAAAGATGCCAATAGTTCACTTTCAGTCATAGTTCATTGCCAGTACAAATCTAACACCGTTCCTAGACATTCATAGACTGGTGTAAAATATTTGCCGCTCATTAATTGACGTAAGCAGAATGAATTGGTGATTCGAGTGTTGAGCCTAAAAGAGATTTTCTGGAGTCTGGAAAACCACACAAAGGTGACCAATACAATTGGTCACCTTTTATGTGGAAACTCATATAAAAGGTGACCAATTGTAAACAATGTTCATAAAATTCTACTTTTTATTTGGCTTTCTTAAAATCGTATTGCGACCGATGCGTGTTGACCATATTTGTCCCAGTTCACATAGGTCTCGCAGAAATCGTTGTGTCTTCCTCACTATCATAGCGAGAGATATGATCTAAAACTAAACGATATTGGAAAAATAAAATAATACGCTATGTATTCTGATCTAAAAGTTAACCACAAATAATTTATATGTACAACTTTATGAAACCAAAGTTTCCGACTGTAATTGGAAAAAAAAAATTGGTTAATTTTTAAGAATTATTTTTACGAGAGGACAAAAAAGTGAGGCGACGATAACGTTTATAATGCATTCTTCTAATAAAATATGTGTTTTTTATTCGAAAATTTAGTTAATCAGTAATTTTAGTTGGAAAAAACGTAAGGTGAGCCATTTTAAAAACTTTTTAAAGTTTGAAATCAAAAATTTTATATTTAAAAAAACTACATTGTTATTTGTAATAATAGAATTTGAAGGGCGTACTTTATCACCTATCAAAAACAGCGTTTAGTTTTTGGATAAGTTCACAACTATTCCATTTATTTGGATTTTATTGCAAATCGGAAATATTTTTACCACCTGATAAAATACGCCCCACATTTGGAGAGTTAAAATTAAAAAAAATGTACATAATATTATTTACAGTGGCGTAGCGTGCCTTGGAGGGGTCCTGTATCAAAATTAGTTGGGGCCCTTATTATTGCTCGGTACAATTCGTGATCAGGTATTTTCATGTTTTGAAGGTTGCCTTTGTTCTTTCAAAAAACAAAATTCACCCTTCGCTACCGGTAGATAAATAGGTAGTACAGTACTTACCATTGCAATCTAAATCACCCACAGAAGCTGATTGCTGAAAAAATGAAGAAATTTTGGGCATTTTTTTTATAACATCCTCCTTTTTCTGTTAACTTTTTATTTTCGTAGGTCCACTGGGATAATCTCTTTTCCTTTCACTCATTCTTTTCACAAATCAAACTAATTAACTAATAAATAATCAGAAGAACAAGATTGTATTGCATTACAATGTATCGAATAAATAACGTTTGAACCGGAATGAAATAAAACGCGTAAATATTGATCTCCGTGGTTTGACATTGTGCATCGGTTATTGCGGAATTCCCCCGTTTAAGTCATTCACTAGGATGTTGCCAACTTTTGGGCGCACGCTTAACCCGGGAAAAAAGATATTACTTCTTTTGACTTTTGCCATTCTGAAGTTAAAACTCTATAGGCACGTATGACAATTTTTTTAATATGTTTTTTCCCGGGAAGCACGAGACATTGTCACTTAGACTTTGTGGATAACATTTTACTAATTTTTGCTTACACAGGGTAGGGGCACCTGTAGCCCGGGGGCCCCGTATCATTGATACGGCGGTAGCTACGCCCCTGATTATTTAAAAATATTTTCTATGCAAAATATACTCATACTCATTAAAGACAATCAAATATCCTTTCAAAATAAAAAAATAGTAATCATTTTTTATTGGAATAACTCCTTCGTTGAATTAACTTTAAAGGTTATACCCATCAATGTAATATATCACTGAAGAAGAAGATAATACTAATAAATCTAAACGAAAATATGAAAAAGAACAACACAAGGAAAAAAAATAACAAATAAAAATTGAATATTCGCTGAGACTTTAAAGAAGGTCAATTATTGGTGTCCCGTATAAATAAAATCGGATGTGTTTATCCGAGACACATTCAGCTTACAAACCAATTCTTAAGAACTATGTGTTCAAAAAAGTAGCAGCCAAAAATATAGAAAATAAATAGTCGAAAATAATAATATTGTTTATTCTGAATTTGAAATATGATATCGACAAAAATGACTTAAAAATAAGTGGTCCCAATGGCCGAGTTGGTTACGGCGTTTGTCCCAGTAAGACAAGACATACTGGGTTCGAGTCCCAGTGTCGACCGTTACCTTTTTATTTTTATGTATCCTGTTCTCTGACATATTTTCTTTTAGATTTATTAGTATTATCTTCATCTTCAATGGAAAATAAAGTATAATTTATAAGGTCTCATTCAATGAAAAGCACTCCAGTTCAAAATAAGTATTCTACATTTATTTACAAGGTTCTTTTTAATGTTACTTACATATTTTTCTAAATCTACGCGGAATAATAATTACACGGTTCGGTCCCTGGTGGTCTAAGACACTTCTTAGTTCGTTGGCTGAATTATGGACAAATAGAAAGATTAAAGAATCCCATTGTAAATATAAAAATGGAAAGACTAATACAATGAAAACCAAAAAACAAATGTCAAGTGGACATGATCGACTGGGTTAGAAATCTATTTTACCTTTTTTTATATGATGGTTAGTTTATAAAACCAATACCAGGAGTCTAGCTAAGTGCCGAACCAACCAATTTTATATTTTATACCACAGAGTTAGTTAGTGATTCAATTTCAGACTCTTCTAAGAGGTATAAAAATATGATTTTATTCCCACCGCACACTTTTTATTTCATATTATTATTATCAAGAGTCATCGAAACTCTTTACAAGGAAAAGATTTTAACGCACTCGGCTTTCTATGTAAAAAGAGTTGTAAAAACCTCAGCACGAAACATTACTCTCCGATGGGAAGGAAATAGACAGAAGACCGGGTTTTTTATATAAAATATCTATTATAAATTATTTTGAGAACCCGAGGGACTTAACGAGTGGAATATTAAGATCCCAGGGTTGGTTTTTGGGTACGATTCAATTGAGGAACCTCTGTAGCATTGTAATGATTTATCTAAAGAGGCACACTAATAGGAATTTTGTCAATGAAATTGAAATCGTTGGATAAAGTAAGTCAAGTACGTTTTACGAGTTTTAAGAGCCAAAACTTACATTTTTAAACAATATTCAAAGATGTCCGATTCTTCCGCGAGTGTTACGACGCAACGTGTTATTTAGTTTATTTTTCTTATCCTTTAAATCTACATAATTTTTTTACATAGATTTAACAAGCCATTTAAAGAGACATCCTTAAGTGAGAACAAAATGTTTAGTTTTCATGAGAGGGATACGCAAAAAGGTTGGTAAAATTATCATTTACAGAATATATACATATGTATATACTGAGTGCTATCCGTAAAATAAGGTCTCCAAAGTGCTGCGGTCTCGTGGAACAATTTTATGCGAGATCCAGCAACACTGGCTTATAGCTTGGTTCCCCTACGCCAAATTCCCACCACGTTGCACTCTCTGCGACACTTAGTCTCGGCGTGGCAGCCGTTCGCGATGGAGCTTCCGCTCGCCGCTCCCGCTAGGTGTGAATAACGCTCTATAATTAGTTTTTTGTGCAAATAACAAAACCCCAGTAGAAATTCATTCTCTAAGTGTACGGAAAATAGTGTATGTGTGCGAAAACGCGTGCAAATGGTGCAGAGAATTTTAAAGCGCGCCGGACGGCAATCGGTTTCTGATGAAAAAATTGCCAAAGTGGAAAAAACGGCGTAGTGACGGCGGTTTAAAAAAGCAACTTAGGCATTTGTAGAGTGTAATCTATTTTAAACGAGTCGTGTTTTATTAAATATTTTCACAATTTTCAATTAATTATTATTGTTTTTTAATATTACCGTGCTCCCTCTAACATTAAAAAAATATTACATATCTCCCTTTCATTCATCTTATGCTTGTTTCGCTTTCTACGGAGCCTTGAGAGTTATTGAACTGAAAACTTCTAGCACCGTTGTGTTTTGAAACTCGATAAAATGAAAAATAACGACACTATAAACATAAACAGACGAACTATAGGATTAAGCCTGGGAGAGAATGAGATAGTTTGATCGGTCTCCTCTTTGTGCAGTAGTACGTAGTCTGCCCACTCTTGTTTACTTTAGTTTTCTGAAGGTTTCACTTCTACCACGTGTGAATTGCTTACTCTGAATTACTTGACACTACAAAGAGACAAACACATACATCTATAAGATTTAGCCTGCGTGAGAATGAAATAGTATAATTGGTCTCCTCTTTGTGTAATGCTTCGTAGCCTCTCTACTCTTGTTTACTTTAGTTCTATGAAGGTTCTCTACCACGTGTGAATTGCACACTATGATTTTTTTTTACTATCTATCCACAGTTTACAAGAACAACGTCGTTATAATTGCAATATACGCCTGTCTCAACACAGGTATACCCTAGTGAGATAGGCATTGAATAATATAATGTAAACATACCTTATATAGAGAACAATAAAAAAAAATAAAGAAGTTAAAGTATGAAAAAGTACAACCGTTCTGAGTCCAGGAGATTCTATTACGAGAACTCTTACAAAAAGCCACAATAGTTCTACAAAGGCAACCGAATAAATCGTCCTCTCCGGAGAGAGAAATATATAATATGTTGGGCGGTTGGGTGCCGGGTGATGGGCGGTTGAATTGCTAGTTGCTACGTGACGCCCAGTGGCTTGAATAACTACCCTCTCACCCCATTAAACTCTAATCATAATAGATTGCTGAGATATCCACAGCAAATTGCTTTCAGAATTAGGGCTTCAATAAACATACGTTTAGATTTATTCATATACAAACAATCATTTTAAGAACAGCAAGTTAATGTATGGTGATTGCTGGCGACAAGTTGTAAAATTCTAACATCAATATAATAATAAAATGGTAATTAATTAAAATAATAATTTGTTTGATTAGATTTGTCAAAGAATTTATATATAAAAATGCAGAAGTCAGTCATTTTAAATACATGTAGGATTACGAAAGATTTTTTAAATATTTATATTGAGGGATCAGTAATATTCATCGGTCGAGTTAGGATTTCATCAGAGCCGAACCCTCTGATATGAAAATATCTGGAGTCGGTGAAATATTTTCCCATCATGTTTCTGGTGGATTGACGTATTGTTCTTGTATTGTTTTGTATTTATTATACTTATATAGTGCACTTACATTGCGTGAATTTACTAGATAATCATTTGTGGAAAAGTGTGTGGAAGGGTTTAGTCTTTCATTTGGGAAAGATTTAACCCGGACATAAAATCTGGAGCACCGTAAAAATACCATCAGTATATCACATACCTACTAAATATCACGAACCAAAAAGGCCAGCTGCTGTAGAATATTTAAAAATATAAATCATATATGTGGTGTACTGTTCTAACGATTGGGATTCTTACAATTTTGATGATCGGGAGTTCTAAGTATTACTTCGATCCTTTAGAGATTACGATTCTTGTTTATTATCGTGTCATATTTACAATGAATTTGTAACTGGACGTCCGTTCTAGATGCTTTGCGTTAACCAGCGGCCGGGGAACCGCGCACTGAAGATGCCCGCTTATAGATTGGAAATGATCGAATATCTTCGTAACGGTTCGGGTATTACAACTAAATATCCGACAGTTGTCTCTATCATGTAAAACTACGGTTCCAGGACGTCTCAGAACGTTGTAATTTCAACACCCCTTTGAAAAGTCATTAAAAGTTATGAAAAAAATATTTGAAAAATAGACATAACCATAACCTAAGCAAACTAATCCACGTAACTATTTATTTTTATTTTTTTTCACCACTTTTAATGACTTTTCAAAGGAGATGTTGAAGTTGCATGATTCTAAGTTGTCCGGTCATTCAATACTACCAATGACACCTGTTGAGACACCTTAAAACTACATATAACTGCATACTCTAAGGACATCTGTTAAGAGAAAATTAAACTACATATATATTTACAAAAACTACGATAGATAACACTGTCACGTTTGAATAAGCAGCCTTTTTATGCTAATCTTTTCATTTATTTATTTTTCAAACTTGTCCCCCCCCACCTTCAATCAGTCTTACAACATTACCTAAAATGGGTATACCTTAATTCTACGGGCCCCGACTCTTCGAAATTTGTACTAAATTTGTAACTCTTGTGAAATGATGCACAGTACTGAGCTGGCCAGGATCAGTAATATTGCTGATAGAATATCGAACTTGAAAACATCTTTTTTAAATACTATAATATTTTTATTTACCTGAAAAGCATTTAAAAGTACATGATTAAGACATCAGTGTCATTCTGCTGGCAAAAGTTTTGGTATCTCAGTAAAGTGGAGAAGCGAGCTTAAAACATAAAACACTCAAAGCCCGACACAGCCTGTCTCCGATATACTTATAAGTAAGAAACGTAGTAACCGCGCTGAATAATTCTACTTAGATATTCTTCGGAAAGTACTGAAGTCTCAAGTACTCGGATGCTTTTACCAAGAAAGCCTTTTCCTGAACAAGCCCTAACCTCTGGACTAGATATACATTTATACATGTTTTTTGTTTCCCTCATTTTTTTGTATTAAGTGAAAGATTGTGAATGCTTTTATTGTCTGTTATTAGTGGTGTCTTTGTCCAAAACTTCTGTTTACCGTCGGAGTTTTAATGTTTTTTGTACGCTTGTCTAACTGGTATATTAAAGATAGTTTATATTTGTTGAAATTTGTTTTTTTAGTTCAAAATGTAGTTTAGTAGTATTTTAATGTGTAATGGCGTATAATATAGCAAGTCAAACACGTTCAATATTTGGTCAGAGTCAGTCATCATTTTTATAAATATTATATTTAAGAGCGCATACCAGAGAAAACCAGAAATATGCCATTTTTAAATCAGTGTTTAGACGTATTGACTCTTTTCCACATTTATAAATTGGTTTCGAAAGATTGTTCTTTTATCTAGTAAACGTAGGTTTTAAATTTTCAGAAAAAGGTTTATTTTTAGTATAATAAGGTTATACCATAGGTCGTTGGCGGATTTGTTAAATTTTCAAAAAAGTACATGTATTATACAACACCCATTTCAAATCATATAATCACGCAGTAAAATAAATTAATACATTATCTGGTAAACGTATGTTTCAGAATTTTAATTTTAGTTTTAAAAAAATCATAAAAAATATATACGTACAAGTGTTTCTTGACGAAAATTGTTCCGTTTGTGTATTTATTTGCGCACTTACAAACTAATATATTTCAGATTTTTTTTGCATTCTAATTTTGCTTAGACATTATTGAAAAATGATAAATACTTATGATCAAAAAATAATTACAGAAGTACATAATTTTAACAGACTTATCGTCACGCCTTTCAGCATTTTTGGATGCAGGTATAAATTAAAGCAACTTTGGAATGAAATAAAATCGATATTGGGTTATAATTTTAAAAAGCTGGTAAGGAGAATAATTAATCTTTCTCATTGGAACCGCCCTTAAGGTGAAATTATACGTGAAATCCTATTAAGATACTATTTAGATTAATCTTTACGACGAATTGGCTTACAGTATGAACATCAAAAAATATGCCACGGATAAATTGAACGTAGTTATGCAGAAAGCAGCCAGGCCACAATTTTGGCGAAAATAAGATATTGTTGTAATCCGACGGAGAAACGTCAATTCTATGTTCTATTAAAACCTGCCAGGTTGCTTTCATACAAAAATTCGTAGTAATAGCCATCTTAAATATTTACTGATCACGAAAACACCGTTTAACAATCTGCAGAAAGCGCCCACGGCACTAATATTCAGCAGAAAACAGCCAGAGACAACTGGTCGATTTTTTCAGTACAACTAATATTTTAACGATGACGTTTACCTGATCTGCAGAAAACGGTCACGGCGCTTGTCCGTTTTCTAAACTATAGCTTTTGTACTGAAACTTTCAAGTGGCGATCTACAGAAAGCGCTCTCGCGTTATAATAATAACTTGTTTTTTTGAGAAAAATCAATGATTTTAAGTATGAATTATCATTTTAATAATATTACATAAATTAATCCTGTAATACTGCTCGACAGCATTTGTAAGCCGGTTTTAATAACAATCTACTTATATTAGTTTAAAATTTAGGTACTGAATCTATGTAACATTATTTTAACGCTTAGAAATAAAATATTTATAGTTAATGAAATAAAAATAAAAAACAACGAAGAATGAATACAAAATCAAAAAGTACCAAAGACTAAGTAGAAAATTAAAGAGAGACAAAAATTAATACAAGTTTTTTTCAGCTTACATCTCCTTTTGTAAATTACGCAACAATTTTTCTTATAACTTATGTTAATAAACGAAATGATAAATATCAATTTTTTAATTAAAAAAAAATACTCTAATTATAAAATGTTTTTTTTTAAATATTTATTTCAATAACGAAAATTAAATGCACATATATTATAAGCATGACTACAAGCATTGATTTCTAGTAGATAGTTATTAAAACCCATATTGAATATAAAATAAATAATAATATCTATGTATATTATGTTTCACAAAGCATTACGTAGATATTAAAGTTTAAAAATTCATATTTCCTTGGAGATATTAAAAATTCCTCGGAATATAAAATTACTAACTGGATATAATAGTAACTACAGAATTTAAGTTAAATAATAAAGCATAAATTCATATATTTAGTGTATTTGGTAGCTCTGGCTGTTTTCTACGGAATGCGTATTTCGCAAAGTAAGGTCGGACGGTTGATTGCTGAGCTTACATTCTCAATAATGTATTCTACAGAAAGCAGCCAGACCTTATAAAACACCAATATCTCTAAAAACCTACCGTTAAATCCACTTTAAAGTTATAAGCATTTGATATCTGTGTATTATTTATAATTTTTTGAAGTAAAAAACATCGTAGGTGTTATGTAGATTTGATTATTAAATCTTCAGACAAAAGTGCTCGTATCTCCGTTTGAGTTTTTTGTGGCTGGCTGCTTTCTGCATAACAACGTTCAATTGAAGCTTTTACTAGGTTTTCTATGTAACGGATTCACAATAAAATTATTATATTCATAACAAAAAAAATAAGCGTAAACCACAAAAAAAATGTTTTTTCATGACTAACTATGAAGTAATACAAGAACATTTTTTTATAAAAATACCCCTTTATGGCTAAGACCATTTTTAAGGTTTTCTATGTTCTAACTTTTCTCCACTCTTCTAAAATTATGGACAAAATAAATAAAAACCACATATGATTAGGCGAACGAACAAAAGTTGTGTGTCAGTAGGTAATAAGATAAAAACAGCTTTTTCTGAAAATGACAACACCTAATATAATGCCCTCCACGTGCAAAGTCGTGTCTTTCCCAAGCATAAACTTTTTAATAAAGTGTGTTTTTCGGAAGTGACCTGCAGGTAAGTATGTTTTTGTATCTATCTGTAAATAATAAAATTAAATAGAACCTAAGAATTCATAATTTATTTATTAATATTCAGGAAATCGACAGTTTACATTTATTTCAGTTTGTACATAATATTAAATAGCCAAAATAAAACCAATTATGGATTTCCTCCTTGTGACTTTACTTGTACTGAGACAGCATAATAAGAATGTAAATTAATTTTATAAAAAAGTAATATGAATCCAAAAATTATATAAAACAAAAACCAAAAAACAAAAAATATAAAACAATTTTTTTCTTATATAAAATGAAACATTACTAAACAAAAAATCTATCAATACATTGGTAGCCATGGAGAGAGGTTGTACATATAAATCAAATCAGAACAGAAATGTAAAATAATAAAAACATAACATTATTCACGTAAAACATAACATTATTCAAAAAAATTTTAATTTCATTAAATTTATTATTTCAGAAAAAAAAAAAAAAACATATCATTATTCACCATCAGAGAAATATTCTTTTACGGACCTCTTATATTTGGTAAGTTCGCAATTGAAAATGTCCACATTGGATAATACGTTATTATAACTATTGCATAGTCTGTTCAGGCAAGAATTCTGCTTGTAATGATTTGTAAAGCGCCCTTGAGGTGATTTTTCACAAAAACGGCGCTCTACAAATTGTCCAATTATTATTATTATCTTACGAAAAATTTAAAATTGCTGTAAATGTTGACCGGTTGGAGATAAATTTGCGTATGTATGTATACTATAAATATATATATATATATTCTAAAAGGAAATTAAATTATATTAGAATAAGTTAACAATAATAATCTAAACGAAAATATGAAAGAGAACAAGACGCAGAAAAGTGTTAAAGTGTTTTTCTCCATATTAGTTGTCCGTAGTACGGGGAAAAATAATTAGTTGATAATAATGTAATTCTAAAATTTGAAAATATGAGATTGACAAATATGACGGCTTTGACAGAAGGTGGCAATGGCGAAATTAGTTAACGCGCTCGTCCCGGTTTGGCGAAGAGGTCTGGGTTCGAGTCCCAGTTGCGACCAGTGGCGGCCGCTGCCCTGAAAATGTGGTGGTTCACTGATAATCCGTACCTATGAGATAACGCCTACTAAGCAACAATAGGTAAAAATTATTCCACTTCATCGACGCAAATGTGAATGGTAGAAGAAGTCGTGGACGTCCGAGGAAGACATGGTACGATCAAGTGAATCAGATACTTGAGTCAGGTCATGTTAAAAGTCAGAATAATAGTAGAGAATGTATGAGACGATGTATGAATGTGAGTGAGACAAAGAGTGTGTGCCAAGACCGAGTTGTTTGGCGGTCCGTCCTCTCTGCCTACCTCTGCGGGGACACGGCGTGATGGTTAGTTAGTTAGTTTTATATTTCATTATAAACAGTATACAAATAGTATTTATATACAATGTATAAACAGTACGTGGGCAAAATTGTCAAAGTTACCTATAAAAAAATAAATCCCTTAATGATCTGCGTTTTATGATTTAAAACACAAATCAATAAAAAAGCAAATATATGTAAAATTTAGGTATTGACTGTACCTTTTGATTAAAAAAAGAATTATTCAGTTTGGTTAAGTATTTTTGCCGCAAATCCAAATTTAAGTTTGTATGATAAAGGCCGCCCGGTGGAACACGAACATAGCTTAATTTTTCATACATATTGCTGGCGTTGCGCGCTGGCGATGTTTGGAATATTCGGTACAAAAACATAATTCGTTCCGCGTGCAATCGTGCAATCGAACAAGGCAGCTTCGCGCGGAACTTAGAGAATCCGCTCTCCCTGATTTATACTAAGATATTAGGCATTATATTGGTAGGTGATGTTTTTAATGAGATTCATAGATTTTATATTTTTCAGTAAGATATTATAAAGTAATTTTAGGCGATATAATTTACCAGTGCTGCACACGAACGCACTGTGCAACCAGCCGCCCTTGGTTGCGACCATTGACTTTTTCCGTTTTTCTGTGTCTTGTTCTCTTTCATATTTTCGTTTAGATTATTATTGTTAACTTTTTCTAATATGATATATTTCACTAATAGGAATAACCTTCAAAAAAGTATAAAAGAAAGTTTTTCTTATAAAAATGGAAATTAAATTTTTTACAACTTCTTTCAAATAAATTTCTTTCTATGATGAATATTTTAGACGATATGAAGGAATGTTTGATGAAAAATGTGAGGTAAAATGTTTTTTTAGAAAATATCTACATTTGTGGAGTGTTTAACTCAAAAAACGGCTGGGATTTCGAAAACTACTTTTAATATAAAAATTGTAGGTAATTTTATAAGCTTTTACTTATTCTCAGAAAATTTTACTCCGAGACGCACCGTTTTTGAGATATAAACGGAAACCCAAAAATTGCCCCCCCCCCTTCTCCCCCTAGCTCACCACCTGGACGTTAGGACTTTTAGTATGTTCACACCCTAAGCACCCTAAATAATCTAGCATTAAATTTAATTCAGACTAAGTAGATGACCCAGCATTCAATTTTGGCTTTCAAAATTTCACAGAGCACTTGCAACCAGCTCGCGGAGCACCATTATTCCGTGGAGCATCGTTTAGGAATTGTTCTACAAATCTACATCAATAAGATATATAATAACTTAGATAATCTACTAGAAGCTTATGTGGTTGTGATGGTTTGGCTCACAGTTACGTCATTCTACGCCATATCGTACCGTCTCGTGTACACCGTAGTAGGGGGTTCGTGTTCTACGCCATGATGGATCGAGAGAGGGTCGGGTTACATCTTATATCATCCGAAGCTTGGCACTGATGTTCGTATCATATTACAAACTTCATTTGCTTTGATAAATGAGACAAATAATAATATGGCGCTTTATATTTCTTGCTGTTGTGCCAATTCTTGCACAAATTTTAATTATAAAGAGATCTCGAATGCAGGGAAAATAATACCTACTTATTTATTAATTATTGTTCCCTGCGGGCGTTCCCGTGTTGGTGCGTTCCCACCTCAACTATTCTATGATCATCTTTACGTAGTATCAAAAGAAGTCACTCCCGCTGTCTGTGCGCTTAGATCTTTTAAACTACGCAACGCATTTTCATGCGGTTTTCACCAATAGATAGAGTGATTCATGAGGAAGGTTCTTAGGTATATAATTTGTCAAGGTTTTGAGTAAATTGGTTGAAATAAATAAATAAAGGGAGCGGGCTGGCAAGCGGGCGGTGTGGGTTTGATTTAACAGATGGCGTTGGTTATGAAGGTTGGGTAATGGCGTGGCGTTGTGTATCGTTAGCCACAGCAACGTGTGGCCGGGACTGCTAGTAATATACTAAAACAATTACAAATATATCTAACATATACAACTTTTTTCCACCTCAATTATATATGTTTTTTTAAATTTTATTTTTTCTTTTTTTTTATTCATTATATAATTTGTGTACAGTTTTACAGTGATTCGACTACCACGCTAGGCACATGCCCGTATTATGGTAGTCAAATTATGAATATATAATTATATAAATGTAAGAATTGTTATTGGTTAATACATAGTTTAGTTAGGTACAATATTTTTGTATAACAACGAATTCTTTAAGTGATTTTGCAATTAAGTAGATAGTATAAGCAACTATGTGACCGTAGCCAGTTTCAACCTCCATCTTCAGACTATTTATTTTTATTTTATTTTATTTATTTCTATTCTTGAACATACATATTACAGATTATTACATTGTTTTACATAGATTTAAGTTTAGTAATAAGGAAAAAAAAGTTACTGATCCGTAAGTTATTTAAGTACCAGGCAATTAGCCGTTAAAATCGACGGCTTTACTTCATATATATTTATCGCTACTAGCGGCGTTCCGCAAGGGTCACATTTGGGACCAATTTTATTTTTAATATTTGTGAATGATGTTCTTTCTATTTTCAACGATGTTCATGTTTTAATGTTTGCGGACGATATGAAAATATATAAAGCTATAAGAAATATTAATGACTGTCAAACATAGTCTAATAACTTGTTTAAACTTTTTGTTTGGTGCCAAGAGAACTATCTACAACTAAATTTAAGTAAATGTCTTATTATGAGATTTCGTAGAATAAAAAATCCAATAATTTATGAATACTCCATTAATGATGTAGTACTAACAGCTGTAACCGAGGTGAATGATTTAGGTGTAAACTTAGATCAAAAAATGAAATTTATAAATCATATTGAAATTACATCAAATAAAACTTTCAAAATGCTGGGTTTTGTAATAAGAATTTGCAGCCAATTTAAAAATATTCAAACCATTAAAAAATTGTTCATGTCATTGGTTAGGAGTCAAATCGAGTACAACTCGACAGTATGGGCACCTAGTTATGCTAATCATTCAATCACGATAGAAAGAATTCAAAAAAAAATCTTAAGATATATTAATTTCAGAATGGGTATTACAAGCGAATGTATCAACTATGATTATCTACTATGTAAACTTAATTTATTAAAATTATCCGAACGTAGAATAGTATATGACCTAACATGTTTACATAAAATCATAACTTCAATAATTGACAGCCCTGAACTTTTATACTTGATTTCTTTCCATATACCTCGCAATTCAACATCGAGGCACTATCTACCATTCTATTGTGACAACTCCAACACAGAATCACAATTGTATACCCCCGTTCGCCGTATTCAAAATTTGGGTAATGACTATAAAGATGTTGTTGACATATTTAACACATCATTCACTAAATATAAACAAGCCATAGTAGAATTTATATCAGAAAAAAGAACCACAAATTTAATAATTCCAACTGCATAGCTCTGCTTCGATTTATTTCACATGTATTGCACTTTTCCCAGTTTACAGTTTTTCCATCTTGCATGGTGGTGTGTTTTGTTTTTTTATTTCAATTTGTTTTTTACTCTATTTTTGTTTTAGATTTGATTATGATTTGACTTTGATATTGATATTGATTCTGATTCAGATTATGATTTTGATATTGATTTTGATTTTATTTTGATTTTATTTTTGTTTTGTTTATGATTTTGTTTTTTTTTATTTTGTAATGCACATTTAGATTTAGATGTTCTTTGTTTAAAAAAAATGCATGTAAAAGCCCAGCCGGGCGTGAAATTCCAAATAAATAAATAAATAAACTGTATGTATATAGGGTAAGTACCTAGTATATATTTTGTGAACACCTCACTAGGCGAACCTGTGCTGAGGTGTTCCCATGTTTGGGAATAAATGCTATTCTGTCGACATAAGAAGAGACACCGTATCCTCCTTTATATTGTCAAAAAGGACACTGTGGGTCGACCCATGACGGCATTATCGAATACATATATTAAAGATTAGTTGCACTTAGGATCTATATATACAGTTATTCATAGCATCTAGTTTATGTATAAGATAAATAATAAGTTTTTAGTTTTTCACGGCCAAAAGCATTTTCGTTGTTAGTTTTTATCGTCGGATCTACCGGATCTGCCCTGATGATGGACACTGCAACGCTGTCTTATCTTTTAAGCTCTTATCTTTATTGTTAAGTAAAATTTTACATAGAGAATTTACGTTTGAGAATGCTGTTCAAAATTCACAAACGTTCACGACATTCTATGATCTATTTCATCTATGAAATAAAGCTTTTTATGCCTAACGCTTTTTATCTAAAGCCTGATAGCAATATAAACACAATATTGAATATTCTATATAGAATTAACCACAGAACTGTGTGAACGGAAGCATGTCGTCGTTTTTTTCTTCTGTCTTTTTTGTTTTCAAACAAGATGCGTGAGAAGGAAGAGGAAATCGAACAGGACATCCGTACGAGCTCTTGTTGGGACTAGTTTAGGAATATTTCGGCAGGGAACCCGGAACATTTTGATCGCAGACATTTTGGTACGTAAAATTAATTGCGGATATTTTTTACCGGGAACATTTTGTCAGGGAACATTATGACCAAGAACATTATTATCGGCCACGATATTAATAAAATAGTTGGATAGTTGGTTTGTTATTCTGTTGGCTGCCCTGGTCAATCCTTAGTTCTTACTTTGATCGCTTTCACAGATGTTTGTAGAGTTGTAAATGGTTGTAGAGTTTGAGTAGATAGGTTAACTTTCCAATAGATGGTGTCGCTAGTCTTTGGTTTTTAAACAAGTTTGTTCTTCCTTCCTTTGGTCGGCTGCAAAGTTAACGGTGTCAAATTTTATGTGAGATATGGTTCTTACCTGGTGGCCCTGGATACGTTGACGGTGACCCCGTCCTTGAGCCAGCTGAAGGTCATGTGCGGGGTCCCGCGGGCTTCACAGCTCATGATGAACTCCGCACCCTCCCAAACCACCGGCTGCTGATTGACGGCCACTGCCTAAGAACACAAAACATAACAAGTTTAAAAATCGCCTTGCATTAACACTTTTCGTCGCCTTAGTTCATATTTGTCCAACAGACCATTAGAAAATTTTACAAGAGGAGAAGGTTTTCTTTCATTATTTTAATGAAAAATTATGAGAGGTGTTAAAGATAAAGTTATTTCCGCAAAGGTAAAGTTTTTTTTTTTATGAATACCGCACAAGAGTCCCAACTGCTCCCGTCTGAAGCCAGTGAGACTATGGCATCCCCAATTGGGGTATGTTGTGAGGCTGAGGGTAGTGGGGAGGGGAAGGAGATAGGGAAGAGGAAGGTGGGGAAGTACCCGGCTATTCAGATCTGGTCACCAAACACGGCTAACGCGATTTCAAGGAACGTTTCAATTCTGAATGGTGGTCTTACACCAGGGCGATACTGATAGTATCTTCCACTCTGGAACGTACCGCAAATATACTATATATTATTTTAAATGAATAAATTGTGAAATAACAATTAATCAAATAAAATTTATTTGCCACGCCAGGATTCGATCCCGCGACCTTCTGTGTGCGTGTCAAGCGCCTTACCGCTGCGCTACGCCGGCCGTCTCATTAGTTTAAATAATTCTTAGTTAAGAGATTAACTATCACTTCTTATACTTTATTTTTAATTTTAAAGTGGAGATTGAACAAAAGCTAAAATGGTCTATTGGACAAATAAGAACTGAGGTGTCGTTTTGTGAATATTTATATCAAAGTTTATTTTATACTAGCAGTGAAAAACACGGACAAAAAATTTATATCATTGTAAGTACTTTTTTTTACATGAGCTCCACACAGGAGGTCCTGAGGAAAAAAAATCCTTCAGGGCCTATATCATCTTTGGGGATGCTGTGTGGAGGGTTTTTTTAAGGAGAGGAAGGATAGGAGAAGGGTTCTAGGAAGGAAAAGGGTTTAAGGGGTGTGTAAGAATTTGGGGTTCAGTATGTCCTGGTCGTCCGCCTCCAAGACCTAGACAAACCTCACCCTATGAACCCGGGCACAATCACCAAAAGTAGCGAAACACTTGGGGTGCCCTATGGCAGAGGTGTTGGTTATCCAATAATCCAATAAAGGTTCCCGAGGCGGCGGTACCCATTCTATAATGTAAATATAATGTAAAAAATAATGAAAGTATTAGTAAATCTTTCCCGTATAATAATGTACTAGCGCAAACCTGTAAAAAATCACGGCATATTCCATTTTTGAAAACACAAAATTACAGAACAACAGGTTTCAATTTTGAAAATAGCACTTAAAATAAAAGCACATGAGATCATTGAAAGAGAAAATAAAATAAAGTAAGGAAGCGTCTGTACTATATATTTTCTATACCTTAATGTTTTTTTAGTTTGGTCAAGTATTTTGGCCTCAAATCAAAATTTAAGTGTGTAAAAAGGCCGTGCAACCGTTCTAGGGATTGCAATCCCGAAAACGGGATCACGCAATCCCGCTGCTTTTATTAATCTACTGAATCCCGCACCTTCAAAGCGCGGATCCACGGATCCCGCAAATTAAAAATTTGGCGATAAAACTTTCGCGTAAATCGAGAGTAACATGAGAAACTACGCCAAACATTTAAAGATGAATCTAAGAAAATAGATAACTAATTACTTGTACTTAATTAATAAAAAAAATTTGTGAATTGAATTGTGAGTTGAATTTTATAAAAAAATCTGTAGTTTCAATTTGATTTTACAACATAATTTCAAAGATGCGTGGGATTGAGTATTCCCGCATATCAATCCCGCGGGATTGAACGAGCTGCGGGATTGCAATCCCTAAACCGTTCCTCTTAAGTTGTCACAATTTCCGGTTAGGAAGCCATAACTTTTGACGTTGAAAATGTGCACTCCATTTGCGAACATGGCAATTTTAATTAAAAAATAAGTGGTGAGTTGTTTACGGCGACATAGACCCATAACTCTCTGATGAAGACTTGATGAAGCGCGACTATGAAATTATAATCAAACGTTAATTTCTCGTCTGTTATGATCAACAATTCATTATTCTACAAATACGTAATGTTCCACACTCGTAGAAAATTCCAATCAAATTAGGAATCAAGTAAGGGAATTCGTCAATGATATATTATTTATTTTATACATTTATTATTTGACCGGTCAGTGGTTGAGTGGGCATCGCGTTTGGGTCCCACCCAGGCGTTCCGTGTTCGATTCCTCGGCTGGCTAAGACCTCCATCACGACTCAAGCAACATTTTCGGCTTACTGTGGTGGTAGTAAGAGATTTTCAAATATTGTCGGGTTATTCGTAACCGCGAAATGTTTGTCTTTCTTTAAAAAAAAATAAATTAGATATATTTAGGGTTCTACTTATTACTAGCGATGAACGAGGAAAGGAGTGCAAGGAGAATATACGACGCACATGTGAATGGTAGAAGAATTCGAGGACGCTCAAGAAAGACATGACACGACCACGTTAATCAGATACTTGAGTCGGGCCACGTTAAGCGTCAGAATGATAGAAGAGCATGTATGAGACGATGCATGAATGTAAACGAAGCAAGGAGTATGTGCCAAGACTGAGTTGTTTGGCGGTCCGTCCTCTCTGCCTACCCCTGCGAGGAAACGGCGTAATGGTTATTTACTTAGTTAGTAACTTATTACTAATGATTTTTTACATAAGCTCCACACAGGAGGCCCTGAGGAAAATAATTCCTCTCAGGGCCTATGTCCTCTTTGAGGATGTTGTGTGGAGGGTCTTTTGAGGTTCGGTTTTCTTGCAGATTCCTTAAGTAAAAGGAATGTGCTTTCAAAATTTCGTACAATTTCTCGACGCTTGGTTTAAAAATACGTGTAAAAAAATAAAAAATTATGTTTAAAAATAAAAAATTCTGAATTATAAATAAGTATATTTCCGACGTTTCATCGAAATTCGATGAGAAATTTTCAGTTTATACAACAAATAAACTACCCTCTTCCGATGTATTAACAATGTAGGTATGTATGTAACTTTTTATCGCTGTTAAATATCAGTTTAGTCAATTTTAGTTTATTAGTAAAGATTTTCACACATACGATTGTTTTATCAATTATTGTATAAAAATTATACCACGTTTATTAAGGCCGCGAATATATCTAAATATTTAATAAGTAATGTAGGTAATGCTGTTCTTATGATTTGTGTTACAATATTGATTTTGTTTATGTGCATTTACATTTACATTACTGTGTGCTGCAAAGCTTTTTGTGTAATTTTCGATCATCAGAGTCATTAGGTATATAATATATTATATTCTTATGATTTATTAACCTAATAGTTCAGGTGGGGGTAAAATGAAATTAATAAATAAAACCTACACTTGGAATCCTTTAAATTGCTGTAACTATGTTTTTGAAGCTTCATTTTTACAGCTAGACTCTTCATACTCTATTCTCCCCTTCTCTCATATAAATAAATACCTTACTCCAGTTTATTCTTTCTCACTGCATTCTACATATTAAAGATTCCATGGTTTCATTTCAAACGTAAATATTTCGAATGCGCCAACCGTTGATAAAATATTTGAATAATGCACATTGTTGAAGTTGAATTTGAGAGCTCTCCAGACTGTAGAGTTTTTAATGACAGAAAAACCGCTCTATAAAGTTGCTGGGTACAATTCCTTTGTGTAAACTTCACTTGAGTCAAATTCCATAGAAAAAAATACAGGAGTGCAAAAAATCCTCAACTTTAACAACTACTTTTGTGATAACTGACGTTCTCGATAGCCGGGGTAGTAGTTGGACGGACCGAGATCGAAACTTACAGCTTATAACGACTAATATGAATTTTACACGATGATATTCTCCTTTATCTATGTAGAATGTCGAGACTTGTCAATGCAAATCAAAGCACTGATTTTTTTGGTGTAAGTCTAATTAACTTTCGGCAGTCGATAAGCAATGTGATTTTTTAGTCTTTTTAAATCCATCTTCAAGCTACTTACCTATGTACTTTTATATTGTATACATTTATATTATTCTATCTTCTACATTATGTATTTTATATTATAGGTATTTTGTCAATGCTCTTCATATATCTGTACTCTCCTTTAATTTTCATCTCTCTTTTTTTATTCGTGTTATAAAATTATATTGTTAATGGACTATTTGTCCGTAAATAAAAAAAATAAATGATTATGTCATACCGACCCCGTATGGAAATTATATCGGGACCCGTGTGAAAAATATTTGCATTTCACGATTATTATTTTCATACTTGCGTACGTTGCCATCAGAGAAGAAATAATATTTTGGGGTAGTACTAAATTGTCAAAAAATGGCAACACCTCAAACATAACCATGTATCATAAAGAAGCATGTATCATTTACATTTGTAAGATACAGAAATTCACAATCAGTGAACGCATATTAGTCCTTTTTATCAATTTTTTTTTACTTTAAATTCATACAGGAGGGCCTAAGGAAAATAATTTCCCTCAGGGTCAGATGAATGTGGTAAATTAGTTTTCCAGTCTGGGGAGAACTGGGAACAAAGGAGTGCACCAGCGTTTAGCCATCTCACTTTTGCGGCATCCCAAAGGAAATTTTAGTAATAATTCACTGAAACTGAATATGACCACATACGGTGCTACATGAATCCTGTGAATACGGGTGGGATACATTGCATTTAGAATAACTTCAATATAACTTAAATTATACTTGATTTAATCATCAATTTGTCTGTAGAACGGAGCAACCATTCTGTCTGTCAGGACAAAAGGTAATGAAAAAACTGCCTTCAGATATTAAGGCCGGTAGTACGCTAAAAAAAAGAAGAAGAAGGAGATATATGTAAATGCGAATGTTAGAGGGAGCGCACTAATATTAAAAACGATAATATTTAAGCGAAAATCGTGAAAATGTTTAATAAAACACGATTCGTTTAAAATAGAGGTAAAATCTTGCGGGGAAGGTTAAAAATAGCATTTATCGAAGCACTGTGAATTTTTTCATAAAAATATCTAGTCAAATAACCGAAAAAACATGTTTATAATAATTTTCGGAACATACTTGGCGATTTTTTTTTACCGAGGGAATTTTATCAAATTTTGGCGTGGGGAATGTATAGATATTATCTTAAAAAATATATTTTTTTAATAGCTTTAAATCTTAAAGTGTCTTAGGAAAATATGTAATAAGTCGGTAGAAATGCGGAAAGCCGGGCTTTTATATTACATTTAAAAAAAAATTCTCACTATTTTTTCCAAAGTTCCGGAGCCAGTGAGACCATGGCATCTCCAATTGGGATATGTTGTGAGAATGAAGGCAATGAGGAGAGGAGATAGGGGAGATGATAGTGGGTATATCATCTATCAGTATCAGTATCATCTCCCCTAGGTATCTCCTCTCCTCAATGCCTTCATCCTCACTGCCTTCATCTTCACAACATACCCCAATTGGAAATGCCATGGTCTCACTGGTTCCAGAACTTTGGAAACAGTAGTGAGATTTTTTTTTTAAATGTAATACAAAAGTCCGGCTTTAATTAATTAATAATTCGAAAATACCAAATCTATCTATCTTCTATATAAATAAAAATGAATCGCCGAAATGTATGTACGTGCATAACATCCGAACGACTGCACCAAATTCGATAATTTTTTATTTTGTGTTCGTTATTGTCAGGACAAGGTTTGTATATAACTACTAGTGAGCTCTGGCATTATGAAATTTGTATAAAAAAATGCAATAGGTGTCAAACGAGCTGTTTGAAAAATGAATGTACTGGAACTGAATGTATGGAATGCGGGAGGGGGGTTCGCAGGACGGGGGAAGGGGGGGAGTGAAGTGGGGAAGGTGGAGGAGGCGGAGTGGGAACGCGAGAGGGAAAGGGGACGTGGGAGAGGAAGGGGAGGCGGAAGGGGAACGGGACGAATGGGAAAGGACACGCAACGAGAAATATTTTTTTATTAAATGACATAGCAACGCACGCCGGGAACCCGCTAGTTAAATATATAAAAAATAATTGGATTTGAGCCCGTGGCCTCCAGATTCGTAGTCGAGAGCCAATATATCTTATATCATAGGTCTTAAAAGATTGGCCCAGTGAAATAATGAAAAAGTAGGAGTGTAACTAATTAGGACAATCGTGCGATGACGTGCGTACGATTTCTCCCTGGGAATAGAAAATTTAACGAGTTTCAAAACAATAAAAAAAATCGCATTTAAATTAACAATTTAATACATTCTGATTTATTATTTCGTATATAGGACTTTATCCCACTGTGATAGCAATTTTGTGGCTGAAGCCTTAAATACCCTTATTATCGTTACTACTAATAAGGGTATTTAAGGCTACTGTGATCATATTATGATGAAATTAGAGACACGGTGTCTAGACTCTAGAGGGCAAGAATTTATTTCAAACCCGGTGTTCTAAATACCTTCTAATGGGAGGTCAACGTGACCTTATTCAGATCCCATTATGAAATCTGAACCTATGGAGTATGGTGCTTCTCAATAATATTAACATGAGCCAACGCTTTGATGCCTATCCGATTCTACCAGTATTATACTATCGTAGTCAAAGATAGGCATCGTGATAACCGAGCAAATCTAGTGTCTAAGAAAGTCTAGCACAGATAAATCGATAACTTTACAATATCCCGAGAACGGTTTTACTATTGACAGTGGAACTGATATTGACAGGGAATAAAAAAAATCTATATACGCTGGCAATACGTCAAACGCCAAACAATTATGTAAAAATATTGATAAATTGGCAACGTTGAATTGAAATACTAGCCTAAATATGCATTGGCAGTTCGCATTTAGTTTTTAACAATAAACAGGAGTTAATTAGTTAATGCGGTCTTTAGTCATTTTTCAACTATTTACGTTTCTCAAAGATCGAAAGGAATAAATTGATCGCGACTTAGATGAATTATTTAAGTCTATGGATCGCATACACGACTCCTATCAATTCTAAAAGTTTCGTTAGTTCAACTCTATTCATTAATAAGCCAGTAATATGGCATAGCAAACGACATTATTTTAAATGTGTACATTGACAGTTAACCGGAACTTCTAAAACACTACAGAGGCCGCTCTAAAATTTGGCAATCGTCGGTCGGAAAATCTCTTATCAATTGTTGACCGTGCTCGAAAATATTGATAACTGATCATAGATGACGGATTTAGTCAATATCGTATTGGTATAGGGTTTTATCGATCATCCGTACTGGACTTCCTAGCGTTGCCTTGTGGGCCTCTTCAATTTCAATATAGGATACACTGATTTAGGAACAATTTATTAATATATATTTTTGTAAGTATTTGATTCCCGTAAATATAGACATTGATTGAATTCACGGCGTAAACCTAATGGCAATGGGAATTTCTCGTAGACATTACATTATTTATTCATGGATCATAAAGGAATATTTATGGAGAAGTAAGCACCAATAAAACAACCAAACGTGAGAATCACTTGAGTTTATTGCCACCTTTGAATGCTGAATTTGATGAGCAAATAAAATTGAGCAAGACAAGTAACATGTTAATGAAAATAACAATAATTAGATGCACCACTATCACTAAAAAGACGCGTTAAAATGTGAATAAATGAATACGCTCTACGGCCTCTACCTAGTTACAACTCAGCTTCAATCCATTGATTCTATGGCTAGCAGCCATAAGTAAAATTTACGACGTAACGTAAGTTTTTGACCACAGGAGCTATACATATGCATCCGACTTGTGGTAATTAATGCTCACGGAAGTCGGAAGTTCGACATGTGTAAGTTCTCACAGAGGCGATAGTGACCGTTTACATCTGTAAATTTATTTACAAATATCTGCTAATTTATTACAAATATCTGCTACTGTCAAATTTACGCGATTTTGTCAATAAAGACGAAAAGGTGCAAATAAAGTGTTGAAATAGAATTTGGCTGTAATTGAACAATAATTTTCCACGCGCTTTTGTGACGTCAAACGTGGAAATTAATGGATTTCTTTCATTTTATCCGAATGACAGCTACCTAACAGCAACTGACTTAGAATTCAAATACGTAATGTTATAATAAACATAAACATTGAGATTAGAAAGGGTTCGACCGATAATCAAAAATAAGGATGCTCATTTTCAGAAAAAAAAAATCCTTCTAAAATAAATGATATCTAATCGGTTTTTGGAATCGGAAAAATTTCTTTTCGTCTAAATTTGTTTTCGTAATTAATTTATCCCAGTTTAATTAATTAATTAATTTTATCCCAGTGATAATTCAATTTTTATCTAGTGCTATTTTTTAATTGTTTGGGTAAATTATCCACTTAACCTAATCAGAATTTAGGCATAAATACATTAAATAAATACTAGTTTTATAGGATAAAAAAACCTACACAAACAACTGTATTTTAAATTTTAACTGACATCTCGCAACGGCGCATTTTGGTAACACTTCAACTTATCAAACTGATTTAATAAGCTGTGAGTAGGTGTCGTTTATATTGGTAATTTGGTCACAAATCGCTTACGTGAGCAATTCGCGTGAAAAAACTTAAGAGTGTAAGGAAAATTATAATAAATCTGATTTTGACTGCAATGAATTTTTTTTCTTTTGAAAGAATTAATAACTTCTAATAGGGTATTTTGCCTTACTTTTGACATTTATGTACATCTTAAATGGATATTTCAAATTTTGCGTAAATTTTATGAATCTGTGCAAATTTGAGAGGACACAGTTTGATAGATTTTGGTAAAAAATACAAACATTTTTTCTGTTTTATTACCCAACTAAGATTTCCAATAATAGACTTGCAATGAAATGTCCGAGCAATTTATTAAAATATTCTGTTTTACTTGAAACATTCAGTGCGTTGCTGCCGGAAACATTAATCACTGACAACTAGGAAGTGCAGTGAGGCCAGTTTGACCGCTAATGTTGTATAATGTTGGGTAAGTGCAGAGTGCAGGCAAGATGCATTACCTCTGGAATTTCTCATCACTTTGGATAAGAATGAGTCATGGTTATTGCAATGTTTTAGCATCGGAATAAATTTACCCTGGTCAAATAAACAACGGTAGATGCGACGCTTTTAGTATAAAGCAAATTGACCATGGATAGAATTAAAACCCTCCATTTAAGTATCTCTTTATGAAGAGACAATAAATTGATTATTATTTTAAATTGATAAACTAATGTCTAAGACAAGATTTTTATGCATAGCACAAAGGGTAACAATTATTATAAGCAATTATTAGCCTGAAACACTCATTTACATTGAAAAAATCTCCCAAGAAAAGATACATGCCGCCGACGGGACTCTGTCCACTGAGCGTCGGTTTATCTCCTGGCTACCAAATAATTCAATATATACTAGTGTTTCATTCAACAATCACTGCTTTTAAAAATTTAAAT
Organism: Limnephilus lunatus; assembly: GCA_917563855.2. Lineage (NCBI taxonomy): Eukaryota > Metazoa > Arthropoda > Insecta > Trichoptera > Limnephilidae > Limnephilus > Limnephilus lunatus. The sequence goes on along the minus strand of OU830602.1, from coordinate 10,063,917 downwards.
TATTTGGCGGGCAGGAGATAAGCCGACGTAGCTCAGTGGATAAGAGCAGTTGAACGGAAATCAGAAGGACGCGGATTCGAGTCGCGTCGGCGGGATTTCTATAAAAAGGTTTCTATATAAATACTGGTGAGCTTTGGCCTTAGGAAATTTAACAAAAATTGAAATAGGTGGCGCGCCAATTGTTTGAACAATTTGTGTATTTCATGTAGTTTAGCAGGGAGGGAAGGAGGGAGATGAGGGGAGGGGAAGGGAGGGGGAGGCAGAAGGGGAATGGGGATGAACGGGAAAGGACACGTAGGAAGAAAACATTTCTTTATTTAAGTGGTATTGCAACGCATGCCGGGAACTCGCCAGTAACTTATAGATTTCAAATAGCTTGGAGGAAGTAAAAAAAATCTACGATTGTACAATAAAATCTATTGTGTATATATCTTTGGCATATTATAAGAAATTTTAAAAAACTTCTACGAAAAAGTACTTATGAAGGAACCATAAAAACAACGATATTTAAAAAAAATGTACTTAAGATTTTATTCCAGCAGGACTGAGTGGGTGATGCTATACCAAATCTGCCATATTACACGAGATACAGGCGTAACATTTACATGAAAATAAAAATGAAAATAGAATTATAACCATATAAATTAAATGGGTCGTTCATCCATAATGGTCGCCACATCATCTGCATCCATCGTTAATTGGAGCAACCCAGACGTAACCAAAAAAGGAGTTGGTTGAATTCCGTGCCCTGCCCGAGAAGCTGGCTGGTCGACGAAGCATATTGACTAAATGTTACCGAATGAATTTAATTGCAACGTTTCCAATACTACAAATATGATCATGGAATCCACTGCTAAATCCAATTCATTACAACGGCCTTCATTGTTAAATCCATAAATCCTGAGAAAAAAGAGTATGCAATTTACACGCGGTAGAAGTTAAACCTTCAGAAATCTAAAGTAGACAAGAGTGTGGAAAACAAATTGATGGGAATGACAAATTTTCTTAGAAGACTAAGAAATAAATTAAATAGAAACACTACAGAGCTCATTTATAAAACTATACTTGCTCCACATTTAGATTACTGGTCTACGAAGTTATATTTGGCCAATGAAGGAAATTTGAATGAGCTAGAAGTTACACAAAACAGAGCTATGACTATGAGATGTATACTGGGGAAAGGCAAATAAGCAAGAGTTAATCAAATAAGAGATGAGCTAAATTGGATTCCAATAAAAAAGAGACTGTTGTCTAATGTGTTAATTTTTGTGCATAAAGTTATGAAAAACCAAATGCCAAAATACTTTAAGGGTGAAATTGTTTTTAATAGAGATGTACATAATTACGAAATAAGAAATATAATTAGAGTTAGATTGCCACATGTGAAAAAATCAAAACCACAGAACTGCCTAATGTATATAGGACAAAAATGTATGCTGAAATGCCTTAAAGTATGAAGAATGAATGTATTTAAAAATAAATGTAATGCTAACGATAATGTAATGGAGAACGATTATACTTTCTCATTCTCTAGCCAGCTTAATCCTGTAGAAGTATTTGTTAGTCTCTTCTTAGTGTCAATATTTTTCGTTTCATCGAGTTTTAAATCACAACGGTGCTAAGATTCGACCTTTTGGTTTTTGAAGTAAAATTCTTTACGCGCACGCTCAATACTTGGGGGTGGAATGATGAATACGTTACGATAAAATATGAAACGTTACGAAAAAATATAAAACGCTAATCAATATGAAGCGCTAATTGATGCGAACGCTAATTAAAGCGAACGCTAATGAAAACGAACGCTAGGGGTAGGGACTGGGCAATGGGAAATGGGAATGAGGAATGGGGAATGGGAATGTCGAATGGGAATGGGGAATGGAGAATGGGGAATGGGGAATGGGGAATGGGGAATGGGGAATGGGGAATGGGGAATGGGGATTGGAGAATTTGGAATGGGGAACGGGGAACGGGGAACGGGGAGTGGGGAATGGAGTGGAGTGGAGTGAAGTGGAGTGGAGTGGAGTGGAGTGGAGTGGAGTGGAGTGGAGTGGAGTGGAGTGGAGTGGAGTGGAGTGGAGTGGAGTGGAGTGGAGTGGAGTGGAGTGGAGTGGAGTGGAGTGGAGTGGAGTGGAGTGGAGTGGAGTGGAGTGGAGTGGAGCGGGGAGCGGGCAGCGGAGAGTGGGGAATGGAATGGAGTAGAGTGGAGTGGAGCGGAGCGGAGTGGAGTGGAGTTGAGTTGAGTTGAGTTGAGTTGAGTTGAGTTGAGTTGATGGGGATGTTGAGGGGATGGGGATATTTTTATTCCTGTTATTGTTATATTGTTAATGGACGGCATAAGTTAGTGATGTTTTACTTCAGTCGTGCGACGCCTGACGAACTTCAACGGCCAGACATCCAGCCAACCTGGGTTCATGGGGTGAGGTTTGTCTAGGTCTTGGAGACGGATGACCACGGCACACTGAACCCCAGTTTCCTACCTACCCCTTAAACCCTTTTCCTTCCCAGAACTCTCCTCTCCTTCCTTTCCTTAAAAAAACCATCCACACAGCATCCCCAAAGATAACATAGGCCCTGAGGGAAATTATTTTCTTCAGGACCTCCTGTGTGGAGATCATGTAAAAAAAAAACGAGTGTGCTTTAGACCACACGACTGAAGTAAAACTTCACTAACTTATGCCGTCCATTAACAATATAACAATAACAGGAATAAAAATAACCCCATCCCCTCAACATCCCCATCAACTCAACTCAACTCAACTCAACTCAACTCCACTCCACTCCACTCCAGTCCACTCCACTCCACTCCACTCCACTCCACTCCACTCCACTCCACTCCACTCCACTCCGCTCCGCTCCACTCCACTTTACTATACTGTTACACTATTGAAGACTCACGTTGAACCGTGGATTTATCATATTATATTAGAACCGAGTACCCGTGAAATAATAAATTTGATTTTCAAATTTGAGTTTCAAATCACAACGGTTCTAAAGAAGTTTTTCAAAAAGACCCACAAAAATACCGACAAAATAATGAAGATGATCAACAAAAGGTAGCAAAAATGATCTATAGAACATACGACCCAGAAATACAATCAACATAACTCACGTAATCGAAGCGAATCTCACTAAAAACAAACGAGGAATGATGAAGACGGTTCATATAGAACAAACAAGATTAAGAAGGGAAGGCATATTAGCATTTCCTGTTCGGATACACATATAAATTGCTTTATAAATAATGCATGCCTTAAAATAGCAGCGTGGATAACTGAATCACTTACATACTCGTGTTTATGAATATGGTAAGCAACGGGAAAAGAGAGATTTATGAGGAGAGTGTCGCAGGAAGGCGGAGATGAAAAAAGGAAAAGCAATCTCCGAATTTTAGCTCTCACACCGGCAGAAGAAGACGCTCTAAAACGAGCATGAGATCTGCTTCTAATTTTATAGTCGGATATTTTATTTAATTTTTGCGAAATGCTGTGAAATTAATACGTTTTAAGAACTTAAAAAAAAACGAGTGTGCTTTAGACCACACGACTGAAGTAAAACTTCACTAACTTATAAAACCTTGGGGTGACCTACGACCTTGGGCTGACCTACGATCTTGGGGTGACCTACGACCTTGGGGTGACCTACGACCTTGGGTTGGAATGTACGCCTCGCCCGACCACCGTCCGCATCGATCACCATTCGCATCGATTACCGTTCGCATCACACTTTTCGTAACGCATTCACCAAAGTGTGTTTAGCTTTAGACCACACGACTGAAGTAAAATTTCACTAACTTATAAAATAACATATGACATTGGGGTGACCTATAACCTAGGAGAGAGAAAGAAAATGTGCGCGCGCACTGCTCTCTCTTGCTCCTACAGCGTGATACAGACAATAGGCCTGCGCTGTGTCTTAGATATACGAAACGTAACTGGCTGCGAGCGAAAGAGAGAAAGAAAATGAGTGCTCGCTCCTCTCTCTCTTGCTCCTACAGTAAATAAGAAACGTAACTCTATTTCTTTCTACCTTCACTAACTTATATATCGCTCTCAACTTCAGTTCGCCTCGCCCGATCACACTTTTCGTAATGCTATCGTAACGCATTCACCAGCTTACTCCCCAAGTCAAGCGTGCGTAAAGAAGTTTTACTTCAAAAAAGAACTTCTAAATAAATTATATGTAATTTTTTTTTAATAGCATTGAAATGCGACAGTTCTTTTGAGGTGAAAACTTCTTTACCACCGATGTGATTTGAAACTCGATGAAACAAAAAAGCGACACAAAAAGAGACAAAAATATAGGTACATCGGTAGGATTCAGCCTGCGAGAGAATGAGATAGAAAAATCGGTCTCCTCTTCGTGCGGTGCTTCGTAGCCTCCCCACTCTTGTCTACTTTAGATTTCAGAAGGTTTCACTTCTACCACGTGTAAACTGCATACAATTTTTTTTTAATATACTTTCATAGTTTTTTAAGCAATTTTTGTTTAATTTTTATTTTAACGATTTTTTTTTTTTTTTTTGAGGCTGAAGGTAGTGGGGAGGGGAAGGAGGTGGGGAAGAGGAAGGCTGGGAAGTACCTGGCTATTCAGATCTGGTCACCAAACACGGCTAAAACCATTTTCAAGCAACGTTTCAATTCTGAATGGTGGTCTTACACCAGGGCGATACTGATAGTATCTTCCACTCTGGAACGTGCCGCAAATATACTATATATTATTTTTTAATTAATTAATTGTGAAATAACACAAATTAATCAAATAAAATTTATTTGGGCACGCCGGGTTCGAACCCGCGACCTCCGGATTGTGAGTCAAGAGTCTTAGCCACTACACTACATTTTCTATGACGTTTTTAAACGTGCCATTTTCTATTAGGCGCTAAAACGATATGATTGTTTTTATTCGTGAATATGACGGCGATGACGTCAGGCCGAGCAAACAACTTTGGGCGAAGTCCGTCTTACCAGCAAGTGGCGTTTTCTATGTCATAATGAAGTTGTAGCCAGTTGCAACCGTTTCGGAATGTCCTGTTTTAGATCTTTTTAATAATTACCATAATGTATGATTAGTCCGTTGATGGACTTTGCGGCCACTCTTGCTATAAACGCTTATGGACTTCGATAGTTATGCCCGACCACCAAATAAGATCGGCATACATAATTAAGTAATACTCACTGTTGTGTCTCATGGCTTGATCTTCTATTCGGTGACAGTCACAGATATATCCATAAGCGTGCGATATGATTGTTCTAGTTGGTTTTGAGTCAGATTAACATAAGAATTTTACACAAAGCGTCCGATAGAAAATGATATGATTTATGCTTTCTGTCACGATAGATAAATAACACTTCAACTTTATGATTCGATTAGAGCGAAATGTTACGTTACGATACGAATGATGGTTGTCAACAAAATATGTAAAAAAATACACCCAATAATCAGAATCAGAAAAATAAACTTTCAATCTTCCACACATTTTTAACGGAATTCATAGTTTGTGAAAATACCCCATTGGAAACTTCAGGACATTTTTGAAAACCACGTACCTAAATAATGTCGTTTTTTAATATACAAAAATTGCTTAAAAATTCAAATCTTTGAACTTCCAAAATTGTAGTTAAATACTGCTAAAAGGTTTACATTTGTGGGCCAAGAGTCGTAAAATGTCAAATATCTAAATTTGTGGAATAAAAATACATTTTATTTGGGGATAAATGGAAGTGCAAATGCCAGTTTTTTTATAATTTGATTTAGGTACCAGAAAGTACTCTAAAATGTCCCCTTTTTATGCTATGTCAGGTGCTCTAGATTGATGAAATTGTGGCCTATCTAATGCAGAAATCAAAATATTGATTCAGCCCTTTTTACCCCAAGAAATCGATAAACAACCTTCATTCCTGAACGATTCATAAATTTTACATGCACAAAAAAAAAGAAATACATTTCCATGTTAAGAATAATATGGCAATATTTAAAAAATCTCCCACTATCACTACAATAAGCAGAAAATGTTGCTTGTGTTGAGATGGAGGACTTGTTCAGCAGCGGAATTGAAAATACAGTTCTATGACAGTTAATCCGCCGCCAATTGCCCCCCCCCCCCCGGCGTACTTAATGCAATATGCACTGTGCAGTCGGTTTATGGAAAATACCGTATACATAATTACACAAAATATAACTAACTAATTGACCCCGAAAGGATGTGCAGAGAGGATGTACCGCCGAACGACAAAAATATAAAAAATATTTTCGTTCAAATGCATAGAGGAAAAATCTGTTTCTCTATACACTGTGTATATCAGCGCATAAGTACAAAAAAATCGACACCTTGTATAAATTCCTTAAATATTCATACCAAATTATTATAAAGGGCATTTTTTAAAATCGATTTTACGTTTGAAATTGGTAAATAGTGCACAAAAAATTATAATTTTATTATAAATCTGATTTCAAGGGGCCAATGGTTGGCGGATCAACTGTCATACAGCGCCTGGGTGAGACCCAAACGCGATGTCAACTCAGCCACTGACCGGTCGACTGACCACTTCTAGCAATAAAGCCAAATTCAAATTGTAATTGAAGTCATTCTTTGAAGGACTTGGAGAACGTTACTACGCTGTATATGAGATCAAAAATTAATTTCTTGAACATGACAAAACAGATGGAAAGAGGTTGATAGTGAGCAGAAATTTTATTTTCCAAGATATCTCCGCTTTGGAAGTCAGCCACGAGGCGGAACCATTATTATGAAATAAGGTGCATCTCTTGTCTAAATTCTATTACGCGGCGTTTCTCAGAATAAAGCAAAGCAACGGAGATCTGAGCAGCTTAGAGAGAAGTATAATATTATCAAATCAACACATGCATTTGAAATGTCTCTTATTTTTCTAATAATTTAAATTAGACAAACAGACACAAAATTAAAAAAAAAAATTCACTTGAAACTTGCATACATCTGTAATGCATTAATAAAAAAATTAAAGAGAAGTAATGGAAAAAAAGTAAATGGATTTTTTTTCCGGCCCTGCGGGCGAATTTTGCTTCGGTTTCGCCCAGTTAGTATCGGTGACCATTTTATAAATCCAATAGGAACTGATTCCAAAAACAGCCCGTTCCTCGGATCCACTGTCATCCAGTGTAACTAGTCACCGGAACAAAGTAACCGAGACAGGCAATGACGTCATATGTAATATACATATAGCCGCTTGATACATCTATGTATTACCGTCAATCTTCCCATATCCGGAGAGATACTACATATTCACAAATTGGTAGCAGTTATATCTAGGGGGGACACGTCCACATCCGACCTGCTGACGGATGTGGCGACATTTTGTGACGAATTCTTGAATTCGAAACTGAATTCTAACGGTAGATTTGTTTGAAATTCCACGTGCACAGATGTTATTTGTGGCGCGGCGCGTATGGCGTGGCGTCAGACATGCACTCGAAGCCGGATTCTGAAATTAAACTACGCAGACGCAAGCCTGTTAATACTATTCGATTCAATTATTGTTAGAACAATCCTTTTATCACAACTTTTGAAGATTATGTCCATCAATGTAACATATCACCGAAGAAGAAGATAACATTAATAATCGAAAGGAAAATATGAAAAATAAAAAGATAACGGTCCCAACTGGGACTCGAACTCAGAACCTCCATATTAATACCATATTATCTTCGACAATTTTTTTGCGTATTATTGGCAGCTAAATTTTTCACTGGAAACAGGTGTTCGAAGAACCTAGGTAGTTTGTTTCAAAGCTTATAGATGTTCATAATCGTATTTAGGAACGTAAAAGTAAACTTATTTTGTTAGCAGGATCATTCATCTGTCAACACTGAATCATCCCACTTAAATTGCAGATACAGAAAAAAGAGCATTACTTGTGATTTTAAGCCATTTCCGCATTACTCACCTACACGAGAGAACGTCGTTAATTTGATATCAACATGCCAATCCCGTCTCGAAGTGACCCATTTCCTGGAAGCCAGAATCCTCAATCCTAGTCCACTTACTCGGGTCTCAGGGGTACCATTGAATTAAAACGTGCAACCAACTCAAAGAGGTGATACTAAAGGGGATGGACCAAATGTGTTATGTTATGCTTGGGACTTAATTAGAACACGTTTCAAGCATTTCATTTGATAAATGTGTCCGAGTTTCATAATAATTGGTAAAGTTAAATAGGAACAGTGAAGAGTGACTAGCTTCAGCTGAATGTTTTAATCGATTTGAGAACTGTACAAACATGTGATTAATTTTAGATGCACTATGTTATTTGGATAAACACTTCGTAATATTATGGATGTTTGTGCAAATCGGGTTGGATGTTGAACTTAGGGTTTTGTGTAGAGACTTTTAAAATTTTGCATTTTTAAAATATTTTTTATGTTGTTGTCTTAAGGTTTTTTTTTATTTCTATTATCGCGGGGCCGTAATTAATGTTATACTGCTGATTATAAAAGTAATGCTGATATTATAATAGAACGTATTTAATAAAGATATTTATTATTCAACAATTTAACTTTTATAAAGCAGTCAAATTTACAAAAGATATGCTACCATAGACAGGTTAGTTAGTGTGTAGAAACTACGAAGCAGATACGAGGGTCACTCGAGACAGAATGGCCGTTCATTTAGAAACCGTTCTCTTGTTCAATTGCGGTGCAACGGGCATTGAAATGAATGTCAACTAAATAAATATTGTCACTATTTAAAATCAAATTACGAGTAGTCCTACACTAAATTACTAAGTTTATGGGAACCTTCAAGGCGGGGAGTATATTTTAGCAAACACGGGATTATTGTTGATCTTTGAGTTTTGAATTGAGTCCTTGAAGTGAATGGAGAATATTTTGTGTTTGGTTCACAACAAATGGCAAATCGATATGTAACATTCTTGCAAACACCATATCTATTAGTGCTGCAATTATCTTTGGGCGGTTTCGAAGCATTTCCAATATAACAGCAAGGTGCTAACCATCGCCCGCACCCGCTTACCTTGTGGCTAAGTAATTCCTTAATAAATTAATTATGTGGCTAAGTAATTCCTTAATTAATTAATTATGTGGCTAAGTAATTCCTTAATTAATTGATTATATAGATACCTTAACTATCAATGACTTATTTTACCACTAAAAATCGTCCGCCAAATTTATCTACCACGAAATAGGTAAAATATATAATAAGTAATAGCAAATTGAGAAAAAAACCACCGTAATCATTACTGCCAATTATTGTTAAAATAAGTAATATTGAGCAACACTAACGGTCGTTGTTCCTAATCCTACTGATCAACTGTTGAGCCGAAATTTTGGCTCAACAATCCTCAAATGCACACATACGATCTTTCCAATCCAACTCTCATCTAACGCACGAACAGCGATCAACAGGCGAATCGAGCGTTACTACAAATCTTTTAATCGGAGACTCAGATTGATCGATCGAAAGGTTGGGAAAAACAGCTATTAGATATCAAAGAAAACTTGAGGGGATGTTACCTGAAGGAATAGTGCAGGTTCGCTGTGTATCTTCAAGGCAGTCGGGGTGTGAAGACGCAGAGTTGCCAGGCGCGTGAGGCGGGACAAAGCGGACTGGAGGATGGGCCCTGCTGTATCCGGCCCAAAGGCCTGCACCGAGACTGTCCCATCAGAACTAAAGGAAAACAACAAGTATACGTATATAATCATGAAATAAGGTAGTTTTGTTTACATTGGCTTCACACAGAAGGCCCTGAGAAAAAAAATCATCAGAACCTGTGTATACTTATGGATGCTGCGAACAGGGTCTTTTTTGGGAAAGTAAGGAGAGGGAGTTCTTGGAAGGAAAAATATATGAGGGGTGGGTAAGAGTCTGGGGGTCGATGTGTCCAGTAGTGACGAATGCATGAATCCATCCATCCCACTGCAGCGTAAGGCAATGGTGCAAGAGAGTCCGGCTGGAGAGGTCTAGGATAGGTCGGAGGCGTCTACTAATATCTACAGGAATTCCAAAAACTGAACAAATCGGACTAATATCTATGAGAACCAAAGTGAGGACGAATATCTACAGCTCAAACTGCTGACTAATATCTATGAGAACCAAAGTGAGGACGAATATCTACAGCTCAAACTGTTGACTAATATCTATGAAACAGGTGATGTCGACGAATATCTACTGCACTGGCAGAGGTTGGATTTGCAATTATGAATAGCATATTGGCATACGCAGTATAAAAAACTTAAGTTATGTTAAGTTAAGTTAGGTTAGGTTAGATTAGGTTAGTTAAGGTTAGGTTAGGTTATACATATATAACGCAATATTACGTTATGCATTCTGAGGCCAGAAATTTGAGAGTTTTTGGAAAGTAATGAACTAAATCAAAGATTTATAACAAAATTAAAAGTTTGCGACCGGTCGATAACCGTGTGATGTCGTACATGCAATAAATGGCACAGTAGGCAGTACTGTTAACTAAAAAAACTTGAATTTCTTAAGTGTGTCTCGTGTGATTGCATACGTTTTACCTAAATTCACTTTGAAAGTTCATAACTTCGTCATTTTTGGAGATAACGAAAAACTAATTTTACTGTCATTATTAACTCTTTAAATTAGGGATGTAACGATACATGATTTTGTCGATACGATACCGATACCGATTCTTAACAAAAATAATCGGCGATACCGATAGTGATGCCACTATAGACTGCCCTCAGGAGTGTGAAAGAAAAATAATCAATAAAAATGCAGAATTTAAATTGAAAAAAAAGCATTTACTTGTTTGGAATGGAATAAAATTAACTTTTGGTAAGAAAACAAAGTTTATTCAAATTATCAGCAAATAATCTGTTGCGCAAATCATTTTGTATCAGGACTGCAGTTCAAATAAGACGTTCTGAAGCCACTAAGCTCATTGGGCAGGACAAGTATTTTTGTGCAAGCATTTTTAATTTTAGGAATTTATCTTCATGGCGCCAATATGTAGTTCTTTGGATCCTGTTTAATTGGAATATTTGAGCATCGTTTCGTTTCTCACGACTGTTGAGAAGCTACGAGAGAGCGGCAACGCAACGCCGCGCGCTTTGTCGTTTCGCGCGCTTGATATCGGCTTGCCGATTATATCAGCCGATATATCGGTATCGGTATCGTTACGTCGTTACATCCCTACTTTAAATATAACATAAGTCGTCAAAAAAGACCTCATTCAGAATAACAATCTTATTTTAAAAAACCCGAATTTGGGGAATTGACATTAGAAATACTCCCGGGTGCACAACAATTACTTTATCTATGTCTAGCGATGAAGATTGCAGTAAAGGCCATTGTTTCCATGTCGTGGATATAGCACATTGATCCCTAAAGAGGAGGCTTTAATGTGAAGGGATCACTTCGGTTTCGCGAGGAGAGGAAGAAAAGGGATAGTGGCCAAGTATATTTAAGGAATAGGGTACTCCGAAGATTAAGTCAATTGCCTTAATCATTACACTACAGAAGCCTCTGTCAAAGAAAGTGTTTAGTTTATAAATTAGAAAAGTCTCCCCCATTGTAGACTTTAAAAGAGTGAAAACACAAAAGAAAATTGAAAACTGTATTACTTGAGTGATAATTTTGTTCTTCAAACTAATTTTCTTTTTCTTACCTAACGTTGGTTACTTCAATGTCCTTTGTGATGTTTAAACCCTTCAAAAAGTTCGTCATCTGAAAAAATAAGAAGAAAATTGTTCAGCAAATTTATAATATTTTGATACCATAAAATTTAGAAACACCTTAATAGTTTTACCTAACCCGAGGAAGATAGTACGAGCTTTGTGTCGTGCCTAAGTTATATTTTAATGAAAATATTTAATTATTAATTTTAGAGAATTTATTAATAAAAAAAAACAATTAGATAGTGTGGTCATTCAAAAAGAGGATTGAAAAATACAGTTGATTAGCAGAAGTTCCCAGCGTTGCCCTGGCTTTACGCAGATTTTTTCAGAAATCTAATGTAAATAGTGACCTTCCTCTTGTTTCGAAAATCAAATTCACGCCGCCCGCCACAGATGCAAATAGATTTCTCTTCAACATTTTTAACACCACAAATACTGTAACTATTTTATAACACAGATAATTGAACATCTTCACGAAAAGCATCAATCCGAATTTTAACAACACAACACACGCAATCGTAACAAACAACGTAAGTTTTACAGGCCAACTCAGAATGAAAACAACTCAAAACCACCTCAGAAAGGTCATTAAAAGTTATGAAAAAATAATTTAAAAATAACCGGTAACCCTAACCCAACTTAACCTATTAAACCATTTTTATAATATTTTTATTTCATCACTCTTAATGACCTTTCTGAGATGGTTTTGAGTTGGTTTCATTCTGAGGTGGCCGGTCACCGTTTAACAGGTGACCGGACAACTCAGAATCGTCTAACTTCAACACCTTATTTAAACAGTCATTGAGATTTTTTAAATTGGTTATATAGGCTACGTTAGGTAAAATTATGGGCTATTTACCTATATTCACATTTTTTTTCATAACTTTTAATGATGGTGATTTCCAACTAAAATCAGAGAATTATTTCATTCTAAGATTATAACTTTTACTTGTGATATTACTGAAGTGTATTTGACAAATAATTTAGGTACTCTTAATTCTACTACTCCCATACTGGGTTCTCAATAACTAGTTACGGGACATAACAAACTACCAAAAAAATCGTAATACTCATAGACATATGAATATTAGTAGACCTGCCCTAAGCGATAAAAGCGCATTATTTCCCCCTCCCATGGAACCATTCCATTGGAACCGGCTGGGATGGCTTCGCGTTAATTTAAAAAATGTGACGTCATCATTCTTCTGAAAGCCAGCGTCGAGCTTTTACGAAATAAAACGGTAAACATAGTGGCTTGTGTTTTGAAAACGTGTAAAAATAGAAGTGAAAAAGAGAATAAACAAAATTGTCGTATTACATTCCATAGGCAAGCATTATTTTACACTATTTTAAGTCAATTCAGATCACATAATATGATAATTTTTGTAACATACACTGTCACTCGAGATACACGGCGTGTGCCCGTCCCTGTTTACTGTGGTAAGTAAATTATGAAACATTTATTAAAGTGTCTTCACTTAAAACAGCAACAAAATATTGAACTCGACCTTATAGGCGACCTTACTTTGCATATTTGGACTTCGCAAATGTGTTCATTACACGGCGAACAATTCGCGCTCCTATGTAAAAAGGTATATTCATTTAAAAGCACAGTTTACTTTTAAGAACGAAAGTGTGATATTATAATGCGAGTTGCCTATATACGGTCAGATTGAGTTTTGACGAATCACATATCACCAAAGCGGTCTTCCTGCCCTTCGTCCCGCTGTAGTTGGTTTCTACCCCTCACCTTTCTGTTCTGGTCTATTAATATTCATATGTCTATGGTAATACTATATTTTGTCCTTATATAATAATTTCGTGAAAAATATCATGCATAATATTATGTTTGGTAAGTCGTGCGGCGTGTAGTTCGCAATACGAGCAATACGAAACAAGGGCAGAATTTACAAAATTAATCTAATACAAAAATACGGTATTTGCGGCACTAGAATTACTGTATGAAATAGTACCAGCGGAATTCTGGTATTTCAATTTTTACGGAATTTGGAATTCATGTTCTATTCTGAGTGTCGCCCAGGCGCGAGACAACTGTACATATGTATAGGGTGTTGAGCGACACTCTTAAGTTGCTTCAATCAGTTATTCCTGACATTATTCTTCTGCTATAGCTTCAATTTGGGATTGCGGGTATGGATTTTATTGGATATCCAACACCCCTATACGTTTAGTGACTTAGAGGGGGTGCTCGGGTTCATGGGGGTGAGGTTTGTCTATGCCTTGGCGGCCAATACGCTTGCTAACGTACTGCACGGTGGACCGGATCGGAATAGATTGATTGAGGGAGACCTAATCTAGACCTCTCCAGCCGGTCTCTCTCAACCCATCGCTTTGCACCGCAGTGGAAAGTATATAACCTTGACAACGCTCCATTTCCTCCATTGGTACGTTTAACAAAACTACAAGTTTTTTTAACCAACCTAATGACCCTCTTTTTAATCGTGCTAGCCAAGATCTACATTACCAGATAACAAAACTGTGCAGTTACAGAAATACTCATATCTCGGTCGCATTAAATAAGTGGGGTAGTTGCGGTAAATGATCTGCAAATAAAATGGTCTTCTAAGATAAATTAAACACTCAAGTTTTCCGACTGTTAATTCATGAAATCTTGTATTAATTCAAGGAAGCTTTAGGTACTTTATTATTGTAGGTTGTGGCATGTTTTTATAAGACTCTTTACAAAATCATGGTAGATAATTAAAGAATGCAGCATTTTGGTTTCCAAGGCAACGATTGCTATAGAATTTTTAGTATTTCATTGAAAGTTTTTGGTACTTGTTGGTTACAAGTGGATGTTTTGATTGGTTCTATGCCAACCCAGAATGAAACCAACTCATAATAACTCAGAACCACCTCAGAAAGCTCATTAAAAGCTATGAAAATATCATATTAAAATAGCCGGTAACCCTAACCTAACTTAATCTATTCAATCAATGTTTTTATAATTTTTTATTATCACTCTTAATGATCTTTCTGAGGTGCTTCTGAGTTGTACGGTCACGGTTTTTATTATGGGGATAAATTTAAATGTGTGTAAGGAAGGTTGGAAGCGAACACTGGAGCTATTGGCGAGCGGTTGAGTCGACGGCAATCGGAAACAGAATGAATGATAATTTAGCTCGGCGTCGCGTCGCTGGTGATATGAGCAGCCAATAGAAAATAATCTTTCGTGAAAGCGCTGCATTGTTCGCATGCCACATTCATGGTAATATAATTACATTTTTTATAATAGATTTAAGAATAGAACACACGATTAAGTTATTATTTTTCTTTTTAGAGGAAAAATGATATGAAATGAAATCGTAAAACCTTATAAGAATAGATTTGTAATAAAATATAATAAACGATCCGATCTTCGAAATTCACCTGCAAACCACAAGATCTGCTCAGGCATAAAAAGGAATCGCGAAAAGCGAACAAGCGAATAATGGCATGTTATTTATTTTTTTTTAAATTTTATGCACAGGCTGCGAAGTAATTTACCAAACCCACTCACCCGTAAAATAATAACTTTTTTAAATTTAATTTGTCATTGTATATTACTAGACTCGTGGAAAACCTTGACTTGTGAAGCTGAAAGTATTTATAAAAAAAATATTTGCCTCAGGATCATTGCTTTTCAAAGAAATTTAGAATCTTAGTAAACTTGAAAAATTACAACTCTATTCAATGGCATTATGAAAATACAAGACAAAACATATTCATATTAATCGAACAAAAAATTGCTTATGAAAAGGATAGCCATTCGAGGGAATATGCGTATGAACGGGCCGGTAAGTATATTCACTGGACCTAGTTCAAGACGCTGATGTTTGTCTTATTTACAAAGACTATTTGTTCTGTAGGGGTACTTCTTAGTAATAATAAGGTTCTTGATGCAAACTGATTTTTTAATGAGTTTACGTATTTACAATAATTACTCTACCGGTCACACGACCTGTCTATACCGACTGCTAATTGAATCTGAACGGTAGGCTGGCGAAAGCCCGCTCTCGACAGCCACGCGCATTGTCTCAGTACCTAATTCTGCATATACATTTGCGAACATAAGTGCAGGTTCGGCTCACGTGTGTGTACGCAGCCTGACGTATCTTGACTCTATTAACTCTTGGTGTGCCAATGCAAAATTTTTGCTATGCGCCACCTGATTCTATTTACGTCATAACTAACTTGTTTCTGTTTGATATGAGAAAGTAATTACAATTTTGAATTAAAAGTTCATTGAAATTGAATAATGTGAAGCATTACACAGAAATATTTCAGATTATTAACCAACTTACCGACAGCCGAAATTAGTATGTTTAATAACTTACCTGTCTTTGAGACTCCGCTGAAACTGGTTGTTTTGGCTTCTCAGCTAGTTTCAGCACCGCCTCAAACCTCGTTCTCTCTGCAAAGAACAAAAGTCAACATTTTAAAATAGCGAAAATATAATAAATATGATTGCAACCAACGCTTCCAACTGTAAATAGAACGAACACAGTAAAAGGTGTCCCGCTCATATTTTATAAGGAATGGCGAATTTTATAAAGAATAGCAGTATTTCAAAGAAATTTGTGTCTGCAGAAGTGAAAAGTAAATTTATTTTTAATTTGAAAAATGCAGTAATTTATTATGAATTTTATTTTAATCATTTTCTTTGACGTCATTCAATATTCTTGCAAGTTTGATACTCTTGGATTCTACTACTTCTACTACTATCTACTATTCTGTTGCGGGCGGTCTTTGAAAATCTGTAGGAACTACTGGTAATTTGATTTTAAATACTGGCAATATTCATTGACAGCCTTACTAAAAAAAACTACAGCACGACCGATAACCTGTGTTTTTGCAGCAACATCAATAAAACAAATTTACACTAAAACACGAAATACTACTAATAACGAATTTCACTCTAAAACACGTTTTAAAATCTGGCAACAGTGCAATTTTTAGTAATGTTCATACCAAATTGTTGTTTTCATTCATAGCCGCTAGATGTCAATGGCACATTTTCTACTGTCTTGCCCGCGCAAAAAAGAGCAGTTGGTTTTGTGATGATCTCGCCTTTGGGCCTACGAAATAATTCCTTTAAAATCGAGAGATCGATTTAGAAATATATTTAATTTTGTAACATGGAATGGTTTCAGCATACGATTCTCTGTTTCCAATTCATGGGGGTGATTTATGGGTCCTTACCACTAAATAACCACATGTGTTTGCGTAGCCCAAGTGCATGCGAACCCCGGCAAAGGCCATTCTTCACAAAACTAAGAATGAACCCAGAAGAACATTTAGAGGGATTTTTTCAGGTTCATTATCAAGTCAGGGGCGGCCGATGAATGTTTGCCCGAGTGGTGACTGACTTTAACGCGAGCAAATTGATTTGCGAAGCAATTGTCTTGTGAATTTTCTATGGCAGTAGGGAATTGAAAACTAGGCAATAAAGATTAATCTTGGTACATTTAAATATACTAGAGCGACGCGCCGATTAGGGGTTAAAATATTTAACATATTTGTCAAAATAAGATTGCAGAATTCGTTAAATAGTGACGCACGCAGAAAGAACGAAAACGTGTACAGACAATGCTTATATAATGTTATTATATAACCAATAAAGTCGACGCAAGTAATTAGGACGAGTAGTGAATTGAAGTGCGCCACTGAGCTCTTCTTTTAAGCGCTATTGGGATAATTTATGACTCCGGCGCAGACAAAATTAGGTTACACCACAAAAAAAAGCGAACATGGTTTCTACACAAAATTCTCTGAAATAATAGTTATTATGTGACATTTTGACTATTAAACGTTGATATATGCATATTGGGAGATGTGCTTATCACTTGAGGTTTTAAAGAGGGACTAATATATTATTGAAACCACACAAGGAGATGTTTGGGGAGTCAGAGGGTAGGGGGGTTGGAACAGGGACAGTCAGGGAGAGAACCTGGAGACGCACGGTCGGGGTACGGTAGAATAATAATTTGGTGCTTCTAAATTTGGGATATTTTGAGAGATAACAAAAAAAATTAATTCACGCGAATAAGATAGTCAGGGAAAGAACCTGGAGGCGCGCGGTCGGGAAATGGTAGAATAATAATTTGGTGCGCGTAAACCGGGAATAATTCATTAAATTAAAGGATAATAGTCGCGAGGAGACCAGCTCGGTACTTCTAAATCGGGGATATTTCATTTTAATTAAATAAAGGATAGTTCGTCTTTATTAAACAAAAAGAGTCTACGCGAATAAGGAAGTCAGAGATTGCGGCTTGCGAGTTCATATCTGTGAAGTTAAATAATATAATTTGTAAATTGAGGCGGTCAACATCAATACGGGACGTACTTTTGGGGCGTTTGTCAGGGAGGATAAAATTTAATACAAACCGACGCGAAAGTTAGACCGAAATAATAAGTGCTGTAATTAGTGAGTAATCAATTAGTGCACGAGGGATGCTGGTTTTGGATTGTGATTCGTGCATGTCAAGGTTTTGTGTGCATGAGAGGGGTAAGTTTGACAAATTGAATTAATTATTAACAACATTAATGTTCGGATTTCGTACAAAGTAGGGTTAAAACAATAGAATCATCATTACTCCCCGAGTATTTTAATTGTTTATAATTGTTCGTCTAGCTTGTAGTTTTCTAGATTTAAACATGTATTATAGTTTATATAGCGCCCTTGAGGTGATTTTCCATAAAAGCGGTGCTATGTGGTTCGTTCAAATATTAGTATTATTATTATAGCTACTTTAATGAGGCCTTTAATAAGGAACCATGTCATCTAAGTCGGATGCTCTAATCGGAAAAAAAAGGGCGTTCCCTCCGTAAGTCGATCCGGGGCTGCCTGAGGTTGGCCGGCGACAATTTCTTGAGACAAGACCGTTGTAAAATAATAATTTGGGGTTCAATGAACTAAAATAGCATTTGAAGCACAAAGTGCGCTTTCGGGCAATAAATCTTAGACGAGAGACTTCATTTAAAAGACGGGATTTTGAAACCACAAAACAATAATAAAATCCTTTAAAAGTGCTTTGTTGGTGGTCGAGAAAACTAGGTTATTGGGTATTCTCCAATACATAACGGGTAACAAAATACAGAGGTATAGAATATAGGTATAAATTAATGTGTAAAGCGCCTTTGAGGTGATAATTATTATTTACGAGTTTCGTAATAATATTTTTAAACGTAGCTAGGGGACTATATTTAGGAAAGGGTTTAGGCAAAGGCATTATTAGGTAATATAACAGTTTATGGAAGGTGCGTAGCATGGGCATCTTTGCTTACTAACAAAATCTGACATAATTAAATTCCCACTCCTAAAAATTTCCCATATCTTATTCCAAATTTTAGGTATCACGACAAATCTATTACATAGGACTATACGTAGACTTGGTTCGATAGCTTATCGTATACTCACCTGTTGGTTTAGGATTTAGGTATATCCCATTCGATATTCGATTTAGCAAAAACTTTCACATTGTCGGTTGAATGAAGCCATCAGTAGGTATTCATATTTTAAGCGTAATGCGTTATATCCACCTACATAAGTAGCAAAAGTTCTCTTAACTCCCTCACACTAGGAATAGGGATCATCCAGCATCAGGGTGGGAATGTACTCTGGACGAAAGCGCAGCCGGGGAAATAGAAGGGAGGGAAGCCAGATTCACGACCTGGTGCCTTTCATTCTTGGACCCAGCACCCTGGACGCCGAGCTTGACCTTCCTTCTTTGAGCTGATATTTGAGTTTGAGCTTGGGGTACGCCTATCGTAGAGCATATGCCCGTGACACATATAGGGGAAGGTCCCAAGTTACGCTTGTGTATGTTATGCGAGAGGACGTATTTTTCATTCAAATCAAATACCGATGACCATCGCGATTGCAGGCTGGCGCATGTTTCTGTAACGTGCCTAGAAAAACGTAATCAATATTTCTACTGGTTCGACGTTTCTTTGTTGGAATCCAGATAAGTTTTCTTAACTCCCTCACACTAGGAATAGGGATCATCCAGCATCAGGGTGGGAATGTACTCTGGACGAAAGCGCAGCGGGGGAAATAGAAGGGAGGGAAGCCAGATTCACGACCTGGTGCCTTTCATTCTCGGACCCGGCACCCTGGAAACCGAGCTTGACATTCCTTCTTTGAGCTAATTTTTGAGTTTGAGCTTGGGGTACGCCTATCGTAGAGCATATGCCCGTGACACATATAGGGGAAGGTCCCAAGTTACGCTTGTGTATGTTATGCGAGAGGACGTATTTTTCATTCAAATCAAATACCGATGACCATCGCGATTGCAGGCTGGCGCATGTTTCTGTAGCGTGCCTAGGAAAAACGTAATCATTATTTCTACGGGTTCGAGGCGGCGTGCTGGACGGAGAACGGGACTATTGAGGACATGAGTGACTGCCAAGGCGAGGATCGGTGACATCAAAATCTTCCTTAATTAAATTCATACATCGCCAGATCAGAGGAGAGAGCGGCCCCACCGATCTCCTGACATTGCCGATTGTCTAATCAACTTCGGTTTAATGTTTATGCCGGTGCTTTAGGAGTAAATGGAACTCAAGTCATCGGCATGCTGAAGAACTTCAACATCATCATCAATCCAGAGTAGGATGTCACGTTCCAAAACCTCGTGCCACCCACACATTTCCTGAACAGTTCCTGACATCGGCTATCACGCCATTAATCGGAGCAGACCCTCATATCAAACGGTATGAGATGACCTCTCATCATCATCATCAACATATTTATAATTTGGCGGCGTATTTGTCGATATTATTCCCATTACCACTCCATGATCCAGAAACACACACCAAACCCTTTCCCGACAGAAGGCAAAACATGTCGATTTTCATTCGTCGCTTGCGACCTTAACATTCTCTGGAGGAGTTGGAATTGGAAGCTGATTTGGCGGTCTATGACCATCACCTTATCAGTTGGGCTATGGAGGAGTCCAATTATCTAAACAGCACATGTTCTGTCTCATGTTAATCCAAAATACCTACCCGTAGAATCAAATTAACAAAATAAAACAAGCTAGCTAACTAACAAACTGCATCTAGAACTGTGAGTGTAGAATTATTGCACTCCGTACTGCTTGAGTGTAAATCTTTTGTTAGAATGTACATAAATGTCAAATTATTTTCATGATAGCATTTTATAGAGCTGCAGAGAGTACGTGACATCGCATCGAAAGGTAGGATCTTCTCAATTCGCCGTTTGAATGTAAATTTATATATTAGATGCTAGGAGGGAAAATGCAGATTACTTCAATAAAAATAGTCGTCGATGAGCGTAGGTGTATAACAGGTGCTAGGGGAGGAAGCTGAACGAATATAGATAGATAATTAGTTAATTTTCAAGCTAGTCAGACTCAGTCATTGTTATTCGAAGCCTTGCAAATTGTAACACGCCATATCTAAAAGAACAAGGGTTTACCACAAATAAATTATTAATTAAATTGGATTAACTATACCAAACCACTAAAACAAAAAAGTACACAACGTTGTGGGGTTAATTACAATTGATTAATTGAGAGCATCTCGTCACGTTTGCATAAAAGTATTACGTGATGGGGTTGAAAAGGCGCTGCAAAAGAAATGCAGGGGAGAGACGCGAGAACGGGCGAGCTACGAGCTTTTAAAGGCCGACCGGGGTTGCGCCTGTAGCTGTAGCACTGTAGCAGCATTTGGAAATCAAAAGATAGGTTTTACTTCGTAGGGGGGGGGGGGGGGGGGGGTTATCACAGTTTTCATGCGTGACGGGAATATTTTTTAATAAATATTGAGATTTTACTGAATGATTTCTATTATAGTGACCAATTCACTCTTCTATTCATTTAATTAATATATTTGCCGTGTTATTTGTGTGGTTTTACATCAGTTTTATCAAGTTATTGCACAATAAACAGCACTTTAAAGTTGAACTGTCAAAATATTGTTTTGGGTTACCCATATAAAAGTTCAAATTTACGTTTTTAAATCTTTATTTTATAAGAATTTATTAAAAGTGGTGTTTTTATAAATATTAATATCTTATATATGTGGTGGTAAACTTATCAAAGAAATTAACATCTTTAGTGGTACAAGAAATGTGTTGAAATGTCAGAGATATTTTTAGGTTATTCTTTTGGCGATAAAAAAAATCTTTGAAATTATTTATTATTTTTTTATTGAATGCACGAGGAAAAAGTGAGGTGACAAGTTTCATTCCAAATTCACTATATAAAAGGTCTGTATTTTTAAAATTTTGATTTTTTTTAAATTTCTGTACACTTTCATCAAAAATGTTTTGGTAAGATTTTCTTTTTCCTTTTTTTCCGTGTTTGAAGGTATTTTTATCTAGTTTGTAAAAATGGTATTTGTTTTTACGATACCTTCAAAAATAGGAAATATATAGAACATTCAAAATACTTTCGAAAATTCCAAATTTCGTTCAAACATCATCACTAAAACAGAGATAAACTACCCTTCCAGGCTGTGCAAACAGTGCGTATTTTTTTCCAAGAATAATTTTTTAATTAGTAATGTTTTCACATCCGCGGCCGTTTGTCAATTGAATAAAATTTTCACGGGGTTTTTTAGTAAGGCCGTTAGTGGTCAAACCGAAACGCATGCCCGTTGGATCGCGCTGCTGAATGAGAGTGCGGTTTCAAAATAAACCGCAATTCTGTTTCTAGAGTCGTTCGTAATAAAATCGTACTTCTTACATACTTTTCTCCGTGTTTTAATCTTTTCTGATAGCATCGCTTTTGCAATTTTGAGTGTTTAATAAAATTAAATCTGATTGAATAGTAATTATATTTATTCAAATGCATCCTAATACAGCTTCCGCGTCCTCCAGATCGACACATTAACTTTACACCCGCGATAAATCAAAATTACGGTTTTATTCAGAGACTGATGAAATTTTGCACACTTGATCTTCAAAACAAGAGAAAGGTTGCTGACTTCACGATGTTTCGAAAACTATCCCTTTCTCCCTTTTCCACCCCTTAAAGCAGAATTTTGATACTTCGTGATGAAATTTTGCACACTTGACTAACAAAATAAAATAATGATAAATCATTCCTGCCTTTATCTAATTCATAAAGACTCTGCATAAAGCCAAAGCGCACCCAGTGTAGGAACTTCAGCTAGTGCTAACTAAAAACATTTTCAAATTTGAGGAAACAATGAAATCCAAGAATCTAGAAGCTGTACCTAGCACGGAAGATTGATAAAACCCTATATCAATCCGATATCGACCAAAACCGTAATATATGGTCAGTCATCAATATTTGCGAGCACGGTCAACCATTGGTAAGAGATATACCGACCGACGATTTATAACTTTTAGACCGGCTTCCATAGTATCAGATAAGTTTCGGTTAACTGACAATACACGCATTTATTTTTATAATGTCGTTCGCTGTGCAGAAATATTGGCTTAATATTGAACGGAGTTCAACTAACGAAGCTTTTTGTATTGAAAGAATTCGTACACGCGATTCTAAGACTTAAATAATTCAACTCGACCAATTTTATAAAACATCGATATAAAATCATCGGAAGTTACGCTTATCGATCCGATATTGTAAAGTCATAGATTTCGTCGTGTTCGAACTCCAGAAACAGTGAGCTTATCAATCGAATTCTATAAGTTATCGTTAAAATACTTAGAACCTCTACTCAAACATATCGTTGAATTTTATTTCAATTTTCTAGATTTCCAAGAACAAAAAATAGAACTCTTTCATAGAGGGATTTATACCCTTTTGAGCAAAAAATCGCTGTATCAAACAAAAAACATCACCCCCTGAATTTCAGAAAACTCGTAAATGTAGAACAACAGCGCCAACTGAAATGCAACAAATAACAACTGCAATTGCAGCTCTGGAAACAACAACAGTTTAAAATTTTACGCTCCGAAATGAACAGTTCCAGTTTCAGTAACAGTTCCGCGCTTAAACCGGCTTGAAAAGCACAGCTGGAAATAAATAATGCGACGCGCGACGTCGAGAGAAATGGCTTCGTTATTTGCAGTCGACCAAAATATATTATTGCACTTCATCAAATGGTTTCCAGGACTATTGGAGCGGAAAACCAAGAACAATAATAATTAGGGCGCGTGGACTCGTCAGCCATTTTTACTCTAGCAGCTCCGCAGTTTTTGAAGCGGTTAGCAATTTCGTGATCGATAAAATTTTACTAGCGGTTGTTCCGGTCGTGAGCGACGGATTTGATCTTTGGTCCGTTGGTAGCATCTAAAAAAAATTGAATTAATAATTTTGTGAGGATTGAATCATGAATAATTTTATTTGGAATGGTAATGCGCGTTTACATTCCGCAACAAAATATCCCCAACAAAATATCCTTCGACAAAATATCTTAAAGACAAAACATCACCAGAGTGGAGATACTCTCAATATCGCCCTGGTGTAAGACCACCATTCAGAATTGAAACGTTGCTTGAAATGGCTTAAGCCGTGTTTGGTGACCAGATCTGAATAGCCAGGTACTTCCCCACCTTCCTTTTCCCTATATCCTTCCCCCACACTAATTTCAGTCTCACTCTTGTGCGGTATTCATTTTTTTTAAATCCCCTAAGAAAATATCAACTAAAACATAACCTAACCTAACCAAACCTAACCTTACCAAACCTAACCTTACCTTACCAAACCTAACCTAACCTAACCTAACCAAACATAACCCAACCTAACCTGATAAAAATGGGACAAATAATGCACACAAAGACAATAAATTATTGTTAAAAAATGGTAAAATGGGACAATAATAATACCTACAGATAACAATAATTTATTGTTTTTTTACAGCACGTCTGTATCACTTTTGTCTAATTTTTTGTTAGGTTGGGTTAGGTAAAGTTAGGATGGGTTTTAGTAGATATTTTGTTTGGGGGATGTTTTGCCCGTAGGATATTTTGCCGCGGGATGAAAACGCGCGGAACCATTGGGAATACGAGTTGTCTGTAATTTGTTGGCTTTGTGGCAGCATATATGTATGACGTGCAGTAAACGGGGGTTACTTCACATTATTGAAGTGTTTGTAGTGTTTGAGGTAGGTTATTGAATAAGCACTTCTGTTAATCTTAGTCAAATGATAATACGAGTTAAGATTGCTAGTATTGCGAACTAACGTCTAGTTTGGATGCGGTCTGGGTAGGAAAAAGGATGAGTGAGAACGCAATACTTTATATCTATGTATATAAAAATTTAGGTTCAGTATGTTTGTGTCCGCTAATCTCGGAAAGTAACCAAAGTGACTAAAATTTTTTACAGAACATTGCATTTTAGTAGAAGAGTGTTTTTATATATAATTGTAAGCTCTGGCGTTATGAAATTTGTTTAAAAAAAATACTACAGGTGGTACGCGAGTAGTTTGAAAATGTGTGTATTTCATATATTTTAGCGGTAGGGAGGAAAGCAGAAGGGGGATGTAACGAAGGAGGTGGGGTTGGCGGGAAGGGTGACGAGGGAGGGGAATGGCGGGGAAGGTGAAATTGGAACGCAGGAGGGAAGGGGACGCAGGAGGGTAATGTTTGTTTTCAGAAGTAATGTTATATTTACAATACGTCAATAAACAGCCACCGTGTTAAAAGAACCTGTCTTTCAATAAGTATCCATATACCTATAAGTACTGAAAAATACAGATATTTTGTTTTATTTTTATTTTATATTATTTGGGAGACCAACAGTTTACATTAATAACAGAGCATAATGGTAATTGAGTCACAATAATTGAATCATTTACAGGTTTCCACTTGGGTATTGTATACAAGTGTAGTGATTCCAGAGATATTTACTAAAGAAAAAAATACATTTCAAGAGACAAGTTATTTAGGGGGGAATAGTGAGGGGGTAGGATGAGGGGGATCAGTTAGGTTTAGGAAGGGGGTAGGATGGGGGGGGGGATCGGTTAGATTGAGGTACAGTAATAAAAATATGCGTAACAAAAAATTAAAAGAGAAGAAAAAGGAAGTTAATAGAGTGGTGGTTGTATTAGACTCTATTAGAGGATATCTATAGTTTTTGTTATTGTAAAGTATCGAGAGAGCGTCTGTGTGATTTTAAGGAGTGTGGTGCAGAGTTAAATATGTCAAATTTTGTGTAGTGTGTGTTTTGAAAGTATTAGACGCACGATAGATGAAAGAGTTCTGCTTAGAATTAGTGTTGCACCGAGGGAGGCTAAGAATCGTGTCTGACCTGGTTCGTCTGTTAGGAACTCTTATCTGTATTCGTTGTAGGAGTTCTGGGCAATCGACGACGGATCTGGCTATTTTTTGAAGAAAGAGTACATCGGCCGAGCTTCTTCGAACTTCTAATGATAGTATATTGAAGTACGCGGCTGAATCTTGGTGACTTAGGTGTGGGCGGTAGCTGCGGAAATCTGAGTATCGTAGAAAACGATTTTGAACACGTTCTAGAATTTCCATACATGATATGTATTGCGGGTTCCAAACTTGTGACGCGTATTCTAGTAAGCTGCGGATATAAGCAAAATATAGAGGATTTTCATTGTTCTAAAGTTATTGAATTTTTAACATGTCCTAAGAATGAATCCTAACATTTTAGAGGATTTTGATGTGACTGAGTCTATATGAATATCAAAAATAAGCTTAGAGTCCAATGTCACTCCCAAATCCTTGACTTCTGTTTTGTTGATTAATATTGAGCCGTTCAGATTATATTATTATGTATTATATAATATAATCTGAACGATATTATCTGGAGAGAATATTAAGAGATAGTACAGTTAGTTAATCCATTACGATGGACGTTTCTAAATTGGTTTTACAATTTTCGCGCCATAAGGAACATAGATAAATAAACGTTTTTACGGAAGGCATTACAATAGCATTACCGAGTCGTGAAAAGTTTCAAGTAGTATTTAACCGCCCGATCCGTGGTTCTTAGTTAACGTGAATCGAGAATCGAAGGCCTCGAAATGTCCCAATTTATCGACGAAGTTTTATGGGAAAGATAATAAAGGGAAATCTGTTAGGGACTTTGGGAAATGTTCCCGACCTTTGGGACATTTTTACATGAATTTATGCATATTAAGATTTACCTCCGATTTTATTGAGTAGTTCTACTACTTTGTACATGCGAAAAATCAGAAAACTTTAATCATTGGATCCTAGGAAATAAATCAAAATTGAAAAAAAAAAAATTATGAGGAATATCTTTTTTAAGGTACCCTTGCTTGCGTAGTAAGTGGTTTTACTCGATGAATAAAGATTGTTAGGAAGCTGAAGGATGAAACAAAAAACATTAAAATGAAGAACAACATTTTCGAATTGTATTTCACCCTGTGTCTTTGGGAATTTGTGGGGTAAGAGGGGATTTCGGGCAGGTGTTCCAAACAAGTTCGAAAAAACTTTTTTGAAACATTCAAACGTGTCCTCTTTAAAATGATTTTTGCCTATAGGCACAGGTGTAGTGCTGCACTGAACAGAAATTTTATGGAAGTGTAATCTAATAAAAATAAAACTGATGTCGAAAAGAGTTTTCGACTCCTTACAAACAGGTCATTGAAATTGATTATCTGCTCAAGAAATAATTTTGACATGTGAGAATGTTTGTTTCACCAAAGTAAGGGGAAAAAGAGCTTACTTCGTGCGCACGAACAAGCAATTCTATCGATTAATATCTTCAGTGGTTTGACGGCCTCGAGGGGTAAGACTCTCGATTGGCGATTCGGAGGCTGCGGGTTCAAATCGTAAAAAAATAATTGAACTTACAATTGTTTTTTTATCTTAAGAATCGATTTCAATGAATTACCTTCTAAAATATATATATTAGTAAAACATGAGTAAAAATAGTGTTTTTCTTAAAATTCAAGGGTTAAATAATGCTTTTTATAACAACTATGATTTAGACGTTTTTTTTTTTAAATATTTTATATCCAATTTTTGTCAAAAATGAGTAAAGTTCTGAAATGTACTTGGGTTGAAATATTACATCTCAAACCTACCGCCCCAAAGTTGTAAATATTTAAAAAATGTATTGTAAATCATTCAGGCAATTCTTTTATAAGAATAGATATTGTATCGCCTTAAAAATATAATTTATCTTTGTGCTAAACAAAACTCCATGCCAAAATATTGTATTTACATCAGATACTCCTTCATTGTGGTGCAAAATCCTCTCTTGTCTCTGAGCAGTGAAACATTTAGGTATCTACCATAACAAAGATAACCCATTGGCATAATATACGAGTAGGCACTTTGCTTTCACTTTATTGATTTGTCAACATTATTGATTTCCGATAGAACCTTGAATATTTCGGAAAACAGTCTTTCGTAGTTTTACGACTTTTCCAATACGTAAAAAAAATCTCATCGTCAAACCAGCCAAATTCTTTCTCTGATAAATTGCACTCGATTTATGAGAAATCTCAGCCATCCATTCGTGTCATAAAATATTCCAAGTACCTACAGAAGTATACGGAGAATTATGCTGACGAATATGTAGGTAGATATATATATTATTTGTACAGGAGTGTTGAGGACTGGTGGCTACATCTAGCGGAATCCTCTCGAAGCTCCGAGTGCCATCTAGCGGAGGAAACAAACACTCGTCTGACGGGTGGAGTAAACTTTATGCATTTTTAGTCGGTCAACCAGATTTACAACTCGTTCAAAGTTAGGGTTGAAAACTTTTCAATGATATTTCTTTTTCATCAAAAAAGTAATGACTAACGTAAGGTGCACTTAACCATATCTTTCAGGATTTGTCTTTAATTATTAGAACTACTAACCTAACATATATGTCATGATGTTCGTCGTTATAATAGGTACATATAAATGAAAAAAATGTATACATATTGTCGATGGCTTAGAGCTAAATATAATAAATATTTCCATAAATCATAATATTGAGAAAACTGCAGTTGGAAGTTTTAAAACCTAAAAAAATTGTGTTATATGAAAATTTTGTGATATAAATATTGTGTGATAAAAAAATTGTGTGATTATGTTATATAAAAATTGTGTGATATAAAAAGTGTGCGATAGTCTCTATGAAAAGTTACATAAAAAACATTACAAGCGGCACCATTTAGATTCTTAACCGTTCAGGCTAGTTTGTTCGCCTTTTGGAACAACTCGTATAGGTTTCATAGAAATCGTTGTGTCTCCCTTACTTTCATAGTAAGAAATATGATATAAACTGTGTAAGAAAGAGAAAAAACCATGACTTATATTCAAATCTAAAAGTTAACCACAAAAAAGTAGGTAATTATAATAATTATGAGACCAAAGTTTCGGATCGCAATTGTAAAAAAAAAGAAATTTTAGCAATTTTTAATTAATTATTTTTACATGGAACGACAAAAAAGTGAAGTGATAATAACGTTTGTAATACATTTATCTAAAAAAATATGTCTGTGTTTTTATTTTATTCTCGTTATCAGTAATTTTACTTGGAAAAAACATAAGGTAAGCAATTTAAAAAAAACTGTTCCATGTTTTAAAATAATATAGATATCGAACACTATCGTGTCTTTAGTTGTCATATAACAAGTTAATGGGTATGGGGAATAAGTATCTAACGCCGCCCCGGGAACCAATTATTGGAAAATCAACACCTCTGCCATAGGTTACCCCAAGTGGTTCGCTACGTTTGGTGACTTAGCAGGGGTGCCCGGGTTCATGGGGTGAGATTTATCTGGCCGCGAATTATCTGGACACACAAAATCCTAGATTCCTACCCACCCCTCTTTCCCTTTTCCTTCCCAGAACTTCCTCTCATTACTTTCCTTATAAAAGATCCCCCACATGGCATCCCAAAAGATGACATGGTCCCTGAAGGATATAATTTTTTCACGGCCTAGTGAGGATCTAAACTTTAAAAAAAATTAACATTATAATACTGTTTGTGAATTTTGTAAAACTGCTGTTTAGTTTCTATTTTATTTTATGTAACTGTTACATATTTTAAAAATGTAATTTCTTTCAAGTTTATCATTTTTAGATAAAAAATTTATATAGTTCATTCGTATTCCATTCTCATAATCTGTAAGGCATAGCTGGGCGTAAAATCATAGAAATAAAAAACAGAGTGTGCAATTCACACGCGGTAAAACTGAAACGAATCTACGAAGTACCGCACAAAGAGGAGACCGATTTTACTATCTTATTCTCTCGCAGGCAAAATCCTATAGATGTATGTGTTTGTCTCTTTTTAGAGTCGCAAATTTTCGTTTTATCGAGTTTCAAATCACAACGGTGCTAAAGAAGTTTTACTTAAAAAAATTGCCTCATTTTCAATGAAAAAATCTCTAAAAATTAATCTCCGCTTGATAATGTAATGAAATGAAAATTTAATATCTCTTTCAATACTGTTACGGTCACAAAATCAATATTGATTATATGCGGTCGCTGTGATTATCTGAAACCGAAACAAAATGAACTTTATTGCTCACTTACTGCTCACTACGGTAATGCGCGTTTTCATCCCGCGACAAAATATCCCCAACCAAATATCCTACGAAAAACATATACCCCAACAAAATATCTACTAAAATTTAACCTAACCCAACCTAAGCGAACCTTAACTAACCTAACCTTACCTAAAATAACTTAACCTAACCTAAACTAACCTAACCTAACGTAAACTAATCTTATCTAACCTAACTTAACCTAAACTAAGGGGGAATACATTAATTACGTGAGCAGTTATTCTTCCAATATAGACCCCTCCCCCCCTTGGTGAGATAAATTTGGGCAAATTCGTATATTCTTTTCAAGTAACGCTAGATTTTGTTGGAACCCCACCCTTTTGGGTAATTAATGCATGCCCCCTAACCTAACCTAACCTAAACTAACCTAACCTAAGCTACGAAGGCATGCATTAATTACGGGAGCAGTTTTTCGTCCAATCTAGACCCTTGGTGAGATAAATTTGGGCCACTTCGTATATTCTTTTCAAGTAACGTGAGATTTTGTTGGACAACCCCCTCTTTTGAGCTCACGTACTTAATGTATGTCCCCTAACCTAATCTAACCTAACCTTAACAAATTTATTGTTTAAAAATAGTAAAATGGGACCAAAATAATACAGATGACAATCATTTATTGTCCGTTTTTTCTTAGGTTAGGTTGGGTTAGGTTTTTGTAGATATGATCTTGGAGGATGTTTTGTCAGTAGGATATTTTGTCGGAAGATATTTTGTCGGGGATATTTTGTCGCGGAATGAAAAGTCGCGGAACCGAACAAAATCAATTTTACTACCAACTTATTGCGCACTATTATAATAGCGATTTGCTGATTTGTATTCGATGCAACACAAAGCAAAACATAAATTTAAATAAAGATAAAAATGACGGCCTCGGTCTCGAAAACATTGTTGAACTTTTACTGGTTGAAGTTTATACATTATTTATATGCTTTTAAATGACATTTAAATTGAGTCTTTAAATAGTGTAAAGAAGATGATATAATTCTTGGACATTATAGTGGACATAATTTCTGATCTTTGGTGATGAAAACATATGCCTTTGTATATATATTAAGTCTTAACCTTGTTGGAAGTTGGAGGTACTAATCACCACCAGTCATACGCGCCTTCACCGAACCCTTCTGAGTTGGAAATCGAACCGAATCATATGAGTCGGGGGTGTGTATTGACCTCCGCCGAACCCGCGAGACTGACTCACCGAACCCTGAGATTAAGAACCACTATATTAAGGTGATGTACGACTTCGTGTAAAAATTTGGGATCAGGCCTCTAACAATAACACTCCTTATGAAGATGACGATAAGGTATAAGTTCCTGTTTGAAACTCGATGAAACGAAAATTAGCGACATTAAAAAGAGACAACGTCTATAGGTTTTAGCCTGCGAGAGAATGGGATAGTATAATCGGTCTCCTCTTTATGCGGTGCTTCGTAGCCTTCCCACTCTTGTCGACTTTAGTTTTCTGAAGATTTAATTTCGAACTGTAAACATTCAGAACTGCAAACTTGTATTTTTTATTTTGAGATATACAGGCACAAATATTTAAATGTTTTACGATCATTTTCTTCAATTTTTTCCAAAAGACAAATAATATTATTTCCCCGATTTGAAAAACCAAATACTCTAGAACGGTGAAGAGCAACCCGCGAGTCTATTTCGTGTGGCCCGCGAGCATTTTTCCTTTTCTTACTTCCCACTTGGTTTAAATAAAATTTCAAAAAGTTTGCCTTAAAGAATATTCATCGGTTTCTGTTGTGTTAAAAAGGTTTGAGCGGACTTCAAACTTCAGTCTTTCTTCAAAGTTTTGAATCTGCCGCCCACATTTCATCGATAATTTTATACGGATTCAGAAAAAAAACGTTCGGTTGTTGCTAAAAAATATGTTGGGCTAATTATATTATATATCATTTGGGTCTCTATGTATGTCATTGTGTCTCTTGCCTCTCTTTGTATTACATATATGTCATTTGAGTGAACTTTTATATGATTTTGTATATATATTTTTCAAATCTTTATTTATATGTGTACAAATGTATCCTCTGTCCAAGTAGATGTTTGTAATTGTATGTTCGTGTTTGCTTGTTAACTGAGTTTTTATAACTGGATTGCACTCACTTCTACTTATGTAAGGGAGAACATCTGTAAAAACCCAGTTTAACTAAATAATTAAATAGCATTGGACACAATTTCGCGCTTTTCAAGTTGAGATATATATTTGATTTTAAGCTTTCCCTGTTCAAAAAATACCAAACTTTTTGTTTAACTTTCCTAAAGAAAAAATTAACAGTTTCCTAAATTGCAAGTAGATATTTTTTATAATATACATACAATACATCAGAATGGTAAAAACATGAGGGCAAATATTGGCAGTATTTGCTTATATTGGCCGACAACTCAAACCGCTAGAGATGCTAGTGTAGCGTGTTGCATTCCTTATTCCTTCCCGACAATAGGACTTTGTGTTAGGCTTATAACTGTTAATACAAACCTAATAACGACTTTAATATTTTTTTTATGTACGAACAAAATAGCGATAAAGTGGTGTGTAAATTACCTAATACATATTTAAAAAAAAATTGTGTTCTATAATTCATTAACGTAAAATAAAGAAAATATTTCAATTAAAATCGATTAAAATGTATGAAGGAAAGCCAGCCCGGCAGAATTCGTGCCGTCATGCGCCAGGAGGCGCCAGTGTAGCATACTGCCTTCCGAATGTATGGGAAATATCAGATGTCGGAGGTTATTGTAACCATTCTGCAGTGCAAACATATTATGACCTACTATTTTATACAGTAAAACTGTATAAAATAATCCATTCTCTTTATCGTTGCCCCTGAAATGCTTGATAATATTAAAAAAGTCCCAGCAACGGAAAAACCAATATGCAAGCTACAGTTTCATTGAGAATTATCTCTTAACGAGCTTTTAAACGGGTTTATTAAATAAGTCATAATAAACTTGGCAATGAATTCATCACGTCTTGATTTCCATACAATAAATATTGGCGTTTCTTTATATCAATGAGAACGTAATAAGATTGATATTTTAATGTATTTACTGTAATTTATACAGCTATATTATGATCATCCTTGTGTTTTTCTTTATTTATTGTAATACTAGTTTTTGCCCCCGGCTTCGCTCGCATATTCGCACCCCCACTCCACCCTCCCTCCCTTGCTCTACTCCCCTCCCCCTTTCCCAATCAATCACCAATCAATCACCAATCAAATACGCGCCGTTTCGCATTAATAATATTAGTATAGCTGTTGGCTTAGGTCAAAATGTAGATTAGTACCTATTTTATATTTTTACACTAAATATTCATATTAGAATGCTCATATTTTAATTTTTGCTATCAAAGAAATCTCCATAGTAACCTAAACAAATAACAATATGACAGCCCACGTCAAACATTTACTTAGCAACACGCTTTGCCAATAAACGTATAATAAATAATTTCATAACGCCACAGCTTATTTATAACGCCAGAAATTACCAAAATACATAGCCTATATTACTCGCAAATAATGTAGAGTAAGAGTAACTCACATCCATCCATACAAACATTCGCATTTATAATATTAGTAAGATTGTGTACAATAGCCTAGCTCCTAGCTATTAGCTTGAATTGATGTAAACGGGCCTTTGAAAAATCCGTATTAAAACAAAACATAATTACCATATTATGTATTAGAGGCTGAATATCACAATATCGCGCTATATAGGCGTCCTCCTCGGTCGAGGGGTAAGGTTCTCGACCAGCAATCCGAAAATCGCGTGATCAAATCCGCGCAAATAAATTTTACAATAAATTAATTAAATAAAAATAAAATATAGCATTTTAAATTGTTGTGGCACATTCCAGAGTGGAAGATACTCTCAGTATCGCCCTGGTGAAAGACGACTATTCAGAATCAAAACATTGCTTGAAATGGATTTACCCGTGTTTGGTGACCATATCAGAATAGCTAGGTACTTCCCACCTGTCTCCTTCCCATCTCCTTTACTCCTGCACTATCCCCAGCCTCACAACCTACCCCAATCGGGGATGCCAAAAACCAGCTTCCAGTGAATAAAAAGTAAATGTAGTAATATTGTATACTAATAGTAAATATTGTAAATCCGGGCTATTACAACTTTTTAATTTAAAAAAATCGAGTGCATTCACATTCGATATAAATGAAATCGTCGCCCACACAATCTCAAACAATGGGGTATTTCCACGTAATTTTTTTATTGCTTAAAAAAATTACGATGATTATGGCATTTTTATTTTATTTTTATGTTGACGAATAAATTTTCTAGAGCGAGTTGAAGTTTACCATTTTTGAATCACCGCTAAAAAGATATTTTGGGGCGTGGCTATCGTGTGACGTCGTGAGTGCGGACGCTGCCTGACAGTGCTTATTTGTGCTGGTTTAGCCGAGCGTAGCCTGCGACGTCACAAACCCATTTGAAAAAACGGGCCGTTTTGATTTTGTCAGTTTTCGAGCGTTTTTAAAATCAATAATATTGAATGAAAACATAAAAAACAAACATTTATAGTAGGATGATTAAAATCAGAAAAATGGTCTTTAAATATTCCGTACATTTTCAACAGAATCCCTCGTTTGTGGAAATACCCCATTGGGGTCTTAAAAAGTGAGCTCATAATCAAAGCTGCCAATGCGGTAAGGATTCTCATTCTCTCGGGGTCAAAATCCTATAAATGTACCGATGTGTTTGTCT
This sequence comes from Limnephilus lunatus, assembly GCA_917563855.2. NCBI lineage: Eukaryota > Metazoa > Arthropoda > Insecta > Trichoptera > Limnephilidae > Limnephilus > Limnephilus lunatus. The sequence continues at coordinate 10,029,087 of OU830602.1, read as the reverse complement.
CTTTTTAGTCTCATTTCCGTTTCATGGAATTTCAAATCACAACAATGCTATAGAAGTTTCACTTAAAAAAATACAGTTCCTGAAACCTTCAGAAACCTAAAATAGATAAGAGTGGGGAGGCTACGAAGCACCGAACAGAGAGGAGTCATCGAGTTTCAAATCACAATGGTGCTAAATAAGTTTTCACTTAAAAAACTCCGGATTCAACAAAACACTTTGGATTTTTATTTAGTGATAGATTTATAGATTATAATGAAACTTGGGTGGCTTCAACCCTTCAGCGATAGAAAGTAGGAATAATTCTGGGTCCTGACCTTGGGCTCGCAATCGTATTTATCTACAACTCCATCCCTGCTTTACCGCCAGCTCTACTGCTACCAGTGCCATCTATGAATAACCTCTTAAACTACTATCTAGGATATCACAGGTACCATAATAATCTACTTCGGGAGCAACGAAGCATTATTTCCCCCTCATAAAATCTTCCACACTCGTAAATATTTCACTCAGTTCCTTGAGATTTCTGTGCAAATAACACACCGAGTACAATATAACAGTCGGATGCGCTTTTATAGCTCTCTGTGTGTTTTGTATGGGACCGCGATAAACTGCATTATAAAACTTCAGAAAACTGCATTTAACGCTGATGTATGGCATCTTTATGAGGATCCCCTCATTCATACAAACCCTAATGCATCTCCCCAGAAAGGATGTAAAGAAAATAGAAAAAGATCTGGTGGTAGGTACAATCCGACATTACTTGAATTCTTCCTACTTTCATAATTAAAAGCGGAAAATGTTGTTTGAGCAAAGATTGGTTTCAAAGTTGGGTTGGGTTCCCAGTTGACACGAATTTCGAATAGATTCGCGTTTACTAGCGTTTTTAAAAGACTTTCTGGATTTAAAAATTCCAAACAACGTCTCTCTCTCTCTCTCCGATGGCGCTACAGCCCATATCGAGCTTTGGCCTCCTGCAACAGTCGCCTCCAACTCCGCCTGTCCTTAGCAGCTGACTTCCAGTTTGTTACCTAGAGAAGCTGTGCTGCACCCCCTCTTACCTCATCTTCCCACCTCAGTCTGGGTCTTCCCCCTTTTCTCTTTCCACCTGGGTGTCCAGTCAAAATTCTTTTTGGGACGCGTGTATCCAAACAACGTAAATGCAATTATAATTTTATTTTTAAGGAAACAGATCTCTCCAACTTTGTTTATGTTGCACATCAATGACCAATTGTCGTATGCACCGATTTATAGCTATGCGGATGTCCAGTCCAGTATACAGATACAGTCCATGATAGCTTTTGTTTGATAAGCCCCCAAAGGGCACACAAACTCCAACGTCTTGGAGGGCTTTGAAGCAAAGAATGGACGGTTTCCTCGAGAGTGTTTTCAATTCAATTCAATTTCAAAAACATTACAAAATTTTACATTTTAATGCGTTTTAAAAATACAATTGAACTACATTGAACACAAACTATACAAGCATTAATAGAGCTTGCCTTTTAAAGGTAGCTTCACTAATGCTAAATATGTCGATATCCGAATTAATTCTGTTTAACAGCACGATTGATCTCCCGACCGACATGACCATTGGAAAATTAGTCCTGCAGGCCGGAAGATAGGACAGTCTATGCTGTAGGTGGCGAAGATACCCATCGGGTACATAGAAATGAATGCTCTCCATGATAGCTGAGTTTTCAAACCATCCGCCAATCAATCTGAAGAAATGCGTAGCAATGTGTACATCCTTTCTGACCCATAGATGGTTCATACCCAAAAGAAAGTCGGTAGTAGCCGTACTCCCTCATGTACAGAAATCTCAGAAATTTCTTCTGAACTCACTCCAACATGAGGGAATATTTTACTTGATGTGGACTCCAAATTACCGACCCACTTTCATGTCTCAAGGAATTGAATAAAATTATGAGAACCCGGGTGTCTCTAAAGTTCCTTGCAGTACGCAGAACAAAGCCCAGCATTCTCAATGAAGCTTCAAGCTACAAGCCATCTGAATATGATTATGAAATGACAGCCTACTATCAAACATGATTCCAAGATCCTTCATGGTGGAGCCACGTTTTAGACTTCGGGCGTCCATCGTACACCGGTAATACCAGGAATGACACCCGTGAATGACAAAACTAAATATTTAAATATATTGAACACAAACCGATTTCTTTTACTCCAGTCAATAATTCTATCAATATCTGACTGGAGTCGAATGCAGTCTTCTAGGTTTTCTCGTGGGGTAGGAATAACCTCATCGAATTTAATGTTTCAAAGACCCAATTATGTCTGATTACGACTAAAAGCGATCGAAATGAAAATCTAGTTGCCTTCAACGAGCAATCTTCTGAACAGGAAATTATAACAAAAATAGTAAGCTAAATATGCAAAAGTAAACCATCTATTATTGGCACTACGTGCAGCTATAAAGATTACTAGATCTAACATCTGCGTAAGTACTGAGAAATTAGTATTATTGAATTCCGCAGTATCTCTTAGTTTTGTGGGAGATTGTGAAACAGATATTCTTAGTTCCTCAAAAAAATATTCTAATAACTCATGAAACCAGGAAATAAACAAGATTCGTATATATATGGATACAACCAATTAATTTGGCTTATTGTAAGGGGTGGTCCCTTTGTTGGAAATGGAGCAAGCTGTTCTGTAGGAGAAGAAATAAATAAGAACAACGCATTAAAAATTTGGCAATGCAGAACACTGCCCTATCTAACAGCCAAAATATCCAACAGTATAATGCTCACATTATCTTATTTCATTTTTATATCAAATACGATTTAGGATTTGCGATAGGTTAGTTATTTATGTTAGTTTCGTGTTTAACAAAACTATAAATAATAGAAACTAGAACAAGAAGATGTTACAGTTTTCGCATTTTACAATCGTATAGCAATATTACTCAATAGGAAGATTTTTTTTTTGGTATTTGAACTTACATTGTTAACCACATAATGGAAATCTCTAATAAAGGTTTAAAAATGTTGGGATTTATAACGAGGCTAATTAGAGATTTAAAAATATTAAGTAAGAATATTAAACTATTATATTTTGCCTTTGTTAAAAGTCAACCTGAATACAATTCTCCCGTCTGGAAACTACGCTGGCAACACTGGCGGAACTGTCGGTGGATTTACATTCCCAATGGGTCAAACAATTAACAATTTTTAATTTAAAAACTAACTTTAATACAAATTCTCATATCGCATGTACCTTTTAACACTAAACGGGAATTAATTAGTTAATGAGGTCCTTAGTCATACTTGAACCACTCCCGTTCCTTCAAGATCGAACGGAAAAAACTGATCGCGTCTTGATGAATAAATTGAGTCACATGAATTGAATAACATGATTAAAAAAGTTTTGTGTATTAATAATTTATCAACACCAGGAGGCCTTTTCGAGATCAGATATCAGGTTGGCGAAGCTAATCGTAGCAAGCATTCTCATTAAGGAGATAAAGTAAACAACACTTCGTCGTGATAAATAATGAGTCACGACTTTGATAACATTTTACGATACATGTTTAATGAACTTAGACGTACTTCGGTATACTTTCTTTATACTTTTAAGTACTTTCTTTTTTTTAAATTTCTAAATAACATTATTTTTTATTAACAATTTTTTTTCTTATACTCTAAATTTTTCCAAAAATTATTTTTAAATTTTTACAAGGGTATTGCGCATTTCTTTCATCTCTCTATTTATAAAATAATATTCTTACGTAATTTTTTTCCCTATTTATAAGTAAAAATATTTGTTTATGTTTTTATCTGCTGTTAAGTGAATTTATTTATTTATTTATTTACGGACTTACGTCCAATTTACAACATGGTATAACGAAAATTTGGGAATGTACATTGTAAGGATGAACATGGTACGTGAGAGCAAAGACAAACAGAAAATAGAAGTGTCAAGTAAAGTCAAGACTTTGCAAAAATTACAGTAAGTATAAAATATCATTATTTATTTAAAGAGCGACAGAATTCATTCAAGCTTATATAAAAAAAAATCAAGATCTTGTCGTGAGTTGACCATTCTACACATTCTGGACAGTGGTGAGTTGTAACCATAATTAGTGGAGTGCTGATTGAGGAAGAGTAGGTCTTTATTTCTGAGTCTACGAGAAGGTATATTGAATGGGATGAGTTGTAGTAATGTAGGTGAATCGATTAAGTAGTTAATAATTTTGAAGAAACAGATGAGATCGGATTTTTTCCGACGGTCTTCTAAAGGAGAAAGGTTTAGAGTTTTTTCAATTTCAGCATACGAATAATTGCCTCGCTCTAATCCTAGCCTCCTAGCAATCCCTTTTAGGAACCTATGTTGAACGGATTCAATATGACGAATATGGACAGCATAAAAAGGAGACCATATAACACAAGCATATTCAAGATGGGGGCGAACCAAGGAGCAGTAAAGAGTTCTTAAGGTATTTATGTTTTTGAAACCGGAAGTGATTCTAGTGATGAAACCAAGTAGTTTGAGAGATTTATTAATAATCACATTTAAATGTTCCCGAAAAAAAAGCTTGCTATCAAGAATGACACCAAGGTCTTTAATATATTGAACAGTTGTTAGGCAATTATTATTTAGTTTGTATTCGAAAACGATCGGATTTTTAGATCTGTAGAAGGACATAATTTTGCACTTATCGACATTTAGTTCCAAGCAATTAATTACCAGTCATTGAATGAGTCAATATCTGATTGGAAAAGAAGGCAGTCATGGTAATTATTTATTATTTTTAGGATCTTGTTGTCATCAGCAAAGAACCAAAAGCGCGTATGTGAGAAAATACTAATAATGTCGTTTATAAACAAGTTGAAAAGAAGCGGGGCTAAAGGCCGTTATACACGAGCCCGATTTTCAGCCCGTTTCCAATTGGAGACAAAAGTCAACATTTTTCGCTATACGCGATCGCTGTTTTCTGCTCTATTTTTATATCTACGATTTCAGTAGGCATCACAACAAACAGTTTGGTTCGTGTGTTGTTTGCAGTGATGACAATTGAAACCCTAGATATGAAAATAGAGGTGAAAAAAGCGATCGCGCAAATCGAAAAATGTTGACTTTTGTCTCCAATTGGAAACGGGCTGAAAATCGGGCTCGTGTATTACGCTCTTAAATGTGCTCCTTGCGGTACGCCGGATGTAACTTCAATAATAATAGACATAATGTTATTTATTTTAACTCTTTGTTTTCTATTACTTAAATAAGAACTAATAAAGGATAGAAATGGGTCTCGTATACCTATAGCATATAGCTTGGCCATGAGGATTGCATGTTTTACTCTGTCAAAAGCTTTAGAAAAGTCGGTGTATAGAACATCTACTTGTGATTTATCTTCTAGGCCGTTGACTATGGTATTGGTGAAGGAGAGTAAGTTTGTAGTGGTAGATTTAGCAGATCTAAAGCCATGCTGTTCCTCAATCAGCACATTTTGGAAAATAGGTGTTATTTTCTTTGTGATTATAGACTCAAAGATTTTAGGAATATGAGATAAAATCGATACAGGTCTATAGTTTTCTACGTTCGACCCGATTTAAAAATAGGTCTTATATAGGAAACCTTCCAGGAATCCGGAAAAGTGGCAGATGATAGTGATAAGTTGTATAATAAACAAATTGGCTCAGATACAGTAGATTTACATTCTTTCAATAATATTTCAGGTATACCATCAGGACCAGTGCTTGATTTGCTGGGAAGATTTTAAGTAGTTGAAGACATCAATAAGTGTGATTTCGCAATTATTAAGGTCAATAGTATTAGCATATTTAAGTGGAGGGATGGTACATTTGTTATCGGAATAGACGGAGGAGAAATGTTTAGCAAAAAGATTGGCAATATCGAAATCGTTGGTAGCGTGAGTTTCATTAAAGAATAAACTTGAAGGGAGATCGTTAACAATACGTTTTTGTTTAACAAATTTCCAGAATTGTTTAGGGTTAAGATTTAATTTTGTCTCAGTGAGTTCAATGTACGATTTGTAACATGTGGCAGATTCAATTTTGGATAATTCTCTTAAATAAGAAATTTTTTGATAAAGCACTAAGTTGTTCGTTAATTTGAATAACTTGTGTATTTTATTTTTTTCAATAATCAACTGCTTTAATTTCACACTGAACCAAATTTGCGAGAAATAGTTTGGATGCAGGTGAGTTCTCTAGTTTGGTTTTGAATACTCTTGTTAATTGACATCTGTATCTGTATTTTCTCCTTAAAAAAAACTCGATGGACCGACTCTATGTTTTTTTAATGATTCATAGGCAATTTATAATAATCATTAGAACAATAGATACCTGGCTATTCAGATTAAGTCATTTAACACAGATAACAACGATTCGATTCTGGGGATACTGAGGGAATCTTTCAGTCTTGAATGGATGCAAATAAGAATCATTTTACATATGTATAACATAATACATAATGACGGCCTCCGTGATCGAGGGGTAATCTGAAGCTCGTCGAATCGAATCCCGGCATGTCCAAATAACTTTTATTTGTGTTATTTCACAATTAAATTACTAAAAATAATATATATTGTATTTGCGGCACTTTCCAAAGTGGAAGATACTCTCCGAATCGTGTAAGACCACCATTCAGAATTGAAACGTTGCTTGAAATGACTTTAGCCGTGTTTGGTGACCAGATCTGAATAGCCAGGTACATCCCCACCTTTTTCAACCCCATCTCCTTCCCCTCCCCACTACCTTCAGTCACACAACGTACCCCGATCAGGGATGCCATAGTCTCACTGGTTCCGGACGGGAGCAGCTGGGACTCTTGTGAGGTATTCACATTTAAAAAAAATATATATATATATTTTTAAAAACCTATTACAATTTCTTTAACCCAGTATAAAAATATAAAATTAAATTTTCTCGCACTAAAATCTACGACATGAGTTGGAGCTTCCAACCACTAACTGACGAAAACAATGCATATTCACTTCGATGCAATGTGAACGCCAGATGTTGTGCAAACCGGTTTGAAACACTGCAAAGAGGATTTCATACCATAAAGCCAGGGTCAACGCTATGTAGACGTGCCGTATTCGATCACCGGAGTCTGCACGACTCCTTTCCCATTTGGTTTCTCAATCCCTTCCAATCAAAGTTCACTATTCTTTCTATATAAAATTATGCGTTACACCTCGTACCTCACCCGTGGGCGTATTTCCTTTTCCGTGTTCAATACGAGGCAACCATGCCTCGAACTCAACACGGGTTTGTAATGCCATTTTTTCTCCAAACCCGTGTCCAGTAGAAGGCAACCGGCATCCTATTGTGCACGGGTTTGTAGCGCCAATTCCCTTCCCAAACCCGTGTTCAGTACGAGGCATCCTCCAAACGTGATTATAACATAAAAAAGGAAGTGTGTGCAAATACGCACAATATAATGGATGGGCAATAAAATGCAAAAAGCCTTACTAATAAAATAAATAAAAACTTTATAATATAGTACTTATAAAATAAATTCTCTAAAATAAACTCGCATGTCATTATAATTTAAAAAAACATCCCAGGTTTTAATTGGTTTGTTTGGCAAAGCAGGGCTTGTCTAGCGGGTATGTATTCTAATACATTTCTTTCCATGTTTTGCTGTTATAAATACAGGTATAAACTTGTCTATAATGCATTCACTTAACATGTCTAGTACTGAACACGGGTTTGGGAGGGGAATTGGCGTTACAAACCCGTGCACAGTAGTATGCCGGTTGCCTTCTACTGGACATGGGTTTGGAGAAAAAATGGCATTACAAACCCGTGTTGAGTTCGAGGCATGGTTGCATCGTATTGAACACGGAAAAGGAAATACGCCACCCGTGGTAGAAAATCATCTCAGTGGTTAACTTGACGAGAGACTATAATTAACGTTGTTAAGAGGAATATAAACGCTAGAAATATTTCGATTCTCGTGCCTGCAAAATTTACAATCGAGCGTCTCATTTGCGCGAGGCAAGTGAGCGAAAAAGTGTTTTTTTTTATTTATTTTTTTCTATAATTTTATAAGAGTGAAAAAAAGTTAGAACAAATAAAACCTCAAAAATGGTCTAAGCCATAAAGGGGTATTTTTATAAAAATGTTTCTTGTATGACTTCATAGTTAAGTTTTGAAAAAACATTTTTTTAGTAGTTTACGCTTATTTTTTGTCATGTAAATAATAATTTTATTGTAATTCCGTTACATAGAAAACGTAGTAAAAGCTTCAATTTATCCGTAGCATATTTTTTGATGTTCATACTGTAAGCCAATTCGTCGTAAAGATTAATCTAAATAGTACCTAAATATTTCCCTCAGGGCCTATGTCATCTTAGAGGATGCTGTGTGGTGTTTTTTTTAAGGAAAAGAAAAAGAGGAAATACTGGGAAGGAAATAGGTATGAAGGGTGGGTAGGAATCTGGGGGGGCAGTGGGTTCAGGAATGACGGACGTGTGAATCCATCCCTTCAACTGCGGTGCAAGGCAATGGGTCGAGGGATTCTGGCTGGAGAGGTCAAAAGACCCTCGATCCAGACCGCCACGGAATAGGTGAGCAGACATATCGGCCGCCAAGACCTTGACAAACCTCACCCCATGAACCCGGGCACCAGGGGTGCTGCCGGAGAGGTCAAAAGTTAAAGTTAAATTGGTCAGGCGGTACCCAACCCGCATCCCAAAATACATAAACCTTTTGACCTCCAGCAGAACTCTCTCAGAAAGTCACCTTCTACCGCAGTAGGATGGCTAGATTCATCCGTCCGTCACTTCTGAACACACTGATGCCCAGATTCCTACCCATTCCTCAAACTTTTTCCTTCCCAAAATATTCTTTCCTTCGTTTCCAAAGAAAACCCTACACACATCTCCCCCGCAAAAGATGACATAGGCCCTGAAGGGATTTATTTTCCTCAGGGCTTCCTGTGTGGAACTACAAAAAGGTTTGAAGTATGTTTAGTAACAAGGTTTGAATATCTAATTTCTCCCCAATCTCCTTTTCCAAACCCAATCCCTTAAGCCTCATGGAATTCCCTAAATGGATATGACATGGTTCATCTAATTCAGAGCTGTCAGAACTTGCAGTATAACCTCAATATAAAAGACAACGGCCATTTTTTATCTCTAATAATTGATATCCCATTTTTTCACGACCTATTTATGTATCATATTTACGACACAATAATTTGCTGTATAATTATTTATCAATCTAATGCAATTATTTTATGTGTCTAATGGCTAATTTCCTTGAATTCCTAGCTAATTACATAATTATAGTTATATTATCATGGGTGGGAAGATCATTAAATTAATATATAGGTCAGTAATTTGCAGTCGTGTTATTAGAACTCACTTGATCATAGAATTAATATTTGTACAAGTTATTCCACCTACCTACGTCAATAAACCTTTACGGAATTATTATTCTGTTTGTAAAATTTAACCTTCGTTTTTCATATTTTCGCTTTGGCTGTGGAGTACTAGGGTGTAATATGAGCGTAATGGACAAGATTTAAAGTAAAATGTTTTAGGCATTTAGCGCAGATGGAAGAGTCTAAAGGAACATAATAGCCTCAAATACCTCAAATATTATGCTGATGACAGCACATAACTTTCTGAGTGACCAAATATCTGTATTTCTGAAATAATTGATTTATATGTTCCCGACAATTTCACAAGAGCACGCAGGCACGGGAACCACCTGACCACCCTTATATATGGCCTTAGATGTCAGGCAAGTGTAGGGGAGACAAAGCTAATGCTAAATGCATTAAGTCAGTGGCGACATTTGTTTCCAATAAAATCTACATGGAAGGCGTTTCTAGTCTAAAATATGTTTCATTCCAGCCCATGTTTTATTATCTTTATGTAATAAGCCTTTTCAAATACAATTCGGGATATCCGTAAATATAAATATGATCTAAACGATAATATCTGTATTCCCCTCATCACACATATGTTTTATGTTCCCGACAACTTCACAAGAGTGCGCAGGTACGGAACATTAATTTGTTGTTCCGAGATGCAGAACTAACCTTCCATTAGTAATGCCGCTTAGAACAATTATTCTGTTACTAAATTACCTGATATAGATATTTTTAACTGAATATTCAACAATTTAAAAATGTTAATTATTACTTAACAAAATATAATGTATCTTAATTATTGGTTATGTTCACTGTAAATGTGCAGTTAAAAAAAATGTTGCTTGTAAATCAGTTTGCATTCATGTGAAAACATCTATGAATTTATATAATATATCGGAGAAGCTCGTTAGTACTAGAGCAGTAAATTAACTAAAAATAAGTATTTTTGAGTTCTTTAAAGCACCATTTGACAAAAATTGCGCTATTAAATTGTTATCAAGTGAATTCCATAAAAGCTTCTCTCACAATTTCACGCTTAAAACTATAAATAAAGAATATATCCACAGAGAATAAGGAAATGTTACAAAATCCAGGGTTTCATATTCCATTTGAAGTGGTTTTAGGTTTTTTGAAAGGCCACGACACGTGTGAGAATATCAAACGTATGAATATTTAATATCATACGAAAAACACAGAAAATTCTCTCTGTTGCGTCAATGCGTGAATGTGTAGGACTGATTTTTTATTATTTTTTAATTAATAAAGTAATGTTTAAAACAAAAAAATTATGCATTGAACAAAGGGTAACAATGTATCTTTTCTCGGGAGTTTTTTAATGTAGATGGGTGTTTCAGGCTAATAATTATAGCTTATAATAACTAATTTTTTAATTATTCTCCCTACAAACCTTATTTCTATGATTTTAGATCCAACTGTCAAAAATATTATCGTAATTTATTTTTGCCGTGTTGCGCTACTAACTTCTTTAGCCAATGTTTTGGAAAGCGTTACAGTGTCCATCATCAGAACAGATATGAAATCCATAACGGTGAAGTGAGTACATTCATAAGCACACACTTTACCACAATCTGATTACACATCTGCCCTGAAGATCACACTGTAACGCTGTTCGAAACGTTGGCTAAATAAGGAGGTAATGCAACACGCAATAATATCCCATAATATGAAAATGTTGCGATATATTTTCCCCCTTCAATTAATTTTCTGTTGTGTTTTGAATAAACACATACTTTTTGTTGATATTAAGAGCCATTAATCAGCGGCCGAGAATTTAAATTTCGTCGAACGATGATCTTGCGATCGAACCCTTGCAACTGTACGGGGCGGTTCCGATGAGAAAAATTAATTATTCTCCATACCAGCATTTTAACATAATAACTCAATATCGATTTAATTTCATTCACAATTTGCTTAGATAAATACCTACATTCAAAAATGCTCAAACTCGTGATGATAAAACTATTAAAATTATGTACTTTTTGTAATTATTTTTTGATAATTTTTCAATAATGTCTAAGCAAAATAAGAATGTATAAAAAACTTAAATGTATTAGTTTGTAAGACCGTAAATAAATAGACAAACTGAAGTATTTTCCTCACAAAACACGTGCGCGGAACTTTTCTTAAAATAAAAATTCTGAAACATAGCTTTCCCAGATAATTTATTGATTTGAAAATGTGTGTTGTATAATACAATTTTTTTTTTGAAAATTTAACAAATCTGCCAACGACCTACGCTAAAACCTTATAATACTAAAAATAAACATATATTCTCAAAATTTAAAACATAGCTTTACTAGATAAAAGAGCAGTCTTTGGAAATCGATTTATATTTTTTTGTGGAAAAGAGTCAATACGTCTAAAATTTGATTTAAAAATGACATATTTCCGCTTTTGTCTGGTAATTCCCTCTTTAGATGCCGTTAGATTAAGACCTTCTATCAAGTTCAGACAGATGTGTACGTGTCGAATTGCCGAAGATACGAATGCTGCCGAGGTTGACCGAACGATTATTGCCATTCACCATGAGTGGGTGGTTTGGTATATTTATGCACCATGGCCAGTGACGGTCAACGCTCGCCAGAGCCAGCTGAGATCCAATTCGTAGGCAGTTAAGGTCGGTCGTGTGATCCAGTAGTACAATACATTTGTAAGCACGTAACAATAACAAAGCAGATTGTAACGAGGATCTATTTATACTTAAAGAACCCCAACACAATAATTAATATCTGCCTGTGGATAAGGCATATCAAAAATTTCCTAAAAACTCGTAAAATTTATTATGGCCATAACTTTCATTGAAACAATGTTGAACTCTTGTAGTTATTTTCAGCATTAGAAAATTTCATTGTAGGCAGTCTGTCTGAATCGAGAGTATCTTTTTTATTGCCCATCCGTCCTAATCACAGGTCGTTACGCAGCGTGATCGTCCGACACACTAACAAGGGCGCTGGCCATCAATTAGCCCCTCACCTGCTAGTGAAATGTACCACCACCGCAAAGGGGGTGGACCCACCTCTATGTCTGGCACGAACGCGAATGGGGTGTGAGAGGCCGTTTACACAGGTTCCAGAAGGAAGAAGGAATAAGGAAAAAGCGTCTGTCCTAAATATATATATACTGGCTATAAATTGTTATGTATACTGGCTGAAACTCCAACTGCTTTCACGTACTCAGAACTGGTATTGCAAGTTCTAGAAATACAGTGCTCCCTGTGTAACCGGTCACATCGTGACGCCTTTTTCAAAAATGGCCTATACATTTCAATCATGGTGAAAATACTGAAAACAATAATTGAGCAGCTTTTGTTAGTGCAAAATCATTAGCCCTCTTTCATTCAAAATCATTCACTAGCCCTCTTTGCAAGACCAACTCCAAACAGAACACATTTATCTAGAGATCCACATATTCATTTAACTTTAATTATTACCACATTAACTTTTTTAACTCGATTATACGTGACATAAAACGAAAACTCAGTAAGCTACATGACTGAAACTAGAAAGTTCAATCCGTATATATTTTACTCCTTTGCCTCTTAACCCTAATCAATGTTCCTCCTCCCCCCTCCCCTTTCATATATTGTAACTAAAAAATGAACTACTTAAGAAAACACTCTTAAAATGTCACACTTTATCATTCCCTATCATCAGTGGAAAGTTCATAATTGGCATGATTAACATCTTATTATTGTATTATTATGTAAACTCTGATTTGCTGTCGACTTTCCCTAAAAAAAATACCATTTCAGTTCATAGGCTTTATTTCATTGATAAGATCTAATACAAACTATAAAGTTAGGTTGGGTTAAGTTAGGTTAGGGTAAATTCTGTTTTTTGCAGTCCGGTAAGTTTTATTTTTTACAATAGCTCCACACAGGAGGAAAACAATTTCTCTCAGGGTTTTTGTCATCTTTGGGCTTGCTGCGTGGAGGATCTTTTGAAAAAGGCAGGAGAAGATGTAAAATAATGGAGGTATGGGTAGGAATCCGGGGTTAATGGGTCCATAAATAAATATAAATCCATGTTTCTGCGGTCAGGGCGAAAGGTCGAGAGGATCATCTAAGAGAGTCTAAATCATAGATTCTCAACCTTTTTTTGCCCACCGCCCCCTTTGACATTATTTTTTTTTCTGGCGCCCCCCAACTGTTTTTACATACCATCTTGGGGGGGGGGGGGGGGGGGGAGATGGGTTATGGCTCTTATCCTATTTCTGAGAAGAAGATTGTTAATTAAAACGCGTACTTAATTATATAGAGAAGTATTTTTATTGACATAGAAAAGGTATTGAATTTATAACTTATTTAATGAGATGGTTGAATTTGATGCGTTTTAAGAAGTTTGTTTATATTAGGCTTGATTTTACTTAAAAACAAACGTAAGTCGCCGCGTTCTGTAATATGGAGCCTATTTCTCTTTTTGGTTACCAACGTTGCTACAGCACTGAATCCACGTTCAGCTAAATAAGACGATGGGAATGCTATTAAAAATCGTTGAACTACCGACCATAATCCTGGGTACAGTTGCAAAATCGGCTTCTGCAGCCAAAACTCTTGGTACCCATTCTTAAATTTAATTTTTAATTCCTCATTTGTCGTCAGTTCTATTAGTTCTTCTTCTAACTGGGATGATCCTGCTGTGTTGACATTTGAAAAAGGATCCAAAACCCAATCTGGTATGTCCATGTTTAAAATATCCTGCAATCGTTCCTTGAAATCAATGTGGAGGTTTTCCAAGTGTTGACTGTAAACAAGCAAGTCGTCGTTCTTGAATGATACTGCTGATAAATTTGGGAAGTTATTAAATTCCCGTCTGCCGATATTTCTTTTGTATAATAGCAGTTTGGATACAAAAGCTGCAACACAATTTTTTGTCTTAATCAAATTTAAGTCGTCGCCTTGAAGTTGGAGATTGACATCATTAAACAATTTATACAGGTCTGTCAAGTACGCAATATCGTTCTTCGATGAGGTGAGGTTGTCGCGCAATTCTGTGTCTTTGTTTTCTAGGAACTCTATCACAGACTCAAACAGATTGTAAAATCGAGTCAAACATGAACCTTTTGACAGCCAGCGCACCTCTGTGTGAAGCAGCAATCGGTTGAAATCTTCATCATTGGCAATGGAAAGCTGTCGAAATAATCTGTCATTCAATGAGTTACTTCTGATTTTATTAACTGCTCTGATAACATATTGCAGTGATGTATGGAGGCGTTCACTCAGATTTTTCGCAACCAAATGCTGGCGATGAATTACGCAATGCACAGCAAGCAAGTCAGGAACTTTAGTTTTTAAGCACGCTATGAAGCCTTTGTGGCGCCCTGTCATAGCTGGGGCGCCATCCGTAGCAGCTGACAAAATATTATTTAAAGGAATTTTCTTTTCGTCACAAAACTTTTCCAGTGTATTAAATATGGTTTCTCCTTTTGTATCTGTTTCCAAATTTGTAACAAACAATAATTCTTGACATATTTTCTCATCTTTGATGAATCTCACGTATGACAATAACAATGCTTCATTGGTTGGTAAAGTGGACTCATCCAGATGAATTGAAAATCGACAAGACTGCAGATGATTGAACAATGATTCTTCAATGTTTTCAGCCATTTCATCAATTCGTCTTTGCACAGAACTATTGCTCAAAGGAATTTTTCTGATAATATCTGCAGCTGGTTTATGGAGCACAGTGGTTATAACTTCTTTTACTGCTGGTAAAATTAAATCTTCCCCTATAGTATGTGGTTTGCCTGTTCTAGCAATCAACAATGAGATATTGTACGAAGCTCGAAGTCCATCATCGTCTTGCTTAGAAGCTGTCGAAAATTGTTTTGATATAGTTGGCTGAATTTCGTACTTCTTTTTCATGTCTTGAAAATAGGTCACATCTTTGTCTTTCTTATCCGGGTGGATTTTATTAAAATGATATTGAAGCCTAGAAGGCTTCATCGCTTCATTTGAAAATGTTTTTCGACAAATAAGGCACATTGGCGATGATGGATTTGTAGGATTTTCGATAAATCCGTATTTAATATAATCCACACCATATTGCCGTATCTTCTTTTTTACTTCCGACATTTAGAGATAGGTTCGTGAGTAAAAGATTAACTCTTAAAACCCTGTTATTAATGACGCGCGTTAATGTTAATGAACATAAAATGATAAATCAGTGCCTTTATATAGGTTGGAGACATATAACACGCTTCGACAGGAATAAAATAAACACGCAGTGACTCGCTTTCAGCACCCGGTCGCGTATTTACAAAACCTACACCGGTTCAGTCGCAGCGGCCGCGGCAGCTGAAATGGGATAGGGTTTGTTGTGCAAAATCATCAACAAACCCTAAAAAAACTGTTTCGTTTGCTTCGTTTCCTTGCTCTCTCTGCTTCAGTTACACTGTTTTCTACAATAACATTCAAACATACAAGTCCATTCCTACTAGTACCTACATCTCAAAAACTACAATACCATCAGATATTTTTACCGCATGGGTAGGAGATAGGATGACCGCCAAACAACTATTAAATACCAATGGCTAAAATATTAGTAAGATGTATCTATTCTCATACATATAAATGTGATTAAGCCAGCAATGGAACCGAGTTGTTTGGCGGTCTATCCTCTCTGCCTCCTTCTGCGGGAAGCAGCCTGATGTTATTAGAGAAACGGCCTGATGTTATTAGCTACCATAACTGAAATTGTGGGTATATAATAAAGACTAGTAAACAAGACGATGTATAAATGTGGTTAAAGCAAGCAGTGTGACCGAGTTATTTGGCGATCCACCATCTCTGCCTTCCCCTGCGGTTAAACTATCTGACGGTATTAAAGTCTGTTGGGATGGCTGAACTGGTAGGTTTGGACTTGTACGTAAATTTAACTATGTAGGAATGTCAGTGAAGCAAGGAGTATGCGGTAAATGACAAAATATGTATTGCTAGTTTTAATTATGTGTCAAAATGTACTGCGACTGCACTTATGATCCAACATAGTTTGAGTTCACCCATGAGTTTCATACCTTTTGAGAATATAATGCAAGCTATGAATTGTACACGTTTTTATAAATTTACGAAATAAATATATAACCATGGAAATGCACCAGCACCAACACCAACAGAAGCTACTCTATAATTACGGTCCCCACAGTCTCTGAAACAGATAGATAGAGCAACGAAGCGCGTTGGCGACTGAAATGGTATTAGGTTTGTTGATGATTTTGCACAAAAAAAAATTCCATTTCAGTCGCCGCCGTGACTGAACCGGTATAGGTTTTGTAAATACGCCACCCGGCGCAGAAATAAAACGCGGGCTTGTCGCGGAGACAAAGGCGACGCAGGAACAGAATGGATCGGGGGCTAAGGGACCGTCTTGTCGACGCATGCAAGCTCACTCGTTGACTCCCGAATGCATTGACGACACTGAGCAAGTTAGATCAATACACAGATAATACTGTCAATTCTTGCAGGATTGCAAAAATCCCGCTATTTAACAAAAAAAAGTTATAATTTAATAGCTAAAAACTTTTTATTTATTAACAGGCTTTTATTAACTTCGCCTGTATTTATGTATGTATGAGATATTTCACGTGAAATCGGAAGATTTTAATTTAAAAAAAAAAATTATTCTAATCAACAAATTAAAATTTTCAATAATAAAATTTAATGTAGATCTGAATGTAACGTAATCTATCAGTTCAATTTTCATTCACTTCCCGAATTCTCGAATGAATTTTCGCAAACGTGATAAAAATGATTAAAATACACACAATAACAAAAATTACCCATTAAAGTTTACTTTGCTTTATTTTTTTATTTTATTTTTTTATTTATTTATTTATTTATTGTTTGTAAATATTACATAATACAATATAGTTAACTTAAAATGTCCAACTAGGCAATTGCCCGTTTTAGGACATTCCAGTATGATAATGTTTTTACATGTAAATTATAGTAAATTATAGTGAATTATAGTGTTGACTATTCTGTTGGTAAAATAATACATATGTATATTCATATTCTAGAATACTTTCATTTTTTATTTATTAGTATGTGATTAGCTTGTTTTGTTTGTCTTTTTTAGACCATAATTTTTTTTTCTTGTAAACGCCCCCCTGTGCCATCTCAACGCCCCCCAATTGTCTCTGGATCTTCTACCGCCCCCCTGAAGGTCTCAAACGCCCCCAAGGGGGCGTTATCGCCCACGTTGAGAACCTATGGTCTAAATGGTCTCCCTCAATCAGTACCTCCCGATCTGGCCTGCCACGCAGTAAGTGAGCAGATACCCCGCGGTCAACCTAGACAAACCTCACCCCATGAACCTGGATATCCCTGCTAAGTCACCAAACTTAGTGAACCACTTGCGGTGACCTACAAAAGTTAATCGATTATGGTCGTCATTATATGACTAATTTATTTATTTATTTTTTTTATTTTTATGAGTAACAAATAGATACATAAATTAAAAATAAATTTTATACAGTAATTAATTACATGGTAAATATATTTGATGTACCCCCATAAGTAAGCAGGACTCGTGATTGATTTAGACAGAGAACATGATTTAGACTTGTTAAGTGATTCCATAGCACAAACCAAACCTAATCTATTACAGTCTGAAATGGTATAGCCTTTTTAAATACGTCATCGGAACAGGATGGACAAGAAAATGGCATCGTATCGTAGTTTCATTACAGTCAGTTAACCTGACGAAAATGAGAGTGTGTTATTTTTCATTATCCGGTGATTACGCTGTGTGATCACCCGATACACAAACGGGAGCGCAGGCCATCAATTAGCCCCCTCACCTGCTGGTAAAACGCACAACCACCGCAAAGGGGGTGGACCCACCCCTATGCCTGGCCCAAACGTTAATGGGGTATGAGACACCCGTTTACTCAGGCTCTCGACCGTCCCGCGAGACGAATCTGTTAATTAACCCAGTCTCTTCATGTCCCCTATCAGGTTTTAGTGTACAGTGGGCTTTGTTACTGTGTAAACATGAACAAATCAACGAGATATTACACCAAACTCAACGAGATTTCGAACAGAAATAAACATCACAAACTCGTCGAAAATTTGAATCAAAATGACCGGCGAATCACTCAAAAGCGTACGAAAAACCATTTTGGAATATCCAAGGTATGCATCATCATCATTATTGAACAATTTGAATCCCGTAAAATCTGTGTCCTATGGGTACCGCGCCGTCTCACAGACGAGAACAAACAGCGTCGCTGCGGAGGCGATTCCACACCCTCCTTACTCCCCCGATCTTGCAGCTTGCAATTTTTGTTTTTTTTTCATATACTCAAGAGAGACCTCAAGGGTAATCGTTACACCTCGGACGATACGTGAAAGCATTGTCAAGTCCTGGATTCAAGAAAAGTTGGAAGAATTTCTCAGTGCGGAATGAAAAAACTTGTTACACGTTGGGAGAAATGTGTGAGTCTTCGGTGACTATGTCGAAAAATAAATATATGATTTTGAAGCTTAAAGGCGGCCATACACACTACGGTCCACCGGAGAAGTCTATGCCTGCGCAGGTAGACCGGAGCGTGTGTGGGAATAGATCTGGGCAGTTTTTTGAACCTGCGCAGGCGGCCGGAGCAAAATCGAAAATCAATTCTTTCGAAACGAACCTGCACAGGCAGACCTGCGCAGGTCACCTCTCCGGTAGACCGTAGCGTGTATGGATTACATAAGAATTGTACTTTAAGATACTTTTTACCCAATCTCGCTCTTTTTTTTTGTTCGTATTCTATAAGCATGTGTGCATTACTTTTCAACCTACCCTAGTATATGAAACGTGTTGTCTATTACCTAATTGAAATACCTTATTAAAAAACAAATTAGCTCCAAACAGGAAGCTTCGGACAAAAAAAATTCCATTAGGGCCTATATCATCTTGGGAGATGCTGTGTATAGGGTTTTTTATGGAAAGGAATGAGAGGCAGTTCTGGTAAGAAAAAAGAAAAAAAGGGTTAGTTGCACGGACGTACAAAATATATGGACATGCCCTTACGTGTTAAAAAACGTGTTATTTCCCCCTCCCATTGGAATCATTTTTCGGAACCGGCTGGGCGTGTCCGGACCAGTGTCGTGCTCTCATCGTACATTTTACGCACGGACGCTGTATGTATATGAAACACATACTTAGACATCGAGATACATAGCGACGCGAAACACAAAGCCGCTGTTTACTGGGTTAAGTAAATCATGAAACATTTGTAAAAGTGTCTACGGCAACAAAATATCCACTATGAAAATACTCTGAACCTTACTTTGTGAATTTGGATTTTACACATCTGTTCATATCGTGGCATGCAATTCGCGCTCCCATATAAAAAGGTCTATTAATTCAAAAGCAGATTTTACTATCAAGAACTAAATAGTGATATTATAGTGCGAGGTGCCTATATACTGTTAGATTGACTTATTGGCGAATCACAAGTCTCTTTCCTCTCTTCGCCCCGCCATAGTTGGTTTTTACCCCTCATCTGTAAGTTCTCGTCTAGTTATTTGTATGCTATGGTTAGTTGATAATTTGAGGGTCAGCGAATCCAGTAACTAAAAGACTTGCAGTTTTCCGTGGGTTTCTAGGACCATTCATGTTAATCTAGGACCAATGGCAATAGATAATAATTTAAATCATTAAAAATACGATGTAAACAGTGCTAAAGAAACTTGCAAAAGTTGAAAAAATTACAAACGCTAAACGACCTCCAAATATTCAATCATAAATTAATCATGTTTCAATAAATCCTAATTTTAATGAATTTATTGGAGTGTGTAAGGTTTCAATTAAATTCTACGCTCCTGGCAAGGAAAATTTTAATCATTTTTACTGGACAAATAAAAAAAAATATGGTAAATAAAATTAATATTGTAAAATAATTAAATACATTCGCTAATTACTAAAAAAATCTCTTTTGAGTGTACCAATAAAACAACACAAAATCTAAGTTCCGACGTCATGAAATTTGCTCAGTATCTTGCGCAAAAAAAAAATCCACCACAAGCTACGAAGCTTTGAAATGTTCCGCCAGTCGTATTATTTATTCCATATTATTTATAATAATAGTTATCTATTTTTGTTGTTAGTTTTTGGGGTGTTATGCCGTGTTGCGCTACCTCCTTCTATAGCCGACATTTCGGACAGCGTTACAGTGTCCATCATCAGGGCAGATCCGGTAGATCCGACGATGTGTAATTGTTAGTGTAGAGTGTGTGATTATTTACTTGGAAGCGATACCATAGTTATCTAGTTTTCAAAAAATCGAAAAAGGAAAATTTAGAAAACTTCCAAAAAACAACACATTTTTAAAAACTTTTTGAATAGAATTTTAAATCATACATACCTATTCATGCACTAGAACAATAATTTTTTACCGTGATTTATTTTTGGGGTATTATGCCGTGTTGCGTTACGTCCTTATTTAGCCGACGTTTCGAATAGCGTTACAGCGTCCATCATCAGGGCATATGTGTGACAATTAATTTTTTGATCATATTTAGTAGGATCACATTGAAGATGTTTGGTTTTCCAAAAAACATTCCGCTTACCAATAAACGTATTTTTAATTTTACACAACTGATAAACAACCATTTATGATAAACAACGTTTTATGGTTATTTATAAGTTGAGCAAAATTTAAAAAAAAGTTTATGAGTAAGGCCTATTATCATTCATAATTATTCTTGAATAATAAACCTGTTCAATAAATTCAAGAATTCAGGTCAAGGGCGAAGCCGGGTAGTAAAGCAGGTAATTAAATAATAATCATAAAACTGAAGCAGACATAAATAATAATATTTGAAGGCAAAGTATCCATTAAAGTTGGTATAGGTCGCGCACTTGGAGTTGATCCAAAAAGCGCACAGGTGTATATTGAAATTTCCTGAAAATTTTAATACGAAAAACCGATTTTAGAAAAAAAAATTTTTTTTTTCGGCTACAACAACATCAGTAATGCCATTCTTTTAATGCTTATGCACTCTAGCTCACCCAAAAATCACGAGCTGCCATTGGGTGTATAGGTGTATATTGTTCATGTTACACAATTCAGATAGTTACGTCCTTGCCAAGCGTAACTGAGAATCAGCCTTTTGTCTTGCGGAATAGCAAGTGTATATCTATATATGTATGCATATATAAAAATTTAAATATGCTTGCTTGGGTGTATATAAGTGAGTTGTCTATGTGCTGCTAAACTATTCATCCGATTGCGATAAAACTTTGGGGATTTGATGTGTACATGTCCGCGATGGTTTCTATATGTATAATAGTGGGCTCTGGCATTAAGAAATATGTATTAAAAAATTGCAATAGGTGTGTGAAAACTGAATATACCGGGATTAATGTATGAAATGGGGGAGGGGAACTTGGGAGGGCAGGTCGTGGGACAGGGGAAGCGGCAGAGGGAGTGGGGAGCAAGGAAAAAGGAAACCGATTATACTAACGAATTCTCTCGCAGATTAAATCCTATAGATCAGGCATGGGCAACCTTTCCTAGGTTTGGAGCCAAATTATCGTTCTGTCTCCGAGTCAAGGGCCGGATCAAATTATTAAACATAATAAAGTTATATTAAATTAAATTAAACACGTTGCTACTTATTCTATATTTTTTTATTTACATAATGAACGACATGGCATAAATATTATAAACTGATTACAAAATTTACTGTGATGATTGATTGGCCTTGTACTTGAATTACGAGACTATCAATATTGGCGTTGGTATTGCTTAAGGATAATCGTATAGAATTTTCGAGGTTTTTTGTCTGTTATCCTGGTTCGAATTTTTGATTTGGTGTGTATTCCCTCAAAAAAACTGTTCACACTTATGTGTGTTGCCAAAAAGATAAATGATTTTTCTTGCAAATGCGCGTAAATTTGTATAATATTTTTCTTCCATCAAATATAATTTATAAAAATCCGTCAAAGCAATGTTGTTAAATTATGATTTTAGCACTAAATCCCCCTGAAGCTCAAATCTGTAAATTTGCAGGCACATTATTTACATAAGCATTCATCGGACGAGCAAATATAGCGAATGTGGAGTCTTTGTTGTTCAAATTGCTCTATTAGTGCCTTAAGTTTATATCCATAAGAATTATATGCGATGTTTGAATGAGTTGACAGACTAGGAAAATCGTAACAATTTTTACATCTAATCAGATTTACCAAAAATCTGAATTTATTCTGTTAATTTAGGTATCTAATTAATTAGTTATTGTATATCATTTAGTTATCTATCTAATTAATTAATTATTGTATATCATTTAGGTATCTATCTAATTAATTAATTATTGTATATCATTTAGGTATCTATCTAATTTCTTTCTCTATTACTTTGCCGAGATGAACCAGGGCCGGAAAAAATAGCTCGGCGGGCCGGCGGTTGCCCATGTGTGCTATAGATATACGAGTGTGCGTTTATCTCTTTTTAGTGTCGTTATTTTTCGTTTCATCGAGTTTAAAATGATATAGTGAAGTGCCCAAAGTACTGTTTCATAAAAATTTCTTAAGATGACACACTTTTATACACCAAAGCAAATAATATTGAAGATACATTGTCAAAAATACAAAGTGAACTTCATCAAATATCTAAATGGTTAAACATAAATAAATAAACAACTTTTGTATCAAGGAACACGCCAACATCGCATTTCTTGTGTTTTTCTTTAATCTATGGTTAATAATAATTTAATTATGTATTTGATTAAGTCAATAATGAGCCTCACTGTTCAACATGAATAGGTCATTTAGAGCAACAACACTGTTATTAGCGTTATTACGGTGCACTGGACATTAAACACTACACACTGCCACTAGACCGGCGTATATTACGTCACGTATGCTTCTCGAGGTTGGCAGGTCGCTTCAAGTATAATACTTAGGGCCCTTAAGGGATGAGAGATTGTATGGGGGATGAAACATGAGTTATATGATAAGGACTTTCGTTTAATTTTGATGTTGACCACAGGAGTCTCTCATTATGTTACCTGAGTAATTGTGTTAAAAACATTATGAATACGAGTCTATCTAAGGGACGTACTTGACTTACTTTAACGAGTGATTCCTGACTTTATTTGGAGTAAAAAATGTGAATGAAATTTTGGTCTCTGGTGACTTTTTAATGTTTTTTATCGACCTTAAGCCGCCGCTACCCGAATTTCTACCGATTTATTACATATCTCCCTTAAACATTTGAAGTTTTTAGGCTCTTCAAAAAAATAAATGTTATTTTTTAAGATAATATCTGGATGCGTTCCACGCCAAAACGCAAATTATTATAAACACGTTTATTTCAGTTATTTATCATCAGTAGACGTAAAACACTCCTTTCCGCTTACAAAAATATATTAAGCGACCGTAGACACAATTTGTCTACAGAAAATTCCAGGCATCAATCTGGAGCACCATTATAAAAAAAAGTATTCTGCTATTTAAATAAATATATTATACATTTGTGGGTGATTCGTTTGGGAATGCCTTCAAGAAACCATAGTGCTTTATCTGAGCTTTGATACCTAATATTAAAATATTTGCTTGTGGTTCAGAAATGTTTTGACTTGAGCAGATTATGAAACAGGTGTGTCTTATTTTTTATCTACACATTGACGAAGGTCTTCCTAAAATATAAGTCTGATTTATTACAATTAATTGTTAGCGAACGAAATGAAAATATGTGGCGATGGACGATTTA